>CM066034.1:128042386-129360907 GCA_033557465.1 Ichthyophis bannanicus | reverse complement strand
CTGACAACTCTGCAACTGCCTGCAGCTAGTGCCCGGCTGATCATGGTATCAAGCACAGCCAAAGCTTGGTTCCATCCCCAAAGCATTGAAGCCAATTGGTATACCGTAACTGCTGAAGGAGATCAGATTCCATGGTGACTCAGTGACTGACATCCATGGAGTATGACTACTACTACTGAGCCATTTGTATAGCGCTACAAGATGTACGCAGCGCTGCATACACGTGTAAAAGACTGTCCCTGCTCATCAGAGCTTACAATCTAGTCAAGGCTCTGAGCACTCCTGGGAAACCAACTATGAGAGTATGTTTTGGAGGAGAGATCCCTAGAGTTACCAGAGACCCCTCTTCTCATAAGCATGGTAAGTTACCTCCTGAGGACATGTTATTCCATGATTTTGTTTGGATTATGGCCCAGGCCTTGGCACTCACTATTCCTTATGTCTCCCCCCCCCACCCCCCCCCCACCATTGCCTGCAGTCTTTCCTTGGAAATCGGTTAGTCATTCCTCCCAGAGTTAAATACGACGACTCCAAGAAGTCAGCCCTTTTCTTCGTTGCTCCCTCCCTGTGGAATAGTCTTCCTCAAGATATTCACTTAGAACTTAATTTCAAACATTTTAAGACCCTTTTAAAAACCCATCTATTCCAGCAGACCTTTGGTCTTGTAGCCAGTTGATTCAGTTTAGAGGTGTAGCTCTGCCCCCCCCCCCCCACACACATCTTTCCCCCACCTTGCCTCTCATCCCTCCTCCAATGGGCTCCCCTTCTATGTTATAAATGTTTTTGTGTCTCGTCAACTTGTTTCTATATTTCATGCATTTAATAGAAGAAACCGAAAGGAACTCCATCTAAATTTTTAATTTGTAAACCACTCTGGTTGTATCTTTCAAAAGGGTGATATATCAAATCCAATAAACAATAAGTTAGATATGGAGGAGAAACTCAGGCAAGAGAAATTGGAAATCCTTCAATACTCTGATTCCTCTAAGGAGGCAGATTGCACCGCACCCTTCAGAGGCTGCATATGAGAATGTGGGAGACACCCCCTCCCCCTGCCTCCTGTGAGCAAGAAGGTCAATTCTGTGTATAGTATCCAAAAGGATCCTGGACGCTAGAAGCTTCTAGCTTCCTCACCATTCCTCAGTGTTTGAATCCACCCTCAAAAGGGGTAGAAGTTCCAAGTTACACTCCTCAACACTCCCAGAGAGGGGGCTTGGATACTAGATTCCTTTAGGAGGAAGTTTTTATCAAAATGCCATACTCTCCTCTCGGGTTGCATGCAACTCAGCTCTACATGGGCATACATTTGCATAATATCATGCACAGCCTAGAGGAGTTCTTAGATAATCTCCCTCCAGTGAAGGTTGTGAGTTTTCACTCCTTAGTGAGACAAAGGAAGGAGTGTGAAAAATACATGGTCCAAGCAACTTAAATATTTTCAATACTGCTTCAAGAGCTTCTGCTGTGAGTATTGGCACCCAGAGACACTCATGGCTTCAGACTTGCAGGACAGCTTGCAGATTTGCTGTGGGGAGAATTTATTTGAAGATGAGGTTCAAGAAACTGCTACCATGATCAAGCAGCATAGGAACACCTTGTGAACCCTCTCCAGGCCCACTACCAAATGACTCTCCTCTCTTGGAAGGTTGCAGAGCGGAGGGCAACCTATTACATTCACAGGCTTAGATACCCATCCTCGCTCTTCCTAGACAAAGCAGACCACCTGTTCCCATCTTGGGCAGCAGAGGACTCCAAAGGTCCAACTGGCTCCTCAGCCAAAACCAGGGATGGTGTTATGGCTGGCTCCTCAAACATAGCCGATCTTATACTGCAAGCGGACATCCTTCCAACAGGGGGAGGTTCACTGCCTTTGCAGACATGGGGCCCTAATAACCTCTGACAGTTGGGTGTTAAAGATATCCATCAGGGATATTGATTATGCCTATTCAAAATACCACAGAGTGAGTGAGTTTATTTTATTGGGGGGGGGGGGTTATACCGTCTTATCTGTGAAACAAGGTGGTTTGCAGAGAACAAATAAGCTTACATAAAACTTTTAAATCTTTAATAGCATTGAACAGTATGATTACAAATAGTACAACATATTCTTAAATCAGAACATATATACAAGTTAAACCGTGGTGTAGGAGGGTGGTACTTTGTGGCATATGTGTTCATAAGTTTTACTTTTGCATGGGGGTGCATCCATTTAGTTATTGAAATGTTCTTTGAATAGTAATATTTTGAGATCTTTGCAGAATTTTGATAGTTCATTTGTTTCTCTGAGGTTACTGGGGAGTGAATTCCATAGATCCGGTACGTGGGTGGAGAAGGCCCTGTTGCGCGTATTTTGGTTCATTTGTGTTATTTCTGCTAGTAGAGTTGTCCATAGAGACCAGTCTTTCTAGTCTCATACAGCAGAAGCTACTTTCAAACCTAATTTCCATATCATCCTGCTAGACCAGTCCAAACAAGTGGTTTGTGCCCCCTACCAGCAGATTGGTGACGACAAAGAATCAATGAAAAGCTCAGGTTTCAGTGACATCACTCCCATGTGTCTATTCACCTCAGTCATCAAAAGCCCCTTCAGTATTTTTGTCTTCAGCAGATGCTGGATGGATTTTCTCCTCTCTGAAGATTGAGAGGAAAAGATTGAATTTAAAACACTTGTGAATGAGAGTCTGTGGGTTGATCTATCAGTAGAGCATGATATAAGAGGCTCCACTAGACTGCAGTCTTTTTGGTAGCCATAGGAGGAGGGAAAATTGGTTTAGCTCCGCGCTCTTACCCTGGAAAAGAACCTGTTGAGCAACCAGAAGTTGGAAGGATCTGGAAGGGTACCACTGCCTCACGCAACCTCAACGCCCACTGCCTCCGTGCTCTCCTCAAGATTGCAGAAGGCTCTCAGAAGGATCTGCCTGCTAGCCCCCTTAAATGCAGTGCTACAAAGCCAGAGTTCCTGGGGAGTAGAGCTGAACCTGGCACAAGTTTTCGGCCTGGGTTTCTGAGGGGGTGAGTACCAAGGCTTGCCCTCATCACTGTTCTTGTTGGGAGCTCCCGATTCTGTCTTCCTGGGATGCAATTCAGGGTAGATCGCTGGCAACCTTTGATGTGGTGTGGGGGTTTCCCACCATTTTCTGCACACGTTAGTAGCATTTTTTCCTGTTGTGTGCCTGGCTGTCACTCTGTCCCAATGCGCGTTCTACCCAAGCGGCTCTAACCTGCATTTCTTCCAAACCTGCAGTTTGTCCAGCCTTGCTTGCCTCAGGGCAGGAGGTGACTGATGCTGTGGGTAAGGATTTCCAGCCAACCGGAGAGGATCTGTGGGTGGCAGTGCCCCCTGGTGTTGGAGTCTTTTCTGAGAGGTGAGCTTCCAGATTCTGGATTGTCTTCCCCAGAGTTCTTTTCCCTTTTGCAGCAGGCCTGGTCCTTCTGTACGTTTGTATATGGAACAATACAGAGACTTTAATAATGTCCTTGAATTTATTCTCCATGCCTTTCCTTATGATTCCTATTGTTCTATTTGCTTTCTTGGCTGCTGCTGCACACTGAGCAGAGGATCGCAATGTATTGTCCACGATGACACCTGGATCCTTTTCCTGAATGGTAATTCCTAATGTGGAATCTTGCATCATGTAGCTATAATTTGGACTGTTCTTCCCTCACTGCATTACTGGTCCATATTAAATTTCATCTGCCATTTTGACATCCAGTCTTCCAATTTCTCAAGTTCGTCTTGCAATTTTTTACAATCCTCTTGTAATTTAACAACTTTTGTTATAAGGAGATACCACTTCTAGTTTTACATTCTGCCCTTGGGCCTTGCATCTGCTCTTTGAGTGCCTGGGCATTGTTGTAGCATTTCTATGCAGACTGGGAGTGCACGTGTTTCCCTACTTGGACAATTGGCTGCTCAAGAGTGCCTCTCAGAAAGTAGTTCAAGAATCCATACGCATCACCATTCTGGTGCTAGTGTTACTAGGGTTTTTCATAAATTACCCAAAGTCCCATTTGAACCCTTTTCCACTATTTGGAATTCACAGGAGCCCTGCTAGACATGACTCAAATAAAACCTTTTGTTTCTTTCCTGGTAGATGCTCCCCCAAAATTTGGCAAAGGGCTCTCCATTTCAGGAGCGTGCTTATCAAAAGTTTCTGATGATGATGCATCCCAGTTGGTTTGGAGAGCTTTTCTTGATGGGTTTCATACTTAAGGCTTGTGGTTCCTCCCCTCCTCCCCACCCCAAAGTCTCCATCATATAAAATTCCTGGAACTGAGAGCATTAGCTTTCAGAGATTGGTTGGCCAAGCATATTGTCATGATTCAGACAGATAACCAAGTAGTGATGTTCTATATCAGCAAGCAGGCAGGCATGGGCTCATACCTCAGTGGTTTTATTTCGGCTGATGAAAGCTCTTTGAGCCTCTGAATACCTATGGTCTGAAATTCCTAATCTGAAAGGTCTTGGTTTTGGTGGCAGTTACTTCAGCATGCAGAGTTGGTAAGCTCCAGGCTCTAGTAGTGGATCCACCCTATGCCGAGTTTTTTTCACAATAGGATGATGCTGCTGCAAACTTGTCCTGAATTCCTTCCAAAGGTGGTATGTGACCTCCATCTTAGTCAGCAGTCCTTCCAATGTGTTTCCTCAAACCTCATTCCCACAAAGAGGAAAGAGTACCGCACGTATTAGAAGACTAAGACTTCTCTTGCAGTCCATCTGGAACAGACCAAAAGACCTCAAAATGCCACCCAAGTGTGCGTGTTTTGACCCCAGCAAGTGCATCTTTTTCAATTTGACAAGCTTATATAGTAACATAGTATATGACGGCAGATATCGGCGACAATGAGAGAACATCACTCAAATCTCCTAAACCGTGCCTTGAACAAACCCCATGAGCTTTTCAACATTGTAAAATCCCTAACGAAGGAGCCCTTGCCCCCCCAACTGGACATAATTTATCCACAGGACTATGCAGATTACTTACTGGTAAAAACCAACAACATCAGCAAAGTCACGCTATCCAACCCCAGCAGCAACTCAGCACAACTCCAACAACTTACCACCATCGTAACACCAACAGCTACACAAGTTGAGGACATCATCACTAGCATCAATGCCACCACTGCCCCAAATGACCCCTGTCCAGCATTCTGGATAAGAGCTCTACGAAAGGAAATCAGTCCTATACTGTGCAAGATCATGGTCTTATCCTTCTCCACAGGCCTATTTCCATCATGCCTCAAGCAGACATCAATTCGGCTTCTTCTGAAGAACACCAAACTTAATCTACAGAAGGTTGAATCATATCGACCAATATCAAGCATTACGCTGATAGCAAAGCTAATTGAAAAGGTAGTTCAGTGCCAAATTCAGGACCATATTGACTCCACTGCTCCCCTGGACCCAACCCAACATGGCTTCCGTGAATCACATGGTGTGGATACTCTCCTAACCACACTCATCAATACACTGATCACAGGAACTGATAACATTAAACAAGGATTTGCATTGATTTTCCTTGACATCGCCGCTGCGTTCGATTCCATAAACCATGAGCAACTCCTAAGAAGGCTTCAAGATAAGGGAATCAGCAATCTAGCATTCAGCTGGTCCAAATGGTACCTAACGGATAGATGGCAGCAAGTTCGTACAGGTTCTACAATCTCTAAACCTTTCCAACAAAAACTTGGTGTACCTCAAGGCTCCTCACTATCTGCCTCCTTATTCAACATATACATGCAACCTGTATGCGAAGTAATCCACTCCTTCAACGTCTCATGTCTAATCTACGCTGACGATGTACTACTCTTCATTCCATTCTCAACCGACAAGCCAGATTTCTCTCCTCTGATAAAATGTTTTGAGGCTGTAACGGACTGGTTCCACACACAAGGCCTTAAGATAAACTTCAGCAAAACAGATGTGCTCTTTCTCCAGGACCAAGCAGGAAGTCAGTCCTCACATATGGGTGTCGTCGGCGCCGATGAAGCCCCAGCAGAGCATTTCCCCAGCTTTCCATGAAAGCCTTTGGGAATGCTGGCATGCATGCGCGGTTCCCTTCCCGCCTAAAGGTGCCATCTTACCTCAGTCTTTTTTTCCGAGAAGCCCACCGGACGTGTGTCCTGTTCTCCCGGATAAAAGTGATTTTTTTCTTCGGCGATTTTTCGCTATTTTTCTCCGGTTCGACGCCGGTTCCCCTCCCGCCGGGTTCGGTACACCGGTATCGAGCCCGACTATTTCTTTTTCAGTTTTTGCCCTTCGTGGCTGGCGTTCACGCCCCTTTTTTCATTTTTCCCTGGAAGGCCGGTCTTTTGACCTCGCAGGGGCTCTTTTTTCCCCGATGGCTTTCAAAAAGTGTGGTCGGTGTAAGAAACTTGTCTCTCACCGACACACACGACTGCTGCCTTCGGTGCCTCGGCCCTGACCAAGACCCCAAGTTGTGTGTGCCATGTGGGAAGATGTCTTCCAAGGCACTTAAAAGTCGACAGCATCAGGAGAGGTTTTTCTCGGACTCTGCCTCCGGCCGGGTCCGGACCTCGTCTGAGGCCTCGACATCTCGGGATTCCGATCCCGAGCGCCGTCGAAGCTCCTCGGACAGGGGGTCCCCCGACCGGGAACGTAAGAGGAAGAAGCAGCTCGCGAGGGCGGCGTCAGAGGAGGGCCCTCGAGGGCCAGGTCTAAGACCCCCGACCGCTGTCCCGGGCCCATGGAGCAAGAGAAGTCTGCCAATGTTCCTCGCGTGGAACCGGAGTCTGCTGGACACGTAAGCCGCGTAGTCCTCGTGGACTCTCTTCCCAGAGAGCCGACGCGGGGCCCGAGTCGGTGGCTGCTGTGTCTCCCGAGCTGAGTCTCAGGATGACAGCCTTGGAGTGCAGATTGTCTGCCTTCATGGAGCAGCAGCGGGCACTGATGGCCAGCCTGTCTGGTGCATCTGCCCCGACCACCGGGACGTCGACTTCGAAGTCAATCCCAGAGACCGAGCCGATACTCGAGACCCTCGTGGCTCGAAGTCGTCCTCGGTCGAGGTCTCCCTCAACCTCCCGTTTGGGACTGAGGGTGTCGACGCGGGTGCCTCGGGGCCCCGCGGGGTCGGACCCTGACTCCTCCTCGGATGAGTCTGCCTGGGAGATGGAGGACGAGGAGTCTCCCGATACTTTAAGACTCGGTGCGTCCCATCGGACTCACCGCAGTCTGAGCCCCGGACTAGATCCCCTCCGGAGGACACTAGGTTCTCGGAGTTCGTCCGGGATATGGCCGCTGCTTTGGCTATCCCTACCGATCCCGAGGAAGAGCCTCGAGCCGAGGAGCTCGATGCTCTACAGTACGACTCTCCTCCGAAGGAGGCCTCTGTTGTCCCGGTTCCTCCGATGCTGAAACGGCTCCTCTTCCGGATGTGGGAGGCACCGGCCTCGGCGCCGGTTTTGAGCAAGCGAGTCAATTCCATCTATCGACTCTGCAAAAGCCCTGGTTTCCATAAAGCACAGCTATCACACCATTCCATGGTTGTGGAATCGGCCATGCATCGTCTGAAGAGCCAGAAGATGCACTCTGCGGTGCCCCCCGGCAGGGAGGCCCGAAACCTCGATGGCGTCAATAGAAAGTGTTTCCAGGGCTCTGCTTGCTTGCCGTGTCCAGTCTTACCAGCTGTACATGGGCATGTACTTGCGAGACCTGGCCAAAGAATTGGCCGGATTCTCTGCTGGTCTCTCCGGGGAACCCTTGAAGAGATTTAAGACCTTGTCCTCGGGGATTTGGGAATGCTCAAAGTTCATTTCCCGCGCCGCCTACGATGGCTTCGAGGCTTCGGCCCGAGTTGCGGCTGCCGGCATCGCAGCTCGACGCCAGGCGTGGCTGCAGTCATCGGACCTTGAGCCATGGGTTCAGGACAAGTTGGTCGATGTCCCCTGCCGAGGTGAGAACCTTTTTGGCAAACCTGTGACCGAGAAGGCCGCTCAGCTCGAAACCGAGCACCTTACCCGGACAAGGCTGTCGAGGAAGACCTCTGCCCCTTCATATAAAAAGAAGGGCTCGGGTAAAAAGTCCTTTTACCCTGAGGAAGGGCACTGCCTACAAACAGTACCCTCAGTATTCGGCTGCCCAAGCTGCCCCCCAGGGTCAGCAAGCCAAGGGCCAGGGTAATGGGCCCCGTAGGCAGAGGACCCCGAAGCCTTCTGCCCCTGCTTCCACTCAGGGTGGGGGTTTTTGACTCCTTGAGCGTAGCCACTCCGTCCCTGCTGTCCCAGCCCTGCACAGGCGGTCGCCTTGTACTCTTTGCCCACCAGTGGTCTCTCATTACCACCGACAGTTGGGTGCTGGACATAGTCCAAAAGGGCTATGCCCTGCATTTTCATCAACTGCCTCCTCACTTCCCAGGGGAGCCCTTGAGGCCTCCCCTGCACACAGACCTTCTCCTTCGAGAGCTCCAAGGTCTGTTGGTGGACAGGGCGGGTGGAGCCTGTGCCTCCCCACTTGCAAGGTCACGGATTCTACTCCAGGTATTTCCTGGTACCCAAAAGGACCGGTGGCCTTCAACCCATTCTGGACCTCAGGAACCTCAACAAGTTCCTAGAGAAATAAAAGTTCAAGATGCTTACTCTTGGAACACTTCTGCCCTACCTCCAGCAGGGAGATTGGCTATGCTCTTTAGATCTAAAGGATGCGTACACTCACATCCTCATTCATCCAGACCACTGAAAGTACCTCAGGTTCATTGTGGGAGGAAACCATTATCAGTACAGAGAACTACCTTTTGGCCTGACCTCAGCTCCCAGGGTCTTTACCAAGTGTCTGGCAGTGGTTGCGGCCTACCTGAGAAATCAAGGCATCTTTGTCTTTCCCTATCAGGACGACTGGCTCATCAGGGGTCAGACGTCCCTGGAGGCCAGACAAGCCACCCTCAGAACCATTGCTCTGCTCAAAAACGTGGGCATTGTCATAAACTTCGCTAAGTCCACTTTGCTCCCCTCCCAGAACTTGGAGTTCATAGGGTCAAGTTTGGATTCTCAACTGGCAAAGGCATTCTTGCCAGAAGACAGGGTTCAAAGACTGATGGAAGTGGCCAAACAGTTTCTAAACAGGTCCCTGGTCTCCGCCAGACTCTGCCTCAGGCTTCTGGGCCACATGGCTTCGACAGTGCATGTGACTCCCAATGCCAGGCTCCATATGAGGCCTGCACAGTGGTGCCTTCGGACTCAGTGGTCTCAGGCCACAGGCCGCCTAAGAGACAGGATAAGGGTGTCCAGACCCCTTTTGGCCTCCCTCAGCTGGTGGCTACATCCACCCAATCTGCTGAAGGGGATGCCCTTCCAAATGCCAGAATACTCGGTGGTTCTCACCACCGACGCCTCTCTGCAGGGGTGCTCATTGTCTGGACAAGTGCACTCAAGGCCTCTGGTCTCCCTGGGAGGCAGCCCAACAGATCAATCTCCTAGAACTTCGAGCTATCCGCTTAGCTCTCAAGACCTTTTCTCCGGCTCTAGCTCACCGCTCAGTCTTGATTCAAACAGACAACCAGGTAGCCATGTTTTATGTGAACAAACAGGGCGGGACTGGGTCACAGCTCCTTTGTCGGGAGACTCAAGACCTTTGTTCCTTTGCCCTAAAGCACAACATGCTTCTCAAGGTGGTGTACCTTCCAGGCCAGGAGAACTGCTTGGCCGACCGGTTGAGCAGAATTCTGCAGCCCCACGAGTGGCAGCTGCATCCCTTGGTCGTTCAGAAGATCTTCCTGAAGTGGGGTCTCCCTTGGATAGATCTCTTTGCCAGTCCGCTCAACAAGCAGCTGCCCAAGTTCTGCTCCAGGCAACCGCATCCTTTGAGGATAGCACCAGATGCTTTTCTGATGTCCTGGTCTCAGGGCCTCCTGTATGCGTTTCCTCCCACGCCCTTGGTGGCCCGAACTCTTTTCAAGACTCTTCAGGACAAGGCCTCGGTCCTGCTGGTAGCTCCCAGGTGGCTGAGGCAGCCTTGGTTTCCACTTCTGCTTCAACTGGCAGTGGATTCCCCACTACCTCTGGGGTTGCAGCCCGACCTTCTCTCACAGGAGCAGGGTTCCCTTCTGCACCCCAATCTCAAAGCTCTCAATTTGATTGCCTGGAGGCTGCAAGGGTAGTTTTGGCTCCCTGGGGCCTGCCTCAGGAAGTTGAGGAGGTTGTCCTAGCCTCTAGGAAACAGTCCACTAGGAAAACCTATGCCCTCAAATGGAAGAGGTTTTCTGTGTGGTGTCAGCTTCGTACAGAGGATCCTTTCTCCTGTACTGTGCCAGTAGTGCTTCAGTACTTACTGCACTTATCAAATCAGGGCCTTAAGTCCAATTCTGTTTGGGTCCACCTCTCAGCTCTAGCAGCTCACCACTCACTGGTGGAGGGACATTCTCTGTCAGGTCACCCCTTGGTGTCCCGCTTTCTCAGGGGCTTGCTTTTTCTCAAGCCCCCCATCCGTCCTCCTGCTCCTGAGTGGGAGCTGAATGTGGTCTTGCAGCAACTGACTCGCCCACCCTTTGAGCCGATGGCTACTTGCCCTCTATGCTTCCTTTCCTGGAAGACTCTCTTCCTGATAGCCCTCACCTCGGCTAGGCGAGTGAGTGAGCTTCAGGCCCTGGTCTGTGATAGACCTTACACCAGGATTTATAGGAACGGGGTAGTTCTTAGGACTCATCCAAAGTTCCTCCCCAAGGTTGTCTCCTCTTTCCACCTCAACCAGGAGGTGGTTCTTCCAACATTCTTCCCTAGGCCTCATGCTAGCCAGGCTGAAGCAGTCCTGCATACCCTGGACTGTAGGAGGGCCTTATCCTTCTACCTTGACCGTACGCAGGGACATAGAAGGGCTACTCAGCTCTTCGTCTCATTTGACCCCAATAAGTTGGGGTTGGCTGTGTCCAAGCGTACCTTGTCCATCTGGGTGGCTGACTGTATCACCTGGGCTTATAAGGCGGCCTACCTTCCTTTGCAGGGTCGGGTCACGGCCCATCGTGTCAGGGCAATGGCTGCCTCAGTGGCTCATCTCCGCTCTGTGCCCTTGGTAGACATCTGTAGGGCTGCATCTTGGTCTTCAAGCCAGACTTTTGCGGCCCATTACTGTCTGGAGAGGGAGTCCCGTAGGGACAATGCTTTTGGCCAAGCAGTACTCCGGAATCTCTTTGAGGTTTAGGCAACTCCTGCCCTCTGTTGGGCTACCGTTGGAGGTTGTGTCCTTGAAAAGCCTTTCTTTGATGCTGTGACTAGAGGGAGTTCTCTTGTTCAGCCTGGGTTCCTGGTAGCCCAGAGCTAGGGAGTCACCCATATGTGGGGACTGACTTCCTGCTTGGTCCTGGAGAAAGAGTAGTTACTCACCTGTAACAGGTGTTCTCCAGGAGCAGCAGGAATCAGTCCTCACAACCCTCCCTCCTCCCCTTGGAGTTGCAGTTGTAGATAGTTTATTTTTTCATTTTTTTGTGTGCTGTTCTTAGCTATGTCATTTGACTGAGGTAAGATGGCACCTTTAGGCGGGAAGGGAACCGCGCATGCGTGCCAGCATTCCCAAAGGCTTTCATGGAAAGCTGGGGAAATGCTCCGCTGGGGCTTCATCGGCGCCGATGACACCCATATGTGAGGACTGATTCCTGCTGCTCCTGGAGAACACCTGTTACAGGTGAGTAACTACTCTTTACTACAAGAAATCAATCTTTCTCCCCCCCACCGGTGCTAAAGACAAAAAGCGCTGAACTCACAAGCAGACCCACTATCCGTTACCTTGGTGTCACATTAGACCAGCAGCTCGATTTCAAAGCACACATCAGTAACATCGTCAAGCAGATCCACCATAAAATACGAACATTGAGACATCTCCGACCTCTACTACAACCAAGCGATTTCAGGACAGTATTTCAGGCCCTCGTGACCCCCCATTTCGACTATGCCAACACAATTCTCCATGGCCTACCCAAGTGCTCATTAAGCCCGCTACAACTAGCAATGAATACCGTGGCACGCTTCCTACACGGAGCCTCCAAAGGAGACCATATCACCCCGATTCTAAAGGAATTACACTGGCTACCAATCTATTGTCGGACCACATATAAAGTAGTCATGATAACATTTAAGGCCATCAATAACATTTCCTCCTCCTTCCTAACAGGTCTGCTCCACAGTATCCTGGCAAACAGAGCGAGGAGATCATTCGCCATCAACACCCTTCAAACCCCCAACGAAATAACCAAATGCACTCAAGCGACAAAGAGAAGAGCTTTTAAGTTTTATGCACCCATCTGCTGGAATGTGCTTCCACCCTCCATCCGAGCAATTACCGATATTGCTCAATTCAGAAAGGCACTAAAACACCATCTCTTTCTCTTACACTACTCACAGCCCAATATTACCCACAGTACACCCAGCTAAACAACGATAAGCCTCAAAACAATTCTCAGCTATAATGTACAAAATTGTATATACTGTATATAGTCACCCCATTTAAAATCCAAGTTGCATCCCCTGTTCTCTGTAAATGCATATCTGATATTCCGAGATGCATAAATGTTACCTGTAAACCGCACTGATTCTAAAGAGCGCGGTATATAAAAGCAATAAAAAAATAAATAAAGACCAGTATGGTCTATCTAGTCTGCCCAGCAAGGTGGTAAGAGTAGGTGCGTCTGCCGCTCTGTGCAGGTCACCCCTCCCCATGCCTTTGTTTAGGGGTGTACCCACCGCTCTGTGTAGGTCACCCCTATTTGTTGAGATATGAGAGTTATGTTTATTTTGATTGCATCCTGTTGCTATAAAAGCATATTGCATTTTTTTCACCTATGCCTAGGCAGGCCTGACCCTTGAGAGCCATGTCACAACTCATAATGTCCGAACCATGACTGTGTCGATGGCTCACTTGTGGTCAGCCTCCATGGAGGAGAGTTGCAAAGCTGCGATCTGGACCTCCGTTCATATATTCACATGTTTGAAAAAGGACTCCCGATATAACAGAAGTTTTGGTCAGTTGGTCCTCCGGACTTTTCATTGCCTCCTAGGCTCTTTTTTTTTCTGTTCAAGTTGTCTTTAAAAAAAAAAAAATTCTGTTAGCTACAAAAATACTTTCATGCCAGCCAGTTGCGGCATGTTTGTTTTTTCATTCTGTTGAGGAAGTATGCAGCTAGGGATCCCTGTGCTGGTGATCTCTGTGGACAACACGATAAGTCCTCGCTACACTCCCCTTGGAGTTGGCTGCTAAGCTCTTTAAAGACTGAGCTCCTTAATTGTAGCGGCTAGCAGGAACAGATGTGTGTGTAACAGAACATAATATATGACGGCAGATAAAGACCAGTATGATCCATCTAGTTTGGCCAGTAAGGTGGCTGCTGCTTCGTGCAAGTCACTGCCCTTCTATGCCTATGTTTAGGGTTGTTCCTGCCATTCTGTACAGGTCAGCCCCCCTCTATTTCTTGAAGTATAAAAGATATTTAAGTTTGCTTTGATTTTATCCTCTTGCTATAAAGGGATCCACTGTCTGTCCCATGCCATTTGAATTCCATCATTGTATTTGCTCCACCACTTCCAAAGGGAAGGCATTCCAAGCATCCACCACCCTTACAGTGAAAAAGTATTTCCTACTGTTGCTTTTAAGTTTACCTCTTTGTGGCTTCATCATATGTCCTCTAGTTTTACAGCTTCCCCTTCTTTATTGATTAATACCCTTTAAATACTTAAAGATCTGTATCATATCTCCCCTGTCCCTCCTCTTCTCCAGGGTATACATATTTAGGTCTTCAAGTCTCTTCTCATATGCCTTCTGGCGCAGGCTCCAAATCATTTAGGTTGCCGCCTTCTGAACCGTTTCAAGTCTTTTTATTTCCTTTGTGAGATAAGGTCTCCAAAACAGCACAACACACCAAGTGAGGCCTCACCAATGACTTGTACAGAGGCATTAATATCTCCTCCTTCCTGCTGGGTGTTCCTCTTGTGTATGCAGCCCAGCATTCTTCTGGCTTTGGCTACCACCTTGTCGCATTCTTTGTTTCACCACCTTGAGATCCTCAGACACTGGCACTCAGAGGTCCCTCTCCTGGTCTGTGCACACCAACTTCTCGCCCCCTGTCGCATACAATTGTTTTGGATTTCTGCATTCCAAGTGCATGACTTTGAACTTCTTCACATTAAATCTGACCTGCCAAGCATTAGTCCTTTCTTCCAGTATTTGTAGCTTTTTCCTCATGTCCACTCCCTCAGAAGTGTCCACTTTTGCAAATTTCCGTGTCATCTGCAAAAAGGCAGACTTTTCCATTCAGTGTGCTGAGAACTTTCTACAAGCTTCTGGAATAACTGAAGTTCCCACATAGGCTCCAAATGTGATGACTTATCTTGCTGTCCGCGGAGAACATAGGTAAGTAACCGTATTTTATGGGCTTTTCTCCACTAACTTTATACCTTTTTAACACCTAGCTATGCTAACAGCTTTTGCTGTATTCTCCAACAAATTCCATAGCTTCATTGGGTATTGAGTGAAAAACATTTTTCATATTTTAAAAAATGCTACTTAGTAACTTTGAGGTGACCCCTAGTCTTTGTGCTTTTTGCTTCTTTTTTTTAAAGAGTAAACCAATTTGCATTTAGTCATGACAGATCTATACATTCATGAATGGAATAAATATCTCCCCCTCAGCTGTCTGTTCTCCATGGAGAAGAGCTGTAAACTCTTTAGCATTTACTCATAGATTTGCTGTTTCATTCCCTTTATAATTTTGGTCACCCAATATCTTTTTGTGAGATGCTGTGATCAGAATTGCACACAGTACTCGTTAGGTCACACCATCGAACAATAGAGGCATTATGATATTCTCCTTTCCTAATATTTCTAACCTGGGTGGGGGGGTGGATTTTGGCTGCTACCAAACAACGTAACTGAGAATAGCATATTGTCAATAGTGATATTTAGCAGCATGTTTACTAAAGGTTAATGCACATTAGGTGGGGCTACTGCCCATTTCTATAGGCCATTGTAGCACTTATTGCATATTAATTTTACTTAATGACTACTAACCTTTAGTAAACTCGCCCCTTAGATCCTTTTCGGGGCAGTTTCTCCAAATGGGTTAATTTTGAGTATACCATGACAGTCATGAAGTTGTCTAAGCCAGGGTATGTGGAGTATGATCTCATTCTCTCAGATTTACTGCTAATGCTTGACGTAGTACTTCAGTCATGCCAAAGAGAGTGCCGCCTCCTGGAGTTCGAAAGATGTAATATGTATGGGTAATTTATCAAGGTGTACTTGGAAATTCTTCTTAGACAAAGCTGTGGCACCCATCACCATGTGAAATATTTCTGTATCTTTCTGCCACATTCTCTTGGTCTCTAACTGCATTTCTTGGTACTTCAGGATTTTCTCCCCCTCTGTGCGATTCACACAATAATCACTTGGACAGACACCTCTATCAGTATCGTTCTGGTGTTTTCACCTTTACCATGATGTTGACTTTTCTCGCATCCAGTTACTTATCCATCGGAATGGTAATGTCCCAGGAGATCAGAACCTCTTTGTTTTCTGTAATTTTCTTAGGATCATGATACTAGTGCTTTTCAGGGACAGTGATGCTGTAGTGTTTAGAGTTTCCAATGTATGAGCCATGCTACTTTGTTGTGCCTTCCTGTATAAAATTTTCTGCCATCAGAACTTCACAGCCAGCTATGAGGTGAGTCATGATTTCCAGCTGTTTCTTACAGAATCAACATGCGTGTCTCTTGCCAGTCTTGTCATTGCTCGCTGTAAACCATCTTGTCCGTAATCCGGTATTTCTGTGTGGAGACTCCTATTATTCAGAGACTTGTGGATAAAAATATGTATTCCTTTGCTCCCCTCGGAGAATCCACTCTGGGTCGAACCTTTTCCACTCTTTAGTGGACATATAGAGGAGTGAGAGAATTTCTTTACAATAGAAGTGCTAACTAGTTTGCTGAAAATATCTGCTTGCCTATTTCCTGATTGCTACTTTCTTTAAAATTTCAGAAGGAAGAAAAATACAAAATCGTGTGTGTCTCTCCCTCTAACTTCTGCAGAAAGCTTTTGTGTTTGGTAAATTCACAGGACACAGATGGTCAGAAGATTTTGACAAGAGTTTTATTTTTGAGATTTGCTCACACATGTCCCTGAAAGTAGCCCCTATTCTGTTTCTCTTTTTATTTAACTACCATTATAGTGGACTAACACTGCTTTTACATTTCTTAATTCTATGTAGAATTTCTTGTTTTGCAGATAGGTCGTCTTTGTTTTATCCTAATGTACTGTATTTCATACTTTATAATTAGAGGTGCACATTTTGTTACATGTCCCAAAATTTCCTCTGCCTTTATGTATACAGTGTTTGTGTGTGATGCCTTCAAGGGTGTCTACTATTGCGCGGGGCATTTTGGTAGATTTAGAATACTAAAGATGGATTGGAAGAGCACTACGACATTTTGAATACTAATCTCCAGAATTAAACATGAGAAATGAAGAGGGAATGTAATGATGTTTTTTTGTCTGTTGCATTTACATTTTGTCTCTCCCCTCCCCCTCTATTTTCAAATCTTTACCTCTGGATAGCAATTCTGAGACATAGTGGACCCTTTTCCTGGCCTGAAAGGTACCTCCTTGGAGATTTATTCTCTGCACTATTCCATTTCTTGGTAGGGATTACCATGATGACCACAGGAGACTTTCCTATCTTCCTGGACTTGGGTACTCCTTCATGGCCAGACTAGCCCTCATGGATGTGTAATCCAAGTCTGATTCCCTTATTTTGGATGTTTTTTATTTCCCTCAATAATACCTGGATTATATTTGGAGCCTTAGTGATGATAAAATATATTGGGGAAATAAACATGACAGTAGCTGTTTCTGTACTTAGGCAAATCTTATGCTGTGGAAAACTAATTAAAGGCTTGTTTTAGGAAATTAAAGTTCTTGACTATGGGACTTGAGGATCACAGACATATGGATTTGAGAATAGGAAAAGGAAATATTCATATATTTTGTTTTAGAACAAGGCTGATCTGCATAGCATAGTTACCAGGAAAACCAGACCTATTTGTGACCCTCGAGGACCAGAGATTAATATCTCTACATTACACTAGGTCCCCAGATGTTGGGTGATGTGAAATTGAGTTCAAATACACTATCAACATGCATCTGGTAAAAAGACCATGATATAGGCACAGAACTGAAGGGATGTTGCTGTTTTTGTTTAAAAAAATGTAATGAGAAAGGAGAGAGCTGATTTCCTTTTAGTGGTGCTGAGCTGGCAAAGCAGAGTGTGTGCAGAGTTTGAACATGCTGCATGTAGAAGGCTGAGGGGGGGGGGGGGGGAAGTGGTGACAGGAAGGTCTCAAGTTTCCTAAGTCTTTATGCAACTGTGCTGCCCTTAGAAATCAGTCACTACTGGGCTCTGTTCTGAAACAAATTTTGCCATAGGCCTCAAATTGAATAAACCATTTTGAAAATGGCTACTATATTAAATGAATAATGTATAAAATCTCTTAGGGTAATACCTCTGAAGCCACTACTAATTAGGCAATTTTATTGTCCTCTTCTTAAATGCGCATATTGAAATTGCCATTGAAGATGGATAACTATAAAACCATAGAATTATCCATAAAATGCCTTGGCTGAAGAGGTTTAAGGAAATCAATGAAAAATCATCTTCCACGGTACCTTCATCTTGCACAAAATAGGCTGAACCCATAAGAGCTGTGTGTATTGTGCAACTTGAAAGAGGAATTTGTGTAAGTCATTTTGGGAGTGTACGTTTAGATAAGTAATATCCCATATGGTGGTAATATTTTGAGATGGGGGGGAGGGGCAGGCCAGGTGTTAAGGAAAGTTTCTCCAGGACCAAGCAGGAAGTCAGTCCTCACTTATGGGTGACGTCGGCGCCGACGGAGCCCCCTCGGAGCAATTTTCCCCAGCTTTCAAAGAAAGCCTTTGGGAATTGCAGCGCGCATGCGCGGTCGTCTTCCCGCCCGAGGGTGCCATCTTAGCCAGTCTTCTTTTTTCCGCGGAGCCCTACAGACGTCCCCGTCTTGTCCCCGCGAAAAAGTTGATTTTCTTCTTTATTTTATCCTTTTTTCTTTCGGTTCGACGCCGATCGTTTTCCCGCCCGGACTCGCGACGCCGGTCTCGAGTCCTCTTACTTTTTTCGGTTTTTCTGACTTAGTCAGCTTTCGTTTTCGTTTTCCCTGGCAGCCCGGTCCTTTGACCTCGCAGGGGCCCTTTTTCCCCCGATGGCTGCCAGTGGGTTTAAGCGGTGTGGTCGGTGTGTGACCGAAATATGTCACTAACCGACACACACGACTTTTGCCTCCGCTGCCTGGGCCCGGATCATGAGGAACTGATCTGTGGGCCCTGCAGCAAACTGTCCTCAAAGGCGTTGAGAAGTCGGCGGCATCAGCGTGAGAGAATCTTCGCTGACCCCAGCCGTACCCGGACCTCGTCGGAGGCCTCCGTGTCGAAAGGCTCCAGCTCGGACCGTCGCCGGAGCTCCTCCGACCGGGGTTCTCCCTCCGGGGACCATCGTCGGAAGGAAAAACCCGCGAGGGCGGCGTCGGTGGACGCTCCTGGTTCCGCGAGGGCCAGGTCGCATAGCCCCGACAGCCGCCCCGGGTCCTTGGAGAAGGAACACGTCCCGAAGCGACCTCGCCTGGAGTCGGAGATGCCTGCCCGGGTAAGTCCTGTGGTCCTTCTGGACTCGCCTCCGCGACAGCCGACGTCGGGCCCGACGCCGTCGGGGCCCGAGTCGGGGGCTGCTGGGTCACCTGAGCTCGGACTCAGGTTGACGGCCTTGGAGAGCAGACTGTCTGCCTTCATGGACCAGCAGAGGGCGCTGCTCGCTGGCTTCGCTGGCGTCGCTGCCCCGACCGCCGGGACGTCGACGTCCAAGTCGACCCTGGAGACCGAGCCGATCCTCGAGTCGATGAGAACTCGAGTCGATCCTCGGTCGAGGTCGCCCTCGGCCTCCCGTTCGGGACCGAGGTCGCCGACGCCGACTCCCTCGGCGTCGGGGCGGCTGGCGCCGCACCCTGCCCGGGCCGACCCCACCGAGTCCTCGTCGGAGTCGGTCTGGGAGTCTGAGGAGGAAGAGTCACCTGATTCTTTCCGGACTCGGTGTGTCCCATCGGACTCACCGGAGTCCGAGCCTCGGAAGCAGTCCCCCCCGGAGGATGCCCGGTTCTCGGACTTCGTTAGGGATATGGCCAAGGCTTTGGCCTTCCCTGCGGATCCCGAGGAGGAGCCTCGAGCCGAAGAGCTCGACGCCCTCCAGTATGACTCTCCCGCGAGGGAACACTTTACTGTGCCGGTTCCTCCTATGCTGGAACGACTACTCTTCCGCATGTGGGAGAGTCCGGCCTCCTCGCCGGTCCTGAGCAAGCGGGTCGATTCTATCTATCGAGTCCGCAAGAGCCCTGGCTTTCAAAAGGCACAGCTGCCACACCATTCCATGGTAGTGGAATCGGCCATGCACCGTCTTAAGAGCCAGAAGATGCACTCCTCGGTGCCTCCTGGCAGGGAGGCCCGTAACCTGGATGGCCTTGGCAAGAAGTGCTTCCAGGGCTCTATGCTCGCATGTCGTGTCCAGACTTACCAGCTATACATGGGCATGTATCTCCGGGATCTGGCTAAAGAGCTAGCCGGATTCTCCGCTGGTCTCTCCGAGGAGCCCTTGCGGAGGTTCCTAGCCTTGTCCACTGGCATTCGGGAATGCTCAAAGTTCATGTCCCGAGCAGCCTATGATGGCTTTGAAGCCTCGGCTCGAGTGGCCGCAGCCGGCATCGGTGCCCGCCGACAGGCTTGGCTTCAGTCGTCAGACCTTGAGCCCTGGGTGCAGGACAAGTTGGTCGATGTCCCCTGCCGAGGCGAAAACCTCTTTGGCAAGCCCATGGCGGAAAAGGCTGCGCAAATTGAGACTGAGACTCTCACCAGGACCAGGCTTTCTAGGAAGACCTCCGCCCCTTCCCAGAAAAAGAAGGGCTCGGGGAAAAAGTCCTTTTACCCGAGGAAGGCGGCTGCCTACAAACAATACCCCCATTATCAGGCCCCTGCAGCTCCCCAACAGGGCCAGCAGGCCAAGGGACGGGGTAACGGGTCCCGTAGGCAGCAAGCCCCCAAGCCTGCACCACCAGCCCCTGCTCAGCAGGGTGGGGGCTTTTGACTCGCTAAGCATAGCCTCTCCCCCCCCGCTGGTTCCCTCCAGCACCGGAGGCCGGCTGGTTCACTTCGCCCACAGGTGGTCCAGCATCACCGCAGATGCCTGGGTGCTTCAGGTCGTGCGAGAAGGCTATCTTCTCCACTTCCATCAGGTCCCTCCCTCCTATTTTCCGGGAGAACCTCCGCGCCCCCCTCTGCACAGGGAGTTGCTCCTTCAGGAGTTAGCAGGTCTTCTGCAGGAACAGGCGGTGGAACCGGTGCCACACCACCTGAGAGGTCAAGGCTTTTATTCAAGGTATTTTCTGATACCAAGAGAACAGGGGGCCTCAGACCCATCCTGGACTTGCGCAACCTCAACAAGTTCCTGGTGCGGGAGAAGTTCAAAATGCTTACCCTTGGAATCCTTCTGCCCTACCTCCAGCAGGGAGATTGGCTATGCTCCTTGGATCTAAAGGATGCCTACACGCACATCCTCATCCACCCAAGCCACCGCCAATACCTACGGTTTGTGGTGGCCGGAAATCATTACCAGTACAGAGTACTGCCCTTTGGCCTGTCCTCCGCACCGCGAGTCTTCACAAAATGTCTCGCGGTCGTAGCGGCCCATCTCCGGCTTCACGGCCTCTATGTCTTTCCGTACCTCGACGACTGGCTCATCAGAGCAGCGTCCGCTCAGGAGGTCACCAACGCCACGTGCCGCACGGTGACTCTGCTGCAGCACTTGGGCTTTGTCATAAACTTCGCAAAGTCCACTTTGCTCCCCTCACAGGATCTCGAGTTCATCGGCGCAAGGCTGCACACTCCTCAGGCGCGAGCATTCCTACCGCTCGACAGGGCTCAACGGCTCATGGACCTAGCCGACCGCTTTCGCAGCCAGCCCCTGGTCTCCGCCAGGCGCTTCCTGAGACTGCTCGGCCATATGGCTTCCACCGTCCATGTGACCCCCAATGCCCGCCTGAATATGCGGTCTGCTCAATGGTGTCTCCGCCAGCAGTGGCGACAAGCCACGGGCGGCCTAGCAGACCTAGTGCGCGTTTCCGAGCCGCTGGTCTCGTCTCTCCGGTGGTGGCTCCGGCAGCCGAACCTGATATTCGGAATGCCTTTCCAGTCACCTCAGCCGACCCGGGTGCTGACCACCGATGCATCCCTCCTGGGCTGGGGAGCACATTGCCAAGAGGCACGTACTCAGGGCCTCTGGACCACGTGGGAGTCTGCTCAGCAGATCAACTTCCTGGAGCTCAGGGCGATCCGCCTGGCTCTCAAGGCCTTCTCCCACCTGACTTCCCAACAGTCCGTCCTTGTCCAGACGGACAATCAAGTTGCCATGTTCTACGTGAACAAGCAGGGGGGCACGGGCTCCTTCCTCCTCTGCCGGGAGGCACAGAAGCTCTGCTCTTGGGCCGTCAGTCACGGCATTCTCCTCAAGGCAGTTTATCTCCCGGGCCAAGAAAATTGCCTTGCAGACAAACTCAGCAGGGTCCTCCAGCCGCACGAGTGGCGTCTGGATCCCTTGGTAGTTCAGAAGCTCTTCCTCAAGTGGGGTCTCCCCACGGTGGATCTCTTTGCCAGTCCTCACAACCGGCAGCTTCCTCGCTTCTGCTCTCGTCGGCCACACCCCCTTCGGGTGGCGGCGGACGCCTTTCTGATCTCGTGGTCGGGGAGCCTTCTGTACGCTTTCCCTCCCATCCCGCTGGTCTCTCGGACTCTTTTCAAGGTTCTCCGAGACAAAGCCTTCATGATCCTGGTGGCCCCTCGCTGGCCCAGGCAGCCGTGGTTTCCGCTCCTGCTGCAACTGGCGGTGGAGGATCCAATCCCTCTGGGGGTACAACCGGATCTCCTCACTCAGGATCAGGGGTCCCTCCTGCACCCCAACCTCAGGTCTCTCAACCTCATGGCCTGGCTGCTGAGAGGGTAGTCCTTGCTCCCCTTCTCCTGCCAGCGGAGGTGGAGGAGGTCGTCTTGGCTTCGCGACGGCCTTCTACCCGCAAATGCTACGCCCTTAAATGGCGTCGCTTTGCAGTCTGGTGTACCCAACAGTCTCAGGATCCCTTCTCCTGCCCGGTGTCGGTGATCTTGCAGTACTTGCTCCACCTCTCTAATCTGGGACTTAAGTCCAACTCCGTCAAAGTTCACCTCAGTGCTCTTTCAGCACATCATGTGCCGGTGGACAGCAGACCTCTCTCCAATGACCCTCTCGTAGCGAGGTTTCTCCGAGGTCTCCTTCTACTTAAACCACCTCTGCGCCCGCCAGCGCCTGACTGGGACCTGAATGTGGTTTTGCAGCGGATCACCTGTCCACCTTTTGAACCTATGGCTACCTGTTCTCTCCGTTTTCGGTCTTGGAAAACACTGTTCTTGATAGCCCTCACTTCCGCTAGACGCGTGAGTGAATTGCAGGCCCTCGTGTCTGATCCCCCTTACACTAGGTTCTACAAGAATAGGGTAGTCCTACGGACTCACCCAAAATTTCTGCCTAAAGTGGTCTCCCCTTTTCACATCAATCAGGAGGTGGTACTTCCAACCTTCTTTCCCAGACCACACTCCAGCCGAGCTGAGACGGTCCTCCATACCCTGGACTGTAGAAGGGCATTGAACTTCTACCTTGACCGTACGCGGGAGCACCGTAAAGCTGCTCAGCTTTTTGTGTCTTTTGACCCCAATAAATTGGGGCTCCCGGTCTCCAAGCGTACTCTGTCCATCTGGGTTGCGGACTGTATCTCTTGGGCTTATGGGGCAGCCGGACTCTCCTTAGAAAGTCGAGTCACGGCTCATTGCGTTCGGGCAAAGGCCACGTCAGTGGCTTACCTCCGCTCTGTTCCGCTGGCAGACATCTGCCGGGCCGCTACTTGGTCTTCGAGCCAGACTTTTGCGGTCCATTACTGTCTCGAGAGGGAGTCCCGTAGGGACAGTGCTTTCGGACAGGCAGTCCTCCGTAATCTCTTTGAGGTCTGAGCAACTCCTACCCTCCATCCCGGATGTGGGCTACCGGTGGGTGATAATTCAGCGAAGATTCTATCCTTCTGTGCTGCTGAGCTAGAGGGAGCTCATTTTTGTGCTTAGGGTCTCCGGTAGCCTTGAGCTTGGGAGTCCCATAAGTGAGGACTGACTTCCTGCTTGGTCCTGGAGAAAGCGTAGTTACTCACCTGTAACAGGTGTTCTCCAGGAGCAGCAGGAATCAGTCCTCACTACCCTCCCTCCTCCCCTTGGAGTTGCAATCGTCTGCCTATGTTCTTTTTGCAAATTTTTATGCTGTCTTTTTTAGCTATGTCATCTGACTGGCTAAGATGGCACCCTCGGGCGGGAAGACGACCGCGCATGCGCGCTGCAATTCCCAAAGGCTTTCTTTGAAAGCTGGGGAAAATTGCTCCGCGGGGGCTCCGTCGGCGCCGACGTCACCCATAAGTGAGGACTGATTCCTGCTGCTCCTGGAGAACACCTGTTGCAGGTGAGTAACTACGCTTTTTGTACATTAGAAACCTTGATTTACTGTACAATGTGAACATGCCATTTAATGTCCATATTACTATTTTTTTAAATAATGTATTACTTTGTCCCTAACATCAGTGCCTGTCCATTACCCAATTAAAGTGTGCATGCGTAGTGTAGAAATGTTCTGTAGTCAGCAGTGCATATGGACTTAAGTCTAGCTGCAGCAAATGCTTGCTTTATGCAGTTTTGGATAAATTTCCTATCTGCAGACCTGGCTTGATCATTATCGGTCACTGATGACCAAGCCACTTTACACATCTAGCCGCATAGCATTCCTATTGCAGACATGTCAGAGAACTTTCAAACTGAGCACCTAACACAGTTTGCTTTGGTTGAGCTTTGTGTTGTCATACAGACGGATCTAAGCAAGTTGTGTGAATTAAAGCAGGTTTCTTCTGAGGTTTGAATAGGCTAGATATGATTGAATAGTCATGAGGAAGACCATAAGCTATAAACAGGTACCCAATTCCCCCTTTTTGTGCCTGAGGAAAATGTTTGTCAATGTCCCATCTGTGAAATCTGAGGGGGGCCAGACATTTTTAGGGACTCTCCTGCGGTAATGTACCATGACAGGAATGAATCTCACTTGTAAGCCCCAGGGTATATAGCGTATGACATTGGTATCTAAAATTTACTGCTAGTGATAGTCTTAATATTTGCCTTGTGCCAAAGAGCCACCACCTGGAGTCCATAAGGTTTAAAACATACAAAGTGACCCACCTCTGTATACGGAGTCCATTGTGCCTGCAGGGCATGTGCCATGAAACGTGGCAGGAAATACCAACCTTAGAGCTGGCTCAGATGTGTGCTTGAAACTGATATTTGTTCTTGGTATGTAAATGCTGCTGTTTTCCTCGGTGTCTTTAGGGCCCGAGTATCCAGTTTACTTGCACTATACTGGTATTGTGAAGGGATAGTGCATGGCAGCACACAGCTTGGTGTGTTGCTTTGCATTATTATCGCAGCTCCAATAATATGAAGTCCCATTCCCTAATCACACTATGACTGACATTTTAAATACTTTGAAACCGATCATAGCTGAGTGCCAAGGTGGTAGATGTATTGTAGAATTTACTTTTTAAAGATGTTTTACACAATCATGCTTCTCTTACAAAGTGCTAATGTGCGATATTATCTGTATATATTGTGATTTGTAAGGGTTCAGGAACCCATAATTAAGTGAATTTTTGTATTTATTGTGTGTTAATCCATTTTGATTTGGAAAGTTAAATGTGCTATTTTGTAATATTAAGTAGCTTTTTCACCTGGGGTGCCTTGCAGACCTAGAAGCACTTATCCCAAATGCAAGATGGGCTGAATTTGAAGTGGAAGAGTAGCTTAGTGGTTAGAGCAGCAGGCTGAGAATACAGGAAGCCAGGGTTCAAATCCTGCTTCTCCCACCTCTGTGCCCTCAGAGCCGCTTCCAACTGGACCTGAATTGTGACCAAGTTTGAGTTTAGATTTTAAAAAGGTGAGTAATTCTAAATCTTTTTGGTTCAGAACATGTAAATGATATAACAAGCTTGCTTAAGATTTCTTCCCATATTGGTTTGCATGGTTTCTGCGGATACTCAGAATTTGGATTCCACCTTCTAATGCTCTCTCTCTGAAGCACCTTTTGAGAGGGGGGGGGTCCCAAAATACTATCGTACATTTATCCGCGATGTCCACAAATAAATGGCAGCATGGTGTTCTCCTAGTGGATTTTTTCATACCAGGTTTTGGAGAAGTATGTTTTGTATTTACTGCCCATTATCTGTTGTGCTGATCAAAAAGCAGAGTGTTTGCTAAAAAAAAAACACCGAACCCTGCTGTGGTGCAAAAGTCCCTCCCCCCCCTTCCAAATGGCACTAATGAAATAAATGAAAACAAGTCAGCTTGTTGCACTCTTCCACCATTAGTTACCCAGGAGATGGGACTGAAGGCTACCTCTTCAATATCTACTCTCGGTACAAGCTGGATGTCAACAGACATATCCCAGCCATTTGAACTAAAGGGCAAAACAGCACAAAGCATGCAACTAAAAATCCATTTCCTACTCTTCCCAAGCTGGAGGGTAGGTAATGATTATTGAGAGAGAACAGGCTTTTAGCTTGCTATTCCCTCTCCTTTTTTATATACATATTTCTTCTGGCCATAATACAAATATTGTACTTCATCTGTCCAGACTGGCTTGACTTGTGTTATACATGGACATAATCATTTTTTGTAATTTTTCCAAGTCAGTATATAGTTAGTTCTGTGTTTCCTGTTGTCCCTTTACTTTCATTTTGACTCTTTGCATAGTGAACTCTTATGGCACTTGATTTTGTTTTTTATTGTTTCCAGAGAGGTAAAATCTGTATTTTTGTAGCTTTCTGAACACTAATCTAAGATAAATGTTGCATTAAATCTTGGTGACAAATTTTATTAATAAATGGACACTTATGGTGATCAAATCTTGTTTCTTTTTATTTAACTAAATTGTACATACACAGAAATATCAAATCTTATTACTGATGGATATATAGGAACCTCCTATTACAGGGGTCACCAACCTGCGGCCCACGAGGTCCCTTCGTGCGGCCCGCGAGGCTCTACCCCGGTTAACATTACGTGCGGCCCGCCAAGGATTCCCGCCATTGTATCCACACGTTCGCAGCTCACCGACGAGCACCTGCAAGCGTCCCTTCTCCTGTCAGTGTCATCTGTGAAGCCGGACTTTAAGCGTTTGTCTGCTAGCATGAATCATCAGCCATCTCATTAAATTCAATAAAGGTGATCAGCCATTGTTTTCATAATTTTGCATTTGTTGTTTTTTTCGCGGGGGCGGGGAGAAGGGGGGTGCGGCCCACGAGGCTCCCGATAGTCGGCTGTGCGGCCCGCGGCCCTCTGGAGGTTGGTGACCCCAGTCCTATTAATTTTGATTCTGGTAAAAACTGACCTTTATAGGAAGCTTTATAGGAAGCTGCGAGGCTGTGGTGTTCTCGAGTCCTTTGGAGATAGAAAGCCAACGCACGCTTGCAATCAAGAGTGTGCAGGGTTGCTTTTGCTTGAGACGCATGCAGTTTAGGAAAGAAGACTGGAAGGAAAGTTGACTGGTTTAAATGAATATGAGACACCGCCTTTGGTATAAAGTGTGGGTGAGTCCTAAGGACAACTCTGTCATGGTGGAACCAGGTATAGGGTGGGTCTGCTACTAAAGCCTGAAGCTCACTAATGCTTCTAGCTGAAGGGAGGGCAATTAGGAAGATCACCTTCCAAGACAGGAACTTTCGTGAGGTTGTGGCCAGTGGTTTAAAGGGTGGCTTGAGAAGCTGCACTAGAACAACATTGAGGTTCTAAGCTACCAGAAGTGGTTTAATGAGCGGTTTGGAAAAGAGGAGACCTTTCATGAAATGGACTAGTAGCGGTTGAGAAGAGATGGGGTATCTATTCAGTAGGCCATTCAATAGGTGGTGAAAGGCTGCAATTGCACTGAAGTGGACTCTCACCGAGAATAAAATTACTCAGCATGTAGATAGTCACAACCTAATGGGAGACAGCCAACATGGCTTTAGACAAGGAAGATCTTGTCTTACTAATCTGTTATGTTTTTTTGAAGGAGTGAATAAACAGGTGGACAAAGGTAAGTCGGTTGATATTGTGTATCTGGACTTTCAGAAAGCCTTTGACAAGGTCCCTCATCAGAGACTTTTGGCAAAACTAAAGAGTCATGGGATAGGAGGCAGTGTACTATTGTGGATCAGGAACTGGTTAAAAGAGAGAAAGCAGAGGGTAGGGCTAAATGGCCAATTTTCCCAATGGAGAAAGGTGAATAGTGGTGTACCGCAGGGATCTGTGCTGGGTCTGCTGCTTTTTGACATATTCATAAATGACCTGGAAAGTGGAATAACGAGTGAGGTTATCAAATTTGCAGATGACACAAAACTATTTAAAGTTGTTAAAACCGAAGAGGATTGTGAAAAATTGGAAGAGGATCTTGATAAATTGGAAGACTGGGCATCAAAATGGCAGATGAAATTTAATGTGGACAAGTGCAAGGTTATGCACCTAGGGAAGAACAACCCAAACTATGGTTACACGATGCAAGGTTCCACATTAGGAACCACCACCCAGGAAAAAGATTTAGGCGTCATTGTGGATACCATGTTAAAACCCTCGGCCCAGTGTGCAGCGGCAGCCAAGAGAGCAAACAGAATGCTAGGTATGATAAGGAAAGGAATGGAAAATAAAACAAAAGATATTATAATGCCTCTATATCGTTCCATGGTGAGACCGCACCTTGAATATTGTGTGCAATTCTTGTCGCCGTATCTTAAAAAGGATATAGCGATTTTAGAAAAGGTTCAGAGAAGAGCCACCAAAATGGTAAAGGCTAAAAAGGTTAGGGCTCTTTAAACTGGAAAAGAGACGGCTGAGGGGAGATATGATAGAAGTCTATAAATTAATGAACGGAATGGAACGGGTAAACGTAGATCGATTGTTTACATTATCAGAATATAGAAAGACTAGGTCACATGCAATGAAACTACAGGGTAAACTATTTAAGACCAATAAAAGAAAATATTTTTTCACTCAACGTGTAATCAAACTCTGGAATTTGTTACCGGAGGATGTAGTAAAGGCTGTTAGTGTAGCTGGGTTTAAAAAAGATTTGGACAAGTTCCTGGAGGAAAGGTCCATACACCATTATTAAGAAGTGACCGAAGATATCAATGCTTGACCCAGTACAAGCATTGTGGAACTTGTGTCTCTTGGGGAAACTGCTAGGTACATATGACCTAGATTGGCCACTGTTGGAAACAGAATACTGGGCTTGATGGACCTTGGTCTGACCCAGTATGGCATATCTTATGTTCTTATGTCTTCAGACCTGTCAATGACAGATGAAGGAGATGCTGGAGGAATGACTCCACTGGAGTAGAAAAAGGATTGAGATCCTTCTGGGAACACCAGACAGAAAAGCTACACCACTTGAAAGTGTATAAACGTCTGGCAGAGGGCTTCCTAGAAGCCAAAAGGATCTTCTCAACCTCTTGGATATGGTCAAGGCCTTGGAAAGCTATGCTCTCAACAGCTAAGCTGTGAGATGGAGAAACCTTCGATTGGGATGGAGTAGTGAGCCGTCGTCCTGGGAGAGGAAATCCGGTGCAGATCCCAATCACAGAGGTTGAGTCTGTCAGACATAGTAGCAGAGGAAACCACGGTTGCCTCGGCCAGTGGGGGGGCTATGAGTATCATGGAACCCTAGTCAGACTGAAGCTTGAAAAGCATCTTGGGAGTGAGGGATATAGGAGGGAAAGCATAAAGCCAATGTAGGTGGAAGGCATCCACTGGTTGGTTGGTGGATGTCTGAGTTCTTATGCAGAAGCAAGGAAACTTGACAGTTTGGGGAGTTGCGACTCTTGTGTTGTCCAGAGCCCCTGTGTAGTCAGGTTTCCCAGGTGAGCTCCCCAACCCAGTTAGGCATCTGTCATCAGGGTGCATTGAAATGGTGGCATCTGAAAAGGTGACCCTACGAGCAGATTTTCTCGAGACCATCACCAGTGAAGGGATGTGGGCAGATGGACAGTGACTTGGATCCCGTCCTGGAGACTACCCGAGGCCTGCTTCCACTGGGCTGTCCGCATATGTAGGGCTCTATACTCTCATCGGGAGTGGTTTTTGGATTGGCAACCGGCCAAAACAACAGGTGAAGATATTGTGACAGGGGTTTTACCGTATATGTCTAATTCATTCAAAGTAGTGGGCATACTGAAAAAGTATTGGCCACTTTTGTCTTTACACACGAGTCTCAATAAACCATTGCGGATAGCATATTCTAGGGGGACCAACCTTCGGGACAAATTAGTCTCCACTACAGTACCCTTGGATCGTCCGGTATATCCTCAACGACGAACTGGGACACATATGCCTTGCACTAGTTGCAAGTTTTGCGATACCACTATCTCTGGTTCTTCCTGGACTGACTTACATACGGGCCGCATTTTTTATCGTCGGTGGCAAACCTCATGTAATTCCATCTATGTAGTTTATTTTATTGAATGTAACTGCCCTCTGAGATATGTGGGCAGCACTACACGGAAGATTAGGGTTCGTTTAACTGAGCATGCTAGTCGTCTTCGACAATCGTTATTGACAGCTCCGATCGTCCAACATTGTCTACAGTTTAATCATGATTTTCAACATTTGAGGTGGACAGTAATTGATCATGTTCCAGAGGACCCTCGAGGGGGGGACCGGACTTTTAAATTACACAAGCTTGAACAGCGTTGGATATTTCTTCTACAAGCTGTTTCCCCTACTGGACTGAACTGTGAGATCGATTGGTTGGGAGTAGGTTGACATTAACCTCTCACGGCAGGGGGTTCCCTAACATGTGGGGATTCCCTTCTTGTGATTGGTGATCCGAGATGATAGGCAGACTCATGTTAGCCAATCTTAAATCGGTATCCTCGTTTTGAGCAGCCAACTTTTCAGCATTTTTTGCTGGTTACATGGTGGATTGAGTTCTGTGTAAGCGGCGTTGAGAGTGCTTGATACAGGGGTTCTTTCCCCGAAACGTGCACGGCGCGCGTGTTCCAGATAAGTGAGGTTTTTCTTTGAGTGATGCAATTATTTTGCTTTTGAGTCTGTTTTAAACCTTTAGGGTTGAATAAAAGGGATATGTATTGTGATTGGGGGATGGTTCACAGTGCCTTCCCTTCACAATTTATGTCTGACAAAAAATACTATAAAAAATATCACTGAGGGTTTCAACGGTATCTTGTTATATAGTATTACATGCCACTTGTGATTACCGTTTTGGGGTTGGTTTTGGATTTGATCGCATATGTAGTCTGGCATATGGAATGACATATACTATAGAGGCCATGCATCCGAGGAGCTGTAGCATCTCTGACAGTCAGATCTACTCGTAAGAGCACCTGGAATGCTAGTTCGACTAGACAGGCACAGCGGAGCTGGTGCAGGAATGCCCTGGACTGCTGGGTGTCTATTATCGCTCCAATGAACTCTAGTTCTTGAATTGGGGTGAGGTGGGACTTTGGGAAGTTTATCACAAAGCCCAAGTGTTGTACCTCTGTGATGGTACAATGCAAGGAGCGTAGTACCTCTTGGGAGGTGTTTGCTTTTATTAGTCGTCTAAGTAGGGAAGACGAATATTCAGAGATCTTAGGTATGTGGCTACGACTGCCATGCACATTGTGAAGACTCTTGGGGCAGAGGTGAGTCCGAAGGGGAGGACTCTGTATTGGTAATGTTTTCTTTGAAATGTGAAGCATAGAAACTTCCTGTGTGTACACTTTTAGATTTTAGATCTAGAGAACAAAGTCAGTCCTCACTCTAGAGATGGAGAAAAGTCCCAAGGGAGATCATCTTGAACTTTTCATGGACTAGAAACTTGAGGTTTCTGAGGTCCAGAATGTGCCTGTACCCTCCCGTTTTCTTTGGGATAAGACAGTACGGAGAGAAGAAGCCCATTCTCTGTTGGGACGTGGGGACTTCTTTGATGGCGCCCTGAAACAGGACACCTCGTCCTGTAGGAGAGCAGTGAGTGGGGGTTGCGTTTTGATATTCCCCCAAGAAAGTGGAAGGGGGCAGAGTCTGTAGATGCAGTCTGTATCCTTCCTGGACTATGGTTAGTGTCCACTGCTCTGAGGTGATGAAGTGCCATCGGTGGGTGCAATGATACAGTCTGCCTGCTATGTAGAGGGGGTGGGGATTCCTCCAAAGGCAGGGTGGCAATGTTCTCTAGGAAAGAATCAAAAACCAGGCGCAGACTGGCTGCAGAGCTGGTTGAGATTTAACCACCTGTAACTTCTTCTGTTGCTTAGGAGGCTGCTGCCTCTTCTGTGGGGCCTGACCCTGGTACTGAGGAGCAGGTGGATAAGAAGAGAAGAACAACTTCTTATTGTAGAAAGACTTCTTTGCAGGTGTCTTTTTTCCTAGCAGGATCAGCTATGATTCTGGACTGTCTCTTTAGAGTAGTGTTCTCAGACTCTAATTGAGAGGCCTTATCTTTATTTACATTCTCTTATATACCGCGCTATTCTGCATCAGTGCGGTTTACATCGAACAAACTGAAATTACATTGAACAGGGCATTATAACTTGGAGATAACTATTTTACAGGGAACATGGGCTATGGAGGGTTAAGTGGCTTGCCCAAGACCACAAGGAGCCAGTCTTTGCCAAAGAGGTTCTCCCCTGTGCGGGGTATGTTGCCCAGCTTATCTTGAGCCCACTGTTCAAGATCTGAAGCCATGGAATTCTCTGGGCCCCGATGCATATGGCTGTGGCCCTGCTTGTACATTCAAAGGCATCAAAGGTGGCCCTATTGACAAATTTGGATACATTTTAGCTATGCTTGACTAGGACAAGATAGTCGGCCCTCTTATTATTAAGAAGGGACCCAGGATATCAATGCTTGACCTAGTACAAGCATTGTGGAACCTGTGTCTTTTGGGGAAACTGCTAGGTACGAATGACCTAGATTGGCCACTGTTGGAAACAGGATACTGGGCTTGATGGACCTTGGTCTGACCCAGTATGGCATATCTTATGTTCTTGTCATCTGGGAGGAGAAGAGCAAAGGCCTCGAGATCCCTGGATACCTTCTTGAGGAACATTCCCATGTAGAGAATATAGGAGTTAATCCTGGATGAGAGCATGTATGCCTGGAAACATCGCTGCCCAAAGGCATCAAGAGTCCTCGATTCCCTACCTAGAGAATTTGAGGAATAAGTCTTTGAGCTTTTGATTCGGCACATCGCTGATTCAACCATCATGCAGTGGTGTGGAAGTTGTGGCTTTTGGAAGCCCGGACACTCTGGTACTCGGTACATGGTATCAAGTCGATGTCTGAGGTGAGACACTGAGAGAAGTCTCCCACATACGGCGCATAAAGTCATGCAGGATGCGGTGCACCGGCAGAGTGGCTGCCTCTTTGGGTGCTATTGGGTATTGGAGGATCTCCAATTCCTCCGCCCTTGGCTCCTTTTCAGATGTTATGGTGATGGAGAGACTCAGCTAGGTCTCGAATGAGTTCCTGGAAGGACATGTTTCGGTAAGCCGCCTGGGCTGGGTACCGGTATCAGTGATACACTCAAGAGAGGGCATGGGTTGCAGCGATGTTGATGCCATCTGCATGGGTGTACCAGTTACCAGTGTCTGTCGATACCGGTACCAATGGGGTGATGCCATGCGCCAACAGTGTTATAGGTACTGAGACTGCCAGGAGAGCTGCCAGGAGAGCTGCCAAGCTCCGCTCAATGGCCAGTATGCGCTGGTCCGTCAATGTTGCTGATGCTTGAGTATTGGTGGTGGGTACTTGTGCCACTGTCCCGGAGCATGGTACCAGTAACTCTCTGGAGGTCGAGGCCTTGGGAGCATCCTGGGACCCCTCTGGCTTTGGAGGACACAGCCTCCCGCAGGGGTTGTTTGGCAGGCCAGTCCTCCTCCAAGGCAACACCCAAAGGATGTTGATGCTTGGAACGAGATCTACCTCTAGAGAGGTTTCTCCTTCGATGAAGACTTGTACTTGGACTTTTCCAATACCTGGGACCCATGGGAGGAGGATGAGGCCCTTGATGATGTGGAAGCCAAGGATAACGCATCCAAGGGGAAGAGTGTCCCAAGTTTAGAAGCCCTGTTCTGTAGGCCTCTCCATGTCATCTTCTGACAAAGGGGACAGTGTTTTGGCTGGTGGTCTGGGCTGAGACATTTTGAGCACCAGTCATGGGTGTCAGTCACCGATGTTAAATGTAAACCACCCCTGATCTCTGTAAGGGGTGGTATAGAAGAACCAAATAAATAAGATAGTGCTGGCATATCTAGCATGTTTTTTTGAAACCACTAGTAAGTTTCTCTATACTGCTGATGGGAGTATATGGTAGGCTTAATGTCTAAGATGGCGTTGAGGTGCCTGAATTTTTTTTCCCCAGAAATTAAGTAAAAAGAAGAAAGAAATGAAAGGAGAACCGGCGATGTCAGGAAGGAAGACGCTATCCATGAAAAAGATGTGTTTTCTGCAGTGACAGGATTTGCTTCCTGCTGGCTCCGTGGAAAACGAAGAACTGAGGAGAGGAAGTTGGGCAGGCAGTTGCGCAGTGAAGTGCTCCCAAAAGCTTTCCAATTGGATGCTGGGGAGCATTCCTGCAGGGCTCTGTCGGTACCAATGTCACCCATATGTGAAGACTACATTCCTGCTTGTTCCTGGAGATTAAAATGTCTCCAGTATGAGTTTAAACCAGTCTTGGAGCACTAGAATGTGCCATGTAGAATGTGGGTGATGGACCCAGCCATTAGAGTAAAACGGTGCTTTCCAAACTTATCCTGTGTGATCACATTTTAGCAACTGAAATTCACATGACCCAGGGTAATGAAATCAAAATAGCAGGTGTCCAGCCTCCTTCCTTTCCCTCCATTCATCTAAAGGAGAAAGGCAGCAGCAACAGTAGAGCCAACAGCAGCCGCTAGCTCACAAGGTCCCTTGTGTCAGTGTGCAGTGTGTGCTTACAGATCCCAGTACTCTGCATGGGTTTCCAGCCTAACAGGAAGCTTTCCCAGGAAGAAGCCTATGAATATTCACTGGCTCACAGGCTACCTGCTGACTGGTGACTGCCACTACTTGGCATAGGTCATGATGAAAGTCCAGAGAGAAGGGGAAATGGCCATGTTTCTTTGACCTTATCCACTGATGTGACCCCAAGTTTGGGAACCACTGGAATAGGAAGCCATGCGAGTGCTGTTTCTCATTTACAACACATCCTGAGAGAAATCATTCTTTTCCTTGAATAACACTGCTGATGAATTTTGACTGTTTATGCAGCTTCAGGAAGAGCTTGACTTAAAAGGGCAAATACTCCCAGTTGTTAGTAGTAATGCATACTCTTCAACATGTTTCACAAAAAAAGCAAGATCTGTCAAGGGTCAGTCCTCATGTCTGTATATCTGTTTGTACATTTGGTGGCACAGATCCTTTTGCTATCTGGCAAATGAAAGTAAACAGGTAGAAGGGGAATATGAGAGAGTGCTGGAATCCCCCAGCCCCTGACACAAATATACACCACATGCCAAATATATACCACCAGTCACCAAATCTGCACCCCATACACCTACCCAGCCCCACCATCCTAGAGATTATACTTCGTTTTTCCCAAGTTCCCTGCACAGACATGCCTGATGTTATAAATGGAACAAGGGGAAATGCGGCATTGTCACACTAAGGGCCACTTTAACTAAAGACCGTTAACCAGCTAACGGGCATTTTAATGGACGGCAACCAGCAGTCTGGAACACTATCATACAATAGTATCTGTCCCCTCATGCTAAAATGCATGATAATCAGCACTCGAGGATGGGGCAGAGAGTGGGTGTGGGGAGACATTACCACTAGTGCCAGAGCAATTGCTGCACACACTGCAGCAACATGACTCTTAATGTAGGTTCACCTAATGACTCCTATAGAGGACATTTTATTTATTTATTTATATTCTCTTATATAGCGTGCTATTCTGCATCAGTGCGGTTTACATTGAACAAACTGAAATTACATTGAACAGGGCATTATAACTTGGAGATAACTACTTTACAGGGAACATGGGCTATGGAGGGTTAAGTGGCTTGCCCAAGACCACAAGGAGCACCTGTGGGACTAGAAACCCCAGTCCTTCCGGCCCAAGGTTGCTGTCCTCTAGTGGGATTTGAACCCCCGACCTTCCGGCCTGAAGTACCTTGCCCCAACCACTAGGCCACTCCTCATGTTAGTTTTCATGGACATACAGGACTCCTTCCCCCCCCCCCCCCCCCTGGATGCTTTGCAATTAATGTGCATGAGATCAGTGCATTAATGGCAAATTCTTAGTGGACTTTAGTAAAAAGGGGCCCTAAGTGTGCACTTTCTAACTTGTTTAATGTTGTTACTTTCAATATTCATCTACACTGGATACAAAAAAAATTAAACAATTAAAAATTCATATCGGCAGAGAAAACAATGACAAAAATATTTTGTTACAAATTTTAAACAAAACCACATTTCAGGTCCCCAAAATTAAAGGTAACAGGAAGCAAAGAATACTTAAAAAAATAAATGCAGGCATACAACTAACTGAGAAAAAGGCCTGTCTAGGATGATCAGTCCTCAGCCTATTCAACAAAATGTATTAAATGTAAAAAAAAAATAAAAAAATACAAATGTCAACTATCCCTCTTCTAAGGCTCTTCAGTACTCGGACCTGATTTCACTTGCTGAAAGCAGCTGTGAGGTCACCTGCTGAAAATTAATGTACAATTAATTTCTGTAGTTGTGTATCCCCCAAAATACATTCCGTGTGCTTAAATTGCATTTTAGATTTGACAGGACACCTCAATGAAAAAATGATAGAAAATATATACATTTTTAGTGCCTTCAAGTCAATGCTGGTGACCCAGCAGCCCCTGGATTTTCTTAGCAAGGTATGAGCAGAAGTAGATTGCTAGGCCTTTTCTTCCGAGGCAATAGGGAGGGTAAAGTGACTTGCCCAAGGTGGGACTCGAGTCCTGATCTCTTGGGTATGAGGCTGTTGCTGTAACCACTAGGCTACTTGTACAAAAGAGTCTACCTAACTTTATACATCATTTGTTTTCAGGTACCTAAAACATTTCTAAAGTATTCATTCGGTTAGCATGTTTTGCATAGAGTTTGTGAATACCATATCCTCACTATGCATATAGCTTGTAGAGAGGGGCATTGCTCCTCCCAAATGCTTCAGGCCAGCTTTGGAAAGGGTAAGGCCACCTGGGCCCTGCCTCGTGCAATTTAAAAACAAAAACCCTTGCTGCTGCGACTGCCGTGGCATCTTGCTGCTTTGTTTGCTACCTCTCTGCTGTGGCCACTGCTTCTCGGTGGGCCAGCAACCGAAAAGAAAAACACGCACTGCAGAGCCCTTGAGCCTTAGGGATGTGATGTGGCAGGCCTTGAGCATGCACACATGCCCTGCTACATCTGCACCACCCCCAGGATTGTGGCACCCTAAGTGGTCTGCCTAACAGCAGGGCTGACCTATGTGGGCGAAAACTACACTCTGCTACCATCATGCCTGTGTTAGATAGGAGAAGCAGGGCAAAAGCTAAACCCTTGCTAGCGGGAAGAGAAGGCCATCATATACAAGAGGCATATTCTGTTGGAATTCAAAGAGACAGGACAGAAAAGGTTAAGGGTTTTTCTGCTTTTCCAAGTTTGTGTTGTACTATGTAATGCCCATTTATTATTTCTTATCTTTTCAGAATCCGTGCATGTTCAAGTGCCTCAGGCCAGGTCTAGACTCTTAAAATAAGATCTCATTTTCCCAGAAAATACATATCCAAAGAAGCAGGCTCTAATGAACTCTGATCAAAGTTTTGCCTAAAATCCTATGAAATATGCTCATCCTGCCAGTCCCTTTCCATCTGCACAGTGAGAGCTTTGACCCCCTTCAGTTTCATGTGCAGTTTTATAATGTACCAGCCATCCAAGCTCTGCTGGGCCAGGTCAAGATTTGTAATAGTAACAGTATCACTTTCCTCATCACTGTTACTGAAGGATTAATAGTGGAACCCTCCACTGCACTAAATATGCATGATGCACATATTAATTCTGCTGTATAACATGATTATATCAATTATCAAATCATTTTATCTAATCTATTTACACAACCTTGAAGCAGCAGCCCCTGCATCAGTCCAATTCCCTTTTTATGAGGGAAATGGCAAGAGTATGCTTTTGCTTGTCTTTTCATCCCTCTGGAACAAACTGAAAATGAGAGCATAGATGAGGCGATGCAATATCTGCCCAGTGAGCAGTCAAAATGTTTTCTAATGGGCAGTGGCAGGAGAGAGTCATCTTTACTCCTTTGCTTCCAGAACCCAGTGTAGGGCCTCAGTCAGAATCTGAATCGGATACATCTTCACCTGAAACAGATAAGTCCACTGTCAGCATTTTGGTGCTTTACATGCATTGTCTGCAGACACAGATGATCAAGTATTTCAGAACAAATATGGGAAGAGGAGTGCCAAATGTCTGTCCATAAATATACAGAGAGTAAGCAGAAGGAAAAAATGTCCATAAAATGCTTCATGTCCCTAAAATGGTCTGTCCAACGATCTGTCAGACTAGTACTTTACATCACAAATTACAGTTGTGGTCAATATTATTGGCACTCTTGCAATTCAACCCATTAATGTCTAATATATCCTTTAAAAAGTGGCCAGTGAAATGACTTTGGACTATATATGCACACATATTGACACACAAAATAATCAAAATAAAACAAGACCAATTAAAAAAGGAAATGGTATAAAAACTGGGACATTGCAAGGACATGATTATTAGCACTCTTATAAACAATTCAAATTGGTTTGAATAGAAGAACCACATTCCCATTGCAGTAACATTAGATGCACATGTGATCAATTGTCAGTACTCACTTGACTTGAATCAACCAGTTAATGATGGTTCTAATGTTTAAAACGGCCTCATTCACTCCCTGTTCCATTTTCACAATGGTGAAGGCAAGAGAGCTGCCTGAGACCATCAGAAAAGCCATTATCAAATTTCAAAGGGTACAAGGCCATCTCCAAAGACCTTAGGATTTCTGTGTCTACAGTTTGCAATGTTATTAAGAAGCTTTCTGCTCATGGAACTGTCAAGCACCTCCCAGGACGTGGTGGGAAGAGAAAAATTAATCCAAGAAGTCCTTGAAGGTTAATGCGAACTGTTGCAAAAAACACAATGTAGAATATTCAAAGAACTTAAGGCTGACCTGGAGCAATCTGGAGTGGTGGTTTCAACCCACTTGATATACCGCACACTAAATAAAGAAGGACTTCATGGACGAAGGCCAAGGGAGGACCCCACTTCTCAAAGGCAGACATAAAAAGGTACACCTGATCTTTGTCCAAACTCAGCTTGTGAAACCACGATCCGTCTGGGAAAATGGTCTATGGACAGATGAATCCAAACTGGAGCTTGTTGGCAATGCAGACCAGCGATACAGTTACAGGCAAAGAAATGAAGCTTATAAAGAAAAAACACCCTCCCCATAATGTTGTGGGGCTGATTTGCTGCCTCAGGATAGCTGTTTATCAACTTCCTGACAAGTCCACCTCTACCTTTTTCTCTGACTTTGACCCCTGGCTTTCCTTCTTTCTGGATTCATCTTCCCCCTCCCTCATCCTCCGTGATTTTAACATTCATGTTGATAAACCCCTCTGATCATTATGCTTTAAAGCTCCTTTCCCTTACCACCTCATTCAACCTACGGCTTTGCTCTACTACCCCTACTCACCAGCAGGGTCACTGCCTTGACCTTGTCTTCTCTAATTGCTTTCCCTCAAACCTCTGTACCTCAGTTCTTCCCTTATATGACCATCACCTGCTAAGCTTCACTCTTCATCACCCCCTACCTGAATATCACCCAATGTCTTCCAGTCTCTAGAAATTTTCATGCTATCGATCCATTGGCTCTCTCCACTACTGTTTCATCACCTCTTTCCTCCACTATGTCGTCTGAGTCTGTTGAGGAGGCAGTAGCCCCCTATAACACTGCACTTTCCTGTGCTCTGGATGCTCTTGCTCCACCCTTGCCATGTCCTCTGATGTGTACTGCACCTCAGCCCTGGCTATCTTTGACTACCAGCTATCTACATTCCTGTGCCCACTCAGCTGAGTGCATTTAGCTCAAGTCATATCCCCTTGCTGACTTTCTACACTTCAACTTCATGCTTGCCTCCTTCAAGTCAGCCATAGCACTCGCCAAGCAAAACTACTATATCCACCTGACTCTCTTGCCTCTGACCCTCACCATCTCTTTACAACTCAAGGTGCCTCTGCCTCTGACCCCTCCTTCCCTTTCTGCCCAAATCTTGGCCAGTTCTTTCCATGGCACAGTCCATAAGATTATGCTCCATCCCCTCCTCTCTGTTCACTCCCAACTCTTCCCCTCTATCTCTGCCACCCTTTCTTCCTTTCCTAAGATCTCTGAAGAGGAAACCACGCTTCTTTCCTCTTTCAAACTCACTACCTGCTCCTCTGATCCTATTCCCATCCATATCCTAAACTACTTCTCCTCCACTTTCGTCCTTTCCATCTCTCATATTCTCAACCTATCGCTCCCCACTGCAACTGTTATGCAACCTTCAAGCATACTATGGTCATACCTCTCCTTAAGAAACCTTCACTAGACCCTATATGTCCTTACTATCTATCCATCTCCCTTCTCCCCTTCATTTCTAAACTACTTGAATGTGCAGTTCACTGCCATTGCCTTGATTTTTCTCTCCCATCAAGCACTTCTGGATCCACTGCGATCTGGCTTTTGTCCTTTGCACTCTACTGAAACGGCTATTGCCAAAGTCTCCTGCAACCTGTTCCTGGCACACTCCAAGGGCCTTTTATTCAATCCTCATCCTTCTTGACCTTTCTGCTGCTTTTGATACTGTTTATCACACCTTCTCCTCGACACCTTGACCTTGCTTGTCCTGTGCTATCCCGATTCTCTCCTTATCTCTCCCATCGCACCTTTGTGTTTGTTCTGTTGGATCCTCCTCTACTGCTATCCCACTTTGTTGGTGTACTCCAAGGGGTCTGTTTTGGGCTGACTCCTTTTCTCTCTCTATACCCAGTCCCTTGGTGCACTCATCTCCTCCCATGGTTTTCAATACCTTTTTCTTCATTTTTCCTGTTCCTGCGGCTGGCACTATTGAGTCATTCAACCTTGCCACGACTGTTTCCAGACATGTCCCAGAAGCCAGCAAGTGGGTTTAAGAAGTGCGCCAAGTGTGTCCGGACTATCTCAGTCACAGACTGGCACAACTGGTGCCTTCAATGCCTGAGCCCTGACCATCAGCCTACCTCTTGTAACCTGTGCTCGCAGATGACAAGGGGTCTGAAGCACTGTTCCCTCTAAGCTGTGTGCATGTGCGCGCGCGCACACACCTCGCCAAGCGAGCGCACATACTTTACAACAGAGCACACAAAAATTACGGTTTTGATTCTGATAGAAAACAACACAGACATCTTAAAATGTAAAAGTTGTTGTGTATTTACGGTTTTCACAAGTTCTACAATATTTTCTAGTGCAATCAATGTGGTGTACATACTGTATTCTGACGTGTAGTCAAATTTTAAAGTATATAACTCAGAGTGTCGTTATGTTGCGCACAAAAACGTAACCTTCCTTCAAAAGCTGCACAGCTGATATTTTATGTGCACACAGCCTACACAAAATTAGAGGGAACATTGGCCTGAAGGGTCGGGAGCCACAGCGGGAGTCCCTGTTCAGGCCAACGAATTCTGCATCATCAACCCCTGACATCAACCCTGGTGTCCTCAGGCACCGTGAAGACGTTGGCATCGAGAGGGGCTCGAGCTAACTCAGAGCCGAGGTGCGGTGCCACGAAAAAGAGGATCTCTGACCTTCATCTGGAATTGAATTCATTGACCCTGTCGACATCAAAGGGGGCTGTCAAGCACTGGCCCAAGGTCCATTGACATCTTAGTCCTTTCTGATGTGACGTGGAGAGCCAATGGCTGGGAGTGGCCCGCTAAGGTACCCTGACGAATGGATTCATCAGCCAAGGTACCAGAGGGCATGGATTCCCCTAGAGGGGTGCCGGAGCTAGTGACCAAAGTTGTAATCCCAGCCCCGATGCCTTCTTAGACAGCAGTCTTGGCGGAATGCCTTAGAGTCCTCTAGGCCCACATTGCAGTGGTGTTGGTCACACAACCAGCTGGCCCCTCTGTGCATAGGGCATCACCATTGTGGGCAGTGCAGCCGATCCTCCAGACCCATGCACTGCCTGCCGATGCAAGTGGATCGGGCTGGCGGAATTGACTTTAGTTCTTACGGCCATTTCCCTGTCGAGCATATCGGGGTCTGATGGCCTGAGGAGACAACAGAAGCACTAGATACATTATCAACCTTGGAGGTGCTCTTCCTCTGTGCGCATCTGGAGTTGATACCAGGAAGAGGCCTGGCACTACTTTGACTTCCTCTCTGATGGCTGGGAGACCGAAGCATTGAAAGGTGTCAAGGAACAGATCTCCCGAGTTCCCCTCTGACTCCTCTCTTCCTCACGAGTGGCGGAAATCTCCACTAGAGGACACGTCCTTCCAGGACTTCATGCATGATATGGCCAAGGCCATTCCCTTCTCCCTGGAGTCAGAGGATGAGCCCAAGGTGGAGGAGCTGGAAATCTTCCAGTATCCTTCAGGCCCCAAGTAATCTGTGATGGTGTTAATGCACCAGATCCTGCAGAGGGTACAAATGGGGATATAGGAGAACCCCCTCACAGCAGCAGTCAGCTGAACTCCTTCTACTGGGTCAAGGAGGCCCTGGGTTTTGAGAAGCCTCAACTCCCACCCCAAACTCTGGTGGTGGAGTCAGCCATGAAAAGTATTGAAAGCAACAATACTTACTCCTTTTTTCCCCTAGATAGGGAAGCGAGAACCCCTGGATTCCATGCTGGTGGGCCAAGTCCTTTCCTACCAGTTGTACATGGGCAGGTTCCTCAAGGATATCATGCTGTATCTTGCCAAGTTTGGAGCACTTCCATGCCCTGGTGGGCCATAGTAAGGACTGTTCCAAGTTCCTGGTCCAGTCGCCTTATGATGCTTTCAAGTCCATCTGGAGGGCCTGCCAGCTTGCCTGGCTTCAATCCTTGGACTTGAAGCAATGGCTCCAGGACAAGCTGGTCAATGTGCCTTGCTGGGGTGAGAAGCTCTTCTGGAAGCAGATAGAGGCTAAAACTGGTGAGATCGAGACGCAGCATGTCGCCTTCTCCAGGCTTTTGAGAGAGACTGCCAATCTTTCCCATAAGAAGTACTAGGGCAAAAAAAAACTTTCTACCAGCGGAAGCACCGGTACCTCCTAAGCCTGCAGAGCTCTCAGCCGAGGAAGCTGGCTCCACATCAGCACCAGCAGAAGCCACAGAAAGCCCAACCGGTCCTGCAGCCCAATTGTGGGACGAGGGTTTGACTGGTTCCTCTGGAGCTTAGCGGTGGAGGGGAGCAGCTCGTCCGGTTCACCCACAGTTGGTCTCATCACCTCAGAGAAGTGTGTGCTGCAGATAGTCTGAAACAGCTACATGCTGCACTTTGCTGAGCTGCTGCCCCTTTCCCCTTGAGGCATTCCCACTGGATCTCCTTCATTTCACTATGCTGAAGGGAGAGGTCTCCGCCTTGCTCGCAGATCTTGCCTTTGAGCCGGTGCTTCTGGCTCAGGTCAGGTGGGGGTTCTACTCCAAGTACTTCCTGGTCCCCAAGAAAACAAGGGAGCTCTGGCCCATCCTGGACCTCCAAGACCTCAACACCTACCTGGTGTGAGAAAATTTCAAGATGATCTCCCTGGGGACCCTGTTCCCATACCTCCTAAAGGACAATTGACTATGTTCCCCGGATCTCAAGGATGCATATACGCACATATTGATCCATCCCTCTCACAGAAAATACCTTAGGTTCTTCCTGGGGGACCGGTGAATCCAGTACCAGGTTCTTGCCTTTGGACTAGCATCAGCCTTCCCAAGTCTTCAGAAAGTGTCTCATGATGCTAGCCGCTTACTTGTGGACTCTGGCGGTGTTTGTTTTCCCCTACTTAAATGACTAGCTCATAATGAGCCAGAAGAGGGCTCAGCGGTTGGCTCAGCTGACCATCCTAGTGCTCGAGCAGTTGGGGTTTGTAGTCAACTACACCAAGTCCCACCTCCAGCCCTCCCAACAGCTACAATTCATAGAGGCCCTCCGACATTGCTGGGGCCTTTCTTCTGATGGATCACCTGCAAAGGCTGACAGCCTTGGTTCGCGATACCCAGCATAGACATCAGGTGACAGCCCAGGGGATGCTGAAGGTGCTTGGCCATATGGCCTTGACTGTGCATGTCACTCCCTTGGCTCGTTTGTCGATGAGACAAGCTCAATGGACTCTGAGTATGCAGTGGATACAGGCTATGGGCTGCCTCCAGGACCGGGTGGTGGTTATTGGGCTCTTTTCATACAGTCCCTTCGCTGGTGGCTGGAGCCGCAGAGCTTGATCAGAAATCTCCCATTCCAGACATCACCAGCCCCCCCACCCCCCCACGGATGCTGACAACAGATGCATCCAAGTGTGGCTGGGGGGCACATTTGGACAGCTTGCACATGCAGGGCCTGTGGTCTGAGCAGGAGAGCCTGCACCAAATCAATATCTTGGAATTCTGGGTCATAGCAAACACCCTCTGGGCATTCAGGGTTCATTTGGACAATCAATCTCTGCTGATCCAGACAATCAGGTGACAATGTATTACGTCAACAAGCAGGGTGGCACGGGGTCATCCTTCAGTCGCATGAGTGGAGCCTCAACAAGGTGGATCTTTTGGGAGTGGGGTTACCCCCGCAATAGATCTTTTCGCCACCCTACACAATGCCCAGGTGGATCGGTTCTGCTCCAGGGTCGTGTCCCACAAGCAGCTGGCATTGGATGTTTTCCTCATTCACTGGAGTGGACCTATTATGCCTATCTTCCCATTTCACTCGTGGCGAAGACTTTGTTGAAGCTGCAGGCCAACAGGGGCACAATGATTCTCATCGCCCCGTATTAGCCCAGGCAGCCCTGGATACCCCTGCTGCTCCAACTCTCTGAGGGAGCCTCTGCAGCTGGGCTCTGCCCCAGATCTCATATCTCAGGAGGATGGGACCTTTCTGCATCCCAACGTTCGGTCCTTGGCCCTCATGGCATGGATGTTAAAGGCGGGTAGTTCTCTCAGAGCTCAGTCTACCCAAAAATGTTACCAAGGTCCTTTTGACCACCTGCAAGACTTCTATGAGAAGGTCTTATGCATTCAAGTGGCTGAGGTGGTTCTTCTGGTGCACGGACCGGGCTCTGGATCCCTTCTCCTGCACTGTGTACAGGATGCTGGAGTACCTCCTGCAGCTCTCGGACTCCGGTCTCATGTCCAATTTGGTCAGAGTCCACCAGAGTGGGAATGGGACTTATCATTGTGGCTCGGAGGGAAAGCCCATCTCAGCCCAGCCCCTGGTGACTTGCTTCTTGCGGGACTTACTCCTCTCTAAACCTCTGGTCAAGCCCCTGCCCGTAGCTTGGGACCTTAATGAACAGTTAGTTTATTCGACCTGATATACTACCTATAGTGTTTCTGGCACAGCTCATGTCAGCTCCCTTCAAGCTGCTGGCCTCCTGCTCTCTTCTGACCTGGAAGGTCTTGTTCATGGTGGCAGTCCTTTGGCATGTCGTGTTAGTGAGCTCCAGGCACTAGTACTCACCTGCCGTTCACCAGGTTTCACCACAATAGGGTAGACTTGCACACACATCTGTGTTTCCTGCCAAAGGTGGTATCTGCTTTCCAGCTCAATCATCAGTATTACTACTGACTTTCTTCCCAAGGCCTCACACCAATAGGGAGGAGGCAGCACTGCCCATGTTGGACTGCAAGTGCACCCTGGCCTTCTACCTTGAGCAGATGAAGTCACACTGTACAATCCACCCAGTTGTTTATCTCTTTTGACCCTAGCAAGCTAGGGCCTGCTGTCTCCAAACACACTTTTAATTTAGCTAGCAAACTGCATCCCTTTTGCTTATGCCTAGGCAAGCCTGAGCTTGATGGCCATGTCACGGCTCACAATGTCAGAGCCATGGCTGCATCAGTGGCCAACTTGCGCTCTGTCTCCATGGAGCAGATCTGCATTGCTGCAACATGGTCTTCCTTCCACACATTCACAGCTCATTACTGTCTGGATCGGGATTCCTGACACAACAGCAACTTTGGCCAAGCCATGCTCCAGCATCTCTTTGGGAATTAAGTACCAACTCCTTTCTACTGACCTTCTGAACATCCTGGTTACCAAAAAGTGTATTCCTCAGTGATGCTATGCGCTGAATCAGTCGAGTCCCTCAGAGAGACTACCCACACTTTTTTTCTTGTTCCATTGCCTTGTTGGATTTTTCACCACCTCTGTTTTCAGTAGCCTGTAGTGTGGGAGTCTCATATGTGAGGACTTGCTTCCTGCTTGTCCACGGAGAAAGTGTAGTTACTCCACTGTAGCAGGTATTCTCTGTGGACAGCAGGAATAAGCCCTCACGTATAGGTGATGTCATAGACTGAGCGTCGCATGGGAATGCTCTCCAGCTTCCATTGGAAGCTTTTGGGAGGCTCCACCATGCCTGCCTTCCTGCCTGCCATGGTACCATCTTCTCCAGTACAATAAAGTGAAATTAGACCTTACCTGCTAATTGCCATTTCTTGAATAACTCCAGTCCAGCCCCACACCTCTGGGTAGTCAGCCTCCTCTAGCACCTTGGAGACCAAGCATGTCATCTTTTGATGACATCAGTATACTTAGGAAGCTGGCTCTTTCTTCCAGCCCCAGCAACCTACTGACAAAGCAGACTCACAGAAGCAACAAATAAGTAGTCAAACATTATAAACAACTATATACCTATATAACTCTAGGCCCCTAAACCTAGAAGGCCCCTACTTCCCTCCCCTGAATGAAGAGGCTTACCTGTAGGCAAATGTGCCCCAAGAAACAGACTAACTGCCTAACCTGAGACCCCCAACCGCAGGAGGGGCCCTCTTTTTCCCCAGAACAAAGAGGCTTACCTGTGGACGGCTGAGGCACAAACGAATGGCCAACCATATACTTTGCTCGTAATAAAAAAACAATGGACTTGCAGACCAAACTCCTGCCAGAACTTCACCGCATCCCTCAGGACTCTGATTACCCCACCCCTCCTCCCAGCCCCTGAACCATACAATCTCCTGATACACTTCTTCAGGTCTGGGGCCGCGCAGCTCATCCCTTTGGAATCGATGGGATGGGATGGGACTGGACTGGAGTTACTCAAGGAATGCCAATTAGCAGGTCAGGTCTAATTTCACTTTCCTTATCATCCCTCCAGTCCAGTCCTGTCCTGCACCTCTAGAATGTAACACAGCAGTTCTATCAATGGGAAGGACCTGCAATTCTGGCCTGAATCGCCCCCACTCCAAATTTGGTGTCCCCTGTCACCTGCACCTCTAACCTATAATGATTTGCAAAGGTATGAAGGGAAGACCAGGTGGCTGCCCTACACCTCTTGGCCAGTGGAACCAACGAATACTCTGCCCACAACGCTGCCTGAGCCCTGGATGAATGCGCCCGCAATCCCACTGGCACTGACTTTCCCTTTAACAGGTATGCCAAGGCAATAGCCTTGCTAATCCACCTGGAAGTGGATGCTTTGGCTGTCACCTCACCCTTGTGTGGCCCTCCAACCAAAACAACCAACCGATCTGATTTCCTAAATGGGGCTGTTTTCTGTAAATAATGGTGCAATACTCTGTACATCCAAGCAATGCAAGTGCAGATCCATATCTTCTTCCTGCCCACCTAAGAGTGCTGGCAGGTAGATTGACTGATTCATGTGAAACATGGATACAACCTTTGGCAAAAAGGATGGGACTGGCCTGAGAACCACCTTCTCCTTCGAGATAGGCACGAGAGAGCCTGCAGCTCCGAAATTCTCTGGACTGAGCAAAATGCCACCAGAAACACTGTCTTAAGAATCAAATCTTTTCAGGAAAAATTGGCCAAAGGTTCAAAAGGCTACTTTACCAGTGCTGTCAGCACCAGATTAAGCTCCCAAGAAGGGATGAAGGACTGTATCAGTGGGCAGATATGCTTAACCGCTTTCAGGAACTGTACAACATCCGGGTGCACTCCCAAAGAAACTCCTTGGAGCCTGCCCCTATAACCTGAGATGGCAGTTACCTGCACCTTCAAGGAACTTGTAGCCAACCCTTCTTAAGACCCGTTTGCAGAAAGGCTAACCCATCTGGCACCATAGCTGAGAATGACCGACAACCCTTCTCTACTCACCAGGCCTCAAACGTTTGCCAGATCCATATAAAGAAAAGAGAGGAGGACCTCTTCCTTGCCCTCCAGCAATGTTGCGTTAACTGGTCCTGAATAGCTGCGCCCTCTCAAGAGCCAGGCCATAAGCGAGAATCTATCCACCTGGAGCATGCATAGAGGCCCCTGAGTCAATAGATCCTCTCGAACTGGCAGCCCCCACGGTCGATCCGCCCGTAACCGTACCAGGTCGGGGCAATCAGGATGACCAACCCCCTGTGAGACTCTATCCCCTGCACTATCCGGCCTATAAGTATCCACGGAGGAAACACGTATAGAAGACCTTCCATAGGCCACCACTGCACAAGGACATTGAGGCCCTCCGACATCCTCTCTCTCCTCCTGCTGAAAAATCTGTTCACTTTGGCTGATGCATACGTCGCCAAGAGTTTCATGATCGGTGTGCTCTATCTGCTCGCCACCTGCAAGAAGACTTCTCTGCATAAGGACCATTCCCCAGGATCCACCTGCATCCAGCTCAGGAAATCCGCTGCCACATTGTCTGTTCCCACAACGTGCACTGCCTATGGTGCTTGCAGATGCTCTTCTGACCACCGCAGCAGCACCTCTGCTTCTTCCTCGAGGCCTCCGCTGTCCCTTCCTCCTTGCCGATTGATGTAGGCCACTGTGGTAGCATTGTCCAAGACTACTTGGATGGCCCACCCTTGCAACCCTGGCCGGAAAGTCCAGAGTGCCAGAGTGACTGCTCTCACATCCAGTCAATTTATGGACCATCCCGGCTTCATGTGGAGTCCACTGCCCTGAGCAAATTGCCCTTCGCCATAAACGCCCCATCTTGATAGACCTGTGTCCATTGACCACTGGAGAGCCTCTCTGGCCCCTGTTGGGCAGGGCAACAGCTGTGACAAGGGATATCGCTGGTGTGACCATCTGCGCCACAGCACTCTGTAGGGGTCACATGTGTGCGCTCGCCCATGGCACGAGGTTGTGAGTCGCTGCTGTGGTCCTGAGCAGCTGAAGATAATGCCACGTTGTTGGAGCCTTCTTTAGCAGGAATTGATGCACCCGTTGCCGAAATCCCTGCGCTCTCTGTACTTGGAGAAAAACCTTCCCAGGCGAGTGACGAAGTGCGCCCCGAGAAACTTAATCTCCTGGGATGGTACCAAGCGACTCTTGGCCCTGTTGATCACCCATCCAAGACTTTGCAAAAAGACCACCACTCTTGCCATCGCCTCTTCACTCTCGCTCTGCGACTTAGCACATAAGAGCTAGTCATTTAGTTAAGGGTAGATCCAAAAGCCTTCACAGGAATTCTATGACTTTTTTTTTTTTTTTTTAATTTACATTCTCTTATATACCGCGCTATTCTACATCAGCGTGGTTTACATTGAACAAACTGAAATTACACTGAACAGGGCATTATAACTTGGAGATAACTATTTTACAGGGAACATGGGCTATGGAGGGTTAAGTGGCTTGCCCAAGACCACAAGGAGCACCTGTGGGACTAGAAACCCCAGTCCTTCCGGGCCAAGGTTGCTGTCCTCTAGTGGGATTTGAATCCCTGACCTTCCGGCCTGAAGTACCTTGCCCTAACCACTAGGCCACTCCTCCACTCCACTCAACTCTTGCCGTTGCTTGCTGGCCTTCACTTCGGGACTTTGCCTGAAAGCAGCTGTTCTTTGAGACACGGGTACACTACTACCCTGCCCTTGGTGAGTGTGTGTGGCACCATCACTAGCCTGAATGGCAATGCCTGAAACTGCAGACGTCCCCTAGGCACCTTGAAGCAGAGAAAACTGTTGATGTTCCAGCCTTATCAGGGAGTGCAGATATGCCTCCATGAGACTGAGAGAAGTCAGGGACTCCCCACTTCTCACAGCCACTATTATGGACTGCAACACTTCCATGTGCAAACCAGGCATTCTTAGACCCCTGTTTATTTGCTTGAGGTCAAGAATAGGCCAAAAGGACCTCTCTCTCTTTTTTTGAACCACGCAATAGATTGAGTACGTATCAGATCCGCACTGGTCCTTAGGAACCAGCATGAAGCCCCTTAACTGCTGAAGCCTTGTCAGTTTGTCTTTTACCGCCTCGGCTTTGTTGCCCTCCTTGAAGGGGGACTGCACAATTGATCTGGCCAATTCCAGCACCTATTCCTCATGGATTACTTCTAGGACCCACTGGTCAGACGTGATCTGGACCCAGGCAAGGTAAATATCCTGCAGCCGATCTCCCATGGGCTGCACCTGGGCCTTCCTTGCTTCCTTGTGATTTCTTAGGTCCCGAGGACAAGGAAGTGCTAAAGAACCCCTGTCCTGCTAGGGAGATGAAAGAAATACCTGCTTCTTGGAGCAGCTGGTTCATGAAGCGACAAGAGAGGAAGCCATTTTGGACTTAGCCTTGAGTGGAACAGATAAGGATGTTGGGACCACTTGGCAATAGTGATCATAGCCTGATCACATTTGAATTAATAAATGGAGGAAGGATAAGGCAATACACAGTGCTACCCTTAAACTTTCAAAAGGGAGACTATGATAAAATGAGGAAAATAGTTAAGAAAAACTAAAAGAACCAGCTGCAAAGGCTAAAGGTGTTTGTTTTTTTTGCTCCATCACCTCAGTCAAAGCGGCCCACACTGCAACCCATACCCGGCCATGCATCCCAAAAAGGGACATCGACCACCTGGACTTGTCTGAGGCCCTGGTGGGCCAAGTGACCTGCCCAAAGCCACACGGAGCACCAGTGGGACTTGAAAACTGGTCTCCTGGCTCAAGCTAGTGCTCTACCTACTAGTCCACTTCTCTGTCATAACTGTGTTGGTGCCGATCCCAGCCTCCTGGATCTCAGGCCCCCATCCCAGTGACAGCCACTTCCATTACAAATTTTATTTATTTATTTAAAAATACATGTATATACCGTGTTTTCCCAAGTTTCAAATACAGTTTACAAGGAACGTCAAAATGAACTATACAAACAAAAGTGCAATTCAATTACATAATAACTGTTGGAACTATTTATATTAAAACTGTAGGGTTTACAAACAAATACTTAGTTCGTTAACCTATTTACATTAGGTTAGGATACTAATCTTAATTACCTTAAACCGTTGGAACAATTTACATTAAGCTGTAATTGACCTCCCACGCTAACATCCTAGATTCTGCTCCTTGGATAAGGCAGTACAGCATCTTCAGCTCTTGTTCTGTACTTAAATCACAAATGGCCTTAGCTGGCCTCCTGCAAGTTACGAGCCTCAGTTCACAAAAGAACCCTTCAGTCCTGAGGCTCCTAGGACCGAGCTGTTTGTTCTCTCTCTTTTTTTAAAAACCTCCCAATGAGATAGGAAGTTAAGGTCAGCAGAGAAGTAACAACGCTAATAAAAACAATAAAATGCGGTGTAAAAAGGCCCCAGCGTCTGAGCCCGCACAAACTCTCTGCTTCATAAAACTGGAATTGACAGGCAAAATGGCAGCGTGTCCTGTGGATTGGTGTCTTCACCACTACCTGGCTGCAGCCTCTGCCACTCTAGGAGAGAAGGAATTGTGGCCCACACACTGAAAGTAGGGGAGAAGGAACCCCAATGCAATCCTTGCTCATTGCCTGTTGCAGTAGTCCTGCTCGACCCTTCCTAACTGGCGTTGGCATCAGTGGGAGTCTCTTGCAGGGTAAACTATAAGGCCTTGGCTGTCTGCGCCCAGCTGCTGCTCACCGACCGAGAGGGTTCGGGATCTACTGTATCCTTAAAATACGCACTGCACTGGCCAGAGGGGAAAACTTAAAGGGCCCGACTCTGCAGCCAGAAATTGCTTAGAGAAAACGAATCAGCTATGCAAAATATAAAGAAAGGAGAGGACAAACACTAAAGCCCTAAAGGTGGTCTCTGCCACACGACCAACAAACTTCATGGGGTTCTTCCCATCCTCTGCGGCTCTCTCTGGTCTGTGCTCTGCCTTGCAAAACCGCCGCTGCACAATGGTACTTCCCCACACTGCTGAGCAACCGCCATCAACCACATGGTTCTCAGCGGTCCGACAAACACTCCTGTGTGTTTACATGTGCTGCTAAGCTGCTGTTGACCCAAAAAACCGTGCCCCACTCACCAGCTTGCACCACAGTGCTTGCAACGGATCCGCTCCTGTTGGCAAACTGCCCTGCGCTTAGCCTGATTCCTCTGGCTTAGGCATTGGGACAGAGGCACTGGCCAGAGTTGCCTGCAGGCCTTAGCACTGTGAGCTCCACACCTGGTAACATAGTCTGGCTACCTGGTTTTTCTTTTTTTCTTTTTTTTTAAATTGGAGAATTAATAAGACCTAAGAAAACCAAATGCAAAGCAAAACTCTTCTTAGTTGTCTCTTCAGTGAGCCCAGCACCCAGGCTCACTACATCCTCCAGCTGCTTGGAGAATGAGCTTACTGGGGCTGGAAGGAGGAGCTAACTGCCTAAGTACACTGCTGTCATCAAAAGATGACGTGCTCAGTCTCCAAGCTGCTGGAGGAGGTTGACTACTCAGAGGTGCGGGACTGGACTGGAGGGACGATAAGGAACAAAGCAATAGCAAAAAACAACTCAGGGAGATGGAGTTATGAGGACTTGTTCCCTGGTTCCATTGCCCTTTTGGATTTTTGCCCACCTTGGGTTTTCGGTAGCCTGTAGTGTGGGAGTCCCATATGTGAGGATTTAATTCCTGCTTGTCCATGGAGAAAGCGTAGTTACTTCCCTGTAACAGGTGTTATCTGTGGACAGCAGGAAGTAGTCCTCACATATGGGACTCCCACACTACCGGCTACTGAAAACCGAGGAGGTCAAAAATCCAACAGGCTAAGGGAACCAGGGAACAAGTCCTCACATCTCTCCCACCTCCCTGAGTTGTTTTTGGCTATTGCTTTGTTATCGTACTGGAGAAGATGGTGCCATGGCAGGAAGGAAGGCAGGCACAGTGAAGCTACCAACAGAAGCTGGAGAGCGTTCCCGCATGGGGCTCAGTCGGTGACATCACCGATATGTGAGAACTTATTCCTGCTGTCCATGGAGAACACCTTCTACAGGTGAATAACTACTTTGTGTGCTCCTTACCTTTCCCTAGTTGTACCCTTGTTCTCAGCTATTGTATTGTCTGCCTTGATTAGATTATAAGCTCTGATGAGCAGGGACCATCTTTTTTATATGTATCTGCGCAGCAATGCATATACCTTGTAGCACTATATAAATGATTGATAGTAATCTTCTCCTTTCTTTCCTGAACCTCCACCTTACAAGAGATGGGATTTGCATTTGTGAGCAGGCTACACAGCCCCTCTCCAAATATTAGCAGCAAGGCAGTAACTCTGGAAGTAGTCAAACATGCAGGTTGTTAATTTAACTCAGTTTTGTGCATCCAGCTTCTACAATAATTTATTACGAAAGGTTCTGACTTGTAGCCTATTTAAATATAGTGGAAAAAGTATATTTAGCATTTATCTTTGTTTATTTTAATTTCACTAAATAACTTATGCAAATTCTAAATGGTAAAAATAGCTCTTCTGCAAGAAGATGCAAGGAAAGTGTGTCTTTCTATGGTCCTGAGAATTAAGGCAACCATTTCTAATGCAATTACATCTATGAAAAATTTGCATTAGTTTACATGGTAGGATTATCATGGGTATTGGAGCCACTGAACAGCTTCCTATGAGGACAAAGAGGAAGGAAGCACACCAAAGTCAGCAGGTCAAGAGTCTGCATGGCAAAAAGGAAGATACTGAATGCGACGCGAGACCTGTGATTACAGTAAGACAGAGCATGCGACACCTTTTCTTATGCTCAGTGTAGGATCTTGCTAAGGCCAACTTGCAAGTGCTGACCTGTGTTCCTCAGTGCAAAGAAATAAGACTTTGCTAGATGGACATGAAAAAGAGAAGATCACCTCATTTGAATGTTACGTCTTTTCTCAGTTTATTCTCTTATAGACAAGGCAGGCCTTTCTGAATGTCTGGGCAAGACCTTGGGATGCCTCTAAAAGGAGATGGATTGACTGATTTATTTTATTTAACAGTTTTTATATACCGCGTTTCTTAAACTCAAAGCGGTTTACATGCAAATCTAACTTTAACATTACATGGGGTGATAATGGTAAAACATAACAGTCAGGGAGAGGATTACATTCAACAGCAGCTTAATACAAAACAATTAGCAAGTAGAATATAATAAAATGAAAACTGAATACATAGGAGTATCAAAGTATAGTACAGAATGTCCATGGGTGAGTGAGTTTGGCTAACAGGTATGATTGAGGAGAGTTGGGTTATATTTAACAGCAACTTATAAATTAATGATGAAATGATGGGTGAGTATAATAGAATACATGCAAATTGAAAACATGGATAATTAAATCTATAATGTGTCCAAGCATGTGTGAGTTTTGCTATCAGGCTTGTTTCTGGAGAGATTGTGTGTAAATCTCTAACGCAGAGTCGCTGTATGTTCTTACCTTCCTCTTTCTGGGTTTCTGGGCCAGCTGAAGAATCCCCGCCTCTGAGGAACTGTGTGAGGTCATTAAAAATTAGGTAGAAATCAAGAGCGTATGCTATGGTTGCAACAAAGCCAAGGACCTAGACGATAAAAAGTCTGTTATTTACGTGAACCAGTTACAAGGGAAATGTTTTTCATGGTTCTAGCCTGCCTTGAATCTGATAGGCAGAAGTGGGTTATAAATAACCTATTCGCAGTGAATTACACTTGGTGAGTAACTTGTGCAATAAACAAAAGCACAATCCGTTGTCTACAGCTGTCAATATTTGCTTTAAACCAAAATTTATGAAATTTTTAACAGGAAAGCGTAGTTACTCACCTGTAACAGGTGTTCTCCAGGGACAGCAGGAATCAGTCCTCACTTATGGATGACGTCAGCACTGATGGAGCCCATGCAGAGCAATTCCCCAGCTTTCAAAGAAAGCCTTTGGGATTACTGCCACCCATGCATGGTCCTCTTCCCACCCAAGGATGCCATCTTGCTCAGTCAGATCCCTTAGCTCGAGCCTACCAAGCAAATGGCAAGGAAAGGACAAAATTCAGCAGCTCATCGGGAGGTGGGAGGGTAGTGAGGACTGATTCCTGCTGTCCCTGTTACGGGTGAGTAACTACGCTTTCTCCAGGAACAAGCAGGAAGTCGGTCCTCACTTATGGGACTCCCTAGCTATAGGCTACTGAACCTGTAACCAAAAAATGCCTCCGCGAGGCCATAAGCAGAAACCGAAGCCTGAAGGAGCCCAAGTCCTTGGGTCCTCAGGGCGAAGCCCTCGGTAGCTGTGAAGAAGAGTCGGAGGCCAGGAGTTGCTTATACCCCAAACAGGTTACAGAGTGTACAGTCTGGCTGAAGGCACTGTCCCGGCAGGACTCACTCTCCAGGCAGTAATGGACAGCGAGGGTGTTCGTGGAAGACCAGGTCACCACCCGGCAGATGTCCATCAGGGGCACGGAGCGCAGCGAGGCCACCAAGGCTGCTTTAGCTTGGACCCTGTGTGCGGTGACTCGATAATCCATCGCTAATCCATCGCTTTGCATGGGTGAAAGCGATGAAGTCTGCCACCCAAATCGAGAGGGTGCGCTTGGTGACTGCTTGCCCCAGTCTATTGGGATTGTACGTCACGAAAAGCCTATCAGACTTGCGATGGGTCTGGGTACGCTGAAAATAAAAGGCTAGGGCCCGTTTGCAGTCGAGGGTGTGGAGAGCCGTCGACGCCTGGTTGGCATGGGGCCTTGGGAAGAAAGTCGAAGCACTATCTCTTGGTTGAGATGAAAGTCCAAAACGACCTTAGGTAGGAACTTAGAGTAGGTACGGAGGACCACCCTGTTCCGATTAGAACCTGGTGTAACGGGTGCCAGCCATGAGAGCCTGGAGCTCACTGACTTGGCGGGCCTAGGTCAACGCCACCAGGAAGGCCACCTTCCAGGACAGGTGCCAGAGCGAACATGTTGCCATTGACTCAAAGAGTGGACAGGTGAGCTGCGTGAGTACCACATTTAAGTCCCATTCTGCCGGAGGACGACGGATGGGCGGCTTGGATAGCAGAAGACCCCGCATGAAGCAGGAGACTAATGGCTGCCCCAAGAGGAGATTTCCTTCAATAGGGAGATGATTAGCCAAGATGGTGCTCAAATGAACTCTGACAGAGTTTGACTTCAGCCCTTCCCTGGAGAGGTGGAGGGAGGTACTGGAGAACCCACCGAACAGGAGGAGTTCGATCTGGCATTCCGAGCACCAGACGGAGAAGCCTTTCCACTTAAAGGTGTAAGCTCACCTAGTGGAGTCCTTCCTCGAGGCAAGGAGGACTTCCTCTACCTCCTCCGGAGGGGCAAGAGAGGCTAGGGAGACCCGTTCAGCCGCCAGGCTGTGAAGGAGAGGGAGGTTATGTTCGGGTGCAGCATTCAACCCTCCTCCTGTGTTAGCAGATCCATGGCAGAGCCCAGGGGACCGGAGGCTCCGTCTACAGCCGGAGCAGGAGCGGGAACCAGGGCTGCCGAGGCCACGAGCATCAACAATGCCCCATCCCACTGAGCCTTGAACAGAATCCTCGCAATGAGGGGAAAAAGCGAGAATGCATAGAGGAGACTGGAGGACCAGTCCAGGAGAAATGCATCGGGGCCCTCCCTGCTCGGGTGCAGCACCGGCCCACAAAAGTGGGGGAGCTGCGTGTTCTTGGGACTGGCAAAGAGGTCTATCGCTAGAGTCCCCCAGTGGAGAAACAGCCAGTCTGCTACTCTGGGATCCAGTTGCCATTCGTGGGGGCGAAGGATTCTGCTGAGTCTGTCCGCCAGGCCATTCTCCTGACCCGGGAGGTACGTCGCCCTGAGGGACATCCTCCGTTGGGCAGCGAAAGAACAGATAAGGACCGCTTCCCGGCAGAGGGAGCGCGATCCTGTGCCTCCCTCCTTGTTGATGTAGAACAGAGGTTCCCGACTCCAGTCTTGGAGAGCCAAACACCATTCAGGTTTTCAGGCTGTCCCTAATGAATATGCATGAGATACATTTGAATACAATGGGGGCAGTGCATGCAAATGCATCTCATGCATATTTATTAGGGACAGCCTGAAAACCTGAATGGTGTTTGGCCCTCCAGGACTGGAGTTGGGAACCTCTGATGTAGGTTGTTGGTCTGCACTAGGACCGATTTCCCGCAGAGCCCACCGAATGGCCCGGAGTTCGAGCAGGTTTATCTGCTGCTGAGACTCCTTGTGTGACCATTGCCCCTGCGTGCAGAGTGGTCCACAATGGGCTCCCCACCCTAAACAAGGAGGCATATGTCATCAGCACCGCATCATACTGCAGGGCCTGAAAGGGCAATCCCTGCAGGAGGTTGTGGGGGTTTTGCCACCAGCTCAGGGACAAACAGAAGTTTGGGAAGGACCTTGACGGGGTCCCTGAGGTGTCCGAGGGACTGTCTCCATTGGGCACTGAGCCGTCTGCATATGCAGGTGGGCATGAGGAACTCACCCTCTAGGGGATGTACAGGGAAGAAGACCACACTTTAAAAAAAAAAAGTAGACTTGAAAGAAACCATTGCCTGGTTTGGTATTGTGGTTGTTAGACTATTTAGTTGGAAATCTTGGAGGGGGGGAAACAAGGGATAGATTTAAGGCTCTCAAGCATTCCTTTAAAACAATATCTATGGCAATGCGGAAACATAGAGTGAGGGTGACCTAGCATTTTCAGAAAACAAAAAGGCAGAAAAAGACCATACGTCTAGCCAGTCTGCCCTTCCATACAAACTTCTACAGTGCTTTTTTTTCCTCTAGAGATCATTTGTGTTTGTCCCATGCTCTCTTGAATTTAGATGCAGTCCTAATCTCTGCTACTTCCACTGGGATACTATTCCATGCATCTATCATTCTTTCTGTAAAGAAATATTTTTGCATTACTCCTGATTCTATCCCCTTTCACTTTCATCCTATGTCCTCTTGTTGCAGGGCTTTCTTTCAATTGAAAGAGGTTCTCCTGTGCATTTATGCCACGGAGGTCTCTATCATGTCTCCCCTCTCTTGCCTTTCTTCCAAAGTATACACATTGAGATATTTAAGTCTGTTCTAACATGTGTTACGATTAAGCCCACTGACCATTTTGGTAGCTGCCCTTTGCACAAACTGCATCCTGTTTATATCCTTTTGAAGGTGTGGTCTCCAGAATTGCACATCCAATTCCAAATGAGGTCTCACCAAACACTTATACAGAGGCAATATCACCTCCTCCTTCCTACTGACCATTCCTCTCCCTATCCACACAAGTATTCTTCTGGCTTTTGTCATCTCCTTTCTATCTGTTAGCAACCTTAAGATAATCAGACACTATCACGCCCAGGTCTTGCTCTTCTTTTGTGGACAGAAATACTTCACCCTCTATATTGTACCACTCCCTTGGATTGTGCAGTCCAAATACGAGGGGGTACCCAAAAAAACTAGGAATAACATTGCTGTGGGCGGAGCTTGTGTAGTACGCACTTCTGCCGCTAGGCGTGTATAGTGCAACTCATTGTCAGTTCAGTGCCGCCTGTGTTGTCGACCTGGCTTGTTCTGTTCATCTGCAGTGATTGTTTTTGCTAGCGCTGTTTTGTTCTTGTTTCTTTTTTTATGATGACAAGTTTGTGAACAACGTGCAGCTGTGAAATTTTGTTTTCTACTCGGTAAAAATGCTGCTGAAACTGTTTTAATGTTGAAAACAGCTTATCAAGATGATGCTATGGGAAAAAGTCAAGTGTACCAGTGGTTTGCTCGGTTTAAAAATGGCGACATGTCGATTGATGACAAACCTCGTTCTGGGCGTCCATCAACTGCCCGAATCGATGAAAATATTGAAAGAATTAGAGAGCTTGTGCTCACAGACCGTCGACAGACAATTGATCCATCTGTCAGAGATTAGTGGGTTATCTTGGAGCTCGGTTCAGCGAATTTTAACGGAAGATTTGGGAATGAAAAGGGTTGCTGCCAAGTTTGTTCCTTGGGTTCTGACTGACAATCAAAAGGAACATTGAGTTGAAACATGTCGTGTTTTGAAACAACAGCTTGAAACTGATCCAGATTTTCTGTCAAAGGTCATTACAGGTGATGAGTCATGGTGCTATGGTTACGACCCAGAAACAAAGCAACAGTCAAGCCAATGGAAGACGTCATCGTCACCCCGTCCAAAAAAATGTCGTCAAGTCAAATCAAACATCAAAACAATGCTGATTTGCTTTTTTGATGCCAAGGGGGTAGTTCATTCAGAGTTTGTTCCCCCAGGTCAGACCGTCAATCAAACCTTTTATTTGGAAGTTTTAAGAAGATTGCGCAACAGTGTTCATCAAAAAAGACCCGATTTGTGGCAGACAGGAGACTGGTTCTTCCACCACGACAACGCACCTGCACACACAGCCATCTCTGTTAGACAGTTTTTGGCTAAAAATGGCATGGTTCCGCTGCCCCACGCACCTTACTCGCCTGACCTGGCTCCGTGCGACTTTTTCTTATTTCCACGCATGAAAAGGGGCATGAAAGGACACCAATTGGACAACATTGAAGAAGTCAAGAAAAAAACGAGGGAGGAGCTGTCAGCCATTTCTAAAGATGACTACAAAAAATGTTTCGAACAGTGGAAGCACCGGTGGGACAAATGTATCATTTGTAATGGAGAGTATTTTGAAGGGGATAAGGTTGTTTTGTAAAGAATTTGAAATAAATAGCTTTTAAAAAATAATTCCTGGTTTTTTTGGGTACCCCCTCGTACATGCCCCTGCACTTTCTTTTTGCATTAAAGCTCAGCTGTCAAATTCTTAACCATTCTTCAAGCTTCACTAGATCCCTCCTCCTGTTATCTACTCCCTCCTGGGTGTCTACTCTATTAAAGATTTTGGTATCATCCACAAAGAGGCAACCCTTACTCAACAGCCCTTCTGCAATATCACTAACAAAAATGTTAAAAAGAATCAAACCAAGGACAGATCTCTGTGGCACACCACTGGTAACATCCTTCTTAGAGTCAGCTCCATATACGAGGGTTGCTATTTATATTTCTGGCATAGCAACAGTAAGTGTTGCCAGGCGCCATCCAATGGTTCCATTGGAACACTGACATTGTTGAACATAACCTTATTCATAACATTTTATCATTTGAGCGCGATTTGTTGTTTACAGTAACTTGAAAAATTCATCTTGGGTGAAAAATGGAATTAACTCGTGAACATTTTTGTGCGATTATTTTTCATAACTTTTGACGTGGATTATCAAGAGTGCATCGATGAACTTAATTTTTTATACGGCGATAAAGCACCATCCTACAGCACTGTAAAAAAACTGGTATAACGAATTCAATCGTGGCCGACGTTCGCTCCAGGACGAATTCCGTCAGGGTCGTCCAAAATTTGTTGTTGTGCCAGAAAATATCGATGCTGTGTGTGAACTGATAAAGCAAGATTGTCATGTGACATACCGTGAGATTGAGGCATCTTTGGGCATTAGTATGACAAGCATCAATAAGATACTGCATGATCATTTGGCCGTAAAAAAAGATTTGTTCACGTTGGATCCCGCATAATCTGACAAACGCTCAAAAGAAGGCTCGTGTCGATTGGTGCAAGGAAATGTTGAAAAAATACGTTCAAGGTGCATCAAAGATTGTGTATAACATCTACACAGGTGACGAATCATGGATCTATGCATATGAGCCCGAAACAAAACAGCAATCGACTGTATGGGTCTTCCAAGACGAGCCAAATCCAACAAAAGTTGTTTGCGGAAGAAGCACATTGAAGCAAATGGTTGCCTGTTTCTTTGGCATTACCGGTCACATGGCGACAGTGCCGTTAGAGCAACGTAGGACGGTTAATTCTGAATGGTACACGACCATTTGTTTAGCAGAAGTCTTCGGAGAAATTCGGAAAAAGTCAAAGAAGAGGCGAATAATTCTTCATCATGACAATGCGAGCTCTCACACATCGGCTCAAACAAAGGAATTTTTGACCGGCCAAAACATCGAATTGATGGGTCATCCACCGTACAGCCCTGATTTGGCACCCAATGACTTCTTTTTATTCCCGCACATCAAAAACAAATTACGTGGTCAACGATTTAACACCCGAAGATGCGGTTGATGCATTCAAAACGCATGTTTTGGAGTTGCTTCAATCAGAGTGGAGAAAGTGCTTCAAAAATTGGTTCAAACGCATGCAAAAGTGTATTGATCTTCATGGAGAATATTTTGAAAAACAATAAAACCAATTTCGATCATAAATATTTGTTTTTTCATTATTAGGCCAGAAATATAAATAGCAACCCTCGTACCTTGTACCTTTGTCTCCCACTCAACCAGTTTCTAAACCAGTTAGTCACTTTAGGGTCCATCCCTAGGGTGCTCAATTTATTTATAAGTCACCTGTACAGAACAGTGTTAAAAGCTTTACTGAAATTTAAGTGCATTACGTCTAGTGCTCTCCCTTGATCCAACTCTCTAGTTGCCCAAAAAAAAAATTAGATTTGTCTGACAAGACTTGCTTCTAGTAAAACCATGCTGCCTCAGATCCTGCAATCCATTGGACTCCAGAACCTCACTGTCCTCTGTTTTAGCAGCATTTTCATTAATTTACTCACCACAGAGTTCAAACTTGCTGGCCTATAGTTTCCAACCTCATCCTTCCACCTTTGTGTAAAAGGACCACATCTGACTCCAAAAAAGCATTGAAAAGGTCAGTCAGTGGAGCCACTAGAACTTCCCTAAGTTCCTTCAATACTCTTGAATGTATCTCATCTGGCCCCTTCGCTTTATCTACTTTTAGTTTAGCTAACTCATCACAAACAGTTTTCTGAAAATTGTTCGAGAAGCTCCTCTCTTCTGTTCCTGTTTGTGGGTGTTTTCTGAGGTCCTGCTCCTGGCCCTTCATCTGTGAACACAGAACAAAAATATTTATTCAGCAATTCTGCTTTATCCTCATTAGCTTCTAGATATTCAGCCTCCCTTCCCATTCACCCTTGAGTCTGACAATACCACTTTTGCACTTCCTCCTCTCTCATATCTGAAAAATGCCCTGCCTCTCCCCCTATTTTATTTTTTTTTTTACTGCACTGGCTAGTTTTTCTTCAGTTTGTATCTTTTTGCTTTCCTGACAAACCAGCACCCACGTTTTATTTATTTATTTACAACATTTGTTATATCACCATAGGTCCAAAGATGACATGGCAGTTTACAAAACAAGCAGAACACACAGACAAATATCGTTATCCATACCGGAAACTAGGATATAGAAGGAAAGGAACACATAGCACAAGAAGGTTTTTTTCCCCAGGACAAAGTAGTGTATACACAATCAACTGCACACAAAGGGAAACCTAATAGGTAACATGTTCAGAGGAAGTCATATTTTTAGTAATTTATTTTTGGTCATTCATAATTTAATGTTTTTATATATCTTTTAAAGATCTTTATAGCAATCAGGCAATTTGAAATGATATCCAATTCCATCACGTTTACATTTATTATTTATGTCTCTTGTGACCTCTATCACCTTTGCCATCGATTCCTTTGTTTTTAATAGTTTTTATGGGTCAAAATAGGTTTATCAATTTCATTGGTATTAGTTTCAATTAAGTATGGGTTTAAATATCCTTTGCCCGTTATTAACCCTATTTTTACAATGTAGTATGGTTTCTCTGCAAATCTCCGTGTACATATTACACTACAGGGTTATGATCGCTATAGAAGAAGCTGATGACTTTATAGTTATACTTTTTATAAAAAATACAGTGGCTCCATTCATAAAGTTAATCAGCCTAGGTGCCCAGTATTCTGCCTCGTTTTTGAAGTTTTTACTTCAGGAAACGCTCATCCAATCAGATAGGTCCGCTGTGTTTTTTCCTGCGGTTTAGGATATAAATGCAGAGCGCAAGTGCGGGCATTTTTTCTGAACACACTGGATGAATTCATACACACGTAGATTGTGCAGGAGTTCCTCAATTTTACTGCAGGTAAAGGTTTATCATTTTTCATGCGGAGTGGCTTGAAACAATTCATGTGGGTACTCTGATGTACACGATGCAGCGGCAATACACTTGATCTGCCAGTTTATTTTAAAATAGTAAGTTAAAGATGGTCAAGAAGAGATTACCCCTTTTTACGATGGAATTTGAAACTTTCTTGTGATTGTATTCACTGGTTGAACTGCTCGGGCTGGCTCTCACAAAACACTCATTCTATGCGTCTCACATTTTCAATTTAACTTATGATCGCATAGTATTTAAACTAGATGTTTGGGGCCGATCACATGGTTTATTTCAAAGCCAGTTGCAGTTATTGTTTTTATTTAAATGAGATTATACTACATTTGCTCCTCATTTTAGATTATTATGCATTACAGAGTTTGTGGTGGGTTTGTTCTTTCTTTGCTGGTTCGCTCCTGTTAGCAAAAGCAGGTAGAATATAGATGTTTTCACAGTAATCTAATTAGGCAAATGTAATGCTAGCCCTACTATATATTACAATTCCAGTTCACAAGATCCCATTCTCTAAAGAGAGCTCAGATACATTTTATGTTTAGTATTGAATATATATATTTTATGTGTTTAACCCCTGTTTTTAAATATATTGTTTTATTTCCTCTTTTTAGTTTCACAAGACTTTAATAAGGGCCAACAAACGACAGAGTTATCCACATACGATATCAATTTATTTCATACCCCTACACGTTCCTTTTTTATGTGTTTGTTATATATTTATTATTTTAATTGTTTATAGGATGTTTGGTTTTTGCTTTTAATATAATAATTTGTTTATTATTCAATATGGTTTGCATTTTAATTAATTTTTTATTGCTGTTTTATTATGTTTTAATTATGATTTGTATATTTATGATTTTAGTATGCCAGAATAACCCCTGATGAAGGTGTATCGAAACACAGCCTGTGTCGGGTTTTTCCTGTTTGATTGATAAAAAGCCCTGTCTTTCCTCTTGACCACGTTTTTGGACTGGTTTCCTTGTTTGACGTGGTTCCTTGTTTTTTTTGTGGTGGACTCTTTCCCAGCTCACTACAGGCCTTCTCTAATCTCCCTTTTTCTGTCAAAAATCCTACAATGTTAGATTGTGAGTCCTTTGGGAACACGGAAATACATATAGTACCTGAATGTAACTTCCTTAACCGCTTAGCTGCTACCTACTATAGGCGGTATATCAAGTAAATAAACTATAAACTGTAATTATGGATATCATCCTAGACTTTGAACTTTCAGGACCACCTTTCTGCCATTAGCCATTGCTCTTTCCATTCCCTCCGCCAGATTCAAGTTCTCTCCTCTTCCTCACTGGTCACGTTATTAACACTTGCAATGTCCCGATTAGATTACTGCAACATTGTTTTTGCCGGTCTCCCACACTACCACCTACAACTCTTGCAGCTCATCCAGAACACAGCCGTCAAGATACTTGCACATGCCTCACACATTGATCATACGACCCCACTTCTCCTTTGCTTCCACTGGCTCCCGGTCAATTATCGCATTCATTACAAAATCCTCACCCTGGTTCATAAAGTCCTGCACTTCGGCACCCCTCTTTATCTCTCTGACCTCATTCATTTACACTCTCCGAACCGGATATTTTGTTCCATCCATGCCAACTGCCTGTTACTCGGGCCAGATTAGAAATTACCCACCATGCAGCCTTCTTCCACAGTCCATCCCTCTGGAATGCTCTACCCCCTGACTTCCGCCTACAGCCATCCTATGCTAGATTCAAGTCACTATTCGAAACCCACTTTTTTCAGGAAGCCTTTGAATTACCACGTTCCTGACTCCCCCTAACTGTTCCCTCCCCATATGAATGCTTGTGTCTTTCCTATTAATTATGGCATTCTCTTCCTTATCTTTTATTTTCATTGTACACTGCCCTGCTGGGTATGTGATTGGTGGTATATCAAATGCAATAAACAAACACATTGGGGGGGGGTTGTGTGCTGCCAACTGCATAAGTGCTTTTGAAAGATACCTCCCATGCTTCTAAATATTAAACTTTGCTCTTTTCTATTCATGTATGTGAAACAATTTATCAAGATTGATAACCTATTTGGAATCCGCCTGCCCTCGCTGCGAGTGAAAGTATATGCTGATGATACATTGAGTTCCTGGGGCTGTTGAGACCTATTTTGCTTTGACCGTGGTAGTTCTTTGCTATCCCTTCATCTGCCCAGGGGTGAAGCTTCTAGGAATTGGGACTGTCTCAGACAGTATGAGAGGGGAAGGACGGAGGACAGATGGCTTCTGCAGTAGCCTTTTAAAACTGATTCTAACCTTTTGCCTCTTCACTATCATTTGCTAATTCACACGCCACCTAGATTTGCAGCTCAAAGAGGCCTTTAACACCTGGAAGCCAGCAAGTTAGTCAAACTCTGCAAAGCAACTCTATTACCACAGCATAATTCAAAATATACACCACAATTATTACTCTCATAGAACATTCAGGCTATCACTTTTAAATTAAGATTATGGATGCTGGTAATGTTTGGGAAAATCAGACTGATATTTTTACTGGGTTAAAAGTTTTCTTAAGTTGTGAAATTTATACATGCAGTACTTACAGCTGCAGCCTTTGACGCCCCATCAGAATATTTAGAAACCACAGCTATTGATATGGCAAAATATGCAATAGCTGCAGTCACACACCGGATAAAGTCCTATGGAAAATGAAACACTACACACCATTAAAATGGAGACAATACTACCAACAGAAATGCACAAAACAAGGTTGATCAGCAATGTTGGGTAGGGAGAGGGAGGGGTGGATGACATCTATTAAGATATTATCATTGGTATTATCTAAATAAAGGATGTCTTTCAACAGAGCATCAGAAGAAAATACTGGTGTGCAGGATTGAGTCAGGCACATAAGTGGGTGACAGTCATCCAATGGCAGTAGGACAGAATCACTCTCCCCACTTCTCAGAACAGTGTGTAAAGATCGGAGAATGCATATGTACAAATCTCCCTAGCTTTTTTTCTGCTCTGTCAAATGGATGCAAAACAAAGCTTTCCTGCAAAGGTTTTTCAGCTTGCTAAGAAGCAGTCTCTTTTTTCAACACTGTCTTAGTCATTTACTTGTTCCTTTTATTATTTAAAAATAAAAAAAGAAATGACGATGCCTTCACAGTCCAGATTTTGACTCTGCCTGAAGTGCAACAGAAAAGTCCAGAACTTTGACACTTATTTAGTGGAACTCATTTTTATTGTCACTTTTTATCACAACTTGCCATAATACAATATTGAGGAGAAACTCAGAGTAACAGCAATACACTAACAACTTTCCCAGTACAGAAATCACTGAAAATAATTGACAACCAAAATTAACTGATGGTCTAGATTTCAAACATTACACGTTAGGTCTACTGATGTAGTTAGTCCATCAGCTTGCATTTCCTCCTATAACATAAACTAAAGTAACGCAACCTGCCAAAAATATTTAAAGATATATATATATATGTGACTATCCAGCAGTGAGAGCAAGAAGAACCCTTTTAAACATAGTAGAGCCTATCAGCTGCTAAAGGAGGAAATGCTCACCCCACCCCCACCCAGTCCCACTCTCCCCCCTCCCCCCACCCTCTCTAGCCTCCCCCTATTCTCCAGTTAACGCTTTTATCCTAACTGGCCCTAAGAATTGTTTAGGGGAATACTCTGTGTTCGTGGAGGGAGGGAGTTAATAACCAGGTCCCACGCATTAAGAAAATCATTTAGTTTCATGGTCCCTAATAGCTGAGCTGTTCTCTGCTCCGTGCCCATTAACTCTACCATTGCAGCTTTCCAGGAGCATACTTCTGACACCATTCCGGACATCCAGTGCGGCAAAATAAATTTTTTTGCTAACACAAATCATTTTTCGCAAAGTCTTCTTTGTCTATTCAGAAGTCAAAGTCCACTCCAAACCTGCCGAATAGGCAAGAACGTGTCTGGGGAATGAGGGGGTGAAGTACCCGTTGACTCAATCATGTACATACATCACTCCAAAAGTTCTGGATGCCCAGGCAGGCCCAAAAGCAACGTGTAAAGGTGCCACACTCTATTTGACAAAGGTGGCAGACATCTGTGGCTCTCAAGCCTGCCTTAAAGGCCCAAGCATTGTGGACATATGCCCTTCATAGAAACTTATACTGAAATTCTCGTAGATGAACATATTCAGAGATGGCCGCAGAGTGTGCAAAGGTCCCTTTTAAAAGTTCAATGGTAATTTCCAGTAACCCATCTTTGCACCAGTGCTGAACCAACATATCCAAGCTCGACAGATCCAAAGCAGGACAGAGCTCCCCCTGTACCACCTTCATAGTTAAGTGCCCTTCCAGTGCCTCAATTAACTCAACCATTCCCCCGGGATGTAACAATAAAGGCTCTTCTTTCCAAACAGAGTGTACATGGTGCCTGATTTGTAAATAATGGTAGACTTCCTGTGTGGGCAGCTGATACCGTTTATGAAGCCCTAGAAAGGACTCCAATTCGGTTCCTCAGCATTTTTAGATCCCCTATGCCACGTGATCCCCCTCTGCCTCCAATTCCTAGAGATTCCCTGTTGTTGACCCGGAGCAAACTCCTTATTGCCTTCAAGTGGCAGGAAGTCTGTCTTGCACCATAATTGGCCCCAGTGTTGGCATAAGTCCTTCCAGGCCTAAGGGCCCCTAAGTAATATGAATGTCCCCAGGAAGCAGGAAGAGCAGAGGCCTCCACATGCAATAAGTAGGTTCTATGATATGGACGTGAAAGTCAATCTATTATGTCTCCAGGCACACTATCTGAGGTGCCAATTGACATGTCTCAGAGTGGACGCAGAAGGCTCATCAATTTATAGAAGCGTAGTGATGATAGGTTAGCACCCCCTGCCTCCAGGGGCTTCATCAGCACTGATTAAAGCTATCCGGGATCTGCGTCCCCGCCACAGAAACCTACTCAGGTGCCCATGCAATGTCGTCCAATCCCTCTTGGTGACCCAGACCGATAGGTGTCAGCACATATATCCAGCGAGGGAGCTCCATCATCTTGAAGAGAGCTATTCTGCTTTTCAAAGAGATGGGGAGATCCTACCATCTCTTTAGCCTTTCTATCATGCATCCCAATAGGGGTTTAATGTTATAATCGTAGAGATGGAATATATCAGCTGGCAGCTGGATGCCCAGATATCGTATTTGCGAGTCCACCCATATCAGAGGGAATTCTCCCGGCCACTCGTTTTTCACTAACTCCCCCTCCCCCCCACATGTAGGGCCATCGATTTGGTTCGGTTAATTTTTAAACCAGAGAAACATCCAAATTGTTCAATGTGTTGCAATGCTGCCACAATGACTGGGTTGGAGACTGGAAGCATAAAAGCAAGTCATCCGCAAAGGTGCTATGTTTAATGTCCCCGGTCCCCAAGGTGATCCCTGTACCTCCTCTGTCCCCATCAGCAAGCAATAATGGCTCAAGCAAAAGTACAAATAATAGGGGTGAAAGCAGATACCCCTGTCTCGTTCCCCTTCCCAAGGTGAATAGAGGGGATTGCGTACCGTCGACCAAAATGGAGGCTAAAGGGTCCACATAAAATGCCTGGACACAACTCTGGAACGAGCCCCCAGAACCAAACAGGCACATCACTTCAAATAAATAAGACTAGGAGACCTGATCGAAAGCCTTTTCGGCATCAAAACTTACAAGCAGAAGAGGTTCTCGATGGCGCAAGCAATCTCCATTCCCAACAGCACCTTACTGATGTTTAGGAAGACTTTTCTGCCTTTCACAAATCCGGCCTGGTGGGGTCCTACTACTCTGGGTAGCATGAGTTGGAGCCTCTTTGCCAACACTGCTGCTAGTACCTTCGTGTCTTAATTGATTAAGGAAATTGGTCTATAGGAGGCAGGGTCTTCCGGAGTTTTGCCAGGTTGTCATGCCTGCCACATGTCCCTAGGAAATTTTCCATCTGCCAGCACCACACTATATACCGCTGCCAATGCTGGCGTTAGCTGGAGAGGCAGAATCTTGTAATAATCTGCCCCAAAGCCCCTGCCTTAATCACTTTCTGAATCTCTCCCCCCGATACGGGCTTATTAAGCTCCACTGACTCTGCCTCCGTGAACTGGGAAGTGGGACCGCATCCAGAAAGCACCATTTTACGTCTTGATCTTCTGGTTTTACGGTGTATAAGATTTGATTAGAAGTACCAGAACACATCCGCGATTTGTTTAGGATTGTTGTGCCATACTCCAGAGGAATCCTTGATCATCTCCACAAATCGGGAGCCTCCCCAGTCCCTCACAACCCAAGCTAACAGTTTCCCTATCCTATCCCCATAGCAGAAGAGCTGATGCTTGTAGTATTGCATATTGGTCACTGCTCTGTTGTGCAGTAATGCATTAAGGGTTGCCTGCGCAGTTGCATATGCATTGCTTATTATCAGGCCTGGATATCTCAAAGCTGACCGTTTCTGATCCTGCAGAATCTGTTCAAGTTGTAAGATGCTCCAGACGACATGTTTGCGACATTTGACCACATATGCAATGATCGCTCCTCATATTACTGCCTTTCCTGCCTCCAAAAAAGGATTAGGGTGGCTATGTGGGCCTCATTTAATCTTTCATAGTCTGCCCATTGCAGTTGGAGGTAGGTCCAGAAGTCTTCGTCCTCCCACAGGTGTCTCAGAAAAGACCAGGTTCTAGAGGAGGGGCCCCTTCTCCATCCAAATCATGCCGTGATCTGAGATTGATATTAGTTCTAATTCCACCTTTGGGATTTGCCCTAAACTACCCTTCAAAACCAAGATGTAGTCTATATGGGACCAAATGTGAAGTGCTCTTGATAAGTGTGTGTAGTCCCATGAACCAGGGTTTAAGGTCCTCCACACATCCACCAAGCCCCCTACCTGCAGAGATATCCCACCCCTTTGTTTTTCCATCCTCCTCTACTAGAAGGGCCTGATCTATCCTGCTCTGGATCATGAGGGCAGTTAAGGTTTCCTGCAATTACAAATGGGACTTAGGGACTGTGTGATATACATTGGATTATACCAATGAGTGATCATAATTATTGGGTGCATATATAGTCCCAAGCAGGAGTTCCTCCTGGTGTAATTTTACACATAGGAATATAAATCGGCCCTGTGGGTCCACCTCACTGGATAGGACCTCAAGGGGAACACCCCATCGCATTAAGATAGCTACTCCACATTTGTGGGTGCCTGAGGAGGCTCCATACACCTGAGTCACCCAGTCACGTTTTAATTTGGAGTATTCCAGTGTGCTTAAATGTGTCTCCTGTAGGATGGCCACCTGTGCCCCTTTTCTTTTCAAAGCCTGCAATATTTTTGTTCGTTTAATAGGTGTATTTACCCCCCACATTCCAAGTTATTATGTGTATTCTACTTGACATCTAAGATTTCAGCATGGCTTTTAATAGCAGCCTTATAGAGTCTCCCTACCCAGATCTGCCCAGCCTCAATCCTTGGGAGTGTATGGTAGTACCTCCAACTCTGTCCTTCCACCTCTTTCAGCTGAGATCCTAGATTGCCTAATGGATACTGCAAAACTAGGGAACCTCCCAGCTCCCTGTCCCCTCCCTGCCTTTCTCCTAACTTTCCCCTTTGCCCACCCTTCCCACCATTTTCCTCCCTCAGAGTCCACCATGCTCTTCCGTACAGCTCTCTCACTGCCATTCGCTCTCATCTCTCTATTTCTACCTTGTAACCCAATTTAAACACAAAATATGAAAACAATCCCCCCCACAGTCTTCCCATATACTTCATGCCTCACCTCTCTGAGGCTGGGTTTGCAGTCAACGTTGCAGGGCTACCCCAGGTCTTCCATTGTCCTCTTCAGGGGAGTAAGTCAGCGACTTATGTACAGCTGTATATTCAAATTTTTTTCCAATGTCCGAGTATATTCTCACACTCTTTGCACTCCGCTCTCCCAAATAAGGCACATTACTACTTGGTTGTGAGCAGGCACAACCTGTGAATAATAACAGCAGAGTCCAACGTGTATGTCTCTCAGTTATTGCACAGGAGACAGGAGTCTGGGCTGTTCATGACTTAGTAGACTGAAGTACATAAGGGGCCTACCGGACTCAGGCAGTTGACATCCCAGTGGTGTCCAACTCTACTACAAATTTTCATGCAGCATTTACGTTGTCAAATGAGTGCCTTTATCTCTCATACTGGATCTGTAACACTGCCGGATAGGCTAAGGTGAATCAAATTTTCCTCTGGAATAGGTCAGCGCAGAGCGGAGCGTATTTTTTACACTTAGTTGTCACAATTGCAGAATAGTCCTGAAACAGAAAAACATGGTGATTTTCCAGCGAAAGTTCTCCTTGTTTGCAGTATACTTGCAAAGGCTGTACCTTGTGGTGGAAATTCGGGCTCTGCGCAATAACCACCCCTGGCTGCTGCCTTGCTTCTGCGTGAGTTCCCAAGTGATTTGCCCGCTCCACCTGGATCTAGCCCAGCAGCTCCTCAAGGCCTAATTCTTTAGGCAGCCAGGCTTCTATTAGAGAAGCTAATGCTTGGTCTGACCAGGTTTCAGGTACCCCAACTATCCTCAAGTTGTTTCTTTGCAATCTATTTTCAAGATCGTCTGCTTTGGATATTAGTGCCTCTATCTGCTCCTGCTGTGCCTTATTTTCATGCTCGTGCTGTCCCTCGGAGTCCTCCACGGCCGACACGCGATGCTCCAATTCATCCACCTGTCAGCCAATGTCAGCCAAGGAGTCTCCCACGTCCTCTAATTTTTTGATAATGTGATCGAATTTTGGGTCCGGTAGCTTCACAACCTCTTTGACTAACTCCTCCAGAGCAGAGTCTGTTCTCCGTTCCAGGCGATGCAGACACGGAGGCTGTTGCCGCCATTCTGCTGGTTTTTTCACAGTCCTTTTTGTTGTTGGAGGCATTTCAGAACTACCCCGATTCCAGCCAGAACACCAGATGACTCTGAGTTTGTGCTCCTGTATTTATAGTTAGTGATTAGAGAATTAAGAAAATTTGCAGATTCACAGGGGTAGCCCCGGATCAAGCAGAGAAACATCCTCACTCGCTCATGCATCACATGGACTCCTCCTTTGACACTTATTTAAAACGTCTTCTATGCATGGGTCCGGAAAAGCACCATGTTCACATATCCCTGAGAGCATGTAGAGATTGTCTAAATCGGTTCCGTGATCATTTTGAGGCTGAGAAGAGTCTGAAGAGAAGCTCCTCTACCCAGGAAACACTAAACTCTGTGCATACGAGTCAAGAATCTTCCAGAGTGGCTTTCGATCTCCAGTCACCTAAGGGGGCCACCAGATATCTTTAAAACTAGAACATGTATCCCACTTCTGAAATGCCTGCAAAAGTCTGAGCACATGGTGGTTAGTCAACCCCTTCTAAAGTGCTAGGGAAACAAACGTACCAGCCTTGTATCTTTTCTAGCCAAGAGGAAGTCTCTTTCTGCACAAGAATCTCAGGGCAATTCGAGTGCATCCTGTGCTGATCTTCCCGACATGGCTAAAGAACTATTCAGCCCAGAATAGCCCACCTCCTGCACAACAGCCTGCTTCTTTGGTATTAGTTGATGTGGCTGATGAATCCTCATCCTCTCTCTCTCTCGCTCTCTCTACTGCTTCCAGAGCAGCCTCACACTGTTCTTCAAAGATGTTAAGTGAGTTTGTAAATGGCAATTGTAAGGACTTATCCATTTCCAGCAACCTTCAGAGAAGCCTTCTCATTTCTCATGCCTTAGTTAGGCCAATGCAGAGAGATGCTCTGTCACAGGACCCTATTTTTTTTAATCTACTTCTATTTGGAGGCAAGAGCTGGCATACTCTCTAAAGTCTACAGGTTATCGTAATATAGAGGGCCTCTTAAATACTTTTAATACATTATTGCCCTTTCCAGATAATTTGGTTCTGCAGGAATTCCACCTAACCCTTCTCCACCTGCGAGGGATAAATCTCCATGCGAGGACATCTCTCACCCAAAAATCATTTAAATGGCCAAGGAAATTCCCTTTCTGCTGCAGCAGGCTGCAGAACCAAGAGTAGACATCTTTGGCCTTCTGAAATATATGAACACACCCAGAATGATTCCTACTGTTCCTATCCATAACTAGCAGTCTCATATGTGGCAAAATCCATTTGCTGTTCAGCCTGTCTCCAAGAAGTTGGATGCAAAATATAAAGTCCAACCACATCCAGGTTTTAATAAAGTTCAGCTATCCCACTCTTCAGTAGTTATTGAAGCAGCCATGAGGAAGGCCAACACTCCTCTAAGAAAAGACTCATGTTTGGATCAGTTGGGGAAGAAAGTTTTCCAAGGAGCCATGCTTTCTGCATGCATTTGGCCCATCTCTATAATGTCAAATATATTCATACCATCTTTCAGAAGTTCAAGTGTTTTCACCCAGTTTTTTCATCTCATGCTCAAACTCAGCTACCATCCTAACAGAGGAGGATGAGTGTGGCACTCATCTTATACAGATTGTTTATGACACAGTCCATAATTTCTGCTTCCACAATTGCCAAATGGCTTGTATGGTTAAGAGCTTCTGGCTTGTGTGAGGGCACTAAAAAGTTGTCTGATGCTCCTTGTACTGGAGACTCTTTGGAGATAAAGTAAAAGAAACAGTGGATAGGAGAGAAGCTCATTGCTCTACGCGCCATTTCTCTGCAGTCCTACCACCTTCATTTGATTCCTTGGCCAGGTATATTTCCTTTAACCATGGTCACAGAATCTGATTACCATAAGATGTTCTATTACCGGAAACAGCCTCAAACTCCCTATCCTGCTGCCTGCTTAACTACAACTTGGGCTTGGTTTTTTTTTTCAGTGACCAGTCCTATAGCTCAGAGTCAGCTCCAAAGGGAAATTTGGAAGGGATCTGATGTGATGAATTTTAGGAAGAAAACCTTTTATCTCCAGGAATAAGCAGGAATTCAGTCTTTACATATGTGTGACTGCACAGATGGAGCCCGCGCAGCGTTCAATAGGAAAGCTTTTGTGAGCACTCCACTGTGCCTTTCTCAGCTTCCCAACTCCTCTCCTCAGTTCTTCATATTCCATGGAACCAACAGGACACATCGTTCCTGCCACTGCCAAAAGAGAGTTTCTTTTTTTGGTACAGCATCATGTTTCTGCCTTTCCGTCGATGCTGGTTCCGTCAAACCCAACATCGGTTCCAATGAATCTTTCTTTTCCAATTTTTATTTCTTCTTTATTTTTGTTTTCTTCACAGTTTTCACTGCCATACTAGGCCTCCATAGCATTCTCTTCAACTTGCAGATGATTTTTTGAAGGCATGGACAAACCAGTCGCTGGTTTTAAGAAATGTACCAAGTGTGCTGGAACTATTTCAATTACTGATAAACATGACTAGTATTTAAAATGTTTGGGCCCTGACCATCAGCCCAACTCTTGTCTTTTATGTCAGCAAATGACAAAGAGAGGCCTCAAGAACCAAGCCAACAAGTATGAATCATTGTTAGTCTCGGATTCTGTTTCAGTAGCTTCAACTTCGAGGGCATCTGCATCCTCTCAAGGATCTCGGGTTTCTTCTAAGTCCAACCGCAACAGTAAGTCAATCTCTAGCTGTCCCCAAATCCTCAGCATCGACATAGAGAACCAAGACTGAGGCCAGAGAGTATAAGCATTGAGACTCCCCTAGAGGTGCTTCCAATGCAGACTGGCCAGCTAAACAGCCCCAGTGGAAAGCACAGTTACTTACCTGTAACAGGTGATCTCTGGGAACAGCAGGAATAAGTCTTCACATATGGGTATCGTCGGTACCGACGGAGCCTGCGCGGGAACGCTCCCCAGGGTCCTGAAAGAAAGCTTTTGGGAGCATCCCACAGCGCCTGCGCGCTGCCTTCCCACCTTTCCTAACTGCCTCTCTCCAGTTTGAGTTTTAAAGCTGAGACAAAGAGAGAGAGAGAGAGAGGAAAGGAAAGATAGAGAGATACAACTCCTAGGGGAGGTGGGTGGGTTGTGAAGACTTATTCCTGCTGTTCCCAGAGATCACCTGTTACAGGTAAGTAACTGTGCTATCTCCAGGAACAAGCAGGAATGAGTCTTCACATATGGGGACTCCCCAGCTAGAGATGCCTGGGAGATCACCCAGATTGTGAGTCCCTGGGAAGGACTCTACCTCTACCCATGAATCTCAGGCATCCAGTTCAGGGATGGAGGGTAGGAGTTGATTAGGTATGGAACAGGTGTTTGAGAACAGCCTGACCAAACAAGGCATCCCGGCGGGAGTCCTTGTCCAAGCAGTAATGGGCTGTGAAGGTATGAACCGATGCCCAAGTGGCTGCTCGACAGATTTGGTTGATGGACACAGAGTTTAGATGAGCCATAGAGGTTGCCATGGCCCTCACATTGTGAGCTGTGACATGGCACTCCAGAGAAAGGTTCTTACTTTGGTAGGCAAAGGAAATACACTGAGCAAGCCAATTGGACAGAGTTCTCTTAGAGACTGGAAGTCCTAAATGAGAAGGATCAAAAGCAACAAAAAGTTCAGAGGACTTTCTATGTTGCTGTGTCCTGTGTAAGTAGAAAGCAAGTGCTCTTTTACAATCCAGGGTATGAAGATTCCTCTCTGCACTTGATGCATGAGGTCCTGGAAAAAAGACAGGTAAAAAGACCTGGTTCAGATGAAAAGGTGAGACCACTTTAGGCATAAAGTGTGGATTAGTTCTGAGGACTACCTTGTCATGATGGAACCTTGTATAAGGAGGATTAGCCACTAAAGCTTGCAACTCACTGATACGGCGAGCTGAGGTGACTGCAATGAGAAAAATAACCTTCCAAGAAAGGAATTTTAAGGAGGTAGTGGCTAAAGGTTCAAAGGGTGGCTTCATAAGCTGGCCAAGAACCAGATTCAAGTCCCAGGCCACTGGAGGTGGTCTAATGGGAGGTTTAGTCAAAAGAAGGCCTCTCATGAATCTTGCTATAAGAGGATGAGAGGAAATAGGTTGTCCATTGAGAGGCTTAAGGGATGCTGCAATAGCACTCAAATGGACTCTGATTGAATTTGTTTTAAGGCCTGCATGGGATAAATGCAGCAAATAGTCTAGTAAAGAATGCAAAGGTATTGCAAGAGGGTTGAGACCCTTCTCTGCACACCAAATGGAAAACCTTTTCCATTTAAAAGCATATGAACGTCTGGTGGAAGGCTTTCTGGAAGCATGAAGGATATCCTTCGCTTGCTGAGAAAGATGTAAATCTTGAAGGTCTAGGCCTTCAGCAACCAGGCCCTGAGATGAAGAGACTGAGGATTTGGATGCCACAAGATTCCCTCCTCCTGGGAGAGGAGATCTGGAGCAGACCGGTGAGCCTAACGTCAGTACCGGGAAAAATGGTAGAAACCATCATAAAGAATAAAATTACTAAGCATGTAGATAGTCACGACCTAATGGGAGACAGCCAACATGGCTTTAGACAAGGAAGATCTTGTCTTACTAATCTGTTATGTTTTTTTGAAGGAGTGAATAAACAGGTGGACAAAGGTGAGTCGGTTGATATTGTGTATCTGGACTTTCAGAAAGCCTTTGACAAGGTCCCTCATCAGAGACTTTTGGCGAAACTAAAGAGTCATGGGATAGGAGGCAGTGTACTATTGTGGATCAGGAACTGGTTAAAAGATAGAAAGCAGAGGGTAGGGCTAAATGGCCAATTTTCCCAATGGAGAAAGGTGAATAGTGGTGTACCCCAGGGATCTGTGCTGGGTCCGCTGCTTTTTGACATATTCATAAATGACCTGGAAAGTGGAATAACGAGTGAGGTTATCAAATTTGCAGATGACACAAAACTATTTAAAGTTGTTAAAACCCAAGAGGATTGTGAAAAATTGCAAGAGGATCTTGATAAATTGGAAGACTGGGCATCAAAATGGCAGATGAAATTTAATGTGGACAAGTGCAAGGTTATGCACCTAGGGAAGAACAACCCAAACTATGGTTACACGATGCAAGGTTCCACATTAGGAACCACCACCCAGGAAAAAGATTTAGGCGTCATTGTGGATACCATGTTAAAACCCTCGGCCCAGTGTGCAGCGGCGGCCAAGAGAGCAAATAGAATGCTAGGTATGATAAGGAAAGGAATGGAAAATAAAACAAAAGATATTATAATGCCTCTATATCGTTCCATGGTGAGACCGCACCTTGAATATTGTGTGCAATTCTGGTCGCCGTATCTTAAAAAGGATATAGCGATTTTAGAAAAGGTACAGAGAAGAGCCACCAAAATGGTAAAGGGGATGGAAGGATACTCCTATGAAGAAAGGCTAAAAAGGTTAGGGCTCTTTAACCTGGAAAAGAGATGGCTGAGGGGAGATATGATAGAAGTCTATAAATTAATGAACGGAGTGGAACGGGTAAACGTAGATCGATTGTTTACCTTATCAGAATATAGAAAGACTAGGGGACATGCAATGAAGCTACAGGGTAAACTATTTAAGACTAATAAAAGAAAATATTTTTTCACTCAACGTGTAATCAAACTCTGGAATTTGTTACCGGAGGATGTAGTAAAGGCTGTTAGTGTAGCTGGGTTTAAAAAAGGTTTGGACAAGTTCCTGGAGGAAAGGTCCATAAACCATTATTAAGAAGTGACCGAAGATATCAATGCTTGACCCAGTACAAGCATTGTGGAACTTGTGTCTCTTGGGGAAACTGCTAGGTACATATGACCTAGATTGGCCACTGTTGGAAACAGAATACTGGGCTTGATGGACCTTGGTCTGACCCAGTATGGCATATCTTATGTTCTTATGACCCCAGGTCTAGGGAGGGAGCTTGAGAGAGATGCAGAAGTAGAGGGTACCACACTTGGCGTGGCCAAAGTGGTGCTATGAGGATCGTAGTCCCTTTGTCTCTCTGAAGCTTGAACAGAGTCTTGGGGATTAGGGGAATAGGTGGAAAGGCATAAAGGAAGTCTTGCCCCCAATGAAGGAGGAAGGCATCCCTGGCCTGAACTCCCTGACATGGAATCCTGGAACAGAACCGGGGAAGTTTGGCATTCCACGGACTTGCAAACAGGTCTATGTCTGGGGTACCCCAAATCCGAAAAATTCTGGCTATTTGGTCCCCATGGAGGGACCATTCGTGCGGAAGCAGAACTCGACTGAGTCTGTCTGCCCAAGAGTTTTGAACTCCTGGAAGATATACTGCCATGAGATGGATTTGATGCTCTCTGGCGAAGGCCCACAATCTCAGAGCTTCGTTGCAAAGCGACAGAGAGCCAGTTCCTCCCTGCTTGTTCACGTAGAACATGGCTACTTGGTTGTCCGTGTGGATGAGGACTGTCTTGTAGCTGAGCAGGGTGTGGAAGACTCTGAGAGCCAGAAAGATTGCTCTGAGCTCTAAGAGGTTGATATGAAGATATGTCTCCTGTGGAGACCAGATGCCCTGGGTCGAAAGATCTTGTAGATGAGCCCCCCAACCCTTTGGAGAGGCATCTGTTGTAAGGGTTGCTTGGGATAACACCTGTTGAAAGGGGGACCCCAGCAACAGATTCTGAGTGGACTTCCACCAGTGGAGGGACGAAAATAGGCGACTACTGCCATGCATTTTGTGAACACTCTTGGAGCAGAGGCCAGACCGAAAGGAAGCACTTTGTATTGGTAGTGCTTTCCTTGGTACAGGAAGCGAATGAATCTTCTGTGTGTTGGATGGATGAGAACATGGGTGTACGCATCCTTGAGATCTAGAGAACAAAGCCAGTCCTGACTCTGGAGATATGGAAGGAGAGTTCCGAGAGAAGTCATCTTGAATTTCTCCTTGCATTTTATTTATTTATTTAGTATACATTTGTATACCGCTACTTCCAGCGATCAGCAGCGGTTTTTTTGATTTACAGATTGGAAATTGTCAAATCATGACAGGAAATTTTTGAGGTATAAACACATTGATTAGACAGGAAAGCACAGCACACAGAGAACTATTTTACAGGGAACATGGGCTATGGAGGGTTAAGTGCATAGAAACTTGTTCAATTCTCTGAGATCTAATATGGGTCTGTAGCCCCCTGTTTTCTTTGGGATGAGAAAATAGGGGGAGTAGAACCCTGAGCCCTGTTGAAGAAGGGGTACTTCTTCTATTGCCCCTTGGGCAAGAAGGGTAGCAATCTCCTGACCTAGAAGGTTGAGGAGAGATGTTGGAGAATTGAACTGTTTCACCATGGTGTGAGGAGGAAGGTTTAAGAAATGAAGTTTGTACCCTTCCCTTATGATGGAGAGGGTCCAATGCTCTGCTGTGATTTGTTCCCATCTGGGAGCAAAGTGAGCTAACCTTCCTGGGATGGTGAGGGGCTCTCTGGATGTTCTAGAGCCAGAAAGGCTAAGTTCTCTAGTGGAAAGTCAAAGGCCCTGAGGAGGCTGAGGCTGTTGGGCCGTAGCAGTCCTCGCAGCCTGTGTTTTGGCCTGTTTTGGTTGTTGCTGCCTCTTTGTAGCAAAACGACCTTGAGAAGAGGCCTGACCATAAGAAGAAAATTTCCCTTTCTTTGGGAAAGATCCCTTTTTGAACAACCTCTTTTTGAAAGGAGCAGTAGTAGACTTTGAAAGTCTATCTAAAGCAGAATTTTCAGCATCCATCTGGTTGGCCTTTGCTTGCCAATCTTTGCCAAACAGGTTTTCGCCTGTACAGGGAAGATTACCTAGACCATCCTGTACCCAGGATTCTAAATCAGAGGCTTGCAACCAAGCAACTCTGCGTGCACCTATGGCAATAGCCGAGGCTCTACTGACCCCCTCAAAAGAGTCAAAGGCTGCACGGTTGGAAAACTTGGATACATCCTGTGCATGTTTAAGCCAGGTGATATATTCTTCTCTTATCTTCTGACATGAAAGGAGATAAGGTTTGCAGATGATATGTAACTTCTTTTAGAAACATCCCCATATAGAGACTATAGGAGTTGATTCTGGCTACAAGCATACTGGCCTGGAAGATTTTCCTGCCAAAGGCATCTAGGGTTCTGCATTCTCTTCCTGGAGGAGCAGAGGAGTGCCTTTTTGTACTCTTGATCTTTTTCATAGCAGACTCTACCACAATGGAGTGGTGAGGAAGCTGAGTCTTATGAAACCCAGGACAAGGAGGAACACGATACATGGTGTCCAACCTTCTGGAATGAGGGGAGGTGGAAAGAGGAGTCTCCCATATGCCCAACATGTGTTCATAAAGAATCTCATGTATTGGTAAGGTGGCTGCCTCTTTAGGAGCCTTAGGATATTGTAGGATATCTAATTTTTTGGCTCTAGGTTCAGTCTCAGAGGTCACTGAGATGGACAGGCCTTTGGCCACCTCCCTAATAAAGTCCTGAAAAGACAAGTCTTCAGGAGGAGACATTCTCCTTTTTGGAGAAGAGGGTTCCTGAGGAAGGATCCCCGATGCTTCAATTGAGGCCTCTGAAGAGTCAGAGTCTTCAGAAGAATCGAAGTATTGACTGTCTGGATGCTCTCGTAGAGCCCGATACGCGTACCGGGAGGTATCGACATCGGGAGTAATCGGTACCGGGCCGGTATTGATAGGCATCACTGGATAGCGTACCGCTGCCGTCGATGCTGATGTCGATGCAAGCGGTACTGGTATTGGAACCAGAATCGGATCCTGTACCGGAATCGGTACGGGTACCGACAACGGGGTTTGTTGCGGTACCGTAGGCGTTGCAGCTTGAATGAATGCCGTGATGGCACGCTGCATGGTCAGAATATTCTGATCCATTGACGCCACCAATGTCTGGATATCGGTACCGGTAGAAACTGCCGGTACCCCAGAACATTGTAACAGGTGATCGGTCGAAGCCGAGCCATCGATGTCAACCTGTGACCCCATAGGTAGTGCTTTGGAAGCCGGAGCCTCCCGCCGGGGTAATTTTGCCGGTGTGGTATCCTCAAGAGTAAGCCCGGGGGCATCTCGATACTTAGAGGGAGATGAACTCTTTGAGGACCGGCAAGATTTAAGTTTGGTTACCTGAGATCCATGGGATGAAGAAGCAGCCCTGGAAGACGTCGATGCCACGGAAGCTGCATCAGAGGGAAACAGGGTACTGAGCTTAGCTGCCCGATTCTGTAACCCTCTTTTGGACATCATGGAACAGGACTCACAATCCGCAATGGAGTGTTCAGGACCTAAACATTTTAGACACCAGTCATGGGTGTCGGTGACAGAAATAGTGCTACTGCACTTTGTGCATTTTTTAAACCCAGAGGCGGGTTTTTCCATGAGGAAAAAATATTTCTGTAGGCCTAAGGCCCCAGAAGAAAAATGCACTGAAAAGTAGAAGCTTTTTTTCTTTTTTTTTTTTTAAAGAAAGAAAAAGAACCGGTAGTACCGGTGCGGAATCGAGAAGGCAGACACGCGACTAAAGAAAAATAAAAGAAAATAATAAATTCTTCAGCGGTGACAGGAAACACGACCTGCTGGCTCCACGGAAAAGAAGAACTGGAGAGAGGCAGTTAGGAAAGGCGGGAAGGCAGCGCGCAGGCGCTGTGGGATGCTCCCAAAAGCTTTCTTTCAGGACGCTGGGGAGTGTTCCCGCGCAGGCTCCGTCGGTACCGATGATACCCATATGTGAAGACTCATTCCTGCTTGTTCCTGGAGATGGATCTTTCCTCCAAAGCATAAGTGGGGCTCTGTGATGCTCCTGAGGCATGGTCTTCTGGAGAACTACTGGTGCCATGTTCTGGGATGGTGGCGCACAGCCCCATAGGTGACTCCAGAGGAGTTTGGTAGCACTCCTAGCAGCCTTGGTACCAACAACATTGAGAGCTCCAGGAGTGCAGGCTTCGGTACCAGGCCTACAGCCAAGCCTACCAGGGCCAATGCCAGCTTTGCTGGAGGAGTTACAAGTGGAGATGGTTTCCCTAGTGACTCTCTTGGTCATTTGTGCACTGAAGCCTGACAGGAACTGGCTTCTTAGGCTTTAAAAAAAAAAAAAAACCACAGACAGCCCCCTTTTAGGCTGTAATAAGGTTTTCCCAGATCTGACCCGGGAGAATTTTTATTGTGAAAGACTGTTGTTCTTCAAATGGGGGGGGGAGCTCTTTTTTCTAAAATATCCTAGGTTTTTGGTCAAGTATGATGCTGTTAATTACTTTTTTTTAACCAACATTCTGTATTTTCTGTTTTCATACTGGCCAAACAGGTATTTGGGATGTGTGCGTAGCATGGCCCTGTTCATATAGAATCTGGTATACGGTGCCTCTGCCACTAGGACTTGGAGCTCATTGACCCTGCGAGCAGAGGCAAGTGCCACCAGAAAGATGACCTTCCACGAGAGGTATCTCAGGTAGCAAGTAGCCAGAGGCTCAAATGGTGAGCAAGTGAGCTGCGCCAATACGATGTTTGGGGGGGGGTTTGAACAGCAAAAGTCCTCTCAAGCAGCGGGTCACCAGAGATTGGACTGAGAGGGGCACTGAGGTGCACTCTAACAGTTTAATTTGAGCCCGGATTGTGAGAGATAAAGAAGGTACTGCAGCACCAGTTGCACCAGACAGGAGAAACACATTCACCAGCTGCTCTGCGCACCAGACCAAGAACCTGTGCCATTTGAAGGCATAAACTCCTGGTGGAGGCCTTACAGGAGGCCAGAAGGATCTCTTCCACTTCTCCCGAAAGGTTGAAAGGGGCTAGGGTCACCCTTTCAGCAGCCAGGCCGTCAGTGATAGGGACCCCGGTTGGGGTGCAGGAGAAAGCCCTCCTCCTGAGACAAGAGCCCTGGGGAGCTCCCTAGTGGGATCGGAGTCTCCACTGAGAGTCAGAAGTAGTGGGAGCCATGGTTGCCTGGGTCACTGAGGAGCTACTCGGATCAGTGAGGCCTTGTCGTGAAGAGTCTTGAAGAACATTTTAACAATCAGCGGCGTGGATGGGAAGGCATACACGAAGCCTTCCATGCACGGAATGAGAAACGCATTTGCTGCCACCCGGGATGGGTGGGGCTGCCAGGAAATGAAACAAGGCAACTGATAGTTGGCCGGGCTGGTGAAGAGATCCACCCATGGGGTCTCCCAGAGCCAGAAAATCCAAGTGGCTACTCTGGGGTCCAGCTACCACTTCTGCAGCTGAGGACCCTGCTCAGTTTGTCCACCAGTGTGTTGTCCTGGCCTGGTAGGTATAGCGCCCGCAAGAGTATTCCCTGTTGAACTGCATAAGAGCAGAGTGTCATCGCTTCACGACAGAGGGCACAGGACCCTGTGCCTCCCTATTTGTTCACATAGAACATTACCACCTGGTTGTCTGTTTGGATCAGCACTGGCTGGTGCCTCACTGGGTGCGTGCCATGGCCTGTTGCACATATATCTTCTAGTGTTAGTCAATTCAACAGAGGGTAACTATCATAAAACAATGTGAATATCCCTCCAGTAAATTACCTAGGCTATGCACTTATTATATTGCTCTTTCAAAACTTAATTAATTTCTTGAGGTCTCAGACTGTACCAGGCGCTGGCTATATCAGACATAGTCCTTAGCCTCAGCCCTAATTTGCATCAACGACCTCTGCCAAATAGTATATCAGTGTGTACAATCTTATCATTTGATATTTTGTTCTTCAAAGTATTATGGTCTTAAACAATTCCATATTGAAGTGTTGTGCTTTCTTTCAAATAAGATAGAAAATATAATGTGCTTATCTTTGACATTGAAAAGTGCCTCCTTTTATGAGCCAGTCATCCAGGTAAGAGAAGACAAATGCCCCCCTTGAGAAGGAGGAAGGTGGCCACTACTGTCGGGCATTTGGTGAAGACCCTGGGGGCGGAAGCCAGGCCAAATGGTAGCACCATGTACTGGTAGTGATCCCCCCCCCCCCATGAAGCGAAGGTATTGCCTGTGGCTGGGGTGAATGAAGATGTGGGTATAGGCATCCTTCATATCCAAGGAGCATGGCCAGTCTCCCTGCTGGAGGTAAGGCAGCAATGTTCCAAGGGAGAGCATCGAACTTCTCTCACCAGGAACTTGTTCAGGTTGCACACATCCAGGATGGGTCTTAGGCCCCCTGTTCTTTTTGGCACCTGGAGTAGAACCCCTTGCCCCTGAGGTGTTGGGGCACTGGTTCTACCACTTTGTCCTAGAGAAGGCCTGAGTGTTCCTTCAGTAGGAGGTCCTGGTGAAGGGGAGACCTGGGGGGCTCTCCTGGGAAGAAAGGAGGAAGTGTTTGAGCCAGTTGGAGGAGGTAGCCCTCCCTGACCACCTGGAGTGCCCAGGAATCGGTGGTGATGGCTGGCCACCTGTGGGCATAATAGACCATTAAAGCCTGTTCTATGTAATGAGTGGATACTTGTTCTCTGTAAACTGCGCTGATTTCAAAATAGTGTGGTATAAGCAAGCAAATAAATAAATCCCTCCCTCCCTCTGTGGGCTGTTCACCTCTTTATGGTAGAAAGGCTATGTCCAAGGAGTCAAAAGCTCCCCCCTGGCTGGGCCAGAGCAGATGCCTTGGCCTTGGGAACCTTCTGCTTACGAGGGCCTTGCCCATGTCCCTTGGCCTGCTGACCCTGCTGGGGAGGCCTGAAAATGTGGGTAGTTTGTGTAAGCAGCCCCTTTCCTCGAGTAAAAGGGATTTTTACCCGGGCACTTCTGTCAGGGAGGGGCAGCGGTCTTTTAAGAGGGCCTGGTTCTAGTCATGAACTCTGTCTCCAACTCGGCAACCTTTTCCATCATGAGTTTGCCAAAGAGATTCTCTCCTTGGCATGGGACATTGAACAATTTGTCCTGAACCCATTGCTCGAGGTTGGAAGACTGTAGCCAAGCCTGGCATTGGGCCCCGATGCCTACCGCTGCTACTCGAGTCACTGACTCTAAGCTGTCATAGGCTGCTCGAGAGAGAAATTTGGAGCACTCATGGATGGCTTTGGCCAGGTTCTTGAACCACTTCAGGGGTTCCTCGGAGAGACCAGCTGAGAACCCGATGATTTCCTTCGCCAGGTCTCTCAGGTACATACCTATGTACAACTGATAGGCCTGGATCCAGCCGATGAGAATCGAGCCCTGGTAGCACTTTCTGCCAAGGGCATCCAAAGAACATGGCTCCCTACCCAGGGGCACCGAGGAGTATCTACTGGCTGTTCAGCTGACACATGGCCAACTCCACCACCATGGAGTTGTGCAGCAGCTGTGCCTTTTGGAAGCCCAGGCTCCAGCAGACCCGATACATGGAGTTGAGGCATTTGCTCACAACTGGTGTTTCCCATATATGGAGCATTAGCCATTCCAGGATGGGTGGAATGGGTACCGTGAGCAAGTCCCTCAGAGGGGCCTCACATTGGAGGATTTCTAGCTCCTCCGTCTGAGGTTCCTCCTCAGACTCCATTGGGAATGCTAGGGCCTTGGACATGTCTTACACAAAGTCTAGGAATGTCATGTCCTCAGGTGGGGACCAACACCGGGGCTCAGAAGGAGGAGAGTCTGAAGAGATATCACAGTGCTGACAGGTGTCTGGTGACTCCTTGTCCTCTGTCTCTCATTCTGAGTAGTCGGTCAAAGACTTGAGGGAAGGATGACCTGCGGGTTCCAGGCCCGAGCCCTGCCACTTCCTTCAGAGACCCCACGGCTGGTGCCATATGTGTTAGCCGGAGAGGACCTATGTCCTGCAGAATGGGAGCCGGATTGAGACCTCTGTTGAGGATCGACTAAAGGTCATAAGGTCTCGAGTCTCAGTCTCTGGGGACGTCCTAGACATCGATGTGTGGTACCACTGGTTCCTCCACCCAGACCACCAGGTCAACAGCACCTGCTACTGGTCCATGAAGGCAGAGGTGCCTTGGGATTCCTTGGCTTCAGAGGAGGCCTTGGCTTTCGGAGGCACTGGGGCCTCTGGGAAAAACTTATTATGCTGCTGTCGGCTCTTGAGGGCCTTGGTGGACATCTTTTTGCAAAGACCGCATGCCATGGGGTTGTGGTCTGGTCCTAGGCAGTGTAGGCAGCAGTTGTGTGTATCAGTTAGGGACATGATTTTGGCATACTGATCACACTTCCTAAAACCATTGGTAGCCAGGAGGGAAAGAAATACTCCAGCAAGATTGAATATCCGCGGTACTGCCAGCTGGAAAAAAGGGTGTGAAGGTGCCAAAAAGGGGAAATAAAAGTACAAACCCGAGACTCTATGCCGGAACAGCAATCTCGGGTGGCAGGAAGAGTACTGGTGCACAACTGGAGAGAGTATGAAACTCAGGTCGAGAAAAAATCAACTCTTTCTGGGGAAACCAGACAGACGTCTGAAGGGCTCTGCGGAAAAAAGGAGACTGAGCAAGATGGCAACTTTGGGCGTGAAGGGCACCACACATGTGTGGTAGCATTTCCCAAAGGTTTTCTTTGAAAGCTGGGGCGATGCTTCTGCGAGGACTCCATCTGCACTGTCAGCCATATGTGAGGACTGATTTCCTGCTTGTTCCCGGTGAATAAAGCTTACCACACTTATGCACCCAAAAACACAAGACCATAATACTGGAATAACAAATGGAACTGTCCTATACAAACCTTAGTAAATAGAGATACCACCCTACCACCTTCTCAGGGACAACCTCCCCCCCCCCTCCCCCAATTGATCTGGGCATTTAAATGATTAGGGTAAACCGTATTCAAATGGAAAATCCATTTTTGCTCACATCGCAAAAGAAATTGGTCTTTACTCGGGGCCCCCTTGCATAATCTGACCAATACAGAAGCATAACAAATCCAAAAAGACATGCCCCTGTTCTAAACAGTGTTGTACCATAGGAGCTTCTCTATGGGCACACTGCAGTCTACTCTTGTGTCTCTCATCCTTAACTTAAACGAACGTATTATCTTCCTAATGTACAGCAGTTCACAAGGACACCGAACAGCATAAATAGCATAACTCAAGGAACAGGAAGTCTGACATCTGAGAATGTATTCATGCTAACCATAAGTAAACTTTGTTAATTCTAGGGAAACATCACAGATCAAGCATTCACCACAAGAATGATGTCCACATCGTGTCATAAAGCAATTATTTGGGGACCTCAGGTTCGCGGGACTATTTTTTTTCAGATTCTGATTCCTTGACCACACAAACCTAGTTTTTTTGCCTTCTATACCAGGTACTAATTGTGTTATTGCAAAGTGTTTGTGTATTATATGCTGTAGCTTATGACTAACTGGGGAATATCGGGTTATAAAATGAATGAATTCATCCCCCCCTCCTCCTGTTCAATATTCCTAGGGTGAAAAAAGTCTATCATTATATCTTAAATGCTTATAGGCTCGCTCAAGTACCCAATATGGTCATCCCCTAGCCTTGAACTCAAATTTCTGCAACTTAGACTGAGATTTAAAGTCAACTAAACTAGAACACCAAATTGAGCAAGTCCATCAGCCTCTGTATTCACCTGACCTCAAACCCTGTGACTTTTTCTTGTTTCCAGAACTGAAATTACCACTGAAAAGGAAGGAGATTCAACAACTTGGAGACCATTAAGCAAAATTCAACACAGCAGCTTCACAGCATAACAAAAGAGGCATTTCAAAACTGTTTCCAGCAGTGGCAGGAACACTGGAGGAAGTGTGTTTTATTGGAAGGGGACTACCTTGAAGGAGACTGAGTACAATAACGGTCAGTGTTATACTTAAGAACATAAGATATGCCATACTGGGTCAGACCAAGGTCCATCAAGCCCAGTATCCTGTTTCCAACAGTGGCCAATCTAGGTCATACGTACCTAGCAATTTCCCCAAAAGACACAGGTTCCGCAATGCTTGTACTGGGTCAAGCATTGATATCCTGGGTCCCTTCTTAATAATGGTTTATGGACCTTTCCTCCAGGAATTTGTCCAAACCTTTTTTAAACCCAGCTACACTAACAGCCTTTACTACATCCTCCGGTAACAAATTCCAGAGTTTGATTACACGTTGAGTGAAAAAATATTTTCTTTTATTAGTCTTAAATAGTTTACCCTGTAGCTTCATTGCATGTCCCCTAGTCTTTCTATATTCTGATAACGTAAACAATCTATCTACGTTTACCCGTTCCACTCCGTTCATTAATTTATAGACTTCTATCATATCTCCCCTCAGCCGTCTCTTTTCCAGGTTAAAGAGCCCTAACCTTTTTAGCCTTTCTTCATAGGAGTATCCTTCCATCCCCTTTACCATTTTGGTGGCTCTTCTCTGAACCTTTTCTAATAACGCTATATTCTTTTTAAGATACGGCGACCAGAATTGCACACAATATTCAAGGTGCGGTCTCACCATGGAACGATACAGAGGCATTATAATATCTTTTGTTTTATTTTCCATTCCTTTCCTTATGATACCTAGCATTCTATTTGCTCTCTTGGCTGCCGCTGCACACTGGGCCGAGGGTTTTAACATGTTATCCACAATGACGCCTAAATCTTTTTCCTGGGTGGTGGTTCCTAATGTGGAACCTTGCATTGTGTAACCATAGTTTGGGTTGTTCTTCGCTAGGTGCATAACTTTGCACTTGTCCGCATTAAATTTCATCTGCCATTTTGATGCCGTCTTCTAATTTATCAAGATCCTCTTGCAATTTTCCACAATCCTTTTGGGTTTTAACAACTTTAAATAGTTTTGTGTCATCTGCAAATTTGATAACCTCACTCGTTATTCCACTTTCCAGGTCATTTATGAATATGTCAAAAAGAAACTTGTGTTTTGATACTTTTTGATTACACCTCCTATCATCAGGCTAGTTACTGCAGTAGCAATGGTACTCCTAAAGTCTGCCTCACTAGATATTTATAAAGAGCTAAATAGTCCTCTCTTCATACTTTTACTGTGCATTATTGCAGAGCTGCCAAGTTACACATGTCCAGGAGTGAGATTTTCTTTTCCATTTCTGATTTTAAATTTGCCTTGTAATGCAGTATGGTAGTTGTAGTCCCTGAATTTTACCCATTGGAATGAGTGCTACAGGTCCCACAATGCATCAGGATGAGATTGTCAGAAATCCAGAACTGGCTTAAAATCTCATTCATAGAACCAGGTAACTTGGCAACTCTGATGGCAAAGAGCCATCCCCTTTGGTCAAATTGAACTGGCCAATTAGTCCATCTGAACTGTGGCACCTCTCACACTTTCTTACCATGGGCTGCTCTAAAGACTGGGACAATAAGTAAGCAGTGAGCAGTGCTAAGCTTTGTAGTTGCCCATTTGTGTGCCTGACTCCAGTCACAGAAAAAGCAATGTTTCTCACCTGTAACAGGTGTTTTCTGTAGACAACAATATTGATAAGGCACACACTACTTCCCACCTCTCTCAGAATTGCCTACATTCTCGAATTTTGAAACTAATTAATGAGTTGAGATCACTGTGTCCAGGAAGGGCCATGTGCATGCTCAGAAATTTACACTAAGTTCTGAGCTGTGGTAAGAGTAGTTCTGTCATGGTGCTGTCAGATGATGATATCACTTCTGTGCCTTATCAATCCTGCTGTCTATGGAAAACGCCTGTTACAGGCAAGCAACATTGCTTTACTCAGAAAAAATAAAAGTAGATTCATAAGATCCACGGTCTATGCTCATCTTGAAGAATATCTAATAGCTGTTCCCCCAAATACTGGGTTGTAATAATTGCACAACCTACCTATTGCCCCTGTATTGGAAGATGTTAACCCTTTCCATGTGGATAAATTTTCTATGTCACTTATGCCAGATTGGAATAAACCACACTGTTTTGTGCTTTGTGGTGATAAAGGGTCTTTTTTACTTATAGTTGCTCAGAAATGTCCCATGGGGTGGGACTTACGGGCCATAAACTAGTATGTTATTCATATATCCCACAGGGTAGGACAAACGATCAAAATGGGAAAATTGAAATGACCAAAGGTGTAGGACACGCGAGTGGAAAGGGTTAAATTTTCACTTGATCCATGCTCTACAAAAACGGAGTCCAGTAGAACATGAGGTTCAGGAAAGTGAGGAAAGCTCTGTTCTGTCAATCATGTTATGTGACCCATCAATGACAGTAGGTAGGATTATTCTTAAGATGAAATTAGGCCTTACCTGCCAATTGCCTTTCCCTGAGTCCCTCCAATCAAATCCAGTCCAGTCTAGATGAATGGGTTGTGCTCCGCAACCAGCAGGTGGAGACTGAGCATGGCAAAAACATTGCTGATGTCATCCCCTAAAGGGCCGTATGCCTCTGCTAGGTGGCCAGTATTCTCATACCAAAGCAGAAACAGACCAACCAAAACTAAACTAAACTGAAAGGAACCAAACCCAACACCTATCTATAGCCACTTCCTCCCAGTTCGTTTTTTTTTTTTTGTTTTGTTTTCCTTTTTTTTTTCCTCCTCCTGTACAGGTAAAGGAAATACATGTGCCCCTGAGGCTGTAACCTAAGGCCCACCAAGACATCCAACATTCCACCGGAAGAGTCCAGGACCACGATCATCTGCCATGTCTGACTGAATGATCCCAGGCTCGCTGCTTGTACCTTTTCTCCAGTGAAAGATAACTCATCAAGCAGGGAGGGCACTGGACTGCACTGGAGTGACTCATGGAAATACAATTTCACCTTCCAGTTTGTCCTTCCAGTCCAGTCATATGGGATGTGCCATAGCAGTAAAACTAATGGGAAGGAAGTGCGAGCCTGACTCGAACCACCTGAGCTCCAAACTGGGCCCCGATATTGAGATGATAATGTTGCATGAAAGCATTCAATGACGACCAGACAGCCACCCAGCAGATCTCTCCATGCGGAATGAGGCTTGTGCTTTCTGACGAGCCCTTCCGACAATGTGCCACAGCCCCAACCATGCCGCCGCAAGTGAAAAATGGGACCGAAGCAGGGAAACAACCCCCCACCAGGTTGCACACTACTCACTGGTCCAAAATAAATTGCACCAATGAAGAGAGGGATGCCAGGTAAGCTGTGGATGCTGCAGGCCAACAGAGAGAGACCCAGGGCTTCCGGGTTTACACCTGCATGCGCACCTGAGCCCATCACTGCTTTAGGCAGGTCACGGACTGGCAGAAGCTGAGCTTCTCACCATTTGCTTAAGCGTTGCCCCACTAAATAAAGTCACATTTTCTTTTTTTCCCCCAGCTGGTTTCTCTTTGTTTTGTCATTTTTATTTTTTAACTCAAACCTAATCCTATTCACTCACAAGTGCAAGGCACTGCCAGCCCCAAGTACCAACCAACACTTGCCACCAAAAAAGACCCAAGCCAAACCCACAGTAGAGGTCAGACATACTTTGTCAACCACCTGCTGGAGACTGAGAAATACTGGCCACCTATCTGAGGCACATGGCCCTTTAGGGGATGACATCAGCAAAGTTTTTACCATGCTCAGTCTCCACCAGTTGTTTGGGAGGCACAGCCCATGAATCTGGACTGTATTGGAGGGACAAAATGGAAAGCTCAGTTAACCAGTTAGAAATTACCACTGCCCCCCCCCCCCTTAGGATTTTTGGTTTTAATAAAATTATTGTTGCTAATTTCCATCTTCCACTCTAGTTGTAATGGGGAAAAAGAAGCAAGTGAAAGGTTCCAGATTGGTGACTTGACAGAAAAACAGCAGTGGAAATAAGTAGTATGAATCTATACAATGACTACTAAAGGAGGCAATGTGGACCAGAATTCTCTTTAACCAATAACTGGCAAATGTGTAGAATACCCTCTGAACAATTATAAGAAGTGAAAGGTGCAGAGTCTATACATTGTGTATTTATTAGTGAAGAACAGGGGTGTGTGGAGCCTATAGTGGTGGCTGAACTTGGGCAGGCTTCAACCTTTGTACCTTGTGAACAAGAAGTCAATGATCTGCTATCCCACTCCCCCACCCCCCATGGTACACTGGGGAGATGGAGATGAGGAAAGGGGGTTAAAAAAGAGCAGTAAGAAGAGAGCATGAAATGTGCAAGGAATTCAAAATAAGCTGAGCTAGGGGAAAGGATGAAAGATAAGCCGTGCACAGAAAGGAGGATGTAATTCTTTCTGTAAATAGTATAATTAGGAGCTAGAGACAAGGCAAGACTATTACAGATTGACAATGAGGAGTGCCAACCCTAAGAAAATGGACATCTCAAGAGGTCAGCGGCAAATCAGGAAGTTAAACCTTGAAGCTAACTGCAGGAAGAATTCACCCAGGATGAGAAATTTAAAAATGAAGCAAAACATGAATCAAAATAGGCAACGAGGCTGTACAGGAAGGAAGATCATTTTAGGTACTGAAAGTATAGCAAAGCTCTTTCCATTGTTACAGAGCTATTTTCATTAGCACAGCTCAGTGGGAACACAAGCCCCCTATGCTTATGGCACTCACTACTGAAATGTTGCTATACCGAGTCATGTCTAGATCGCATCTAATAACAATTTGAACCATGAGAGCAGGGTGCAGGAGATAGCAAGTAATGAAGGGAAGAAGCTTGCTACCAGTGGTACATTCTACAACACTGGTTTAATATTGAAAATATTTAACTCATAAAAAGCAGGTAAATCTGCCCACTTAAAAATCTAGGGCCCGATATTCAAAGGCATTTACATGGATTACAGACCTGTAAACCATGTAAATGCCACTTAGAGGGATATTCAGCAGCACTAACACGGTTAATGCTGCTACATTGCTGAATATCCCCGATTAATGCTGCTACATGCCCTGATACTAACCGCTTAGCATCAGAGCGGGTCGTGGGCATTCTGGAAGCGGCACGTCACTATGTGGACAGCAGCGATATTACACCGCTGCCCAGTTAGCGACCCACACGTAAAAATAGGCCAGATTTTGCTGCGCCTATCTTTACCCAAGGGAGCTAACCAGGCAGCGGCTGAATATCGCCGCTGCCCAGTTGGCTTCTGTGGCGTCTTTGGCCAGGGCTGCATATGACCCCAGCATTGAATATCAGTGGTTAAAGTTCAGTGGCGATGACTATGCACTGGAAAGACACATAGCCATGGCAAATGAATATCGGGCTCCTACTCCCTCTGACTGGCTAAATTTTATAAGTTTAAAATTGTAATGTACACAAAAGGGTGACTAGATTGTGGGGGTATTTTCTGTGGACATGTAGAAGTGCTCACATATGGATGATGTTACCGACAGCAGAAACCTCTCCCAGCACCTCCTAGAAACCCTTGGAGTGGTTCTACTGTGTATGCTCACACATTCTTGTCTGCTGTCACCATGCATCATCTCTTCAGTCTTTGTCCATGGAGCCCCATAGATGTGACCCATGTCAGTCTACATACCACTCAGTTGTTGTTTTTGCTCAGTGTTATTGTTCTTTGTGAGGTTTTTTTCTTCCTTGCTGTCACCATCACTGCCTGTTTCTACCTTTTTAGTTAAGTTGTCAAGGCCCGAACTAAAGTTTCTTGGAATCTAGGAGCCAACTGCCAAGAGATCTGCCACAGTGCCCCCCTCCTATCCTCCAAAAGGTGAATCACAGCTCTGTTTTTTAAGGGCATGATTTACTATTTTCTATGGTCCTTAACATGCTGTTACACAGTACTAACAAAAGACAGTGACCCTTCTCCTCCTCCTCCCATCACCCCTAATATGTTGTCAGCAGCATATTAGTGACCCTTGATAGTTGCACATCGGAGAACGTTCCTTTTTTTCTTCAAATATCACCATGGCCTGGTAATATATGAAGCAAAAAAAAATTATAACTCCCACACCCTACATTCACCCCATTTTTAAGTTTTTATTGCATCACCACTATAGGCCACATTTAGGACTCAAATGTTCCAGCCGCATTATTTTTTCCAAAATTGTGTCATTTAGTTGTGCTGCAGCTATTTTTCTGGACATGTTCCAGAACCTCGCCAGTGGGTTTAAGAAGTGCACCTCATGTGGCAAGACTATATCTGTAACAGATACAAATGATGCTCACTGTGTTCTGGGCCCTTTTCTATTATCTTTTGTGTTCACAGATGACAAAGAGAGGGATCAAGGGGTGTAAAAAGCAGCATAAACATTTTTGTGCAGATTAGACCAATCTTTCATGTGCATTGGTGGCATCGGTCTCCATGGCTTAAGGGGCTGCACCAGATACTGGTGAAGCATTGATATCAGGAGGTTCTCAAGTTCACACACAGCTGAGCACCAGTAGGATACCCTGGTATCAGTCACCCACCGATATGCTCCCCCACCCAAGGAAGAGGAAGGATTCATCCTCACATTTTAAAACATCAGAAACTAAGGATGCCTCACATCAGGTAGAGGCTGGGGTGCATCGGCACTGAAGTTCAAAAGCACAATGTCCACAGCATCAAGGTATCAGAGGAACCCCAACCCTCAGAGTAGCCCCAATATGAGCACCCCACTCATACTTGTGGTGTCAGAGAAGCAGCACCAGACTCCATGAGGGAGAACAGCTTGTTGATACTCTCTGTTTGTTTATTTCTATCTAGCTCACGCCTTTCCAGTAATAGTGCAAGGTGAGTTAGTTAGGTACTATAGGTATTTCAGATTCTGAAGGCATTGGCCATTTCTGCTGCAGGCCTCACACCTTCGTTGATGGCTGCCCTTAAGGAGCATCTCATTAGAGGCCTCAAGGAGAAGGATGACTATGTTCTTTGCTATACTTGAAGCTGCAGCTTTGCTGGCATTTGACATGATGCAACAATATATCAAGCCTATCCTCGAGACTCGTCTCTTGCCTGCGAAAGACAAAAAGACATTGGGTCCACAAAAGGCCTCTATGCTGGTTCTTGCCTGGCTGATATCTGTCTTGAGTGCATTGGGGGAGATCAATCTCGTCATCAATGCACAGAGGTTCCCAGAGGAGATCTACCTCTTGAGAGAAGTAGCAGTCAGCCCAGGCAAAGGCTTAAATGTTAATTGAGTACCTCGCTGAGTCTGTATCTGAGTGCTCTTGAGATTCTGATTCTGAGTACTTCTTGGAGGACAGGTCCCTGGAGCGTCCTTTGGATCCATACCTCCTCAAGAGCAACAAAAGTCTCCTCCTGAGGTACTTGCTTTCCATGATTTTGTGAAGAAAATGGCCAGGTCCATTCCATTTCAGTTAGAAACAGAGGAGAAATCCAGGGCTGAAGAGTTTGAGAGCCTTAATATTCCAATCCCCCTAAAGGAGGCAGTGCCAGTGACCAGATACCGCATTCTTCAGAGGTTACAGATTAGAAGGTGGGAGATACCCCCTGTGCTTCCAGTCAGTAAGAAGGTACATAGAGTTTAAAAGGCTCCTGCATTCAAGAAGTTCCAACCATTCAATGATCATCAATCTGCTTTCAAAAGAGGCAAAAGTTCATGTCACTCTTCAGTACCCCTGGGAAGAGAAGTTAGGACACTAGCATAGAATTCTGAAAAAAATTTCCTCTCAAAGAATCTAATGTCCCGCATAGTGTCCTACCAGCTCTTTATGGGCATATACTTGCAGAACAATCATACACAAGCTGGATGAATCTGTGGACTTTCTCCCTTTAGAGAAAACTGCATAATGCTGATCCCTGGCAACACAAAGGAAGGAGTGTTTAAATATATTGTCTGAGCAACATACTTTGAAACTGCATCAAACAGCCTCCTCCATGAATATCGGTGCCTGGAGACGTTCATGGTTCCATGCTAAAGATGTACAACCCAGTGTTAAGCAGCAGCTCACTGATGTGCTATGGAGAGAATGTGTTTGTCTTTGAAGATAAGATGCAATAAGTAGCATCCATGATCAAGCAGCAGACAGATATCCTCAAAACCCTCTTCAGGTCCACTTACCAGTCTGGCCATATCATCATCTCTGAGGTTCCACAGCGAAGGGAAGAGATCCTCCTCCCTTCTGCTCCACATAAAGCAGACAGCTTTCTTGCTCCTGCCCTTGACAGCAGAAGGTTCGGAAGCCCCATCTGGCTTCCCAGTCGAAACCAAGGGACAGGGCTTTGACAGGATCCTAGATGACATAGCCAATATCCTTGCCCTGCTCCTAGACAGTCTCTGTTGGAGGGAGGTTCATGCTCTTTGCAGATCATTGGTCGCTTATAACCTCAGACTCATGGGTTTTCAAATTATTTCAGGATGAGTACCATCTTTGCCTATACAAAAACCCTCCAACCTGCCCACCAAGATTCAGAGCCGGATTTAAGATGCCAGGGAAAGGAGGTTTCTCCTCCAGAGATCATAAAGCATGGTCTTAAAGCAAACAGAAACAGGCTATTGTCTGCTTGCCGAGGTGTTTGGTGCCTTCAAAATTTGGCATACTAGGCAGTTGCCTATGCCTAAATCCAGGTTTGGCAAGAGTGCATTCAATAACCTTTCAGCACCAAGACATACTACTTCAGGAACTCTGTTCTTCATGTCGCAAATGTGGTGAAGTCCATTCTGCCAGGACAGGAAGGGCTGAGATTTTATTTAGAGGTATTCTCTAGTACCAAAAAGACAGGGGGATACTGTTCCATCTTAGAGCTGAGGGATATGAATTTGTATCTGTTTCGCAAAACGTTCAGAATGCTTCCTTCAAAAAGCGACTGGCAATGTTCTCTGGACGAAAAGAATGCCTACTCGTGTACAGATACATTCCATTCACAGGAATTATCTGTGAATCATCATAAGCGAATGCCACTTTCAGTACCACGTACTACCCTTCAGCCTTGTTTCCACACCTCATGTATTCACAATGTGTCTCAGTGTTGCATCTGCATCAAAAGAACCCAACTTGGTGATAAAAACGAAATAACCTTGTGAAAAAAAGAAGATTCCCAAAATATAGAAGCAGGGACATTCACACCCCTAAAACAAATATCTTTTTGTCAGAAGCACCACTGAGGAGAGGAAAACTGCTCCACCATAAGTAGTAAGTCCTTTTTAATCACATAACTTTTAATTGTACTTAGCTTTTTAAAATGAAGTACTGCTGGAGCAAAACAGGCAAGACAAGAATCCAGTCTTCACAGATGGGACTCACTAGCTCCTAGGCTGAGTATGTCCATGAGGCGGAAGCATGAAGCCAAGTAGGTATGGACACAAAGTGGCCTCAGCGGATTTGAATGAGAGCATGGAAGAGGGAGTCAGGTGCCAGAATTAGAACTGGTAGGTGTTGAAGTCAAGTCCCAAGTAGATGCAGAAGCACAGCCTGGCCAAAGGCAGCATCTCTACGGGAGTCCCTGTCCAGGCAGTAGTGAGCAGCAGGTGGCTGCTCGGCAGATCTCCTATATCAAGACAGAACAGAGGATGGTGACCTGTCGCCATGGCTCTGACATTGTGAGTGGTAATGTGACCCGAGAGAGAGACCAACCTGATCATAGGCCAGCGAAAAGCAGCTCTCAATCCTACCCTACATACCCTACCCTCAATACTACCCTACATAAAGTGCTTAATATTTACCACAAACTTAACAGAATTCCCGCCTTTTCCAAACATTATTGATAATATTACATAATTACTTCTCTCATGTGATCGAATTAGCAGATTAATATTCTATGTATATAGTTCAATGTATATAGTTTTACCCCCATATTATCCATGTTTATCTTATCCAAATTTATTTTCCTGTTTTATGTAATACCGAGCAGCCTGTTGTTCTGGTCTTTGGTTCTCTGTAAACCGCGCTGATTGTAAATAGCGCGGTATATAAAAAATTGAAATAAATAAATAAATAAATCCAATTGGATAGGGTGCGCTTTAACACTAGAAGACCTAAGTGGCTGGGGTCAAAAGAAAAATAGAGAGGATTTTCTATGTACATATGTAAGTAGAAGGTAAGAGCATGCTTGCAGTCCAGGGTATGCAACTCAGCCTCAGCTTTGGAGTCATGCGGCTGGGGAAAAGAGATCGGTAGCATCACCAACTGGTTGAGATGAAAAGTGGAAACTACTTTGGGAAGGAAAAGTGGATGGTCTGAAGAACCACCTTGTCATGGTGGAATTGAATGTAGGGAGGATCCGTCACTAAAGCCTGTAGCTCACTGATGTAATGAGCTGAGATGAGGGTGATCTTCCATGATAGAAATTTTAGAGGCGTGGTAGCCAGAGGCTCAAAAGGGACTTTGATAAGTTGGACTAGGACTATATTGAGGTCCCAAGCCACTGGCGGTGGTTTGATTGGTGGCTTGGAAAGCAGAAGACCCCGCATGAATTGCTGCACCAGGGGTTATGAGGAAATAGAAAGCTTATCTTGAGGTCTGTGATAGGCTGCAATAGTACTTAGATAAATTCAGACAGAGTTAGTCTTAAGCCCCATGGAGAACAAATGGAGAAGATCCACTGGGCAATCAGATGGGTTCATCTGCTTGGGGTGCACCAAAGAGTGAACCATCGCTACTTGAAGGCATAGGATCACTTAGAAGGCTTGCAAGAGACAAGCAGGATGTTCCTGATCGGTTGTGGAAGATCAAAGTCAAAGGTCATGCTTTCGGTCCACGAACATATAGGTGCATACACTGATAAGAATGTTTGTACTTGGGGTGTGGCTTAATCCAAGATGGCGACGATGAGCTTCTGAACCAGAATGCCGAAGTGGAAAGGCAAACTTAAGACTCTCCCTGCAGAGTCGGAGTCTGCAGCGAAAGGCCCTATGGATCAGTTTGTACATCTTACCGATGATCGGAAAGGGGAGATTAGAGCGGGCTTGGCAGCGTCAGGAGAGGAGACTCTGGTGTTGGCTGCCCTCGAACTGTCTCTCTCCCCTGAAGAACGGGTGGTTCCTTCTGCTCCAACAAGTGCTTCAAGGACTCCTTTGCCGTCTGGTGTGACGGCCTTGCCCGAAGAGGCGGGGGCTGTTGAGCCCGTGCGGGGAGCAACGGAGGTTAGCCCTGGAAGTCCCCCACCAGTTCTGGTGGTTAAAATCACAGGAGGCAAGGATCGGGTGGAGTCGACAGCCGAGAGTGGTGAGAAGGCGGTGTTGACTGTAGAACCTGAGGCAGTAAAGTTTTCAGCTTTTACTTTACCTCGTCCCTCTGTTGTGACTCTTGAAAGCATCTGGGAGGGTCTCACACAGTTATCAACTCTGGTGAGCCAACAGCTCGCCCTATCTTCGGTGAAAATTACATCTTTGGAAGAGAAGGTTTTTTCCCTATCTAATGATGTTGTAGATGCTGGTAGTAAATTGAACTCTATTGATCAGAGGCTTTTACAAGTCTCTGATCTGACCTCTTCCTTAATGAAAGACAATATAGCTTTGAAAATAAAATCAGAGACTTTAGAAAATGCTATCCGGGCAAATAATGTTTGTTTGCTTAATTTTCCTGTACTTTCATGGGTGGCTCCATTAGATTTGTTTAAGAGATAATTTGCAGGAATCTTTAGTACCACCTGAATTGTTTCCACCAATTGTGAAAGTTTATTATATTCCGGTTGCTAAAAAAGGGGGGAAAGTGGCTGTAGGGCAATTAGAATTTGATTCCCTTGATGTCTCTGTATTGCTTCAATCTCCTAAGGTGGATGAAATATCTGTATCTACACTGTTAGTTTCCTTTGCTATCTCTTCTGACAGAGAATGGTTACTTAAATTGCTTTATAAGAAAAGAGAGAGGATGTTTTGGGGTAAGAGAATTTCCATCTTCCCTGATGTTTCAAGAGAAACGCAGAAGCGGCGGAAAGCTTTTTTGTTACTGCGTCCTGAGGTGATTCAGTTGGGGGCATCATTTGTGTTAAGGTTTCCATGTAAATGTATAATACAATACCGCACACAGAGGTTTGTTTTCTTTCAACCTGCTGAATTATCCTCTATTGCCTCCCGTGCTGTAACTTCCTCGCCCTCTTAGACCTAGTTCTTTAATGTAATAGAAGGTCGTTGGTCCTCGTTCTCTAATTTCCTTTTTTTTTTTTCTTAGTGGTATTGTGGGTTGTCGCTCCCTCAATTGAATACTTCAAGCTGCACCCCCCTTTTGTGGACTAATTTGTATTTACTTTTTATTGTCTTATAGCTTTTTTTTTTTTATTCCTTTTCTTACAAATGTACATCATTTCTGTACAAGTGTGTTTTGCTTGTTATATTTCCAAAATCGATAAATAAATAATAATAATAAAAAAAAAAAGTCATGCTTTCAGGAGCCATACCGTGAGACAAAGGGCTCGTGGATTGGGATGGAGGAGAAGTCTCCGATCCTGGGAAAGGAGGTAGGGGGCTTGACCCAAATTGAGAGGTGGAGCCTGTGCTAGATGAAGGAACAGAGGAAACCATGGCTGATGAAGCCAGTAAGGGGACACCAAGATCAGAGAGCCCCTGTTGGGCTTGAACAGAGTCTTGGGAATCAGAGGGTTGGTGGGAATGTGTAAAGCAAGCCTTGTCCCCAGTGGAGGAGAAAAGCATCAGCTGCCTGCCTGAGGGGGGAGGGGACTCCTGAGTGGCAAACAGATCTATTTTGGGAGTCTCCCTCATCTGGAAGAGCCAAGAGACAGTCTGCTGATTGAGAGTCCACTCGTGTGGATGGAGAATACAGCTGAGTCTGTCCGCCAGGACACTGAGATATGACCTTGGAGGTACATGGTTCGAAGGTGGATGCGGTGTGCGATTGCAAAGGACCAGAGGTGAAGGGCTTCCTGACACAGGAGTAAGGGCCAGTTCCTTCTTGCTTGTTCCTGTAGAACATGGCTACCTGATTGAGGCCTAAAACAGCCATGGAACTGCCTGAAGAAAAAAAGATAATAAAATTAAAGAAAGAATAGAGCTGGCAACTGGGAAGTGTACCCGGTATAGACAGGAAGGCAGAGCATAGAAATAAAACAAAAAAAAAAAAAAAAGAGTTTTTTGGTGGTGATAAGAAAGGCTTAATGCTGGCTGCACAGAAAATGAAGAACTGGAGAGAGCTGTGAGGAAGGCGGGAAGGCAGCTGTACAGGCACAGTGGAGTGCTCCCAAAAGCTCTCCTACAGGATGCTGGGGAGCGTTCTCGCACGGGTTGCGTCAGTACCGATGATATCCAACTGTGAAGACTACATGCCTGCTTGTTCCTAGAGAGATCAGGCAAATGCTTCAGTTCTACTCGGGGGGGAGGGGGCAGGAGAGGCATATGACAAACTGGTCTTGGATACCTTCCTTCTCCATGGGTGGGGGAGGGTCTTCTGTGTGCATATCTTCCTAGTCTGATAGCGAAAATTCTCCTCAAACTCATACGACAGAGAAACAATGATCCTCGTAGCACTTTATTGTCCCAGGCAACTGTGATTCCCTCTTCTCAAGCTTTCCATCAGGGGCTCAGTTTGTCTATGCAAGATCAGGGGATATTGTTTCACTTCACCATCAGATCCCTTGTCCTCATGGCCTGGATGTTGAGGGATTACCATTCTCCTCTTTGACGTTCCAGGAAAGTCCATCCGTAGGTTATATGGTCTCAAGTGGAAAAGGTTTGCCATCTTGTATCAGGTTAGGCCCAGAGCCCTCAGTGCAATTGGCACTTACACCATCATGTAAAATAGTGGTTTCCGAACTTGGGGTCACAGAAACATGGTCCCCGTCTCTCTGGACTTTCACTGTGACCTATGCCAAGTAGTGTCAGTCACTAGTCAGCATGTAGCCTGTGAGCCAGTGAATGTTCATAGGCCCTTGCCCCTACCTGGGTAAGCTTCATGTTAAACTGGAAAGCCATGTCAAGTATTGGGGTCTGTAGGCACATGTTGCACACTGACACAAGGGACCCTGTGCTGACTACTGTTGCTGCTGCTTTCCTGCTTTAGATGAATGAAGGGTGGGGAAGGAGGCTGGAGACCTGCAAGTTTGATTCCATCATCATCTGAGGCCATGTGAATTTTCAACTGACATGGGGTTATATGGGTTAAAGGTTTGAAAAGCATTGCCTTAAATAAATTATATTCCCCTTTCCCCACACTTTCATACATAGATTGTCTGGAGGGATACTTTTTAAAGAACTCTTTAAGCTGCACTTTCACTGTTCTCTGGAGAGCCTGGAAGTAGCATAGAATTTAATTGGCCCATGTCATGTGGGTGTGATGTGATATTAATTGACATCTCAGGCAGCATGAACCAGATCGATCTAATAAATATGAGACAGTCTCTGCTGATTTTTAATATTTGTTTCTAGAGATTCAAATGAATTGCAGGAAGACTGACCAAAGAGGGTAAAGCATAGTTACTCACCTGTAACAGGTGTTCTCTGGGGGCAGCAGGAATCAGTCCTCACATATGGGTGACGTTGGCGCCGAAGGAGCCCTTGCGGAACCATCCCCCCAGCTTTCAAAGAATGCCTTTGGGAGATGCCACCACGCATGCATGGTTCCCTTCCTGCCCAAGGGTGCCATCATGCTCAGGCAGATGACATAGTTAAAGATGGCAAAAATAAAAGATGGTAAAGGAGCAACTCCAAGGGGAGGAGGGAGGGTTGTGAGGACTGATTCCAGTTGTCCCCGGAGAACACCTGTTACAGGTGAGTAACTACGCTTTCTCTGAGAACAAGCAAAAGTCAGTCCTCACATATGGGACTCCCCAGCTATAGGCTACCGAAAACCAATAGCAAAAATAGGGGCTCCCTCAGAGGGAGCTGCAAGCAGCAGCAAATGAGTGTGTCCACAGACCACAGTAGGACCACTGTGTCTGATGAAACCAGCACGCCAGTAGCCTGAACACAGAAGGGTCAGAGGGAAGGAGTTGCCTAGACCCCGAAAAGGTTACGGAGCACAGCCTGACCGAAGGCACTGTCCCGTCAGGACTCTCTTTCCAGGCAGTAATGGGCTGCAAAGGTATGGACTGAAGAACAGGTGGTGGCCCAGCAGATATCCACCATCGGGACAGAGCACACGTTTTCCACCAAAGCAGTCATGGTCCCGACACAGTGTGCCATCATGTGGCCTTCCAGTGGGAGCCTCGCCTGCTCATAAGCAAGGGCAATACAGTCTGCCACCCATGTGGACAGCGTATGCTTGGTCACCGCCTCCCCCAGCCTACTGGGGTCGTAGTAGGTGAAAAGCTGAGTGGTCCTGAGTGTGTTGGATATAGGACAAAGCCCTCTTACAGTCCAATGTGTGAAGGACTGTCTCCGCCTGACTGGAGTGAGGTCTTGGGAAGAAGGTATGAAGCACCACCACCTGGTTAAGATGGAAGGGCGACACTACCTTCAGCAGGAATTTGGGGTGCGTGCGAAGTACCACTCTGTTCTTGTAGAACCTGGTATAGGGTGCCTCTGCCACAAGGGCTTGGAGCTCGCTAACTCTGTGAGCGGATGTGAGCACAACCAGGAAAACTACCTTCCAAGAGAGGTAGCGAAGGTGGCATGTCACCAGAAGCTCAAAGGGTGGGTGACTGAGCTGCCCCAACACAATATTAAGGTCCCGCTTGGTTGTGGAGGGCAACTAGAGGTTCAATAAGAGCAGGCCCTGAAGGAAACAGGTCATCAATGGTTGGACCGAGAGGGGCTTACCCTCCACCAGATGATGGTATGCCACCAGGGCACTGAGGTGCACTCGAACGGAGTTAGACTTGAGCCCAGACTGAGAGAGGTGGAAAGGTACTATAATACCAGAGCCATCAGGCAGAAGAAAGGGTCAGTCCCATGTTCAGCGCACCAACCAGAGAACCTACGCCATTTGAGGGCTTAAGCCTTCCTATTAGAGGCCTTGCAAGAGGCCAGCAGAATGTCTTCTACCACATCTGGAAGGTTGAGAGGGGCCAGAGTCACCCTCTCAGCAGCCATGCTGTCAGCGAGAGAGACCCAAAGTTGGGGTGCAGGAGAAACCCCCCCCCCCTTGAGATAAAAGTCCCAGGGTGGTTCCCAAGGGGATGGGGGCCTCCACCATCAACTGCAGAAGCAGTGGGAACCATGGCTGCCTGGGCCACCGAGGGGCTATCAGGATGAGTGAGGCCCTGTCGTGGAGGGTCCTGAAAAAGGTCTTGGTAATCAGCAGCATCAGAGGGAAAGGCGTACATGAGGCCTTCTGACCAAGAGACTAGAAAAGTGTCCGCTACCACCCTGGAGGGGGTGGGCCTGCCAGGAGCAGAAGCGGGGCAACTGAAAGTTGTCCGGACTGGTGAACAGGTCCATCACGAGTTCTCCCCTAGAGCCAGAAAAGACGACTGGCTACCGTGGGATCCAGCTGCCATTTGTGCGGCTCGAGAACCCTGCTGAGCCTGTCGGCCAGCATGTTGTCCTGGCCTGGCAGGTACACTGCTTGCAGGAAGATACCCTGTTGGATTGCGTATGAGCAGAGGACCAGTGCCTCCTGACAAAGGGTATGGGACCCTGTGACACACCATGTTTGTTCACGTAGAACATCGCTGCCTGGTTGTCTGGACCAGGACCAGCACCAGCTGGTGATGCAGGTGGTGACAGAAGACCCTCAGGGCTAGGTGTATGGCTCGGAGCTCCATCAGGTTGATCTGCTGGGTGCTCTTGTCTGGGGACCAGTTGCCCTTAGTGCAGAGAGCTCCATAGTGGGCTCTCCAGCCAAACAGGGAGGTGTCCGTGGTGAGGACCCTTGAGTAGCTTGGGGCCTGAAAAGGCATGCCCACTTCTAGGTGCTGGGGCGACTACCACCAGACGAGAGTCCGCCAACTGGCGGGTCACTGAAACACTGTCTCAGAGGCGACCTGTGGCCTGAGACCACTGATCCTGGAGACACCACTGCGCTGTCCTCGTGTGGAGACGCGAGTGTCTGAGGTGACGTAGACCGTGGAGGCCAGGTGCCCAAGGAGGTGCAGGAGATGTCTGGCAGGCACCGAGGGCCGGTACTGTACGCCCCGAGCTAGAGATCTGAGACAATCGGCTCGGTCCCTAGGCAAGAAGGCCTTCGACGGGAGGGTGTCTATTCTTTGCCCCGATGAACTCCAGGCACTGTGTTGGGAGGAGGTGAGACTTTGGGTAGTTTATGACAAAGCCCAAATGTTGCAGAACCTGGATGGTACATGCGGTGGCCTGCTGCATCTCGGAGGCTGTGCCTCCCTTTGAGCCAGTCGTCTAGGTAGGGAAAAACAAAGATCCCCTGGAGCCTGAGGAAGGTGGCCACGACTGCCAGGCATTTCATGAAGACCCTTGGGGCAGAGGCTAGGCCGAAAGGGAGCATCCTGTATTGAAAGTGGCTGCCCCCTACTAAGAACCGCAGGTACTGCCTGTGGTTGGGGTGGATGAGGATGTGGGTATAAGCATCCTTGAGGTTCAAGGAGCATAGCCAACCTCCATGCTGGAGGTAGGGCAGCAATGTTCCAAGGGAGAGCATCTTGAACTTCTCCCTCACCAGGAATTTGTTGAGGTTGCGAGGATGGGCCTTAGGCCACACACCCCCCTTCCTCTTTAGCACGTGGAAGTATCTGGAGTAGAACCCCTTGCCCTTGAGGTGGTGGGGCACCGGTTCCACAGCCTTGTCCTCGAGAGGACCTGCCAACTCCTTCAAAAGAAGATTCCGATGGAGGGGAGACCTGAGGGGTCTCCTGGGAAATAATGGGGAGGTGTCTGAGTCAGGTGAAGGCGATAACCCTCCCTGACTACCCTTAGTGCCTAGGAATGGGTGGTGATGGCCACCCACCTCTGGGCATAAAGGGTCAGATGTCCCCCTGTGGGTTGCTGATCTCCTTGGGGTAGAGAGGCTATGCTCAAGGAGTCAAAAGCTCCCCCCTGGCTGGGCCAAGGCCAGGGCTGGTGCCTGAGGTTTTGGAGCCTTCTGCTTACGTGGGCCATGCCCATGTCCCTTGTCCTGCTGACCCTGTTGGGGAGCCGGGGAGGCCTGACAGGGTGTGTAGTTTCGGTAAGCAGCCCCCTTTCTCGGCTAAAAGGGTTTTTTACCCAAGCCATTCCGTCAGAGAGTGGCAGTGGTCTTAGACAGCCTGGTCCATGTCATGAACTTGATCTCCAGCTCGGCAGCCTTTGTCGGTCATGGGTTTGCCAAAGAGGTTCTCTCCTTACATGGGACATCGACCAGTTTGTCCTGAACCCACTGCTTGAGGTCGGACAACTGAAGCCAAGCTTGGCGGTGTGCACCGATAGCTGCCACGGCTACCCGGGCCGCTGATTCGAACATGTCATAGGCTACGAGAGACATAAATTTGGAGCACTCACGGATGGCCTTGGCCAGACTCTTGAACCGCTGCAAAGGTTCCTCGGAGAGACCAGCCGAGAACCCGGTGAGTTCCTTCGCCAGGTCTCTCAAGTACATGCTGGTAGGCCTGGATACAGCCAATGAGCATTGAACCCTGGTAGCACTTTCTGCCGAGGGCATCCAAGGTGCGAGCCTCCCTGCCGGGAGGTACCGAGGAGTGCATCTTCTGGCCTTTCAGCCAATGCATGGCCGACTCCACCACTATGGAGTTATGTGGCAGTTGTGACCTCTGCAAGCCCTGGCTCCGGCAGACCCGATACATCGAGTCAAGCCATCTGCTCACCACAGGCACCGAAGCCGGCATTTCCCACATGCAGAGCATGAGCCGTTCCAAGATGGGAAGAATGGGCACCGTGAGCTATTCCCACGGAGGGGCCTCATACAGGAGGATCTCCAACTAATCCACCCGAGAGTCCTCTTCCGACTCGGTCGGGAACATCAGGGCCTTAAATATATCCTTGACAAAGTCCAGGAAGCCCATGTCCTCGGGCAGGGACCGCCTCCGAGGTTCCGAGACGGGAGAGTCAGAAGGGATGTCGCTGTGGTGACTGGTATCCTCCATCTCCCACTCGGAGTAGTCCGTGGAGGATTCATAAGAGGGCTGCTCCGTGGGCCTTGAGGGCCCCGACGCCCTATGGCCGGCGCACGGTAAACTTCGAGATCAGCTCGGCCTCTGGGGACGTCTTGGACGTCGAGTGCCTGGTGGTCGGGGCAGAGGAACTGGTCGTGCCAGACAACCGCACCCACTGCTGGTCCATGAAGGCAGACAAACTGTGTTCTAAGGCTACCATTCTGGACTCCAGGCCAGAGGGCTCTGCAGCCTTTGGCGCGGGCACCAAGAGACTTGGGTCTGATGCCGGCTCCTCCGAAGGGGAACCTGTGATGAGGATGGTGTCTGGGGACCGAGGCCAGTCCGCGACCGATACTTCTGGGGTCCTTCGGTTGCTCTTTCTCCAACGCCTCAGACGAGCATCTCGGACTTCGGGATGGGGGAGCTCCCATCCGGTCGGAACCATCCAAGAATGCCACCTTCGAGGGTTGTTTCTTCTTCCTGTGTTCCCTCGAAGGAGACCCCCTTTCTGAGGACCCACGATAATGCTTGGGTTCAGAGAGTTCCGCCCGAGATGTCGGTGCATCAGACAAGGCCCTGGCCTTCAGAGGCATCGGGGACTCGGGGGAAAACTTGTCATGCTGCTGCTGGCGGTTCTTAAGAGCCTTGCTGGACATCCTTTTGCAGAGACTGCAGGCCGCCGGATCATGGTTTGGCCTGAAGCAGCAAAAACAGCAGTCGTGTGTGTCGGTCAAAGACATGATTTGAGAACATCGATCACACTTCTTAAAACCACTGATAGCCATGGGGGAAAAAAAGTACCCCTGCGAAGTCTAAGACCCTCCGGGCTGCCAGTGGAAGAAAAAAAGGCGTGAAGGCGCCAGAAAAGGAAAAGAATGAAAAACTACAAAAATTAAACTGAACCAGACGCTGAGGCACCAAGATTGGTAGGCGGGAAGAGAACTGGTGCAACACCGGAGGCGAGTTAGAAACTCGGGAACAAAAAAAAATCAACTTTTTCCCAGAACATGCCAGACAACGTCTGAAGGGTTATTTGGAAAAAAGGAGACTTAGCATGATGGCACCCTTGGGCAGGAAGAGGACCACGCATGCATGGTGGCATCTCCCAAAGGCTTTCTTTGAAAGCTGGGGGGATGCTTCCGCGAGGGCTCCGTCGGCGCCGATATCACCCATATGCGAGGACTGATTTCCTGCTTGTTCCTGGAGAAACAATGTAACTGAATTAATATTGAGTTATTACAATTTTGAAGATACTAGTGATTACACTGTGCAGGATATGGGTCCCAGCTTTCGCTTAACAGACTTTCTGTTGAGACTATACTTTGAATGTACTTGAGTTAGGTTTCTCCTTTTCTATCAGTCACAGAATAATTAGTACATAAAATGTACATGCTTCCTTAGTTTCATGTTTTTGTTTATATTATTTCATTGAATAACTTGATTTAGGGTAGAGGAGAGGACTGAATGGTGATTCCCTTCCCAATAGCTATCTCCCTCTCTAATCTTACCACTAGTCCTCTCCCACCCCCCTCCACCCCCTAAGCCAGATGTTCCCAACTCCAGTCCTGGAGGGCCAAACACCATTCAGGTTTTCAGGCTGTCCCTAATGACTATGCATGAGATAATTTGAATACAATGGGGGGGGGGGGGCAGTGCATGCAAATGAATCTCATGCATATTTATTAGGGACAGCCTGAAAACCTGAATGGTGTTTGGCCCTCCAGGACTGGAGTTGGGAACCTATGCCCTAAGCCTACCCCTAAATTTGACGCTCTGTCATTAAAATTGTAAATAAGTTATTTTAGTTGAATTATGTAGACTTGTAATACCATGTTTCAGCACCAGTTATACTGTTAACTTGTTTTATGTATCTGTTGTTCATTTGTAAACTGCTATGATTACCCGAAATAGCGGTATAAAAAACACACAAATAAATAATAAATCCCAAGCATGCTCCCATTCTATCACTATATTTGTGCATTTAATCATTGTTTTTATATATTGTCTAGCAGAACAAACAATGGTGAATACTCTATTCTCTTTGCAGAGCTACATACAAGGTAACATTGCAGTGGGAAAACAACTGGCCTGGACTATTTTGCAAAAACTACCAACATTGAGGTACAGGGTTTGAGTTATCATATCTGGGATCTGTTGGGTACTGTCCATTGACCTGAGTTGGCCACTCTTGGATAGAGGATGCCGGTATTGATGGACTACTGGTCTGACCCAGCATGGTACTTTTGATGTTTTGCTGAGAGCAGGGTATGGAAAGGACAGTGGCATAAGATCCTCGTGGTGTTAGCCTGCTTTTTAGTGAGACAAGGCATGGCATGGGAATTAGCTTTTCATAAAAGGTTCTTGTAAATCTGGATGGTAATGTCTTAATTGAAGACTGGAACTAGCAACCTTTTAGTCTAGAGTAGGGGTCCTCAATCCAGACCTTGGGACACACCTAGCCAGTCAGGTTTTCAGGAGAACCACAATGAATATGCATTAGAGCAGAGCTTCCCAAACTTAACCACTATGACCCCATTTTAAGACTTAAAAATTCATTTGACCTCAGATGAAGAAAACAAAATAGAGGGCCCCATTCCCCTCCTCATCTACTTTTTTCCACTCACACTTAACTAAAGCATGAAGGCAGCAGCAGTAATTAGCACAGGACCCTGTGGCTCACTGTGCACTCACAGATTTCCAGTCTACCAAGAAGCCCACACAGGATTAGGGAAAAGGGCCTGAGATCATTCACAGGTCACAGTGGAGATCCAGAGGGAAGGAGAGCAATCCCGCTTTTGTGACCTCATCCACCGATGATGTGACTCTTTAGGGTCCTGACCCATTGCTTTAGACCAGTGGGTTTCAACCCAGCCAGTCAGGTTTTCAGCATAAACACTATTAATATGCATATGAGGAAGAAATTTGCATATATAATGGAGGCAGTGCATACAATACTTTCTAATGGATATGCATTGTGCTTATCCTGAAAACATGACTGGCTAGGTGTGTCCTGAGGCTTGGATATGGCTTTGCCCGAGGCTTGGATACTGCTTTGTATATGTAATCAAATTTATTAGAAAGGCCTGCTGTCAAAAAAAAAAATAACACAACTGTTGTGTCTGCTTGTTGTGACATCTATTTACCCTTTGTTTGTTTTTGAGGCAGCTGGTAGCTAGCAGATCCGATATATAAAACACTTATCCTGCTTGTTTATGGAGAAAACAAAGTTACTTACCTGTAGTAGATGTTCTCCATGGACAGCAAAATAAGTCCTCACAAACTTCCCACCTGTTTGGAGTTGTATTCTGGCATCAGCTAGTCATTAGACTGAAGGGTTGAGGTGCAGCAGGCAGTAGCTGTCATGCACACATGGTAGACCCATTCTAAAAGTTTCTAGAAGGAGCTGACAGAGGTTCCTGCATGGGGCTTTGTTAGTGATGACACCCATATGTGAAGACATATTCTGGGAAGGGGAGGAATCTTTCAAATTTGGCCAGTTAATACAAGATTCATTTCTAACTTACTAAATTTTAGCTGGGTGAACCCTAGTGGCATGAACAGCAAGCTTCATTTAGGCTACAACTGGCTAGCCAAGTGCAGCATAATATCTGTATAAAGATAAGCAAGTAAACTTCTCCCCCAAGCCGCAGATTTTTGACTGCTGAGCAGCAGGAAAATGCAGTTTAATTAGGATGTACAAAGGATGACAGTATATCTTACATAACTCTCAAAACTGCCACTTTAATTATAGGTGAATCAACAACACCTCCTTTCAACTAATGACACAAACAAGTAGTTATGATCAATAAAGTCACCAGTGAAAAATGACTGGACTCAAATTATGTTGAACTGAATTAAACTAAGTTAATTTTAACACCAAAAGAACGTTGGGCCCGACAGACCAAAGCGGGGAGAGGGAACTCTCTGCTCAGGTGTCCAAAGAGCCCTTTTGTTAAAGTAAGGTAATGTAAAAACACTTATCTTAGTCCATGGCGAAAAACACACTTTCTGATAAACGCTGGGTTAAATGAAGCACGACATGCATGTTTCGGGTCCCAGAAAGACCCTGCTTCAAGTTTACACCCGCTGTGTTACAAAAGGGCTCTTTGGACACCTGAGCGGAGAGTTCCCTCTCTCCGATTTGGTCCGTCAGGCCCGACATTCTTTTGGTGTTATAATTAACTTAGTTTAATTCAGGTCAACATAATTTGTAGTCTGGTCATTTTTCACTGGTGACTTTATTGATCATAACTTTAATTATAGGAGCTATATAATCAATCCCAGCTCATGTCCAGGTACAGACTTCTCTACTTTTTTTTTTTTTTTAATTCTGAAGTGATTTGCATCTGGATTCAGACCTTACGTACCGATAGAGGCCAGTGGATTCCTTTGAATTTCTCATTAAGTCTCATGGAATATGCATAAAAAAGGAACAACGCCAGGAGAAATTCTATGAGAGGCACTGCCATAAAAGCAGCAGCCCAGGACGCAACGTAGCATATGAACGTGAGGAACGAGAGAACCTACAAAGAGAAGCAACAGGAGTTATTTATGGTAACATAGTAAATGACAGCATATAAAGCCCACAATCATACCAAAGGTCCCAATACACTAAGAAGTCACTTGGGTGAGGTTTCTAGTGCGAGATCAACTGTTGTGGGTATAGCACATAAAGACCAGCAGGCCCATCTAATTTGTCCAGTAAGGTGGTTATCTAAGGTTATATGCCATGCCTTTTTGAACACCATCGCTATTTTTGTCTCCACCACCTACACCAGAAAATGAGGATAAGGATCTAAAATGCTGGTTTGTGATACTTCATATGCAGATCCAGGCTTAAGAAGATAAATCCTTGATGTGAATTAGATGTGTTAAGATTTGTTTCTGTTTCTAGCATACGGCAGCAGCATAAAATGGGCCACCTGCGCACCTTCTAGCTTTGGCTACAATAAAAGTCAGGAAAGACATGCATACTAAGAAACCAGTGGTATAAATTCCCGTTTTCTCTTCACCTACTGCCGCCAGGCCTGGGCCAAAGTCAAGATGAGTTACGTTCAGGTACAGTAGTTATTTCACTGGTGATTTGCCTAAGGCCACAAGGGGTGTCGATGGGATTTAAAACTCCAGTCTTTCCAGTTCTTCAGTAGGTTGCTACTCCTCCAATCCACTTGCAACTGATGCCTGCCTTCGTTTGTTTTTCCTGAAACATTCCCTCGCTTCTCCCTTTGTCCTCGATCTATCTTTCCCTTGCTCTCTGCTGCTGTTCTTCCTTCTTTCATGTTCTTCACATAACAGCCAGCGGCAGAACCAAAACCAGCTCTCTTGTGATCTTTTGCCAAACCTTGTTGCCAATGGTCAAATCTGAGAAACTTGTAATAAACTGGGTATTCTCTCCTCTAAAGAAAATGTAGACTGAGAATCTAACTAGGTGAAAGCACTTGTATTGGAGATAGGGTTGCCAACTGGCTCCAGATGCGCCCGACAGGCTTGATCCAGTCCTGGGTTTACCCCATTGCATGCAGGGAGATGTAGTTTTGTTTTTCTTATAGAGTGCAATGGAGAAATCAGAACTACATGTCCCTACATGCACTGAGGTAAACCCAGGACTGGATCAAACCTGTCGGGCGCATCTGGAGCCAGTTGGCAACCCTAATTGGAGAGCAAGAATTGCATCTATTTGGGTCTCCTCCATTGCTGACTTGAGCTGAGGGCCGACCTGTCCACTAGGTGGACTTGGTGAGAGTTTGCATTAACAAACAAGACTCAATGCCTATTTGTTACTACCACCCACCTACACCCCCGGCAACTTAGCCCTGCAGCTACTAAGAACACGAGGAGTGGAAGCTCTTCTGTCATTAATTTGACTGAGCAAGTTTCCGATTGGGTTGATAAATCATATACCTTTTGATTCTGGCACTGAGCAGTGCATTATGTCACCCACTTGTGTGCCTGATTCAATCTAGGATTGTCGACAGAAAATCAGACATCTGGTAGCACTATACAGATTATTCATTAAGAACTTGCACTCTCTGTTCTGCCTGAGGTTCTGAGCATTTTCAGTTGTGTTCTTACTTGGAGCATTTTCAGTACAATTCTAGGGCCTAACATACTATTGAGATTCTGTTATTAGTTGATATTCCTAACCATTTTAGTAAATTTAAAAAAACAAAAACAAAACACACCACATGTTTTATAGTTTTTCAACTTGAACATGTAATTCTGCTGCAGTGGTTGCATTCCTTGGGGCTTAGTGGTAACATCCAAGCCCAATTTCTTTCTCTGTTCAAGTCAAAAGCAGCAGGTTTCCATCACCCATTACCCAGCAGCTGTCAGAATGGATGGGGGTCCCACAAGGATCTGTGCTGTCTGTGGTTTTTTTTAAACCTGTTTGCAACCATTATGCAACATATTTAGAGACTGTTAAATTCAGTATTATATTTACACTGCTATAAGGCGACATTTTACTTACCAGATAATCTCCTTTCCCTGAATCCTTCTAGACAAGTCCAAACAAGTGGGCTGTGTTCCCCTACCATCAGACTGGTGGAGCCAATGAAAGACCAGATTTCAATGACATCATTCCCATTACTCTATCCGCCTCAATAACCTGTCTCAAAGCATATGGGAGAACATGGTAAGCCTCACACAACCTCAATGTAGGCAACAGTGAGTAATCAACAGTAGAGAACTATGTACAGCAAAAGTAAAAACAGTAGGCTGTCAGAAGATGAATCTTAAGATGCAAGCATAGAAATCATAGCGGGCCCAAAAGGTACCACAGCAGAAGAACAGAGCAAATACAGTTCCAGGGGCCGGCCCTGGACTGGTCTAGCGGGACTCAAGGAAAGTGTAGTTACCTGTAACAGGTGATCTCCAGGAACAGCAGGAATCAGTCTTCACATATGGGACTCCCTAGCCCAAAACAACCGAGCAAGGAAAGCATCCCAGTACAGCCGGAGGTTGCAGCCAGGATCCAACAGACTCAGTCTGTTCAGAGCACTCCTCGCAGGGTAGTCGGATGGACAATGGACAAGTTGTCTAAATTTGAAAGATTACAAAACTGCTTGCCTGAATTCAGCATCAGCTCTGGAGTCTTTATCCAGGCAATAGTGCGTTGTAAAGGTATGCAAAAAGACCATGTTGCCGCTTGTAGAACCTAGCATGTAGAATCGCCTCATTGTAAATAACCTCACTGTAACTTCACCTGTCTGTATTTAATTGTATATAGTTCTCCCAGTTACATTTCCATGTTACTATCCCTGTTTTATGTAAACACAGGGCAGATCTACCCCTGCCCTGTAGTCAAGTTGTTGAATGTAAACCACACTGATAACAAATAGCGCGGTATAGAAAAGCTATAAATAAAATAAATAAAAATAAAAAATAAAATAAAATCTGAGATAGGGATTGAGCGAAGGTTAGCTACCATAACTGCCATGGCTCTGCCATTATGAGCTGTAACACGGTGTGTTACGAATAGCTCAGCTTGTGCTTAAGCAAAGGATATACAATCTGCCAACCAATTCGACAGTGTTCTTTTGGATACTGGTGTCCCCAAATGACTTTGGTCAAAGGACACAAATAAATTGAGAGGATTGGTGAAGGTCCTTGGTGTGTTCTAAATAGAACGCTAGTGCTCTCTTGCAGTCAAGAGTATGAAGTTTGGCTTCAGCTGGAGATGAGAGGGGTCTTGGAAAGAAGATCGGTAGTGAGACCGATTGATTCAAGTGAAAGGGGGTGACTACCTTTGGCAAGAACTTAGAATGTATGCGAAGGACCACTTTGTCATGATGAAAAGTTGTATAAGGCTCATAGGTTAACAAAGCTTGGAGTTCACTGACTGCGAGCTGAGGTAACTGCTATCAGGAAGAGAAGCTTCCAAGTAGGGAACTTCAGTGGAGCTGACCCCATTGGTTCGAAAGGACTTGCGCATGAGTTATGCCAAGACAACATTGAGTTCCCACGGGGTGGAAGGTTGATGGAAAGGTGGCTTGGTCAGGAGAAGACCCTGCATAAATCAGGCCACTAAGGTTGAATCCTTTCTTGAAGATAAAAGGACATGCAAAACGTCCTCCTTGAGATTTAAATGTGAGAGGACAAAGGCGTTCAGGTTCCAGGCCATCAACCTGAGTGATTTGAGGTTGGGATGCAACAGGGTGCCCTGCTCCTGGGAGAGAAGCATCAGTAAGTAACTGAGCTAGAGAGGAGGTGCTTGAGCAAGCTGAAGAAGCAGAGGAAACCATGGTTGTCTGGGCCAGTTTGGGGCAATAAGAATCATTTGTCCTCATTCGGCCTGGAGTTTGAAGAGCATCTTCGCTATGAATGGAAGTGGAGGGAAAGCATAAAGCAGCACGCAACCCTAGTGAATGAGAAAGGCATCTGACAATTCCCTATAGGGAGAAGGAATCCTTGAACAGAGAGGTAGTTGGGCATTGAGAGGAGATGCAACAATGTTTATTAGTGAAATCCCCCAGAGATGAAACAAGTGTTGGGCTACTTGAGGATTCAACATCCACTCGTGTGGATGTAGAATCCGGCTTAGTTTGTTGGCCAATTGATTCTGTTCTCCTGGAAGGTAAACTGCGTGAAGGTAAATACCCTGGGAAATTGCCCAGTTCCACAGGTGAGAGGCCTCCTTGCACAGAGCTTAAGAGCCTGTCCCTCCTTGTTTGTTTATATAAAACATAACCACCTGATTGTCAATCTGCACAAGAAGAGAATGCTGCTTGAGTTGGTGAGAGAAGACTCTGGCATTGGATACCGCTCTGAGGTCCAGAAGATTAATCTGAAGTCTCTCTCCTGAGTGGACCAAAGGTCCTGCGTCTTGAGACTATTGAGATGGGCTCCCCAGCCTAGTTTTTATTCATCGGTGGTTAGGATAAACTACAGTGCAGACTTCTGAAAAGATGACCCTTCCCTTAGATTTTGTGGAATGATCCACTATTGTAGGTCTGCCTTCATCTGTATGGTGATGTTGACTAGGTCTGAGAGATGACCTGTGGAATACTTCCACTGGCTTGAGAGAGTCCACTATGAAATCCTCATGTGGAGGCAAGCATAGGGTACGACATGGACCGTGGAAGATGTGTCCTAAAAGGTGTAGAAATGTTCTAGCAGGAACTGATGGTTGTTGCTGCACCTATGTGGCTAAGGTAATCAGACAGAGACATCAGACTTCTGGGAGGCAGGCTTTGCTCCTTGTCGTGTCCAGGTGAGCAGCTATGAACTCTAGGTTCTGGGTTGGGCAGAGATTTGATTTTGGATAGTTTAGCACAAACCCCAACTCTTGAAGGACATAAATGGTTTGATTTAGGGCAAAAGCCCTTAGTAGCTAATTGTCTAAGTAGGGGAACAGAAACATCCCCAAGGTTCATAGGTAGGTCACAACAACAGCTAAGCACTTTGTGAATACTCTGTGCACTAAAGCGAGTCTGAAAGGGAAGAGACTGTACTGATAGTGGTTTCCCTGAAAAACAAACCTGAGGAATCTTTTGTAGTCTGGGTGAATGAGGATGTGTGTATATGCATCCTTTATATCCAGAGAGCAGAGCCAATCATTTTGTTTGAGATATGGCAAGAGGGTGCCTAGAGAAATCATCTTGAATTTGTCCTTGATGAGAAATTTGTTGAGATTTTGGAGATCTAGTATAAGCCTGTAACCTCGTGTCTTTTTTGGAATCAGGTAATATCTTGAGTAGAATCCCCTAGACCTGCAGGGCGGAGGGAACCTCCTCGATAGCTCCTTGTTCTAGCAGGGAGAGGATCTCCTAATAGAGCAAGGAGGAGTGAATGGGATCCAGGAAGGGTTATCCCACAAAATGATTGGGAGGACAAGTCTGGAACTTTAGTTGTAGGTCCGAGAGACTAAACGTGTAGGATACAGGGCTCGGAGGTCATGCTTATCCAATGGTGTGCAAAATGCACTAGCCTCCCTGGGATCCTGGAAGGAGGAGAAAGAACTATGGGAAAACTGGCCATGCTCTTTTTGAAAGAGTCAAAAATTCTGAGGCTGTTGAGTAGACAGGGCAGATTGTGGTTTCAAAACCTTGGGTTTCCTGAACTGCTTTTGACCTGATTGTGTCTGCTGCTGTTGTGGACCAGCAGAGGTAGCATAGGCTTGATATGGAGGGAAAAGTTTCTTTAGGGAAGAATGGCTTTTTAGGTGTAGCCTTCTTTTTGGAAGGGTCCGCAGTTCTCTTTGACAGCCTCTTCATAGTGAGGTCGTCTGTTTCCATCTCTCTGGACTTTTCGCTCCACCTCTGACCAAAGAGGTTTTCATCATTACAGAATATGTTGATCAATTTATCCTGGACCCACTGTTCCAGGTCAGATGCCTGGAGCCATGCTGTTCTTCTGACCACCTATGCAAGCTGCAGCAGATCTGCTGTTAGCATCAAAGGCATCAAAAGCAGCCCTTGTTAAGAATTTAGATGTATTTTGGGCATGGGTAACCAGTTCCTGGTGAGCTGCCTGTCTGTCAGGGGGTAATAAGGAGGTGAATTCTGATAAATCCCTAGAAACATCCTTAAACATACCCATGTATAGCATGTATGAATCAATTCGAGGCTAGCATTGTAGCCTGGAAAGCTTTTCTTCCAAATGCATCTAGTGCCTCCAGGAGGCACAGAGAAGTGATTTTTGTTGACTTTTGATCCTCCTCATGGCAGACTTCACCACCATGGAATGGTGGAGAAGAGTTGTGGCTTTTGAAAGCCTGAAGAGGGAGGAATCCTATATAAGGTATCAAGCCTCTTACTTACTGCAGGGGTCGACATGGGGACCTCCCACATTTGCATCATCAAGTTCTTTAAGATGCTGTGCACCGGGAGGAAGGATACTGTAGTATGTCGAGCTCCTCAGGTCTTGGTTCAGTTTCAGTCATCACTGAAACATCGAGAGTTGCCGCCATATCCTTAATGAAGTCTTGGAATGACATGTCTTTGGACGGGGAATGTCTCCGTTTATAAGGAGGCAATGGATCCGACAAAACATCCCTAGGTGTATCAGACTCGACCGATTCCACCTTGGACGTGCCCTCAGAATCGGAGTCCGTAAGGAAATCAAAATAATCTCTGAGATATTCGATACCTTCTATGCTGCGATGCTCATTTTGATGTCAAGAGTATCTGACCCAATGGATCGAAGGGTCTTTGTACCAGTTGCTCTGAGCCCTGTAAAGCCGGGAATACCTGCGATAGAGTACCGACGGCTGTGGTCACCGGTGGTATCAGTGGAACCAGTGCCGGTGCCTGCTGCCGCCGAAGTCATCGGCATAGCAGCTGCTAAGAGTTTAGCAATGCTATGCTCAATAGCGATGACACTGTCATTCAATGATGGTACCAGGGGAGGAGAGGCTCCAGACACAGATGTGTGGGCCACAACTCCTGATGCCAGTATCGGGGGCTCCACCAAGGATAAGACATCAGGGGCATCCCCGAACCCCTGTATGGCTTTGGAGGATGATACCTCCCGCTGAGGTTGTTTAGATAGATGCTCCGCATCTGAATGTGAAGAATGGCGATGCTGACGCTCAGTGTTGGAAGCTGATACTGACCTGGAAGTTGATGACCTCGATGCCGCAGCTGATGTTGTCGTTATCGTTGTCTTAAGTGCTGGTGACTCCGAGCAATGCTTTTCCTTTGCTGGTGAGATTTTAGAGGCATGGGAAGACTTTGACGAAGTCAATGCCCCCTAGGAGTGCACCGACGGAGCTGAGTCTGAAGGAAACATCTTAGCCTTCTATTTGTCTCGGTTCTTCCGATTTCTGTGGTGACAGGAGAGGCAGGAATCAACATCTAGGTCAGGGCCTAGACACTTGAGGCACCAAGAATGCTCATCAGTTATAGAAATTGTACTGGAACATTTAGAGCACTTCTTGAACCCACTTTGTGGTTTCTCCAGTTTTAAAAATAAAATGGAGGCAAAAACAGACTGGGCAATGGTGCCCAAAGAGGTCATAGGCCCCAAGTTTGAAAAATAAAAAGAAAGAAAATAAGGTAAAAAAAATTAAGAAAGAATGCAAACCGGAACTGACAGGAAGTCGAGGCAGTCAACAGGAAGGCAACTGGAGTACTTTTGATTTTTGAAGAAAAAAATTAAGTTTCTAGATGAGGCCAACAGGGACAGGGTCCCGATGGCTCCACGGAAAAAAGATGGACTGATGAGAACAGGAGAGGAAGGCAGCCACGCATGGGTGGAGGAACACTCCCAAAAGCATTTTTCTATTGGATGCTGGAGAGTGTTCCCACACCAGGCTCCGTCGGTGCTGACTTCCTGCTTGTTCTGGAGATAAGACATTATCTGATAAGTAAAATGTAACCTTCCATATTGTCCTGCTAGACCAGTCCAGACAAGACGGGAAGAAGACACAGCAGCTCATAAAACCTTAGAGTCAAAGCCATGGACATCCTGCTTGACAGAAGTGGAAAGTGATGTCCATGCTGCCGCCCGACAGATGTCAGCAGGGGCTACTGAGCTCCGTGCCCTGCCCATGAGGATGCTTGCGCTCAGGAAGAATGGGCGTGCAAACCCTCTGGAACCAGTCAGTTCCGTAGCAGATACACCAAGGCAATGGCCTCCTTAATCCAGCGCTCCAAGGTAGACTTAGCAGTCACATCACCTTTGCGTGAGTCAGCAAACAGCACAAAAAGATGGTCTGACTTACACAGAGAATTTGTAACCTCCCTGTACCGGAGAAGCACCATCCGGAAATCCACAAGGCAAAGATTTTTATCCTATCCCTGACACTGCTCTTTAGAGAAGGAGGGCAGGCAAACTACCTGGTTCACTCTCAACAAATAGGAGCGACCTGCACAGAGCGGCAGGTACACCTACTTTTGCCATCTAGATGGATCATGATGGTCTTTATCTGCCGTCATATACTATGTTACCTTAAAGGGAGAATTTGCCTTAGGAAAGAAGGAAAGCACAGGCCAAATGGAAACAGCCTCTCCAGAAAAAGATACCCAAGGATCTCGGCAAGATAAAGCCTGCAGTTCAGAAATCCATCCTGTGGAACAAATCGCAACCAAGAAGACCGTCTTCAGCATCAAATCCTTTGGAGTAGTGCACTTCCACAGCTTAAACAATTCTGACATCAGGGCCCTGAGCACCAGATACAGATCCCAGAAGGAACCACAGACTAGAGGGGAGGGTGCAGGTGCCGAATCCCCTTGAAGAAAGCATGAAACATACGGGTGTAAGGCTAGAGACTTACTAGCCACAGACCTCTGAAACAGGCCAAAGATGCCACCTGAATCTTTAGGGAGCCAAGAGAAAAGCCTTTTTCCAGACCATCCTGCCAAAAAGCCAACAGGGGCGACACCTTGGCTGCCTCAGGAGCCAGCTGCCCTGCACCACACCATCACCCAAAGAGGCACCAGACTCATACACATGCCAAGTTGTTAGACCTCCTCTGGGCTGAGTGAAAACCACTGCTGGACAGTACCCTTACATGCTAGCCATCTTCTCTCAAGAGCCGAGCTGTAAGCAAGAAAGGATCCTCCAGGATGATTGGTCCGTGATGCAATAGGCCCTGAGATGAAGGCAAATGAACAGGCGGCGCTTGCAGGAGCAGCATCAGATCTCTGAACCACACTCTCCTCAGCCAGTCTGGCACCACCAGAATAATCCTTCCCAGGTGGCCCTCTATATGCTGAATCACATGCCCCACCAGGGGCCACGGAGGGGTCTTATGCTCTTATGTTCTTCCCAGGCTGAGAGAGACTGGCATCCATTGTCAGAAGGATCCATGAGAAATTGTCCAGCAGTACCCCCTTCTTCAGATGACAGCGCTGCTGCCACCATCGCAGGCTGACCATCATTGGGAATGAGAGCTTGAGCTCGAACTCCTGAGAACTCGGGACCATAGAGTCAGCAAGGACCATTGCAGCCAGCCACATACGAGCACGCGCCATAGAGGAGTTGAAGATACAGTAATCCGAAAGTGGAACATATAGAAAATCAAACTAGACGGAACAACCTGCGTGTCTTGAACTTTCCAAAGTCCCCACTTTTATCTCCTTCAGAGATGTTTCGGAAATATCTTTTGGAGGTTCTTAAGATTCCTGTTGATCAGCTTCCTCCATTGACAAGGGTTTACTATCTGGCTGACACCATGGAGTCGAAAAGGGAGATGGTGGGGGCTTCTGTAGCCCAAGGGTCTGGATTTGGAGACTTGACGGGCTTTTTGGAGAGTTCGTTGGAAGTCATCACAGAGAGGAGAACTCTGTTGGTTACGGTAGCATTGGAGACGGATAAATCCTTTATTCTCAGATTTTTCTTTAAGAATATGAATGAGCTGTTTTTTGGTTCAAAAGTTAGAATATTTCCTGACCTGTCTTGGACCACCCAGTTGAGGAGACGAGAGTTCCTGACCTTTAGGCCTAGAGCTCTTGCGCTGGGGGCATCCTTTAAATTGAAATATCCATCTAGATGTGTTATTTCCTACCAAAATAAGATTTATCTTTTTTTTGATCCTTCACAGCTTTCTGGTTTTCTTAGTGGGAGGGAAGAGGTTGGAGCTGGGGGTTTACCTGCATTGGCTGACGCTTAAGTCTTAAACCGCTTGTACTTGGTTTTTTCTTACCTTTGTTATATTGTTAGGTGTACTATCATGCTTGATTGTTTGGATGGGACTTGACAAATGTTATTTCCTGTGGCCTCTTGCTTGATTTGTGGGCTTAGTAGAGGGATGATTGGAGGGATGACTTAATTTAATAATTTGCTGCTTGTTATTTCTTTTGTGCAAGATTATTTAGACTATGAAGCTTATCCCCAGACATCGTTATTTCTTTGATATGCATATTCTTGTTGTATGTATAAGTTGTATAATTCAATAAAAATAAAATTTAAAAAAAAAAAAAAGAAGATACAGTAATCCCAGACTCTGGAAGCCTGCTGTGAATAGAACAGCATCAGGCAATCCAACAGCCTTTTGGTTTTCTCCTCTGGTGGGAAGACTCTTCCCATCTGAATATCTAAATGTGCTCCCAGGAACTCCAGGGACTAGGAAGGCAACAACTGGTTGTTTTTATGATTGATCATTCAGCTAAGGCTTTCCTAGACACTACTCCGGGTCACTACCCGAGATATCTCTGAAAGAGAATGGGCTCTTATGAGCCAGTTGTCCAGATATAGGTGCACACACATTGTTTGGCATCTTAGCACTACAGCTACCACCACCATGACCTTGGAGAATGACCACAGGGCAGTGGACAGTCCAAATGGGAGGGTGGCAGACTGAAAGTGAGAGCCAAACAAGGCAAAATGCTGATACTTTTCTGATCTTCTCAAATTGGGATATTAAACGACGCCTCGGCCAAATCCAGAGATGCCACGAACTCCCCTCGGCACACAGCTCGAAAAAAAGATGGCAAGGCTTCCATCTGGAAGCACAGGATGCGCAAGTGATCATTGACACCCTTGAGGTTCAGTATGGGCCAGAAGGATCCGTCCTCCTTTGGTCCCACAAAGTAGATGGAAGACCTGCTCTTGCCCCCATCATCCGGGGGAATGGGCACCACTGCTTTGAGGAGCAGCAACTTGTCCAAGGTGGTCCACACAGCAGCATATTTGATCGCAGACCCACAAGGGAAGATGACAAAGGTGTCCGGGATCAGCTCTTTGCATTCTAGAACACAGCTGTACTGAATGGTGTCTAGCACCCAGCGATCCTTGGTGACCCAGGCCCATTCCTGAAAGAAGAGGCAAAGCCTTCACCCAACTGGAGGAACCAGGGAATAGGCCCCTAAAACTTCATTGTGCAGCTCGGAAGGGTCGTCCTCTCGAAGGTGACAGAGTGCTTGGGCCCACATGCTCCCAAAAAGGACCGAGAATGAGCCCAAAGCCTGGAAGCAGAGGGAGGAGAAAGGCTTTCCAGATTGGCAACAGGAGTCCTAAAATGCCCGGGAGTCTGACCAGCACACTCATGGGAAGCAGGTGGAGGCTGATGGAAAAGGGGCTCCTGCCCACTTCCACAGGCCTGTTGGATCTGTCTTCCAGGAGGCGGTAAGATCTTGTCTCGCCTAGATCCTTCACCAGCTTCTCCAAATTGGCTCCAAAAAGAAACTTCACTTTAAAGGCCAGCTGGGTCAACTGGGCTTTGGAAATGAGTCCACCACCCAGTGTAGGAGCCAAATCCAAAGCTGTGTCACCATTGACAGGGCACTATCCCTGGCCGCTAAATGTACCAGGTAATACATGACATCAGCAAAGAAGGCTATAGCAGACACCAAAAGAGGGGGAGTATCATCACCTGGTGGAAGAGACTGAATCCACTGGAACAGATATCGAGACATTAGGACTGCACATACCGCCAACTGAAGAATAGCAGCTACTGAAGCAAACTGATTCTTCAACAATGAATCCATCTTTTGGTCCAGAGTATTCTTTAAAGACGATCCATCTTTCACAGGAATGTTGGTCCATCTGGTAACTGCTGTGACCTGTGCATCCATCTTGGGAATATCAAACCACATAATGCACTCCTTCTCCAGAACAGCATACATCATCTTATACTCCCTTAGCCCCTTAGGCAGGGAGTTAGGAGAATCTCACACTGCCCAGGATCATGCCCTTGAGCACCTCTGGGAACAGGAAGACAGTACTGGATTTCCGCAGCCCTTGCAGGAGCGGATGCACTTTTGGCTCCTGCTCTGTGCCTAGAGCAGCCACCAAGCTCAAGGTGGATGAAGAAGGAACCGGTGGACCAATACCACCAGTTCCTTCTTCCAGAACAGGCAGATAACATCAGCCTCTTCACAATCTTCCAAAGGCAAGAGTACTACTTCATCCACATTAGAGCCCAGAACCGAGACATCTGAATCCAAGTTGCAGTTGATTCGCATCTCCAGGGGGTGCCTGTCACTGGGGATGCTTAACCATAGGCAATTAAACAGGGAGTCCACTCTCAGCCTGTCCCTCATGAAACCCAGAGGCCTCAGGGTCTGAATTTCCATGCCAGATGACCAGGCCTGTTCTAAAAAGGAAAGGAATTCTGGGGAGGATAATCCAGACTCCGGAAGCTCTTCTTTCAGAAATGGCCTCCCAACAACAGGGGACATAGCTGCTGCCCAATCCCTAGAGGACAGGAAGCGGCTCACAGCAGTCACCGGAACCTTTGTCCAGCTGGTCATCCTTACCCACAGCGCCATCTGTTACCTCCTGCCCTGGGACAGGCAAGGCCAGAACTGCATCCCCCTATTGAGAGTGGAGAATGGCCTGTCTAGAGATGATTCAGAAGCTGCCACTCAAGAAGAGCAGAGTCCAGAAGGCGTATCTTGCTTGCCACAGGTCAAACATTTCCTGGAAGAACACACACAAAGTTAAGGCAAGTGCAATAGTAGCGTACGTTAAGGCTGCGGCTGCGGCAGCCATAAGGCGCACAGTATGGCTGCAGTGGCTGTAAGGCATGTGTTAACAGCACTTGTACAGCAATGCGTGAAACAGGCACTTGTGTAGGAACGATTTGGAGTCACTTGGGCAGAATGCTAGGACCGAGCGACCTCCAAGCTCACAATCGTAAAAAGCGCTAGTAACACATGCAGAAAACAGTGGGCAAACTCCCACACCATGCCAATCGTTATTAGCGGTCCATCCCAAATTGTGTCCCAGACAGACTGAATCGGGAGCTCCCAACAAGGATAATGAGATCAAGCCTTGGTACTCACTCCCTGACAGTCCTAGGCAGAAATCCATGCCAGGCTCAGCTCTACCCCCTGAAGTATTTTCTTTGCTTTGCAGGCACTGTGTTTAAGGTGGCTGGCAGGCAGATTCTTCTGAGAGTCTTTGGGAGAGAGGAAGGAGGGGAGGGGGCGTTGAGGCTGCTGAACTCTTTCAAATCCTCCCAGTCCTATTTTTTCTGGCTGCTCAACAAAGCCCTTATCTCAAGGTAAGAGCATGGAGCTGAACCAATTTTCCCTCCTCCTATGGCTATCAAAAAGTCCGCAATCTAGTGGAGCCTCCTATGTCGTGCTCAAGTGAGAGTGTCATCCTCAAGGTGGTTGTTCACAAGTGTTTAAATCAATCTTTTCCTCTCAATTCTTCAGATTTTCTTCAGTGGATAAAATCCATTCACCATCTGCTGTAGACAAAGAAATACTGAAGAGAACTCTGGTGGAAGAGGCGGATAGAGGCATGGGAATGATGTCACTGAAACCTGAGCTCCACCAATCTGCTGGTAGGGGAACACAACCCACTTGTCTGGACTGGTCTAGCAGAACAATATGGAATGATTTTTACAGTCTTGCCTTATGATGGACTGTTTTTTGGGTAGATAGTCTCAGTTTTTACCAAACTAAAGTGTAGTTTGACGTTTGTTGCCATATGATGGTACAATCTCATATATAAGCACTCCACACAACCATATATCTACTAGACCCAAAAACACCACAATGGAGACACCAATGCTACTATAATTCGATTTTTGTGACTTTTTTTTTAAAATAGGATTTCTCCCACTTGGAATTTTTTCTGTAGGTCACTGTATGATGGTAGCAACCAGAAAGGCATATTCTAGTCTTCTGGAATCCATGCCCTGTGTAGTTTTTAGGTCTCATAGGGTCACAAGTAACAGTTCAACATTTTAGATCTAATATAGGTCCTTCATTAAGGACACATACACATTACAACCAGATTCGCTGTTCTTACTAGGGATGCACATTCATTAGTGCACCTTCAGTTCATTAAGGCACCTTAAAGGTATGCATACATTTTATTTAATGTGTATTTACCTAAGAATGAATGTATGTTGTCTGTTTCTGTGTATTACATTTGAATGCAGATTAAAAAAAGTAAAATGTGCATACGTATCAACCACAAGAGAAAAAGCTCAAAATGAAATGAAAATTGCACCAGTTGACTAGAGAGAAGGCATCTTATTACTGGATTCACTAATCTAATGTAGAGAGACTGTTTCATTCCTGAATTAGTTATTTCAGGGGGCTAATGAATACTAGACTAGATGTATGCAGCCATCCACCAGATGGACTAGACGTTTGCCTAAGGTGGCACAATTCAAGAGGCGGCACTGAGGCGAGATCACCGAGGAAGACTGTGTGGCTGGCATCTATTTGTTACTCCTCCTTCCAGCAAGAGCTCTTCTGACACCAATTTGACCCCACTTCCCAAGTCTGAGGGTTGATAAACCGAACAGAAGATTAGGTGGAAACAAGTCAGGAAGAGCAAGTTTTGGATGGCTTTGATAAATCACATAGCCTTTGAGTTCGACAGTCTTGGGCCACGCCGAGCATGTGTCGGGGAGAGACATGGCTGTTCTTTATTTATTTAGACAGATTTATATACCACTTTATCCTATAATCAAAGTGGTTACATCACAATTAGAGGGTTACATTTAACATGAGGGTACTTAACAACACAGCACGATTTACTTAACAACATTTAACATGAGGGTATTTAACAACATTTAGACAGTACGTTAACAACATTATATATATACACTGAACTCTTATAATGAACTCTTATGTCTAGTTGGGATGACGGGGTATTGAATTGGCTGAGGTAGTTGCATTACCGTTCGGGTGGGGACTGTTTGTTTGCTCATAGGTTTCTGTAAAGAGCAGTGTTTTAAGGGCCTTGCAGAAGTCTAAGATGTCATTTAATGCTCTCAGGTCTGGTACATGTAAATAAATGCTCTGTGCATCTGTCTATGTGTAAAATGTAAGCCAGCAGGGGCTCAAGGTGAAGGAAAGACTGCATTTATCCCTAACTTCCTTTGTTGACTTTTCTGGCTTGCTCCTCTCTCTAGCCCCACATGTTCCCCTTGACAATATAAACTCGCTCCTCCTGCTGCTGCCTGCATTCTTAAGATAAATCACTTAGCATTGTTATTAGTGCTTACTGTGGAGGCAATTTTAGAAGCACTATTTGTGATACCTGCGTCTGAAAATGTCTAAAGAGATGGGAATCACATTGACAGCCCAAGAGCCGTTTCATAATGGCCTGAGTTTACACGTTCAGTGTGATCAAATCTATGTTGCACAGGATCATTCCAGAGATGGGTATGGGACATTGTAAAAATGATATCAGACAAGTGCATGTTGCTAAAATTGCCTTGAAACTTGCACACGTCTAGGGTATAATTCTGCATGCACCCGTATCTTTCTATATGATAGTGATGGTCTGATTTTAGAAAACACATGTACCCACTTTCATAGCTGTCTCCCCCACAGAGGTCTGGATGTTTTGATATGAACATCCTAGATTGCACCAACAAATCTACAGGAGGAGCCAAAGCATTCTGGAAAACCCATGTATTACAATATCTGCTCTGTTAACTCAGCTCAACAAAACCTATGGTAAGCTAAAATGATTCCTGTTTGCTTCAAGATCAGCACAGGTACAAGTCTATCTAAATGCAGTATAAATGGGCAAGGTGCATATTCTTAGTTTCTCTTAGTATTACATTGCAAATTTCTTACTGATCCTTGTCGGTCCTGTTCAAAAAAATAACCTGACTACACTGGGTTTTCTGGTCAGGGCCAGCCCCAGAGTTGGCTCCAGGTGCAGGTGCGCTAGGAAAACCTTAAGCTTTACAGCCCCACCTGGCTATAGAAATATATTATTTAGCTTTGTGAATGCCCTGCCTAGGGAAACAACCATCTAGTTTGCCTAATGGTTGGGCTGGCCTTGTTCCTAGTTCAACTTTGAAGTACCCAGAGAAATTCTTTAGATCCAGTTTTGGGTTTCCTAATCAACCTTATCATTCTCTGCTGTTAAAACACAACATAAAAAGCATAGAGTCGGCATAATCTTCAGTTTTTATTGTTGTAGGAAAATTATTTTCAGATGGGTCTGGGTAAAAACTGGCTCCTCCAAATCTGGGAACAGCTGGGGGATGTAGAAAAACAGTGGGCAAAACTGAAAGGGGATATTTTAAGGGCAACCAACCTTTTTGTTAAAATGTAAATAAAGGTAAAAGGAAAAGAAGACCGCTATGGCTTTCAAAAGAAGTAGCTGAAAAGGTGAAGAAAAAGAGGGAGGCCTTCATGAAATACAAGATATCCTAGAGAGAGGAAGACAGGCATCTATATTTGGAAAAACTTAGAGAAGCTAGCAAAGTAGTCGGGAAAAAAAGATTCAAAAAGAGGAATAAACAGCCAATGCAATAAAATGGGGGTGATAAGACATTTTTCAGGTATGTTAGTGAGAAGAGGAAGGGCAAAAGTGGTATTATCAGACTCAAGGGTGAAGGGGAGGAATATGTAGAAGCTGATGAGGATAAAGCGGAATTGCTTAATAAATATTTCTGTTCTATGTTCACAATTGAAGAACCAGGAGCAGGACCTCAGAAAACACCCACAAACTGGAATAGAAGCGAGGGGTATCTTGAAGAATTTTCAGAAGACTGTGTTCGTGAGAAACTAGCTAAATTTAAAGTAGACAAAGCGATGGGACCGGATGGGATACACCCTAGAATTATTTATTTTATTTATTTATTTATTTTACATTTCTTATATACCGCACTATTTGCGATCAGCGCGGTTTACATAAAACAAACAGTATCCGACAATAAACAAGAGTCAGGTCTTTACAATGAACAGGAGCAGTCAACTTGGATAACGGGGGAAACTATATACATATTTGAAACATTGAAATAGGTAACTGTATATATGTGAGATGGAGTTATTGTGTGTTGTTCAGAATACTGAGGGAACTTGGAGACGTTCTAGCAGCTCCACTGACTGACCTTTTCAATGCCTCGTTGGAGTCGGGGGTGGTGCCAAAGGACTGGAGAGAAGCTCATGTAGTGCCTTTACACAAAAGCGGAAGTAAGGATATGGTTGAAAACTACAGGCCGGTTAGTTTAACTTCAGTGGTGAGAAAATTATTGGAAACGCTGCTGAAAGAGAAAATAGTGAGGTTTCTGGAATCCAGCGGATTACAGGGTCCGAGGCAGCATGGATTCACCAGAGGCAGGTCTTGTCAGACAAATCTGATTGATTTCTTTGACTGGGTGACCAGGGAGTTGGACCAAGGGAGAGCCCTTGATGTGGTGTATTTAGATTTCAGTAAAGCCTTTGACACCGTTCCTCACAGACGACTTATAAACAAACTGAGCACCCTAGAGATGGACCCTAAAGTTACTGCTTGGGTTAGAAATTGATTGAGTGGGAGGCGACAAAGGGTACAGGTAAATGGAGCTCACTCTGAGGAGATGGAAGTTTATTTATTTTATTTGTTTGTTTTTATATACCATGCTTTTTCAAATCAGTGTGGTTTACATATAACAAGAACAGTAACTGGTTTACATAGAACAGTTTTGCATATAACAGGTAACAGTCTACATGGAACAAATTTACATCAAATTGGTATTAACATGAACCGTTAACAATAAACATTAGAAAACATTAACAGGGTTTGTGTAGGACAGTTTAACTTAGGTAGGATCCATAGGAGAAGAGATATATCCTAGTGTTGGAGGGAGGTAGCTAAGTGTTACGTGATAGCTATAACTTACACTTAGGACTTGTTTATGGTGGCTGGCTGTAGGCTAGTTGGAAAAGGTATGTTTTTAGTGCCTTCCTAAAGGATATCAGGTCTGGGATAGCTCGTATCGCTGGGGGTAAGTCATTCCATCAAGTTGGTGAAAATACAGAAAATGCAAGATTCTTGGTCGATTGGGTAGAAGACCTTACTGCTGAGGGGATGATGAGAGAGTTTACCATGCATGATCTCCTAGTTCTAATCTCCAGCATACATTGTATGAGTTTCGTGAACGAGGTTGCAGACATTCCATGAAGGGTCTTGAAGGTGAGCAGGAGGGTTTTATAAGTCAGGCGGCTTGCAATCGGGAGCCAGTGAAGCTGAATCAACAGGGGGGTAATGTGTTCATATCTGGATGCAGACAGGAGTGTTCGGGCAGCTGTGTTCATGGTTAGTTGTAATGGTTGGAGAGCGTGCTTTGACATGCCGTGGTAGATGATGTTGGAGTAGTCTAAGTGATGGAAGATGAGGGCTTGAGATACAGTGCGGTAGTCTGAGTGCTCGAGAAGAGGGCGTAGGTGCTGGAGGCTTCTCAGCTTCTGGTAGACTGCTTTAGACACATTTTTAATGTGGGTCTCTAAATTCAGGTGTTGGTCGATTGTGATTCCCAGATAGCGAACTTCTTGCTTGGTTGAGGTCAAAGTCCTTCACCCTGAGGGAGGTTGGCGGGGTAAAGGTGGTGTCTTTGGTTATGAATAATACCTCTGACTTATTGCTGTTAACCTTCAGGTAGTGTGTTGCAAGACAATCTGAGACTGCATCAAAGCATTTTGCTATGGAGGAGTAGTCAGGGCTGTCTATGGGGAATGGGGTGTACAGCAATACATCGTCGGCGTAGATATGGTAGAGCACGTTGAACGATTGAATAATGGCAGAGATTGGCTGGATATATATATTGAAAAGTAAGACTGAGAGGGATGATCCCTGTGGGGACTCCTTGTGTCTGTTAGAATGGTCTTGATGATCGATTATCTATGTGGACTTGTTGCTACCAGTCAGAAAGGTATGATTTGAACCAGTCAAGAGCTAGGTTTCTTATGCATTTTTGGTGAAGGCGGGTGAGAAGGAGATTGTGGATGACTGTGTTGAAAGCAGAGGCAATGTCCATGAATATGAGGATGAAACTGTGTTTCTTTTTGTCTAAGCCTGTGTGAAGTCTGTCCAGGAGAGTTGTAAGAAGGGTTTTGACACCATGCTGCTGGCGGAATCCATGCTGTTGTGGGTCTAGAGGTGCGTAGACATCGATAATCTTTTCTATAATTTTGATTAGGAAGGGGAGGCTTGAGATAGATCTGTAAGGCTTGATCTCTGTAGGGTCAAGCTGCTTGTTCTTGATCAGAGGTCTGATGGAGGCAGTTTTCAGTGGAGGAGGAAGGATGCCTTCAGATAGAGACAGGTTAGCTATTTTGGCAATGACTGGGCTGAGGTAAGTTCGTGTTTGTTTGATCCAGAATGCTGGACATGGATCCACTGGGGAGGTAGTGGTGGTGATCCCACTAATGATTCTCTCTATTTGTTCAGGAGGGTATGGATAGAAGGATTCTAGGGTAGATAAGAGTGTGTCATTGGAAGTAGGTAAGTGCTTGGGTGAGTATTTAAGATCAGCACAAGCTGAGCCGGTCGTTGTTGATGTTGTTTTGCTTTGAAAGTAAGTAGCAAAGGCCTCTGGGCTTGGAGTGTTTATTGCTTTTGGGTGGATGTGTCTTGTAAGAGATTTAATGAGGCTGAAGAGCTCACGGGGTTTATTGAGGGAGCGCATGAGGGTGCTGGTGTGATGTTCCTTTCCTCTTGAGGTTGACAGCTCTCCGATGTTGTTGTAGTTTATTCAGATAAGCAGCTTGGTCGTTGATATGCCTGGAGTGTCGCCAGCGGCGTTCAAGCTTTCTGAGGTGCACTAATGATTCACGCAGGTCGGTGGTAAACCATACGGCTGTGTGTTTTTTGTAGGTGGGTTTTGTGAATGGTGGAAGGAGTGCAGCTCTGGAGAGGTGGCTGTTCCAGTTGTCTAATAGATTGTCCAGGTTGTTAGAGTCAGGTTTGAGGTGATGAAGAGTGTTGCTGAGGAAAGTTTCTTTGTCGAAGTGTTTGAAGCGGCAGTGAACATGAGGGTTTGAAGAGGTAGATTGTTGTTCCTCTCTGTTATGTGGAATGTCAAAGAGGATGGCATTATGGTCAGACCATGGCACTGGTTGTACATGTAGCGAGTTCTGGTTGTGTAAGGTGTTAAGGGGTAGCGGGGCAAAGATAAGGTCTAGGGTATTACGTCCAATGTGGGTAGGAGTGTGGATGATTTGGTGGTAGTCCAGCGCAGCTACTGCATCAAGGAATGCTGTGGAGTGTTTAGCAGGGAGTGAGGGGAGATTAAAGTCACCTAGGAACCAAAGCCATTTCCACTGGGTATTGTTATTGCATGCTAGATCGAGGATTGTGGCCAGCTCTTCCATATTTGGGGAAGGTGTTCGGTAAAGGAGACAGATTGCTAAGGTCTTATTGGAGATTTGGATGTTATCGAGATTGTTAGAGCTTTGAGTTAAGATGCATTGGAAATGGAGGTTGCTTCTGGCTAGTATGAGGACACCACCTCCTCGCCGGTTCGTTCTGGGGCAGCTGAAGAGGTCATAGCCAGGTGGTTTTAGCTGATTGGTGATGACTGTATCTGTTTTGGTTAGCCAGGTTTCAGTGACGAAGAGCAGGTCCAGATTCTGTTTAATATAATCAGTAAGGACTGGCCATTTAGTAGGGATGGATCGAGCATTGATTAGCATGCAGTTGAGGCTCTTCTGGTGTGAGGTCTTGCGTCTCTTAGATTTCTCCAGGGGTTGACAAGTTATGTGGATCAGACGGTGAGGGTTTGCAAAATGAGGTGGTCTGTTGTGGTGGTGGGGGGGGGGGGGTCGAGTCATTGATACCCACCATGAGAACCCCTGGACGAAGAGGCATTAGACCTTGGAGTTGTTCTAATAAGCTTGCCCATGTTATAAGTTGGCCTATGCAGAGGAGTTGAAGGATGACTGAAGTGTCCTGCCACAGTGATGGTATACCAAGAGACTGATGTGTAACCTGGGAGGGATCCGATGGTGCCACCGATCACTGTGCAAGCTTAGGTTGGGTAACTATTGAAGGTGGCTTACCTCGCTGGGAGTGTTGCTTTATCGTCTGGAGAGTTTTAACTGTTAGTGCAGGAGGTTGCTGTTGGAGGAATTATGTATGTGCAAGGTCTCTATATTGATGGTGCAAATTAATGTACTGAGATGAGGGTTATAGGAAATGTCTGTTCTAGGAATCTTCTGTACTGTATAGATGCCTATGAGCTGTGTCTAAGGGCCATGCCAAAGGGTCCTCTGGCGAGACCCTCAGGCGGGGGCCTGCCTTGGAGCTGAAGCAGTTTCAAAGTTGCAGCGGTAGCCTGATTGGCCTCGCTGGGCAGACTGGGGAGGAGCGATCCTTCCCGCTCTACTCCCCGATGCTGATCTGGCTGCCGGTGTAGCTGCAGGGGTGATGGCGGCTCTTCTGCGTGCCTTGGAAAAAGTTACTAGTGGTGTGCCCGAGGGATACGTCCTTGGTCCGATTCTTTTCAACATCTTTGTTAGTGATATAGTGGAAGGGCTATCGGGTAAAGTTTGCCTCTTTGCGGATGATACCAAAATCTGCAATACAGTAGACACCCAGGAAGGTGTAGATAACATGAGAAGGGATCTAGCTCAGCTTGAAGAATGGTTTAGAATTTGGTAACTGGGATTTAATGTTAAAAAAATGCAAAGTCATGCATTTGGGCTGCAGCAATCCAAGAGAGCAATATAGTATAGGGGGTGAAGTACTTTTGTCCTGTAAAGAAGAGCGGGACCTAGGCGTGGTTGTGTCAGATGATCTTAAAGTAGCTAAACAGGTACAAAAGGCCAACAGCAAAAGCTATAAGGATGCTTGGGTGTATATGGAGAGGAATGGCTAGCAGAAAAAAGGAGGTGATAGTGCCTCTGTATAAGTCTTTGGTGTGACCTCATTTGGAGTATTGTGTGCAATGCTGGAGACCGCTCCTTCAAAAGGATATAAACAGGATGGAGTCGGTATAGAGGGTGGCTACCAAAATGGTTAGAGGTCTTCATTATAAAGCATATGAGGACTTAAGGATCTTAATATGTACACCTTAGAGGAAAGGCAGGCTAGAGGTGATATGATTGAGATGTTTAAATCCCTCTGTGGTATAAATGCACAAGGGTAGAGCCTCTTTTGATTGAAAGCAAGTTCTGCTACAAGATGACATGGGATGAGGGTGAAGGGGGATAGATTCAGGAGTGATATGTGGAAATATTTGTTTATGAAAAGAGTGGTGGATCTGTGGAATAGTCTCCCAATGGAGGTGGTAGAGATGAGGATGGTATCTGTTTTCAAAAAAGCATGGGATAAACACAGAGGATCTCTAAAGAAAAACAAGGGGACTGTTGTAGTTGTTGAAATGGAAGGACAGACTCGATAGGCCATGGAGTCTTTTTCTGTTGCCATTTTTCCTCAGTTTAAAAAAAAATAGTAGAAACAATGTTTGTCATCTTCATTAAAGAACCAAATTTCATAAACAACCAAACCAGAGAAACAGACACAAAGAACTAGTAACCAATGGCAAGAGCAGTACATAGCCATTTGTCTCGTCTTGTTACACATATCCCAATTACTTCTCTCCCCAAGAGCATCACTGTACAAAGCAAGGAAATAAAGAGTATCAACCTTCCCAGCAGCGTGGGGACACTTATGCATCCACTGGGGTGTCTGAATAGGAATACTATCTTAAATCGGATCTGCAGAAGATTGGGCTTTTACCTCGTTAGCAGCAATAATTTAAATGGGGACTGGTGTGATTGCCCCCTTGCAGTACTAGAATCAAGTTCGATCCCGGCCAAGTTTTTCCAGCATGAAAGACTCAAGTTGGTTTCTGTTCTCCCAGATCTTTCACTGCTAGAAAAGAAACCTGGCCTGGATCTAAATTGTCTAGTGTTACTGGGAGTAATCACACTGATTCCCATTAAAATCCCCACCCCTATCAGCTAAAGCTGAATCCTCTGCTCTAATGCTGCAATTGCACTGGTCCTCATTTAAATGCCCCCCCCCCCCGGTAAAAACTGGATTGATTTAACCCTTTCAGACCTGAATTTTTTCACAGACACTATATATATATATATATATATATATATACACACATACCTACACATATGGAATTCAATGGATAAACATGATGTCCATTACAGTGGATATATGGTCCGAAGGGGTTAAGGTACTGTATGCAATGGATGAATGGCCTAATGATTAGTGCGTTGGCTTGGGCAACAAGAGACCAAGTTCACGTCCCACTAGCACGCCTTATGGCCTTGGGCATGTCACTTGACAACCTTCCATTGCCTCAGAAAACGCCAATGTCCCTGTTTATAACTTACATTTGGTAATGTACATTAAAGTAAACCACTTTGACTGAAATGATAAGCAGTATTTTAAAAACCAAAACAAAAAAACCCACTTAAATAAATAAATAACCTGGATATATATGAGTTGGCTTTTACCTATTTCCTCTTCATATGAGTGACCTACAAAAATGCAAAACCTACATGTCTTTATATTCCTAGGGAGGATTCGTTTTCATTCTGGTGCAGCTTTCTGGCATGTGCTGAGGACAACGTTGCACATAAAACCTTATGTGAAAAAGTCAATCTCCCTCCCCCCTTCAGACTTATAAAGCTTTAAAGGGGTTACTGCCGAGTCCAACATGGCTTTATATCCCTGGTCTATGCACTAGGACCGTTTCTGGCCATCCTGGAAGATAAGACTGGGTCACGTCCCATATGCACAGCAGCACGAGTTGAGCAACAGAGACCATGCAAGAGGGAGTCGCTCGGAAAGTTTTCTGGTGCTTACCGATTGCGCCAGGAGAAGCTGGCCTTTGCGAGAGGAGAGGAAAGCCTTCGTTGGGACAAGAGCTCTAAGCCCCGCTGCGCGTTCGGCTGCTTCACGGTCATCCATAATCGCCGCTGAACGTAGATACGAGTCGGCGGGTTCAGCCAGAAAACAATCGCTTTTGGTTTTAGAGTTGTCTTGTCGGGGGATGGGAAACGGAAACTGTGACAGTGCTGCGGAAATGTGAAAAGAGCCCAGCAGCATCTGCAAATCTGGAACCGGTTAAGAAGAAAAGAGCAGTGCAATGACTTAAGGCCAGCAGCAGACTTTGCCTCCCTCCTCGCCGGTCCTTATGGCCCCCGCCGCGTCGACCCTCTCTCTCTCTTCTAGATTCCTTATTCCGGCCCCTTCAGTGGTACTCACATACACTTTTCTCGTTTTCTCTGCCCCGGCCTCCTCGTGTCCCCCATCCTTTCATTCCGATCGGATTATACAGGCACTTTCTCGTCCTTTACCTTGCTCTTGCTCCGTTCTCCACGAAGCAATTAGCCCCTCGTTCTCTTTAACTTTATTGCATGCCCCCCACTTTGCACCTCACAGTTTGGGGTGATGGCGCCTAGCTCAGCGCTCATTTCTAAACTCTGCACGTCTAGCTCCCCAATTACTGCTAATTTCCTGGTGAAAGAAAGGGCCAAACAAGGAACACCTGGGTGCCCATAAGTGAACGCATTAATTCTCTCCCCCCCCCCCCCCCCATAGCATTAGAAGCCCTGCATTTAGTCAGAAAACCACAATAACGGGCAAGAAAACGGCAGAGACTCCGACTGCACTACTTTAGTGTCAGAAGGTAGGACTAGCTTTAGGTCCTAATGTTGCTCTCGTGGACTGGGGGTGCAGAAGCAGATCCCAGGGCTACAAAAGCTGAGCTTTTGCCCTATTGGTTTTAAGATTCCTGGAATTCCAGCCATAGCAATAGCAAAACTTCTCCAGTGAAAGATGCTGCCATAAACCTGTTCTGTCCGAAGTGTGGAGCCTTTACTGGACAGAACAGTAAGGCTTCTGGAATTCAGTGTAAGCACCCCTGGTGTCTAATTTCTGCAGCAATTCATATGTTGGTGGGAGTATTTTGCAATTTTGCACAGCCTGGCAAAATAGTCTGTACTAGTTCTAAATAAATGTAGATTATTTAATCCGTTAAACTACATTAGGGTTGCCAACTTTTTCACCGAAAAACCGGACACCTGTGGCTCGCCATGCTCCACCCATTCTCCGCCCCTAGTCCCACCCCAGCCCCACCCACAAAAATTACCGAGGATACTGTAGGCTAACTTCCTTGGTCAGATAACACAGGTACACTACCAAAAAACTGCCTCCAGTTTTGCAACTGATTCCTATAGATTTTGGGGTGCTGAATCCAGGAAAAATAGCCAAAATGTTCCATCGCGTCACGTTTTCTTGCAAAATTAGATTTCTTACCCATATAAGGAATGTTCACATAATTTCTTTTTAGCCGACTGCAGTTTATTTTCTTGGCCCAAAATAGAGGTTGTAATGGTTAACTAACTAGAAACACTCCCTCATGATATTTTAGAGTGTTTTGTATTCATTTTATACATTAACAGGACAATTGGGAGGCGGGGGGCTAAATCCAGTACTCGCGCTGGCGCATGTTCTTTCCTGTTCGCCTCGCTCGCTCGCTCGCTCAAACACGGTGGTTGCGACATGAACGTTCCTGTCAAATTTCAGTTTCTTGCAAGTTCATTATTACCTCTTGTTTGCTCAGTCGTAATCCAGCTTTATTCCGAAGTGGTTCACTACAGTTGTAGTTTGCAGTGCTGTGTATTTGTGATGGCTCACAGAGCCAGAGGTTGCGTCAACTCTCCGGACAGTTTTTGTTTTATTTGTGGGGAATATACCGTGAAAAAGCGGCAGAGGAACATTTCTGCATTTATTAAAAAAGTATATTTCGCCTATTTCGGTTTGAAGTTAGGCGATCAAGACAAACCGTGGGCTCCTCACAAAGTGTGCAAGACATGTGAGGAAGATCTACGCTTATGGATGAAAGGTAAAAAACAAGCATTTCGTTTCGGAATACCTATGATGTGGCGTGAACAAAGAGACCACAGCAGTGACTGCTATTTTTGCTCTTGCATTGTGAAGGGATACAACTTAAAAAATAAGAACGTAATAAGTTACCCCAACCTTCCCTCAGCAATTAGGCCTATGCCTCATAGCAACGAAGTACCTGTGCCTGAACCACCAAAATCTTTGGATCATATTTGTGTGGACGGTTCTGATCATGATGAGACTCATCAGATGGCTTTTCCCGATGAGTCCAGTACTTCCGAGTTTGAAACTGAACCAGATCCGAAACCTGAACTTTTCTCTCAAGCTGAATTGAATGATTTAGTCCTGGATTTAGGACTCCCAAAAGATGCTGCCCAACTGCTAGGTTCTCGGCTTCAACAGAAAAATCTATTGTCACCAGGAACAACTTTTTATTGGTACCGCAACCGCTGTCAGACGGCTGCCTAGGGTGAGAACTTACACAATCTTGACGATGCATATATTCATATGATTCTTGCAAGGTATTGTGGGTATTGTAGTTCATTCACTCCCAAACACAGCTGATGACAATAATTTGAGTTGTGAAACCAAGTGGTAAGATCAATAAAATACTTCTTTTATTGATGGGGTTTAATTCACCCAGCACATGTATGCTTGATAGCACTATAAATGAGGTTACTTGCTTGCAGTGTTTAAAATGGATAACAAAAAGTCACAAAGTAAACCAGAAAACAACCTTCAGTTTGTCAGGCAATTAGCTAATGTTTTCTTAGCAAATAATTACCAAATACAAAGGCACAAAGTAAAGAATAAACTTTGCTGGTTAGGTTAACTTCTGCTTATTTTCCACGCCGATCTCAGCAGTGATTCTCCCTTGCTCACACACACAATCAGGTGCAGCCCTAATTACTATCAATGGACCAGCTGAAAGCCTTTAGCTGGCTGGCTGCTACTATGTGAGCCCAAATCCTGCTTTAAGAGCTGTTTGCAGTGGAAATAAAGAACAAAGTTAGGTTTCTTTGTGATGGCTGATGTGTTTGCTCACAGAAAGCTAGCATTTAGATAGAGAATAGTCCATATAAATAGTTTCATCTGCTGTATCTCCCCCTTCATCAACAATCATAGGGTCAATATCATACATTGGCACAGATGAGTCTTTCATTAAGGCACTATCATGAGAATGCTTATTCCCTTGCTGCCATTCTCTATTATAGATAGGGTCTGGATCAGTGTTCATACCTGAGCCTCTCCTGCTATCATTATTTCTCTCTGTATAGCCTGGCCAATATGTAATCCAATTCTGATGTCCAGCCTTCCAATCTTGATCCCTGGACACTGGATCTTCTCTCACATACCTTCTGGCCTTGGTCTGAAAGTCCCTTCCACATGCAGTCTTCTCTCTTCCAGGTAGCCACTGGTGATTCCTATCTCTGCCAATCCATTCCTCTGGCTGAATCCAATCCAATGGACTCTGCTGGCATTTGGAATACCTCCCAGTATGGGTACTGCCTTGGAATCTCCCAGACCTTCCAATGGGCTTTCTTCTCTTCCTTCCAGAGAGTTTCCTTCTCTCTCTATCTGCTTGGCTTGGCTTCTGTTTCTCCAGGTGATACTGGTGCTTGAGCTTGTAGCCGTTGCTGTCTCTGTATCTCTTCCTCCCTCTGTAGCTGAAACTCTCCTTGAAGCTGTTATCTGAAGAATAAGCTCTATTCTTATCCTGTTCTAATGTGTGCTGCTCCCTAACACAGCGCAGCTGTGTTGAATCAGGCCCTGCCCTTTGAGATGAGTGCTTAGGGATTACCTCATAGCTCTCTTGATTGCACACACATTCTCTCACTTCAGCCCCTCTCATGGCTGCTGGAAACCTGGTGCATTCTGGGACTGGTAGTCTTTTATGTGAAAACTCTGTTTTCTTGCTTCTACCAGAACTGACAGGTTGCTTGTTCAGAGTCACATCATCTTTTCTATAGCTCCTACCTGAGCTATGATAAGCTTCCTTATCACACCGCGAGACACAATTTTTGAAGTATTTCAGCAAAGAGGAAGATTTGGTATTTTGCAACGATATATACGGAGTGATGGAAAAGTTTAAACTCAAGTATGATCCTGCTGAATGGCGGCTGTTCATTGATTCGTCAAAAGACAGCATAAAAGGTGTTCTTCTTCATAATGGCAACACATTCGCTTCAGTTCCTATTGCTCACTCTGTTATTCTCCAAGAAAAATACGAGAATTTGGCCCTGATTCTTCAGAAGATTCGTTATGATGAGCATAAGTGGATGATTTGTGGAGACTTTAAAATTCTATCCATGCTATTAGGGCAGCAATCCGGTTTCACCAAATATCCCTGCTTCCTTTGCTTGTGGGATAGCCGGGCCCGCGACCTACACTGGGGGAAAAAAGACTGGCCAATTCGGGAGTATTTGAGACCCGGTGAGAAAAATGTTCATGAGAGCTTGGTACCTCGTGATAAAATTCTATTACCACCTCTCCACATTAAGTTGGGTCTCATTAAGCAATTCATCAAGTCCCTTCCAAAAGATGGTGAGTGCTTTCGGTACCTTTGCTCAAAGTTCCCCCGACTTTCTGAAGTAAAGCTAAAGGAAGGAGTGTTTGTTGGCCCTGATATAAGGAAACTCATTTCAGATGGAGCATTCGCTGAAACGATGTCTGAGAAGGAAAAAGAAGCCTGGGATTCCTTCAAGGATGTTGTTCTCAAATTCTTGGGGAACAGGCGGGATGAGAACTATAAGGATATTGTTGCCAGGATGCTCAATGCCTTCAAAGAACAAGGCTGTAACATGAGCCTGAAAGTCCATTTCTTGCACTCCCATGTGAACTACTTTCCCGAAAACTTGGGGGCGTACAGTGAAGAACAAGGTGAAAGGTTTCACCAGGACATCAAGGACGCAGAGAGAAGGTACCAAGGAAGATGGAACACCACTATGATGGCTGATTTCTGCTGGTTGCTGCTGCGGGAAACCCCAGATGAAAAATACGCCAAGCAGCGCACCAAGAGAAGCATTCGGGGGAAGAAGAAACGGGCCCACCAGGAGATTGATTGACCCAAGAATGACTTTAAAATCTAAACTGTGTTGACAAATATCGTGTTTTTACTAAACTTTGAAATAAAAATTTGCTAGTTATTACCACAGTATCGGATCTCATTTATTAGAATTTTATTTTCACACCATCGGGTGTTTGTCTTCATGTATTGCAATGGTGCGATTTGCGTTTTCTATTCTTACATACATACCTGTACAACATTTTTTGCACATTTCTTTGCTTTGCTTTGTGTCTAACCTCGCTCTTATATGCTCAATGTTTGTGCACATGTATGTGGCTGTTTTAAGTGCAGACAATTTTGCTACCATCACAGTGTGTTTTGTTGACATTACTCTATTCTTATGTGCTGCCTTGTTACAATTTTCTTTATTCTTATTTGAATAACTACTAAACAATTAGTATAAAGAATTCATCCAAGAAACTTTTATCTCGATCGCACTCAATCTGAAACGTTCACCTCAAACTGCTAACCCAATGTAGCAAAAAATCTGTACGTGATGGAGCAAATTGGTTACCAGATTTGGATTCAGCGCACCAAAAAACGTAAAAATCAATCGAAACATTAGAGGCAGTTTAAAAAAATTTTTTTTTAGTGTACCTGTGTAATAATTAAACTGGGAACCTCAAAATCCAAACATGAAATGTACAACACTGGAGAAATAAAACTATACAGTAATTTCCTCTTGCACTAAACAAAAACGCAAAGATGTTAGCAATACACACTTCCCAGACCAGACATATTCCAGTTAATAAATTCAAAATAAAAAGTATTTTTCTACCTTCTGTTTGGGCGTTTTATTTTTCAGTTGCAATTGCTCCAGTCACTTTCTTCTGGTTTCTTCGTGTCTTCTGCGAGCTATCCATTTGTCCTTTCTTCTCTTTTAGATGTTTTCCATTCTCTCTCTATTTCTGCTTTAACATACTGATTGTTTCCCTTTTGCTCTTTCCCCCAATTCTTTCCTTATTCCTTTATCATCCGTTTAAATTTCACCCTTCCATTCTCAAGCCCCTCTTACTCTCCCAATACCCATCATAGACTTTTCTTCCACACAAAATATTTTTCCCCTCTCCATTCTCATTCCCCATCCATTCTAGTCCTCCCCCAAAATCAGTTCCCTTATAGTTCTAGACCCACCCAGCATCCACTCCCTTCTAGTCCCATTCTCCCATGCCCCACATCAGCCCATTTCCAGTCCTATTCCAGCTCTTCATCAGCCCATTTCCAGTGCTAGCCCTCACATCACAGGCCATTTCCAGTCCTAGCCCCCTCCCCCAATCACAGCCCATTTCCAGTCCAAGTCCCCCATCACAGCCTATTTCCAGTCCTAGGCCCCCCCACCATCACAGCCCATTTGCAGTCCGAGTCCCCCCGCACCATCACAGCCCATTTGCAGTCCTAGCCCCCCTAATCACAGCCTATTTCCAGTCCAAGTCTCCCCCCACCCCATAGCCCTTTTCCAGTCCTGGTACCCTCCACCTCCATCACAACCCATTTCCAGTCCATGTCCCGCCCCCCCCCATAGCCCTTTTACAGTCCAGGTCCCCCCCCCATCACAGCCCATTTCCAGTCCATGTCCCCCCCCCCTAGCCCTTTCCCGGTCCACGCCCCCCCTTCACAACCCATTTCCAGTCCAACTCCCCCCCCATAGCCCTTTTCCATTCCAGGTCCCCCCCCCATCACAGCCCATTTCCAGTCCAAGTCCCCCATCACAGCCTATTTCCAGTCCTAGGCCCCCCACCATCACAGCCCATTTGCAGTCCGAGTCCCCCCACACCATCACAGCCCATTTGCAGTCCTAGTCCCCCCCCCCCACCATCACAGCCCATTTGCAGTCCTAGCCCCCCTAATCACAGCCTATTTCCAGTCCAAGTTCCCCCTCCCTCCACCATAGCCCATTTCCAGTCCAAGTTCCCCCCCCCCATAGCCCTTTTCCAGTCCAGGTCCCCTCCACCCCCATCACAACCCATTTCCAGTCCATGTCCCCCCCCCCCATAACCCTTTTACAGTCCAGGTCCCCCCCCCCATCACAGCCTCTTTCCAGTCCAAGTCCACCCCCCATAGCCCTTTTCCGGTCCAGGTCCCCCCCCATCACACCCCATTTCCAGTCCAAGTCCCCCCCCCCCCGAGCCCTTTTCCAGTCCAGGTCCCCCATCACAGCCCATTTGTAGTCCTAGCCCTCCCCCCCCATCACCGCCCATGCAGTCCTTGGCCTCCCCCCCCCCCCGACCAGCACCGCGGCTGTCTGAGGGGCTTTAGAGGGAGCCAGGGAAGCCCGTGCGAGGCCCCGGCTCCCTCTGTACAACCCCCAGCGTGAAGAGCCTTTTCCTTCACGCTGGCGGTTGTTTCTGTGAAGCCGCGAATGCTGGGAAAGGTTAAAGGGTATTGCCTTTAACCTTTCCCAGCAATCACGGCTTCAGAGAAACAGCCGCCAGTGTGAAGGAAAAGGATCTTCACGCTGGCGGCTGTACAGAGGGAGCCGGGGCCTCGCGCAGGCTTCCCCGGCTCCCTCTGAAGCCCTCCGGTGTGTGGGCCGGCCCTGGGTGTTTTTTTTTTTTTTACTTCGGGTCGGAAGAAAAGCCGGTCTTTTGCTCTGGCCGCTCCCGATCTTGCGGCCAGAGCAAAAAAACGGCTTTTCAAGGGCCAGTTTTGCATCTGCACCGGCAGCCGGCCTGGCCATGGAAAAACCGGCCAGTTGGCAACCCTAAACTACATATGCAAATACGATGTGTGCTGTTGAGTCAGTGCTGACTTGATGACCCAGTACCCTGTTGATTCAGGCATGGCGTAGTCTCAGTGCCATTCACTGAGCTGGGTCGAATTGTCCTGAAATATCAGTTTTCCTGGCCCCTGAATCGCGTTCTGGTGTGCATATGACGTCTTTAATACTGCCTCCTTCTGCCTGTAGCCATGGAATTGGACAATGCTACTTGTGGTCGAGCATCATTGTTTCTGCATGGACCCAAGCAGTGCACTTGCTCCAATTCAATATTTCCCACTTGACTTCCCGGGGGAGATTTAACAGTAGCCATGTTTTGAGAAAACCAACAAGCTCTGTCTCGGCCACAGACTCTTCAATGCCTAGGAATTGGAGATTTTTCTTGCAGCCGTAATTCTAGATTGTTGAGTTTATCATTTTGTTTTCAAACCAGGGCCTCAAGTTACGTAATGGTATTGGTTTGTGTATTATGAGTATCCTCCACTGTGGACACCCATTGTTCGACCTGATCAATTCAGCCACCAAACTCTGTAAGTATGTGGGCAACATGTGTCAACTGATCTGACAGCGTTTGAAAATACTGCTCCAGGATTTTGACTACAGCGGCGGAGACCTACTCAACTAGTAGGGCTGTAGATTCCATGCGCGGGCTCGAGGGCGAGCTGTTGGTCATCTTTACCTTGGTTGGGTGCAGCTGCTCCTGCCAGGCAGTTTTCACTGCCATTGACTCGCAGGAACATAACTGTTTCATGGTTTTCTCACCTGCAGATGCCCAAGAATATAACAAGTATAATTAAGTACATAAAAGAGCTGAATGTGGGTTCTCAGGGGACGGGGAACCCCAGAGCTGATCTAGGCGCAATCTGTTTGGCTCGCTGCATCACATGACTCCCTCAAGATGCACATTTTTACTAAAGAGATGTGGCATCCATGGGTACATTGCGGAGATGTGGCGTTTCCAAAATGTGCAACTTTGAAGAATACGGTGGGCGTGGGAATGTCCAAAATGTTTACCTGTGTCCTATAATATTGATGGGGGGTGTATTTCTCCATTATATCATATGGCCTGTGCCTACACCCGTGTGCCGGCCGTGCATCAGATGTGTGCACGGCCAACTGGATAGCGCTTTGCCCATGCCGTGCCAGACACATCTACCTCCCCGATTCCAGACCTGCATGCATGTCTAGATCTGCAGATGCGGAATTAGGTTCAAACGGGGCCGGTTTTCAATTTAGACATGTCCATGGGCCAGACGTGCATGCTATGAAATCTGCTATGTTAGAGAGGGCATTGAGTCACACAGGATGAAAGTGTTACAGGAAACAAAATACACTGTAGAATTTCTTTGGATATAAATTCCATGTAAAATGGGGAAGGTAACGGCAGTGGGGGTGTACTACTGTCCACCTGACCAGAATGAACAGATGGATTTTTGAAATGCTAAAAAGAAATCAGGGAAGCTAAGAAAAGCTACAACACCATAATAATGGGTGATTTCAATTACTCTGGCATTGATTGGGTCAATGTCACAGCAGGACATGCAAGTGAAAGAAAGTTTCTAGATGAAATAAATGACTGCTTCTTAGAGGTGCTGGTTCATGAACCAAGAAGAGGGGAATCTATTTTAGACCTAGTCATCTATTTATTTAACAAGTTTTCTATACCGCCTTATCCTTCAATCAAAGCAGTTTACATTATAACTTTGAACAGTTTACATAGCAACAAAGTGACAGGGCAGGGGGAATTGCAGAACAACACAACATAACCTATATACAGAGGGTCCCATTTCCATCGGGGCATGTCTGGCCCGTCCAGACATCCAAAATCTGTACGGGCCGGATTTGCACCTGATTCTGCACCTGTGGGAGTTCAATGTTCCCGTGGGAGCAAAATTGGGTCCAAAGGGCCTGGAAGGGCAGGACCTACCCCGATTCTCTGCCACCGTACATACTCCTCCCACTCTGTCTAACCCAGATGGAGCACCTTCATAGAGCCCAGGTACTGTGGTGTCCCATCGCCGTGGCACCAGATGCCATGTAGGAGTCCCAATCTGCCACGTCTGACCAACACTGCTGTTTGCCACTACCTGACCCTCGACCCTAGGAGGGGCCTGCTAAGGCCCGGGTCTGGCTGCGGGGAACCTCCCACTTCCCTCACTTGGGTTGAGGGTCCTGCTGCTGCCGATACTCTTCTTCGGGGGGGGGGGCTTATTCCACCCCCAACCATGGATGTACAGGGCCATGACTGGAATCGTCCCTGTATGTCTGGGGTCAGGGTCCTGCCTCCACCCTGCCCACGCTCCTCCCCCAGTCCTCCCCTTCCCGTTCCCATCCAGAGCTCCCTGCACATCTCCTGTGTACATGCAGGGAGCTCTGGGCATGGAATTAGGCCCAAATTGTTTTTGTGGAGATGTTCGTCCAAAATGGACATACATCCCTGATAAAGGCTGATTGGAATGACCCCCAATATGTACAACAAGGTGGCAAAGTCCTTAGTGGAACACAGGATCTGGTGCAAGAGATAACGGTGTTGGGCCACTTGGCAACAGTGATCGCATTTGATTTAATAAATGGAGGGAGGACAGCAAGAAAATCCACTGTACTACCTTTTAACTTTAAAAAGGGAGACTATGATAAAATGAAGAGAGTAATTCATCAAGTATGGGCGTTGTTTAAAAATATTATCCTGGAAGCCCAGGCCACATGTATTCCACGCTTTAAGAAAGATGGAAGGAAGGCAAAAAAACGTTATTATCAAACCCCAATGCATTTCGTCCCAAAGGGCCTTCTTCGGGGGGGGGGGGGGGGTACAAAACCTGTGACACAGCTGAACAAGTGTGTATCAAAGACAATATCTTGTAGGTTCAGCTATTATTCAGAAAGAGTAGTTATTCACCTGTAACAGGTGTTCTCCAGGAGCAGTCCTCACATATGGGGTGTCATTGGCGCCGATGAAGCCCCAGCGGAGCATTTCCCCAGCTTTCTATGAAAGCCTTTGGGAATGCAGGCATGCATGCGCGGTTCCCTTCCCGCCTAAAGGTGCCATCTTACCTCAGTCAAATGACATAGCTAAGAACAGCACACAAAAATGAAAAATAAACTATGTACAACTGCAACTCCCAGGGGAGGAGGGAGGGTTGTGAGGACTGATTCCTGCTGCTCCTGGAGAACATCTGTTACAGGTGAGTAACTACTCTTTCTCCAGGACCAAGCAGGAAGTCTGTCCTCACATATGGGTGACTCCCCAGCTCTGGGCTACCGAGGAACCCAGGCTGAACAAGAGAACTCCCTCTAGTCTCAGCAGCAAAGAAAGGCTTTTCAAGGACATAACCTCCACCGGTAGCCCAACAGAGGGCAGGAGTTGCCTAAACCTCAAAAAGATTCTGGAGTACTGCTTGGCCAAAAGCACTGTCCCTACGGGACTCCCTCTCCAGGCAGTAATGGGCCGCAAAAGTCTGGCTTGAAGACCAAGTTGCAGCCCTGCAGATGTCTACCAAGGGCACAGAGCGGAGATGAGCCACTGAGGCAGCCATTGCCCTGACACGATGGGCCGTGACCCTACCCTGCAAAGGAAGGTCAGCCGCCTTGTAAGCCCAGGTGATACAGTCAGCTACCCAGATGGACAAGGTACGCTTGGACACAGCCAGCCCCAACCTATTGGGGTCAAAGGATACGAAGAGCTGAGTAGCCCTTCTATGCCCCTGCGTACGGTCAAGGTAGAAGGACAAGGCCCTCCTACAGTCCAGGGTATGCTGGACTGCTTCAGCCTGGCTTGCATGAGGCCTAGGGAAGAATGTTGGAAGAACCACCTCCTGGTTGAGGTGGAAAGAGGAGACAACCTTAGGGAGGAACTTGGGATGAGTCCTAAGGACTACCCTGTTCCTATAAATCCTGGTGTAAGGCCTATCACAGACCAGGGCCTGAAGCTCAATTACTCGCCTAGCCGAGGTAAGGGCTATCAGGAAGAGTGCCTTCCATGATAGGAAGCGTAGTGGACAAGTAGCCATCGGCTCAAAAGGTGGGCGAGTCAGCTGCTGCAAGACCACATTCAGCTCCCACTCAGGGGCAGGAGGACGGAAGGGAGGCTTGAGCAAAAGCAAGCCCCTGAGAAAGCAGGACACCAAGGGGTGACCAGATAGAGAATGTCCCTCCACCAGAGAGTGGTGAGCTGCTAGAGCTGAGAGGTGGACCCGAACAGAATTGGACTTAAGTCCCTGATTTGATAAGTGCAGGAGGTACTGAAGCACAACTGGTACCGTACAAGAGAAAGGGTCCTCTGTACGTAGCTGACACCACACAGAAAACCTTTTCCATTTGAGAGCATAGGTTTTCCTAGTGGAGTGTTTCCTAGAGGCTAGGACAACCTCCTCAACTTCCTGAGGTAGGCTCCAGGGAGCCAAAACTATCCTTGCAGCCTCCAGGCCATCAAATTGAGAGCTTTGAGATTGGGGTGCAGAAGGGAACCCTGCTCCTGTGAGAGAAGGTCGGGTTGCAACCCCAGAGGTAGTGGCGGATCCACCGCCAGTTGAAGCAGAAGAGGAAACCAAGGCTGTCTCGGCCACCTGGGAGCTACCAGCAGGACCGAGGCCTTGTCCTGAAGAACTTTGAAGAGAGTTCGGGCCACCAAGGGCATGGGAGGAAATGCATACAGGAGGCTCTGAGACCAGGATATCAGAAAAGCATCCGCTGCTATCCGCAGAGGATGCGGTTGTCTGGAGCAGAACTTTGCAGTTGCTTGTTCATTGGACTGGCAAAGAGATCTATCAAAGGGAGACCCCATTTTAGGAAGATCTTCTGAACTACTGAAGGATGCAGCTGCCACTCGTGGGGCTGCAGTATTCTGCTTAACCTGTCTGCCAGGTAGTTGTCCTGACAGGTAGTTGTCCTGGCCTGGAAGGTACACAGCCCTGAGGAGCATGTTGTGCTTGAGGGCAAATGAACAAAGGTCCTGAGCCTGCCGACAAAGGAACCGGGACCCAGTCCCACCCTGTTTGTTCACATAAAACATGGCTACTTGGTTGTCTGTCTGAATCAGGACAGATTGGTGAGCCAGGGTAGGAGTGAAAGCTTTGAGTGCTAATCGAATAGCTCTGAGTTCGAGGAGATTGATCTGCTGTGCAGCTTCCCAAGGAGACCACAGGCCCTGGGTGCACTTGCCCAGACAATGAGCTCCCCAGCCTTGCAGGGAGCGTCCGTGGTCAGCACTACTGTGTACCCTGGAATCTGAAAAGGCACCCCCTTCAGTAGATTGGGTGGCTCCAGCCACCAGTTGAGGGAGTGCAGAAATTGTATGGACACCCTTATCCTGTCTCTGAGGTTGCCTGTGGCCTGTGACCACTGAGACCGAAGGCACCACTGTGCAGGCCTCATATGGAGCCTGGCATTGGGGGTCACATGTACCGTCGAAGCCATGTGGCCCAGAAGCCGCAGGCAGAGTCTGGCGGAGACCAGTGACCTGCTGAGAAACTGATTTGCCAAGGCCATCAACCTTTGGGCCCTGTCTGCTGGCAAGAAAGCCTTTGCCAGCAGAGAGTCCAGTCTTGCTCCTATGAACTCCAAGTTCTGGGAGGGGAGCAAAGTGGACTTTGCAAAGTTTATGACAAACCCCAGCCTTTGGAGAAGAGCAATAGTGCTGAGGGTGGCCAGTTTGGCCTCCTGGCATGTCTGACCCCTGATGAGCCAGTCGTCCAGATAGGGGAAGACAGATTCCCTGATTTCTCAGGTAGGCCGCCACCACTGCTAGGCACTTTGTGAAGACTCTGGGGGCGGAGGTGAGGCCGAAAGGCAGCACTCTGTATTGATAATGGTTTCCTCCCACAATGAACCTGAGGTACTTTCTGTGGTCTGGATGAATGAGGATGTGAGTGTAGGCATCCTTTAGATCTAAAGAGCATAGCCAATCTCCCTGCTGGAGGTAGGGCAGAAGTGTCCCAAGAGTAAGCATCTTGAACTTCTCTCTCACGAGGAACTTGTTGAGGTTCCTGAGGTCCAGAATGGGGCGAAGGCCACCGGTTCTTTTGGGCACCAGGAAATATCTGGAGTAGAAACCGTGACCTTGTAAGTGGGGAGGCACAGGCTCCACCGCCCTGTCCACCAACAAACCTTGAAGCTCTTGCAGAAGAAGGTCTGTGTGCAGGGGAGGCCTTGGAGGCTCCCCTGGAAAATATGGTGGAGGCAGTTGGTGAAAATGCAGGGCATAACCCTTGTTGACTATGTCCAACACCCAACTGTCCCTGGTGATAAGGGGCCACTGGTGGGCAAAGAGGGCGAGGCGACCTCCTGTGCAGGGTTGGGAGAGAGGTGGAGGAGAGGCTAAAGGAGTCAAAACCCCCCACCCTGCGGAGTGGTAGCAGGGGCCTGTGGCTTGGGGGTCCTCTGCCTACGGGGCCCATTATCCTGCCCCTTGGCTTGCTGATCCTGGGGGGCAGCTTGGGCAGCCTGATATTGCAGGTACTGTTTGTAGGCAGTGCCCTTCCTCGGGTAAAAGGGCTTTTTACCCGAGCCCTTCTTTTTATGAGAAGGGGCAGAGGTCTTTCTAGACAGCCTTGTCCGTGTGAGGTGCTCAGTTTCGAGCTGAATGGCCTTCTCGGTCATGGGCTTGCCAAAAAGGTTTTCACCTCGGCAAGGGACATCGACCAACTTGTCCTGAACCCATGGCTCGAGGTCCGATGACTGCAGCCACGCCTGGCGTCGAGCCGCGATGCCGGCTGCCGCAACTCGGGCCGAAGCCTCGAAGCCATTGTAGATGGCGCGGGACATGAACTTCGAGCAGTTCCGAATCCCCGAGGACAAGGACTTAAATCTCTGCAAGGGTTCCCCGGAGAGACCAGCAGAGAACCCGGCCAACTCCTTGGCCAGATCCCGTAAGTACATGCCCACGTACAGCTGGTAGGACTGGACACAGCAAGCAAGCATCGAGCCCTGGAAGCACTTTCTACCGACGCCATCGAAGTTTCGGGCCTCCCTGCCATGGGGCATCGCGGAGTGCATCTTCTGGCTCTTCAGTCGATGCAAGGCCGATTCCACAACCATAGAATGGTGTGGTAGCTGTGCCTTCTGAAAACCATAGAATGGTGTGGTAGCTGTGCCTTCTGAAAACTCGATAGATCGAGTCGACTCGCTTGCTGAGAACCGGCGCCGAGGCCGGTGCCTCCCACATACGGAAGAGGAGCCGTTCCAGCATCGGAGGAACCGGAACAGTAAAGGCCTCCTTCGGAGGAGAGTCATACTGTAGGCCCTCGAGCTCTTCAGGCTCGAGGCTCCTCCTCGGGGTCCGCCGGAATAGCCAAGGCAGTGGCCATATCCCGGACAAACTCAGAGAACCGAGTATCCTCCAGGGGGGACCTACTCCGGGGCTCAGACTGCGGTGAGTCCGACGGGACGCACCGAGTCTTGAAGGTATCAGGAGACTCCTCGTCCTCCGTCTCCCAAGCTGACTCGTCCGAGGAGGAGTCAGGGTCCGACCCTGCGGGGCCCTGGAGCACCCGCCCCGAAGCCGGAGGCATCGGCGTCGACGCCCTTGGTCCCGAACGGGAGGTCGAGGGAGACCGCGACTGAGGTCGACTCCGAGTCACGATGGACTCAAGTATCAGCTCAGTCTCCGGGGTCGACTTCGAAGTCGATATCCCGGTGATCTTGGCAGATGCGCCAGACAGGCTGGCCATCAGTGCCCGCTGCTGCTCCATGAAGGCAGACAGTCTGCTCTCCAAGGCTGTCATCCTGAGACTCAGCAGCCACCGACTCGGGCCCCGGCGGCGGCTCCCTGGGAGGAGAGTCCTCGAGGACTATGGGGCTTACGTGTCCAGCAGACTCTGGCTCCATGCGAGGTACTTTTGCAGGCTTCTCGTGTTCCACGGGCCCTGGGCGATGGTCGGGGGTCTTAGACCTGGCCCTCGAGGAGCCAGGGACCTCCTCCGACGACGCCCTCGCGAGCCGCTTCTTCCTCTTGCATTCCCGGTCGGGGGACCCCCTGTCCGAGGAGCTTCGACGGCGCTCGGGATCAGAATCCCGAGATGTCGAGGCCTCAGATGAGGTCCGGGCCCGGCCGGAGGCTGAGTCCGAGAAAAGCCTTTCTTTTTGCTGCTGTCGACTTCGGAGTGCCTTGGAAGACATCTTCCCACATGGCCCGCACGACTTAGGGTCGTGGTCGGGGCCGAGGCACCGAAGGCAGCAGTCGTGTGTGTCGGTGAGAGACATTAATTTCTTACACCGATCACACTTTTTAAAACCGCTGGAAGCCATTGGGGAAAAAAGAGTCCCCGCGAGGTCAAAGGACTGGCCTTCCAGGGAAAAATGGAAAAAAGGGCGCGAACGCCAGCCACGAAGGGCAAAAACTGAAAAAGAAGAATCGGGCTCGATACCAGTGTACCGAACCCGGCGAGAGGGGAGCCGGCGTCGAACCGAGAGAAAAAATAGCGATAATCGCCGAAAAAAATCTAATTTTAACCAGTAAAACAGGACACACGTCCGGTGGGCTTCACAGAAAAAAAAAGAGACTGAGGTAAGATGGCACCTTTAGGCGGGAAGGGAACCGCGCATGCGTGCCTGCATTCCCAAAGGCTTTCATAGAAAGCTGGGGAAATGCTCCTCTGGGGCTTCATCGGCGCCGATGACACCCATATGTGAGGACTGACTTCCTGCTTGGTCCTGGAGAAAAACCTGTGCCATTGGCACAGTAGGTTTTATTCAATGAGTTTTAGATTTTAGCTGCTCTCTTTTTCTGAATAATAGCTGAACTTACAAGATATTATGTCTTTGTACACTTGTTCAGCTACATCACAGGTTTTGTACCCCCTGAAGAAGGCCCTTTGGGCCAAAATGCGTCGGGGTTTGATAATAAAGAGCCTGCCATCTGTCTTACGAACCTGATATTTTGTTGTTCCTGTAATTTTGAAAGAGCCAGTCAGTATTGTTGCTCACCTGTAGCAGATGTTTTCCATAGATAGCGAGATTGATCAGGCACAGAAAGGGGTGATGTCATCACATGTTGCTGGGGCTGCCTTTGGAACTGGCTGGCTGTTACCGTACCTCTTGTCCAGTCCCTGCACTTGTGGTTGGATCATCAGAAGCTAATCAAGGGCTTCCCTCTTCAGAGGGTGCCACCACAGAAGACACTTACTACAGAAGCATCCAAGCTGGGTTAGGAAGCGCATCTAGATGGCCTCCACACTCAAGGCATCTGGTCCAGCAGGACAGCCTGAACCAGATCAATTTCTTGGAACTATGAGCCATAGTGAATGCTCTTAGAGCTTTCTGGACTCTCCTAGCCAAACAGATTGTACTGATTCAGACCAACAATTAGGTCGTGATGTACTACATAAAAAAGTAGGGGGTACGGGTTTGTATTGCCTGTGCTGGGAGGTGGTCCAGTTATGGAAGTTTGCCATTGCTCATGGTAAGGAGTTAAGGGCCACATATCTGCACCTGGAGCAAAATACCCTGGTGGACCAGTTGAGCCACATCCTCCAGCCACACAAGTGGACTCTGAACAGGGATGTCATGGTCTTGATCCTTTAGAAGTGGGGTACCCCCTCAATAGATCTGTTCGCCACTCAGCACAATGCCCAAATGGATCAGTTCTGCTTCAGGGTCGCCTCGTGCAGCAGGCCAGCTCTGGATGCTTTCCTCCCTTACTGGGGGAAGGGCCTGCTATACATATATTCTCCCATTCCTCTCATAGCGAAGACCCTGCTGAAGCACCATACAGACAGGGATATAACGATCCTCATCGCACCATATTGGCCCAGGCCGCTGTGGTTTCCCCTTTTGTTTTAACTCTCCCAGTGGGAACTCCTGTGGTTGGACTCTGTCCCCAACCTTATATCACAGGAGGATGGGAGGATGCTGCACCCCCAACATCAGATCCTTGGCCCTCACTGCATGGATTTTGAGAGGCTAGTCCTGTCAGAGCTTAACCTGCCCAATGGCACAGCAAATGTTCTGTTGGCCTCTAGGAGGGTCTCAACGAGAAGGTCTTATGCTTTCAAATCAAGGAGTTTTGCTTCCTGGTGTGCAGTTCAGGACCTGGATCCCTTTAAGTATTCCATCAACAGGCTTCTTGAGTACCTCCTACACCTTTCGGAGTTGGGTCTGAAATCCAACTCTGTCAGGGTCCACCTCAGCATGATTGAGGTCTACCATCTCAGTTTGGAATTAAAGTCTATATCTACTCAGCCCTTGGTGGTTTGCTTCATGCAAGGCTTGCTCCTCTCGAAATCTCCCTTCAAGCCTCTGACAGTGGCTTGGGACCTCAGTATGGTTTTGGTACAGCTGCTTGACTCCTGTCCATTGAAGTTCTTGACCTGGAAGGTCTTGTTCCTAATGGCAGTTACCTCAGCATGCTGTGTTAGTGAGTTCCAAACTGTAGTGGCTCATCCAGCATACACCAGGTTCCATCATAATAGAGTAGTCCTGTGCACTCATCCTCGATTCCTCCAAAAGGTTGGTATCAGCTTTCCATCTTAATCAGTCAGTTGTTCTGCCGACTTTCTTTCTGAGGCCTCACACCCATAGAGAGGAAGAGGCACTGCATACGCTGGACTGTAAACGAGCCTTAGCTTTCTACTTAGAGCGGATGAAGGCCCACCAAAAGTCCATCCAGCTGTTTGTTTCTTTGAACCCAGCAAGCTAGGGGCTACCGTTTCCAAATTGACTCTTTCAATTTGGCTGGCAGACTGCATCTCTTTCGCTTATGCCCAGGCTGGCCTGTCCCTTGATTTCATGTCAAAAGCTCACAATGTCAGAGCCATGGCTGTGTCGATGGCCAACATGGAAGCGATCTGCAGGGCTGCAATGTGGTCTTCTGTCTACACATTCACATCTCACTACTGTCTGGATGAGGATTCCTGATGTGACAGCAACATCGGCCAATCTGTGGTGTTTAGGGATTAGAATCCATCTCCATCCCCCCAAGGCCCTACTGTCCATCCAGGCTTCCAAACCCCCCCCAAACAAACCACAGAGCACGAATGAAACTGTATGGTGAAGAAGCTGAATCAGATGAGTTCCCCTTTGGGGACTACCAATGCTTACATAGTTGATTCTCCATTTCTTTGTTCGCTTTGCCCTGTTGGGATTTTTGGTCTCCTCGGTTTTCGGTAGCCTGTAGCATGGGAGTCCCATATGTGAGGACTTCATTCCTACTTGTCCACGGAGAAAAGGCAGTTACTCACCTGTAGCAGGTGTTCTCTGTGGACAACAGGAATAAGTCCTCACAACTCTCTCACCTCCCTGAGGAGTTGTTTTCTGCTACAGTTTTGTTATCATACTGGAGAAAATGGCACCATGATAGGAGAGAAGGCAAGCACAGTGGAGCCTCCCAAAAGTTTCCAGTAGAAGCTGGAGAGCGTTGCTGTGCGGGGCTCTGTAGGTGATGTCACCCATACGTAAGGACTTATTCCTGCTGTCCAAGGAGAACACCTGCTGCAGGTGAGTAACTACCTTTTCTATTAGAACATGAGTCTCATTGAGGTTGCCTCATTTTCAATTTTTAAAAAAGGCACTACATGGACGGCAGCAGCCATGTGTGGCCCAGCATCTGCAAGTAAGACCGACTGTGATCACCGAGGAGATTTCTCTGTTGCAGATGGGTGAAATGAGGGTTTGTAATCTGTCCCTTGGCAGAAAGACTCTTGTCTGACTTGCATCCAGAATAGCACCTATAAAAGAAATGGTGGCTTTCCAAAAGTTGATTATGAAGCCCAGATTCAGGAGAAGATATACTGTCGTGTTCCTGATGCACAGAGCATAGATTTCTGAAGGAGACACTAGTTATCGAGGTATGGAAGTCTAGGTGACCTTGCTTGTGGAGGTAGATGGCTACCACTGTGAGACAATTCATGAATAATCTGAGAGTGAACAACAGACCAGAAGGATGAACTCTGTACTGAAAATGGTCCATCTGAAGAATGGATTAGCGATACTTTTTATAATGAAGATGGATTGGTATATGTATATATGTAACTTAAAATCTTTATTTATTTATTAACTTATACTCTAGGATACACAGCCAATCCCCTCTCTTTAAGAACAGTAGAACGGAGAGAAGCGTATTCACTTTGAATTTCACTTTGTGAAGAAAAAGGTTCAAGTCTCTGAGAACCAGTATAGGGAGTAAACTTATAGCCTCCTTTATAATGAGGGAATACTTGAAATAGAAGCCCTGATTGTTTTCCTGTGGTGGCACCAACCCTATGGCATTGTATTGAAGGGAAAGAGAGACTACTACTAAGAATTTTGTATAGTTGTAGGGTGGGTGAGCCTACCATAAGGGCCAATCTAGAGGCTGGAGTAAAAGGAGCACTAATAGAGGACAAGGCCATAGCTGTTTAAGTCTAATAAGAGAAAATATTTTTTCACTCAATGCATAATCAAACTCTGGAATTCGTTACCAGGAGATGTAGTAAAAGCTGTTAGTATAGCTGGGTTTAAAAAAGGTTTGGACAAGTTCCTGGAGGAAAGGTCTATAAACCATTATTAAAGAGGACCAGGGAAATCCACTGCTTGCCCCAATACAAGCATTGTGGAACCTGTGTGTCTTTTTGGGAAACTGCCAGGTTCTTGTGACCTGGATTGGCCATTGTTGGAAACAGGATACTGGGCTTGATGGAATTTGGTCTGACCCAGTATGGCATTTCTTGTGTTCTTATGTTCTGAGAGACTGAGTGAATTCTTTGCTTCAGTTTTTACGAAGATGATATAGGAAACTTACTCATGACAGAAATGATATTTAAAGGTGATGTATCAGAGGAATAAAAACAAATCTCAATAAATCAGGAAGGTGTAATACAGCAATTTGACAAAATAAAGAATAGCAAATCACCTGGACCAGATAGTATATATCTCAGGATGCTGAAAAAGCTCAAAAATTAAATTACAGATCTACTATTTGTTTACAAATTACTATCATTAAAATCATCTATTGTACCTAAACATTGGAGAGGGGTCAACATAATGCAAATTTTTAAAAGGGCTCCAGAGTGATCCAGGAAACTACAGACTGGTGAGCCTAACATTAGTACTGGGTAAAATGGTAGAAACTATTATAAAGAACACAATTACTGAACATATAGACATTCATGGTTTCATGGAACAAAGCTAACATGGATTTAGCCAAGGAAAGTCTTGTCTCACTAATCTCTTATATTTTTTTAAAGGTATGAATAGAGAGGTAGATAAAGGTGAGCCAGTTGATATAGTGTATCTGGATTTTCAGAAAACCTTTGACAAGGTCCCTCATGAAGAGACTCGAGGAAATTTAAAAAATCATAGGCTAGAAAGGCAGTGGACTATTGTGGATTGGGAACTGGTTAAAAGATAGAAAACAGAATGTAGGGCTAAGTGGTCAGTTTTCGCAATGGAGAAACGTGGAGTACCCCAGAGATCTGTGCTGGGTCCCCTGCTTTTTAACAGATTCATAAGTGACCTGGAAATGGGAATGAGTGAGGCAATCAAATTTGTAGTTGAAACAAAATTATTCAAAGTTCTTAAATCACAAGAGGATTCTGAAAAATTGCAAGAGGACCTTGAGAAATTGGAAAACTGGGCGTCCAAATGGCAGATAAAATTTAATGTGGACTAGTGCAAAGTTATACACTTAGAGAAGAACAACCCAAATCACATTAGGAATCACTACTCTGGAAAAGGATCTAGATAATACGTTGAAACATCTGCTCAGTGTGTTGTAGTGGCCAAGAAAGCAAACAGAATGCTAGGAATAATAAGGAAAGGAATGTAGAATAAAACCAAGGGTATTATAATGCTTCTGTATCACTCCATGGTGCGATTGCACCTTGAATATTATATGCCCTTCTAGTTACCATACTTTTCCTTTTTAATTTTGTATTGTAAACCGCCTTGCTGTAACAAAGGTGTGGTATATCAAGTGCTCAATAAACATAAACATAGTAGAATTAGACAAGGTACAGAGAAGGGCGACCAAAATGAAAAAGGGGATATGATGAAAGGCTTAAAAGGTTAGGGCTCTTCAGCTTGTAAAAGAGATGGCCGATGGGGTGATATGATAATGAGTGGAGTGGAACAGATAAACATAGATGGGTTGTTTACTCCATCAAAAAGTGGAAAGACCAGGGGGATACATAATGAAGCTACAATGTAGCAAATTTGACTAATTAGAGAAAATAGTCTTTCACTCAACATGTAATCAAACTCTGGAATTTGTTGCCAGAGGATGTAGTAAAATTGTTAGTGTAGCTGGTTTGAAAAAAGGTTTGGACAAGTTCTTAGAGGGGAAAATCCATAAACCATTATTTGAGTGGACTGGGAAAACCCACATCTTACCCCTTGGTTAAAGAGCATGGAATCTGTCTACAGTAGGAAAAGCCCTCGCGTATGGGTGATGTCATCCGATGGAGCCCTGTGTGGGAGCTTTCCCAGTTCCTCCCAGAAGCTTTTGGAAGCTGCATCCTGCATGCACACTTCTTCAGTGCCATCTTATCCTCAGTCTGATCAAAAAGCTGAGGATAATTCAACTCCTGAGGGAAGTGGGAGTGTTGTGAGGATTTTTCCTGCTGTCAATGGAGAATACCTGCTACAGGTAAGTAACTACCTTTTCACCTTGAACAAAGAGGAAAAAAGTCCTCATGTATGAGACTCATTAGCTACAGGCTACCTTGAACAAAAAACAGGGATAATATACTGTCCAACTGGGGCAACAGGCCTTTTATATACTTTATACCTTTTTTTTTTTAAAGGTAGCCTGAACTGAAAAAAGGGGTCTAAGGGGGGATGGAGTTGGATTCTATTCCCTGAACAGATTTCGAAGTACTGATCAGCTGTCGTGTCAGGAATCCCCAACCAGACAGTAGTGAGATGTGAATGTGTGGACAGAAGGCCATATTGCAGCCTTGCAAATCTCTTACATGGAGATCAAACTCAAATGGGCCACTGACACAGCCTTGGCTCTGACATTATGAGCCATGACATGACCTTCGAGGCTTAGGCCTGCCTGGGCACATTTGAATGAGATGCAGTCCATGAGCCAAATTGACAAGGTGCATTTGGAGATGGGAACCCCTAGCTTTTTTGGGGTCAAAAGAAACAAAAAGCTGGATGGACTTTCTATGTCCACTCCAAGTAGAAAGCTAAGGCTCACTTGCAGTCCAAAATGTTTAGCGTAGCTTCCACTTTGTGATTATGGGGTTTTGGAAAGAATGTTGGAAGGATGATTGACTGATTAAGGTGAAATTCTGTAACCACTTTCGGAAGAAACTTGGGATAAGTATGAAGGACCACTCTATTGTGATGAAATTTTATGTAAGATCGATGCCTGAAGCTTGCTCACTGTGTGTTGAAGTGACCACCACCAAAAATATCTTCCAGGTCAAGAATTTCAGAAGACTGGTATTAAGCAGCTTGAATACAGCTTTCATCAGCTATATCAGAGCCACATTGAGGTCCCAAGACATTGTGGGTGGCTTATAGGAAGGTTTGAGCAGAAGTAGACCTTCATGAAGTGAACTCCTGCGATATCAAATCTGATATTTGCCCAAGCCGTATTGGATCCTGAATGGAAAGTTCTAGAATAAAAGGGAACCACAGCTTTCTAGGTCAGAAAGGAGCGATGCGAATCATCATACCCTTATCTGTTTGGAACTTCAGGAGGATCCTGGCAACGAGAGGTATTGGAGGATACCCTCGATCGAGTAGGAAAGCATCCGCGGCTGGTTTGCTATGTGACCCCACTCTGGAGCAGAACTGATCAAGCTGGGCATTCTGAGGAGTTGCAAAAAAGTCTTTTGAGGAGATGCCCACTCTCAAAAGATGTGTTGTTGTATATCACTGTCTAGGGTCCATTTGTGAGACTGAAGGACTCGACTTAGTCTATCTGCCAGAGCATTTTGTTCACTGGGCAGGTAGTGGCTCTCAACTCCATCCTGTGAGAGACGGTGAATTTCCACATCCTGACTGTCTCCTAACACAGGAGGTATGATCCTGTTCCTTCTTGCTTTTTTATGTAAAATATACAATTTGGTTGAACAACTGATCTGTGAAAGTTTTTAGAGTGTTTGGTATTGGTCTTATTTCCAATACATTTATCTAATGAAGACTTTCTTGGAGGGACCATAAACTCTGGGTGTGGAATCCATCAAGATGAGCTCCCCATCCCAATTTGGATGCATCAGTCATCAATAATTTCTATGGAGCAAGAATTTGGGAGGCAAGACCTTTGCCAGATTGCTGTGAACAGTTCACCAGTCCAGAGAAGGTATGAATGTAGCGGTGATGGACAGAATGTCTCTGAAATTCCCTATGGCTTGTGGACACTGGGTACTCTGGGTCCATTGAGCTTGGCTCATATGGAGACTTGCCAAGGGTGTTACATGTACTACTTGAAGCTATGTGGCCTAGTAATGTTAACATGGCGCGAGCTGATACCAGCTGACTCAGTTGAGTCTCCCACAGTATTGCTGTCAGTCTGGATAGTCTGCCATGTGGGAGAAGGTCAATTGTAAAAGGGTCTCAAAACATACTGAAAAGGGAACAAACAACTAGAAAATAGATTTTTCAATGTCGGAACCAAACTATCACAGGGGAAAAGTAAGGAACTTATTTCCTCGCTGTAGAGACTCCTTTTTAATATTTAATATTTTAATCAAATAAATTTAAGAACTTAGCTTTGTGATCACAAAATTAAGGAATCCTCCCGACATGGTACGATGTGACACATTTCGGACCATTAGATTAAGACCCTGCTTCAGGCATACAGGATTTAACAAAGGCGTCCCACTCTTCACGCCAAGATCATGAGATGCACCCCGCAAACATTTAAAATGTATGGCATCTGACATCATTGAAAATGTCAGAGGGAAAATTAGCCAATGCTGCCAAAGAGGAGGCGTGCCATAACATCGTCAGAGGCAGGTCTAGCCAATCTTATAAATGGGAAGATACCTTTAAAAGGGGAAAGTACATTTAAAAGAAAAAAATCCATGACAACATCACAGGCCAGCCAATCACATGAATGGGAAGATGCATTTAAAAGGGAAAGTCCATTAAAAGGAAAATCCCTCTGTCAAGCACAAACTCATTCAGCCAACAAAGCTAACAAGTCCCGATTAAAACAAACTGGGCACAGGTCACAACAAACTAGACCATTCCAATTCAATATTAAGTCCTAAGGGTGAGAAAGTCCGCAGTCTAAAGATCTATTTTTGCTCATATTTCTGAAGTCTGGACAGTCGATTACTCCCCCCCCCCCCCGGAGGGTGTACAGGAATGTGTTCCAATATCCGCCATTTCAACTGGTCAAATGTGTGGTCATGAGATAGACAATGTTCCACTATTGGTACAGACAAGTTAGATGTATGATGATGAGATACATGTTCATTCAATTGCATCTTAATTTGCCGGGTTGTTCGTCCAACATAATATAGTTGGCAAGGGCAAAGAATAAGATACACTACATATGTTGATAAATATGTCGTGCGCCAATGGGAGAAGAATTCACAATTGCCACGCTCATCAAACTATGATGGCCCCTGAATGGTAAGGGGACAATAACGGCATTGGCCACATGCATAGTGACCTGGGTCTTTATGAGATCGTTCAGGTCTGTCATTCACCATTGCTGAATGTACTAATTTGAGCCAAGGGAATAAGCAAGCATAAGTGGTTTTTCAAGACAGGAGTGTAAACTTATCATAGGCCAATAATTATGAAGCAGAGAAGTAACCTTCTGAATGTTGGCCATGTATGGTAACACTCCTACCACCTTGTCCATGGTATCAGAGTTAGACTGATTTTTAACTGTATTTGATTCATCAAGAAGCCATTCCCGATGTGTGTATTTGGCTCATTTGAAAGCTTTTGTGATTAATCTTTAATGGATAACCTTTAGTCACATTTTCAATTCCTCAGCATGTTTATAAAAATCCTGCAGTGTGGAACAAATTCATCTCAGATGCAAAAACTGTCCATAGGGAAGGCCTCTCTTAAGCGATGCTGGGTGATAACTATGATAGTTAAGTAATGTATTTTTCTGTATAGGCTTTCTATATAATGAAGCATGAAAACCTTCCTCAGTCAAAGTAATTGTAATATCTAAAAATTGAATTGAAGTGTTATCTGTCTGTGCTGTGAATTGAATATTAGGTTTAACTGAATTCAACCACTGCAAAAATTTATCAAGATATTGAGATGTACAAGTCCAAATAAAGAAAATATCATCTAAATACCGACGCCAAAATGGGGGATATGCATAAATTCAACTGAAGAAAAGATGTAGCACTCCTCAAATTCGGCCACATAAATAGTGGCAATACAGGGGGCCACCATGGACCCCATCACTATCCCTTAGCATTGTAAGTAATATTTGCCATCGTATAAAAATAAATTGTTGGTTAATATGATTTCCAAAAGTTGTAATACAAAAGCCTTTGCCAAACGTGATGATCAAAGGGATAATGTTTGAGGCATTGTAATGCCTCCTTTTGATCAATATTGCTATACAGTGCCTGGACATCTATATTATTGTTGTAAATCGCCCAGATGGCTCCCGATGGGTGGTCTATCAAATGTTTTAATAAAGATAAAGATCTAAAGTCACCAGAAATTTATATGACAAGACATCTGAACATGAAGAGAGCCGAGTAAGAAAATGAGATGTATCCCGAATATGAGGTCGCACCTTAGCAGCAGCAGGGTCATCATGGTTTGATACTCATGGCAATTGTGGATTCTTCTCCCGATGGCGCACAACATGTTTATCAACATATGTAGTGTATCTTATTCTTTGCCTTTGCCAACTATATTATGTTGGATGAACAACCCGGCAGATTAAGACGTGATTGAATGAACATGTATCTCGTCTTCATATATCTAACTTGTCTGCCCCAATAGTGGAACATTGTCTATCTCATGGCCACACATTTGACCAGTTAAAATGTCGGATATTCCTGTTAGGGCCTGCCCGTCCATTGAGCAAGAATGTTGTTTGCACAGGGCCCCGCGTTTCAGGGGGCCCCATGCAAACAACATCCTGTAAACTGGCGGCAGGCAGGGTGACTTTATAAGGAGCCGGAGAGGCCCTGGCTCCTTCTAACAGCTGCCAAAGTGAAGCGCGTCTTTTCTCTTCGCTTCAGCAGCTGTACTGACGATTAGAACACTGCCGTGCTGAGCACGGGAAACAGGAAGTTCCCTTTGACCTCAGCGTGGCAGTGTTCTAAAGTCAGTACAGCTGCCAAAGTGAAGGGAAAAGGCGAGCATCACTTTGGCAGCTGTAGAGGGGAGCCAGGGTCTCTCCAGCTCCCTCCTAGCTAGCCGCGTGGCTCTTCGGGAGGGGAGGGGGAGGGGTGCTTGGGCTGGAAATGGGCTGTGCAGGGTTGCTAGGACTGAAAATGGGCTGGGGGGTTACTATGACTGGATATGGGCTGTGGGAGGTTGCTAGGACTGAAAATGGGCTGGAGTGTTGCTAGGACTGGAAATGGGCTGAGTGAAGGGGGGGCTTGAATTGCAAATAGCTGATGGGGAGGGGGCGTGGAATGGAAATGGGCTGTGAGGGGAGGGAGCTAGGACTGGAAATGGGCTGAGTGGGGGGGGGAGCTAGGACAAGAAATGAGCTGATGGAGGGGCTAGGATAGGACTGGACATGGGCCGTTGGGGGGGCTAGGATTGGAAATGGGCAGTGGTGGGGGCTTGGATTGAAATGGACTCATGGAGGGGCTAGGACTGGAAATAGACTCATGGGGGGCTTGGATTGGAAATGGGCTGATGGGGGGGCTAGGAAAGGACTAGAAATGGGCTGATGGGGGACTGGGATTGGAAATGAGCTGATGGAGGGGCTCGGATAGGACTGGAAATGGATGGGGGAGCTAGGACTGGAAATGGGCTGATGGTGGGACCAGGATAGGATTGGAAATGGGCTGATGGGAGGCTAGGACTGGAAATGGACTGATGCGGGGACTAGAAGGGAGCGGATTAGAATGGGATGGGGCTGGGAGAGTGAAATGGAGAGGGGAAAATATTTTGTGCGGGAGGGAAGAAAAATCTACAATTGGCCAGGTATTGGGAGAGTAAGTGGGGATTGAGGATGGAGAGGTAAAATTTGAGTGGATGAAAAAGGAATAAAGAAAGAGATGGAGGAAAGAGCAAAAGGAGAAAGATTAGTATGTTAAAGCAGATGTAGAGAGAGAATGGAAAAAACTAGAAGAGAGAAGAAAGGACAAATGGACAGCAGACGATGGAGAGTTAGCAGAAGACACGAAAAAAACAGAAAAAATTGTCTGGAGCAATTGCAACTGAAAAAAAAATGCACAAAAGGTAGAAAAATATCTCTATTTTGAATTTATTAACTGGAATATGTCAGCTCTGGGAAATGTGCATCATTAACATCTGTGCTTTGTTTAGTACAAGAATAAATTAATTTATAGTTTTATTTCTACGGTGTTGTACATTCCAAGTTTGGCTTTTGGGGTTCCCAGTTTAATTATTGTCTTCCTATTTCTAAGTTGTGATTCCTTGTTCTTTGTTTGGTGATGGTCTATGTTCTGCATGTGTAACTGAGCTGAGGTATTCTATTTATGTAGTTTCTATTTGACATTGCCACAGTAGGTCATATATTGTTATTCTCTGAAATGTATTGGTTTAATATTTGCAGTGTTGCCTTTTGATAGGTAGAGTATGGTGATTTGTGAGTCCTGGTAGTGCTGTTACGATATGGCGGGTTTGCTATGGGTTCTAAATGGGCAGTGTTTGTAGTAGTTCCTAATGGGCCTGGCGGTTGGCACTGGATTATAGTAATGTAGAAATCTTTTAGTCTTTCTTTATCCATACACTAACTTTTAGTAAACATGCCTCTTAATGAGTATGTTAACATTATGCAAATGCACCCCTTATGCAATGAGGCCCCACACCGAGTCTCCGCACATGGCCCCGCACCTCCCTTGGGCTGCCCCTGATTTCTGTAGACCCTCGGGGTGATTGATTGTCCAGAGTTCAGAAATGTGAGCAAAAATGGATCTTTAGACTGTGGACTGTTTCACTTTTAGGACTTAATACTGAATTGGAATGGTCTAATTTGCTGTGACTTGTGCCCAGTTTGTTTTAATCATAAGAACATAAGATATGCCATACTGGGTCAGACCAAGGTCCATCAAGCCCAGTATTCTGTTTCCAACAGTGGCCAATCTAGATCATATGTACTTAGCAGTTTCCCCAAAAGACACAGGTTCCACAATGCTTGTACTGGGTCAAGCATTGATATCCTGGGTCCCTTCTTAATAATGGTTTATGGACCTTTCCTCCAGGAACTTGTCCAACCCTTTTTTAAACCCAGCTACACTAACAGCCTTTACTACATCCTCCGGTAACAAATTCCAGAGTTTAATTACATATTGAGTGAAGTCCCCTACCTTGAAATGATTCCTGGCTCCGCGGGCCTCTTTCCCTCCTGCAGCCTGTTGGGTTTTAACTTCTCCTTGAGAGTCACGCTCTCCCAGCTTTGAACTCTGGGCTGCAGTCTCTCTTAAATGGGCCTATTGATAATTCCTCTGGAGAGGAATAGGCAACACTCTATAGACCCTATCACACACCCTCCCCCTCAGTTCAACCATGCCCCATTGAATGCTTGCCTCACCCGGGACCCCACTTGGGAAAGGAAGTCCACGTTCAGATGAATCTGACCAGCTCTATGGCGGACTTGGTTGGAGACTCATAAAACACCACATAAGTACAACTGTGGCAGGCTATGGCCTATAATAGTCTGCAAATATGAAAGGCCTGTAAGTTAGGCCCTGATTCCAACCCCCATCTTAGTAAGAACTAAAAATCTGTAAAAGTCTGAGAAAGCTGTTTTAAATTGCTTAATAAGAAGTTTTCATGAGTGCATAAATCTTCCATTATTCTTTTGTGTTCTGATGATAGAAATGTTTCAATACATGCATTCCTAGAGCTAGAAACGACCTCGGAGCAGGATAGTATCAATGCCTAGAAACTGTACCTTTGTTAGAACAGTCTGGGAAGGGGGAGCAGGGAGCTAGGCCCAGAAAGGATCTCTGATTGGACAAATGCAGGGGGCGTTGGAACCAATAGAAAGTCTGCATGTATCAAGCTGAAGGAAAATGTATAAATGAATATGTTTCTGTAAGAACTTTGCTCAGTCCTTTTTGAAGCTTTGACTAACTGGGCCTTGTGCACAATAAATTGGCTTGGATCTTTGAACTGACTCCTGGTATTATTTATTGCATGCTTATCAGCTGCTACATATTCTTGGTGCGTTGGCCGGGAATGTGCGAGTAGTGGATGGTATGCAAGTGAATATACCACGACTTCTCGCCTCAAAGGTTTGGTCCGGTTGGAACCATGTCTGTCCGACCGCAGGGGAATTCTCTGGCGCCACCGGTCTTATTGCATCGGAGAGGGTTCCGCCTTGCCTTGGCGGGCCACTGGGTCCAGCTGGCCAACACCTCCGAACCCGAGGGGAGTCCAGGATCCAACCCAAGAACTGGTTTGGTATCGGGAACCGGATCCGGTGAGTAGACATTTTCTTGAATAATAGTCAGTGAAGCCTGGGGAAAAAGTCTTGCATGAGTGCGCGAGACTGAATTGGTATAGACTAACTGGGAAAGTCTTGCATGGGTACGTGAGACAAGAGAGCCTGATCACCTCTCATAAGGGCGGTCCTAGTACGCTCCGCATAAGGGTTAGCAGAGCCAAAGCCATCGACCCTTTGGTTGGGAATAGTCAGTCAGAAAACCTTGGGCATTTGAAAAATAATTTCTTGTTGCTGGTATGAATGTTTGTGTGACTGAGAGGTCTTGAATAAGACTAAGTGAGAGCGGACTCCTGAGTAGCGCAGTTCCTGGCCGGGCGACCGCGCCCAGGTCGCAAAAAGGAGGAAGCGTTTGGTGTTTGTCTCCCCCGTTGTTCCATTATTCTTATCTGTTGAAACCGCGAGTTTCCCTTCTGGTATAATGTAAGATTATTCTGTTGGGTAATTTGTGAAACAGTTTACTGATTAAGGAATAATATTAAGAGAAGAAGAAAGAAGAAGGAAAAACCAACTCAAGAGTCACTTTTACGTACAAAGACAGCTGTCTCACTTCAGCACAGTGTGAGACTGGCAAGCAGAGAGAGAAGGGGCGTGTCTGTAGAAAGGAATGTTTAGTATCTTTTAACCCTGTGAAGGCTTATTTTCAACATTCTGCAGCTGGGTTAATTTGTGCTTATTTCAGGAAAATTGTACCTGTTTTATTCAATATGTTCTAATAGTGATGTTCCTTCTGCTATGGTCATGTATTATATATAATTTAATAGGAATGTTTAGTCAGAATTTTGGATTCCGACAGTTTTGGGCTCAGCCTGGAAAGGGTTAAGTTCTTATTAACCCCGTTCGAGTTCCTCAACCGTTCTTGTACAGACCAAGTGAGGAGGATTTCTGTAGAGCTATAGATATAATGCATTTGTGGGCTTTGCCTTGTCTTGTGTTTTTTTATGTTCCAATCGTTAGCAAACACTGTAATGGTCCAAATAGAAATGATAGAGAAATTAAGGAAACTGCTTTTGTTTTTCCTTTGACCTTTGAAGTAGAGGTTAAGAACCCTGACAGGACTATGAAGCATCCCGAGCCCGTAGTACCAGATCGCGACTTGAAAATGATTTAAATTCTGAGGGAATGTACATGTCCTTTGAATGTCTGCTTTCTGAACTGTAAGATTTAAAGTAATTTTGCAGAGACATTGTTCAGCTTAAGTGCTGATTACAGCTGGCAGTTAGTTTCCATGCCAAGTATTTTTATTCCAGTCATACGTAACAGATATGTGGCCGTCATGTTAGGAGCCATAGTTCTTTCTGTTGGGATTGTTATAACATGTTGCAAAATAATAGTTTTATATTTTAAGGACTTTATCTAAATTGTTTCTATTTAGAATGAGCACACACATCCATTATGTTTAGTCCACAGGAAAATGCAGCCTGACTGCCCGCCCCCTCTGTCTGTTGTCAAGTACGTCACCATGGGGGGGGAGGGGGGGTCGGAGTCCACGCAGATTTTGTTGAAATGTATGACTAGGAATTTTAGCAAGGGATTTTCTGGAGACTACGGACATAAAATGTCTCCGTCCCTATTAGAAATGCTCTGTGAAAGGGAGTGGCCAGTGTTAGCTACTTCATGGCCCCGTGAGGGCACCTTTGATGTTAATGTAGTTTCCTGTGTTCATCAGATTGTGCAAAAAATGTTCCTTGATCAGTTCCCCTACATAGACTCCTGGTTAAATGTTTGTGAGAAAAAAAAAAGCCCTCCTGGATAAAGCGTTGCTATGAGAAACAGTGTAGGAGATTAGTAGCAAACACAAGGGAGGGGGGCCCGGAAGTCTGAAAAAAACAAAACAAAACCTGCCCGTTTATTATCTTTATAGGCCAGTTCCCTCAGCTCTGCCACCACCCCGGGCAGAGCCTGGGGCATGGGGGGACACCTCCCTGCAGATGTACCCCAAGTAGTTCACCAGCCACCTCCGCAGCAGGAGGACGTGCACCCCCTTTTGACCGAAAGCCCCAGCTCAGTTTAAAGTACTCTGAGTGGGCCACAGTCCATCGATGACACTACAAGCAGGGATTCATTTGCCAGTTCAGGGTCACTTACAGCCAGCGCCCGAGAACATGAAGTGGAACCCAGACAGTCCCGATTACCGTATGCCTTCAGAAGTACAACTACCAGTAAAAGGGATGGTCACGTTATACCATTGCACCAGGTCCAGGGCCTACCCACCCTTAATACCGAAAGCCAGCCGACCAGCCTTGTTTCTGCCACTGATTTACTGAACTGAAAGATGCATTATGCCTCCTACACTGAGAAGCCTTAGGATTTGATTGAACTAATGAACAGTATTATGCAGACCCATCAGCCTTGATAACCCCAAGTGGGATCCAAATAGTGCAGGCAGCCCTCACTATATACCCCATGCGATCCAGCAGCCCAGGAGAATTTGCGTATGGTAGATGCAGTTTTTATCAGTCAGTCCCAGAGAGATATAAAACGGAAATTGCAGAAACTGGATGGATTTGTGGGCATGACAGTTAATGGAAGTTGCTCAGAAAAGTGTTTGTGAATTGTGAAAATGAATGTGACAGAGAAAGTGAACGTAAGATGAAGAAGAAAGCAGATCTTCTTGCTGCTGCTTTAGTTGAACGAGGTGGAGGAGGTTTTCCTAATCGAAGGAGCAGAGGAAGTGGGTCGTGAAAATGATCGGCCCCCACTGGGTGCGAATCAGTGCGCCCATTGCAGAGAAGAAGGACATTAGAGAAGTGAATGCCCGCATCTTGACTCCACCCCCAGGAAGGGAGGAGGGAGCACTTGGAGAACAGGAGGTTGATTTTAGAGTCGTGGAAGAATAAACCGAGCACAGTGTTCCAGCGAGAGAGGGAAGAAGCTATTGAGGGAATGGCAGCCATGGAGGGCTATGACATGGATGAAGACTAGGCCAGACCGGGCTCCAAGTTTTCCCTGGGTCCCCAGGAGCCTATGGTCAGTCTGAAAATAGGGGACCAATATATGAACTTTATGGGGGATACAGGAGCAGAATACTAAAGCCAGTAGCCCCTTTGTCTTCAATGCATCCCCATTGTCAGAGCTACTGGAGCTAAGGCCACAAAGCCTTTCCTGCAGAACCACATGTGTGAACTAGGGGGACAGAAAATAACGCACCAGTTCTTGTATATGCCTGAATGCCCTATTCCACTTTTGGGCCGAGATCTGCTTGCAAAGCTCCAAGCACAGATATCCTTTGCTGAAGGGGAGAAATGCAAATGACTCTGAACCCAAAGCCTGCTGGATTGATGGTGCTAACTGTTCCCCGAGAAGAAGAGTAGCGGTTCTATAGTGCATCTCCAATCAAGCCAGCTAGTTCCTGTATACCTCCTAACCTTTTAGCCCCACCTGAAGTATGGGCAGAAGATAATCCACCTGGCCTAGCAAAGAACATAGCCCCTGTCATCGTCACCCTCAAGCCAGGAGCGGAACCAGTGCATGTGAAGTAGTATCCTCTTCCCCGACCAGCTAATGAAACTATTGAAGTATGGACTTCTCAAGGAGTGCCAGTCACCTTGGAACACCCCCTTCTCCCAGTTAAGAAACCTGGGACAGGGGATTACCGCCCAGTACAAGATCTGAGGCGAGTGAATGATGCAGCTGAAACTATACACCCAGTGGTACCAAATCCTTATATTCTCTTGGGACTGATCCCCGCTGAGGCTACTCATTTCACTGTCCTGGACCTGAAAGATGCCTTTTTCTGCATACGCTTAGCCCCCACCAGTCAACTTTTGTTTGCTTTTGAATGGCAAGACCCCACAACAGGAAGGCAGGGTCAACTTACCTGGACTCGATTACCTCAAGGATTCAAGAATTCACCTACTCTCTTCAGTGCTGCTTTAAATCAGGATCTTTCAAGCTACTATGTGAACCTAGGAGAAAGGGTTCTTCTCCAGTAAGTGAACGACCTGCTCATAGCCACAAATTCAGAAAGTGAATGTCTACAAGCCACCAGTGAACTCTTGCACCTTTTAATGAGGCTGGATACAAAGTCTCAAGAGCCAAGGCGCAATTATGTCAAACAAGTTAAATACCTAGGATTCCAGTTGTCCAGCAGAATTTGACGCCTGGGACCAGAACGCAAAGAAGCTGTATGCAGTATTCCTACTCCAACCACCAGGAGGCAAGTGAGAGCCTTCTTGGGTGCCGCAGGGTACTGTCGTATATGGATCCCCAATTTTGCGCTGCTAGCAAAACCATTGTATCAAGCTACCAAAGGAATGGAAAAGTCTCCATTGGAATGGGGACTTGAACAGGATGCAGCCTTTCGATCTTTGAAAACCGCTCTGATGTCATCACCAGCTCTGGGTCTACCAGATGTCCAGAAAACCTTTCAGTCTCTGTCCATGAGTCACAAGGAAATGTTCTAGGAGTGTTGACTCAATCTCTTGGATCTTGGCAACGGCCAGTAGCCTATCTGTCAAAACAATTGGATGTAGTTGCAAAAGGCTGGCCCCCTTGTTTGAGAGCTGTTGCAGCTACAGCCCTCCTAGTGAGCAAAGCAGACAAGCTCACTTTGAGACAGAATCTTCAAGTTACTGTACCACACTCTGTTCTGACCATTATGAAACACAAAGGAAGTTTCTGGCTCACAAATTCATGAATGTTGAAGTATCAGAGTATGTTGTGTGAAAACCCCCAGATACAATTGAAGGTCAGTCAAGCTCTGAATCCTTCTACGTTGTTACCAGTTGGTCTTGACCCCCCTGATCATGACTGTCTAGAAATTATGGACACTTAATTCTCAAGCCGCCTGGATTTGACTGATGTTCCTTTGGAGAATCCTGAACAGACTTTCTTTGTGGATGGAAGCAGTCTTGCCATCAATGGACATTGTTGTGCCGGATATGCAGTGGTGACCCTTGATCTGGTAGCCGAGTCCACAGCTCTGGCCCCAGAAACTTCAGCACAGAAAGCTGAACCGATAGCTCTTACTAGAGCACTAACAATAGGAAAAGGGCTCTGTCTAAATGTGTACTGTCACGGGGTTCCCGGTGACACAAAGATTTTACGCCACTATGTAGAGACGTTAATGATCAAAGAGACCAGGTGGAGGGAAAATAAAGGCTTTTATTCCCTGTTTAAAGCAAGGTTCAACTAAGAGATAATTCCAGATAACAGAAACAGTCCTTTGTCTTAAAAGGTACCAATATTTACACTGAGCACTTAACTGTTACTTCACAGTTAAGGCAGGTTTTTCCATAGTATAATTCAGTGTAAGAAACATTAAATTATATTTCACTTATTCTTCTGTGGTATGTGGAGCATACAGACTTTGGAGCATAGGCAGTGCACCAATCACATTCCATTAACTCTGGCATAGGTGAGGGAACAGTGCTGGGATAATCCACTTCCATAGATTCTTCTCCCCTGTACTCATTCAAGGAGCATTCACTGTCCCTGTCTATCTCAGCATGGTAGTTTAAAAGTTGGGAGTCTGGCTTCCTATAGCCAGGGATTCTCAGGGCTGGTGGTAGTTTACTAAACCAGTCTTGATTCTTGTTTCTCATAGAAGGAATACTTGTTTTAGTAGAGCTTTTAGTAGCACAATTATCACAGTCAATATTTAATGCCTCATACCTTGGCTTTGGTGAGATAAAATCCACAGTGCTTCTTTTTCCTGCACCTCTCCCTTGGTAGCTGCACTTCTGCCTGCCAACCGGATACCGAGGTGTGCTTCTAGGCAGTGGAATAAAACTGCTGTTGGATTCTCCTCTCACTCTGGGTAAAAACTTCTGTTGCTTATAAAAGTGCTTTTCCCTCTGAACAGGTGAAACTGGGCAATGATCCTCTAGAGATAATAAGCTTCTGTCAGAACCTTTCTCTCTGGTTCTTGGCTTTCTTCTCTCTATTCTATCTCCAGGCAAAGTATAGGAACTAGGCGTGGCAGACGCTCTCACCTTGGGGTAACTTCCACCAAACTCCCCTTGTACAACAGGATCAGTTTGGGCCTTCTGGCTTCCCACCTTGTGAGGTCTGTTTCTCCTCCAGCTCCCAGCTTTGCTTCCTTCACAGCAATCAGGCTTATCTCCTTGGTAGCCTCCAGGCTTCTCTGCTGTTTCTCCTTCTCCTTCTTCTATTACCAGCTCTACTCCTTCCCTGTTCTCTTCCTCTTCCTCCCCAGAAGCATTCTGCTCTGGCTTATAAAGTGAACGGTTACTGATGACTTCCTGGTTCCCTTTCAGCTGCAGGTCATCAGAGAGCCTAGGTTCATTAAGTGCGGCATGTCTGTTCCTGCTCCCTCTAGCTGTGCCTGGGGGTAACTGCACATCTAGTTCCTCTAAAGAAACAGGATTTATTTTCTTCAAAACAACTTTATCAGTGCCCACATCATGACAGTACCCAGATTCCAAGTATGCCCTTACAACCTTGCATGCACATGGGGCCCTGTACAAAGAATGAGGGTTGATAATCTCAGGAAGCAAGTCCATTAAGTATGGCCCCGAGATATTGACATTATCAGATGCATACTGCCTACAGATCTCAGAATTTAGGAAAAGTAGAATGTATGAATAGAACCCTAAAATCTCAGTTGTCCAAACTTTGCCAAGAAGTTCACCTGAAGTGGCCCCAGGTTCTTCCTATAGCCCTTCTTAGGATATACTTAGCCCCTACTAGGTCTTTAGGAGTTTCCCCTTTTGAGATTCTGTATGGGAGACCCCCGCCTATTGTTTAGGGAATAAAGGGAGATATGGAACAGATTAGATCTGAAATTACTAGACAAGAACTATTGGTTTTAAGTTCTGTTATGCAGAGTCTTCATACGTGGGTACAAGATCAGCTGCCCATCCATCTAACAGAACCCCTGCATCCTCTCAAGCCTGGAGTCTCGGTGTGGATCAAAGAGTGGAGAAAGACACCGTTGGCACCGCATTGGAAGGGACCTTATGTTGTCATCTTATTAACCCCAACAGCAGTTAACGTTGCAGAACTCGAACCCTGGATTCATCACAGTCGAGTAAAGTCAGCAGCCATTGATAGCACTGTAGAACGGAAGGCAGCTACAAAAGTTTTAGCTATGTGGCAAAATTACCCTATACCCCAAAATGATGCTTTTACGCAAGTATAATATGTGATTTAATTCTCACCCTTTCTCACTTGCGGGTGAGAATAATCAAAGGGGGGAATGTGGCAGGCTATGGCCTATAATAGTCTGCAAATATGAAAGGCCTGTAAGTTAGGCCCTGATTCCAACCCCCATCTTAGTAAAAACTAAAAATCTGTAAAAGTCTGAGAAAGCTGTTTTAAATTGCTTAATAAGAAGTTTTCATGAGTGCATAAATCTTCCATTATTCTTTTGTGTTCTGATGATAGAAATGTTTCAATACATGCATTCCTAGAGCTAGAAACGACCTCGGAGCAGGATAGTATCAATGCCTAGAAACTGTACCTTTGTTAGAACAGTCCGGTAAGGGGGAGCAGGGAGCTAGGCCCAGAAAGGATCTCTGATTGGACAAATGCAGGGGGCATTGGAACCGATAGAAAGTCTGCATGTATCAAGCTGAAAAAAAATGTATAAATGAATATGTTTCTGTAAGAACTTTGCTCAGTCCTTTATGAAGCTTTGACTAACTGGGCCTTGTGCACAATAAATTGGCTTGGATCTTTGAAATGACTCCTGGTATCATTTATTGCATGCTTATCAGCTGCTACACAACCATTGGACTCTTTATGCTCAGCCAGCTACTTGAGCAGTTGGTGGTCCGTTATTAGTGTAAATGGATGGCTGAGCAGGTAGTATTTAAAATTTTTGAATACCCACTTGACAGCAAGGGCCTCCTTCTCGATCACTGCATAATGCTTCTCCTGAAGAAGCAGTTTTCTGCTCATGAATGCTATGGGATGTTCTTCACTCCTGATTTCCTGGGCCAGAACAGCTCCTAGGCCCACCTCGGAGGTATTGGTTTGTACAATAAACAGTAAAGAGAAATGAGGGCTACTCAGGATGGGTTCCAAGCACACAGTCTTCTTGAGTTGCTGGAAGGCCAGGTCCAGGCCCTATGACCACTGGATCTGCTCAGGAACTCTCCTCTGGAGATTGATTAACAGCTCTGCCACCTCTGCAAAATTAGGGATTAATCGGCGGTATTAGCCAATCAGTCCAAGGAAGGCACAAACCTCTTCAAGTTAGAGGGAGGGACCTGGACAATGGCATCCATCTTCTGCAACTGAGGTTGTATCTGTCCATTCCTGATTAAATACCCCAGGTATTGAATGTTCTGACCTTCCAGAAAATATTTCTTGTGGGTTGGCTGTCAGCCCAGCCTTCCACATGCTGGTCAGCATAGCTTGTACTTGGGTTAGATGGGTGGTCCAGTCTCTGCTGTAGATGACAATGTTGTCAAGGTAGGCAGCCACATACTCTTTGTGCGGTCTCAGTAGACGGTCAACTAGATGTTGAAACGTGGCGGCACTGTAAACTGGAACAGACCTTGAGGTGTCAAAACAGCAGTTTTCTCCTTGGCAGCAGGTACCCTTAACTGAGAGTTAATGGTACCTGCCAGTATCCCTTGGTCATATCCAAGATTGATATAAAGCGTGCTCCACCAAGTTGCTCAATTAGCTCATCTACTCTGGGCATAGGAGATGCTGCAAGTTTAGAAGCTGCATTGACCCTCCAGAAGTCAATACAGAATCTGATGCTTCCATTGGGTTTAGGAACCAAGACAATGATGACAAACCAGTAGCTCAGGCTCTTCTTTAACTTCCAGGTTAAGCATCTCTTCCACCTCCTTGGCAACAGCCTGTCGCTAGGCTCTAGAATCTGTCGCCAGGCTCTAGAATCTAGAATCTGATAACCACCTCAATGTTCCTAATGATATTGTGACAAATGAGGTGGGTTCATCCTGGATGGGTGGAGAAGACTTACAGGTTTCAGTGGATCAATCCTTCTAGATCTCTTCTCTGGGCATCAGAGAATTGTCTCCAATCGGGACTTGAAGTGGATCTGACAGGGCTGAAATTTCCAGTCCAAAATCATCTCCATGTACCATCATAGCTGGCACTGGAGTCCACTTTTTCAATAGGTTAATATGGTAAATTTTGACTTTCTTCCATTTATCTGGCTGGGCAACTTTGTAGTAAACAGGCCCTCATAGGGCCCCTGCCATTTACAGAGTACCTTGCTTTCGGATGAGGACAGCAAAACTAAAACTCTGTCTTCCTGGTGGAAGGTGCGGTGTACAGTTGCCTGATTGTAGCCCCTAGCGTGCTCGGCTTGGGCTTTTCCCAGACCGAGTTTGACCATCCCTCCCATTTTCCTCAGTCGGTCTTGCATTTGTATAATGTAGTCTGCCAAATTACACCCAGCATGGGGTTCTTCTTCCCAGGTTTCCCTCACCACGTCTAATATGCCTCTTGGCCGTCTTCCAAAGAGCAACTCAAAAGGCAAAAACCCTGTGAAACTCTTAGGTACCTCGCGGATGGCAAACATCAAATTAGGGTAGGAGAACATCCCAATTCTTCCTGTATTCTTGCATAAACTTTTTTTAACATCTGTTTCAGAGTTTTGTTGAATCGCTCAACAAGGCCATCCATCTGTAGTTGATATGCTGATGTTTGCAGCATCTTAACCTTCACCAAAGCACATACTTGCTTTATTATTTATTTATTTAACCAGTTTTGTATACCACCTTATCCTTCAATCAAAGTGGTTAGCAACATAACATGGGGATCTACATTCAACAGGAGGGGGGGGGGGATGACAGGACATGCACATAGACTATCGGCAGTTGGTTCTCAGTTCTCAGTCGGGTGTGCAGGCTGTTGGTGGGCCGCATGTGGCAGGGTTGCGGTGTTTGATAATTATGTTACTTGTCCATAGGAATCCATGAACAGGTGGGTTTTGAGAGATTTGTGGAAGTCCTTGAGGTCATTTTGGGCTCTTAATTCTTCATGGAGGGAGTTCCATAGGTCTGGCGCCATTACTTTGGATATAAAAGGTGTTCCTTGATTTGTGAGGATTTCATTGGGTATTCCTACCAGCGAAAATACTTCCCAGAGGGTATCTGCAATTGTAGTAGTCTTCATATTCCTTAGAGCAATGGCCTTTGGGTAGCGGGTAGTGTAGTCTAGTATAACTAACATATACTTGTTGCCTCAGGCAGTGTGCTCCAAGGGACCTACCAGGTCCATGGCCACTCTTTCAAATCGGATTTCAATAATAGGCATAGGCACTAGAGGGGCAAGTTGGACTCTGGCAGGATTATGAAGTTGGCAGGTGGGGCATGACTAGCAATAAAACTGCACCTGTTTATGGACCCCGGGCCATAAAAATCAGGCCAAAACATACTCTGGTGTTTTCTCCACCCTCAGGTGTCCGCCTAATAAATGGCTATGGATCAATGATAGCACTTACTGATGACAGGGCCAAGGAACTATCAGTTGTTCTACCTCCTCTCCCTCTAGGGTCCCCTTGGCTAGTCAGTATAATAAATCTCCCTTTAGTAAAAAAATAAGGGAAGATTTGTGCAGGGAACTCTGTGTTACCTACTAGAATCCCATCTATCTCCAAAACCTGCTCTCGGGCATGTTTAAGGGACTCATCCTCTTGCTCGGGGACTCCTGAAGCTCCCTGGATCTTCCCCCAGCCCCATTTCTGGGAAGGGGAGAATTGTATTTGAGTCACTACCACTGAGTCCTGAGCTATCCCCTGGGGTTTCTTCCCTAGGTGTTCCCTCCCTGGATCCTTCCCCCATAGGCACCCCCAGATTCTGTTGGTAGCAAAGCTTTTCTTGGCGACATTGACTCTGGAACTTAGCAGACTTGGGAGTCTAGACATATAGATAGGGTTTTCCAGGGGGAAGATCTCTGGGAAATCTTCCTAGTCTGACTTAGAGGAGCCATCAGTCAGCTGGGCCCATATCGCTCCAGAGTTTGGGTAGTCTCGTCCGATCACCACTGGATATGGTAGCCAGGGCAGCACAACAACCTTGACCGTGACTTGCCCTGCTGGAGTTTTAAGTGAGACCTGTGCCATTGGATATTGCCTCTGGTCTCCATACACACAGGCTAGTGTTACCGTCTTTGCATTGTCAATCTGAAACTGGGTTATGGTTTCCTGGCAAATAAAGGTCCACACTCTTCCGGAGTCTATCAAGGCCTGGAGGCGGGTCTCCTCACTCCACAGAAATCACAAAGTTCTGTGCCCTTGGGTGGGGACTGTCCACAAAAGTGCAGGTGTGAGGGGTGGTTAGGCTGACCTCTATGGGCTCTTCCGCACCCAGGGGACATTCCCAAGCAACGTGTCCCCAAACTCCACACCTAAAACAGGTGAAGGGGTCATTGCTGGGGCTATGCCCTCGCTTAGGAGGTGACTTTGGGGGATTGGAACATGGGAGCCAACATCCATTCTGGCTTCCACTTCCATTCTCCTGGATTGATGGGTGACTTCCCCTTCTCACTGTCCACTTCAGTCACTGGCTGGGCTTCATAATACTCCTCAGCTATTTCCAGTGCATTCTCCAGTGTAAGCTTGGAATACTGACCGATGTTCCCACTAAGCTGCGCTGAGTCCTCCGTTGGCATTCCTGCTGGTGCGGGGAGGTGCAAAGTGATCGCGCTTAGGATTGCACAGCATCGGCAGGCCCTCAGGACCTGCCTATGCCACGCTATTCTAAGCTGATCACTTTGCACTTCCCCCCATCAGCAGGAATGCCGGTGGAGGACTCAGCTCAGCTTAGCAGGAACACTGGTGCTGACATGCCTACTGTTTTATCGAGGCGGTCATGCTCTCTAAAATCTGCTCCAACAGCAAAATCTTGGTTATCTCAAGCCCGGTCTTTCCCTCCAGTTGCAGCCACTTCCAAGCAAAGATCCTTCAACTGATAGAGGAACCTCCGAGGTCTCTCTCTTTCTGGAGTCCCCCTCCCCCCCCCCCGAATCGCTGGTGATAGGCCTCTCTGGTACAGCTGGTCTGTTCCAGTATGGTGGCGACAACTGCATACGTAGCTCACTTAGCTGGGTTGGTGTCCTGGAATGCAGCCTGACTGTTGCCCATCAGCAGATTTCCCAAATAGGTAGTCCATGTCACCTCTGGCCACCCAGCCAGGAGGGCGGTTTGTTCAAAGTTCACCAGAAAATGGTCTGGTTCGTCTTCTGCCATCATTTTAAGAGGCACTTGTGCTGGAGGATAGAGTTGCGGTCTTTGCAGGGCCTGGGTCAACTGAGCTAGGGAACTCTTCTGTATTTCTGCCTGCGCTCGAATAAGATCCTGTATCTGCTGTCGCTGCTGTTGCTGTCCTTCCAGCAGGCTGCTGAAATTGCTGCTGTTGCTGCTATTGCTGTTGCTGCTGACCTTCTGCTAGAATCTGGAGGCGCCGCTTCATCCTGGCTTGTCACTGTTCACAACCACTACAGTTTCCCCTTCTGCAGCTGAGTTAACTGTGCAGTATTCCAGTCCCAACAAATTTTTAATGGCTTCTAGTGGCCAAAACAAAGCCTGCCTGTCCAACACTGACTAAACCTTCTGAAAGCTCCCTAACTAGGGCGAGGCTAGCCCCTTAGCTCACACGAACAAAGAAAAAACCCTGACCTGTTGTACAGGCCCAGCCCTGGAGGAACGTGGTTTTGCTCTCAGTCACATAGTAGAGAAAATCCCCAAGCTGTCACCATATGTGCTAGTGTGGCATGCAGTGGGAAGGGATTTTCTTTTCAAACATCAAGCAGACAGCAGTTCAGGAAAAACAAAACTTGTTTTTATTCAGACCCAGTTTGTTACCCCTTCACAAAGCTGGTCTCCAGCCTGGTTAAAGTTCCTCCAGCCCGGTTAAAGTTCCTACCTTTATATGGCTTGCCTTAAAAAGATTCCTGGTTCCACGGGCCTCTCTCCCTCCTGCAGCCTGCTGGGTTTTAACTTCTCCTTGATCTCTGGGCTGCAGGTTCTCTTAAAGGGAAGTGGACCATCTGTTGATAATAATCCCTCTGGAGAGGGATGGGCAACACTCTATAGATTCCATCACGCAGATCTTCCAATTTCTGGTTGCTCAACAGGCTCTTATCATGATAAGTGCATGGAGCTGAACCAATTTTCCCTCCTCCTATGGCTACCAAAAAGACCATAGTTTAGTGGAGCCTTCCATGTCATGCTCAAGAGAGTCACCCTCAAGATGGTCGTTCACAAGCATTTAATCAATCTTTTCCTCTTAATCTTCAGAATTTTCTTCAGAGACAAAGAAATACTGAAGTGACCTCTGGTGACTGAGGCGTATAGAAGCATGGGAGTGGTGTCATTGAAACCTGGGCTTTTCATTGGTTCTTTGTCTCCACCAATCTGCTGGTAGGGGAACTCAACCCACTTGTCTGGACTGGTCTAGCAGGATGATATGGAAAAGCTCTGACCTCAGTCATGGCGAGCAGAGCACTGATGAATTCCATTTGTTGGGTGGGATAGAGGTCGGATTTGGGATAATTGACTACGAGCCCTAGTAGTTCCAGAACCCAAATGGTGATTAATGTTGATTCCAAAACTACTTCTGGAGTGGTCCTCTTGATCAACAAATCGTCCAAGTAGGGGAGGACATGCGCTCTCAGTCCGAATAAAAACACAGCTACTGTATCATGACAAGGCATTTGGTAAAGAAGTGGGGAGTTGACGTGAAGCCAAAAGACAGAAGTGCTGTCACCCTTCTATAAATCTGATATACATTCCAGTCACAGGAAGCATCTGTATGTGGCTATATGCATTATTCAGATCCAGAGAGCATAGCTAGTCTCCTTTATGGAGATAAGGAAGAAGGGTGCCTAGAGAAATCATTCTGAACTTCTCTTTGAGCAGATATGTGTTCAGATCTATAAAACCTAGAATGGGATGAAATCTCCCCATCTTTTTGGTGATCAGGAAATACTTTGAATAAAATCCCCGCCCATCTTGCTCTAGTGGAAGGAGCTCAATTGTTAGATCTTTCTGAAGGGCGGAAACCTCTTGCAGAGCAGTTCTTGATGCTGAGGGTTTAGAGATTGAAACCTCAGAGGGCAATTTGGAGGAAGGCTGAATAGATACAATTTGTAGCCGCTTTGGATAATTTGCAGAACCCAAATGTTGGAGGTCACAAGGGGCCACTTTTGGGCAAAAATCTCACATTAGGCTGCTTTTATCAAACCTTCAGCCCTCTTTTTGTCATCTGTAAACACAATATACAAGAAGAGAGCTCATGATCAGGTCCCATGTTCTGGAGGCAGAAACTATGCATGTCCATTATGGATATGGTCCTCGAGCATATCAATAATGGAATGGACTGGAGACTAAAACAAAGGATATCATAATGCCTCTGTATCGTTCCATGGTGTGACTGCACCTTGAATATTGTGTGCAATTCTGATCGCTGTATCTTAAAAAGGATATAGTGGAATTAGAAAAGGTACAGAGAAGAGCCACCAAAATGGTAAAGAGGATGGAAGGATACCCCTATGAGGAGAAGCTTAAAAGATTAGGGCTTTTCAACCTGGAAAAGAGAAAGCTGAGGGGAGATATGATAGAGGTCTATAAATTAATGAATGGAGTGGAACAGATAAGCGTGGTTACTCACTTGTAACAGGTATTCTCTGGGGACAGCAGGAATCAGCCCTCACATATGGGGTGACATCGGTGCTGATGGAACCCGCGTGGAAGCATCTCCCCAACTTTCAAAGAAAGTCTCTGGGTGATGCACCACGCATGCATGGTCCACTTCCCACTCAAGGGTGACATCTTGCCTCAGTCCAACGGCATAGCTAAGACTGCAAAATTAAAATACGGTAAAGAAGTAACTCCAAGGGGAGGAGGGAGGGCTGTGAGGACTGATTCCTGCTCTCCCCGGAGAACACCTATTACAGGTAAGTAACTACGCTTTCTCCGGGAACAAGCAGGAAGACAGTCCTCACCTATGGTACTCCCCAGCTACAGGCTACCGAGAACCTGTAAAGAAAAAACACGATGGCAACCTGCAAGGGCGAGCCATGATCAGCAGCAGCTCAGTCCCTACTGAGAGACTTTTGCAAGACCTAAGTGTCCAGCAGAGAACCAGCACTCCGGTAGCCTGGAGACAGAAGGGTCGGAGGGCGGAGTTGCCTACACCCCGAAAAGGTTATGGAAGATGGCCTGGCTGAAGGCGCTGTCCTGTCGGACTCCCTCTCCAGACAGTAGTGAGCTGCGAAGGTATGGAACTAAGACCAGGTGGCAGCCCGACAGATCTCCGTCACAGAGATGAAGCACAGATTTGCCACAGATCTGCCACAGATGTAGCTATGGACCATGACTTTCTGGTCCAGTGGAATCCCCGCCTGCTCGTAGGCAAGGGTAATGCAGTCCATCAACCAAGCAAACAGTTCCCTTAGTAACTGGGAGCCCCAGATGACTGGGGTCATAGGATACAAAAAGCTGAGGTGCTTTGCAGTGGCCCTGAGTCCGTTGAAGGTAGAAGGACAGGGCCCTTTTACAATCCAGTGTATGGAGGAAGGCCTCCGGCATGAGGCCTTGAAAAGAAGGTGGGGAGCACAACCTCCTGGTTGAGGTGGAAAGAGGACACCACCTTCAGCAGAAACTTAGGGTATGTGTGGAGCACCACCCTATTCTTGTAGAACCTCATATAGGGGGGATCTGCCATCAGAGACCGAAGCTTGCTAACTCTGTGAACTGATGAGAGTGCTACAAGAAATACAACCTTCCAGGAAAGATACTGCAGGTGGCAGGTCGCCAGAGGCTCAAATAGAGGCTTTGTGAGTTGTGAGAACACCAAGTTTAGATCCCACTCTGCCACTGGAGGGGGGGACCAGGGGGTTTGGATAACATGAGGCCCCGCAGGAATCGGGACACAAGGGGCTGCGCTGAGAAGGACTTGCCCTCAACGGGATGGTGGTGTGCTGCGCTGCGATGGCGCTCAGGGTGTACTCTGACTGAATTGGACTTTAGTCCCACCTGTGACAGGTGGAGCAAATACTGAAGTACTACTTGTACCAAGCAGGAGAGCAGGTTTGCCCGTTCTTCTGTGCACCACACCGAGAAATGGTGCGACTTGAAGGTGTATGCCCTTCTTGTGGAGGCCTTAAATGAGGCCAGAAGGACCTCCTCCACGTCCCGTGGGAGGTTGAAGGGAGCTAATGCTACCCTTTCGTCAGCCAAACTGTGAGTGACAGGGACCCCAGGTTGGGGTGTAGGAGAGAGCCCTGCACCTGTGAGAGTAGCCCTGGGACTTGGCCAAGAGGGGGAGGAGCAGTGGGAACCAGGGCTGCCTAGGCCACCGAGGAGCTATCAGCATTAGAGATGCTCTGTTGTGCAGGACCCTGAATATGGTCTTGGTGACCAGCAGTGTCTGTGGGAAGGTGTACAGGAGGCTTTCCATCCATGGGATGAGGAACGCATCCGCTGTCACCCGGGAAGGGTGCGGCTGGCAGGAGCAGAATTGGAGCAACTGCGTGTTGTCTGGGCTGGCAAACAGGTCCATTGAGAGGACACTCTAGACGTGGAATAGCTGGGAGGCAACTACTGAGTCCAGGCACCACTCGTAAGGCTGGAGGACTCTGCTCAGTTTGTCCTGGTCTGGAAGGTAAACCGCCCTTAGGAACATACCCCTGTGTGCTGCATAGGCACAGAGGACTACTGCCTCCTGCCAGAGGGGGTACAACCCTGTTCCTCCTTGTTTGTTCACATAGAACATTGCGACCTGGTTGTCAGCCTGGATAAGCACCAGGATGTGCTGTAGCTGATGGTGGAAGGCTCGGAAAGCCAGGAATATCACCGAGAGTTCCAGCAGGTTGATTTGCAGCCGAGATTCCTCCTGGGACCAGCAGCCTTGAATCTGGAGGCCTTTGCAATGCGCTACCCAGCTCAGTAGGGAGGCGACCTTCTGGGGGGTGGGTGCCTGGAAGGGCAACCCGGCCTAAAGGTGGAATCTGCCACCATCCGAGGGAGTCCGCCAGCTGATGGGTCACTTTCACTCTGTCCCTGAGCCTGCCTATGACTTGTGTCTACTGAGAGCGGAGGCACCACTGGGCTGCACTTTTGTGCAGGCGGGCATATAGAGTCACATGAACTGTGGAGGCCATGTGCCCCAAGAGTCGAAGTAGAAGCCGAGCAGATAGTGTCCGGCGTCAGTATACCTCTGCGGCCAACTCCCTGAGGCATACTGACCTTTCCTGAGGGAGGAAGGCATTCGCCTGGAGGGTATCTAGTTGCACCCTGATGGAATCTAGGCATTGGGCTGGAGTGAGGGGGACTTAGGGTAGTTTATGATGAACCCCAGGTGTTGCAGGGTGTTGATGATGCATTGTGCCTCTGTAGCCATGACCCCTTTTATGAGTCAGTCATCTAGTTAAGGGAAGATGAAGGCCCCTTGGAGCCGGAGGTGGGCTGCGACCACTGTGAGGTATTTTGTGAGAACCCTTGGTGACGAGGCCAGACCAAAGGGCAGCACCCTGCATTGGTAGTGCTGTCTCCCCACCATGAACCGGAGGTATTTTCTGTGGCTGAGAAGGATTAGAATGTGTGTGTAGGCATCCTTTAGGTCTAAGGAGCAGAGCCAATCTCCCTGCTGGAGGAATGGCAGCAGTGTTCCAAGGGAGAGCATCTTGAACTTCTCCTGGTCCAGAAACTTGTTGAACTCTCGCAGGTCCAGGATGGGCCTGAGGACCCCTATCCTCTTGGGGACGAGCAAATACCTGGAGTAGAAACCTGTGCCCCAGAAATGTTTCAGGACTGGTTCCATTGCCTTGTCCTGAATTAGGCCTGCTAGCTCGGTGAGAAGCAGGGTCTGGTGAAGGAGAGGTTTGGTGGACTCTCCTGAGAAGAGGGTTGTGTCCACTGTAGGTGGAGGAGGTAGCCCTCCCTGACTGCTTGTAGCACCCAGGTGTCGGTGGTGATGGCTGTCCACCTGTGGGCAAACAGGGTTAGGCACCCCTCTGTGGGCAGCAGGAGATGCCTCAGAGGTGGGGAGGTCACGCCCAGAAAGTCAAAAGCTCCCCTCAGGCTGGGCCAGAGCCGGCGTCTGAGACTTCAGGGTCTTTTGTTTTCTGGGACTGTGTCCTTGGCCTTTTTGTTGCTGACCCTGCTGTGGGGCTGGGAAGGACTGGAAGTGCGGTGTACTGCTAAAGCCCCCTTTCTTCCCCGGGAAGAAGGGCTTTTTCCCCAGGGCTTTCTTTCAGGGCTGCACTGAGGTGGTCTTTTTTTTTTTTTTTTTTATAGATTTTAGTCAATACAATAACCAAATACATTACAAAGACACTATCCCAAATCAGTACAAGTCAAATAAGATGAACAAAGGAAAAGAAAAAAACTAGCAAAACCTGGGAATAAAGCCCACATCACGGGAGCCCAACTACAATTCAAATACATTGAAAAGAATTAAGAAAACAAGGCAAAAACGCCCACCATCTAGAAGGCACTTACTAATCAAACACTGTCTTCCCTAACTGTGCCCTTCTGATCTAAAAGGAGTTTTTCAAGATGTGTCACATCAAGAAAAACGTATGTAGCACCATTGAAAGTGATGATACATTTACAAGGAAATCGTAAGAAGAAAGTGGCTCCTAATGCCAAAACCTGAGGCTTTAAAGATAAAAATTGCCTCCGTCTTAACTGAGTGCCAGGGGACACATTGGGAAACACGTTAACAGTCTGACCACAAAACTTAGCCAACTTAACCTTGAAGAAAGCCCGAAGAATATGCTTTTAACCAAAACAGAAGAAAAGGTAGCCAGCAAAGTAGATCTTAGACTGATCTAGGGAATCCTCTAGAAATGCAGTTAAATTAGACATAGTTGGAACTATTTCATCCAGCTCCCCTTCCGCAGGGTTAACCTTCTTGATGCCTGAGGGAATATAGTAAATTTGTAAGACCTCAATAGGATCTGATATGGCCAGAATTTCTTTCAAGTATTTATCTAATAAGATTTTAGGTGATAAAAGAGAAGATTGGGGGAAGTTTAAAAACTGTAGGTTACAAACACGCATAGAATTTTCAAGTGATTCTAACTTTGAATGTACACTTAAAGAATCCTTAATTCCAGCAACATTAGTTGCATGGAGTGAACCAACTTGAGATTCTAACTTAACACATGCCATATCAATCAAAGTTACTTTCTCATCAAGCTGCTGCAGAGAAACCACAGCTTCCTGAGAGAAAGTACTTATGGAACTCAAAGAAGAAGATACTTTTGAATCAATGCATTGCAATGCACCCCAGACATCTTTCAGGGTAACTTCTGCATCAGGAAGTAACGCTGGAAGTTCTATCGAGCTTCCAGAAGCTGCGAACTGGACAGGAGTAGGCAATTTTACTACAACATTCACTTTCCTTTCCATCTCCAAGGATTCTCTAGACATACTTGATAGACCAGAAACAGGGCACGGTGGAGAAGATCTACTGCCTGGGCTTAAAAGAAGCTCCCTCAGGAGAGGACTGGGCTAAAGGAAGGGGGGGGGGGGCGAAATGCTTATCCAGAGGGCCTACTGATTTTACACTCCCGGTATCAGCCGCCTGGGGTCTGCTAACTACTTTAGCCTTCCGCTTACCCATAATTAACTCAGGCAAATATAAAGACAATGATTAAAACTGAAAAAGCAGTAATAAGCAAACCATAGCATTAAGCCAACCCAGAAGGCATAGGACAGAAGCTTATAATGTCAGCCGCCACAGTGACGTCTCAGTGACATCTAAGGAGCGTCCAAGGGGCAGAACCTGCCCCTTTGAACATGCCCCTTAGATGCACGCCCCTCGGTCACGCTCTGCAGTCACAGAGGAGATTGAACAAGACTCTTATAGAGGGGAAGGGCCCCTAAAGAATAGGCTGCCCCGGGCGTGCCTGCCCGGCAGGAACCCGAAAGTACTGGCGTCAGGGGCGTCAAACAGTCCCAGCAGTCTTTCTCAGCCCGATGCTCGGGGCACAGAGCACCTCCACACAGCTGTAGTCACCTCCCGCACTGAGGTGGTCTTTGAGAGCCTGGTCCTCGTCATGAACTCAGTCTCTATCTTGGCTGCCTTATCCGCCACAGGTTTTCCAAATAGGTTCTCACCTATGCAGGGGACATCAATCAGTTTGTGCTGCACCCATTGTTCCAGGTCAGATGACTGCAGCCATGCTTGGCGTCGTGCCCTGATGCCTGTGGCAGCCACTCTGGCTGATGACTTGAAGCCATCGTAGGCTGCTTGGGACAAAACCTTCAAGCACTCTTTTACTGCTGAGGTCAGGGTCTTAAACCTTTGTAGGGGTTCCCTGTTGAGGCCTGCCAAGAATCCAAGCTCCTTCGACAGTTCCTTCAGGTACATGCCAATGTAGAGCTGGTAGGACTGGATCCGACACATTAGCATCGAGTCCTGAAAAGCCTTGTAGCTGAGGGTATTGAGGGTTTGGGCCTCCCTGCCGGGTAGGACCGACAAATGAGTTTTTTGCTCTTGAGCTGGCACATGGCCAACTCCATGACCATGGAGTTGTGGGGAAGCTGGGTCTTTTGGAACCTAGAGCTTCGGCGTACCCGGTAAATGGTGTTGAGGTGCCTGCTAATGATTGTTACCGACACCGGTGTAGCCCACATTCGGATGAAGAGGTGGTTGAGGATCGGGGGCACTGGGACTGTAAGGGTTTCCTTCGGAGGTGCCTCGCATTGGAGTATTTCCAGTTCCGCAGTATGTGGGTCCTCCTTGGCCTTGGTCTCGAAAGTGAGAGCCTTGGCAATGTCCCACACAAAATCGAGGAAAGCAACGTCCTCAGGCGGGAACAACTACTGGTCATTGGGGGGAGATGGATGCAAGGGCATGTCTCAGTGTCGCCTCGTGTCCAGGGACTTTTTGTCCTTGGTTTCGCATTTAGACTTGAAGTCCGAGTATGAGTCTGATGCCACGTGGTCACCTCTGTCAAGGGCTGCTCCGAGTGGTCCGCAATCTCCAGAGGATCTGAGGTCCGAGCTCGAATGCTCGCTGGGGAGGACCAGTGTCCCGAGGAACAGGACCGGGACCTTGTCTGATGCTGGGGACTCTCTCAAGGTGGTGGTGCTCGAGGACCGGCTTGATGTCCGGGGAGGCCCTCTAAGTTGAGGATCCCGTTGTTGGGGGCGGATGAACTGGATGAGCCGGACATGAACTCCTGCTGCATGGCCACTAGGGCAAATATACTGCTGTCTAGGGCTACCATTTTGATCTCCATACTAGTTGGCTCCGCAGTCTTCGACTCAAGCACCGAGGACTTCGGGTCCGGCGTCAGTACCGTCGAGGAGGAATCCTCAATGAGGATGGCCTCTGAGGTCCGAGATCGGTCGGCAGGTGCCGACAGCTCCTTACGGGGCAGTTTGGAAGGCTGCACCTACTCTGACCCCTCGGACTCACGCCTGGAACTGTGGGTCATGGGGTGTGATTTCCCCTTTTTCCTGGATCCGTCCTCCGAGGCAGTCTTCGAGGATTTCTTCTTCTTCTGCTCCACCTCTGGGGATTTCCGCTCGGAGGGACCATGGCTGTGGGAGTCCAAAGAGGCTATGACTTTACGGGGCACTGATGTTTCGGAGGGGGCTCTGGAGCATGATGTGACCGGGGACTCCAACGCGGAGTTGGACTTTTGAAAAAAACTTTTCCTGCTGCTGATTGTGATTCTTTAAGGCCTTCGAGGTCAAGATTCTGCAGAGTTTGCAGTCGGTGTTGTTATGCTCTGGGCCAAGGCATTGAAGGCAGCAATCGTGTAGGTCGGTAAGTGACAGCATTTTGCCACACCGGTCACACTTTTTGAAGCCACTGGAGGCCATCAGAAAAAGGGGGTCTCTGCCTCCCAGCAGGGGTCTGAAGCCTTTGGCTGAAAAAGGGCGCAAACACTGGTCAAAGGACACCTCAATGAGAAAATGAATGGTCAAATCTGAGGAGCAACGCTGAGGCAAGCTGGCTCGGGGGCAGGAAGGAACTGGTATGCAAACCATACAAAATTTAACAATAAAAATCAACTAGTTCCGGGGAAAACTGGACAGCATCCGATTGGCTCTGCTGAAAAATGGAGATTGAGGCAAGATGGCACTCTTGGGCGGGAAGTGGACCACGCATGTGTGGTGCATCTCCCAAAGGCTTTCTTTGAAAGCTGGGGAGATGCTTCCGTGCGGGCTCCATGGGCACTGATGTTACCCCATATACGAGGACTGACTTCCTGCTTGCTCCCAGAGACAGCGTAGATCGATTCATTACATCATCAGAAAGTAGAAAGACTAGGGGACATGCAATGAAGCTACAGTGTAACCCATTTAAGAGAAAATATTTTTTCACTCAACGTGTAATCAAACTCTGGAATTCGTTACTGGAGGGTATTGCAAAAGCTATTAGTGGAATTGGGTTTAAAAAAGATTTGGACAAGTTCTTGAAAGAAAGGTCATAAACCATTATTAAAGAGGGCCCAGGTAATCCACTGCTTGCTCCAATAAAGCATTATGGAACTTGTGTGTCTTTTTGGGAAACTGCTAGATACTTGCGATCTGGATTGGCCACTGCTGGAAACAGGATACTGGGCTTGATGAACATTGGTCTGACCCATTATGGCATTTCGTATGTTTTTATGTACTTCTTAAACCTGCTGGAAAGTTTGTGAGACATGTCTTCCATAAAAATAGCCACAGTCAAATCAAACAACTTGATTTTGCATAAAAGTGAGAGAAGAGTAAAGCCGCATCCAGAGTGTCAATGCTTTAAGAGGGCTGAGGTGCCACAGAAAATAGAGGCAACTAAATAACTGAAAACACTAAACTGGGGTAGGAACTATAGGGGTGAGCTGTAAAACCGCAACAGCAGGAAAGAAAACTCTGAAAAAAAACAGATTATTACAGCAGAAAGATTATATACTTACAAAGCAAGTAAAAACACATCTGAGGGGCTCAATAGGGAAACAAACATGCTGAGGATAAGATGGTGCTATGGTGGCAGGTGGAAAGACACACACATGTGTGGTGCAGCTTCTAGAAGGAGCTGGGAAAGCTCTGTGCAGGGCTCCATCACCCATATGTGAGGACATTTTTCCTGTTTGTCCATGGAGAATCTGATTTGGTACTTGTGGTCTGGATTGGAAAGAGGATACTGGGCTTAATGGACCTTTGGTCGGACCCACTATGACAGTTCTTATATTGGTCAATGGATGTCATAACTATGCCGCTTATCTATCTGGTTAACTGCTAATATCATCACTGATCAGATAGCTGTTGCAATTGCTGGCAAAACTGGATAATCAGCACTGGACAGCAGCTCTGGCACTGAATATCCTGTTTTAATTTCAGCAGTGGCAGCCAGGTGCTTTAAAAGTGCTAACCGCTGCCACTAAATAATCCCTCAGTTCATTGTAGAAAACTTTATCAGGAGAGCTTTATTTAGTGTCCAGCTGAGTGAAAAACAAAACAAAACTGAGAAGATGAGGAGACTGCTGAATGTGGGCAGGGCCGCATATGCTAGAGATTTATACTTAATTCTGAGCTCTGGGACAGCTGGTCCTTTCTGGTGATGTGTAATGTTACTCAATCCTGCTTTTTGACGAAAAGAACGTTTTTTCCAGTCTCATCTTTAGTTCTTTTAGAAGTAATCTTAGAGGAAGAAATTCCTCAAGATTTGGGAACCATTCTTAATGTCTTTAAAAACTAGATTAAGAATTGTGTTCCTTATCGTCCCTCCAGTTCAGTCCCTCACCTCTGGGTTGTGCACCTCTTTCCGCAGCATGGAGACTGGGCATGTCAGAAAACAGAGTTACTTACCTGTAACTGGAGTTCTCCGGGGACAGCAGGATAAGTCAGCCACACTTGGTGACATCATCCGACGGCGCCGAGACGGAAGTACTCTCCATAGCTCAGAAGGGCTTTTGCCCTTCTGAGCATGAGCCAACTGGCCCCACCCCCCAGCCCGCCCCTAGCTAGCCAGTTCGTCACTAGCTGAGCCTTTGCTGCTAGGAGGCGGGCACCAGGTCCGGAGGCCAAGGCCTTCTCCCTTCCAGGGGAGGTGGGTGGGAATGTGTGGCTGACTTATCCTGCTGTCCCCGGAGAACTCCAGTTACAGGTAAGTAACTCTGTTTTCTCCTAGGACAAGCAGGATGAGTCAGCCACACTTGGTGCCTCCCAAGCTGCCATGCGCTGTGGTGGATGGGGGAAGGCCGAAGTTTAGGTCACCTCCCCAGGGCCAGCATGCAGTCATGTGGCACAGCATGTCGCAATTAGAGCATGTGGGCTTGCAGTCGCGAAGCCTGCATGTGCGACAGTTGCATTTGAGAAGTATGCAGATACTAGGCGACCCCCAGATCACAGCGATCAGTGTAATATGTAATGCCTCAGCCAGCCTTGTTCATTGGGCACTGTGGGGGATTGAACCCCTGATCCCTGCACCATTGGTCAGTGTCTTAACCATTGTGCCTTAGAGCGATGGTGGTGGGTAATCACAGCGATGAAGGATAGCAACGGCCTCAGGCAGGTGGCCACGAGGGTGGTGCAAATCGGAGCCTTACTATGGCAACAGTAGAGAGCTGGTCACTGTAGCAAGCGTAGAACCTTCCCCAATATAGAGTGGGGTGAAAGAAGCATTGAGACAACTCGGGAAATCACTGTTTGGTCCAAACAAGCATAAAGGAACATGTGTCTTAACTGCTAGGTGCTTAAGACCTAGATATACTTTTTACTATGGAAGGAGAACTGGGTTTGGGGAACCCATGGAAAACTTGGGCCCACGGCATATATTATGTTCTTATGCAGTAAACCCTAGGTGCTTACGACCTACATTTGCCACTTTAGAAGGAGAACTGGTTTTGGTGGACCCATGGAAAACATGGGCCCATGGCATACCCTATGCTCTTATGTTAGCAGCGAGTAGCAAGCAGTATGGACTGTGTTAGGAGATTGGCGTGAGATTGACCCCTAAGCCTGCAGTAGGCTTGGCTGGGGTGTATCCTGTTGCGAGGTGTAGGAATAGTCCATGACCTTGTACTTCTCAATATGGTACCGAGTGAGTTGTCCCAGGCGCTGCCACCAGGGTCCTGGCTGGAGATTTGATAGTCCCTGTTGCCGGGTCAAAGTGGCCTGTTACATGCGTGGTGCGCAACATGAGGAAGGGTCCTTTGGGTGGAGATGCAGATGGAGTCCCAGAGGTGTAGTACGCTGGGGCGGTAGCTAGGCCCTTATTTTATTTATTTTTATTTTATTTTTTATTTATTTATTTATTTTTTTTAGGTTGTTTGTACATTTATTCGGTGTCTGTCTCTGTGTATGTCCTGGGCATGCAGTAGCCTAGGGTCTTGATGCTTTTCAGAGTTTGCAGTATCAGCTCCTCCCAGGAAAGACTCCTGTAGGCCGGAGGGTCAGCTGGCCAGGGGCCGGGAAGCCAGTAGCATGGCGTGTGTGGCAGGTGGTGCCACCAGGACTGGTAGTTAGGCCGCTGGGTCTATTTCCGATATGGCTGGAATCTGGTTGCCATGACACGGCAGTGGGATTGTCCAGAGCCTAGCCCTAGAGGAGTTCCCGTATCAGCTGGTAGGGGGCTAGCAGGGGTGGTTGCGAGGCAGTGAGAGGGGTAGCGGGGTGGCCACGAGGCAGTCAGAGGCTAGCGGGGTGGCAGGGTGACCTGCCCGGCTGTCAGTGCTCGTGCTAGGCACTGCTGAGGACGTCATACTGATGGGAGTATGGTAGCCGATTATCTGTAGTGCATTGGTAGGTATGAAACAACATGGCCATGTCAGGATTAACCTGTCGACGGGGTTTACCATCTGTCGACGGGTGTGAGTGTTTGAGGGGAGACACTGGTGCCTGAAGATGGGCAGGGTGCTATCCATTTCAAAAGTTGCACTTCGTGCTCACCACGAGGTGAGTAGATAGATTCGTGGTCAGCCCACGGGCTGTTTATTATTATTATTAATTTATTTTTTATTTATTTATTTTTTTGTCACCCACTTTCCTTGGGTAATGTTTTGAGGCCATGGTCGCCTTGTCAACTGCCTGGAGCATCCAATCTTCACATCAAGGGCCTTAGAGTGCAGGGCATTAGGCACCGCCACACGGCGTATTGGGGTGATGCTTTGTATTTACCCAGCCCGGTCCTCAGCCAGGTCTTGAACCTGTGACTCATGGTGCGTTTTCCTATGTGCGCATGGTTGGCTATACCAGTTTTGTGTACGCCAAGTCAAGTGCTGCCCTTTGGTTGATCATAATGTAAGATGCAAATCCAGTGCTTACAAGGCTGGCCTTGAGTCTGCCTCTGTCTGTACGCACACCGTGGCCTTAGCTTCAGTGGTTAAGCGCCACCGATGTTGCTAGGGAAGTCTGCTTGGTGTGGGGCTCTCTCTGACATGAGCCTGAAGGTGATGGTTTCCCCCCCCCAAGTAATGGGAGTATTGTCTTGGACACTGCAGTGTTGCTGTCGCCCCATGAGGCTGAAGGGGATGGTTTTCCTCCAAGTTATGGGAGTATTCCCTTGGAGACTGCAGTGTTGCTGTCCGCTCCACTGGCCTCTGGTAGATATGAGTCCTGAGGTGGTTAACCGGAAGGCCCAGGGGAAACAGGAGGGTATGGACCACTGTACGGGTCTCCTGAGATGGTGAGGTTGAGGCGAGCACATCTAGAAGGGAGACCGATACCCTTTCCATGGATGTGTGATGCCCCCGCGTGTTTTTGAGGAGCACCTGTGGGCACAGGCAAGTGGCGCGGCCTCAGCTGTCCGGATAAGGTCTGGATGCTTAGCAGGGTAAATGTGGTATGGTCCCGCCTGTCCGAAGGGGTTAGCAGGGTCCAATTCAGAGAGTGGCTGCTCCTTGGCAGCGATGACAGCGCTGCTGTCCGAAAAGGGGGTTAGCAGGGTCCAATTCAGGGAGTGGCTGCTCCTTGGCAGCAAAGACAGCGCTGCTGAGACCGAGAAGTGTAAGGCGGTTTCCAACATGATGGGGGGCGCTGTTCACTCTGGGACCTTGGGCTCTGACCTCCTCAAGCTTTATTTTAGTTGCGGAGACTGGGCACCCTCTCTTTGGACAACCTCTACAGGACAACCTCAGTCCTGCGGGAGCAGAGGCAGGTCTCTGCAGGGTAAGTGTACCTAGCTCTGACCCTTAGATGACATCTGCAGGCGAATAGAAGATGCAGGGTCCACAATGTGCCTCTAGTGGGCTGTCTGATCGATGCAGGCCTTGGTTATAAAAACCATTGAAATAAGGGACTGGCTTGGCAGGAACCACAGCTGAGCTGGGGCTTGAACCTGTGACCTTCTGCTTCTGAACACACTGGCTGTGTGTACTACACCACCGTGTTGCCACGGAGATGAGGATTGCCCTCTGTACGTTCTCTGTATGGCAATGTGCGGTGGTAGGCCCTGAGGTGTTTCCCAGATGTGAGAATAGCTGGTCATTCCCTGTAGTCATTTGAGCTTCTTGATCTTCGTGGATGTGTAACTGGAGGTGGACTGGCAGGCCTTTCTTTGGGAGAGACAAGAAGTGCATCTCACTGTAGTTGGTTAGATTGCCAGGCTCTACCTGGGGGCCACAGCAAGCCAACACATCGGGCAGGCAGCAGCATTGCTGTCCTGTACGGGACCTGTTTTGTCCAAGGGGAAGGCAGCAACTCACCATCCATGGAAGGAGGGACCTCCTTGTGGACTGTTCTTCTAACACCTCGGGCAGGCACTCGGAGTGACCTATGCAGTCTGATAGGGCTGACATAGCACCTTCTGCACTCGGAGTGACCTGTGCAGTGTGATAGGGCTGACGTAGTGCCTTCGCATCCCTTTGGAGCAATAGGATGAAGTGTGAGGGAGGCTCACGCAGGTTGTCGCGGGACCTGTTTGTCCCTGGAGAGGACAGCCCCCATGGATAAGTGGGCACTAACACAGCCCCACTGACACTTCATGTTAAGAGCAGAGATCACACAGCAGTGAATACAAATAAGTAAATAAGGACAGAGGAATTTAATCGTGCAGGCATCAAGGTGCTGAGACATAGTGCTCCAGGCTGCCTGATGTTACTTAGGGTTGCCCCAAAGTGAAGTGGGTTGGAGTGGAGAGCAACGGAGCAGAGAGCCACGTCTGTCCGCACGGCAGACTGCCTGCAGCAAGGTTGGCAGCTGGAGCAGGAACGGGAGATGGTATCTCGGCGCTGAGGCTAGGGTATGCGGAGCATAGCGATAGATCTGGCGGTAAGGGGCCAATGAATGCTGTTTAAAGCAGCGGAGGCAGTTGTTTGGGCTCACAGCAGCTGGCAGCGAACACCTTCCCTCCTCTAATGGTTGCCGACGTGCATCTGCTCCGGAGGGTAGGTTTACCAGCGCGACTGCCCTGGAGCGCTGAACACCACGCACCACTCCTGCTGGGGCTGAGAGACTTTTTCCTGTGGCACGGGGAACCTGCTCCTTGCTGTTCTTGCCGTATCGTCAGGTCAGTGCCATGAGGAGCAGTCTCTACTCATGTCCAAGGCATGAGTATCGGCGCCATCGTGGCCGGCCATGCCACTCCATCTTCAACAAGCCTCGGTAGACGGAGAGCTCCTGAGGTGAAGACATCTCTCTCTCTGCACTGAGATCTGCGTTCAGGCTCAAGATGACGCGCCGGAGCGAGATGCTCGGTAGCGAACTGGGTAAAGCGGCATTCCTTACACCTGGGAAGCTCATGCAGGCTTCCAAGGGCTTGTGGGCCGTCTGCTGCTGCCATTTAAGCTGCCAGAGCCCCGAGTGATCGGTATCAGGAAGATACACCGGCCAGCCCGATTGGCGTTGAGGCAGGCGTGTCGGCGCCGACGGAGCCATCGGTGGTGGGCGTGTCTCCTGAATGAGCGGCTCCTCCTTTCCTGATGATGCTGGATCGGAGCTGACCAATGGCGCCGGAGGGGAGGAGCCGGGGGCTGTGATGTCATCAGCAAGATGGCCGCCGCTATGGGAGCCTCGTGGCCGGTTGGAGCAGCTGAACTGTGGGCAGGCAAGCAGATCACCCGGAGGAGCAGCATTGTCCAGGGCCGTGGGCTGTGAGTGGAGGCCCCTGAGGGCGCACTCAGAGCCGCTGGGGTAGTCCGTAGAGGCAGCAGCAATGTCGCCGATCCAATTCCCCACGGTAGCAGCAGCGTCGGTGAGTGGAGTAGGCTGGCTGGGGACGGAGGCCTTCTCAGGCACGTCCCGGGCCGCCGGGAGGGCTACCCTCTGCGGGCTTCCTTCTGCTTCTCTTGGGATCCTTCTGCCATCGGAGAGAGAGAGAGGTAGGAGGCTAGCAGTACTGGAAGGTCCAAGGAGACTGGCCGGGGACGGAGGCCTACCTGGCACGTCCTGGGCTGCCATGGCCACTGCTGCCTGGGAGATTACTGCTTCCTTCTAAGCCGTAATTCTTACGATGATCAGTGTTGCAGCGGAGGGGAGACCCTCCAATGTCTGCTGCTGGGCTGGCTGTGCTGAGGCTAACAGCACATGGCCCGTGAGGGGCTGCTGAGACTGGGATCGCACGGCTCGCAGGAATCCGTGCTTTGCTGGAACAGCTCTGAAAGGAAGCTTTGGAAACATTAAATTAATGGCAAGTTATAAAACTGACTATATACATATGAAGTAGATGAAAATTTCTTAATTGTTTAGATTCGGTGGAGAGTAGAAAAATCCGTCTTGCTGGCAAGGTGGAAGAACTGAAACTGGCTAGCTAGGGGCGGGCTGTGGGGTGGGGCCAGTTGGCTCATGCTCAGAAGGGCAAAAGCCCTTCTGAGCTATGGAGAGTACTTCCATCTCGGCGCCGTCGGATGACGTCACCAAGTGTGGCTGACTCATCCTGCTTGTCCTAGGAGAACTGTGACACAACTGTAGATATCTTGCTGGCACCTCCCACCAGCTCCCAGTGTGTCCAGTCTCCATGCAGCTGAAGGTAGTGGGCTCACTAGAGGAGCAGATAAGGAGCTTTAGGAAACTTAGCTAGGGTTTTTAGCTTTTCTTTTCTCCCTAAAACATTTTTTTCTTTTGATCTGTAGCTTTAAAGCTCATTAAAGCTTGTTAAAAAAAAAAAAATAAAAGCAAGGGCTGAGAGGGGATCGGAAGGGATTTAGAGGAGTCTCTTTTCTCCCTCCAGTTTATTTCTGTCCCCTTTGCCTGCTCTCCCCTCCTTGTTGACACGGAGGGGAGTTCTTTAGCAGGCTGTTCATCTCCTTACCAGCACAGTTTTCTGTGCTGCAGATTTCCAGTCAGAAACTGTCGTCGGGCCTTGTTTCTCTGCTGCTGCTGCTGGCTGACAGCCTTTCTCAGCTGTGCTGCTCACAGGAAGCACATTATTTTTAACGGGGTACAGAGAGGATCCGAAGGTCTCAGAGGAAGAGGTGAGTGTTTAAATCTTTGCTGCTAGTGTCCTGTGAGCGCTTTTGAGGCCTGCTGTCGAGTGTGAAGCATGTTCTGTGGGTTAGCAGAGCTCAGGATCTTGGCGGGCCTTTTTCCCCAATGTTTTTCTTCACAGTGCTCTTTTTCTTTGCTGACAGCTTTCTTTAATTAATCTTTGTAGTTTTCTGGTTACTTGAAATTAATTTTGATTACTTTTATTTTTCAATGTTTTGGAGCTCTTAAAGGGCCAGTACAGAAAAGTAAAAAAAAAAAAGGTTTGTTGCCCTTTTTGGTGGTCTGTGGGAGCCATTTCCTTTACTATCCAGTCTCTCAGATCCCATAGCGCTAATGCCTATGTGGCCACAATGCCTGGTTTGTGGCGCCCGTAGGGGCTCAGTCTTGAAAGCGGGGGTGTGTCGTGGCTGCACATCTGAGGCGCTTACTACGGAGCAAGAAATGCAGGATCGGTCTAAAGAAGGCACTGCTCTGGTGGCGCAGGGTGCTGCCGCTTCTGCAGAAGGAAAGTCTCTGCGGAAGTCTCCGTCTGCTCTTCCTACTTCAAATTTGGCTTTGCCCGGTAATTCCGCCACTCTCATGGTGTCTGAGGCAGCCTTCGAGGGTTTCTCCCCAGATTTTGTGCTGCTGCTTCATCAGGCTTACTGTTTGCAGCAGCAGGGGGCAGTTGCGGATGCCTCGCTTATTGGGGCGACAGGAGGCCACGCAACCACCGAAAGGTTCAGTGGTAGTGATGGTAGACCGGTTAAGAGGGCCTGGTCAGTGGAAGATCAACCTCTTGGTTCGAACTGGCCGGATGCAGAGGACCTTGAGCTGGAGCCGGAAGACGGGATAGAGGATTTAGAGGAAGGTGAGATTCAGGCTCTCAACCTTTCATCGGTGGTATCAGCAGAGGATGAGGGTTTGGAGGATCCTCTCATTCAGGCAGTACGAAAGTCCCAGGTGGTTTTTCCTGTTCACCGTGTGGTTAGGCAGATGATTCAGGATGAATGGGATGTGCCGGAGGCAGGCTTGCGTGGTGTGAGGTCCATGAATCGTCTCTATCCCTTGGTGGATCAAGAACGAGAAGTGTTTCGTTCTCAGCGTATAGATGCGGCAGTTTCAGCGGTCACGAAGAAGACTACCATTCCAGTTGAAGGCAGTGCGACTTTGAAGGACGTACAAGATCGGAAGGAGGACGCCTTCTTGAAGCAAGCTTTTGAGGTTAATGCTCTGGCTCTGCAGGCCTCTATTTGTGGAGCTTGGGTTGTGAGAGCATGCCTTCGCTGGTCACAGCGTTTGCAGCAGCCAGTTCAGCAAACGCAGGAGCAGCTAGCTGATGTGACAAGACTTGAGTCAGGTTCCGCATATTTGGCCAATGTCCAATATGATCTTATTAGAGGTTTGGCGAATAGCATGGCTTCCTTGGTAGCCGCACGCCGCTATCTTTGGCTCAGGAACTGGGCGGTGGACAGTTCCTCCAAGTCATGTCTTAACAAGCTTCCTTTTAAGGGGAAGCTGTTGTTTGGCGAAGATCTTGATAAGCTGGTCAAGGATTTGGGGGATTCTAAAGGAGGTCGCTTGCTGGAGGATAAACCGAAGCAGAGCTGAGTCCCGTTACCTTCCTGTGGGCAACCTCAGGATTTCAGGCATTTTCATACCTCCCGTTTGGGAGATTTTCAAAGAGGACGGTTTTCCTCTTGAGGCCAGAGTTTTAGAGGATTCCGGAGAGCGGGCAGAGGATTTGCTAGTCCCTCTTCCTCGGATTTTTGGAAAGCACAATGAAGCGAGGTGGACCCAGGCAGGAATTCAGCCGGTAGGGGGTTGACTTCGGGAGTTTCTTCCTGCCTGGGTCCAGATAACATCCGATCAGTGGGTACTGGAGGTCGTTTGCGAAGGTTATTCTCTCGGGTTTGCCCGTCAGGTGGTCGACTCTTTTGTCATGTTGCCGTGCAGGGGGCGAGAAAGAACAATTGTGGTACGGGAGACTCTCGCTCGTCTTTTACAGCTGGGAGCAGTGGTTCCGGTTCCACAAGAGCACTGTGGTATAGGTCGATACTCAATTTATTTTGTGGTGCCAAAGAAAGACGGGGCCTTCCACCTGATTCTGGATCTCAAGGGGGTATACCGCTGTTTACGGGTACCTCATTTTTGAATGTAGACCTTACGTTTGGTTAGAGTGGCAGTTCATCAAGGGGAGTTCTTGACATCTCTCAATCTCACCAAAGCATATTTACACATTCCGATCAGGCCAGATCATCAGAGGTTTCTAAGATTTGCACTACCATGGGGGCATTTTCAGTTTCAGGCATTGCCCTTCAGTCTGGTGATGGCTCTGTGCACCTTCACCAAGGTTATGGTGTTGGTGGCAGCGGCTCTTCGGAAGGATGGAGTATTAGTTCATCCCTATCTTGACGACTGGTTGATTCAAGCAAAGTCCAGGGCCGAGGGTGTGCGTGTGACAGACAGACTGGTAGAGCTCCTACAGAGTCTCGGTTGGGTGGTCAATACGGCTAAGAGCTGATTGGTTCTGATGCAAGTTCTAGAGTATTTGAGAGTTTGCTTCGACACTCGTGTGGGATCGGTTTTCCTGATGGATCTCTGAGCCCGGGGCCTGTGGCTTCTGGTGCATGATTTTTTGAGGACTCCTGCACCATTGGCCTGGCACTATCTCCGTGTGTTAGGGACAATGGCAGCAACTCTGGAAGTTGTGCCATGGGCCAGAGCTCACATGAGCCCCTTACAGAGGTTGCTGCTCCGTCGATGGTCTCACCAGAATGACTCTGTCCAAGCGCCTCCACTGTCCATTGCAGATCAGGAAGTCTCTTCAATGGTGGCTTCGTCCGCAGAATCTCATGGCAGGCATGCCTCTCAAACAACCGCAGTGGATGCCAGTGTTAATGGATGCTAGTCTCGCAGGATGGGGAGTTCATTGCAGAGAGCTCTTCGCGCAAGACTGCTGGACCGAGCAGGAAGCCAAATGGTCCATCAATCGGCTGGAGTTGCGAGCAGTAGCGCTAGCGCTTCGGGCCTTTGAATCCACCTTACGGGGTCGAGCGGCTCAAGTGCTCTCAGACAATACCGCGACGGTTGTGTACCTCAATCGTCAAGGGGGCACGGGAAGCGCGGCTCTGGAAATGGAGGCGGAAAGTCTCTTCAATTGGGTAGAGCCTCGGCTTCAGGATCTGTCGGCGGTGCACATTGCGGGAATGGACAATGTGACAGTGGACTTTCTCAACCGGGTTTAAGTGGATCCCAGAGAATGGCAGCTTCATCTGGAGGTGTTTGCTCAGATTGTCCTCAAGTGGTGATCTCCGGTTATAGATCTCATGGCGACCTTTCGGTTGGCCAAAGCCAGTCGCTTTTACAGCAGACGACGAGAATGAATGTGGGAAGATCTAGATGCCTTACTCCAACAATGGCCCACTCACGGTCTCCTCTACGTTTTTCCCCCTTGGGTATTCATAGGACGAGTGGTGCAGCGCATCGAGGCTCATCGGGGAAGAGTGCTTCTAGTAGCTCCAGATTGGCCTCGTCGTCCGTGGTATGCCAATCTGGTGCGTCTGCTCGACAGGGGACTGCTTCAGGGTCCTCTATGAATGCCTCAAGTACATTGGTTCTTGCTTACGGCTTGGCCATTGAAAGGGCTCAGCTAAGGAAGAAGGGTGGTGATTGACACCTTGCTTCTGGCCAGAAAGAGGTCCACTTCCTTAGCATAGGTGCGCGTCTGGCGTGTTTTTGAGGACTGGTGTGCTCAACGTCCATTTCTTCCAGCCTCAGTATCTGTACCGACCATGTTGGGTTTCTTACAAGATGGGTTCGATAAAGGATTGGCTGCCAGTTCATTAAGGGTGCAGTTGGCAGCTATTTCTTGTTATCGAGGAAAGGTGCAAGGAGTTCCTTTGGGGGTCCATGCTGATGATGTCTGTTTCTTGAGAGCGGTATCCCGTCTACATCCTTCTCGCAGGGTGGTTTCTCCTCCGTGGGATCTCAACCTGGTTTTAGGAGCCTTGACAAGGAAGCCTTTTGAGCCTTTGCATCAGGCTTCCCCTAAAGCAGGGGTCACCAACCTGCGGCCCGCGGGCCGCATGCGGCCCACGAGGTCCCTTCGTGCGGCCCGCGAGGCTCTACCCCGGTTAACATTACGTGCGGCCCGCCAAGGATTCCCGCCATTGTATCCACGTGCTCGCAGCTCACCGACGACCACCTGCAAGCGTCCCTTCTCCTGTCAGTGTCATCTGTGAAGCCGGACTTTAAGCGTTTGTCTGCTAACATGAATCATCAGCCATCTCATTAAATTCAATAAAGGTGATCAGCCATTGTTTCATAATTTTGCGTGTGTTGTTTTTTTTCGCGGGGGCGGGGAGAAGGGGGGTGCGGCCCGCGAGGCTCCCGGTAGTCGGCTGTGCGACCCGCGGCCCTCTGGAGGTTGGTGACCCCAGCCCTAAAGGATTTGACTTCGAAGACAGTATTTTTGGTAGCCATTTGCTCTGCACGTTGAATCTGAGTTGCAGGCTTTGTCCTGTCGGGAACCGTTTCTGACTTTTTCTAGGGAAAAAGTGGTGTTGCGTCCCGTACCATCTTTCCTACCAAAGATAGTTTCGCCATTTCATGTGAATCAGTCGGTTTCTTTGCCCATTTTGGGTGTTTCGGGGGAGACCGCGTCAGACTGTAGTTTGCGTTTGTTAGACATTGAGAGGGTACTTCGGAGATACTTGAAGGTCTCGGAGTCCTTCCGCAAGTCTGACCATTTGTTCGTTCTTTTTTGTGGGCCGTGTAAAGTGAAGCAGCGGCCAAAGCTTCAATTTCCAGATGGGTTTGTGAAGCAATAGCGTCAGCTTATATCTTGCAAGGTCGTCAGGTGCCCTTGGGGCTGCAGGCTCATTCTACTAGAGCGCAAGTGGCTTCGTGGGCGGAGCATAGCTTAGTTCCACCGGTTGAGATTTGCAGAGTAGCCACTTGGTCTTCCTTGCATACTTTTAGTAAACATTACCGCCTGGTTGTTCAAGCAGCGGGAAATGCCTGTTTCAGGTCGGCAGTTTTGCGGTCCAGGTGGACAGGTCCCTCCCAATATTTTACTGCTTTGTTACATCGCAGAGGTGAGGGACCGAATTGGAGGGACGATAAGGAAAGAGAAATTAGACTTACCTGCTAATTGTTGTTCCTTGAGGAACTCCAGTTCAGTCCCTATTCCCGCCCGGGGTTTTTTTTGTCAGCTTCCGCAAAGCCTGTTTTGTGATGCGCGGTGACTACAATCCAGTAGGAGAAGTTCAGCAAATGTGGTCTGTATTCAGGCAAAGTATACCTTGTATTCTTTCTTCTCTCTCCTTTCTGTCCTATTTCTGCAAACAGGAGAAGGAGAGTTATCCTCTCATTTACGGGGTTTTAGTTCAGTGTTAGAGTTAAATTGTATTTAATATTATAGCTACTTATTTGTTGCTCCTTTGAGTCTGCTTTGTCATTAGATCACTGGGAGCTGGTGGGAGGTGCCAGCAGGATATCTACAGTGGTGTCACAGTTCTGACATGCCCAGTCTCCATGCTGCGAGAAGAGGTGCACAACCCAGAGGTGAGGGACTGAACTGGAGTTCCTCAAGGAACAACAATTAGCAGGTAAGTCTAATTTCTCTTTAGTGAACACAATACAAAGTTAATATTGCTAAATGCCACATTTTAAGATTTTCTTCTTCTAGCCTTAACCAAATTACTCTGAGAATTATCATGTTGTAATTTGACCTGTTTGTTATTAAGTCACTCTTTAAAAACTCTTTACTACTATGTAGCTTTGTAAGTTTGAATAGATTTGAAAACAATAAACAAACTGAAAGATAAAAAGTAATCTTAGGCCTCAAAGCGACCTTCAGAAGTTTCCGTAAGCTATGGTTACTGACTTTGGAGGGATGGCCTGACTGAGACAGTGTCTTTGAGGGGCCAAACCTTTCCACTTTATATTGCTGGATCTAACGGGGTCCCAAAGGATATTCAAAAACGCTGAAATTTTCTTAAATCCTTTGCTCAATCTATACTTTTGAATAGCTTCATCGTGGAGTTCTTTCAGCAGCTTCATATTAGGCATATTTAGACTATTGTTTCAGATTCACTTCAGACAATATGTATAGTTTGGTTCTTCATCCAGGAAAACAAAGTTACTTACCTGAAGCAGGTGTTTTCTGTGGACAGGAGGTTACAAATCCTCACCAATGGGATGATGGTATCTGACAGAGGCCACACAGGAAAAAGACTTTGCAGCTTATTTATTTATTTATTCATTCATTCATTTATTTATTTACTTAAAAGAAATTATATCCTGTATTATCTGTGAATCTAAGTGGGTTACAATATACATACAAATCATAGTTTAAAACAAATATTAAAATAAATGCATTGCAACATGAAATAAATAAATAGTAAAATACAATAAAATAATAAAAACAAACACGACAACTTAGAAAAATTCTGGAAGCTTCTGAAAGGCCCTACTGCACATGCTTGCAACTTTTCACTTTGCACTGTCATGCAAGACCTCCTCAATCTTTGTAAAAGCTTTGGAGGTAAGTGTTTTTGCATGTGATAACTGCACGCAAAGGCCCACGGTAACTGTTAATGTGGGGCATCACAGTTACTGTGCACTGATTCGCACACTGACTGCCTATCACACATTAGGTGGTAAATGGGCAGGTTAGTGTGGGGGACATATCACGCGCCATAAATATTGCAATTAGCATGAGTGCATCTAATGCCACTTCAGTAGGTGGAGTTCGGTACATGGTGTCCATGCCCCCAACAATTACTGTGGATATTATAGTTTTAGTGCTAAATGCAGGTACCTAATGCACTTTAGTAAAAGGACCCTTTATTTTTGCACCAACTCCTATGGGATGCGGATGGGTATGTGAAGACTTCTGTCCTGCTGTCCATAAAATACAATTACTACAAACAAGTAACTTGATTTTCTCTGAGGAAAAGCATGGTATTAAGTCCTCACAGATCAGACTCCCTACAGGTTATCTTAAATAGAAAAAAAAGAGTAAAAATATATACGAAAGGCATTGCCAATGGGCAGACACCAAAAATTGTTTTTGATGGCAATCAATCTTTACAGTTTTATTGATATTTTTCAAAGACAATCAGGAAATCAAGAAAATTAACATTAGGGAGTTAGAGTCTAAACCTCAAACAGATTCTGGTCAAACCTGCTGGTGCATCAGGAATCCCTTTCCAAACAGTAATGAGATATATGAATGTATGAATTGATAGCCATGTTGCAGCTCTGCAAATCCCTACTAAAGAAGTTGACCTCAAGTAGCTACTGAAGCAGTCATGGCTCAGACATTATGAGCCTAATTTTCAAAACTGATGATATTCAAACCCCATGACAGTTAGCTGTGGTACTTAAATATTGGCAGGATATTCAGCGACAGTATCTAGATAGGTGGTGCTGCTGAATATCAGGGCTAAGTGATGCTAACTGAATATCTGTCAGCACTTACCCAATTAATGTGCTTGTCCAATTTGCAATTTAGCCCTGTTTTTCATGCAGCCGAAATTGTTTGGACAAAAGCAGCTGAAAATAACACTAACTGGATGTCTGCACGTACCTGGTTAGCACCATTACTGCCCTCGCTCTGCTACAGTCTGCTCCTGCAGTAATTGTATAGTGATGGGGTGGTCTGTGAAGATATTCAGTGACACTGTTTGTATAGTGCTACTGGATATCGTGGTCTGCCTCTTTAGCTGGCTGAGCTCCGCTGTCTAAAGGCTTTGAATATTGGCCCATATGATCCTAGATATGACTCTCCAAGGTGAGACTTGCTTTGGCATAAGCAAAGGAGATGCAGTCTGCTAGCCAACTGGACAGTGTATCCTTAGTAATGACAGTCTTAGGTTCGCTGTGGTAAAAAACAAAAAGCTAGGTGAACATTTTAAGGGTAAGGCTCTTTTGCATCCAATGTGTATAAGACACATTCATTGTGGGCACATGGACTCTAAGGAAAAATGTTGGAAGAGGATTGATTGGTTAAGGTGGAAAACCAGTATCACCTTAAGAATGAACTTTGGATGAATGCACAGAACCACACTATTGTTGAAAAACTTGGTGCAAAGTGGATCAATAACTAGAACCTAAAGCTCACTGACTGAAAATAAGACCTTCCAAATCAGGAACTTCAAGTCACAAGTGCCTAGTGGCTCAAAATCAGCTTTCATCAGCTGGGTTAGAAAAATGTTGTGGTCCCAAGACACAGCAAGTGGCATGATGGGAAGCTTCAATAGAAGCAAGCCCCACAAAAAGCAAACAAATAGAGCAATGGTTCCTAGCAGCAGTCGTGTGGATCCGTGTATGACATATTATGAACACAGCAGTTGCACAGCTTGAAGTCATTGGCCAAGGCCATGACAGAGATGATGGCCCCAGCGAGGTCAAATTCACCGGGCCCAGCCAGGAAAAAAGCACGAACCCATGCCAATTGAAAAAAATAAGCAAAAGAAATAAAAAGAATCTGAGGACATGATGCCGAGGCAAGCAGGCTCGGGGGCGAGAAAAGGTACCGGTACACTACCAGGGAAAGCAAAAAAGAAGACAAAAAAAATCACCAACTTTTTCCAGGGGAACAGATGCATGTCCGATGAGCTTTGTGGAAAAAAGGAAACTGAGGCAAGATGGCACCCTTGGGCAGGACCATGTATGCGTGGTACATCGCCCAAAGGCTTACTTTGAAAGCTGGAGAGGTTACCGCATGGGCTTCATTTGCGCCGACATCACCCACATGTGAGGACTGACTTCCAGCTTGTTCCCAGAGAACCTTGGTAACCTGTGCCTATTCCTAAAAGAAAAAGTGAAACCTGTCTCCAACTGGAGGAACCAGGGAATGGACCCCCAAACCTTCATTGCGCAGCCTGGGAGGGTCCTCCTCTGGAGGGGACAGAATCCCTGGGCACACGTGCTCCATGAAAGGACTGAGAACTTCTACTACTTCTATTAAACATTTATAAAGCATTACAAGGCATATGCAGTGCTGTACAAACACAGATAGAGACAGTCCCTAGTCGTCAGAGCTTATAACCTAATCAAGACAGACAACACAAAAGATAGGAATAAGGATAGAATAGGGAAGAGTAAGGAGACAAAAGGAAACAAGGGATCAGGATCCAAAAGCAGCCTCAAAGATCTGAGCCTTTAGCAAAGATTTGAAAAGGGGCAGAGATGAAGCCTGACGTATATACTTAGGAAGTCTGTTCCAGCTTAAGGAGCAGCAAGATGAAAGGACTGAAGTCTGGAGTAAACAGTGGAAGAAAAGGGCAAAGAGAGGAGCAAGCCAGTGGAAGAGCAGAGTTCACAAGGAGGGGTGTAAAGGGAGAAAAGAGAGGAAAGGTAGTGAGGAGCAGAAGAATGAATACATTTAAAGGTCAGAAGGAGGAGTTTGAATTGGATACAGAAATGGAAGGGAAGCCAATGAAGTGACTTAAGAAGATGGGTTATATGAATATATCAAGGTTGGAGAAAGATTAGTCACGCAGCAGAATTCTGAATAGATTGAAGGGAAGAGAGATGATTCAAAGGGAGAGCAGCAAGAAGGAGGTTGCAATAGTTGAGACAGGAAGTAATTAGAGTGGACTAGTGTTTTAGTAGTGTATTCAGAGAGGACGGGGTAAATTTTGTTAATGTTATAGAGAAAGAAATGACAGGTTTTAGCTATCTGTTGGCTATGTGAGGAGAAGGAAAGCGAAAAGTCAAAAATGACACCAAGGTTATGGGCTGAGGAAACAGGAAGTAGAAGAGTATTATCAACAGAAATAGAGAAAGGAGGAAGTTTTAAGGGGAAAAATAAGAAGTTTGGTTTTGTCCATGTTTAGTTTCAAATGGCAGTGAGACATCCAGATGGTGATGTCAGAGAGACAGGCAAAGATATGGGCCTGGAGTGCTGGAGAAATATCAGGAGTAGAAAGATAGATCTGAGAATCATCAGCATAAAAATGATACTGAACTCTATGGGAGGTGAGGAGAGCATCAAGGGACTAGGTGCAGAGAGAGAAAAGGAGAAGGCCCAGAACAGATCCTTGAGGTACACCAACTGAGAGTGGGATAGCAGTAGAGGAGGAACCACCATAACAAACACCAAAAGAGCAATGGGAGAGAAGAAGAGAACCAGGACAGAACAGAGTCCCTAAAACCAAGTGAGGATAATGTGTCAAGGAGAAGGGTAGTGGTCAATAGTATCGAAGGCAGCAGAAATGTCAAGAAGGATAAGAATAGAGTAGAGGCCCTTAGATTTAGCCAGGAACAAGTCACTGGAGACTTTGGCAAGTGCTGTTTCAGTAGAATGTAAGGGGCAAAAGCCAGACTGAAAAGGATCCAGAAGGGCTTGAGAAGAAAGAAATTGAAGACAATGGTGGAGGACTGTGCACTCAAGAAGTTTGGAAACAAAAGGAAGAAGGGAGATGGGACGATAATTAGAAGGAGAACTAGGATCAAGGGAAGGTTTCTTGAGCAAGGGTGTGACCACAGCATACTTGAAGGCTGCATGGACAGTAGCAGTGGAGAGCGAGAGGTTGAGAATATGTGAGATGGAAGGGATGAAAGAGGAAGAAATGAAGTTAAGGAGAAGGTTGGGAATAGGATCAGAAGAGCAAGTCGTAAATTTGGAGGAGGAAAGAAGATGAGAGGTTTCATCTTCAGGGATCATGGGAAAAGGATGAAAGGATAATAGAGATTGATGGGTATTGAGGTGGGGGAAATGCCACCTGTGGGCATAAGCACAAAGTCTGCCTGCTATGAGAAGGAGCTGGGGACCCTGCAGAGGCAGAGTAGCTATGCTCTTTAGGAAGGAGTCAAAAACCAGGTGCTGGCTGTGGTGAGGTAGCTGGTTGGGGTTTGAGAGTCTTGGCCGCCTTAGACTGACGGGGACCCTGTGGCCTTTGCTGCTGTTGCTGAGGTTGAAAACCAGCAGAGGGTTGGTAAGAAGGAAAATATCTCTTCTTTTTGGTGTAGAATGACTTCTTTGTAGCAGCCTTCCTCCCAGAGGAGTCTGAAATCTTTCTTGAGAGGCGCTTGAGGGTGAGATCATCCGCCTCAAGTTCTCCTGCTGTCTCTCTCCAACCCTTACCAAATAAGTTTTCTCCAGATCAAGGAATATTGGCCAATTTATCTTGAACCCACTGCTTGAGGTCTGATGCCTGAAGCCAGGCCATCCTACAAGCCGCTAGCAAACTGCAGCAGCTCTGCTGATAGATTCAAAGGTATCAAAGGCTGCCCTGGTCAAGAACTTGGAAGTGTTATGAGCCTGCGTGAGCATAGTCAGATATGCATCACGTTTGTCATCTGGGAGAATAGGAGAAAAATTTCCTAGATCCCTTGAGACATCTTTGAGGTACATGTAGAGGGTAATCCTAGAAGCAGGCACACATGCCTTGAAGCAACGATGTCGAAAGGCATCGAGAGCGCTGCTAGGAAGCACCGATGAATGAGTTTTAGAACTCTTGATGTGGCACATCGCCAATTCCACTACCATAGAATGATGTGGTAGTTGAGGCTTTTGAAACTCCAGGCATAGTGGAACTCGGTATATGATATTAAGAGATTTACTGATAGGTGGAACCGTTAGCGGGGCCTCCCACATATGTAGCATTAGATCCTGTAGGATCTGATGCACCGGTAATATTGCTGCTTCCTTGAATGTCGAGTGGTATTGGAGAATTTCCAGTTCCTCTGTTTCTGCTGTTACAGTGATTTGGAGACCCGATGCCATGTCCCGAATGAAGTCCTGAAAGGACATGTCCTCTGGAGAGGATCCATGACTCCCATGGGGAAGAGAGGAATCAGAGGGGATATCATGGGTGACCCTGGAATCCTCTGATGTCTCTTCAGAGTCAGAAGAAGTATTGATGGTTTTGAGTCGATGTTGGTGCTTGATGCTGATGTTCAGCCCGTGCTGTACTCGAACTGGGAACTGGTTGGGTACTGACGATGCTTACCAGTTCCAGCGGAAGAATCAGAGGGAAGGGTCCTGCCAATACTTGTTCAAGGGCTGGCATCGGACCAAGAGGTATTGACACCGAGCTGGAAGGCGGTGCCGGACTCGCTGGAGCTGTCGATACCTTTGGTTCCACAGCCGCAGGAGTGCTGCCAAGATTCTTTCGATAGCTAAGAAATGCTGATCGATCGAGGACACCGATGCCTGGGTGGATTTGAGTATGGGGCTGTGTGACACCGTCCCAGAGCACAGTACCAGTAGCTCTCCGGGGGTCGATGCCTCGGGAGAGTCCTGGAGCCCCTGTGTGACTTTGGAAGGCTGCTCCTCCCGCTGGGGCTGTCTGGCAGGCCCGGTCAGCATCAAATGCCCTTTTTGGTGCATCTCATGGATTATGGGACTTACCTCTATGCTCAGTATTGAGTTTCAACGCTGAGGACTTAGGCTTTCTTTCTTTCTTTAAGGGTTTATCAAAGCGGTTTACAGTGTAACATCAACATTACATTATAACATAAGAACCAGTTACATTGAAACAAAGTACATTGAATCTAATTGTAAGAAGGAAGGAAATAATAAAAAATCAAGGATAACATAATTGGGACAAGGTTGCGATACTGTATATACATGAGCGGTTTAACTTTTTTATGTTTAGTGTAACTTATATAAAAAGCAACTTATATAGAACATTAAAAGTGTATATACATGAGAAGTTTAATGTATATACATGAGCGGATTAATTGTTATGTTTGGTATAACTTCTATACAAAGCGACTTAAACTAATTAATACACTTTTACTCTATGTATATCTGATAAGTGATAGTGAATATAGAGGATGGTTATCGGGGTCCAGTTATTAATTTGGAAGGAGATTCTATATTAGTCTAAGTTGGGAAGAGGTTTTCATTCTCTTTAGAAGTGCCAAAATACTCAATCAAGAGGTGTGTTTTTAGGTCCTTCTGAAATGTGGACAGATCAGTGGTGGCTCTTAGCTTTAATTTATGTTTGGATTTTTGGATACCTGGGAACCAGCTGAGGAGGCTGTCCATGCAGAGGCCACTGAAATCGAGTCCGGGGCAAACAGTGAGTCATAGTGCTTGGCCCTGTTCTTTAGGCCTCGCTTGGTCATTTGTTTGCACAAAGAACAATTATCTGGTCTATGGTCTGGGCCCAAATATTTCAGACACCAGTCATGGGAATCAGTGACTGATATTGTGCCGGAGCACTTGGAACATTTTTTAAAGTCATTGATGTGTTTGTCCATGATGACAAATGTGAAAGTTTAGGCCGAGACCTAAGGTGGCGGTGAACCGCCAGAAAGAAAAAGAAAAAAACTGATGGAAAGGCAGAACACAGAATTAAACCAAAAAATAAGACGTTTTTTAGCAGTGACAGGAAAGGGCTTCCTGCTTGCTTCGTGGAAAATGAATAACTGAGGAGAGGAATTGGGAAGGCCGGAGGGCAGATGAGCAGGCACAGTGGAGTGCTCTCAAACACTTTCCTATTGGATGCTGGGAAGTGTTCCTGTGCGGGCTCCGTTGGTGCCGATAATACCCATATGTGAAGACTGCATTCCTGCTTGTTTCTGGAGATTAATCTTGTGGATTTTGTTATGGAAAAAGTCACCTGGGGCTTGGGCAGAAAGAAAAGGGGGAGTTGGATAGGGAGGTGCCTTAAGGAGAGAGTTAAGAGTCAGAGTCAGTAACAGAGAATTAATCAGGTGGATATAGTAGTTTTGCTTGGCAAGTGCTAAGGCTGACTGGAAGGAGGTAAGCATGAATTTGAAGTGAGGAAAGACAGAAAGAGGGCGAGATTTGAGCCAAATTCGCTCAAATCTCACACAGGAGTGGAGATAGCAGATAGTTGAGAACAACCAGGGCTGGGGTGTAGTGCATCTCACAGAACGTGGGATGGGTGGAACAAGAGTATCTACAGCAGAGGAGAGAGCAGTATTATAGGAAACTATGGCTTCATCAACAGATTAAGAAGACAAAGTGGAAGAAAGAGGTGAGACGATAGTGGAGAGAGCCAATGGTTCAATAGCATGAAGATTCCTAAAAAGATAGGAGGAGACAGAGCAGGATTGAGGTAGGGAGTGATGAAGAGTGAAACTTAGGAGATGATGATTTGAGGTACGGAAGCTTAGGAGGGAGGAACTGAGGTCTGGAAATTGGAAGGTAAACAGTTAGAAAAGAAAACCAAGTCAAGGCAGTGATCATGCTGATGAGTAGGAGTGGAAGAGCAAAGTTCGAGATTGAAAGAGGAGGTAAGGGAAAGGAGTTTAGAAGCATAGGGGTCAGAAGGGTTATCAATATGAAAAGTAAGGGGGAAGAAGAGTCTAGAAATAGGGAAAGCCAGGAGTCAAAGTCAGTGAGAAAAGTAGAGATGGACTTATCAGGGGAGTCTATAAATAGCAGCTATCCGGAGTGGTAATGGATTAAAAAGGCGGATGGAATGGACTTCAAAGGAGGAAAAGGAGTGAGACAGAAGTAGAAAGAGGAATTAGAATTGGCAGGAAGGAAAAAGCAGAAACCCAACACCACCACCATGGCCAGTGGCACAAGGAGTGTGGGAAAATTGGTAACCAACGTGACAAAGGGCAGCAACTGAAGCATTGTCATCTGGGAGGAGCCAGGTTTCAGTAAGAGCTAGAAGATTGAAGGTCATGAGTAAAGGGGAGTTTATTAGAAATGGAATGTGCATTTCATAATGCACACGAGAAAGGGAGAGAGGAGGGGAAGTGGAGAGGAATATGGATGAGATTAGAATGATTGAGAGAGGAATGAGACAGTAGTCTAAGGGGGCTAGGGTTAGGATTAATGTCACCAGAAGAAAGGAGGAGGAGGAGTGTGAGGGAGAGAGGAGATGGAATAGCAGAAATGAGAATAAGGTATTTTAAGAGGGGAGGGAGAGGGATTGAATGAAAGGAAGAAAAAGGTAGAGTTCAAGAGCTGAGGAAAGGAAGAGAAGACAAGATTGGGGACGAGATAAGCAAAGAAGAGAGAGGGTAATGAGGAGTGTTATGAGGAATTTGGTATGAGGGAAGAAGGTTAGGGAGTGATAAAAATAAAAAATAATGTGAAGCTATGAGAAGAGAAGAAAAGGAGGGAGAAGCAGAATGAACCCTATGCTCGGAAGCGGAGGAGAAGAAAGGTTTTCCAGGTCGGTAATGACAAAAGTCCTGAGACCCCCTGGTGATCTGGTCAGTGCACCCTTAGTGGACGGGTAGAGTCTGACAAGAAAGGGGCACCAGCCCGCTTTACAGGCCCTCTGTACCTGTGTTCTGGAAGGCAGTAAGATTTTGTCTCACCCAGGTCCTTCACCAGCTTCTCCAAATCAGCTCCAAAAAGAAGTTTCCCCTTAAAAGCTAGTTGGGCCAACTGAGCTTTGAAAGATGAGTCCGCTGCCCAGTCCTGGATCCAAATTCAACGCCATGATACCATCGTCAGGGCATCATCCCTGGCCACCAAATGTACCAGGTCATACATGGCATCAGAAAGGAAGGTCGTAGCAGACTCCACAAGAGGGGTAGTATCATCAGGCAGAAGAAACTGAATCCAATGGAGCAAGGCTCAAGACAACAGGCTGGCACATACCACCAGCTGCAGAATAGCAGCTGCCATGGCGAACTGGCTCTTCAACAATGAATCCACCTTACGGTCCAGAAAATCCTTTAAGGCTGATCTGCCTTCCACAGGAATGGTGATCTGTCTGGTAACTGCTGTGACCTGCACATCCACCTTGGGAATATCAAACCACTCAATGCATTCTTTCTCCGGGAGAGCATAGATCTTCTTACATAGCCTTAACCCCCTTAGGTGGGGAGTCAGGAGAGTCCCACTCCAACCGGATCATATCCTGGATCACATCTGGGAAAGAGAAGAACAGTAGTGGATATCTGCACACCTTGAAGGAGCGGGTGCACCTTTGGCTCCTGTTCTATTCCAAAAGCATCCATCAAGTTCAAGGCAGATTATACTTTGGAAATCAATGCTGCCAGTTCCTCCTTCTGTAACAGGCAGATAATTCCTGCGTTTTCACAATCTTCTGAAGGCAAGAGTACTTCTTTATCCACATCAGAGCCCAATACCGAGCCATCTAAATCCAAGTCACAGTCAAAATCTCAGACAGCTCCCAGCTGATCTCCATCTCCAGGGGGTGCCCCTCACCAGGGATGCTCAGTCAAAGGCAATCGAACAGGGCTTCCACTCTCAGCCTGCCCCGCCCCCTGTACTATGTCCGGGAGCACCCAGAGGCCACAGGGTCTGAATTTCCATGCCAGAAGGACCAGGCCTGCTGCAAAAAAATAAAAGAATTCCAGGAAGGACAATCCAGAGTCTGGAAGCTCTCCACTCAGAAAAGATCCCCCAACACTAGGGGGCCCAGCTGCCAGACACCCTAGAGGACGAGGAGCAGCTCACAGCATGGCAGCTGGATATTCTTACCCACAGTGCCATCTGTCACCATCTGCCCTGAGACAGGCAAGGTCGGACTAAATGCTGAGAGAGGAGGAGCAGGCCCTCCAGGGAAGACTCAGAAGCTGCTATGCAAGAAAAGCAGAGTCCAGAATCCGGAGAAGAGGAACTTCGCTTGCCACAGGTCAAACAACATTTTCTGGAAGAAGATATAGAGAGTTAAGGGAAGTATCACAACAGCACATGCTAAGGCCATGGTGGCCCTAAGGCACAAATTGACCATGCTTTTACTGCAACATGCGCTACAAGTGCTAGGGTAGGAATGCACGTTGGATCCGCTTGTACAGACCGCATGACCACCAGATGCACAATAGAAGAAAACACTACTAGTACGTGCAGAAAACAATGGGAAACCCTCACACCGCACCAATGGTCATCAGCAGTCTACCCCAAATTGCATTCCACACAGATTGAATCGGGAGCCCCCAACAACGACAATGACAAGGTCAAGTCTTGGTACTCGCTCCCTGAGAGCCCCAGGCAGAGAATCTGTGCCGAGCTCAGCTCTACTCCCCCAATACTGTTTCACTGGCTTTTGTAGCACTGCGTTTAAGATGGCTGGCAGGCAGATCCCTCTAAGAGCCTTCTGCAATCTTCGTGAGAGAGCAGGGGGAGAACAAAGGAGGATGGAGGGGGTATTGAGGTTGTGTGAGGCTGCTGCACTCTTCCAGACCCTTCCAAATCCTTCATATTTCTCTGTGGACAAGCAGAAATCAAGTCCTCACATATGGGTGACGTTCCTGATGGAGCTCCATGCGGGAATGCTCCCCAGCTTCCAATGGAAGCTTTTGGGGGCTCCATCGTGCATGTGTCTGCTGTGGTGCCATCCTATCTCCAGTTTGCAGTGCCTCGGGCCCGACCATGAGTTCTCATCATGCAATCTATGTTTGAAGATGACAAGGAAGGGCCTAAAGGGTCGGAAGAAGCAGCGAGAGTCCCTCTTTTGGCCGTCAGACTCTACACATCCTCAGCCCCAGCATCGACATCGGTGTCAATGCCCTTGCGGGGCTCCGCCAAGACATCAGCATCACAAGGTGCCCATGCTCACTCGGAGCCAAGGAACCATGGTGCCATGGAAGGAGGCTGTTCATAGATCTCTGGTTGGAGGCCATAGAAGAGGTCATCATCCCCTCTGTCGACATTGAGAGGGGCGCCCGAGCAGTGGGTCAAGGGCCATGGGCATTGACAACAGAGTCCTTCCCAATGCAACATTGAGGGTGATAACTGGGAGCAGCCTGCCAAGCTGCCCTGGTTGGAGGAGTCAGCTCCCAAGACCCGAGGGCCACCGGCAGTCTCCCAATGCTCTGAACATTGTGGAGTCCCAGAGACAAGTGCTGGAGTCAATGGCTGAAGTTGTTATCCCAGCCCCAATGACTTCAAAGATGGCAGTGCTGTAAGAGCACCTTCCGGCCCTTGAGGTTCACATGGAGGTGGTCCTGACCATATGGGCCCTGATGTCCTCTGCATCGTCGCCTTACAGCCCATCCTAGAGACCCAGGCACTCCCTGCCAAGGCTGGGACGTTGGGTCAATGGTCGGAATCCACACCGGTTCCAACCACCTTCTCCTTGTGCAGTGTCTCGGGTTCTGATGCCCAGTGCACCATTGGTCCTATCAGCAACTGTCGGGAGCAGACTTGGCGCTATTTTGACTTCCTCTTGGACTCCGAGGAATGTGAGACAGAGGAGGAATTGGTGGCATCTGAGCGGAAGTCCCTGGACCCACCCTTGGACCCTTCCCCTCCGTATGAGCGAAGGAAGTCGCTGCTGGAGGACATGTCCTTCCAGAACTTCATCCGGGACATGGTGAAGGCCATTCTGTTCTTACTGGAGTCGGAGGACGAGCCAAGGGTGGAGGAGTTGGAGATCCTCCAGTACCCCTCGGCTCCCAAGTAGACCATCATGGTGCCTGTGCACCAGATCCTGAAGCGGCTCGATTTCATGTATCTGGTACAAAAGGCCCCAGGTTTTAAGAAGCCTCAGCTACCCCACAACTCCTTGGTGGTGGAGTTCGCTATGAAGTGGGTCAAAAGCACCAAGTCCCATTCCTCGGTGCCCCCAGGCCAGGAAGCCTGGACCCACAAATCCTTTGGGTGGAGATGCTTTCAAGGCTCCATGCTGGTTAGTTGCATACTCTGATATGAACTTTACATGAGTATGTTCCTGTAGGACATCATGGTGGACCTGAACGAGTTCAGATCCCTCATATCAGTAGAGCACCTTGATTCCTTCCATGCCCTGGTAAGCCATGGCAAGGATTGCTCAAAGTATATGGTCCATATCACCTATGATGCCTTTGAGTTTGGCCGTGTGCATCGAGGTCTGCTGCCTTGCTTGGCTTCAGTCCTTGGACTTGGAACAGTGGGTCCGGCAGGCATGCTTTGCCAGGGTGAAAACATCTTAGGCAAGCTAGTGGAGGAGAGGGCAGGCAAAATTGAGAAGGGGCATGTTACCATCTTCAGGCTCTCAAGGAAAACTGCCGATCCTTCGTGGAAGAAATACCAAGAGAAAAAGCCCTTCTACCAATGCAAGTGCTTTTACTATCAGAGTCTGCAGGGCGCTCAGCCGAAAGCACAGGCCCCGCGCCAGCAGAGACGTGATAAGCCTCAGAAAGCCCAGCTGACTCCTTCGTTGAAGCCTGTGACAAGTTTTTGACTGGTTCCTCGGGAGTATCGCCAAATCATCCATTAGCAAATGGGGTACCTCCTCAGATGGGGGGGATGGCTCGTCCACTTTCCCCACTGGTGGCTTCTCATCACAGATGCCTGGGTCCTCCAGATCGTCCGAAGTGGGTACATTCTGTGCTTTGCCCACTTACCACCCTGCTTCTTCCCTGGGGAGTTCCCTCTGTTCCTGCTACATTGGGTCTCCTCCAGAAGGAGGTCACTGCCCTGCTGACCAAGTTTGTCATTGAGCCGGTGCCCCCGACCCAGGATGAGTGGGGTTTTTACTCCTGGTACTTCCTGGTCCCCAAGAAGACGGGGTGGTTCTGGCCCATCTTGGATGTGCAGAATCTCAACCGCTTCTTAGTGCGGGAAATTTCAAGCTGGTCTCACTGGGGAAGCCACTCTCTTACCTTCTCAAGGACAATTGGCTATGCTCAGTGGATCTAAAGTCGTATACTCACATTCTGATTCATCCTGTTCACAGAAAGTACCTCTGCTTTATGCTTGGGGGTCAGCATTACCAGTATCGAGTGCTTCCTTTTGGCCTTGCACCAGCCCCAGGGTCTTCACAAAATGTCTTGCAGTGGTAGTCTCTTACCTCAGGACCCTGCTGGTCTTTGTCTTCCCTTACTTAGATGAATGGCTCATAAAGAGCTCAATACCAGATGGCATCCAGCATTCAGCCCACCTGACCATTTAGGTGCTTGAGCGACTAGGGTTTGTTGTGAATTACCCAAAGTTGCACCTTCAAGCTTCTCAGCAACTTGAGTTCATCGGGTCTCTCCTCGATACAACTTGGACGCGAGCTTTTCTCCTGATGGACTACATACAATGGCTCACAGAGGTGGTCGGCGACATCAAACAAAAGCTCCACACCACAGCTCATGGGATGCTGAAGATGCTTGGCCACATGGCCTCGATGGTGCACATGATCCCAATGGCCTATCCATGTGACAGGCTCAGTGGCCTCTGAGCACCCAGTGGAAGCAAGCCACAGGCTGCCTCTGGGACTGGGTGGTGATTATCGCACCTCTTGTGCAATCCCTTCACTGGTGGTTAGAGCCGCAAAACCTGCTGCGAGTCCCTTTCCAATTGTCAGTGCCCCAACGGATGCTCACCATAGATGCATCCCAAACTTGGTTGGGGGGCTCACCTCGACAGCCTATGTACTCAGGGCCTATGTTTGCAGCAGGAGAGCTTACAGCAGATAAATTTCCTGCTGCTTTGGGCCGTTGCAAATGCTCTCCGTGCATTCTGCACGCAACTGACCAACCAGGTAGTCCTGATTCAGATGGACAACCAGGTGGCAATGTTTTACATCAACAAGCAGGGGGACACAGGATTGTATCTCCTGTGCTGGGAGGCGGTGTGCTTGTGGAAATTCGTGGTGGTCCATGGGATGGAGCTGAGGGTGACCTACTTGCCTGGAGAGCTCAATGTCCTGGCGGACCAACTCAGCAGGGTCCTTCAGCCCCACGAATAGACCCTCAACAGGAAGGTGGTGATCCGCATCTTCTGGGAGTGGGTACTCCATCAATAGACCTCTTTGCCATGCTGCACAATGCCCAGGTGGATTGGTTATATTCCAGGATGGCTGCCAGCAGCTGGCTGGCCTTGGATGCTTTCCTCCTGCACTGGGGAGTAGGACTGCTTTATGCATACCCCCGATCCCCCTTGTAGTGAAGACGTTGTTGAAACTCCAGGCAGACCGAGGTACTAAGATCCTTATCGCCCCATACTAGTCTAGGCAGCCATAGTCCCCCTGCTGCTTCAACTCTTTCGGCAGAAGCCTCGCTGTCTGGGCTGCTCTCCAGACCTCATTTCTCAAGAAAACGGGACCTTTTTGCACCCTAATGTCCGGTGCCTGGCACTCACAGCTTGGCTGCTGAGCAGGTAGTTCTCTCAGAGCTTAACTTGCCCCAGAATGTGACAGACATTCTCCTGGCTTCCTGTAGGGATTCTACGTGCTGCTCTTATGCCTTCAAGTGGCGAAGGTTCTCAGTCTGGTGTGCTGACAGGGCACTGGATCCTTTCTCCTGCCTGGTGGAGAAGCTCCTGGAGTATCTCTTGTACCTCTCCAACTTGAGTCTGAAGTCCAGTTCGATCAGAGTCCACCTGAGTGTGACTGCAGCCTACCATCATGGCTTGAGAGCAAGCCCATCTCAGCTCAGCCCTTGGTGGCCCGCTTGATGCGGGGCTTACTCCTGTCTAAACTTCCAGTTAAACCCCTGCCAGTGATTTGGGACCTCAATGTGGCCCTGGCACAGCTCCTGTCAGCTCCTTTCGAGCCACTTGTGTCTTGCCCATTGAAATTCCTGACCTGGAAAGTCATGTTCCTTGTGGTGGTTACTTTGGCATATTGTGTCAGTGAGCTTCAGGCTTTGGTGGCTCACCCGCTATATACTAGATTCCACCAGAATACTGGAGGTTGTAGCTGTTTCACGCCCATAGAAACCGCTGGACGGCTAGGTGGGCTCCCAAAGAGACCCCACACAGCCTACCCCAGCAACAGAAGGTGGCCGCTACCTATACCTGCAACGAACTACAAGCTAAGCCATTTGCTGAAAGTCAAGCACCTCTGGTATCGTTGCATGGAGAGGCCAATAGTTTGTCTCTTTGCACCATTCCACCCGAGGTATCCAGATTGACCCCTGCAAGAGCCATTTCTGTCTCACTGGCAGCCGCCAGGAAGGAGCAACTGTCACCCGCATCAGATCAGCCAATCTGGAGCAATCAGTATTACAAGACCCTGATGTGCCTCTATCCTCTGTATCACCCGACTGATGAGCGCCCAGGGTGGAAACACCTAGCACAGGCAACTCGAGGGCCACCACTGCACCAACACATCGAGCCCCTCCGACATGCACTCCCATCGCTGCTGTAAAAGCGAGATGACTTTGCCGACTGAAAGTTTGTCATGAGATCCATGATCGGCAGACCCCAATGCCTGACTGAGCAAAAATTACATCATTGAGCATCCATTTTTCCAGATCTATCCACACTCTGCTCAGATAGTCGGCCTTGACGTTCTCCTTGCCATGTGCTGCTGAAATTACTACCAGATGAGTCCCCACCCAGCCAAACGGGCCTCCAGTTCGTCCTGCAGCAGCATGCTACTTGTGCCTCCCTGACAACTGAATGTATGCGACCGCCATGGCATTGTCGGAGGGCACTCTCACTGTTGCTCCCTCCAGAAGCGACTGGAACTCCTGGAGTGCACAGAAGACTCCCTGGAGCTTTTGGGGACTAGAGCCCTTGCGCAATGTTGGATGTGTAGAGTGCCCACCATTCTGAGAGACTGGCATCTGTGGTGAGTGGCATCTATTCGACGGTTCCAGTGGCATTCCTGTCAATAACTCTGCGGACTGCAACCACCCCTGGAATGAATGCTAGATCCTTGCCGGACATACTAGTGGACGCGAGAGCAGGTGAGTCTGCGCCGACCACCTTGTCAACAACGGTCTCTGCAACGGACATGGAGCCTAGCAGCTGTAGATAATGCCAAGCCGTGGAATCCCGCCTGTGGCAGAAGCGGCTGACCTGCCATTGCAACTTGCGAGCTTTTTCCCCTGGTAAGGATATGCGGCCTAGCACAGTCTGGAAGCGGGCTCCCAAATATTTCAAATCTTATGACGGCTGAAGGTGGCTCTTCGCACAAATTCCCGGGAGTAACCTTGCTTGATAACCTGCAGAGCCCATTGGTCAGAAGTGAGCCTGGTCCAGGCTTCATAAAAATCCCACAGCCCATGGGAGCAACGTCTGCCTGGGCCTGCCTCGCATCATTGGTGCTTCTTAGGGCCCGAGGAGGCAGAGGGGAAGAACTCTTGACTTGCTCCTGACCTCACCCCAGAGCCAAGGCTCGAACCTGCTTCTGTTTATTTTCTGTCCCTCTGCCCCCATTCGTGTCGCCAAGCTCTTTAACTAACTTCTCCAGATCTTCTCCAAAGAGGGGCTTACCCCTAAAGGGAAGCTTACTGAGAAGGTCCTTGGAGGAAACCTCTGCTGCCCAATTGTGCAGCCACAAGTAGCGCCACGCAGTGACAATGGAGGACATGCCCTTTGAGAAACAGTGAATAAGGTCCTAGAACACGCTGCCTCTGGCGATTGAGGAATAAGAGTTCTCAGAGCTCACTAAGATACCCCATGCCCCGCACAGGCATGCTCTAGCTACAACGGCCCCCCAAATCGATGCCTGCAAGAATAGAGTATGGAAACCAATTATCGATCCTGCACATCTTTGAGAGCGGAAATGCCTTCTACGGGAATCATCGCCAGCTTAGCCACCGCTGAGGCCTCAGAGTCAACCTTAGGTATGCGCAACAGGTGTCTATCCTCTTTCTGCAATGGATAAAGGCGGGACATAGTCCTTGTGCCACAAAGTGAGGCCTCTGGAATATCTTCTTCATCTTGCATCATCTGCCAGACCACTCTGAGCAACGGGAAAGCTTTTTAAGTAGTCCTAACTGCCTGGAAAAGAGGGTCTTCTAAAGGATGCTCCTCGGGGAGCTCTGTTCTCATATTAAGGGCTTTGGCAGAATGCACTATCAGTGCAGCCAATTCCTCCCTCTGGAAGACTCTGCCAATCTGAGTAACATCCCCATGAGGGATTTCTCCTTCTTCCAAATCTGACCTGGGCCCCAGATCTGCCTCCAGGTCTTCCAACTCCTCTAAGGGCATGGACCCTCCTTCCCAGAGGTCCTCCTCCAATTTGCATTTACTAGGCCCAACATACTCTTCTGCATCTTCTCTTTGATTTTATCCATTTCCTACCTCCCCATGCTGCCTCATGCAGAAGGCCTTATGCATGAGGAGGACAAATTCTGGCCTAAAGCCTTGTGGAAGGGAGGCATCCCAATCCTCCATAACCACTGAGCCCTTCTCCGTACTCTTATGGGCATTCTTCATCTTACCTCTTGACTTAGCTATTGGCTGTTCCCTGTCTGCAGCTTCCCTGACTCCTGGAGGGTCTTGTGGGCTAGCAGAACCCAACACCTCAGTGAACTGAGCAGAGCAGCCATCTGCCTCCACTGTTTCTGGGGTACCGTCTGGTCCAGAAACTCAGCCTCTAGTGACTTGGATTTGTTGAAAGACTCAAGGCAGCATCCTGCGGCCAAAACTGGACCCTTGCGTGACTTGCATGCCACACCCTGTGTTTGCGGCTATAGCGTCTAAGGACTCCAGTGACAGGCTGCCTTCCCGGTGCTAGCTCCTCAGTAACTAAAGCTCTGAAGCTGCAGCAATAAATTGAAAGAAGCAGGAAAGCCCTTCTTACCGGCCAGTTCAACCTTCGGTATTGCCTACTTTCACCTGTAGTCACGTGGAGCCCTATGAGGCTTTTTTTTTTTTTTAAACTTTACGCTTCTGTTCTATACTACCATGCCCTCAATCACCTCTATCAAATCCTATCATACCAGAAACTAACAATTTCCTAACTGTGATTTCAGGGAGTCTAATGAATCACACCCTCCAGCTGCTTGAAGACTGATACTGGAGGCTTGTGGGAGGTGCCAACTGCTTATCCAGGGTGATGTCATTAAGTTGTGACATGCTCAGTCTCCAAACTGCTAGAAGGGTGAGACAACCCACGAGTATCGGGACTGGACTGGAGGGATGATAAGGAAATCCACTCTAAGCGCTGCTTTACCTCAGATATATTTGATAGCAGCTTGTCTCGCCTATGTCTAGCCACAGCCATTTGAGCCAGCATGATACCCATTCTAATGGGCATCTGAGCTGCCTTGTTCACCCCCCGCAATGGTCCATTCAAAAGACATGCAATCTGGTCTATATCTAGCTCACCCACACCCATGGCTCCTTATCGGGGCTTGCACCATCTTCCAATATTTGACCAGCTCTGGGTAGCTCTGACAAATATGGAGGAAGTCACCCACCTGTCCACAGCCCCTCCAACATTGCCCATCCCCCAACCCTGCCTTTTTTAATCATGCAGGGGCCCAATATATCCTATACAGAAGTTTGTACCCATGCTCCACTATGGTAGCTGATAGGAATAACTTCCACATTACTTCATAGATACTTCTGCACTGTGGGGCACTCAACTGCAGCCCCAGTTTGTCCTCCCACTTCCTGCAGAACCCCAGTAGCTTTGGGGCTTGCTGCAAAAGCATTTGTATAGAGCAGAGACTAACTCCTTCACCCCCTCCCATGTTTCAAAAATCACTTCAAACGACGTACGGGACCTATCTTTTCCTCCCCCACTTTTACTGGACTGCACATAATATCGCCCTGTATGTGATAGAACTCCTTGTTTACATGCAACCCATATTGGGCCCACAGGTTAGCAAAACTTACCATGGAACCCTCCTTATCCAAAAACTGACCAACCCTTTCCAAGCCCCAACATCTCCATTCCCTGTAAACGCTGTACATCCACCCGGGTGGGAAGTATTCAATGAATTGAAAAGGAATATTCCAGTACCAGGGGCATTGCCCACACAATCAAGGATGACATTGTTCCCGCACCCGCAGGGTGTTCCACACACAGGATAATCTAGCCACTAGATTCTGTCCATGCCGTGGGAGCCAAAGCCCCCATCTAAAGGCACTAACTCTTCCAAGGCCTGCTCTATCTGCACCTACTGTACCTTCCTTTCTCTTCCCTCACTCTACCACCCCACTCAACATTGCTGCGACATCGTACTCTCTCAAGGCTGGAATTCCCAGCTCCCTCTCCCTCCTTGCTTTCATGAGCACATAACCTGCCACCTGTGGCGGCTATTTCCGCCAGATAAATCCCAAAATATGCCACTGCCATATCCGCAGTAACTCACCGTAAATGAAAATCGGGAGGACCATAAACAAAAATAAGAGCCTGGGGAGCATCATCTTTATGGTAGCTATCCACCCCAGTCATGATAACGTAACCTGGTCCCATCTTTCCAAGTCCCCCCTAATAGAGCTTTGTATGGTTAAAAGTATACAGATTTTCCTACCGGGCCCCCATCTGAACCCCCAGGTACCAAATAGTGCGCTTCACCACTTAAAGTTAAAAGTTCTACTGTATTGTTTGTACCCTATATAACCCCCAAAGTTCATTATCCTGTTCGATGTAAAAGTTGTTGTTGCTGTGATGTTCATTGTAAACCGCCCTGAATTAATGATAGGGCGGTATAGAAAACCTGTTAAATAAATAAATAAATAAAGGGGAACACTGCTTTTAAATGGTTTTCCAATACTTCCAAAAGGCGGATCTTCAAAATTTCTGTTTTCGTCATATTCATTTTATAACCTGACAGCTTGCTGTAACTAGTAATCTCTTGAAACTAGGTTTGGCAATGAGACCAAAGGAGCAGCGAAGGCATAGATAACATCATCTGCGAAAAGGCCAATTTTGTAGTCCATCTGGTCTATCTGGATAACTGCTATACTCTCATTGAACTACATCCTCTCCGTCAGGGGCTCAACAACAAGGGTGAACAGTAGCAGGAACAACAGGACATCCCTGTCACGTCCCTTTGCCTAAAGGCAGGTCAGATGAGTAATTACCATTCATTTGAATCCGAGCCTTGGGAGCAACATATAATGTCCTTATCCATCCCATAAACCAGCACCCAATTCCCACTCTCTCTAAAACTTGCAGCATAAATTTCCATTGAACATGTCAAATGCCTTCTCGGTGTCTACTGTAACCAGCACCACCTCCTCCTTCAGGGTCTTCACTTTCGAAATCAAATTCAACAACTTGTGGATGTTATCCCTTGCATGCCGGCCGGCAATAAACCCTGACTAGCCTTCTTGCATCACCTTTGCAATCACCTCCTGCAGGCAACTGGCCAAGACATTCGTGAACACTTTGGCTCCAAATTAATCAGGGAGATGGGTCAGTAGGAACTACACACCATTACATCCTTCCCCAGTTTAGGTAGCACAGTAATGCCTGCTGTATACATAGAATCTGGCACTCCACCCAACTGAGAGCTACCATTGAACACCTCCACCATCTGTCCACCAACATCTCCTGGAATTTCTTGTAAAAGCATGCAGTATACCCATCACGTCTGGGGGCCTTCCCAACCTTCATGTCCACAATTGCCCTTCTAACCTCATTTGCTGTTATATTGGCCTCTAAATGCTCTGCCTCCGCCATGGTTAGCATTCCCATTGCACATCCCTGAAGACAGGCCCTTATTTATTCCTTGGAACAGCTCTATTCACTTTTGTACAACTCCTGATAGTAGTCTTGGAAGGCCTCCCTCATTTCCTCTTCCTCAAACTGTAGGGTCCCTTGTGCATCCCTTATCTTCAAAGTCTGTTGTTGCTTAACTAGGGCCTTCAGCTTTCTGGCGAGCAACTTGCCCACCTTATTCCCCCATTCAAAATGAGTTTGCTTAACTCTCTCCATATGGAACCAAATGTCCTGCTGCATTATTGACATAAAGCGGAGTCTGAGCTCAGCAATCTGTTCTGCTTCTTCCTGCCCTCCTCCCCACACTCGCTGCTCCTCTAGCTGCTGCAACTGCTCCCATAGGTCCCTCTCCTCCTTCCCAAGCTCTCTCTTGAGGTGAGCTGCCTCAGAGATAAGCACACTTTTCACCACCGCTTTCATTCCATCCCAGAGAAGACCACTCCTTATCACCCCCGTATTGTTCAACTGGTAGTACTCCCCCAATCATCTTTCCCACCTTTTGTGATGTGGCATCATTCTCCAATAAGGAGTCATTTAACTTCCAAAAATGCAGACCAGGAATCTTCCATCCCCAGCATAGCCACAGACCTATAGGGGAATGGTCTGACCACGTTATTTCACCGATATCATGTTATTGAGGTTGCCCAGGTACAAGCCAGCCAAAACATAGGATCTATATGACTATAAGTTTGGTGTGGGTGAGAAAAGAATGTATATGCCCTCATTCACCCCTCTTTCACTCTCCAGCTAGCCATCAAATTTAAGGTCTCCACTAGCCTTCCCAATCTATGTTTTGTTCCTTTCCCCCCTCCACCCACCCACTAGAATTATCTAAATGCAGATCCTTCGTCAAATTAAAATCTCCACCCAATATTATGGGAGCTGTTGACAGCAGCGTCAACCTCTTTAACATCTCCTCAAAAAATGCCCCCTGGGCCTCATTGGGGGCATAAATATTTGCCAGCACCACACTGACCCCATCCAACTTAACATCCAGAATTAGATAATGCCCTTGACTCTCATGGAACTCTTGTTTGATTATTAGCCTGTGGTCAGCAGTGATCAGAATGCCTACCACTCCTCGTCGAGGGGCCCCTTGGGACGCTAAGGTCACATAAGGGTATTTCCTAGTTTTCAAAAGGTAGGACTGCATTCGCTTCAAAGTGTCTCTTGAATGAAAAGAATGTCTGCCCCCCATTGTGTCACCTCTCTATGGAGTAGGCTACGCTTTTGCCATAAACCCACATCTTTCACATTGAGCAAGGCAAACTGGAATACTTTGTGCTGATCAACCCTGCTCATCGTCTCGTACCCTACTCCCCATTACTTTCTGTCAGCACCCCTCCCACTTCCCTTACTCCTTCTCCTCCCCATCACCTTCTCCTCCCTCCCTCCTTCCCCACAAATAAACCTCCCCTCTCCCTACTCCGCCTTCTACAGAGTAGTGACCCATCCATCAGATCCCCGCACTATTACACATAATTCGCATAATACTGCCTCACTCTCACATACATAGCCCTTCTGCTCCATTCTCACACTTGCTCCACAACACTTCTTCATCAACCCACACACTCTTCCCTCTCCCTCCTTATATTAGGTATCATACCGCATTCCTCTCCATCCCATCACTTGCATACACATCTGCCTCCCCCCCACCTCCCACCCTCACACTTATACAACTTTCCTACATTATTCTCCCCTAATGGTCAGTTCCTCCAACAAACCACATCAAGTCCACTTATTGGCAGTCTCTATTGTGATGGGACTTCACTTTGCTCACCCATAACTGCTATAGATTCATGATCAGAGAGTCCACTGCTCAAGGGTCCTTCCACTTTGAACTGTCCTGTTTCTTGCGCTGTCCTCAAGATTGGACCATCTGCCACTTTTATCGCTTGGGAGGGAGTATGTCTTGATTTTGCTCACTGTCGGGTAGTGTCACATCAAGAATACCCATCTCCCACAGCTAGGGGTGGCTCAAGGCAATCTCCTGCCTGAGGCGAAGGATGAGGTGGTGCCCCCCTCTCCCCTCCCGTAGTGTGTTTGTGTGTGTGGGGGGAGGGGGGCTTTCTCAAAACTCCAGTCAGGGACTGATCCAAACCAAAAGGTCGATTAGATAATATGGAGGAAATGCAAGATGTTTGCACACCAAGGAACTAAAAAGAGCAAGAACTACAGCAAAGTTTATAAAACTAAATTATAACTCATTTTTATTTTGTTGTTATAAACTGCATTATGGTTCTTGCTTTTTCTTTTTGAACATATATTTTGCATCCACAGAACTCCCTCCCTCAACAGTGGGTGCAGAGCAGAACTAGGACATTCACCCACTGAACTCAATATCTTAAAAAAAATCTGATTCTGATCATCTCACTAATATTCTCCAGTACCAGGCATATTGTGAACTAATACAAAACCCTACAACAAAGTCACTGAGGATCTATAGAGCAAATCTACTATATCATACCATATTAGCACCAACTTCCAAAGCTAACATAAGGAGCTCATACAAAAAAAACATCGCTGTAAATACTGCAGTGGGCCCTGAAACATCCAGCACCTATTTGAAAAGCTTAACAATTCAGATTACTACAGTACAGATCCCTACATACAAACCCCATGTTAACAGAACACCTAGTCTTGGTCACACACTCAGAACACAGACCTTCACCAAGTACAGAATAAGTGACCATAACCTAAAAATAAACATATGTAGATGATAAGTCCCTCACTTGGTTTGCAGCTTGTCATGCTGTGAGGGCTTGTGTGCATCAGTGATGCTGAGAGCTAAGCTATTGGTAGTTTAACTACTGGCAGGGTCTCCCAAGATGGACAGGTCTCAGTTGAGGTGCCAGACCAAGACAAACCACCCATCTGGGCAGCAGAAGAATGGGATAGTGTTGACGGCAGAGGATCACATTTCTGTGACAACGGCAACAACACTAAACTTAAACTGCGTGGAGGAAAGGCCCGGCAGTCTACTTCTGTATCTTGCTATGAAAACCCATCTGGGCAGCAGCAGAATGGGATGGTGTTGGCGGCGGAGGATCACATTTCTGTGACAATGGCAACAACACTAAACTTAAACTGCGTGGAGGAAAGGCCTGCCAATCTACTTCTGTATCTTGCCAGGATAGTCACAATAAAACAAATTGCACTATAGTGCTGGAAGATGAGACTCCCAGGTCGGAAGGCACTCAACTAGCTACTGGGGAAGAGCTGAAGACTTTTCAGACTAAAGCCAGCATTTATGATGTGGTTGGATCAAAGCCCTCAGGACGTCTGACTACTGATGTAGCTGCGCATGTAATGAGAGTCAGAAGCTGTAAAGATGTCTTACATATTGGAACATGGAACGTACGAAGCATGAACCAAGGGAAGTTGGAGGTGGTCAAGAATGAAATGGAACGTGTACAATTTGATCTTTTGGGTGTCAGCAAACTGAAATGGACTGGCATTGGGCAGTTTGCATCAGATGATCACATGGTCTACTATGCTGGAAATGAAAGACAAAGAAGAAATGGTGTTGCATTTATAATAAAGAAGAAACTTAGAAGAACTGTAATGAAATACAATGCAGTCAGTGAATGCTTAATCTCTATTCGTCTACGAGAAATGCCTATCAACACAACTATAATTCAATTATATGCCCCAACAACAGCTGCAGAAGAGGATGAATTTGAAGAGTTCCATGAAGAAGTTCAAGCTGAAATTGACAGAACATGCAAACAGGATATCCTGTTAGTCATGGGTGACTGGAACGCAAAAGCTGGCAACAAAGAAGAAGGCAAAGTGGTTGGAAAATATGGACTTGACAACAGAAATGAAGCTGGAGAAAGACTGATAGAATTCTGCAAGACCCAACGATCTATTCATCTCAAACAACTTCTTCCAGCAACACAAGCGGCGACTGTACACATGGACCACCCAATGGATTGTATAAAAATCAAATTGACTACATCTGTGGAAGTCAACGATGGAAAAGCTCTATAACATCAACAAAGACAAAACCTGGAGCTGACTGTGGTACAGATCATCAACTACTAGTATGCAAACTCAAGCTAAAGTTGAAAAAGAGCAAACCACTCATGAATGCAGCAAAATATGACCTTGAGAATATACCACTGGAATTTAAAGACTGCCTGCAAAATCAATTTGCTGCTTTAGATACAAATGACAGAGCTCCAGAAGAGTTATGGAATAACATCAAGAAGGTTGTATTGGAAGAAAGCGAGAAGTCTCTACAATAGGTGAAAAAGCAAAAACAGCCAAAATGGATGATGGAAGAAACTCTGAAAATTGCCCAGAAACGCACAAACGCTAAAGCCAGAGGAGAAAGAAAGACAATCGCAGAACTCAACAGAGATTTCCAACGGGCAGCCAAACAGGACAAGGAAAAGTACTACAATGACACATGCAAGGAAATAGAAGCAGAAACTATTAGAGGAAGAACAAGATCGTCTTTCCTAAAGCTACGAGAGTTAAAGAAAAAATTCCAGCCTCGAATTGGAATGTTACAAGATGCTCATAAGAAAATAAGACACTAAGATAATGGTCTTATTTAGAACGTGAAATATTTACTAGTGTTAAGTACGTTCTATTAACTCACCAAAGGCATATACAATGAGAAACTACTCATATGACTCTTTTTGACCAAAACAAACATAAAAGATAGCTTCTAAAAGTTTTCCCCCCCGAAGGTCTCAGACTTAACAACACTAGAGCAATGTAAACAAGCTCATGTGTTATAGTAGCATCAATGACCTTCTATAAATCACTTTAGACGGGGCTTTTACGTTCTCTTATCGATCTAAAATCAAACTGGAGCAAAAAGAAGTCCTTATCTGTAACGTATCTTAAATATGTTTCATTTTTCAGCGGCACGTCTTGGATAAGAGCAAACACTTGAAACAGGGCCCGTTGGCCCGAAACGTACGTCGTGTGTGGATTCAATGACCGCTGGTTGAAACCTTGGTTGTGGTGTGATAAAGCTTCACTGGACTATAACAATGAGCTAAGTACAGCGTTTTACTGCGTGAAATTAAAAAAGAAAAAAGAATGGGCTGTCTGGTGTGACTGGATTTTAATTTCAGTTTCCTCCAGCCTCTTCTGACAAAAATATTATTTTCAAATAGGGGGTTATTTGTGGGTTAGCTCTATAGTTTTTGGATTTATATTTGCTTACCCAAGGATTGTGTTTGGACCACCTCTATTCATGTCAGACCCCCCTCTGTCCATGTCAGACCCTCCCTCCCTCCATCCATCCATCCCTCCATGTCAGCCCCGTCCCTCCCCCATGTCAGCCCCGTTGTAGGTTCCCTGCCCCCTCCTCCCCTCTCCCTATGTCTGCCTGCTACTGCCCTGTTCTTCTACAGCTGCGGTTCCCTGTCTCTTAGGGAACCGCAGCTGTACCAGTAAAGCTGTTGCGAAGCCTTCCTGTCTCTCGAAGGCTCCATGAAGCATTGTCCCGCCTCCAAAGGAAATACTTCCTTTAGAGGCAGGACAATGCTGCATGGAGCCCGTCGAGAGATGGGAAGGCTCCGCAACATTTTCACAGGCACAGCCGTGGTTACCTAAGAGGCAGGGAGCAGCGGCTGCAGAAGAAGGGAGGCGGTGAGTTTGCTGCTACCGAGAAGCGGACTCGGCAGCGGCAGCAACTTGTGCGCTTTTTTATTTTTATTTTTTTTAACTTGGAAGAGTGAGGCGACCCCTGCAAAATCCTGTGGTGACCTCCGTAGGGGTCACGACCCACAGGTTGAAAACTGCTGTTCTAAGGTAATCTGTGACCAATCTCCAGGGGAAGTCCTTGCTTGGATAGAAGGAGTCTTGGGTTCTAAATTTAACCAGAAAGCTCTCCTCTGTGTTTTAAATTTAAACTAGGCCCTGACTGAGTACTAAATTTAAACTAGAAGCTCTCTGCTGGGTTCTAAATCTAACCAGAAAGCTCTCTTCTGTGTTATAAATTTAAACTGAAACTCTTTGCTGCTACTAGGCCCTGACTGATTTAACAAATACACTGAGTTCACAGATTAATCAGCTTTAATCTAAAGAATTCCTTTTTCCCCAAGATTCCCAGAAGTAATACTTACAATTGCAGATCTCTCTCCAGAAGTAGCAGTCCCCCTTTGTAGTCCTTCAAGGTTCTATGTTGAATGATGCTAAGAAGATCAAGAAAAGGTGGAAAGAATATAGAGTTTTTATATGATAAAGATCAAGTGGACCAACAGCATTTCAACCTGTACCTTATGATCCGGAACCATTGGTGATGAAAGAAGAAGTTGAAACAGCATTGAAAGCCTTATCAAATAACAAAGCACCAGGCATTGATGGCATTCCCATAGAAGTATTAAAGCAATCTGATGCAGCTGTTACCGTACTTACAAGGCTCTGCCAAGAAATTTGGAAGACAACATCATGGCCAACTGACCGGAAAAGATCTGTGTTTATACCAATACTAAAGAAAGGTGATCCAACTGACTGGAAATTATCGCACAATCGCTCTGATCCCACATGTCAGCAAGATTCTACTGAGGATTGTTCAAAAGAGACTACAACCATACCTGGAACAAGAACTACCTGTAATGCAAGCAGGGTTCAGGAAAGGGCGAGGAACGAGAGACATCATCGCGGATGTGAGATGGATCCTTGAAAAGACTAAAGAATACCAAAAGGATATCTATTTGTGCTTTATCGACTATAGCAAGGCTTTTGACTATGAAAACCATGAGAAACTCTGGGTCACATTAAGAAGCATGGGTATACCAGAACACCTGATCGTTCTCTTGCACAAACTGTACATTGATCAAGAAGCAACAGTTTGAATGGAACAAGGAGAAACAGAATGGTTTAAAATAAACAAAGGTGTAAGACAAGGCTGCATACTTTCCCCCTACCTGTTTAATTTATATGCAGAACAAATAATCAGAGAAGCAGGATTGTATGAAGACAACAGAGGTGTGAAGATTGGTGGAAGACTCATCAACAACCTTCGCTATGCTGATGATTCCACATTACTGACTGAAAGTGAAGATTATCTGAAACATTTGCATCTCACGATCAAAGAACATAGTCTCAAAATGGGCCTGCACCTTAATGTAAAGAAGACAAAGATCATGACAACTGGCAAAATCAACAGGTTCATCGTTGAAGAAGAAGAAATTGAAATCGTGAACAACTTTAACCTACTTGGATCAACTATCAATAAAGAAGCAACAAGCAGTCAAAAAAAAAATGACGACACATTGCTCTTGGCAGAATGGCTATGTAAGACCTAGACAAGATTCTCAAGAGCAGAGATGTCTCTCTCCATACAAAGATTCGACTTGTTCAAGCCATGGTATTTTCAATAACATCATATGGATGTGAAAGCTGGACAGTGAAAAAGATAGACAGGAAGAAAATTGATGCCTTTGAATTATGGTACTGGCGGCGAATACTGTGCATACCATGGACTGCCCGAAGAACAAACCAGTCAGTACTAGAGATCAAACCTAAGCTTTCTTTAGAAGCTCAGATGACAAGACTTCGACTTTCATACTTTGGACACATCATGCGAAGAGAGAGATCATTAGAGAAAGACATCATGCTTGGCAAGATAGAAGGTCAACGCAAAAGAGGAAGGCCAGCAATGAGATGGATCGATACAATAACAGCAGCTGCGGGTACCACTCTGTCAACAATGAGCCACCTGACTGAAGACTGAACACAATTTAGGACAACTATCTAGAGGGTCACCATGAGTCGACACTGACTCGACGGCACTTAACAATAACAGATAACAATTAAACTGCAACCCCAAAAAGACAGATTCTGCATACAATGCAATACCAGAAAAATAGAAGGAGATGCATTTCCATGTACTGTATAAAATATAAAGATAGCACCAAGTGTGATCACTAAATTGAAAATAAAATTCTCTTCTATCTTTGTTGTCTGATCATTTTATTCTCTGAATCATGCAGGTCCCAATCTGAGGTTTCTGTTTTCCTATACCTCCCAGTACCCCCCCCCCCACCTACTTCCCCCCAGGGGTAGCATGATGATGATGCAGGGCAATGTGCGGAGAGTCATTGCAGCATCATTTGCATAAATTTAGTATATTATGTTTATAATGTATATACCACCAATCTAAAATCTTAGGTTGTTTCCAAACATATACATGCAATTTAGTAAAGCAGATGCTACAATAAAACAAACAATAAAACATTACATTTAATTAACGAAAAGCCACTTACACAGCCCCTCCCCCAATCAAACCATTACAAGTATCTGAACATCAGATTTATTTTACTATGACCAGATTATTGATGAGAAGGGAAGATATAAAATGAGATAAACTAATCCTGATAGCCATGAATTCAAATGCTGGTTTGGATTGTGCTAGAGCTGGAAAAGTCCGGAATTCAGCAGCGGTGAAGCTATCAGGCTACTAAACAAAATTAAACTGAGACGTAACCTTAAAATTTTAAATTTCCTTGAATTTGAATTGACAAAATATTTTAAATTTCAGTCTGGCAGCATAAAGAATGCAAAACTGCAAATCTCAAAGACACTTCATATTCCAGTACCTCAACCACCACTGTACTGTTGACCTCACCAAGAACCCAGAGTACAGGACTCATAGAACAAATCTACTATCCATAACAGCACTAATTTCCAAAACTCACATAACATGGAGTGTACCCAGAAAAGGGTATCACCATAAATATTGCAGGTGGGCCCTAGAACATCTACATTCCTATTCAGAAAACTGAACAAGTCGGATTACTACAGCTCCCTACATAGATACTCCATGCTATCAGAACATGTAGCCTCAGTCACACATATGCAGAACAGAGATAGATCTTCAAGTAGGAAATATATCAGTACAAACTAAAAACAGACATATGTAGTCAAAAATGCTTTTACCCATTACTATTAGGTTTAGAACATTTCTTTCCCAAAATTATTTTTTACTGCAGAGTGAGGCAAGAGAAAAAATTTGCATACACAAGCATCTGAATTGTTAACAGAAACTAACATAATGGCACAGCACAAGTAGCAAGAGTGCAATTAATGCCACCTCAGTAGGCGGCCTTAGTTGCACTGGCAGCTGTTTTGCCACACTGAAATGCGGTAACTGCAGGAAGATATAACTGCTTCCCTGCAGTTAGCCTACTGCCCTGCGTAATCAAACTCTGGAATTAGTTACCAGAGGATGTGGTAAAAACTGTTAGTGTAGCTGGGCTTAAGAAAGGTTTGGACAAGTTCCTGGAGAAAAGGTCCATAAACTAGTATTAAAAAGGACCCAGGAAATCCACTGCTTACCCTGGGATGAGCATTGTGGAACCTCTGTGCTTTTTGGGGAACCTGCCAGGCAGGGCCGGCCCGTCCATTGAGCAAGAATGTTGTTTGCAGAGGGCCCCGCGTTTCAGGGGGCCTCGTGCAAACAACATTCTGCATTAAAAGCCCAGGTAAATTTAAAAAAAAAAAAAAAAACCTGGCGGCTGCTGCTGCCACTGCTGCCATGGCAGCGGCAGAATCAAGTGAGACAGATAACAGCGTAAATACAATGTATATAGTTCCCCCAGTTACTTCCAAGTTGATCTCCCTGTTTATTGTAAATACAACTCAGAGTGCCTGTGTTGTATAGTTGATGTTAAATGTAAACCGCTCTGATCTAAAATAGAGCGGTATAGAAGAACTGTTAAATAAATAAATAAATAAATAAAAGTGTCCCGCGCCTGCCCAGCAGAGCCCTCCCTGAATCAGTCCCCCTCGGCGCCGGCATTCAGAACCGCAAAGGGAGAGTTTCCCTTTCTTGCGGCTCTGTTAAGCCCAACGAGGCTGATGGGAAACAGGAAATGCCTGCCCTTTAACCTTTCCCAGCATTCACTGCTTCACAGATACAGCCGCCAGCATGAGGGAAAAGAATCCTCATGCTGGCAGCTGAGCAGATGGAGCCAGGGCCTCGCGCGGGCTTCCCCGGCTCCCTCTGCAGCTGTCCATTGTGGGAGAATGGAGTTCGATTGGGACCCCCTGAAGCATGGGGCCCTGTGCGAACAACATTCTCGCACAATGGATGGGCTGGCCCTGTGTTAACGTAAATATATATATTCCCATACAAAAACAAAGGAAATGCAAATGAAAGACACTTGCACACCAAGGAACTAAAAAAAAAAGTGAGAACCACAGCAGTTTATAAGACCAAATTATAACTCATTTTATTCTGTTATAAACTGCATTCTCCAGGACCAAGCAGGAAGTCAGTCCTCACATATGGGTGACGTCGGCGCCGACGGAGCCCTCGCGGAGCAATTTTCCCTAGCTTTCAAAGAAAGCCTTTGGGAATTGTAGCGCGCATGCGCGGTCCCCTTCCCACCCAAGGGTGCCATCTTAGCCAGTCGTCTTTTTTCCGCGGAGCCCTACAGACGTGGTCGTCTTGTCCCCGCAGAAAAAGTTGATTTTTCGTCGTTTATTTCTCTTTTTTCTTCGGTTCGACGCCGGTCTCTTTCCTGCCCGGACTCGCGACGCCGTTGCGAGTCCTTCTCTTATTTTTCGGTTTTTCTGATTTTTCTTGTCAGTTTCGTTTTCGGTTTTTCGCTGGCAGCCCGGTCCTTTGACCTTGCAGGGGCCCTTTTTCCCCCGATGGCTGCCAGTGGTTTCAAAAGGTGTGTTCAGTGTGACAGAAATATGTCACTCACTGACACACACGATAATTGCCTCCGCTGCCTTGGCCCGGATCACGAGGAACTGATCTGTGGGGCCTGCAGCAAAATGTCCTCCAAAGCGTTGCGGAGTCGGCGGCATCAGCGGGAAAGAATCTTCGCTGATCCCACCCATACCCGGACCTCGTCGGAGGCCTCGGCGTCCAGAGGCTCCAGCTCTGACCATCGCCGGAGTTCCTCCGACAGAGGTTCTCCCTCCGGGGATCATCATCGGAAGGTGAAACCCGCGAGGGCGTCGTCGGTGGACGCTCCTGGTTCCGCGAGAGCCCGGTCGCATAGCCCCGATAGCCGTCCCGGGTCTTTGGAGAAGGAACGTCTCCCGAAGCGACCTCGTCTGGAATCGGAGTTGCCTGCTCGGGTAAGTCCTGTAGTCCTCCTGGACTCGCCTCCGAGGGGTCCGACGTCGGGCCCGACGCCGTCGGGGCCCGAGTTGGGGGCTGCTGGGTCACCTGAGGTCGGACTCAGGTTGACGGCCTTGGAGAGCAGACTATCTGCCTTCATGGACCAGCAGCAGGCACTGATCGCTAGCCTCGCTGGCGCCTCTGCCCCGACCGCCGGGACGTCGACATCTAAGTCGACCCCGGAGACCGAGCCGATCCTCGAGTCCATGCGGGCTCGAGTCGATCCTCGGTCGAGGTCACCCTCGGCCTCCCGTTCGGGACCGAGGTCATCGACGCCGACTCCCTCGGCGTCGGGGCGGCCGACGCCTCCGCCCGCCCGAACCGACCCCACCGATTCCTCCTCGGAGTCGGCCTGGGAGTCTGAAGAGGAAGAGTCACCTGATTCTTTTCGGACTCGCTGTGTCCCCTCGGACTCACCTGAGTCCGAACCTCGGAAACAGTCCCCTCCGGAGGATGCCCGGTTCTCGGACTTCGTCAGGGATATGGCCAAGGCTTTGGCCTTCCCTGCGGATCCCGAGGAGGAGCCTCGAGCCGAAGAGCTCGACGCCCTTCAGTACGACTCTCCCGCCAGGGAGCACTTTACTGTACCGGTTCCTCCCATGCTGGAACGACTACTCTTCCGCATGTGGGAGAGTCCGGCATCGTCGCCGGTATTAAGCAAGCGGGTCGATTCCATCTATCGAGTCTGCAAGAGCCCTGGCTTCCAAAAAGCACAGCTACCGCACCATTCCATGGTGGTGGAATCGGCCATGCATAGGCTTAAGAGCCAGAAGATGCACTCCTCGGTGCCTCCTGGCAGGGAGGCCCGCAACCTGGATGGCCTCGGTAAGAAGTGTTTCCAGGGCTCTATGCTTGCTTGTCGGGTCCAGACCTACCAGCTCTACATGGGCATGTACCTTAGAGACCTGGCTAAAGAGTTAGCCGGATTCTCTGCTGGGCTGTCCGAGGAACCTTTGCGGAGGTTCCTAGCCTTGACAACTGGTATTCGGGAATGCTCCAAATTCATTTCTCGAGAAGCCTATGATGGCTTTGAAGCATCGGCTCGAGTGGCCGCAGCCGGCATCGGTGCCCGCCGACAGGCTTGGCTTCAGTCGTCTGACCTTGAACCCTGGGTGCAGGACAAGTTGGTCGATGTCCCCTGCCAAGGTGAGAACCTCTTTGGCAAGCCCATGGCTGAGAAGGCTGTACAAATCGAGACGGAGACTCTCACCAGAACTAGGCTCTCTAGGAAGACCTCTGCCCCTTCCCAGAAGAAGAAGGGCTCGGGAAAGAAGTCCTTTTACCCGAGAAAGGCGGCTGCCTATAAACACTACCCTCAATATCAGGCCTCCGCAGCTCCCCAACAGGGTCAGCAGGCCAAGGGACGGGGTAACGGGTCCCGTAGGCAGCAAGCCCCCAAGCCTGCACCACCGGCCCCTGCTCAGCAGGGTGGGGGTTTTTGACTTCATCAGCATAGCCTCTCCCCCTCAGCTGGTTCCTCCCAGCACAGGAGGCCGGCTGGTTCACTTTGCCCACAGGTGGTCCAACATCACATCAGATGCCTGGGTGCTTCATGTTGTGAGAGAAGGCTATCTTCTCCACTTCCACCAGGTCCCTCCCTCCTATTTCCTGGGAGAGCCTCCACGACTCCCTCTGCACAGGGACTTACTCCTTCAGGAGTTAGCAAGTCTTCTTCAGGAACAGGCTGTGGAACCGGTGCCCCACCACCTGAGGGGTCAAGGCTTCTATTCCAGGTATTTCCTAATACCAAAAAGAACGGGTGGCCTCAGACCCAACCTGGACTTGCGCAACCTCAACAAGTTCCTCGTGAGGGAGAAGTTCAAGATGCTTACCCTTGGAATCCTTCTGCCCTACCTCCAGCAGGGAGATTGGCTATGCTCCTTGGATCTAAAGGATGCCTACACGCACATCCTCATCCACTCAAGCCACCGCCAATACCTAAGGTTTGTGGTGGCAGGAAATCATTACCAGTACAGAGTACTGCCCTTTGGCCTATCCTCCGCACCACGAGTCTTTACAAAATGTCTCGCGGTGGTGGCGGCTTATCTCTGGCTTCACGGCCTCTATGTCTTTCCGTACCTAGACGACTGGCTCATCAGAGCATCGTCCTCTCCAGAAGTCACAAAGGCCACACACCGCACTGTGACTCTTCTCCAGTACTTGGGCTTTGTCATAAACTTCGCAAAGTCCACTTTGCTCCCCTCGCAAGATCTCGAGTTCATCGGCGCAAGATTGCACACTCTTCAGGCGCGAGCTTTCCTGCCTCTCGACAGGGCTCAACGGCTCCTGGACCTAGCCGGCCGTTTTCGCAGCCAGTCCCTGGTCTCGGCCAGGCGCTTCCTGAGACTACTCGGCCATATGGCTTCCACCGTCCACGTGACCCCCAATGCCTGCCTGAATATGCGGCCTGCTCAGTGGTGCCTTCGCCAGCAGTGGCAACAGGCCACGGGCGGCCTAGCCGACTTAGTGCGAATCTCCGGCCCGCTGGCCTCTTCTCTACAGTGGTGGCTTCATCGGCCGAACCTGGTACTCGGAATGCCTTTTCAGTCTCCTCCGCCGGCTCAAGTGCTGACGACCGATGCTTCTCTCCTAGGATGGGGAGCGCATTGCCAAGGGGCATGTACTCAAGGTCTCTGGACCACGTGGGAGTCTGCGCAGCAGATCAACTTCCTGGAGCTCAGAGCGATCCGTCTGGCTCTCAAGGCTTTCTCCCACCTGACTTCTCACCGGTCCGTCCTTGTCCAGACAGACAATCAAGTTGCCATGTTCTACGTGAACAAACAGGGGGGCACGGGCTCCTTCCTTCTCTGTCGAGAAGCACAGAGACTCTGCTCTTGGGCCGTCAGCCACGGCATTCTTCTCAAGGCAGTTTATCTCCCAGGCCAAGAAAATTGCCTGGCGGACAAACTCAGCAGAATCCTCCAGCCGCACGAGTGGCGACTGGATCCCTTGGTAGTTCAGAAAATTTTTCTGAAGTGGGGCCTCCCCACGATGGATCTCTTTGCCAGTCCTCTCAACCGGCAACTTCCTCGCTTCTGCTCTCGGCAGCCGCATCCCCTTCGAGTAGCGGCGAATGCTTTTCTGCTCTCATGGTCGAAAAGCCTTCTCTACGCCTTTCCTCCCATACCGCTAGTCTCTCGAACTCTTTTCAAGGTTCTCCGAGACAAAGCTTCCATGATCCTGATAGCTCCTCGGTGGCCCAGACAGCCGTGGTTTCCACTCCTGCTGCAACTAGCGGTGGAGGATCCGTTCCCTCTGGGGTTTCAACCAGATCTCCTAACACAGGATCAGGGGTCCCTACTACACCCCAACCTCAGATCTCTACATCTGATGGCCTGGCTGCTGAAAGGGTAGTCCTTGCTCCCCTTCTACTGCCGGCAGAGGTAGAAGAGGTCGTCCTAGCTTCCCGGCGACCTTCTACCCGCAAATGCTACGCCCTTAAATGGCGTCGCTTTTCCGCTTGGTGTGCCCAGCAGTCTCAGGATCCCTTCTCCTGCTCGGTGTCGGTGATCTTGCAGTACTTGCTCTACCTCTCTAATCTGGGACTTAAGTCCAACTCCGTCAAAGTTCACCTCAGTGCTCTTTCAGCACATCATGTGCCGGTGGACGGCAGACCTCTTTCCAGCGACCCTCTCGTGGCAAGGTTTCTCCGAGGTCTCCTTCTACTTAAACCACCTCTGCGCCCGCCAGCACCTGACTGGGATCTGAATGTGGTTTTGCAGCGGATCACCTGTCCGCCTTTTGAACCTATGGCTACCTGTTCTCTCCGTTTTCTTTCTTGGAAAACCTTATTCCTGATAGCCCTCACTTCCACTAGACGCGTAAGTGAATTGCAGGCCCTCGTGTCTGATCCCCCTTACACTCGGTTCTACAAAAATAGGGTAGTCCTACGGACTCACCCTAAATTTCTTCCAAAAGTGGTCTCCCCTTTTCACATCAATCAGGAGGTGGTACTTCCGACCTTCTTTCCCAGGCCACACTCCAGCCGAGCTGAAATGGTCCTGCATACCCTGGACTGTAGAAGGGCATTGAACTTCTACCTTGACCGTACGCGGGAGCACCGTAAAGCTGCTCAGCTTTTTGTGTCTTTTGACCCCAATAAATTGGGGCTCCCTGTCTCCAAGCGTACTCTGTCCATCTGGGTTGCTGACTGTATCGCTTGGGCTTATGGGGCAGCCGGACTCTCGTTAGAAAAGCGAGTCACGGCTCATTGTGTTCGGGCGAAGGCTACGTCAGTAGCTTACCTCCGCTCTGTTCCATTGGCAGACATCTGCCGGGCCGCTACTTGGTCTTCGAGCCAGACTTTTGCGGTCCATTACTGCCTCGAGAGGGAGTCCCGCAGGGACAGTGCTTTCGGACAGGCAGTCCTCCGAAATCTCTTCGAGTTTTGAGCAACTCCTACCCTCCATCCCGGATGGGGGCTACCGGTGGGTAATAATTCAGTGAAGATTCCTTCCTTCTGTACTGCTGAGCTAGAGGGAGCTCATTTTTCTGCTTAGGGTCTCCGGTAGCCTTAAGCTTGGGAGTCCCATATGTGAGGACTGACTTCCTGCTTGGTCCTGGAGAAAGCGTAGTTACTCACCTGTAACAGGTGTTCTCCAGGAGCAGCAGGAATCAGTCCTCACAACCCTCCCTCCTCCCCTTGGAGTTGCAATTATCTGCTTTAGTTTTTTTGCAAATTTTTATGCTGTCTTTTAGCTATGTCATCTGACTGGCTAAGATGGCACCCTTGGGCGGGAAGGGGACCGCGCATGCGCGCTGCAATTCCCAAAGGCTTTCTTTGAAAGCTGGGGAAAATTGCTCCGCGAGGGCTCCGTCGGCGCCGACGTCACCCATATGTGAGGACTGATTCCTGCTGCTCCTGGAGAACACCTGATACAGGTGAGTAACTACGCTTTATGGTTCTCACTTTTTCTTTTTGAATATATATTCTGCATCCATAGAAACATCTTCCTTGACAATGGGTGCAGAGCAGAAGTAGGACATTCACCCACAGAACTCAATATATTAAAAAAAAAAAGGATCTGATTCTGGTCATCTCACTAACAACAAACATTCTCCAGTACCATGCATATTGGGAACTAATATAAAATGCCATAAAAGTCACAGAAGATCTATAAGGTCAAATCTACCATACCATCCATACCTGCATAAACTTCCAAAATTCATACAAGGTGCCTACCCAGAAAAAAGCAGCACTATAAATACTGCAGCTAGGACATCTAACACCTATTTGAAAAGCTGAACAAGGCAAATTACTTCAGTACAGATCCCTGCGTACAAACTCCATGTTAACAGAAAGCATGGCCTCAGTCACACACTCAGAAAACAGACTCTCACCAAGTACAGAATAAGTGATCACAACCTAAAGTAAAAATTAAAATATGTAGACAAAAATTAAACCGAAATCCCAGGAAGCCAGACTCTACATGCAGTGCAAAACCAGATAAATAACAGATGCAGTTCCCCATACTGTGTAAAATATAAAGATAGTGCAAAGTCAAATCACTAAATTGAAAATAAAATTATTTTTTCTACCTTTGTTATCTGACCATTTTACTCTCTGATCATGCTGGTCCCCGTCTAAAGCTTCTGCTTTCCTGGCTTCTCTTAGACTATAGACCATAGAAAGAGTGTTATTTGCCATTTCTTGTCTCTTTTTTTGTTTTCGTCACTTCCTTCCATTACCTATTTCCAGTCCCAGTAACGCTCCGCAGTGTCGGCTCCTTTACAGTCCTCCCTTCCCAGAACCTTCCAATGTCAAACCTCTTGTATTCCCAGCACCACCACTGGTGTCCATTCCCTTCCAGTCCCCCTCCTTCCAAACTGTCCAGCCCCTTCTAGTCCAAATACCATCCCAGGTATCAGCTCACTTCCACTCCCAATGCCAACAGCCCCGCCCCCCCACGTGTCAGTACCTTTCCAGTCACCCTACCCTCTGTCCATCCCCCTTACAGTCAAACACAAGGAGCAAAAGACGTAAAGCGGTCGTAGATGACTTTATTGGTGAAGACCCCCTTTTTTTTTTCCCCCAGTTCCATTCCATCCTCCACCTGCCCTTTAACCTTTCACAGCATTCGCGGCTTCACAGATAGCCACCGCCAGCGTGAGGGAAAAGACTCCTCACGCTGGCGGCTGAGCAGATGGAGCCGGGGCCTCGCGTGGGCTTCCCCGTCTCCCTCTGCAGCCATCCATTGTGGGAGAATGGCGTTCGCTCGGGGCCCCCTGTAGCGCGGGGCCCTGTGCGAACAACATTCTCGCACAATAGACGGGCCGGCCCTGTGTTAACGTAAATATATATTCCCATTAAAAAAAACAAAGGAAATGCAAATGAAAAACACTTGCACACCAAGGAACTAAAAGAAAAAGTGAGAACCATAATGCAGTGTATAACAGAATAAAATGAGTTATAATTTGGTCTTATAAACTGTGCTGTGGTTCTCACTTTTTCTTTTTTAATATATATTGTGCATCCATAGAAACCTCTTCCTTGACAATGGGTGCAGAGCAGAAGTAGGACATTCACCCACAGAACTCAATATATTTAAAAAAAAAATGATCTGATTCTGGTCATCTCACTAACAACAAACATTCTCCAGTACCATGCATATTGGGAACTAATATAAAATGCCATAAAAGTCACAGAAGATCTATAAGGTCAAATCTACCATACCATCCATACCAGCATAAACTTTCAAAATTCATACAAAGTGCCTACCCATAAAAAAGCAGCACTATAAATACTACAGCTAGGACATCTAACACCTATTTGAAAAGCCGAACAAGGCAAATTACTTCAGTACAGATCCCTGCAAACAAACTCCATGTTAACAGAATGCATGGCCTCAGTCACACACTCAGAAAACAGACTCTCACCAAGTACAGAATAAGTGATCACAACCTAAAGTAAAAGTTAAAGTATGTAGACAAAAATTAAACTGAAATCCCAGGAAGCCAGACTCCTACATGCAGTGCAAAACCAGATAAATAAGAGATGCAGTTCCCCATACTGTGTAAAATATAAAGATAACGCAAAGTCAAATCACTAAATTGAAAATAAAATTATTTTTTCTACCTTTGTTATCTGATCATTTTATTCTCTGATCATTCTGGTCCCCGTCTAAAGCTTCTGCTTTCCTGCCTTCTCTTAGACTATAGACCATAGAAAGCGTGCTATCTGCCATTTCTTGTCTCTTTTTTTGTTTTCATCACTTCCTTCCATTAGCCTATTTCCAGTCCCAGTAACCCTCCGCAGTATCGGCTCCCTTTACAGTCCTCCCTTCCCAGAACCTTCCAATGTCAACCCTCTTGTATTCCCAGCACTGCCATTGGTGTCCATTCCCTTCCAGTCCCCCTCCTTCCCCACTGTCTAGCCCCTTCTAGTCCAAATACCATCCCAGGTATCAGCTCACTTCCACTCCCAGTGCCAACAGCCCCCCCCCCCCCCACGTGTCAGTACCTTTCCAGTCACCCTACCCTCTTGTCCATCCCCCTTACAGTGCCATCCCAATGTGTCAGCTCTCTTCCAGTCCCAGTGCCCCCTTCCCTTCCGGCCTCCTCCCTATTACCCAGCCACCTACCAGTGCTATCCCCAAGTGTCAGCACCCTCCAGTCCCAACCCCAGGTGTCAGCTCCCTTTCAGTCCCCCTCCAGTACCATCTACCTCCTCCCTTCCCTAGTGTCATCAGCCTTCAAGTCCTCCTACAGTACCATCCACAGGTGTCAACTCCCTTCATCCCCCTCCTCCCTTTCCTAGTGTCATCACCCTTACAGTCCTCCTCCAGTACCATCCTCAGGTATAAGCTCCCTTCCAGCCCTCCCTTTCCCCCTCTATCCGTTCCCTTCCAGCCTTCTCTTTCCCCCTCTATCAGTTCCCTTCCAGCCATCTTCTTCCCCTCTGTTAGATCCCTTCCAGCCATTTCCTTCCCCTCATGTCAGCTACCTTCCAGCCATCTCCTTCTCCTCATGTCATCTCCATCCCTGCCCCACTCCTTCCCCTTGCAGCGCTGGCTCCTGAGTCCCTCAGCGGTTGCGATAGTGGTACTAATTTAAAATTAAAATTTATTTATTTATTTATTTATTGTTTTTCTATACCGCACTATTCGGCATCAGCGCGGTTTACAAGGAACAGGTTTGTACAATGCAGAACGCTCAGACATTGAACTTACATATAACAGGGAAATTAAACTTGGATAACATGTTAACTTTATACACTATGTACAAAAAGGGTATTTGATACAAGCCCTATAAGGGATTAGTAGTGTAGTGAAAAGTTATCGTTGGAGATTGGTTGGGCAGCATGGCTTGAGAGACTGTTGGTTCGTGTGACGAAGCCTAGGTGATGTTGTCGGAGTTATGGAAGTGTTGAAGAAATAGATGGTGTTTGAGGGCTTTTCTGAACTGGGGGAGATTGTTTATGGACCGGATTTCTGCTGGGAGAGAGTTCCAGCAGGAGGGGGCAAATAGGGCAAAGGCATGCTTTCTCATGGATACGTTGCATTTTGTGATGGCTTTTGGTAGGAGGATGGTATTGCAGGATATGGCCCTTCTTAATCTGTTGTCTGGGGTGGGTTGTATCAGGTCTGACAATGAGGTTGAGGTGATTCTGTTAACTGCTTTAAACGTCATGGTTAGTACTTTAAATATGATTCTGTATTGCACGGGGAGCCAGTGTAGGCTTTTCAGAATGGGGGTGATATGGTCCCTTCTGGATGATCCATAGAGAGTCCTTGCTGCGGTGTTCATTGCTAGCTGCAATGGATTTGTCGAGCTCTTTGGAAGACCAAGTAGGATGGAGTTTGCGTAGTCGAAGTGGGGCATTATTATGGCCTGGAAGACTGTTTGGAAGTCATTTGGTTCTAGTGTGTTTTTCATAAGGCGTAGTGTCCGTATTTTATGGTAGATTGTCCTGACAGTATTGTCTATATGGGCATGCATGTCCAGGCGCTGGTCCAGTGTTACGCCTAAGTATCTGATCGTTGTCTTGGAGATGAGTTCTGCATTGCTCACCTTGATTGATGAGGGGGGGGGTGAATGACTGGTCTCTTCTGATGAATAGGACTTCTGTCTTTTTTAGATTTATTCTGAGCATTTGGTTGTGTAGCCATTCTGTGACAGCGTTGAAACAGGATGAGAGTTGATCTAGATTTGGATGGTCTGTGTCTATAGGGGTGAACAATAGGACATCGTCAGCATAAACTAGACAGTCAATGTTGAAGGACCGGATAAGGCTGCAGATGGGTTGCATGTAGATATTGAACAGAAGCGCTGAAAGTGATGAACCTTGCGGGACGCCTTTTTCTTGCGGGAAAAGGTCTGATAATGAGGAGCCAGAGCGGACATGTTGCCATCTGTTGTTCAGGTATGAGGCGCACCATGCTAGGGCGTTGCCATGGATGCCCTTCTCAGCAAGGCGAGATAGGAGTATCTTGTGGTCCACCGAGTCAGAGGCGGCTGCGATGTCCAGAAAGATGAGGGCGAAGCCCTGCCTGATGTTATCAAGCCCGATGGCAAGGGTGTTGAATAATGTAGTTAGTAGGGTATCAACTCCATGTGACTCTCTGAATCAGTGCTGGCAGTAATCGAGGGGAGCATTGTTTTCTATGTAATGGGTCAGTTGTTGTTGGACTATTTTTTCCATGATTTTAGCTAGGAGCGGGATGCTCGATATAGGCCTATAGGAATCCATCTTTGTGGGGTCAAGCTTTTTGTTCTTCAGTAGCGGTCTTATTGAGGTTTGTTTAAGGCTCTGCGGGAATATCCCAGATGTGAAGGATGTTCCTATTAGTTTGGAGAGGAAAGGGCTTAGGTCAGATTTTAGCACTTTTATCCAGTGTGCCGGGCATGGGTCACTTGGTGCGGTGGTGGTGTTTATGCATGTGATGGTATTTTGGATCTCCCTTGCTGTTGGAGGGGAGAAGGAGTTAAGGATGTGATGATTATCTGCTATCCCCTTCAGAGGGGAGGAGTAGGGATGTAGCGAGATCGGTTCTTCCGGAGGGTGATAGCTTTCAGGAGTCGAGGATTGGTTCATCTTTGAGCGTAGGTAGTCTGCGTACTCCTGAGGGTCAGGTAGATTTGTTTGGTTAGGAGAAGGATCCTTAGCCAGATTTTTGACCAGTTTGAATAGCTCTCGCGGTTTGTTTATGGCTCTCAGCAAGACTTCTGAGTGGTGTTGTTTCATTCTTGTGGAAACAGCTATTCTATGGGCATCAAGGTGGGCGTTGTAAGCCTCCTGGCTCTCAGTTGTCCTTGACCTGCGCCATTGTTTTTCAAGTTGACGCAACCGCCGAAGAGATGCTGTAAGTTCAGGAGAGTACCAGGGTGCTTTTTTCCTACCGCTGTAATTTTTCTTGGTAGTTGGGGCGTCACTTACTGCATTGAGGGAATTGTTCCATAATGTTATCATGTCTTCGAGGTTGAGTTCGGGTGGTTCAAGGAGAGGGTGAGCTCTCTCAATGATCTCCTGCTCATTGAATGGGCGGTAGTGTGTATGGGTAGGGATGGTGTTATCAATTGGGGTAGGAGGGTAGTTAGGTCCATGAAGGGAGGGCAGCAAGAATCGGATCAGATTATGGTCGGACCATGGTACTGAGCTCAGCGAGAGATTGAACTTGTGGGAGGGGTAGTTGGCTATTTGAGGAGCAAATATCAAGTCGAGGGTGTTGCCTTTGATATGGGTGGGGGAGTTAACTAGTTGGGTGTATCCTAGAGCTTTGAGGGCATCAAGGAAGGCCTTGGCTTGGGTGTCTTGCAGGGCAGGGAGGTTAAAGTCCCCTAACAACCAGTTTGCTGTACGGGGTTTGCTGGGATTGCATGCAAGGTCAACAATTACTGATAGGTCATCTGGTATAGGGGATGGTGCACGATATAGCAGGTTGATAGTATGACTCTTGTTTGCTATGGATAGGTAGTCTAGATGGGGGGTGCTGTTGGAGGTGATTGGCTGGAATTGTAGGCTTTCCCTAGTGAGGATGATTGCTCCACCCCCTGTTCGGTCGGTCCTGTGGCATGAGTGTATGGCAAAATTAGGGGGGACGTGTTGGTGGAGGAGGACAGAGTCAGAGGTAGACATCCATGTCTCTGTGATGTCAAGATCGTGTTCAGCTAGCATATCGGTAATCGCAGGCCATTTGTTGCGGATGGAGCGGGCGTTAATGAGTACGCATTTCAGGTTGTGGGGGGGGGGGGGTGTGCATCTCTGGTTTGGGTGGGTTGGTCTGTTGGATGGCGACATAGATGAGATGGGGGTATAGGTTTTGTCCCTGTCTTTCTGGTTGCAGGCGGGGAGGTGTGTGAAGTCTCCTCCATGAGCCATGGAGAACAGGGATGGAGTTATAGGTGAGAGCTTGGGAATGGTGAGTGAGGGCAAATAGTAAGCAATAGGCTGCAAGGGTATGCAATAGTACTGTGGGTGGGATCATGGTGCTTGTGTGTAAGAAATGCTCTGTATCAGTATAGCAGATTAGCAAGGGTAATTGTAACAGTATGCAGTTGAAAGCGATACAGTGTTAATTCTTTACAGCAGTTCGGGAGAGAAATAGCATAGGGCAAATAGCAGCAATCTGGTGAAGTGGAGTCATACAGCAGTTTCTATATAATCAAGTACCTGTGTATAGAACATGCAGAATGAGCTAATTCTCTTAAGGTTTTGGGCTGTAATTGTAGCTGCAGGTTTGTGTCCGATGGAGACTTGGGTGGTCGCTATCTTCTGGTACGGTTTGGATGTGTGGTTGCGTCTTGTTTCGTCATGGATCTGGGGGAATATCTTTGTTGATTCACTGGTGGGGCCCTCGCCTAAGGGCCACGCCAAAGGGCCCTCTGGCGAGGCCCTCAGGCGTGGGCCCGCCTGACGGCGGCTTTCTTTTGTTCGTTGGGCTCTGCCTCCCACAGCCCCGATTGGGCTGGAGGCTCCTGAGCGGGACAGATGGCAGTGTCCGCTCAGGTGTGCTCTACCCCGAAATGAAACCGGTGCAGAGCCTTCTTGCCCTATGGAACCCCTGCTGCTGTGTCTCACCTCCAAAAGGAAGTAACGCTAGAGTGGGACACAGCAGCAGAGGTTTCATAGGACCAGAAGGATTTTAATTTTAAATTATTACCGCTATCGCAGCTATGGCTTGAGGAGCGGCAGCAGCTTGTCCACCTTTTTTTTTTTTTTTTAAATCTGAAGGCCGAGTGAGGCGGCTGTTTTGGGGGCAATTTTTGCTGCCCCCAAAAGTTTGCCACCTGAGGCCGCCGCTTCACTCCACCTTATTATAGAGCCGTCCCTGCCCACAGCTCCAGAACTGCTTCCTGAGGCATGTGCGCTTTTTTTGAAACACCATTAATGGTGAAGGCCACCCTAGCCAGGTACAGCCAATGATAATGATAATGGCCCTGCTGCAGTTGTGTAATTGGACAGAACAACCACCGATGCACCATTGTGGTCACAGATAAGTCATTATAAATGCCTACTTCACATCTCTTCCAGGGCATCTTAACAAACTCCTTCATTTTCTGCACAATCTATTCTTTCACTGCATTCTCGTGGAGACAGATAATTATGTCTCGGGGACGTCTCTTGTTAGGAGATCCCAAAGCTAGGTGTGCACATTCAATTTCGATCTTGGAACATGTGCTTGCTTCAGTGCCATACTGGAGGATGACCTGACAAATCTCCCCAGCCATGTGTAGGGCATCTCTGAACTCTGGCTTCTCCAGCAACCCTCGGCTCCAGAGGTTGGTGCACCGCATTCAATTTTCTAACACCTTGATTTTGAGGGCCATGTCTGCCTTTTCATGGGCTATTTCATGAACCATTTGGCACAGGCCATCTAATTTCTCCTGCATACCCTCCCAGCGCGCCTCTCCATCATCCACACGCAGGTCCAACACCATGACTTCTGTTCTCAATTCTTTTACCAACCAGCCGATTTCCACCTTCTTGGATCTCTTTTTTAAATCCATAAACCAACTGTATAGTTCAGTTTTGTAAGTGCCCCCAGAGCAGCTTCTACTGGCGTTTCCTCCATGTCACCTGATTCTCCCTCCAAGCCATGGCTTCCCTCCTTCACCGCCATCTTAAGTTTAGCTCCGTGCTTGCCAGCTTGAAAAGCAAACTCCTGGAGGTCCTTTGTCTTGTGTCTAGTTGCCTTAACAGCAGGACCTTCTCCTTTCTCCCCACTCATCGCTGACCTGAAGGTGTGATTTGGGCTCTTTTAAAGGCAGTAGTATGCTCCTTTACAAGGGAATTTGGCAGAGCTTGGCACTTAGCCTACCATCTGGTAAGCTGACATCACTTCCTCCTTTTAGGACTTTTATAACTGTGTTTATATCTTTTTATGATTGTGGTTCTTATGATTGAGATTTTTATTGTTCTATGTGACCATTACTATTAATTTAACTTTAATCCCTGTATTCCACAAGTTTCTAAAGACATGGTTATTCCAAGAATACTTTGAGGAACCAGTCACTTGATCAACACCCGGAACTCCACAAGTGACTACTAGCTATGTATTCACCCACCCTATTAGCTTGAGTACACCTAACCCATACTAATACTGAGCTATCAACAACATATTTACCACCATTATACATACCCAAGTACCCTGAAACCATGTTATTACAAATGTAATAGCTACATTAAGATCATCAGAAACAATCATGCCCAGGTCCTGTTCTTCTTTCGTGGACAGAAGTACTTCGCCCCCTATACTGTATTATTTTTTCAATTTCCCTGGGTTGGGGGGGGGGAGCTAGGACTGGAACTGGGCTGATGGGGGGGCTGAACTATAAATGGGCTGATGGGAGGGCTAGGACTGGTAATGGGCTATGAGGGGTTAGAACTGGAAATGGGCTGATCAGGAGGGGGGCTAGGACTGGTAATGGGCTATCGGGGGGGGGGGGGGGGTTTAAATGGAAATGGGTTGATGGGGGGCTAGGACTGGAAATAGGCTGATCTGGAGGGGGGCTAGGACTGGGTAATGGGCTAGGGGAGGGCTAGGATTGGAAATGGGCTGATGGGGGGGTTAGAACTGGAAATGGGCTGATGGGGAGGTTAGGACTGGAAATGGGCTATGGGGGGGGGACTAGGACAGGAAATGGGATGATTGGGGGCTAGGACTGAAAATGGACTTATTGGAGGGTTACAACTGGTAATGGGCAGATGGGGGTTAGCACTGGAAATGAGTAAGGACTGGTAATGGGCTGATTGGGGGGCTAGGACTGGAGTGGGCTGATAAAGGGGATAGGACTGGAAATGGGCTGGGATAGGAAATGGGCTAATGGGGGAGGGGAGGAGAGTGCTGCTGGCCCTGGAAGAAAACTAGGGGCTAGGGCTACAAATGGGCTGATGCGGGGGGATGGTAGAATAGGACTGGAAGGGAGCGGATACTGAGAGGGTCTGCCAGGGGAAGGAGGGGGCAGGAAGGGAGCTGACACGGGGGGAAGGAGGGGGCTGGAAAGGAGCTGACACCTGAGATGTACTGAAGGAGGCCTGAAGGGAGCTGACACTTGGGGATGGGAGTGGTAGGTGGCTGGGTAATGGGGAGGAGGCTGGAAGGGAGCTGACATGTGAATGGCACTGGAAGGGAGATGGACAGAGGGTAGGGTGGCTAGAAGGGAGCTGACTGGGGGGTGGCACTGAGAGTGGAACTGAGCTGATACCTGGGATGGTATTTGGACTAGAAGGGGTTGGACAGTGGGGAAGGAGGGGGACTGGAAGGGAATGGACACCAGTGGCACTTGTGGGAATGCAAGGCAGTTGACATTGGAAGGTACTGGGAGGGGAGGACTGGAAAGGGAGCTGATACTGGGGAGGGTTACTGGAAATGGAAATGGGCTGATGGAAGGAAGTGAAGAAAACAAAAGAAGAGATAAGAAATGGCAGATGGACCATGGACCATAGACCACAGAAAGGGAGCTAAGAGAAGACAGGAAAGCAGAAGCTTCAGATCGGGACCAGCATGATCAGAGAATAAAATGGTCAGACAACAAAGGTAGAAAAATAATTTTATTTAATTTTAGTGATTGGACTTTGTGCTATTTTTATATTTTACACAGTATTGGGGAACTGCATCTCTTATTTATCTGATGTTGCACTGCATGTGGACTCTGGCTTCTTGGGGTTTCAGTTTAAATTTTGTCTACATATTTTTATTTTAACTTTAGATTGTGGTTACTTATTCTGTATTTGGTGAGGGTCGATGTTGTGTGTGTGTGTGTGACTGAGGTCAGGTCTTCTGTTAACATGGAGTTTGTATATAAAGATCTATACTATACTGTAGTAATTTGACTTGTTCAGCTTTTCAAATAGGTGTATGGATGTTCCATGGCTCACTGTAGTATTTACAGTGATGCTTTTTTTGAATGGGCTCCTTATGTGAGTTTTGAAAATTTGTGCTGATATGGTATGGTAGGTTGTAGGGTTTTTTATTAGTTCACAATATGCCCAGTACTGGAGAATAGTGGCTGCTGTTGTTAGTGAGATGATCAGAATTAGATTTGTTTTTTTAAATATTGAGTTCTGTGGGTGAATGTCCTGGTTCTGCTCTGCACCTACTGTGGATGCCAAATATATGTTGAAAAAGAAAAAACAAGAACCATAACGCAGTTTATAACAACAAAATAAAAATGAGTTATAATTTAGTTTTATAAACTGTGCTGTTGGTTCTTGCTGTCTTTTAGTTCCTTGCTGTGCAAACAGGACCGTAACTAGCCCTGTGCAAGCAGTGCAGCCGCACAGGGCGCAGAGGCTAGGGGGGCGCATTTCGGCTATCTGCTGTTGCCCTGCCACCGCTGGCAGGACAATAGCAGGCAGCCAAAATGCACCCCAAGCCTTTTTGCAGCACTTTAAACAGGTCTGGTCCCTCCCTCCTCCGACGCGATGTCAGAGCAGGGAGGGACAGATCTGCTTAAAGTGCCAGCACCTTTCAGATCGGGCGCATGCCCCCTCTCCTCCTCCCCATACCTCCGTCTAGCGCTGCCTGCTGTTTCCCTGTTGCTGGCGCCGCCGTGAAAAACAGAGGGCGGCAGCAACAGGGAAAGAGCAGGCAGCGCTGGACAGAGGTATGGGGGGAGGGGGGGCGGGCACCCGAGCTGCAAGTCGCACAGGGTGCGATTGCAGCTCGATACGGCCCTGTGTGCAAACATCTTGCATTTCTTCCATATAATCTAATCGGCTTTTTGGTTTGGTTCAGTCTCTGATTGGATTTCTGAAAAAGTCCCACCTCCCTCTAAGATGTGTGTGTGTGTGGGGGGGGGGGGGCGCCATCTCATTCTTTGCCTCAGAAAGCAGATTGCCTTGAGCCGCCCCTGCCTTGGATTTTTACAGCCCAAATGCATGACCCTGCGTTTTTTAGCATTAAATCTCAGTTGCCAAATTCTTGACCATTCTTCAAGCTTAGATAAATCCCTCCTCATATTATCTGCTCCTTCCTGGGTGTCTACTCTATTGCAGATTTTGGTATCATCCACAAAAAGGCAAACCTTGCCTGGCAGCCTTTCCGCAATATCACTAAAAAAGATGTTAAAAAGAATTGAACAGGGACAGATCTCTGAGGCACATCACTGGTAACACCCTTCTCCTCAGAGTGAACTCCATTTACCTGTACCCTTTGTCGCCTCCCACTTAACCAATTTTTAACCCAGTCGGTCACTTTAGGGTTCATCTCTAGGGTGCTCAGTTTGTTTTTAAGTTGCCTGTGCGGAATAGTGTCAAAGGCTTTACTGAAATCTAGTTATTACACCACAGCTAAAACTCTCCATCGGTCCAACACCCTGGTCACCCAAAGAAATCAATCAGATTTGTCTGACAAGACCTGCCTCTAGTAAACTCATGCTGCCTCGGATCCAGCAATCCATTGGACTCCAGAAACCTCACTATTCTCTCTTTTAGCTGTGTTTCCAATAATTTACTCACCACATAAGTTAGACTAACTGGCCTGTAGTTTTCAACCTCATCCTTACTTCCCCGTTTGTGTAATGGGACCATATGTGCCTTTCTCCAGTCGTCTGGGACCAAAGCCTTGGCCATGTCCCGGACGAAGTCTGAGAACCAGGTATCCTCTGGGGGGGACCTTCTCCAAGGCTCAGACTCCGGGGAGTCTGATGGGATGCACCGGGTCCAGAAGGTGTCCGGGGACTCCTCGTCCTCCGTCTCCCACGCCGACTCCGAGGAGTCGAGCAGCTCCGGCCATGTGGGCCTTGATGCCACCCGCCCCAATGCAGAGGGCACTGGCATCGATGACCTCAGCCCTGCACGGTAGGTCAAGGGAGACCTTGGCCGAGGATTGACTCGAGACTTGATGGACTCGAGGATCGGCTCGGCCTCCGGGGTCGACTTTGACGTCGAGGTCCCGGTGGTCGGGGGCAGATGCACCGGTCAGAACGGTGATCAGTACCCGCTGCTGCTCCATGAAGGCAGCCAGGCTGCTCTCCAGGGCCGTCAACCTGAGACTGAGCTCAGGAGACTCTGCAGCCCCCGACTCGGGCCCTGATGGCGTCGGGCCCGACGTCGGTTCTCCCGGAGGAGAGTCTACGAGGACAACAGATGTTACCTGACTTGGGGACTCCAGCTCCAGGCGAGGTAGTTTGGTCGGCCGTTCCGACTCCGAGAGCCCGGGGCGGCGGTCAGGGCTGCGCGACCTGGCCCTCGAGGATCCAGGTGCCTCCACCAATGCCGCCCTCATGAGCTTCTTCCTTTTGCGCTCCCGGGTGAGGGACTCCCTCTCAGAGGACCCATGACGCCGCTCAGGGTCAGACTCCAGAGATGTCAAGGTTTCTGACGAAGTCCGGGCCTGTCCGGACACAGACTCTGAAAAAATTCTTTCACGTTGTTGCTGACGGCTCCGAAGCGCCTTAGACGACATCTTGCTGCATGAGCCACAGACCAGCGGGTCATGGTCGGGCCCGAGGCATTGGAGGCAGCAGTCATGTGTGTCGGTGAGAGACATAAGTTTCTTGCACCGATCACATTTTTTAAACCCGCTGGCAGCCATCGGGGGGAAAAAGGGCCCCTGCAAGGTCAAAAGACAGGGCTGCCAGTGAAAAAAAGGAAAAAAGGCGTGAACGCTAATCACAAAGGACAAAAACTGAAAAATAAACTCCGGACTCGATACCAGTGTACTGAGCCGAGGCAGGATGGGGAACCGGCGTCGAACTGGACAAGGAAACGCAAAAAATCACAGAAAAATCAACTTTTTACCGGGTGACACGAAGTACTCCGTTGGGCTCCGCGGAAAAAGAAAGACTGAGCAAGATGGCACCCTTGGGCGGGAAGCGGACTGCGCATGCGCGCTGCATTCCCAAAGGCTTTCTTTGAAAGCTGGGAAATGCTCCGCACGAGGGCTCCGTCGGCGCCGACGTCATCCATATATGAGGACTGACTTCCTTGGTCCTGGAGAATGCACTTGGACCTCTCATTGTGAAATGTGCTTCTAGATGACTACAACCTCAGTCAATATTAGATACCTACAAAATGAAGTTACTCACTTGTAGCAAGTGTTCTCTATGGACAGCAGGATAAGTCTTCACATTTGGGAGACATCACTGATGGAGCCAGAGCAGGAACCTTCTCAATTACTTTTTCAGATGCTTTTAGAGAGTTCCCTGCCCATGCGCACCCATTCCCGCCTGCTGTAGCTGCTACTGAGGAGCTCAGTCTCATAAGAATATAAGATATGCCATACTAGGTCAGACCAAAGGTCCATCAAGCCCAATATCCTACTACCAACAGTGGCCAATCCAGGTCACCAGTGCCTGTCAGATTCCCAAAAGAACACCTGTTACAGGGGAGTAACTTCATTTTCTCCATAGACAATCAGGATAAGTCCTCACATTTGGAATCCCTAGCTATAGGCTGCCTAAAAAAAAGGAAACCAACTATGCCACAACAAGCTGATATGAAAGTATTTTTGGAGCCAACAGTCCTTTTCATTTTTTTTAAACTCAAGTCAGCCTGAACAAAAAACATAAGGGCCTAGGAGGGAGTGGAGTTGGATTCTAATGCTCAAAAAGATTCCAGAGGACCACTGGCTGAAATTGCTGCTGCATCAGGAGTCCCTTCCAAGCAGTAGTGAGATGTGAATGTATGGACCAAGGTCCAGATCAAGCCTTGCAAATCTCTTTCATTGAGGCCAACTTCAAGTGAGTCACCAATGCAGCTGTGGCTTGGACATTGTGAGCTGTGACATGGCCTTCAAGAGTCAGATCTGTGTGGGCATAAGTGAAACAGATGCAATCTACTAGCCAAATTCAATGTGTGCATTTGCTCATGGCAGCCCCTACTCTGCTAGGATCAAAAGAAACAAAATATTGCATGGACTTTCTAAGGGCTTTTGTCCACTCCAAACAAAAGGCCAGTGCTCTCTTGCAGTCTAATGTGTACAGTGCTCTTTCTGCTTTGGGCGCAATTCCAACCTGTGTTTAGTGGAGCCAGACATTCGAACCGGACATCCAGACCCACTAAACACTGGGATACCGCTGGTATCCACAGAGTTCCCTGCATATATAGGCCATTTGTGCAGAAGGCTCTGTTTGTGGGTGGGGGTGGGTGGTCCTGGGGAGGAGTGAGGGCAGGGAGTGGGCGGGTACCTGACCCCAGATGTGCAGGACCGAGTCCAAGGTTGGCCTTGTACATTCGGGATCGGCCATCTAAACAGGGGACTTATTCTACCTTGGAGATGGAAAAGTCCCTCTGGATGTCGGGGGCTGCCGGTGCTGGGGCACGTTAAGAAGGTGAGGGGGTGCAGAGCAAAGTTCCCTCTAATTTTCTGTAGGCTGTGTGCGCATAAAATATCAGCTGTGCAGCTTTTGAAGGAAGGTTAAATTTTTGTGCGCCACATAATGACACTCAGAGTTATATACTTTAAAATTTGACTACACGTCAGACTACAGTATGTACACCACATTGATTTTAATCAAATTAAATGTAAATAGACAATTACTAAATGAAATGGAAATTTTTTAGTAATTACAACCATAAATGCGGTATTATTTCAGTTAATTTTTATTGAAAGTCATTGTTATTTCATGTATGGAAGAAGAGAATGAACTTACTATTAACAGTTCATTCTCAAAATTTTTCTCTTCGATCTTTCAAATTTAACCAGTCTGAATAAATTTTATCAAGGTCTACCGATCTGCCATCTTGAAGATGACTCTTAGCACGCATCAGCATTTCCAAATGTTCTAACTGTAAGCGATTCCTTATTTTGGTTTTTAAACTGTTCATCAAGCTGAAGCCATGCTCACAATCTGCACTAGAAGCCAAAGATGTTCCACCAATATCCATCAATTTCGCTAAATCTGCAAAGTGAGCTTTCTGAAATGCCTAAGTCACCATATCCGGAAAACTGTTTATCAGTTTGCTTTTGATTTTTTCTGTGACTAAGAACTTGAAGTCATTGTACTGCTGAATAAAAATATGTTCCTCCATAAGAAATTGTTTGTACTTTAAGCAGAGTGATCGGACGTTTTCAATTCCAAATTCATAATCACACTGTACTATTGCTGTCAAGTCAAAAGCAGACCATTCCTCAATTTCATTTTCAGGGAATCTTTCCCCTAAATGCAGACACAGCATATTAATGAAAATAAGTGTGGAACCAGTATCCACTGAAACGTCTCCAGGTATCTTGTCGAGAAGATTTTTAACATTATCACTCCATTTTACTATGTCACCCAAGTATTGCATTCGGATTTTGTTCAGCTTACCGTGTGCAAGATGATATGCTTCCAGTGGTGTTAGCCCTCGTTTTTGAAATGCCATTGTTAATGAAGCTAGTTCAGATAAAACATCATTCAAAATTTGCAGTGTTATATGGAATTGATGGCTGTTTAGCTTTTTATAACAGTACTTTGCAATGGGATCATTATCCTTCTCTTCTTCAAAGTATTTTAATAATGGATCATAATTTTGAATAATTGCTTGAAGAGCAAAATGTCTAGATAACCACCGCACTTCGTTCAGAGGTCTAAAAGCAATTGACTCGCATTCAGAAGCATCTGCTAATTCTTTAAATTGTGACCTTTTAGTAGAAGATTGTCAAAAGGTTGTGTAAACAGTTCTCATGAAAGTTTCAACTTCTTTCATCAACTTTACTTCCTTCCATGATTCAGAGATCCCCAAATCTTCACGATGGGCAACATAATGCTGCTGCACTAAATGCAAAATGTTTTTTTTAGCTGCGCAGCAACACCATTTATTTTGCCTGACATGACAGAGGCACCATCCAAAGTCAACATGACCATTTTGTTAAGGTCAAGCTTGTATTTCCCATAGAATTCCCAGCGTGCACTGACTATTGATGCAGCATCACATGCTTCCAACTATAGCATCCCACCAAATTAAGTTTTATACCGACATGAATTTACTGGCCAATATTTGAAGTGCAGTATTAAGTATTTGTTGACAGAAATGTCTGTGCTTTCATCAATAGTTAATGTATGATACGCTGCTGATGCAACATCTGCTATGAGCTTATCTTGGACATTGATGTTTATAATTTCAAGAAATTCAAACAAATAGTTTTTGCTTCTCCAGCTTTCAGGTATGGTTATGTACTTGGACATGTGTTCATTAATATCTTGAACAGAGAGCACGGAAATATTCATCCAAACAGCCAGCAAAACACTATCAATTAGAATTTTAATTTCTTCTGGTGTAGAACGCTTCCGTTCATTACTAATTTGCCTTTTCTCTTTTTCAGCGGTGCTCTCAAGCAACAAGTTAAATAATCCTCCTCTTAAATTTGGATTTTTAGCTCTACATTTCTTAACACTTTCAGTATGAGACTTACTAGACAGATATTGTTTCAAAAAGTCCAGTTTCCACACATCATCCCAAAATTTGCCACGCGAAAACTCTCCAATGGTTTTTGCATCTCGGCAGTATAAACAGGTTACTCCATCATCCTCTTCGTAAGTGAATATTTCATGCAGTTGAACGCATGTTTTGTCCCGAAATTTCAGTGTCTCCGTTTCAACAATTTCTTCAAGCCATTCAGGCTTAAAAGTTCCGGCCGTTATCTTATGTTTTGTACCTCTCATCGCTATCAGTTTCGACATTTTAAAAATTAACTTCTTTCAGTTTTCAATTGTAGTGAGGAATGCCCTCAAGAAAAGATGGAAATAGGGGAAAATCCTGTTGGAGTAAATAACACTGCACTGACACACAGGATTTTCAAGCCAGAGATGAAAAAAACACAGCTCTCTGCTAAGCTCAGGCCACACCTCAGCTCAGAGGAGGAGACAGGTGGGTTCACTGATTGCTCACGCCCAGGGGAAGGTCAGGGAGTGCAGGGAAGTGAACCCTTTTTAAATCCTCAAGCAATGCAGAGAGAGAGGAGAGAAGGAAGAGAGGAGAGAGAGGAAAGAGAAAAGAGAGAGATGGGAAGCAGTCCAGGAAGGAGTTCAGGAGGAACTGCCAGAAGGATAAGCAAGCTAGAACCTTGGAGCAGGGCAGAACCTGGGAGCAGTGAACATTGGAGACAGGAACATCCCTAGAAGAAACGTTACTGCAAGGTAGAGCCTGGGAACAAGAAAGCTAGCAGAGCAAACACGTGGAGAAACGCTAGTTGGACCTATAGCAGCCAAGGCTATAACAGCAACAGAGAAAGCCAAGAGGAAAACTATCAGCTGAGCAATTACCAGAAGGCCAGTGGAAATAGCAATAAGAAAGCTGAGTTCCAGACCCTGGGAGATAGCAGGAGAAAAGGTACCAGCGCTTATCTAAAAGTCCCTGGCAAAGGTAAAGCTGATATTTCCAATTTTAACTCTTTGCTTGAGAAGCCTTTTACCTATGCTAACGTTCAAAAGACTAACCGAGCACAGTTAGCTGATAGAAAGTGGGGGAAGGGATTTACCCTTGCTGGAAGCTGTCCCTCTGATAAAAGCAGGACAGCTGAACCCTCTGGGGCAGGAACCATCAGCAGGCTTTTATCAGAAAAGGAAGATGTTTATCCTAAGGAAAATGTGCATAAACAAGCTGAATTGCTTTTAAGCCAATTTCGGGAGGGAAAGATAATAAACCTGACAAAGATACCTTTAATTCTAGCTCTGAAGAAAGTATGCAGGTGGATGAGTGTTTGCCTGCAATATAATTTGAACCTTATGCTATGGACTGTTCAACTTGTCTTATAGAAAAGAGCAGTGTTACAGAGCATTGAAAGCTGTATGAAGGAATACAGAGTAAATTTGCCATACCTGCTGCCACCTTGGAAAGCTTTGCAAGTTGTTTAAGAAGCTTAATCACCGGTTGAAAGTAAGAAGCCATGCTGTACAGAAAAGCAGCTGTTTCGGTTCATGTATTTTCTTTGAGTGACCACAAGAGGCAGTGCCTAAGGGAAAGGCAGAGGAACTGTGAAAGAGCCAAATACTGCTGAATTAATTTATGTTGCATTTTCTGTGTTTGTGTTTCAACCTTTATGTTGGAGTTGCATCCTTTTTGCATTTGTTGTACTGAACTTTGTTGCGCTGGAGAAAATCTCCACAAATAAATATTCTTGCAGCTCAGTCCTTAAGGGAGACAAGCAAACTACAGGTCCCAGAATTCCTGGGGACATCTAACAAAGCTTTATTCCAAAAAGGACGCTCCAAAGGCCACTCCTGCCTGTAAGCCCTTGGGCCCAGGTAGGAGGGTTTGTAATAAAAAATTTAATAATGCAATTCGAATTACAGATTACAATTGGACTACTCACACATGTCGCAAGCCAAAGTACGGAAGTGGAAGTTTCTCAATGCGCCAATTAAAGTTTAAGATCTTATATCCTGAAGGTCTATAAGATTGCACTAGAAAATATTGTAGAACTTGTGAAAACCGTAAATACACAACAACTTTTAAATTTTAAGACGTCTGTGTTGTTTTCTATTAGAACCGTAATTTTTGTGTGCTCTGTTGTAAAGTATGTGCGCTCGCTTGGCGAGGTGTGTGCGTGTGCACAGCTTAGAGAGAACAGCCCAACCCTGGTCATGGACGGCCTGATCGGGGGTTGGGCTGCAGGGAAAGCACTTTGCAGAGGTTGTCCTGGGTGCCATAGTAACATGACACCATGGCACTGTGGCTCCATACAGGAGCCAGGCTGGGCTAGCCAGGTAGTTGGCTGGATATCCAGGGTGCCTGAATCGGGGTACGTCCAGACATCCAGCCATGTTGCGATTCTGCTCTCGTGGGGATGTCTAGCCCCCATGGGAGCAGAATTGGGTGCTTCCCTCGGCCATCTGGATGTCTGGACAGCCCAGGAACACACACCTCAGAATTGGCCTCCATGTGGGAATGAAATTCGGGAAAACTTTGGCCAGGACTATTGACTGATTAAGGTAGAATTCCCACACCACTTTAGGAAGGACTTGAGGATGAGTAATCAGCACCACCCTATTGTGGAAAAACTTAGGGGTATGTTTACTAAACCGCGCACTTGTGCGGGGCGCACTTGAGCGTGTGCTAAGGTACCTTAGCGCACGCTAATAGTGCGTTTTTGGTGCCCTGCACACGTGCGCACTGCCCGCACACGTGTGCGCCGCCCGCAAAAGTGCGCGGTGCGCTGATGTGCGATAGAGGCGTGGAAAGGCATTTCGAGGGCGGAGGAAGGCTCCCGAGGGGCGGGGGGACGGGGTCAATGGGTGGAGAGTGGGAGGGGAGAGGCTCCCTGCACAGGAGCGGGGCTGAAAATAGACCCAAAAATTACTGCGAGTGAAAACCTCGCGTTAGAGCCGATTTAAAGGGAAGAGAAACCATTTACGTCAGCAATGTACAGCAAAACCGGGAAACCTACAAAACGTGAGCAGTGTGATACATGTGCACAGAACAAAATTGCGAATAAAAATTCAAAATGACCACAACAAAATTCTAATAAATTAGAATCTAGCTGGGCAACATTGATATCAATGGGCAACAATAAAAAACACTCCCAGGAAAGCCCCCCAAAAAAGAAATGATATTTGGAAGGGTCTACGCTCCATAGACCCTTCCAAAACTCATTTTGTGTTTTGGAGTTTTCCTGGGAATGTTATTAATGCTGCCCATTGATATCAATGTTGCCCAGTGTGGTTATGTGTTTTTTCCCATTTTTACAAGGTGAATTTGAGGTTTATTTGCCCTTTTGTCCCCATGTAAGGTGAATGAGCCCACAATAAAATTGTGCAGAGCAGGGTTTCTGACTCGTCAGGCCAGGTTTCCTATCTCCAGGGACTGCACTGTCTCTGTGGCCACAGTGTGGTGCAACGGACACAGCCAGTGCCTGTAGGACCAGAGGGTCACAGGTTCAAATCCCAGCTGGGGCTCCCGCCAACTCAGTCCCCATAGTTTTATCCACCACTAAACAGTGATAGTAAAGACACTCCTGTATTGCAGAGAACATAAGCATGGTTCAAACACCCATATTTTACCCTACACTGCACACAAACCATAACAATGGGCATTACCTACAGCCGAGTACCCCAAATTCAGTCCTGGAGTGCCACAACTCAATCAGGTCATATGCTTTTTCCCAGATAAGGACATGTCTGCATGTTGGCGGAAGGGTACAGGTGGTGGAGGGGGCAGTGGCTGCAAGCCACAGCAGACAGTGGCCCAGGCCTGTGCAGGCTGGCACCGTCCACCGCAACAGACAGGCTCTGTTGGATGTACAGTCATGGACTCCCCAGGGAATGCAGCATATCTGTGGCAACACGGTGGTGCAGTGCACACAGTCAGTGTGTGCAAGAACAGAAGGTCACAGGTTCAAAGGCCAGCTGGGGCTACTGCCAATCCTGTCCACATATTTTTCCCACAACTAAACCATGATAGTAAGGACAAACCTTTATTGCTGAGAACATACGCATGGTTAATACGCCTCTATTTTACCACACCAAACACAGACACCATAAACAGGTGCATTACCTAGAGCAGAGTCTCCCAAATGCATTCCTGGAGGGCCCCACACCATTCAGGTTCCATGCTGCCTCTACTAAAGATGCCTGTGCTGCATATCTATGCACCACCCCCATGGTATGCAGATGTAGCTCATGCATATTTATGAGGGACAGCATGAAAACCCAAACAGTGTTTGGAACCCCAGGACTGGAGTTGGGAAACTCTGCCGTAAAGCAGCAGCCAACAGGGCCAGACACACCCACACACCCACCCACAGGCCCCATTGGCCAATGCCTCCTGGAGAGGCAGGACTTTGGGCCCTGCCTGTATCTCCCAATACTAGCACTTGCATACCTTAGCAATGCCACCCTACACCTGGGTATATGGTACACAGCTATCCAACGTTTCCTATGATAACTGGCAGATATCAATTCCTACGTTAAGCACAGTTTGCTCATTGAACTCCACCATAACTATCATTCTGATGTCTGCGGTGTGTGCTGCAGGTCTGGTCTCTGACAGTGTTTACCACCCTGGGGAGTGACCCCCAACCGTATTGCGTACCATATCCATGCCTGTACTGTGCCCAGGACTGGTGTGGTGGGTATGGCTGCTTAACTCCTCTATAGTAGCACAATGCTGGCATAGGTGTGGGGGTGTCTGTCTGTCTCTCCAGTGTGTGGTGGCTGCAAACACCTTCCACAGCCCACACTGCCAGCAATGTTGCCAGTATTGGGCTGCCAATGTGCATAATGAGGAGCAAGGTACCATGGGTATAGGCCGGACAGGGTGGCCTGGCCAGGGTGCATCTGCACAGGGCATAGGGCACTGACTGGGACATTCTAGTGCCCGGCCACCACCTACACAGACAGGGTGACCTCAGTATGTCCTGCTGAGATCACTCTCACCCTGACTGTGCAGTGACCACAGCTTGGCTAGGCACCCCCATAGTGCTATATAGTATTTCTCTCATGTGATAGATATGGGTTTCCTTTTGGGGCCCAGTCACTGATTTATCTGCTTGCTGTGTATGCTGACATCCAAGTTCTGGGTGCATGCATCTCCATTGGGAACATGCACTATGGACAAACTAGCAGACTGTATGCAGCTGGTATGTGTCTTGATGGAGCGGCTTGCAGGGTGCAGCGGCTGATGGCGTGCTGCAGGAGAATATCAGATAGTGGTGGGGTGCAGCTTAGCATATACAGGCCTAATGTCTGTCTGGTATTGTGTTATGGATGTGTATAGAGCTACATTGACTGCACTGTGGGGTGTCTGTGCATCAACAGGACCGGGGTTGATGTTCCCCTCTACTGCCACCTTTGCAGGGAGGTACAATGTGGATCTATTGATAGGAGAGCCTGTTTGCCACCCTCAGCCCTGGAGGGGGGGTGGTGGTGGAACATAGCCCACCAAGGGGTCCATAGGGGCTACACCTCATTGAAACAGACAGAGATATCCAAGGTGTTTCTGCAGAAACTACATATCTGAAACATTAACACTGCTTTGGACCTCCGGTATGGCCTCTTTCAGCCATGGAAGGTGTTGTGGACCTGGCCATGGCCGCCTCATCGCACAATCAGGGTGAGCACAGTACCCGCACAATGTGACGGTGTGTAGCTACTCTGTGCTAGTAAAACACACGGTCAGTACCCCCTACCAGGCCAGGTTCTGTGTGGGTGCACATGGTCACTTCCCCCTACCAGGCCGCGGTGCTGTGGGGGTGCATTCCCCATCTTGTGTTCATCTGTGGACAGCTGATTTGCATGTGCAGTGCATCATGGGTACGGGTGGACTAACCCTATCCTGGTGACCACAGCAGACTGTCTGTGTGGTAGCGTGCAGGCTCTCTGCAGCCAGCCAGGGGCTTGCTAGCAGCTGTAGAGCTGTAGCCCAATGGTTACTTCACTGCCTGTGATGCCAGAGGTCATGGGTTCAAACCCACAGTGGGGTTATTTGATAGGGTTGTCCAATGCATTATCTTTTTTTAATGTACATATTTTGATGCCAGCAAAACCACCCTCAGTGTACTGTACCCATAAGGTGCCTCTGAGGGCGCTTTATAGGGTGCCCTATAGGGCACCTTATAGTTTCCGTCCATATAAGGTGCACTATACATTATCCTGTGACGCAACTTATAGGGTGCCCTATAGGGGACATTTTAGGGTGCTGTGGCGGACAGTGCACTTTATAATGTCCCCTTCAATTACGGCATGTGAGGGCGTGTTTGCTGCCAGCAATTCATAACATACAAATAAGGTGCTGCAGGAAAAAATATGTACATTGCAAAGCTGATGCCACAGCCAGCCTTACGTATTGGAGACCCTGGGGGGCAAGCTCATGACCCCTGTATCAAGCAGTCAGTGCCTTAACCATTGTGCTCCACTGCTGCTCCTCCTTGCATGTCAGCGCCCTTACTTATGCCTTTCATTCCTTAAACTACACAGTGCTGCCATCAAAACCAGTACTCTGACCTTGCGGTACCTCATACGGCACCCTCTAAAGCGCCCTATAAACAACATTCTAGGGTGCCTTGGCGGACATTGTACTTTAAAATGTGCTTTATAGGGTGCCTTATGTTAACACGCTTTGAGAGTGCGTTTGCTAGTAGTGCTAATTAAAATAAACATGAAATGCCTCCTAAATCCATCCTCCCCATAATACGTAATGCCTCATACAGCCTTGTTCATTGGGCACTGTGGGGGATAGAACCCTTGATCTCTGCACCATTGGTCAGTGTCTTAACCATTGTGCTGTGGTTCTGTTCCTGTGTTTGCACATCAGCGCACCGCCTTATGCCGCCCAATATTTAAATGCCTCCAAAAACATTTGCGCACCGCCTTATGCCCATCAGCGCGCCGCCTTATGCCGCCCATTATTTATATGCCTTCTAAAATAATGCCTCAGCCAGCTGTCTTCATTGGGCACTGTGGGGGATTGAACCACTGATCCCTGCACCATTGGTCAGTGTCTTAACCATTGTGCTGTGGCTCTGCTCTTCTGCTTGCACATCAGCGCGCCACTTATGCCTCACGCGCAGCTATCTCATGCGCTAATGTGCGGGGCGCACATGGGCACCGCGCACCTTAGCGCATCTGTCAATCACGGATTTTCTTTTTCAGCGCGAAATGCCCACTCCTTATATGGCACCCGCACACTACCGCGGCCCGCACATTAGCGGGGTTTTAGTAAACATACCCCTTAGTGTAGGGTGGATTCACTATTACAGCTTAGAGCTCACTAAGTATGTGCTGAAATAACTGCCAACAAAAAGAAGACCTTCCAGATTAGGGCCTTCAAGTCACAAGAATTTAGAGGCTCAAAAGGAGCTTACATCAGCTGAGTTAAAACCACATTGAGATCCCATGACACAATTGGCAGTTTTAGGGCAGGCTTCAATAAAAGCAAGCCGTGCATGAGGTAAACAACTAAACATAAGAACATAGGATATGCCATAATGGGTGAGATCAAGGGTCCATCAAACCCAGTATCCTGTTTCTAACAGTGGCCAATCCCGGTTTCTACCATTTTGCCCTTTAAAGGCTGCAGAAAGATCGATTCTCCTCCTACACGATGATAGGCACCAAATTGCATTGAGATGAACCCTTACAGAGTTGTCTTTAAGCAAGACTGCGAGACATGCAGAAGTATTCAAGCAATTTTTGTGTGGGACAGGAGCATGGATCTGTGGCTTGACCCTCACATCAGACGGCAAACCTTCAAACTTGAAAGTAAAGGATCTTCTAGTAGAAACTCTTCTGGAAACCAAGATGACATCGGCTACTCAAATTGACAGGTTCAAGGGACCAAGTTCTAGTCTCAACATCCAAGCTGTGAAGACTAGGGACTTGATATTGGGATGCAGAAGTCTACCCTGATCCTGTGAAATTAGAGTTGGAGAGATACCCAGATGCCTTGCTTTCTGGATGGAGAGACCTTGAAGAAGGGGAAACCAAAGCTGTCTGGGTCAGGCACAATGAGAATCATGGTGCCTTTGTAGCGTTGACGTTTCAGAAGACTCTTCGCTACTAAAGGAATGGATGGATATGCTTACAGAAGACCCCTCCCCCCATTAAAGGAGGGAAGTATCTGAGGCTAATTTTTGTGTGTTTCTGTTCTGAAGCAGAACTGAAGGACCTGCTTGTTCTGGGGAGTCGTGAAGAAATCTATCGACGGGTATGCCCTACTTTGAAAGATAGTTAGACTCTGGACAGGGAGGTAGCACTGACTATTTGTAAGGCTGAAGGACTCTGTTCAGTCTATTTGCCAGATGGCAAACTTCCATAATCTAATAGTCTCCCAGTATAAGAGGTACAAACCTGTTCCTCCCTGCTTGTTATATAAAACATTACTACTTGATTGTCTGGATCAAGACAATTTGATGGGCCAACTGATGATCTCTGAAATCCTTTAGAGCATTAACAATTGTTCTCAGTTCCAGGAAATGTATCTGATGAAGATGGACTCCTCAGACCAAATTGAATCTATCTGTCATAAAAGATATTGATAAGGAGGTTCTTGAAAGGGAGAGTCATTGGTCAAACTGGTGGGGAGCATCCATCAGGAGAGGTTCCCAGAGAGGCCTTGTGACTGAGATTACATCTCTGAACCATTAAATGGATTGTGTCCACTGGGTGCTCAGGGTCCACTGAGATTGTCTGAAATATAGATAAGCCATGGGAGTGACATGAATATAAAGGCTATGTAGCCCAACATTTTCAACATGGGTCTTGCTGAGGCCTGATGACTCATTTGAACTTCTTTTACCTGCTGCATCAAACGAGTGAGCCGGCCTGGAGGCAGAAAGGCTCTCGCCAGAGTTGTGTCTAGCAGGGCTGTAATGAATTCCAATTGGTGTTAAGATTCAAATTGGATTTTGTGTAATTTATGATGAACCGTGGTAATTCTAACACCGGATGGTGATGCGCACAGATACTTAAACCCCATCCAGAGTGGTGATCTTGAGCAACCAATTGTCCAAGTAAGGAAACACATGCATTCCTAGTCTGCATAGAAACGCTATGACAACAGTTAGGCACTTGATGAAAACTTTAGGCACGGACAAGGTCAAGAAGCAGTACGTGATACTGGAAGTGGTGTTTCCCTACCACAAATTTGAGATACTTCCAGTGACTGATGTAGCTGGATGGTGAGTATAGGCATCCTGTAGATCCAGAGAATATAGTCAATGTTCTTTTTGAAGGTAAGGGAGTAGGTGGCTGAGAGAAAACATCCTGAACTTTTATCTGACTAGGTAGGTGTTCATGTCTCTCAGGTCAAGGATGGCACAGAATCACCCCTATTTTTTGTACCAGGAAATACTTTGCATAAAAACCCTTGCTCTTCTTGCTCAGGTGGCATGGACTCGATGGCATTTCCCATGTGAAGGGCAGACATTTCCTGTTGAAGGAGCTCCTGCTGATTAGAGGCTAGAAGTGGGCAATTTGAAGGGATTTCCAATATATGCATCAGTATACTTAATGGATTATCTGTTAAAACTAACTGTTGAGAGGTGATTGGAGCCATTTGTCTGCAAAGAGAGTGAGCTTCCCTCCTATTGGAAGGGGTGTCCACCTGGAGTACAGGTAGATCAGCTTTGCTCTTGAGGAGCCCATCAAATCCTTGCCCCTGGTTTTGGCTGAGCTACCAGCTGGACCTTCTGGACCCTCCACTGCCTGAGACAGGAGTGAGGGGGCTGTTTTGCTTGGGAAGAGCATGGCCTAGGAGGGTACCTATGTCTGTGTAAGTAATACAATCTCCTCTGACATATGCTCAGGAACATCTTAGAAGAGAGGCAAGGTCAGCCGTTGGCCTGGAGAGCATTCACAAGGTGTTATTACATTGCCTGAACATGGTCGCAGCCTTTTGCACCTTGTCTCTGAAGATATTCTCCCCATGGCATGGCACAGCATGGCACATCAGTAAGTTGCACTGGAAGACACCAAAGCAGCCATGGACAGGTCACTGAGATGCTAAAGTTCTGTGAGCCATCAGAGGTTTGTATGCAGCAAGCTTTTTCGAGATGAGTTTTGTCCTAATTTACAGCTATTAAATAATTCCCCTAATGCAGTCGGTGCTTCTGATGAAATTTGATTCAGGAGATACAATGGAGAGTGCTGCAAAAGAACTTGTTGGCATGTTAAAATAGAGAAGTGCCTGCTACTTTTGATGTGAGCATTGACTGACAAGGCAATGGTTTTAAGATACAGAAAAAAAAAGATTTCTTGAAAAAATGAGTTAAGTTGTTATAGGAACCAGTGATTGACGTTGTAGGAGGCAATATCAGCGATTGAGGCTATTTGAAAGTGTTTCTTATTGAAGTTCCTAATTTAGAATTGAACAAAGGCCATTTATACAGTGAAGTGTTTTCTATATTTTTTTTAGTTTGAAACTAGGGGCACTTCAATATTGGAGATTTTTTGAAACTTTGCTTAGTATGTATGTGTGTGCTTACTTTTCATGCAGGTAACAGGATAACTCACCTGTAGCAGGTGTGTTTTGTGGACAACAGGATACGTCCTCACGTATGGGTGATATCATTGATAAGAACCCTGCATGGGAAATCTCTCCCAACGTCTTCCAGAAGCTTTTGGAATGATCCCAGTGCACCTGTTCCCACCTGCTCCTGCCGTACCGCATCTCCTCAGTTCATTTATGGCTGATATTAGAGAGGTGAGAGAGTTGTAAGGACTTATCCTGCCGTCCATGGAGAACACCTGCTATAGGTAAGTAACCCTATTTTTTCATGGTGTGATGGGGCCCGTATGGTGGAGCCCTTTTAAAACCCTAATTAGGCGGTCGCCTAGGGTGGTAGAAATTTACCCTGCTCTTGCTATGAAAAACAGAGTCTTGTGGTCAAGTGGTAAGGAAAAATAAGTATGGGTTTTATTCCCCTTCCCGAACGGACATTCTTTAAGGACAAAAACTTAAACACAGCAGTGCACAAAAATGGTAACAAAAACTTCTCTCCTTTGTTATCTTCACAAAGCAGTTTCCTTTAAAAAGTGTGGTTATTCTTACAGCATATATTACAATCCATTGATATGGGATCTGAAAGGTGGCTGTTATTCTCCCATACCATCCCTTCAGGCTCACTTCCCAAACCGTCTGAATCAGATTCCTCCCATGTGTAGGACTCTGGCACAACCTCTTGTGAGAGTTCACTATCGCTTCCTGCAAAAGCTTCTTTAATCCCCAGGTTATATTTTCCTGGTCTGCGGAAAGCTCTCCACTGGTCCTCTTCACGAAGTGAGAGTTTAGGATATCTTTCCCTCACAGCATTATATTCAGGGCTACGCCCTTTACCATAGTCATGGTATTTAAACCTCTCTTTAAAAGAAGAAGGTTCCCTTCTCTTTACCTCGGTGCTAGTCTTAGCTCTGGGGTTATAGTGGCTTCTCTCCCCGGCTTCCCAGTCAGGCTGTGAGTTAAGAAACTCTGTGTCAGCCTCCCAGCTGTTCTTTAGATTACAGCTACGTTTGAAGCTCCCCTCTCTAGGTAAACTTCCTCTGGGCTGACCTGTGCTCTGTAACTTCAGATACCATCCTCCTGAGCTGCTGGCCCCTCCTGGTTTCTCTCCAGGTCTGCTTCCTGTATCAAAGCGTCTCCCAGCACTGCTCCTTCCAACCCTTCTCTCTCGAGCACTGTGTCTGCTGCCACTTCCTGGTTCCTGGATTGCAGCTTCCTTTCCCAGCACTCCTCTGCAACTTCCTTTGCAGTTCTCCTGGCAGTTCCCCTGGAAGTTCTGCCTGCACTGACTAAAACTCTCCCTTATATGGTTCCCAGCCCTGCACGTAACGTGAGAACTAGGAGACAGGTGCTCTTGATGAGCTTTTGGCTTTTCTTGTACTAACAGCATTTTCTGCTCAGCTGTTTTCCTATGCCTTGTATCTTTTCCTACAGCTGAATCAGAGGTAAGCTCTTCACTTTCCTGAACTTCCATATGCTCTATTTTATCCACTGCATCACATATCCCCCCTCTTAAGATATTCCGGGATGGGGAACTTCTGTACCCACAGCTCGGAATCTGCCCTGCATACGTGACCTTCCTGCTATACCTACTGTCTGCTTCTTTACCTATGACGGTTACTCTGGAACGGTTAATGGCTGCCGTTCTCTCGTACCATGGTTTTAGTACGTTTATGTGATATGTCTGAAGACGTCCCTTGTCGTTCTTAACATACGATACTGGACCCTTGCGGTCTACTACTACATAAGGACCTTTCCACTGGGCCTCGAACTTTGGCCCTGGATCAGCGACCATTACAACCACTCTGTCGCCCACGGTTAGTTGCCGCGGCTTCTTACCTCTGTCATAATACTTCTTTTGATTTTTCTGGCTATTCTGTAGGTGGTCATCTGCGACTCGTGACGCTCTCTGTAGGCGACTCCGGAGCCCAAAAAGAAACTGGGGAACCCCTTCTGGCTCCACCCACTGGTCCCTTAAAATATCTAGGACCCCTCGCGGTGTCCGTCCGAACATTAGTTCGTAAGGGGACGCTCCTAAAGAAGTTTGAGTCCGCTCCCTACTGGCATAGAGGGCGAATGGGAGCATAATATCCCAATCTGCCATCTGCCCACCTAACCCTCTCCTTAGCAACTGTTTTAGGGTCTGATTAAAGCGTTCCACCAGACCATTCGTCTGTGGATGGTACGCAGATGTTTTTATATGGCGGATGCCAAAAGCATCCCATACTTGTGCTAAGTATTTTGAAACAAAATTTCTTCCTCTATCCGTAAGCATTTCCCTTGGGAATCCCACCTCGCAGAATAATTTTACTAATTCTGCAGCTATAAACCTAGCCGATATATTCCTCAAAGGAATCGCCCAAGGAAACCTGGTAGCAACATCCATTATAACAAGGATGTAGTGAAATCCTCTAGGGGTTTTCATTAGTGGACCTACAATGTCCATCGCCATTCGGCGAACCGGCTCTGTTATGGTAGGAGTCTGGATCATAGGAACTCCTACGGGCTTAGCGGCGCTTACCCACTGGCACGCCGGACAGGCCTCATAGAACCTCTTTGTTTCCCTAAACACTCCTGGCCAGTAAAAACGCTCGAGGATCTGGTCGAGTGTAGCCTGCACTCCTTTATGTCCCCCAATTGGGTGATTGTGAGCTAGTCTCATAACGACCGCCTTAAAAGTAGTGGGAACCACTAACTGTTTTCTAATTGCACCGTTATGGGGATTGCTGCTTTCCCTATATAAAATATCCTCCTCTAACAGGAATCTGGGGAGCACATCCCTACCTGCCTGTGCAAACTCAAAGGCATACTTCAATACTGGGTCTGCCTTCTGCTCCTTAGAAAAAGGCGGGAACTTTTTCACCAGGTCAGCAGGTACCCACGGTAGCCCTTGTCCATCAGTTACCCCGGCTCTCAATTGAGCTCGATGATGACGTTCTTGGCGCTTTTTGCCTTTACTTTTCTTTTTAGTTTTTGAAGGAGTACTAATCAACTCTTCGTGCTGGGGAAGCTCACTTAGAGTTTCATCTAGCACCCTATCGTCCCCCCTTAAAGGCTCTTCTGCCTCTCTTATGGGATCTCCTTCCTCTTCTAAGGGAACGGGTTTATCTTCTGGAATTTCACTAGGTGTTTCTAGGCCTTTCGCCTGGGACCTGGTGGAAACCAGTACTCCCTTTACACATGTACTTCCCTCTATACCCCTGTAAAAAGGTGACCAATCTCGCCCTAGTACTATGTCATAAGGCAATTTGGGGATGATGGCTACTAAGATGCTTTCCTGGGTGCCTAAACCCTTAACCTTTACTTTATAAAGGGGATAAAGCGTAGTTACTCACCTGTAACAGGTGTTCTCCAGGAGCAGCAGGAATCAGTCCTCACATATGGGTGACGTCGGCGCCGACGGAGCCCTCGCGGAGCAATTTTCCCCAGCTTTCAAAGAAAGCCTTTGGGAATTGCAGCACGCATGCGCGGTCCTCTTCCCGCCCAAGGGTGCCATCTTGCTCAGTCAGATGACATAGCTAAAAGACAGCAAAAATTAGCAAAAACGAAAGCACATAACTGCAACTCTAAGGGGAGGAGGGAGGGTTGTGAGGACTGATTCCTGCTGCTCCTGGAGAACACCTGTTACAGGTGAGTAACTACGCTTTCTCCAGGACCAAGCAGGAAGTCAGTCCTCACATATGGGACTCCCAAGCTTAAGGCTACCGGAGACCCTAAGCACAAAAATGAGCTCCCTCTAGCTCAGCAGCACAGAAGGAAGGAACCTTCTCTGAATATGTCTCCAACCGGTAGCCCAACATCCGGGACGGAGGGTAGGAGTTGCCTATACCTCAAAGAGGTTACGGAGGACTGCCTGTCCGAAAGCACTGTCCCTGCGGGACTCCCTCTCCAGGCAGTAATGGGCTGCAAAAGTCTGGCTTGAAGACCAAGTAGCGGCCCGGCAGATGTCTGCCAATGGAACAGAGCGGAGGTAAGCCACCGACGTAGCCTTCGCCCGAACACGATGAGCTGTGAATCTACCTTCCAGCACGAGGCCGGCTGCCTCATAAGCCCAAGCGATACAGTCTGCAATCCAGATGGACAGAGTACGCTTGGAGACAGGGAGCCCCAACTTGTTGAGGTCATAAGACACGAAGAGCTGAACAGTCCTTCGGTGCTCCCGCGTACGGTCAAGGTAGAAGGTCAGCACCCTTCTACAGTCCAGGGTATGCAGGACCATTTCAGCTTGGCTGGAGTGTGGCCTGGGAAAGTAGGTCGGAAGTACCACCTCCTGGTTGATGTGAAAAGGGGAAACCACTTTGGGAAGAAACTTAGGGTGAGTCCGTAGGACTACCCGGTTCTTCTAGAACCTAGTGTAAGGAGGATCGGAAACCAGGGCCTGCAGCTCACTAACGCGTCTAGCAGAAGTGAGGGCTATCAAGAACAAGGTTTTCCACGAAAGAAAACGCAGCGGACAGGTAGCCATAGGCTCAAAAGGCGGACAGGTAATCCGCTGCAAAACCACATTAAGATCCCAGTCCGGGGCCGGCAGGCACAAAGGTGGCTTAAGGAGAAGGAGGCCTCTGAGAAACCGAGCCACCAGAGGGTGGCTGGAAAGAGGTCTACCATCCACCGGCCTGTGATGCGCAGAAAGAGCACTGAGGTGGACCTTGACCGAGTTGGACTTAAGTCCAAGGTTAGAGAGAGAGAGCAAGTATTGCAAGACCACTGATGCTGAACAGGAGAAAGGATCTTGAGACTGCTGAGTGCACCAGACGGAGAACCGACGCCACTTGAGAGCGTAGGCCTTTCGGGTGGAGGGCCTCCTGGAGGCCAAGACGACCTCCTCCACATCTGGAGGTAGCTGCAGAGGAGCAAGGACTACCCTTTCAGCAGCCAGGCCATCAGATGAAGGGAGCGGAGATTGGGGTGTAGGAGAGTCCCCTGATCCTGCGACAGGAGGTCGGGCTGAAATCCCAGTGGAAGAGGAGTGTCTACCGCTAGCTGCATCAGAAGCGGGAACCAAGTTTGTCTCGGCCACCGGGGAGCCACTAGGATCATCGATGCTTTGTCTCTGACAACTTTGAAGAGCGTCCGAGACACCAGTGGCATGGGAGGAAAGGCATACAAGAGGCCGGTGGACCATGGAATTAGAAAGATCCGCTGAACCACCAGCGGGTCCAACCTCCACTCGTGTGGCTGGAGGATCCTGCTGAGCTTGTCGGCCAGGTAATTTTCTTGACCTGGGAGATAGACAGCCCTGAGGAGGATGCCCTGGCGTACTGCCCAAGAGCATAGCCGTTGTGCCTCCCGACAGAGGAGGAAAGAGCCTGTTCCGCCTTGTTTGTTTACGTAGAACATGGCAACCTGGTTGTCCGTCTGTATCAGCAGCGACTGGTGGGACACCAGGTGAGAGAAGGCTTTGAGCGCTAGGCGGATGGCTCTGAGCTCCAGGAAGTTTATCTGTTGAGCAGACTCCCAAGGAGTCCAGAGTCCTTGAGTACATGACCCTTGGCAATGTGCTCCCCAACCCAGGAGGGAAGCATCGGTCGTTAGGACCTGAGAATGCGGAGGGGGCTGAAAAGCCACTCCTAGCACTAGGTTGGGTAGATGAAGCCACCATCGTAGAGAGGAGACCAGCTGGTCGGAGATCTGCACAGAGTCAGCTAGGCTCCCCGTGGCCTGATGCCATTGATTGCGAAGGCACCACTGAGCAGGACGCATGTTCAGTCGGGCATTGGGGGTCACATGGACCGTGGAAGCCATATGGCCGAGCAGTCGCAGAAAGTGCCTGGCGGAGACCAGCGCATTGCTGTGAAAGTGGCTGGCGAGATCCATGAGCCGCTTGGCCCTGTCCAGAGGGAGGAAGGCCCGCGCCTGAAGCGTGTCCAACCTGGCACCTATGAACTCGAGATTTTGAGAGGGGAGCAAAGTGGACTTTGCGAAGTTTATGACAAAACCCAAGTGCTGGAGTAGAGCCACAGTGCGATGAGTCGCTTGAGCGGCCTCTGGTGAAGATGGGGCTCTGATGAGCCAGTCGTCCAGGTATGGGAACACAAACAGACCTTGGAGTCTCAGATAGGCCGCCACCACTGCGAGGCATTTGGTGAACACCCTGGGTGCGGAGGATAGGCCAAAGGGCAGCACTCTGTACTGGTAATGATTTCCTCCCACAACAAACCTGAGATATTGTCTGTGGTCCGGATGAATGAGGATATGAGTATACGCATCTTTCAGATCCAAGGAGCATAGCCAGTCTCCCTGCTGGAGGTAGGGCAGCAGGATTCCAAGGGTAAGCATCTTGAACTTTTCCTTTGCAAGGAACTTGTTGAGGTTTCGCAAGTCCAGGATGGGTCTGAGGCCTCCTGTTCTTTTTGGAATCAGGAAGTACCTGGAGTAAAACCCTTGGCCCCTCAGGTGGTGGGGCACCGGTTCCACGGCTTGTTCCTGAACAAGACTTGCTAACTCCTGAAGGAGTAAGTCCATGTGCAAAGGTAGTCTGGGAGGCTCCCCTGGAAAGTAGGAGGGAGGTACCTGGTGAAAGTGAAGAAGATAGCCCTTTTGAACTATGTGAAGTACCCAGGTATCTGTGGTGATGTTGGACCACCTTTGGGCAAAATGGACCAGCCGGCCTCCTGTGCTGAGAGAAACCAGCTGAGGGGGAGAGGCTATGCTGATGAAGTCAAAAACCCCCACCCTGCTGAGCAGGGGCCGGTGGTGCAGGCTTGGGGGCTTGCTGCCTACGGGACCCATTACCCCGTCCCTTGGCCTGCTTTCCCTTTGGGGGAGCTGCTGAGGCCTGATACTGAGGGTAGTATTTATAGGCAGCACCCTTCCTCGGGAAAAAGGGCTTTTTCCCCGAGGCCTTCTTCTTTTGAGAAGGGGCAGAGGTCTTCCTTGAGAGACGAGTCCTGGTGAGAGTCTCCGTCTCGATTTGTGCAGCCTTCTCATCCATGGGCTTGCCAAAGAGGTTATCACCTCGGCAGGGGACATCGACCAACTTGTCCTGTACCCAGGGCTCGAGGTCGGACGGCTGAAGCCAAGCCTGGCGGCGTCCACCGATGCCGGCCGCAGCTACTCGAGCCGAAGCCTCAAAACCATCATGGGCTGCTCGAGATATAAACTTGGAGCACTCCCGAATACCAGTAGACAAGGTTTGGAACCTCTGCAAAGGTTCGTCGGAGAGACCAGCAGAGAACCCGGCTATTTCCTTAGCCAGGTCTCGGAGATACATGCCCATGTAGAGCTGGTAAGTCTGGACTCGACAAGCAAGCATAGAGCCCTGGAAGCTCTTCCTACCGAGGGCATCCAGGCTTCGGGCTTCCCTACCAGGGGGCACCGAGGAGTGCATTTTTTGACTCTTAAGTCAATGCATGGCCGATTCCACCACCATGGAATGGTGCGGTAGTTGTGCCTTTTGGAAGCCGGGGCTCTTGCGGACTCGATAAATGGAATCGACCCGCTTGCTTAATACCGGCGACGACGCAGGGCTCTCCCACATGCGGAAGAGAAGTCGTTCCAGCATCGGAGGAACCGGTACAATAAAGGCCTCCTTCGGGGGAGAGTCATATTGGAGGGCATCGAGTTCTTCGACTCGAGGCTCCTCCTCGGGATCCGCGGGGAAGGCCAAGGCCTTGGCCATATCCCTCACGAAGTCCGAGAACCGGGTATCCTCCGGGGGGGACCGTCTCCGAGGTTCGGACTCGGGGGAGTCCGAAGGGACACACCGAGTCCGAAAGGAACCAGGTGACTCGTCGTCCTCAGATTCCCAGGCCGACTCCTTGGAGGAGGAGTCGAGCGGCTCCGGTCGGGCGGGCACCGATGCTATCCGCTCCGACGCCGAGGGAGTTGGCGTCGATGACCTCGGTCCCGAACGGGAGGCCGAAGGAGACCTCGACCGAAGATCGACTCGAGCCCTCATGGACTCGAGGATCGGCTCGGTCTCCGGGGTCGATTTGGAGGTCGACGTCCCGGCGGTCAGGGCAGAAACACCGGCGAGGCCAGCGATCAATACCCGCTGCTGGTCCATGAAGGCAGTCAGACTGCTCTCCAAGGCCGTCAACCTGAGTCCGAGCTCAGGAGACCCAGCAGCCCCCGACTCGGGCCCCGACGGCGTCGGGCCCGATGTCGGGTCCTTCGGAGGCGAGTCAACGAGGACAACAGTACTCACGTGAGCGGGCAAGTCCACCTCGAGTTGAGGATGTTTTGATGGCCTCTCCATCTCCGAGGACCCGGAACGGGAATCGGGGCTATGCGACCTGGCCCCGCGAGGAACCAGGAGCGTCCACCGATCCCGCCCTCGCGGGTTTCTTCTTCCGATGATGTTCCCGGGTAGGAGACCCCCTTTCAGAGGAACTTCGACGATGCTCAGGACCAGAGTCCCGAGACGTCGAAGCCTCTGACGAGGTCTGAGCCCGGCCGGAGTCAGAGAAGATACGCTCCCGCTGATGCTGCCGACTCCTCAACGCTTTTGAGGACATTTTGCCGCATGGCCCACAGATCATGGAGTCATGATCTGGTCCGAGGCAGCGGAGGCAGAAGTCATGAGTGTCTGTAAGAGACATGAGTTTCTTACAGAGATCACACTTTTTAAAGCCGCTGGCAGCCATCGGGGGAAAAAGGGCCCCTGCGAGGTCGAATGACTGGGCTGCCAGGGAAAAAGGAAAAAGGCGCGAAATCTGTCACGAAGGACAAAAAAACGAAAAATAAGGAACGGACTCGCAACCGGCGTCGCGAGTCCGGGCGGGAAAAGAATCGAACCGAAGAAAAATAGAGAAAAATCAACTTTTCGGCGGGGATTCACAGACAACGTCTGTAGGGCTCCGCGGAAAAAAGAAGACTGAGCAAGATGGCACCCTTGGGCGGGAAGAGGACCGCGCATGCGCGCTGCAATTCCCAAAGGCTTTCTTTGAAAGCTGGGGAAAATTGCTCCGCGAGGGCTCCGTCGGCGCCGACGTCACCCATATGTGAGGACTGACTTCCTGCTTGGTCCTGGAGAACAGGTTGATGCCCCGTGTACACATTTTATCTTAGTTGTGCCCTCTTGCTGACTCGGGGAAAAATCCTTTTTGGCCTGTATGGTCTTCCAGAACCCACGGGAGATCATACTTTGATCGGCCCCCGAGTCAAGCAAGGCCATTGCAGGTACCCCCTGCACCTCTACATCCACTCGGAAGCCTGCTGGTACCTGTTTGTCAACATTTATAATTAGCGCAGTTCACTGGGTGCAATCTTTCTTTAAGTGCCCTGTCTTACCACACTTAAAGCACCTAGGAAATACATTCCTATCTTCTTTTCCATACAGAGACTCATTTGCATACCTCATGTTCCTACGAGGTTCTCTAGTATCCCTTACAGAATTGACCAACCCCAACTTACTTTCAGCACTGGCCTTTTTAGCTAATTCGGCTTCAAAGAACCGTTCAGTTAGCAGTGCTGCTTCGGTGGAGGTTCTGCAATTCTGCAGTGTCAAAAAGGTTTTTACCTCTACAGGTACTGCCTCATAGAACTGCTCAAGCACAATTTGATCTATTATGCTCTCTATGGGTTTGCCATCTGGTTCAAGCCATTTTAAAACTAAACCATGCACTCTATAACGCAGTGCCTTGGGTGTTTCATCAGCTTGAATCTTAGTGGACCTGAGCATACGTCTGTAAACTGCTGGAGTTAGGCCTAGCCTATCACGTACTGCTCGTTTCACCTCATCATATTCCACTGCCAAAGCGGTAGGCATGGCTCTATAAGCCGACTGTGCTTCCCCAGTTAAAGCTGAAGCCAGTCTAACCGCCCATTGCTCCTTTGGCCAGTTGGAATTGAGAGCTACCCTCTCAAAGGTTTCAACAAAATCATCAAAGTTATCTGTTTTACTCATTTGTCCAACAGTCCACATCCCACAACTCTGTGGGCCTACCCCACAGGATGCTGGTAGCGCTGTCCTTGTCTTCGGCTCTTCCAGAAAAGCTTGCAGTAAGTCTGTCAGAGGCTTTTGCTGGTCCTTCAGTGCTGCGATGGCCTGCTCCTGGCTGAGCTGAGCCAGCTCTCTCTGTTTATCAAATTGCAGACTCATCCATCTTAAGACTTCCTGGACATCCATCTTTTCCCTCCTTGGATCCTGGAAAACAGATCAAAACACAACCACCAAGTGCGGTACTATACAACAAGAGAGAAATTTCCCTTTTCCTCTTTCCTTTACAAGCCCTCCCTTCTCACCAGGAATCCTCCCAGCCTGTGCCCAAATACGCTTTACCTGAGCCAGGTGGAGGTTCTCGCTTTGAGAAGGTGCTTGACTTTTTCCGCCTTGCAGGAACTGGATCCTCTCCGGGCGTGGCGCCGTCCGCTCTTCCGTGCGCTTTAGCTTGCTGCGTTGCAGTTTGTATCCTCTATAATGGATCCGCAACAACTACGCCATTTTGTGATGGGGTCCGTATGGTGGAGCCCTTTTAAAACCCTAATTAGGCGGTCGCCTAGGGTGGTAGAAATTTACCCTGCTCTTGCTATGAAAAACAGAGTCTTGTGGTCAAGTGGTAAGGAAAAATAAGTATGGGTTTTATTCCCCTTCCCGAACGGACATTCTTTAAGGACAAAAACTTAAACACAGCAGTGCACAAAAATGGTAACAAAAACTTCTCTCCTTTGTTATCTTCACAAAGCAGTTTCCTTTAAAAAGGTCAACATAAAGAAGTGTGGTTATTCTTACAGCATATATTACAATCCATTGGTATGGGATCTGAAAGGTGGCTGTTATTCTCCCATACCATCCCTTCAGGCTCACTTCCCAAACCGTCTGAATCAGATTCCTCCCATGTGTAGGACTCTGGCACAACCTCTTGTGAGAGTTCACTATCGCTTCCTGCAAAAGCTTCTTTAATCCCCAGGTTATATTTTCCTGGTCTGCGGAAAGCTCTCCACTGGTCCTCTTCACGAAGTGAGAGTTTAGGATATCTTTCCCTCACAGCATTATATTCAGGGCTACGCCCTTTACCATAGTCATGGTATTTAAACCTCTCTTTAAAAGAAGAAGGTTCCCTTCTCTTTACCTCGGTGCTAGTCTTAGCTCTGGGGTTATAGTGGCTTCTCTCCCCGGCTTCCCAGTCAGGCTGTGAGTTAAGAAACTCCGTGTCAGCCTCCCAGCTGTTCTTTAGATTACAGCTACGTTTGAAGCTCCCCTCTCTAGGTAAACTTTCTCTGGGCTGACCTGTGCTCTGTAACTGCAGATACCGTCCTCCTGAGCTGCTGGCCCCTCCTGGTTTCTCTCCAGGTCTGCTTCCTGTATCAAAGCGTCTCCCAGCACTGCTCCTTCCAACCCTTCTCTCTCGAGCACTGTGTCTGCTGCCACTTCCTGGTTCCTGGATTGCAGCTTCCTTTCCCAGCACTCCTCTGCAACTTCCTTTGCAGTTCTCCTGGCAGTTCCCCTGGCAGTTCTCCTGGCAGTTCTGCCTGCACTGACTAAAACTCTCCCTTATATGGTTCCCAGCCCTGCACGTAACGTGAGAACTAGGAGACAGGTGCTCTTGATGAGCTTTTGGCTTTTCTTGTACTAACAGCGTTTTCTGCTCAGCTGTTTTCCTATGCCTTGTATCTTTTCCTACAGCTGAATCAGAGGTAAGCTCTTCACTTTCCTGAACTTCCATATGCTCTATTTTATCCACTGCATCACAATAAGCAGAATAATGCCTTCACATGGGAATAACAAGCTACAGCTGACTCAAAAGAAAAGAAGGCATAAAACCAACTCATGTCACAACTAGCTGATACCAACTGTATAATGTTTTTGGTAGCAACAGGCCTTTTTTTTTATCAGTTTATTCTTTTTCTTTCGTTTTTTTCTGAGAAGGCACTCTGGAACTAAAAGTATCTGGGTTTATGGGGGAATGGAGTTGGATTCTATTCCCTGAACAGATTGGCCGAAGCTGTTGCATCACGAGTCCCTTTCCAAACAGTAGTAAGATATGAATATGTGAACAGAAGTCCACATTGATGCTTTACAAATATTCTCCATGGAGGCTGATCTCAATTTGGCCACCAACACTGTCATGGCTATGACATTATTAGTCCAGACATGACCCTCAAGAGTCAAACTTGCCTAGGTATTAGCAAACCTTAACCTAGCCAAGACAATCGCTATTTGGTTTTCCCATGGTAGCCCATCTCCCTCGGTGGCCCCTTCTTTCTCTGGCACCCCCGTCCCTTTAGTCTCCACCTTCCGATACCTTGGTGTACATTTCGATTTGACTTATCGTTTCATGCACATATCTCGCACATTACTAAGACCTCTTTTTTCCTCCTTCGTCAAATTCGGGCAATCCGTCCCTTCCTTTCCCCATCAGCCCTCACTACTCTCCTGATCTCCTTAGTTATGTCGTGTGTGGACTTTTCCAATTCGGTTTTCACTGGTCTCCCCAAATCCCATTTGCTTCAGCTTCAGCGGATTCAAAACACTGCAGCACGTCTTGCTACCCACTCCACTCTCCGGGATCACATCACCCCTCTGCTGTTCCACCTCCACTGGTTACCTATCCCCTTCCGCACTCAATTCAAACTGCTCACCTTGGTTCATAAAGCTCTCCACACCAGTACCCCACAATACTTAACAGATCTCCTTTCCTTTCATTCCCCCAGGCACACCCCTCGCTCTTTCCATCTCAATCGCCTTTCCCTTCCCTCTCCCTCCCGTGCTCACCTCCAATCCATCCGTTCCTCTGCCTTCTTTTTTGCTGGCCCCGCTCTTTGGAATGCCCTCCCCACTTCCCTCCGTTTGGAACCCCAATATACCACTTTCAAACGAAATCTAAGGACTCATCTCTTCTCCCTGGCCTTTGACCTCCCTTCCCCCTTCGTGTGATAGCTCCTTCCCTCCTCTTCTTATCTCCCTCCTAGAATTTGCTACCTACTCATGTCCTGTCTTGTCTCTCTTTCTCTTCTATTCTCATATTAGAACATTGTAAACTCTCCTTTCTACTTCGCTGGCCATTGGCCTCCTTTTAATTGTTTTTAAATTGTACACCGCCTTGATTGTCATAGAAAGGCGGTTTTTATCAAATGAATAAACATAAACATAATCTTGTGTATGGTGGCTCTGCCACCAGGGCCTGAAGCTCACTTACTCTGTGAGCAGATGTGAGAGCTACCAGGAAGGCCACCTTCCATGAAAGATACTGCAGATGGCAAGTAGCTAGCGGCTGAAATGGCAGCCTGGTGAGCTGTGACAGCACCACATTTAGATTCCATTCCACGGATGGGGGGCTTAGACAGCAGAAGGCCCCGGAGGAACCAAGAGATTAGGGGGCTAACCCAAGACAGGTTTCCCCTCGATAGGGTGGTGGTGTGCAGTCCTATGTGCGACAGATGCAGTAGGTATTGGAGCACTAGTTGCACCGGGCAGGAGAACGGATTCTCCCGCCTCTCCACACACCATACTGAGAATCTATACCACTTAAAGGCATATGCTCGTCTCGTGGAGGGCTTGCGGGAAGCCAACAGGACCTCCTCAACCTCTCGTGGGAGGCTGAATAGAGCAAAGGCTACCCTTTCAGCAGCCACGCTGTTAACGTTAGAGACCGCAGATTGGGGTGCAGAAGGGAGCCCTCCTCCTGGGTCAGGAGTTCCGGGGCATGGACTAGCGGGACCGGGAGCACCGCTTACAGGGAGAGCAGCAGCAGGAACCACAGTTGTCTGGGCTACTTGGGGCAATTAGTATCAGTACTGCCCCCTCGTGCTGGACCTTGAAGAGGGTCCTGAAAACCAGACAACCAGTGGAAAGGCATAAAGGAGGCCTTCCATCCACAGGATCAGGAAGGCGTCTGCTACTACCCTCGCCGGGTGCGGCTGCCGCGAAAAGAAGCAGGACAGTTGTGCATTTTCCAGGGTGGCAAAGAGGTCCATCACAGATGTCCCCCAAAGGCGAAAGAGCAGTGAGGCCACCCTGGGGTTCAGGTGCCATTTGTGCGGCTAGAGCACCCTGCTGAATCTGTCCGCCAGGAGGATGTCCTGGCCTGGGAGGTGTACTGCTCCCAGGAGCATGTTGTTGCAAACCACAAAGGACAGGAGGGCCACTGCCTCCTGGCAGAGGGAGTACAACCGCGTGCCTCCTGTTTGTTGACAAAGAACATGGCAACCTGGTTGTCCATCTGTACCTGTACTGACTGGTGTTGCAGGCAGTGGCGGAATGCCCTTGGGGCCAGGAAGATCCAGAGTAGGGCCTGAGTTCCAGAAGACTGACCTGTAGCAGGGATTCTGCCTGGGACCAGCTGCCTTGCGTGCGACGGTCCTTGCAGTGTGCCCCCCACCCGAGAGGGATGAAGAAACCCCGTGATCTGGCCACAATACTGCGGCTCTTTAGGTCTCTGGTCCTCAAGCAGTGAGAAACAGGCAGAGAGTAATACAGAACACAATCACACACACAAGTGCTACTTTCTTTGAGCTCAGAGGGAAGACAATAAACGGTCTATGGACATGCATAGTTCCATGCTTATTGAATTCAAATTCTTCCTCCTAAAAAACTCCTTTTATTAAAGAAAAAGGGGAAGTAACAGTCATTTATTATAACCGTGGAATAACACAAGGTGTCGCCAAAGTTCCTTTTACAGAGTAAGATCTGATTACAGTGTATTAGATGAAATTCACTTGATTATGACAAAATTATTTATAATTGCAAAAGTTGCAAAAATTATGTTGTGTCAGCAGGGACCTATAGTTGACTGTACAATGAACTATGGTTGCACAGTTCATAGCCTATGTTTACCCTTTATGCTTGCGTTAACAATATTCCAGACTATTTTAAAGATGGTTACACAGAACTCATGATCATGACATCCTATTCTATTTAAGAGGAAGTAGGTGAAAAGCCAGACTTCTATACACATTCTGAAATTCATCCATCTTCAATTACATATTGGGGATTCTGGTATCCCCTTTATCTGTCCATTTCTACAAGGGAGGCAGCCGTGGTCAGGACCCTCTGGGGCAGGGGCACTTGAAAAGGCATTCCAGCCCTGAGGTGGCAGGGAAGTTGCCACCAGTCGAGGGACTCTGCCAGCTGGCAGGTTATCCTGATCCTGTTCTGCAATCTGCCTGTGGCGTGCGTCCACTGAGCACAGAGGCACCACTGAGCTGTACGCATATGTAGGCAGGCTAGCAGGGTCACGTGGACTGTGGAGGCCATGTGGCCCAGAAGGCAGAGGAGGAGACAGGCTCACACCGAGCGACGGTGCTGCACCTTCACTGCTAACTCCCTGAGGCGATCTGCCCTTTCCTTTGGCAGAAAGGCCTTGGCCTGCAGGGTGTCCAACTGAGCACCTATAAATTCCAGACTCTGGGCTGGTGTGAGATTAAATTTGGAGTATTTGATGATGAAACCCACATGCTGTAGCAGGACAGTTGAGCACCCTGTGGCTTGGTGGGCCTCTGCAGCCATGCCACCCCTGATAAGCCAGTCGTCCAGGTAGGGGAAGATGAAGGCTCCTTGCAGACGTAGGTGGGCGGTGACCACTGCTAAGCATTTTGTGAAAATCCTCAGTGGGGAGGCCAGGCCAAAGGGTAGCACTCTGTATTGGTAGTGCCCTCCTCCTACCATGAACCTTAGGTACTTCCTGTGGGAGGGGTGGATCAGGATGTGTGTGTAAGCATCCTTTAGATCCAAGGAGCAAAGCCAATCTCCCTGGTGGAGGTAGGGCAGCAGTATTCCAAGGGACAGCATCTTGAACTTCTCTCTCACCAGAAACTTGTTTAATTTTTGTAGGTCTAGGATGGGCCTGAGGCCCCCAGTCCTCTTTGGGACAAAGAAGTACCTGGAGTAGAAGCCTTTGCCCCACAGATGTCTGGGTACAGGTTCTACTGTGATGTCCTTGAGAAGACCTGCAAACTCTGTGAGCAGCAAGGGTTTGGTGAAGGAGGGGTCGTACCGGCTCTCCTGGAAAGAACCTGGGTGGAATCTGCTGTAGGTGGAGGAAGTATCCCTCCCTGACCACCTGCAGTACCCACAGGTCTGATGTGATTGAGGCTCATCTGTGGACAGAGTGCCAGGCACCCCCCCAGGTGGGAGCTGGAATTTGGGGCTTAGGTGCTTTTGCCTTCTGAGTCCCCTGCCCCTGCCTCTTGGGGCGAGAACCCTGCTGATGGCCAGAGAAGGCTGGTACTGATGACTCTGTGCAAAGATGCCCTTTTTCCTTGGAAAAAGGGCCCTTTTCCCCAACGTTCTTTTGCAGGGATGGGATGAAGTCTTCTTCAAGAGCCTCTGTCAGGTCATAAAGTCGGCCTCGATCTCAGCAGTTTTGTCGGCCATGCGTTTGCCGAAGAGGTTCTCACCGGTACAGGGGACATCGAGCAGTTTGTCCTGGACCCAGTGCTCGAGGTTGGAGGATTGCAGCCAGGCCTGGTGTCGGGCTCCGAAGCTGGCCGCCACAACTCAAGCCGCTGACTCAAAGTCATCAGAGGCAGCCTGGGAGAGGAACTTGGAACAGTCCCACACTCCCGAATCAGGGTCTGGAACCGTTGGATGGGTTCCCCAATAAGGCCTGCTGCAAACCTCGACAGGTCTTTGGCCAGTGCCTTTAGGTACATGCCTATGTAGAGTTCATAGACTTGGATCCGGCAACCCAGCATCGAGCCTTGATAACATTTGCACCCGAGGGCGTTGAGGGCTCTGGCCTCCCTACTGGGAGGAACAGAGGAATGGGTCTTCTGACTCTTGAGCTTTAGCATGGTCGACTCGATGACCATGGAAATGTGTGGGAGTTGGGATTTATGGAACCCTGGTCCTTTCCAGACATGGTACATAGTGTTGAGCTGACGGCTAACTATTGGCACCAATGCCAGGGTCTCCCAAAAGGCCTGGCAGAGGTTGCAGGAGGTGTTGTCATGGTCTGGGCCCAGGCAGTGCAGGCAGTAGTCATGGATGTCAGTAATGGACATAGTTTGATTGCAGCGATCATACTTTTTGAACCCACCTGGCGACATGGTGGGAGACACCTGGACAGGGTCGATGACGCCCGGGCGAAAAAAGGCACGAATGCCGGTCAAGGGAGACCTCGATAAAAAAGGGGTCAAGAACAGCACTGGGAAGCACGAACTCGAGGTGGGAAGAGGAACCAGTACGCCTACTGGGAAACTAAGTTTTAGGAACAGTTTTTCAAAGATTTTTCCTGGGAAACAGGACATACATCTGTTGGGCTCTGCATACAAAAGAAGACCAAGCAGGATAGCACCCTTGGGCGGGAAGGGGACTAAATATGCATGGTGGCATCTCTCAAAGGCTTTCTTTGAAAGCTGGGGAGATGCTTCCACACAGGCTCCGTCAACACTGATGTCACCCATATGTGAGGACTGACTTCCTGCTTGTTCCTGGAGAAATCCACAGTACAACTTTTAACTCTCAAAAGAGAGACTATGATAAAATGAGGAAAATAGTTAAGAAAAAACTAAAAGGAGCAGCTACAAAGGTTAAAGATTTACATCAAGCATGGGCGTTGTTTAAAAGTACTGTCTTTGAAGCCCAGAACAGTTGTATTCCATGCTTTAAGAAGTGGAAAGAAAGCCAAAAAACTGCCAGCATGGTTTAAAAGCAAGGTCAGAGAGGTTGCTGTTGCTGAAAGACTCTTTCAGGAAATGGAAAAAGGAGCCAAATGACAAACACGGGAAACAACATAAGCATTGGCAAGTTAGATGCAAGACATTGATAAGGCAGGCAAAGAATGAATTTGAAAAGAAGCTTGCTGGGGAAGCAAATACACATAATAAAAACTTTATCAAGTACATTTGTAGCAAAAAGCCTGTGAGAGAGTCAGTGGGACCATTGGATGATAGAAGGGTAAAAGGGGCGCTAAGTTGAGGACAAGGCCATAGTTGAGACACTGAATGAATTCTTTGCTTCAGTCTTTACTGAAGAAAATGTAGGGAAGTTACCCATGCCTGAAATGTTATATAAAGGTGATATACTGGAAGAAGTGAAAGAAATATCGATAAACCAGGAAGACGTATTAAAACTAGTTGATAAACTGAAGAGTAGCTAATCACCTGGACTGGATGGTAAACATCCAAGGATGTTGAAAGAACTGAAATATGAGATTGCAGACTTACTATTAGTAATCTGTGAACTATCATTAAAATCATCTGTAGTACCAGAAGATTGGAGCATGGCCAATTTAACATTAATTTTTAAAAAGGGCTCCAGAGGTGATCCAGGAAACTACAGACCAGTGAGCCTGTCGTCAGTACTGGGCAAAATGGTAGAAACCATTATAAAGAATAAAATTACTGAACATGTAGATAGACATGGTTTAATGGGAGAAAGCCAACATGGATTTAGCCAAGCAAAGTCTTATCTTACTAATCTGTAATATTTTTTTGAAGGTGTGAATAAACAGGTAGACAAAGGTGACCCGGCTGACAGTATATCTGGATTTTCAGAAAGCTTTTGACAAGGTTTCGCATGAAAGACTCTTGGCAAAAATAAAACGTTATGGGATTCGAAGCAGTGTAGAATTGTGATCAGGAACTGGATAGAAAAAAAGAGTAGGACTAAATGGTCAATTTTCTCAATGGAGAAAGATGAATAGTGGAGTACCTCAGGGATCTGTGCTGGACCCGCTGCTTTTTAACATATTCATAAATGACCTGGAAATACGAATAACGAGTGAGGTGATCAAATTTGCAGAAGACACAAAATTATTCAATGTTGTTAAAATGCAAGAGGGCCTTGATAAATCAGAAGACTGGATGTCCAAATGGCAGATGAAATTTAACGTAGATAAGTGCAAAGTTATGCACCAAGGAAAGAACAACCCAAACTATGACTACACAATGCAAGGTACCACCTTAGAAACCACCACTCAGGAAAAGATTTAGTAGTTATCGTGAATATGTTGAAACTCTCCACCCAGTATGCAGCAGCGGCCAAGAAAGCAAATAGAATGCTAGGAATCATAAGGAAAGGAATGGAGAATAAAACCAAGGATATTAAAATGCCTCTGTATCGTTCCATGGTGCAACTGCACCTTGAATATTGTGTGCAATTCTGGTCGCTATATCTTAAAAAAGGATATAGTAGAATTTGAAAAGGTGCAGAGAAGAGCAACAAAAATGGTAAATGGGATGGAAGGATACCCTTATGAGGAGAGGTTTTAAAGGTTGGGCTCTTCAATCTGGAAAAGAGATGACCGAGGGGGAATATGATAGAGGTCTATAAATTAATAAATGGAGTGTGACAGGTAAACATACCGGTAGATCGATTGTTTACATCAGGGGTGGGCAATTCTGGTCCTGGAGGGCCGCAGACCAGTCAGGTTTTCATGATGTTCCTAATGAATATTCATGAGATCTATTTGCATCCACTGCCTTCCATTGTATGGAAATAGGTCCATGAATATTCATTAGGGACATCATGAAAACCTGACTGGTCTGCGGCCCTCCAGGACCGAAATTGCCCACCCCTGGTTTACACCATCAAAAGTAGAAAGACTAGCGGACACGCAATGAAGCTACAATGTAACCCATTTAAGACTAATAAGAGAAAATATTTTTTAACTCAATGCGTAATCAAACTCTGGAATTCGTTACCAGAGGATGTAGTAAAAGCTGTTAGTGTAGCTGAGTTTAAAAAAGGTTTGGACAGGTTCCTGGAGGAAAGGCCCATAAACCATTATTAGAGAGGACCTGGGAAATCCACTGCTTACCCTGAGACAAGCATTGTGGAACCTGAGTGCCTATTTGGGAACCTGCCAGGTACTTGTGACCTGGATTGGCCACTGTTGGAAACAGGATACTGGGCTGGATGGACCTTGGTCTGACCCAGTATGTCATTTCTTATGTTAGAATCCTTCTGTCTTTTTTTGATTAGGAAGTACTTCAAGTATAATCCCTGCCCTTCCTGCTATGGTGGAATGGACTCTATTGCACTGGCCTACCAAAGGGCAGAAAGTTCCTGTAGAAGTAACTCCTAGTGCTGAGAGCTGACTGACAAAATTCTCAGTGGACAATTTGGTGGTAGGTTGAAGAGGTGTAATCTATTGCCAACCATCAGAGTATCCAAGGGGCCAGTAGTCTGTGAAGAATGTTGGCCGTTCTCCGACAGGAAGGTTGTCTGGAATTAAGATGGCTATGTTTTGTAGAAGCCAGTCAAAACTCTGCTGCTACTTTCGGCTGGGGAGCAGGCTGGGACATCTGGGCCCTCTGCCGATGAGGTTGAGTGAGGACTTTGCTTAGTCTGGGTTGAGAAGGAAGGAGGAGGATACCTATGGCTATGAGAGTAATAGGGTCACCTTTTCTTCCCATCTGATTCCTCCTAGTTGATGAGGAGGCTGGTTCGGAAATGGGCCTGCAGGAAGGGTCTTAATAGCATCACTGTGTTGCTTGATGAAAGTAGCATCCTCCTGCTGCTTGTCTCTGAAGAGATTCTCTCCATGGCATGGCATAGCATGGCAGATCAGTGAGCTTCTCCTGTACATCACAAGTCTGAGGCTTGGAGCCATGAGAATCTCTGGGTGCCAATACCCATAAAGGGAGGCTCTTGATGCCGTATCTATAGTATCATACATTGCTCGGACTATGTACTTACCGCACTCCTTCTCTTGGTTCACTAGGGAATGAATTTGTGTGGCCTTCTCTGGAGGGAGAGAGTCTGCAAACTCCTGCATGTTGTGCATGATGTTTCACAAGTGCATGCTCATAAAGAGCTGGAAGGATGCTATGCAGGAAGTGCACATATCATTCTGAAAGAATTTCCTCCCAAAAGAATCCAGTGTTCTAGTCTCCCGCCCTGGAGGCACTGAAGAGTGAGTTTTAGAACTTTTGTCTCTTTTGAGAGCAGATTCAACGACTATGAAGTCCAGCATGGAGACTACCAGCTGGTTGAATCTGATGAGACTTTTGAACTCCATATATGGAGTTGACCTTCTTTTTAACAGGCTACACAGAGAAAGGTTCTCCCACATTATTATCTGTAGCCTCTGAAAGATCTTGTGAATGAGCACAGTCACAGCTTCCTTAGGGGGAATACAGAACTGGAGGATTTCCAACTGTTCAGCCCTGGGTTCCAACTTAAATGGAATGGACTTAGCCATTACCCACGGAAAATCAATGAAGTAAAGTTCCTAAGAAGGGAACTTGCATCTCTCTTGAGGAGGTAAAGGGTATGAAGGCAACTCAGGAGACCTCTCATCCAAGTATTACTCTGGGTCATAATGTTTCCCAGGAGCACTCACAAGCAGACTCAGAAAAGTACTCAAAAGAAGTACCAGCAAGCAAGCAGCAGCCAAAAATAAGAATTATCCACAGGACTTGCATATCTGGAAGGTTCCTCTGTCTGGGTCTATCTTTTCTCCTCAAGGGGGTGCAGATCTTCATCTGGATTGTCGGTGCATCGAAGCCCTCCAATGTCTCGGAAGGAGAATGCCCAATAATCTCATAATCTGATACTTTTAAATTTTCCTCATACAGATTAGCTTTCCCCCATCATTGTCCTCCAGAAATATTTGAAGGAGATTCTGGTGTTTTCTGATGTGGAGAGTATAAAGATCTCAAATATCTATTACCTCTCTAAGAAGAAGGTTACTTCTGTTTTGGGTGGCTCAGGTTTGGATCAGTTATCAATAGATACTTTAGATATTTCTGTATTTTTGGAAAATTCAACAGATAATGTATCATCTTGAGCCACATCCTTTTGTTCTCATATTGATTGAAATCAAGTTTTGTGTATGTATTTTCAGAAGAGTTTAACCTTTTGTGGGCAATGGATAAATATATTTCCGGATGTTTCAAAAGTTACACAGTTGAGGAGGAAGTCGTTCCTGGTATTGAAACCAGCTGTTCTGGCACTGGTGGCGACTTTCTTCATCAAGTTTCCCTGTAAATTTATTGTTGTTTACCAAAGCGTTCAGTATGTTTTCTTTGAATCCTCCCAGTTAGAGACTTTTTTACATGGTAAGTGAAATATTTTTTTTCTTTTTTTAAATTTACTGTACTGGATCAGCTAATGTTAAGGTACTTATGATAGACAGGAGGTCTCTGGCTCTCTTGATGTGGACTTGGTTGTTAAATTTATTTTCTTTTATAATTTTGTGGGGGGTTTCCCCTCACTTGTTGAGGTTTGAAAATGTATAGATTTTGTTTCTTTTCTTATGAGTGTAACATATTATGCTTAATAAATAAAATAATAATAATAACGCCCCAAACCGGCAGACTACAGCGTATTTGAGAAAGTTCACCAGGGCTAAATACCCTAGCCTACCTCCCACCCTACCTGAGACCGGAATCGTGGTTGGAGAGCCCTTGTAGTAATGCCGGCATCGACTAAGATTGCTCGGAGAGAGAAGGAGCGGGTGGCCTCCGCGGCCAAAATGGCTGATGGGAGCACGATGCCGCGTTCACCGTCCTCACCGGCCTTCCTAGAGGGGGTTTCCTCAGCGGTATCGGAGGCACTCTCCACCCAATTTGCAGCCTTACATGAGAAAATGGATGCCTTACAGAGCTCGGTGGGAGCTCTGGGGAACCGACTTGAGGAGGCGGAAGAGCGCATTGGGAAGGCGGAGGACTCTATCGAGACGGTCACACAGGAGTTGGTGACGCTGAGGGCCCAAGTACAAATGCAGTCATCGAAAATCGACGACCTGGAAAATCGGTCTCGACGCAACAACCTACGAATAATGGGCATTCCGGAATCGATTGTGGATAAAGATCTGAAACAGTATGTGGAGACCCTACTCCCCCAGCTTTCTGAGGGAATACTGGAGGGAGGCAGCCTGATGATCGAACGTATACATCGGGTAGGGAGCAAACAACCTCAAGAACGCAGGCCTAGGGTGGTGCTCGCAAAGTTTCTCCACTTCCCGTAAAAGGAGGCGATTCTTCGAGCCGCAAGACAACGGGGAGACTTAACACATGAAAATTTAACATTTAGAATCGCTCAGGACTACTCTGTTGCTCTCAGCTAGCGACACAGAGCGTATGCTCCTCTTTGCCAAAAACTGATCACTGCAAAAGTTAAATTCTCGGTACAGTACCCTGCCCGGCTGCATGTTTTTTATGATGGAGCTCATCGGACCTTTGAGTCGGCGGATGCGGCAGCCTCTTTTGTAGAGGCCATTGTGCACGGTGAGAGACTTTCTTCAACCAGCCCCTAAAGCTGCTGTGCGACTGGCTCAGACATAGGGAGCTTCTTGGGAAGGACCTGGACTGGGGGGCTGAGTGGACATCAAATTGTGAGAACTGTGGAGTCTCCCTCCCAAATGCACGAGATGGCGAACTTAAGCCTGCCAGGTCTGCCCTTGCTGTGCTGGAGGTGCTTGGTTGAATTTGACTAAGACCGGGACATTGGAGAGACCTGCAGTGGCTATTGGACAGTCTCAAAGCCTTGTGGTACTTTTGGCTTCATTAGTTTAATGGGCGATACTGGAGTAATACCTGTAACTGGCTGATGAGACCATGCCTTGTTTCCTCGATGCTGCCTGAACTATCTTATACCGATGTGGTTTGTTTTTTGCTGGGGCTGTTGCTATTAGCTTTATGTGTGTGCATGTGCATTGGTAAAGTTTGGTACCAAAGTTAAAGTGTGGATAACTTGGTGGTTAACGTTTGCTGCTACAAATGTTGTTTATTCTGTCCATGCTCTTTTCAGCCCGTGGCAACTTCTTCAGGGGGAGGGGGTGGAGAGTGGTTAATATGATTGGGAAGAGGGGGACTCAGAGAGCGATATTGGATGGGGTGAGTGAGGGGGATCAGGAGAGGGGGAGGGAGGAATTTTGAGACGGAAGGAGGGGGTGCAAGGGGTTGGGAATGGGGGGGAGGGGCAGAGAGAAGAGGGGGGAAGGAGGGAGAGAAGGAAGGGTGGAGAGAGAGGGGAGGGGACGGAAAGAGACGGGAACAGGGGGAGCGGAGAGCAGCATGGAGGGAAAGTGAGGGGAGTGGGAATGAGTGATGGGGGGGAAGGGGACGAAGAAGGGAAAAGTAGTGGGATAGAGGGGAATGTGAGCCGAAGGGGGGGGGTGAACGCCGGCTATGAGGGTCCCCCTATCTCCGCTGTTTAAGCGCTGATGGGCGTGGCCCAGTACCGGGCAGGCGAGGCTTCGGGGGTGGGGGGGGGTAAGATGATGGGCCCTCGGGGGCTCGTCCTGTCGAACTTAACATGCTCCACATTTGTTGGATATGGTGGGGGAAGGGAGGGGGGTTATTTGGAGTACTCCTCTTGCTCATATGATAGCTATATTGTTGGGGTTTCCATATTTCTTATTCCCGGTTTGATATTGTATGTCTTACATAAGATGATTGACCTGTGGTGGGAGGGGTGTTCCCCCCTTTTTATTTTTCTCTCCTCTTCCTTTCATATTGGGTTATTGGGTTGTCTCTCTAGTTGGGGGAGGAATTGAAAGTTGGGGTTGGGGGAGACTGGACGCATCCAGGTGACCTACAAGAGTAGTTTACTCTACCTCGTTGAGGCTAGGTGGCAGATGAAGAGCCACTTAATGGAAGGGATTGAGGAGTCCTGGAGGGAAGGGGGGACATAGTCACACCTATATTAGGGTTATTGCTCCTGGGCTTTACCACTTTAGACGGGGATGGGGGGGCCCCAGGCTGGGAGGGCTCCCTCAGGAATATTGGTTCTTATGCTGTCAAAGTGCCCAATCTTAGCTACGGTACTCTGAGGATTATTTCATGGAATGTTTGTGGTTTGGGATGCCCAATTAAGAGGTCCAAAGTGTTTCAGGCTCTTGCCAGGCAAAAAGTTGATATAGCTATGCTCCAAGAGACCCACCAGACGGCCGAAGAGCATAGTAAACTCGCTAGGGAATGGGTAGGAAAGGTGTGTGGATCCCCAGCTCAGGGAAAGAAGGGTGGAGTGGCTATCTTGATTCACAAACGTATACGGTTCGACATTGATCGGGAAGTTATTGATTCCTCTGGGAGATTTTTACTCCTGCATGGTGTTTTAGAAGGGAAGCCTGTGATTCTTGGGAACATATATACCCCTAATGTCCTAGACATTGGTTTGTATACCCGTTTGGCCTCCAAAATTGAGCTTTTACCGGAAGCGCCAGTAATCTTAGGTGGTGACTTCAATGGAGTGATGGACGTGGAAATGGATACATCTCGGGGTTGGGGTTCTCGGGAGAGACGGCAGTCCACGTGGGCATTACTCCACCTGCGTTCAAGATTGGGACTGATAGACCCTTGGAGGTTATTGCATCCCTCCGAGAAAGATTTTACACATCAATCTCGAGCTCATGGATCATCTGCGCGTATTGATTACTTGTTGCTTTCGGGAGGGCTGTTCGCTGCAGTGCGTGATGCACAAATTGGACCAGGGGAGATCTCAGATCATGCATTAATCTGGCTGGAGCTTCAGTGGGGGGAGGCGACTCCTACAACACGCATTTGGTGCTTCCCTCTGGAACTTTATACAGACTCCCAGTTTCGCTCCTTTTTGCGTCGCCGCTGGCAGGAGTTCGAACTGGATCATAGGAGTCATCAGGATGATCCTGAATTAGTAAGGGAGACTGCCAAGGTGGTTTTACGTGGAGATATTCTGGGGTTCCAGGCTAGAAAGCGGAGATTGATGTCCGAGCGCATTATTCGCCTTGAAAAGGAAGTCACAAAGCTGAGACGGCTCTGTGCACGTAATTCAAATGCAGGTCTTAAGAGACAGCTCTGGAAGACTCAGTCAGTACTGAATGAGCTTTTGCATCAACGGGCGAAAAACTCCATTCAGTATTACCGTTACAAGCTATATAGCCAGGGGGATAAACCTGGGAAATTGTTGGCTCGGTGCCTGCGTGGACCCCGGGGGTCAAGGTTAGTCCCAGCGTTACGGGACGACCGGGGAGAGCTCCATAGGAATAGCCCACAGATTGCTAAGGTGTTCCGATCTTTTTTCCAGAACCTCTACGCAGCAGAGACAGAGTCCCCACTGCAGATGAGGGATTATTTTACAGACCTGGATCTCCCCCAGCTCACGGAGGCGCAAAGAGTGCAGTTAGACCAACCGATGACAGTACAAGAGGTGCAGACTGTTATATCTAAAGCGTGCTGTTATAAATCTCCTGGGCCAGATGGGCTGGGTGCGGAATTTTATAAGATCTTGAGTGATTTGGTGTCCCCGACCCTTCTGGCGGTGCATACTAGGAGAGCCGAACGAGGCTTTTTTCGTTGGGGCAGTAATCAAGCCCATATTATACTTATTCTGAAGCCGGGGAAGGACCCGCTTCGAGCAGCTTCCTATCGACCTATCTCGCTCCTCAATTTTGATCTTAAATTGCTGGCAAAGATTCTGGCGGAGCGTCTAGCAGGTGTCCTTAGCCAGCTGGTTCACGAATCGCAGGTCGGCTTTGTGAAATATAGATATGCAGTGCGTAATTTACAGAAAATTATAGCGTCGTTAGAGGGGGTGCACAGGCGAGATCAGAAATCTCTGTTAATAAGCTTTGACGCAGAAAAAGCCTTTGACAGGGTCAGTTGGCAATATTTACATTACCTGCTTTCGCGTTACGGCCTTGGTGATTCCTTTTGTAAAATGGTGAGGTGCTTATATGCAGATCCGTTGGCGGCGATTTCGTGTAATGGGCTGCTCTCTAAGGCTTTTCCTCTCTGCAGAGGGACCAGGCAGGGATGCCCCCTCTCTCCCCTTCTCTTTGCCTTGTCCTTGGATCCTCTTATACGAAAAGTGGAACGGTCCTGCGAGATACGGGGAATTACTATAGGTAGGCAGGGGTTTAAAATATCCGTCTTTGCGGATGATCTCCTGGTACATCTGTTGTCACCCCAAGACTCCTTGCCGGCGCTGTTGGAGGAATTTCAGGTCTTTGGGCAGTTTGCGGGTTTTTGTATTAATAGAGATAAATCGGAGGCCTTGGATGTTTCGGGTCATTTCCAGCCTGTGTGGCAGGGTGATTTCCCCCTCAGATGGGCCGACGACCACTTTGTGTATTTGGGGATTATTTTAACGCCTCGGCCAGCGCAACTCTATAGGGCTAATTTGAATCGGGTGATGACTAAATTACGGGCTCAGTTGCAGGCGTGGGGACCTCTCCCATTGTCTTTATCAGGGCGAATAGCTGCGGTTAAGATGGTAGTCCTTCCTCGGATACTTTACTGGCTGCAAACCCTCCCGGTTTGGGTTTTATGAAGAGACCTATTTCGGCTTGAAGGGGCGATTAGAGTTTTTTTATGGAAGGGGGTGAGAGCACGTATCCCGTATAGGAGGTTGATGGGAGGATGGCGACAGGGGGGTTTGGGACTTCCAGATTTGGGGCATATGCCTTGGCCTGCCAGGCTCGGCATCTGGGGGACTGGCTGGGGGCCACTGAGGTGTTCACTCCTCAGACATTGGAGGAGGCTTTTGTCGCCCCGTATTCATTATTGGCCCTCTTACATCAGGAGAATCATTTACTTCCACAATATATTACTGACAGTGTGCTCTTGGGATCTGTTCGGCGCACTTGGCGGCAGTTAAATATATCTTGGAAGAGAAGTTGGAAGGTCTCGAGTTGGCTACCGCTCCAGGGTAATGTCAGTTTTACCCCGGGAACAGATACAGTGATCTTGCGAGACTGGGCAGCGAAAGGAATCCGTAATATCGGGCATGTCGTGGAACCTTCTGGTAAATGTAAACCTTTCTCATTGCTTAGGGCGGAATATGACTTGGACCCGATCCACCTTTTTTCCTACCTGCAGCTCTCTCATTACGTGTCTTCACTGCCAGCAGCGGAGCTCCATGCAGACCGCTTGGCACAGATTCTAGAATTTTTTGATTTGGGGGGGGAAACTTCACCGTCAATACGAATACTGAGGGCTAGGTTGGATAGGTATAGACCTCCCCTGGACTACAGGCAGGTTGAAATAGCATGGGCTAAGGAGATGGAGCGCGAGATCCCCCCGGGTACTGTTCTCAAGGGCCTTCGCCGGATGGCTGATTTTTTTTTTTATTTAACACTCATTTTTATACCGCATCTTCCATAGATCAGTTGCGGTGTACAAATAACAACAATTAACAAAGCGAAGTTGCAGAGGGTGTGCGTTGGAGAGAAATACATTTTAAATCCCTGACTAGGGTATATTTTTCGCCGTGGAGGGCCTTTCGCAGTCATTTGACTGTGGATGGTAGCTGCCCGAGGTGCTCAGACCCAATGGCGACCCTACTGCATATGTGGTGGGGTTGTTGATTTATTCGTCCTTACTGGGCCAGAATCTCCTCATACATGCAAGGGTTGTTGGGACAGCAGGTGGGTTGGGATGTCTTATTTGTTACCTTGGATTGCTTAGGCCTTACATGTCCTAAGGGTAAATGGGGGCGGTTACTAGTGCGCAAGGCATGTTTGGTGGCTAAAGGGCTCATACTTCGTAGATGGAGGGAACGGTGTCCGCCTACCTTTTGGGAATGGCGGAATAGTTTCCACCAATTGATGCTTGCGGAGTGTAGGAGTGCCCGGGGTATCCCTCGTAGGTGGCCAACCTTCCAGTTGCTGTGGGATCCATATATCCAACAGCTAAGCCCGCGTAGCCGTAACGAAGTCTTACAATGGGCAGCAGCTGAGAATATTGTGGACTCCTGTCGATGATATAGTAGCGAAGGTAGTGGTAAGCCTAGTTGAATGTACTTCTGATGGAGTGACTGTGTTAGGTGATGACTATGTATTTGGGGAGGGTGGGGGAAGGGGGGAGAGGGGGGTGCTCTCGATGTTTACTTCTACTAAAAAACAACACCTGTAAACTTTTCTGGTTCTCCGGTGTGGGGATAAGAGCCCCACCCCACTCGGGGGTTACTTGCTGATTGATGTCATTGTTTATTACTGGTGTATAAATAAAGTTTGGAAAAAAAATAATAATAAATTTGCCTCTTCTCTTAGATCTCCTGGGAGAGCATTCCATTGTTCAGGGCCAGCCACACTAAAGGCCTTAGCCCACCACATCACCTTAAGAATAAAGGCTGTATTGGGGATCTTAAGAAAATTAGCCTGAGAGGAACAGTGTTGCCTAGGAACATATTCTCATAATTTCTGCTCTAAATATATAATAATAGTCTGCTAAAAAATACAAACAAGCAAGCAGCAGCCAAAAACAGTCATCCACAAGACACACGTCAGAAGGTTCCGCAGAAAAGATGAAACTGACCATATGAAACCTGGCAGGTGCGAACAGATTCACAAGCATGCTGGGACCATTCCAAAAGCTTCTAGTACAGGATTCTGTTGGTGACCTCAGCCATATGTAAGGACATTGTTCACAGAGAAATGAATGTGCCATTGACTCTTTGAGTTTGTGTGGCTGTGAGGATCTATTGTTTTGTTTTGAATGCTGTTGCTCTTTGCTATCCCTCAGAAACTGCTCCTCTAGTTGACTATTGAGTCTTGCCTAATGGCTGGGCCAGCCCTGCCTCTGTCAATCCCATCCACACCCTATATTGAGCTGTAATAGCATCCTTAGCTTACTCTGTTCTATCTTCTACCTAAACCCAGAGTCACTAAAACGTTTCTTCACTGACCTGATGAAGAGAGGATACCTCTTTAAAGCTAGTGATGGATGTATTAAATTAGTCTAATAAAAAAAAAGAAACCTCCTACAACAATTATCTTTTCATCCTTTTTTTATTTTAAAATACCAATTATCAGAACGGAAGAAAAGTCTAAGTAACCTATGCTCAAAATGGAAAAAAACCCTCTTTTTAGTAAAGCCTGCTATGGCCTATCAGTGACTTAGGGGGCTTTATACTAAAGTGTGTAATGTTTTGCAGTTATGTCCTGTAATTGCTCAAATTATAAAGACCAAACAGAACCGTGGATTGTATTGGAAGAACTGTTTATTCAAATGAAAACCAGCCAGGCCCGACACAGGCCATGTTTCGCAACACCTTCTTCAGGGGCTCATTGGCTCAACACACAAATATTCAAAATAATAAAAATAAAACACATAATCATAATATGATTAATTATAAAAAGGACTAAGAACAATCATTAGTGCACATGAAATGAATAAATAATAAGTAAAAACCATAAATAAATATTGACAGATAAAATGAAATATGAATTACTTAACATAGTACACTTAAACCACGAATCGGAACTGCAGATGAAGCAACAAGATTAAAAACATGTATACTAATGGATACACAATAAAACAATATGGGTATTCATAAATACATACACATTTGCAGCAATCAATAAATAAATAATAACGTTAAGAAATAAATAATAATGCAATAAAAAACTAAAATAATATGCGAATGAATCAGTGAACTACAGGAGTGTGACAACAGATTAGCAAGGGCATCCAAACTAGAAGAAAAAAAAATAAAAAAGAGGGTAACCGTACAAAAAATGATAAAATGAATAAATTTGAAAAGTCTAAAATAACCAAAAAGGTAGACAATATATGTATATTAGAATTGTGTTTAAATGGAGAAATAAAAAGAATAATAAAAGGATAAAAAGATAAAAAAGATATAAAAAAGAAAGATAAAAAGAGGGACTAATTGGAAATACATGTCTGTTTTAGGAACCTCTCCTTGATGTCTTGATAGATGTTCCAGGTGATCTAACCCAAGACTCACAAAAGTTTTTTATATATACTGCCAAACACGATATCTGCGGGTTCTTTCTTTCAAAAAATGAACGTGTGTCTCTCAATGATAATGAGGGCCGACTCGTTGGTATATATATGCCCATATTAGAAGAACTATTTCATTTATGGAGAACATTATACCATCTTACCACCGTTTTAAATTTTCGGCAGTTTAATTTGTTTTTTTAATTTTTGACATTTGTCGGGGTCATTTTGAAATATATATACATATTTATTTATTTATGCTTCAGGTTTGCTCCGTGTTATACAATTTTTGTGGGCCATTTACATATTACATTTTTACATTGTTCAACACCACTACAAAATAATCAGGAGCGCATGCGCTGGCGTCTTTTAACAATTAATGAGGGAATAGCATACATTTCATGTTTGCCTCGCCGCGGTTGACGCAATTAACAATATATTTTCAGTAAGTGTATTTTATAACCTTGTAAGTACAGTTTTATTTTTATTTTTATAGGTTCATGGCATGTGTACTTTGTTTAAAAGCAACCAATTTTTCATATATTGATCCCATTGCAACACCGTAATTTTATTATTAAAAAAAGATTACTCGCACAGGCAAATAGTGAGTTGTAGCCTTAGGGGTGTCCTTTTGGTTTATTTGTTTTTAGTTTGTTTGAATGCTTTTTAGTTTTGATTCCCTTTTTTACACTCAGTCGACAAAACCCTCGGTTTTAGTGGGCGCCTTAGCTCCGGCTGGTTGGGAACATTTAAGTTATTTATCAGCGTTTCATTGCTTTTTATAATTGGGAGTAAATTTGACACGCATCAGTTTTGGTATTCTTACTAAATAGTAAGTAATTACGTGGGCCAACACAAATTTTAAGCTAATTCAGTCGGCATAATCTTTTAGGTTGGAGTGAGCCCCAGTTCCGGCTGGTTGAGTATACACATATTTTTATGCACTTTTTTATTAGTTCTGTTCATACTGTTTAAATTTGGGTGTTAATTTGTCACGCACAAATTTTGGTATCCCCACTAAACAGTGTGGATCACACCTGCCATGACAGGTTCATTTGAAGTAATATCTTCTATAGTGGCTAGGTGGAGATTTTTAACACCTAGTCCAGATAAAAGGTCAGATCCGGTTTCACATATATAAAAATTTTTATAATTGCGTGGTTCCTTTCGTTATTTGAGCCTTTTTGGCGGTATTTATTTGTCACACGTGTAGTTACTAAGGTTGGTTGCATTCTTAGTCCTTTTTAATAGCATTCCTCATTTTAATTCATTAGCGCACTCCAAGATGGGGTTAAGCACGACTATTATTTAAGTTATATACAGCACTAAATCTTTTTACACAATACCTCTTAGGTTGTTTTCAATTCAACTGTTTGATATCGTGGTTGGCAGTATATATAAAAAACTTTTTGTGAGTCTTGGGTTAGATCACCTGGAACATCTATCAAGACATCAAGGAGAGGTTCCTAAAACAGGCATGTATTTCCAATTAGTCCCTCTTTTTGTGGCAGGTGAAGGCCCGTGATCCACAGTGTCTGACATAAGCAAGCAAGCCTAACCAGCTTGACCTGTAAATGAAGCTTGTGAAGAGGCCCATAGGAATTGCACATCCCCCAATATGCTGCTGTAGAATTAGAACTCAGTAAAAGTATTGAATTAAGCTTAGACAAGCAGAACAGATGGAAAAATACAGAAATTTATGTTTAAAACTGCTGACAAAGAAGTTACAGAGCCCTGCTTCCCTACACGTACAAACTAGCTGAGTGGCCTTGGAAGTAGGAAAGTAACAAGTTGGTGAACTGGCCATTGTAATTGAGACTAGAAGGGGGGTAAGCAGGTGCTGAGCCCACTGAAAGAACATAATTGGATAATCATATCAGTACCGGGACCAATAGAAGGGGTACGGGAGGTACGGGAGGTTACCGGGACCAATGAAATGTTTTTCTATACCTAGAATGAAGCTAAAGTCTATAAAAGTTGTTGTATTGCCAGAGAACATCGCTCAGCCATTTTGAAATTGACTTTGCTTGAGACTTGTGCACAAATAAATGATTTGGACCTTCTGAACAGACTCCTGGTATCATTGGTTTGTCTGCGCTCTGCTGCTACATATTCTTGGTGCGTTGGCCGGGAAGTTGTGGAATCAGAGTGTATATAGGGCAATATACCACGACTTTCCGCCTCTATAGGTTTGGTCCTGCCGGGATCGCGCCCTTCCGACGGGGGCTGCTCTCTGGCGCCGCCGGTCCCTTGCATCGGAGGGAGCTGGTCGGATCTCGGCGGGTGCCGAGCCCGGCTGGAGCCAACACCTCGAACCCGAGTGAGGGGAGTCCGAGGTCCAACTCATGCGCCTGCTTGGGAAGTTTGAGGACCGGATCCGGTGAGTAGAGTTTCGATTTGTTATGTCTAGACAGATAAGAAAGAGCAGTGCTGCCATTTGAACTTGGAACTTGGTAATTGGTAAGAGAGCTTGATCACCTCTCAAAGACGGGCCGAGTAACCCCGCATGAGTATTCGCAGGGCGAAACCCCCATCTTCTTGTATTTTGGAAATTGAATAAGACTAGTCAGAATAGATAGAAACGAATGCATTCTGGGATACGTTGCTAGCATGATTGTGTGAATGAAGTGTGAATGAGAGGTCTGGCAGCACGGACCAAGCGAAGGCGGACCCCTGAGTAGCGCATTTCCTGACCGGGCGACCGCGTTCAGGTCGCGAAAAGGGGGAAGCGATTGTCGTCTTGTCTTGTTATTTGTTCTCCTTACACGTTTCCAGGGCCGTGAGGACCCCTTACCCACGGTCCGCCCTCCTTTTCCCTTTTGTCTGTTGTTGCGCGCACACATCGAAATGGGAGGGGCGGGGTCTACTAGGAACACTCCATTAGAATGTATGATCGCACATTTTAAAGAAGGCTATTCCGGAGACTATGGTATTAAAATGACTGCAGCCCGGTTACAGATTTTGTGTACTAGGGAGTGGCCCGATCTAGACCCTACCTGGCCCCGAGAGGGAACCTTTAATGTAGGAATTATTCAGTTAGTGCACCGTAGAGTGCGAATAGCGCACCCCGATCAGTACCTCTATATAGATTCCTGGTTAAGTATTTGTGAAGATCCGCCCCCTTGGGCGCAGCGCTGTTATGAAGAACAGTGCAGAATAATGTTAGCAAAGACAGATTATAGTCAGAAAATAGAACAGCCTAGAAAGAAAGGGAAGGATAAGAAGTCCAGGAAGAAGCCCATCCTGGTAGATCCTGATTCCCCAGAAGTGGTTCCCCGACAGCCTCAAACCCCGTGCCCAGTAAGAGCAGCCCGGCGTCCTGCCCCAGAGCCCCCGAGACAGCGGGAACGGGACCCAACCCCTGAGCTATTACCCAGAGAGCAGGTAGATGAGCTCCCTTTAATTGAAGAAGATGACTCTACCGAGACAGAAAAAGGAGAGTCAGATACAGAAACAGAGAAGGAAGAGACTGAAAATTCCCTAAGCGATACTGACAGTGTAAAAGTGGTTGCCAGTACTAGCTTGCCAGTAAAATGTACATCTAAAGTAAAGCACGTAGAGAAGAAGAAAATAACCCCTGATAGGACAGTTACGAAAATATCTCTCAGATCCCAAAAGACATCTACTGCCAAGATGATACCCTTACGGCAAGTCCCGGGAGTGCCCGTAAGGAATGAAGATAATGAGGTGGTAGCGGGACCCCTAAGCTATGTGTATGTCCCTTTCTCTACAACTGATTTGTTAAATTGGAGGACACATTATGCCTCCTATACCAATAAACCCCAAGAGCTTACAGAATTAGTGAATACTATTATGGAAACCCACCAACCAACATGGGCAGATTGCCGCCAGCTCCTGTCCACTCTATTTACGACAGAGGAGCGGACACGAATTAGAAAAGCAGCTATTGATTGGCTGGCGGATAACCCTGTAGCTCCAGAACAAGGGGTGGAAAGAATAGATAATCGGGAAGCGGCCCAGAGAGAATTCCCGAATGAAGACCCCCGATGGGATCCAAATACAGAAAGAGGATCCAGAGCCCTAGCCCGTTTTCGCCAAGGCTTTCTACAAGGCCTGAAAAGGGGGGGCCAGAAAGCTATGAACCTTTCCAAAGTTGCAGGAGTTATCCAAGGTATAGATGAGAGCCCAGCAGAATTTCATGAAAGATTAACTGAAGCATATAGAATGTATACTCCCTATGATCCCGATGCACCAGGAAGTTTATGTATGGTGAATTCTGCTTTTGTAAATCAGTCTCAACCAGACATTAGACGTAAATTACAAAAACTAGATGGGTTTGCGGGCATGAATACAACTCAGTTATTGGAAGTCGCTCATAAAGTGTATGTGAATCGTGATAATGAAAGGCAGAGAGAATGTGATTGAAAGATGAAGAAGAAAGCTGATTTTTTGGCTGCGGCCATAGTTGAACAGAAAAGGGGAGGTACCCCTAGTCGACGGAGCAGAGGAAGGGGGCGGGGCCGAAGTGGAAGCCGGCCCCAACTAGGCGTAAACCAATGTGCCTACTGCAGGGAGGAAGGACATTGGAGAGATGCATGCCCGCAACTCGAAGACGCCCAGCAAGATGACGAAAACAATCATCAGTGGAGAGAAGAAAGACGAGGCCGTCCCCGAAACCGCGGAGGAGCCAATCGAGAACAATTCCAGTGAGAAAGAGGAGGAGCCATACAAGCATTGGCTACGACAGCCCATGATGAAGATGACGTGGATTAGGACAGACCGGGCTCCGAGTTTGCTTTAGGTCTCCAGGAGCCTATGGTCGGAATACAAATAGGAGACCAAGTTATGAACTTTATGGTTGATACTGGAGCAGAACATTCAGTAGTAGATAAAAAGATAGCCCCATTTTCTACAAAAGCAGTCACCATTGTAGGAGCAACTGGTGCCAAAGCTACAAAATCTTTTCTTCAGAATCGTATATGCAGTCTAGGAGGACAGCAAATAACTCATCAATTCCTTTACATGCCTGAATGTCCAGTGCCACTACTGGGACGAGATATGTTAGCCAAGCTACAAGCCCAAATATCCTTCTCCGAAAGAGGAGAAATGCAAATGACAGTAAATTCCCAAGCCAAACCAGCAGGAATAATGCTGCTTACAGTTCCCCGAGAAGAAGAATGGAGATATTACATTGATGATTCTGTCCAAGACACCTATTTTGAACAAACTTTGAAAAGCATTGATGCACCACCTGGAGTATGGGCAGAAGGCAGTCCTCCAGGCCTAGCCAAACATATAGCTCCAGTAATTGTAACCCTTAAGCCTAGTGCTACACCAGTACATGTTAAACAGTACCCTCTCCCAAGAGCTGCAATTGAAGGCATCCATCGCCACTTGCAAAGATTACTGGAACATGGCCTACTAAAAGTATGTCAATCCCCATGGAACACTCCACTTCTGCCAGTAAAAAAACCTGGAACAGATGACTACCGCCCAGTGCAAGATCTAAGGAGAGTGAATGAAGCAGTTGAAACCATACATCCAGTTGTACCCAATCCTTACACTCTTCTAGGACTGATACCTGCTGAAGCTACCCACTTTACTGTACTAGATCTAAAAGATGCATTCTTTTGCATAAGATTAGCCCCTGTAAGTCAGATATTGTTTGCATTTGAATGGCAGGACCCCATCTCTGGAAGAAGGGGCCAACTCACTTGGACACGATTACCCCAAGGATTCAAGAATTCGCCTACCATCTTTAGTGCTGCACTGAATCAAGACCTTTCAAGCTATCCAGTGGCCCCGGGGAAGAGAGTGCTTCTCCAATACGTGGACGATCTGCTGATAGCTGCCGTATCAGAAAGTGAATGCATACAAGCCACTAAAGATCTCTTGCAGTTACTAAATGAAGCTGGATACAAAGTTTCCAGAGTAAAAGCACAACTATGCCAAAAAGAAGTGAAATACTTGGGATTTCGTATAACCCAAGGAAGCCGAAAATTAGGCAGAGAAAGAAAAGAAGCAGTATTTTTATTTATTTTTTTATTTAGACAGTTTTGTATACCGCCTTATCCTTCAATCAAAGCGGTCACAACACAATTGGGGGATACATTTAACACGCAGGGATATGAGACACATACACTAATACTTACAGGGAACATGGGCAATGGAGGGTTAAGTGGCTTGCCCAAGACCACAAGGAGCATCTGTGGGACTAGAAACCCCAGTCCTTCCGGCCCAAGGTTGCTGTCCTCTAGTGGGATTTGAACCTCCGACCTTCCGGCCTGAAGTACCTTGCCCCAACCACTAGGCTACTCCTCCTCCCTATGCAGAATTCCAACCCCAACAACCAGAAAGCAAGTCAGAGCCTTTCTGGGAGCGGCAGGATATTGCCGAATCTGGATTCCCAACTTTGCCCAAATTGCCAAACCACTGTATGAAGCCACAAAAGGAGAAGAGAAGTCGCCACTGGAGTGGGGACCTGAGCAGGATACAGCCTTCAAGACGTTAAAGGAAGAATTAATGTCATCACCAGCCCTTGGACTACCAGATGTTCACAAGCCTTTCCACTTGTTTGTACATGAAGCACAGGGAAATGCCTTAGGCATGTTGACTCAGAAATTGGGAAATTGGGAGCGACCTGTAGCATACCTATCAAAACAATTGGACACTGTGGCCAAGGGATGGCCACCTTGCCTGAGAGCAGTCGCAGCTACAGCATTGTTAGTGAGTGAAGCAGACAAGCTCACACTAGGACAGAATCTACGAGTCACTGTGCCACATGCAGTCCTTGCCCTCATGGAACAGAAAGCAAATCATTGACTCACCAATTCCCGAATGTTAAAATATCAGAGCATGTTATGTGAAAACCCACAGATACAACTGGAAGTGAGTCATGCCTTGAATCCAGCCACATTGATACCCGTTAGTGAAGAACTCCCAGAACATGATTGTATCGAAGTCATGGACACTGTATTCTCCAGCCGACCTGACCTGACAGATGTGCCCATAGACAATCCTGACCAAATCTATTATGTAGATGGAAGCAGTCTCATTCTCAATGGACGACGCTGTGCCGGATATGCAGTTGTTACTCAATATGAAGTCGTTGAGTCATCAGCTCTAGCCTCAGGCACATCAGCCCAGAAAGCAGAATTGATAGCCCTTACTCGAGCACTATTACTAGGTGCAAAACTTGTGTTGAATGTATATACAGATTCCAAATATGCCTTCACTACCCTACATGCCCATGGAGCTCTCTATAAGGAACGAGGGCTCATCACATCCGGAGGAAAATCAGTCAAGTATGGCCCCGAGATACTGATGTTACTTGATGCAGTATGGGCCCCAACTCGTGTAGCTGTCATGCATTGCAGAGGACATCAAGCAGGAAAAGGAGAAGTTGCCCGAGGAAATAGGTTTGCAGATGCCTCAGCACGACAAGCAGCTATGACAGGACAAATTACACCACAAGCCATGCCAATGCAAGCAGCATTGTTTCCAGTACCTTTAAACTTATGGACACCACGATATACCACCAAAGAATTAGATTACTACTGTAACAAGGAAGATGGAGTACTGAAAGATGGATGGATTGAGCTGCCACCAGCAGAGGGCAGTCAACCCCCAGGACGAATAGTAATTCCCGAATTGTTAGGACCATCCTTTGTCAAAGCCTTTCATGAGGCCACCCACTATGGGAAAAGTGCTATGGAAAAAGCACTCAGACCACATTTCTACATTACCATGTTGACGACCATATCAGCTTCAGTAGCACGCCAATGTCTAATTTGTGCCAAAAATAATGCCAAGCAAGGTCTCACACCAGCACCCCGAGTTCAGTCAGGAGATGTAACCCCCATGCACCACCTGCAAATTGATTTTACTGAAATGCCAAAAGCCAATGGATATCACTACCTATTAGTATTAGTCTGTACTTTCTCTGGGTGGGTAGAAGCCTTCCCAACCAGAACTGAAAAAGCTCGAGAAGTCACCAAAGTTTTACTGAGAGAGATTGTCCCTAGGTTTGGAATTCCAGCAGTAATAGGGTCAGACAATGGGCCCTCATTTGTCTCCCAGATTACTCAACAGCTAGCAAAAGCTTTGCAGATACAATGGAAGCTTCACACTGCATACAGACCCCAGAGTTCAGGGAAAGTTGAGCGAATGAATCGTACCCTAAAAGCCCAAATGTCTAAGCTTTGCCAGGAGACACACCTGAAGTGGCCCCAAGTGCTCCCAATAGCTTTACTCAGAATACGCTCAGCTCCTGTGAAGTCAACAGGTTTTTCCCCTTTTGAAGTTCTGTATGGTAAGCCCCCACCAATAGTGCAGGGAATTACAGGAAGTCTAGCCCAAATTGGTTCAGAAATAACCAGGCAAGAACTCCTAGCTCTTAGTTTTGTTCTGCAGACTCTCCATGCGTGGATCCAAGACAAGTTGCCTATCAACTTGACGGAACCTTTGCATCCCTACCAGCCTGGTACCTCGGTGTGGATCAAAGATTGGAAGAAGATACCGTTAGAACCCCATTGGAAGGGACCATACACCGTCATCCTGTCTACCCCAACTGCAGTAAAGGTAGCAGAAATCGATTCCTGGATCCACCACAGCAGAGTCAAGCCTGCAGCTGATCCCGAACCTGAACAGTGGACAGCAGAACAGCATCCTGATGTACCTTTGCGAGTTACTCTGAGACGGCAACCAGCAGCTTAAATACTCTGTCACAGTGCCTTGCAGTAGCCAAGCCTTTCGAAGAGGATTACTGTTTTCCATACAGCAAGAGTTTGTTTTAACGAACCTCATGTGTGTGATTTTACACACTACTTTGATGCTACATTGATTGACCATACTTCAAAAGCCAACTGAAATTGCTAAGTTGGTTAATGTATGATGGACAACTTGAGGATCTTCAATCAACACTCAGCACCCATTGAATTGCTTTATTAGCGAACGGGACGAAGAAAAGAACGTCGTGGTCAAGATCTGCAAGCTGAGGATTCAGACGAACTCCAATCAACATGTATCTTTATCTTTGCTTTGCCCTGGTTGCCTGTTTTGGAGGCTTTGAACTGACTCAAGCCTTACCTCCATGCACTGCTTGCATTACTTCTACTCGAACTGGACTAAAAGTACTTCAGACTTTGATTTACCATTCTTACTATACCTGCACTGGTAAAGTGACTCGGTGTATTTATAACACCACTGAACTAAATGTTTGCACCAAAGGTAAATCTAGAGTATGCTATAATCCGCATCAGAATCCATCCTATTACACGTTGGAAATACGATGGAAGGACCTATAATTAATGCCACACAACCACTTAGAGATCCTAGTAGACCTGCTGTTTTGAATTTTGATGCATGTGATGTTATAAACAGAGATAGTCGCTCCAAATGTGGTACCTGGGAAAAAGCATATCGTAATGACCATAAGTATATGTGCCCAGAAGGTGCCACAGGATGGGGAAAGTGTACAGGTAAAAAGGATTCATATAGTACTGCCACAGCAGCAGCTTACTATTGCCCAAATTGGGAATGTGTTTTTTATGCTACATGGAATGATGGTATAGTAGAAGAAAAGATAGATAATCGAGTGGCCACTCTAACTAAGTCAAAAACAGATGACAAATGTAAGAAAGGTGCTTGTAACCCTTTACAATTATGGATACGTAATCCTAATGTATGGAAACAAGGATACAAGTTTGGTTTACGTATCGCCGGTTCCGGATCAGATCCAGGAACCATTGTGTATATAAGATTGAACACCCAAGCCCACAAGTCATCTAAATATCACATCCATAACACTTTTTATGAGGCCATGCATGTAAATAAGTTTGAGATCCCTCATCCTTCTCAGAATTTATTCTTAGAATTAGCTGGAGCAGTAGTATCTAGTCTTAAAATCTCAAATTGTTATTTCTGTGGCGGAACCCAGATGGGTGACCAGTGGCCATGGGAAGCTCAAGAATTAAATTATTCTCTGACTTACAATCAGACTGAATTACACAAGACTACTAGCGAATGGGTGTTAGCGCACTCAATTGTTGGACGTCTTTGCTATACCAGAACTGGACCTCAGTTCACCCAACAGGTAGGACAGCTGGTCTGTCTTAGCCAGAAATTCTATAATGACACTACCAAAAAGACGTCATGGTGGTCAGGAATCAAAAAACCCTGAACCTCCTAATCCATTAGCCAGATTTCCTGAACTTGCTGATTTATGGACTAATCTTGCCAAAACCCATGCTTGGCAAGCCCCACCTGGCCTGTATTGGATCTGTGGAAACCGAGCGTATGCTCGACTCCCGCCACATTGGGGAGGAGCATGTGTCTTAGGGACCATCAGACCTTCTTTCTTCCTCCTACCTACAGAACATGGAGAACAATTAGGATACCCAGTATACACTACCCACAGACACAAAAGAGCACTGAGACAGAAGAGAGCACCCCTCCAAGTAGGCAAGTGGGAAAAGTGGAAGGGTGATGAGTGGCCGCCAGAAAGAATCATTGAATATTATGGGCCTGCCACTTGGAATGATGATGGTATGTGGGGCTATCGAACCCCAATCTATATGATTAATCGTATTATTCGCTTACAAGCAGTAGTTGAAATAATAACCAATGAAACTAGCCAAGCTCTTACACTTTTAGCTAGACAAAATACTCAGATGCGCACTGCTATATATCAGAATCGCTTAGCACTTGATTGTTAGCAGCTGAAGGAGGAGTATGTGGTAAGCTGAATTTAACCAATTGTTGTTTAAAAATAGATGATAAGGGTCAAGTAGTTGAAGAACTTGCTAAGGATATGCAAAAACATGCTTATGTGCCAGTACAGACTTGGCACTCACTGAAGTTTCCTAACTGGTTTGCTAACCTTTTCTCATGGCTGGGAGGACTTAAAACTTTCCTTATACTAGTACTAATAATTATTGCTGTTATTTTGCTGTTACCATGTATAATCCCATGTTGTATGCGTTCTATTCATAGTGCTATTGAAAGTACAGTAGAGTGGAAGACCGCAACTAAGATTATGGCCTTATACCAACCAAAACCTCCTGCATATAGTCAGAATCCCATGACCATAGTATAACTATTTTGAAGTGATTTAATTCTCACACCTTATTAAGTAATAGGGTGAGATTAATCAAAGGGGGGAATGTGGCAGGTGAAGGCCCGTGATCCACAGTGTCTGACATAAGCAAGCAAGCCTAACTAGCTTGACCTGTAAATGAAGCTTGTGAAGAGGCCCATAGGAATTGCACATCCCCCAATATGCTGCTGTAGAATTAGAACTCAGTAAAAGTATTGAATTAAGCTTAGACAAGCAGAACAGATGGAAAAATACAGAAATTTATGTTTAAAACTGCTGACAAAGAAGTTACAGAGCCCTGCTTCCCTACACGTACAAACTAGCTGAGTGGCCTTGGAAGTAGGAAAGTAACAAGTTGGTGAACTGGCCATTGTAATTGAGACTAGAAGGGGGGTAAGCAGGTGCTGAGCCCACTGAAAGAACATAATTGGATAATCATATCAGTACCGGGACCAATAGAAGGGGTACGGGAGGTTACCGGGACCAATGAAATGTTTTTCTATACCTAGAATGAAGCTAAAGTCTATAAAAGTTGTTGTATTGCCAGAGAACATCGCTCAGCCATTTTGAAATTGACTTTGCTTGAGACTTGTGCACAAATAAATGATTTGGACCTTCTGAACAGACTCCTGGTATCATTGGTTTGTCTGCGCTCTGCTGCTACATTTTTATCTTTCTTTTTTATATCTTTTTATCCTTTTATTATTCTGTTTATTTCTCCATTTAAACACAATTCTAATATATACGTACATTGTCTACCTTTTTGGTTATTTTAGACTTTTCATATTTATTCATTTTATCATTTTTTGTATGGTTACCCTCTTTTTTTTTTTTCTTCTAGTTTGGATGCCCTTACTAATCTGTTGTCATACTTCTGTAGTTCATTGATTCATTCGCATATTAGTTTTTTATTGCATTATTATTTATTTCTTAACATGTTATTATTTATTTATTGATTGCTGCAAATGTGTATGTATTTATGAATACCCATATTGTTTTATTGTGTATCCATTAGTATACATGTTTTTAATCTTGTTGCTTCATCTGCAGTTCCAATTCATGGTTTAAGTGTACTATTTTAAGTAATTCATATTTCATTTTATCTGTCAATATTTATGGTTTTTACTTATTTATTCATTTCATGTGCACTAATGATTGTTCTTAGTCCTTTTTATATTCACATTATGATTTTTATTTTTAATATTTGTGTGTTTAGCCAATGAGCCCCTGAAGAAGGTGTTGCGAAACACGGTCTGTGTCGGGCCTGGCTGGTTTTCATTTGAATAAACAGTTCTTCCAATACAATCCACGGTTCTGTTTGGTCTTTGTCTTGGCACGTGGATAAGTGCTCCTTCGTTGGTTCCTGATTGCTCAAATTATGACATGGTAACTACAAAGCCTCCATGTTAACTGTTGGGGCATTTCCAGTATTAGCTCATACAGTTAACACAGAGAAAATACAATTAGCATGCATTGGCAGCACTGCAGATAGTGCAGAGGCACTTAATGTTATTTATTTTTATTTTATTTATTTATTTATTTATCTATTTCTTCTATACCGCCCCTTCCAGAGATCAGGGGTGGTTTACATGGAACAAGTAAACAAATTTGTATACTAATGTATACATTACATGGAACAGAGATTTTTTTTAACTTTATACAGATAATAGTTATTAACAGAGATTTATAACATTGTAACTTTATACAAATAACTGTGCATTAATTGTCAAAACTATTTACATTTTATATACATTAATAAGTTTCTGTAGCGTAGTGTTGATCAGAGTTTATTGAGGTTATTGAGGTTATTGTTAAATGCTCTAACAGTTAATGCCCAGTAAGTCAGGCCTTGACAATTTTTTTTAATTTAGAAGGCAGAGGCTGAGACCCCACCCCACTCCACTACCTCCATCAAAGTTGAAGAACCAGTGGGGGAGAGGGGGCAGGGGCCGCAGAATATTGTGACCCATCCCATTCTGCTACCTATTAGGGGGTAGGGAAATCCCCTCTAAAGTCTACTATAGCTCCTTCAGAGCCTGCTTTACCAGGCTATTTTTGGCCAGTAGTTTATTCTATTCAATGGCTATAGCAAGATCCTCAGCAAAAGCCCTACTAGTTTCTTTCTTGGAAATGAAATGGTGGCAGAAATGTACAGTCCCTGGGGTTACTGCTGCATTCAACTGAATGCAGAAAGTAGGATGCTGAAGGTGTTGCACCCAGCCCAAAATGATTCTGTTGCAGAATTACACCAGGTTATTGCTGACAAACACAAGGTTGAGGTTGTGATGTTACTTCCATCAATGGCTTTTAATGGTTTTAGGTTGCTTTTGCTCATGCACTTGGGTGAAGTTCTGTGTGTTCACATAGGCTTCCACTAGTATTGCAACGATATGCCTTTGTTTAAATCCAAGAGCTATTTAAATCAGAAAAAAATACAATGTGTGCCTTCAAATCAGTCCTGACTCCTGGCGACCCAGAAGCTCCTGGGTTTTCTTGGCAGTGTCACCGGAAGTAGATTGCCAGGCCTTTCTTCTGAGGCAATGGAGGGTTAAGTGACTTGCCCAATGCCACAAGGAGTGCTAGTGGGAATTGAACCCTGGTTGCTTGGTTACCAAACCAGTGCTCTAACCACTAGGCTACTCCTCCACTCCTTAAATCAGAAAAGGCCTCCCTTTTTTCAACATACTAAAGATCTCCAATACACAAATATAAATAATATACTTTAAATTTCTCTAGTGCTTTAAAAATTTTGGGAAAATTGTATGGCAGAAGTCACAATTTCTGTAGTTAAATGCACAATTAAAACAAAGTTTGGAAGAACCCTGCATGTACAAAGCACACAAGTAAAGGTTAATAAAATATAGCATTGAATGATACCTTTTTATTAGAGTATTTTGATGCATTTCCTGACTTGCTTTCTGACACTAACTCAGCTTCAAAAAGCTAGTCAAGGAAGTGTATTAAGCTATTTCAGTAACAAATTATCACATTATATTTGTTTTAACTTGTTTTCATAAATTCAAGTAGACTGACACAGCAAATGTACTACTAATGCTATGTGGCCATAATTTGCTCTTTCAAAAGCAATTATGTTTGTATGGGTACAGTGCTCCCACAGCACTGCACCCATCCATGTTGCCTTCCCAAATGTGAAGGGGGAGAGGCAACACAGTAAGTCGTGCAGTCATGGGACGAAGGGCAGGCCACTGCCACGGCATGTGGAATTTAAGGGAGGAGGGCTGAATCTTGTGGGGGAGGGGTGAAGGGGAGAATGAGGAGTCTTTCTTGCAGAGAGGGAGAAAAACAGTGCTTATCCCTGAAGGAAAAGGGGAAGGGACAGTACAGCGTAGTTACTCATCTATAACAGGTAATCTCCAGGAACAGCAGGAAATTTAGTCTTCACATATGGTGATGTTGGTATTGACAGCATCCCATAGGAAAGCTTTTGGGAGCATCGCACTGTGCCTGCGTAGCTGCCTTCCTATCTCTCCCTCCTCAGTTGAGTTTGTAGCTGAGAGGAAAAGGAGAGTAAAAAAAAACCCTACAACTCCTAGGGGAGGAGGGTGGGTTGTGAAGACTAAATTCCTGCTTTTCCCAGAGTTCACCTGTTACAGGTGAATAACTACGCTATCTCCAGGAACAAGCAGGAATGTAGTCTTCAAATATGGGACTCCCTAGCTCCCAGATGCTAGAGAAGTGACCTCAGAACCATTGAAGGTTTGCCTCAGGGTAGGGTTCAAGAGGTCATGAATCCTTCATTGATGTCTGGTATCGTTAAGGTCTGGGATGGAGGGTAGGAGTTGGCCTTAAGTATGAAAGAGGTGCTGGAGAACAGCTTGACCAAACATGGCATCCCAGTGGGAGTCCTTGTCTAGACAGTAATGAGCAGCAAAGCTATGGACAGAAGACCAAGTTGCTGCCTTGCAGATTTCATCAATGGCCACAGAGAGTAGATTCGCCATTGAGGTAGCTGCTGTTTGGTGGATGTTGGAATCCTGGTGCAGAAGCGGGGAAACTTGGAATTCTGCAGTGTGGCAATCAGATCTATGTCTGGAGTTCCCTAGGTCTGAAAGATGTAGGATTTTGTGTCTGGATGGAGGGACCATTCATGAGGAAGAAGGATCCGATTCAGCTTGTCTGCCAAGACATTGAGCTCCCCTGGGAGATACACCGCTTGAAGATGTATATGATGAGAAATGGCAAAGGACCACAGATGGAGAGCTCCTGGCAGAGGGGCCAAGAGCCTGTTCGACCCTGGTTGTTCATATAGAACATGGCCACCTGATTTTCTGTCCTGACTAGGACCCTTTGTGCCCTAAGGTGATCTTGAAACACACTGAGGACATCTGAGATAGCACAAAGCTCCAGGAGATTGATCTGGAACTGTGATTCCTATATTGCCCAGAGGCCTTGTGTAGAGAGAATGCCCAAGTGAGCTCCCCAACCCAGTTTGGAGGCACCCGTCGTCAGGGTGCATTGATGTGGAGCCATCTGAAAAGGTGGCCCAACAAAGAGATTTTCTAGAGAACACCACCACTGGAGGGATATGGAGAGAGGGGCAGTGACTTGGATCTTGTCCCTGAGGTGGCATGAGGACTGTGTCCATTGAGAGGCAAGTGTCCACTGGGCTGTACACATATGTAGGCGGGCATATGGGACAACATGTACTGTTGAGGCCATGTGCCCCAGAAGCTGCAGCATTTCTCTGGCAGTCAGATGATCTTGGAGTAGCACTTGGGAGACTAGCTTGATGAGATGGGCACAGCAGAGTTGGGGCAGAAACGCCTTGGCCTGCTGTGTGTCCAGTAAAGCTCCTATGAACTCTGGTCTTTGAACTGGAGCAAGCTGGGATTTTGAAAAGTTTATGACAAATCCCAAGTGTTGTAGTACAGTGATGGTACCATGCAAGGAAAGCTGAACCTCTTGGGAGGTGTCTGCTCTTATGATTCAGTCGTCTAAGTGAGGGAAGACAAATATCCCTAGAGATCTTAGATATTCGGCTATAACCGCCATGCACTTTGTGAAGATTCTTGGGGCAGATATGAGTCCGAAGGGAAGGGCTCTGTATTGATAATGTTTTCCCTGAAAGATGAATCATAGATATTTCCTGTGTCCTGGATGGATGAGGATATATATGTACGCTTCTTTAAGATCTAGAGAACAGAGCCAGACCTGAATCTGGAGGTAGGGAAGAAGAGTCCCGAGAGAGATCATTCTGAACCTCTCGCGGACCAAAAACTTGTTGAGGTTTCTGAGGTACAGGATGCGCCTGTACCCTCCGGTCTTTTTTAGTATGAGAAAGTATGGAGAGTAGAACCCCATTGCCTGTTGGGATATTGGAACATCTTCTATGGTGCCCTGAGATAGAAGAGAGGACACTTCATCCTGTAGGAGAGTAGTGAGTGGGGGTTGCACGTGATATTCCTCCACAAAAGTTGAGAGGGGCAGAAATTACAGATGAAGTTTGTACCCCTCCCAAACTATGGTTAGTGTCCACTGTTCTGAGGTGATAAGATGCCATCTGTGGGCATAGTGACACAGTCTGCCTGCTATGTGGAGGGGGTGAGGGTCCTCCAGAGGCAGGCAGCTATATTCCCTAGAAAAAACGTCAAAAACCAGGCGCGGACTATGGCTGCAGAGCTGATTGAGTCTTAGTTACCTGTGGCTTCTTCTGTTGTTTGGGAGGCTGTTGCCTCTTTTGAGGACCCTGAACCTGGTACTGAGAAGCAGAAGGATAAGAAGAGTAGGCCTTCTTTGCAGGTGTCTTTTTCCTAGCAGGGTTGGCTGTTGTCCTAGACAGTCTATTTAAAGTAGTATTCTCTGACTCCAACTGAGAAGCCAGTCTTTGCCAAAAAGGTTTTTTCCTGCCAGTCTATGCCAAAAAGGTTTTTTCCTGTGCAGGGTATGTTGCCTAGTTTATCTTGAACCCACTGTTCAAGATCTGAGGCCTGTAGTCATACAATCCTGCATGCACTAATGCAGATTGCTGTGGCTCTGCTTGTGCACTCAAATGCATCGAAGGTTGCTTTATTGACAAACTTTCAGACATTCTGGGCATGCTTGACTATAGCAAGATAGTCACCTCTCTTATCATCTGGAAAAAGATGGGATATGGCCTCAACATCCCAAATAACCTCCTTGAGGAACATACCCATATAGAGTATGTAGAAGTTTATCCTGGCTGAAAGCATGGAAGCCTGGAAAGCGTAGTTACTCACCTGTAACAGGTGTTCTCCAGGAGCAGCAGGAATCAGTCCTCACATATGGGTGACGTCGGCGCCGACGGAGCCCTCGCGGAGCAATTTTCCCCAGCTTTCAAAGAAGCCTTTGGGAACTGCAGCGCGCATGCGCGGTCCTCTTCCCGCCCAAGGGTGCCATCTTGCTCAGTCTGATGACATAGCTAAAAGACAGCAAAAAAACGAAAGCACAGAACTGCAACTCCAAGGGGAGGAGGGAGGGTTGTGAGGACTGATTCCTGCTGCTCCTGGAGAACACCTGTTACAGGTGAGTAACTACGCTTTCTCCAGGACCAAGCAGGAAGTCAGTCCTCACATATGGGACTCCCAAGCTTAAGGCTACCGGAGACCCTAAGCACAAAAAGGAGCTCCCTCAAGCTCAGCAGCACAGAAGGAAGGAATCTTCTCTGAATACGTCTCCAACCGGTAGCCCAACATCCGGGATGGAGGGTAGGAGTTGCCTATACCTCGAAGAGGTTACGGAGGACTGCCTGTCCGAAAGCACAGTCCCTGCGGGACTCCCTCTCTATGCAGTAATGGGCCGCAAAAGTCTGGCTTGAAAACCAAGTAGCGGCCCGGCAGATGTCTGCCAATGGAACAGAGCGGAGGTAAGCCACTGACGTAGCCTTCGCCCGAACACGATGGGCCGTGACTCGACTTTCCAACGAGAGGCCGGCTGCCTCGTAAGCCCAAGCGATACAGTCAGCAATCCAGATGGACAGAGTACGCTTGGAGACAGGGAGCCCCAACTTATTGGGGTCATAAGAGACGATGAGCTGAACAGCCCTTCTGTGCCCCCGCGTACGGTCAAGGTAGAAGGTTAACGCCCTTCTACAGTCCAGGGTATGCAGGACCATTTCAGCTCGGCTGGAGTGTGGCCTGGGAAAGTAGGTCGGAAGCACCACCTCCTGGTTGATGTGAAAAGGGGAAACCACTTTGGGAAGAAACTTAGGGTGAGTCCGTAGGACTACCCGGTTCTTGTAGAACCTAGTGTACGGAGGATCAGACACCAGGGCCTGCAGCTCACTAACGCGTCTAGCAGAAGTGAGGGCCACCAAGAACAATGTTTTCCAAGAAAGAAAACGAAGAGGACAGGTAGCCATAGGTTCAAAAGGCGGACAGGTAATCCGCTGTAAAACCACATTGAGATCCCAGTCCGGGGCTGGTGGGCGCAAAGGTGGTTTAAGAAGAAGGAGGCCTCTGAGAAAACGAGCCACCAGAGGGTGGCTGGAAAGAGGTCTGCCATCCACCGGCATGTGATGCGCAGAAAGAGCACTGAGGTGGACCTTGACCGAGTTGGACTTAAGTCCAAGATTGGAGAGGGAAAGCAAGTACTGCAAGACCACTGATGCCGAACAGGAGAAGGGATCTTGAGACTGCTGAGCACACCAGACGGAGAACCGACGCCACTTAAGAGCGTAGGACTTCTGGGTGGAGGGCCGCCTGGAGGCCAAGGCGACCTCTTCCACATCTGGAGGCAGGCGGAGGGGAGCAAGGACTACCCTTTCAGCAGCCAGGCCATCAGATGAAGGGACCGGAGGTTGGGGTGCAGGAGAGTCCCCTGATCCTGTGACAGGAGGTCGGGCTGAAACCCCAGAGGAAGAGGGGTGTCCACCGCCAGCTGCATTAGAAGTGGGAACCAAGGTTGTCTCGGCCACCGGGGAGCCACTAGGATCATCGAGGCTTTGTCCCTGAGAACTTTGAAGAGTGTCCGAGACACCAGCGGCATGGGAGGAAAGGCATATAAGAGGCCTGTGGACTATGGAATCAGAAAAGCATCCGCCGCTACTCTGAGAGGATGCGGTTGTCGAGAGCAGAATCTGGGAAGTTGCCGGTTCAGAGGACTGGCAAACAGATCCATGGTGGGGAGGCCCCACTTGAGAAAGATCCGCTGAACCACCATCGGATCCAGCCTCCACTCGTGTGGTTGGAGGATCCTGCTGAGCTTGTCGGCCAGGTAATTTTCTTGACCTGGGAGATAGACAGCCTTGAGGATGATGCCGTGGTGGACGGCCCAAGAGCATAGCTTTTGTGCCTCCTGACAGAGAAGGAAGGAGCCTGTTCCGCCTTGTTTGTTCACGTAGAACATTGCAACCTGATTGTCTGTCTGTATCAGCACCGACTGGTGAGAAACCAGGTGAGAGAATGCTTTGAGCGCTAGGCGGATGGCTCGGAGCTCAAGGAAGTTTATCTGCTGAGCAGACTCCCAAGGAGTCCAGAGACCTTGAGTACACGTGCCTTGGCAATGTGCTCCCCAACCCAGGAGAGAAGCATCGGTCGTCAGGACCTGAGAATGCGGAGGGGGCTGAAAAGTCACTCCTAATACTAGGTTTGGCAGATGAAGCCACCATTGTAGAGAAGAGACCAGCTGGTCGGAGATCTGTACGGAGTCCGCCAGGCTTCCAGTGGCCTGATGCCATTGTGTGCGAAGGCACCATTGAGCAGGACGCATGTTCAGGCGGGCATTGGGGGTCACATGGACCGTGGAAGCCATATGGCCGAGCAGTCTCAGAAATTGCCTGGCTGAGACCAGGGCATTGCTGTGAAAGTGGCTGGCGAGATCCATGAGCCGCTTGGCCCTGTCCAGAGGGAGGAAGGCCCGCGCCTGAAGAGTGTCCAACCTGGCGCCGATGAATTCGAGATTTTGAGAGGGGAGCAAAGTGGACTTTGCGAAGTTTATGACAAATCCCAAGTGCTGGAGTAGAGTCACAGTGCGATGAGTGGCCTCTTGGGAAGACTGGGCTCTGATGAGCCAGTCGTCCAGGTATGGGAACACAAAAAGGCCTTGAAGTCTTAGATAGGCCGCCACCACTGCCAGGCATTTGGTGAACACCCTGGGGGTGGAGGATAGGCCGAAGGGCAGTACTCTGTACTGGTAATGATTTCCTCCCACAACAAACCTGAGATATTGTCTGTGGTCTGGATGAATAAGGATATGAGTATACGCATCCTTTAGATCCAAGGAGCATAGCCAGTCGCCCTGCTGGAAGTAGGGCAGCAGGATTCCAAGGGTAAGCATCTTGAACTTTTCCTTTGCAAGGAACTTGTTGAGGTTTCGCAAGTCCAGGATGGGTCTGAGGCCTCCTGTTCTTTTTGGTATCAGAAAGTACCTGGAGTAAAACCCTTGACCCTTCAGGTGGTGGGGCACCGGTTCCACAGCCTGTTCCTGAAGGAGACTTGCTAACTCCTGAAGGAGTAAGTCCCTGTGCAGAGGGAGTCTCGGAGGCTCCCCTGGAAAGTAGGAGGGAGGTACCTGGTGAAAGTGAAGAAGATAGCCCTTCCGAACTATGTGAAGTACCCAGGTATCCGTGGTGATGTTGGACCACCTTTGGGCAAAGTGGACCAGCCGGCCTCCTGTGCTGAGAGAAACCAGCTGAGGGGGAGAGGCTATGCTGATGAAGTCAAAAACCCCCACCCTGCTGAGCAGGGGCCGGTGGTGCAGGCTTGGGGGCTTGCTGCCTACGGGACCCATTACCCCGTCCCTTGGCCTGCTTACCCTGTGGGGGAGCTGCTGAGGCCTGATACTGAGGGTAGTATTTATAGGCAGCCGCCTTCCTCGGGTAAAAGGGCTTTTTCCCCGAGCCCTTCTTCTTTTGAGAAGGGGCAGAGGTCTTCCTTGAGAGACGAGTCCTGGTGAGAGTCTCGGTCTCGATCTGTGCAGCCTTCTCATCCATGGGCTTGCCAAAGAGGTTTTCACCTCTGCAGGGGACATCGACCAACTTGTCCTGCACCCATGGCTCGAGGTCGGACGTTTGAAGCCAAGCCTGGCGGCGTCCACCGATGCCGGCTGCGGCTACTTGAGCCGATGCCTCAAAACCATCGTAGGCTGCTCGAGAGATAAACTTTGAGCACTCCCGAATACCAGTTGACAAGGTTTGGAACCTCTGCAAAGGTTCGTCGGAGAGACCAGCAGAGAACCCGGCTATTTCTTTAGCCAGGTCCCGGAGATACATGCCCATGTAGAGCTGGTAGGTCTGGACTCGACAAGCAAGCATAGAGCCCTGGAAACACTTCCTACCGAGGGCATCCAGGCTTCGGGCCTCCCTACCGGGGGGCACTGAGGAGTGCATTTTTTGACTCTTAAGTCTATGCATGGCCGATTCCACCACCATGGAATGGTGCGGTAGTTGTGCCTTTTGGAAGCCGGGGCTCTTGCGGATTCGATAAATGGAATCGACCCGCTTGCTTAACACCGGCGACGTCGCCGGGCTCTCCCACATGCGGAAGAGAAGTCGTTCCAGCATCGGAGGAACCGGTACAATAAAGGCCTCCTTTGGGGGAGAGTCATATTGGAGGGCATCGAGTTCTTCGACTCGAGGCTCCTCCTCGGGATCCGTGGGGAAGGCCAAGGCCTTGGCCATATCCCGCACGAAGTCCGAGAACCGGGTATCCTCCGGGGGGGGGGGGGGGGACCGTCTCCGAGGTTCGGACTCGGGGGAGTCCGATGGGACACACCGAGTCCGAAAGGAACCAGGTGACTCTTCGTCCTCGGATTCCCAGGCCGACTCCTCGGAGGAGGAGTTGAGCGGCTCCGGTCGGGCGGGCATCGATGCCATCCGCCCCGACGCCGAGGGAGTCGGCGTCAACGACCTCGGTCCCGAACGGGAGGCCGAAGGAGACCGCGACCGAGGATCGACTCGAGCCCTCATGGACTCGAGGATCGGCTCGGTCTCCGGGGTCGACTTGGAGGTCGACGTCCCAGCGGTCAGGGCAGAAGCACCGGTGAGGCCAGCGATCAATGCCCGCTGCTGGTCCATGAAGGCAGTCAGACTGCTCTCCAAGGCCATCAACCTGAGTCCGAGCTCAGGAGACCCAGCAGCCCCCAACTCGGGCCCCGACGGTGTCGGGCCCGACGTCGGCTCCTTCGGAGGCGAGTCTACGAGGACAACAGTACTCACGTGAGCGGGCAAGTCCATCTCGAGACGAGGATGTTTGGAAGGCCTCTCCACCTCCGAGGACCCGGGACGGGAATCGGGGCTATGCGACCTGGCCCTCGAGGAACCAGGAACGTCCACCGATCCCGCCCTCGCGGGTTTCTTCTTCCGATGATGTTCCCGGGTAGGAGACCCCCTTTCAGAGGAACTTCGACGATGCTCAGGACCAGAGTCCCGAGACGTCAAAGCCTCTGACGAGGTCCGAGCCCGGCCGGAGTCAGAGAAGATACGTTCCCGCTGATGCTGCCGACTCCTCAACGCTTTTGAGGACATTTTGCCACACGGACCACAGATCATCGGGTCATGATCGGGTCCGAGGCAGCGGAGGCAGAAGTCGTGTGTGTCTGTAAGAGACATGAGTTTCTTACAGAGGTCACACTTTTTAAACCCGCTGGCAGCCATCGGGGGAAAAAGGGCCCCTGCGAGGTCAAAAGACCGGGCTGCCAGTGAAAAAGTAAAAAGGCGCGAAATCTGTCACGAAGGACAAAAAACCGAAAAATAAAGAACGGACTCGCAACCGGCGTCGCGGGTCCGGGCGGGAAAAGAACCGGCGTCGAAACCGAGAGAAAAAAGAGAAATAAATCAACTTTTCTGCGGGGATTCACAAACAACGTCTGTAGGGCTCCGCGGAAAAAAGAAGACTGAGCAAGATGGCACCCTTGGGCGGGAAGAGGACCGCGCATGCGCGCTGCAATTCCCAAAGGCTTTCTTTGAAAGCTGGGGAAAATTGCTCCGCGAGGGCTCCGTCGGCGCCGACGTCACCCATATGTGAGGACTGACTTCCTGCTTGGTCCTGGAGAAACATCGATGCTCAAAAGCATCGAAGGTTCTCGATTCTCTACTCGGAGGGTTAGAAAAATGTGTCTTAGAACTCTTAATTCGAAGCATCGCCGATTCCACCATCAATGAATGGTGAGGAAGTTGTGTCTTTAGAAAGCTGGGACATTCCAGTACTCGGTACATAGTTTCTAGGCATCGAGTATGGGGTGAGATCGTGAGGGGAATCTCCCACATCCGAAGCATGAGATCATGGAGAATGCGGTGCACCGGAAGGGTGGCTGCCTCCTTAGGAGCTGTTGGGTACTGGAGGATCTCCAGTACCTCTGCTCTGGGCTCTTTCTTGGATGTTACTATTATGAAAAGACACCTAGCTAGGTCTTGAATAAACTCCTGGAAAGACATGTCCTCAGGAGAGGACATGTGCCGTTCCGGTTGAGAAGAAGGCTCCAAAGGCAGGCCTTGCATTCCTCTGGAATCGAGTGACGACTCATCAGAAGCATCGGTCTCAGAGGACTCGAAGTATCGACGGGAACAGTGGTCCTGCTCTACCAGGTTCCGATACTGGTGCATGTCAGTATCGGGCTGGGGAATCTGCTTGGAGAGGGCCTCAGTATCGGGGATGGACTCGAAGGCAGGCATGGGTGGCAGTGAAACCAGCAGCATGTATCCCGTAGTAGAGTGCATCAGTGCCATTGATGGTGTCGGTGCTGATATCAGTGGTACCATCAGCAATGGTTTGATCGGAACAGAAGCTGACAATAGAGCTACCAAGCTCCACTTGATGGCCAAGATACGCTGGTCTATGGAGCTCGTCGATGTTTGGGTATCAGTAACGGAAGCTTGCGTCACCGTCCCAGAGCATGGCACCAGGAGCTCTCCTGAGGTCAAGGCCTATGGAGCATCCTGGAAGCCCTCGATGGCTTTGGAGGACAGGTCTTCCTGCCGGGGCTGTTTGGCTGGTTGATCTACCTCCAAGCCCCAACACCCAAGGCATCTCAATGCTTAGAACAAGATCTACCTCTGGAGGGGTGATCTTTCTTCGATGAAGACCTGTGCTTAGATACCTGAGATCCATGAGAGGAAGATGATGATCTCGATGAAGTCGATGCCAAAGAAACCGCATCCGAAGGAAAGAGAGTTCTAAACTTTGAGGTCTGGTTCTGCAGGCCTCTCTTTGTCATCTTTTTACAAAGGGGACATTCTGATGGTTGGTGATCAGGCTCGAGGCATTTTAGACACCAGTCATGAGTGTCAGTAGCCGAAATGGTACTGCCACATTTAGAACATTTCTTAAAACCACTAGTTGGTTTTCTCCATAGTGTCAGTAGACAGTATGGCAGGTTTAAGACCTAAAATGGGATCAATGTGCCTGAAGAAAAGTTTCTCTCTTTTTTTTTTTTTTAGATAGAAAAGGAAAAGAAAGAAAGAAGAATCAGGGAACTGAGAGCGAGAGACAGTCCCGGTGTCGACGGGAAGGCAGACGCTGACCACAAAAAAGGAATTAAAGAATTTTCTGTGGTGACAGGATTTGCTTCCTGCTAGCTCCATGGAAAACAAAGAATTGAGGAGGGAGAGTTGGGAAGGCAGTTATGCAGATGCAGTGGAATGCTCCCAAAAGCTTTTTCTATTGGATGCTGGTGAGTGTTCCCGCATGGGCTCCGTCAGTACCGACGTCACCATATGTGAAGACTACATTCCTGCTTGTTCTTGGAGATCAAGAGTAACTTAAGTGGGAGAGGAAAGAGAAGGAGAAGGAGCCAATCTTTGGAACATATAGGGGGAGAAGCTGTCTCTTTTGCAGAAAGTTGGGAAGGTCACTCCTGCAGAGCGTTCGGAGAAACAGAACCAGACACCGGAAATTAAAAAGAGATAAAAAGACTAATGCTGATAGAGAATCTCTGGAGGAAAGTCAGCGAAAACAGAGCCAGTGGCTGGGAAGGAGAACAGGCAGAGTCACTGAACAAGACCCCGGGAAGGCCACTGCTCACTCACTCAGGCCTTCATTTGCTAATCTTCTCGCAGTGCTACTACTCATAAATGAGAGCGGCAGATTTAAGTTACTGAGATCCACCTATTCCTCCTTGTCGAGCTCAAAGGCCAAGGTCTGCAGGTCCAGCTGCATAGCAGCGGCTGGGTCTCAGGGAAGATAGAGCATGGTGGCGATGGCTCTCAGTCCTGCATCAGAACACTTGATGGCACTGGCAGCAGGCCAAGCCCAGCTTGGGCCTGCATGGTGTGCCGGGGCCCTTCTCATACTTCACCACTGGGTTGTGCATCACTACGGAAGATACCATCTTGCAGGGCAGGAACTGTTGTACTGGTCTTGAGGGTCTCAAGTCTTGCATTGGGCCAGCTCCTACTTAGAGAAAACGACATGTTGCACAGAACAGGAAGCTACAGGGGTTCAGGGCAAGGAAATCCCAAGTGCCAGAGAGTAATATGTAGTCGCTATGGCAATCTGGCACCTGGGATTTTTCGATCCCTGAAGGTAACCATGTGTTAACTGAAAGAGGCAGTCCAGACCCAGTCCCTGCTCTTTTTAATGCTATGCAGTTAACCTGGGAATTAGTGCAGGCTATAAGTCATGCTGTTGCATTAATTATTAGCATGGGCATGTGCTAACAGGGTGCCAATTCCCATTGTAACTGCATGATGCATCTTAGTAAAAGTTTCCCCTTAGTATGTAAAACAAAAGCAAAGCTGTTAAGGCATTTCATGTTTAAATAATACAGTTTAAAACTTTGATTTCTATTTTTATTTATAGACATAAATAAAAAATACAAAACTTTACAGTATTAGGTTACAATTAATTATTTTTATAAAAATTCAAATAATACACTCTCAGTGGAAGAAAACAAGAGTGTCGTCGCTTCAGCTGATTAATCAGGTCATCTGAACTGCTGAATAGATGACCATGTGATTTCAATCTCTTGATAGTTAAATATTTTCAGTCCTATTTTGAATGAGCAGGCTGTCTCTAGGTAGATCGTTTATTTTTAATTAATCTTCCAAGAAGAAACATTTCCACGTGACAGAGAACTACAACTGCCAAACCAAAAGCCTGCAATAAAAAAAATATTTTTTTCCATACAGCATTTATCATGGTCTCTTAATGTCTTCATGTTTTATGTTTATGTTTTATTGCACTTGATATACCGCCATTACATTTAGAACATAGCGGTGTACAGTAAAGCAAAACCTATATTCTATATTACCAAAGGGCGGCATAGTTTAATTTTGATGTGATTGTTCTAACCACATAACTTTTTCAATAAGAGAAATAAGCCTAATTTATTTTTGTTTGTAAGGTTTGATCGATTAGTAAGTTGTACACATCAGTGAAGAAGAAAACACTTCCATTTTGCAAAAATAAGCCTTGAGAAAAATAACGGGTGAACTCCGGGAACAGCAGGAATTGAGTCTTCACATATGGGTGTCGTCAGTACCGACGGAGCACACGCGGGAACGCTCCCCAGCATCCAATAGGAAAGCTTTTGGGAGCATCCCACTGCACCTGCATAGCTGTCTTCCCAGCTCAGTTGAGTTTGTAGCTGAGATAAAAGGAGAGAAGGAGAAAAGAAGAGGAAAGGTACAACTCCTAGGGGAGGAGGGTGGGTTGTGAAGACTCAATTCTTGCTGTTCCCGGGGATCATCTGTTACAGGTGAGTAACTACGCTATCTCCAGGAACAAGCAGGAATGTAGTCTTCACATATGGGACTCCCTAGCTTGGAGATGCCAGAGAGATGACCTCAGAACACAGGGCTAAGTAGTAGGTCAAATGTCCTCCAGGGATATCTGGTATCAGAACCCGGGACGGAGAGTAGGAGTTGATCTAAGTCTGAAAGAGATGCTGGAGAACAGCTTGGCCAAACGAGGCATCCCGGCGGGGGTCCTTGTCTAGGCAATAGTGAGCAGCAAAAGTATGGACAGAGGACCAGGCTGCTGCTTTGCATATTTCATCAATCGCTACAGAGCACAGATTTGCATGGAGGTAGCCATTGCTCAAACACTATGTGCAGTGACGTGACCCTCAAGAGAGAGTCCTGCACTGTCGTACGCAAAGGAGATACAATCTGCTATACATTTGGAGAGAGTTCGCTTGGATACCGGTAGTCCTAGGTGACTGGAGTCAAAAGCGATGAAATGTTGGGAAGCTTTTCTGTGCTCTCGAGTTCTCTGGAGTTAAAAGGCCAGAGCACGTTTGCAATCCAGAGTATGAAGGGTTACTTCTGCCCTAGAAGAATGAGGTCTAGGGAAGAAAACAGGGAGATACACTGACTGGATCAAGTGAAATGGCGAGACCACCTTTGGCATAAAGTGAGGATGAGTCCTAAGGACTACCTTATCACGGTGGAATTGTGTATAAGGAGGAACAGCCACCAAAGCCTGAAGCTCACTGATGCGCCTTGCTGAAGTGAGGGCAATAAGGAAGGTGACCTTCCAGGTAAGAAACTTCAGGGAAGTAGTGGCTAGGGGTTCAAAGGGCGGCTTCATAAGCTGTCCTAAAACCACATTAAGGTCCCATGCCACTGGAGGTGTTTTAATGGGAGGCTTAGTTAATAGAAGCTCTCTCATGAAGCGTGCTACAAGCGGTTGAGGGAGATGGGCTGACCATCTAAGGGTATGTGGGAAGCCACTATGGCACTTAGGTGGACTCTTACCGAATTGGTCTTGAGTCCAGAGGAAGAGAAGATATTCAAGTAATGTTTCCATGAGTGCTGAAAAGGAGTTAAGATCCATTTTCGAACACCAGAGAGAGAATCTGTGCCACTTGAAGGTGTAGAAGCGCCTTGTGGAAGGTTTCCTAGACGACAAAAGGATAGCTTTCACTTGTTGAGAGAGGCTGATGCCCTGGAATTTCCTGCCTTCAGCAGCTATGCTGTTAGGTGTAAGGACTACGGATTGGGATGTGGCAGTGTCCCGTTCTCCTGTGAGAGGAGGTCTGGGGCAGACCACAAATATACTGGTTAAACTCGAGAGAGACGTAGAAGCAGAGGATACCACGGTTGTTGTGGCCAACGCGGGGCTATAAGAATCATGCATCCCCTGTCTCTCTGGAGTTTGAAAAGAGTTTTGGGGATGAGGGGAATGGGAGGGAAGGCATATAGGAAGCCCTGACCCCAATAAAGGTGAAAGGCATCTACTGCTTGGCTGTTGTGGACAGGGGTTCTGGAACAGAAGCAGTTTAGTTTGGCATTCTGAGGACTTGCAAACAGGTCTATGTCTGGAGTTCCCCAGGTCTGGAAAATGTAAGCAACCCTGTCTGCATGGAGAGTCCACTCGTGGGGTAGTAGTACCTGACTGAGCTTGTCCGCCAAGAGATTCTGTTTGCCTGGGAGATAAACCACAAGTAGGTGAATCTAATGTATGACGAAAGATCATAGGTACAGGGCTTCGCTGAAAAGTGCCCAAGAGCATGTTCAGCCCTGCTTGTTCAAGTAGAACATGGCTACCTGATTGTTCATGTGGACTAGAACTGTGCGGAAGCGAAGGTGGTCGTGGAACACCTTGAGTGCATTGTGGATGGCTCTGAGTTCCAGTAGATTTATGTGGAGTTGTGACTCCTGATAAGACCAAAGACCCTGCGTGGAGAGGTTGTCCAGATGAGCTCCCCAGCCCAGTTTGGATGCATCTGTCATCAGGGTACATTGATGTGGAGACTTCTGAAAAGGTGACCCTATGAGAAGGTGTTCTGGGGATTGCCACCACTGGAGAGATGAGGCGAGACATGTAGAGAGTTATCTTGTCTCCCAGACGGACGGATGCTTAAAACCACTGGGAAGCCAGGGTCCATTGAGCTGCACGCATGTGTAGATGAGCGTATAGAACCACATGTACAGTAGATGCCATATGACCCAGGAGTTGCAGCATTTCTCGAGCAGTGAGAGATTTTGAGGGCTGCTTGGGATACAAGCTGGATGAGTCGAGCACAACGGGCTTGAGGCAGAAAAGCCCTTGACTGTTGAGTGTCTAGAAGGGCTCCTATAAACTCCAAAGTTTGAAAGGGATCGAGCTGGGACTTTGGAAGATTTATTACAAATCCCAAGTGTTGCAGCACTTGCATGGTGCGCATGAGAGAAAGATTGGCTTCTAGAAGTGTGCTTGCCCAAATGAGCCAGTCGTCTAAGTAGGGGAAGACAAATATCCCTAGAGTCCTTAGGAATGCAGCTACAACTGCCATGCGCTTTGTAAAGCCTCTTGGGGCAGAGGTGAGGCCAAAAGGCAGATAATGTTTCCCCTGGAACAGGAAACGCAGAAACCTTCTGTGTTCTGGGCGGATAAAATGTGAGTATATGCGTCCTTTAGATCTAGAGAACAGAGCCAATCTTGACTCTGGAGATAAGGGAGAAGAGTACCTACGGAGATCATCTTGAATTTCTCCAGGAGTAGATACTTGTTCAGTTTTCTGAGGTCCAGGATGGGCCTGAATCCCCCTGTCTTCTTTGGAATGAAGAAGTAAGGAGAATAGAAGCCCAGACCTTGCTGGGAGAGTGGTACTTCCTCTATTGCACCCTGCGAGAGAAGGGAGGTGACCTCCTGCAAAAACAGAGTGGTGAGAGGGGGTTGAGAATTGAACTCTCTTAGAAGAGACTGGGGGGGGGGGGGTAGACTTCGGAAGTGAAGTCTGTACCCATCCCTTACGATGGAGAGAGTTCAATGTTCTGATGTTACAAGATGCAACCTGTGGGCAAAGTGACATAGTCTGCCTGGAATGGGGATGGAATCTGGAATCTCCAGAGGCAGGACAGCTATGTTCTCCAGAAAGGAGTCAAAGACCCTGAGGAGTTTGGGACTGCTGAGGTGGCTGAGACCTGGGAGTCTGAGCCTTTCTTTGTTGTTTTGGTTGTTGTTGCCCTTTTTGAGGAGCATGGATGGGACAGTGCACCGCAGGGTTGTAAGAAGATTAATACTACTTTTTCTTCTTGAAAAATGGCTTCTTTATCTTCTTCTTAGCTGGGTTGGCAGTTGATCTAGAAAGTCTATTTAGAGTGGTGTTCTCAGACTCTAATTAAGAACATAAGAATATAAGATATGCCATACTGGGTCAGACCAAGGTCCATCCAGCCCAGTATGCTGTTTCCAACAGTGGCCAATCTAGATCATACGTAACTAGCAGTTTCCCCAAAAGACACAGGTTCAACAATGCTTGTATTGGGTCAAGCAGTGAAATCCCGGGTCTCTTTTAATAGTGGTTTATGGACCTTTCCTCGAGGAACTTGTCCAAACCTTTTTCAAACCCAGCTACACTAACAGCTTTTACTACATCCTCTGGTAACAAAATCCAGAGTTTGATTACACGTTGAGTGAAAATATATTTTCTCTTATTAGTCTTAAATAGTTTACCCTGTAGCTTCATTGCATGTCTCCTAGTCTTTCTATATTCTGATGACATAAACAATCGATCTACGTTTACCCGATCCACTCCATTCATTAATTTATAGACCTCTATCATATCTCCCCTCAGCCGTCTCTTTTCCAGGTTGAAGAGCCCTAACCTTTTTAGCCTCTGTTCATAGGGGTATCCTTCCATCCCCTTAACCATTCTGGTGGCTCTTCTCTGTACCTTTTCTAATAACGCTATATCCTTTTTAAGATACGGCGACTAGAATTGCACACAATATTCAAGGTGCGGTCGCACCATGGAACGATACAGAGGCATTATAATATCCTTTGTTTTATTTTCCATTCCTTTCCTTATGATACCTAGCATTCTATTTACTCTCTTGGCCGCCGCTGCACACTGGGCGGAGGGTTTTAACATGTTATCCATGATGACGCCTAAATCTTTTTCCTGAGTGGTGGTTCCTAATGTGGAACCTTGCATCGTGTAACCATAGTTTGGGTTGTTCTTTCCTAGGTGCATAACTTTGCACTTGTCTACATTAAATTTCATCTGCCATTTGGATGCCCAGAATTCCAAATTATCAAGATCCTCTTGCAATTTTCCACAATCCTCATGGATTTGAACAACTTTTATTTTCAATTTTTATTGAGCAATGCAAACATGTAATAAAACTTTTGCTTTCATTTTTCAATACAAAACCCCGTCAAACTCCTTTTCACTCCAATTTACTGAAATCCGTCACCCCCTTTCCCTGTCCCTTCCCCTCAAATATCCCCTCCTCCCTCCCCATCCACCCTCCTTTCCCCCCTCACTTTCCCCTGTAAGTACACTAACATATTCTGCTATTCATTTTCAAACTTTGATCTCTTCTGCTTACGAATTGCCGTTAAGTGTTCCATTATATATATATATTGTGATGGCAAGAGTGTAGCTGAGTCTATTGATTGGGAAGAAAAACAGTCATTTACCTTTAAGGAGAGATACAGGCAAGAAAGCAGTAGCTCTCAAACTGCAGGCAGAGAAAAAAAACACACGTAGTTGCTGAGTGCAGGCCACGCCCAAGCTCCGCTAATCCAGAGGCAAGCTTGGAAGTTAATAAGAAACACCTGGGGGAAGGGCAGTGCACGGGAGTTCAGGCACACTCTTATAAACCCCAGGGAATAGAAGGAAAAGAGAGCACCAGGAAGACAGAAGGAAGGAGCACCAGGAAAACAGAAGGAAAGAGAACCACCAGGGAGACGGAAGGAAAGAGAATCACCAGAGGCCTATCCAGGGAGAACGCTGGAGAAAGCAGTGGGGTTCTCAGAGGTGAAAGCCACGACCCAGAAGGAAGCCAGTACTGCAGGGGAACTGCATCTGGTTCTGGAGACAGGGAAGCTGTACCTGGGAGGAGTGCTGACGAGGAGCAAGATACAGTAGCAGCAGTTTATGAACCTGCTGGGAAACTGCCAGCTCCAAAAAGGTGCGTGAATAAACCTGTAACAAAAAGTAACTTGAGCCAGTTAGAGGCATTGTGTCAGTTACTGAAGGAAAAGAATCTCCACGTGCTTGGGGAAAAACCTGTGCATAAGGAAAGGTCTCACTGGAGGAAAGTGTTAAAGCTTTTAGAATATATTAAGCCTGAGCTTTTGCAGGGTGACTTGAAATCAGAGTTACCAGACTCAAGTTATGAGGAGATGCAAAGAGATCCTTATGAATCTGACAAGGAGTCAGATGAATCATTAATGGACTGTTCTCTATGTAAGACGACAAAATAAGGAGTTCCTGGTTTGAAAGAAGAAAGTCTTAAAGCCTAAAAATGTTCTACAAAGCAGAGAGAGGAAACAGGGATAATGTTGCTTAGCTAGAGTTTGCTAAGAATCCTGTTTTATCTGAAAAAAAGAACCTTTCTTATGGGTTTTGTGAAAAGAATGAAAAGCTTTATTTTGAATGCTGAAAGTTTTTGGAGAAACAGCTACATGTGTTTGAAAGCTAATTGAAGCACTTACAGTGCCTTGCTTTGGATAAAAGGTCTTTGGAATCTTGTTTGGAGAAAAAAATCCTATTTTTGTTATGCGTTGAGCCTTTAAATGCTCTTTAGGAAAAGGAAATAATAAATTCCTGTGTTTGCCTTGAAAACCCTCGGGTCTCAACATTATTGTCTTGAAACCACACAACTACAACTCCCAGAAGCCTCGGCCCTGGGAAGACTCCAACCATTCTTTATTTAAAAGGACAATACAAAGGCAGGTCCGTGCCTATATGCGGTTGCCTGGGCACGGGTTGCGACAATATATATGACTCAACCTGTCTTCGCAATGCTCTATTCTAGGCGGCTTCTCCTGTTTCCACCAGTATGCCACCTCACACCAGGCCGCACTAAAGCATGCCATAATTTGCTTTCTACCCTTCTGGGGTCCTCCATCTCTCCACCACCCAAACAGGAAAATTAGAGGGTCCCTCCTTATTTCCACCCCCACCACCCGTTTTATCCACTGTTGAATTTCTTGCCAGAATAGCTGGATCTGTGGGCATATCCACCACACATGTTACATATTCCCCTCTTCCCCACAATTCCTCCAGTACCCCTTTGATACTGCAGGGTACATCTTATTCAACCTCACTGGGGTATAATACCATTGCATTACCACTTTATGCCAATTTTCTCTAATTGCAATGGAGATAGGCATTTGCTTAACCTGTCCCAGAATGGCCTTCCATGGTACAGAATCCAATTGCATCTCCATCTCCCGTTCCCAGGCCTTCATATATCCTACTTTCTCATCTTTTTTCTGTCCCCCCCCTCACTGCTTTGTATAGCCCTGATATCAATCCCCTAGACCGCTTTTTCCCATACCATATCATCTCCAACTCAGTATAGTCCCTCATTAATCCCTCCTTACCTAGTTTTTTTTCAAATAATGTAATACCGGTCCATAATGAAATAGTCCCCCCTCTCCTAACTGGTAATCCTCTCGAAGATCCTCATATGGAACCCATTCCCCTCCATCCAAAAATTGATAGAACCACCTAAGTAAGGCCTTTCCGTTCCCATATCTTAAATATCCCTCCTTACTTCCCTGGTTTGAAATCTTCCGTATAGCACAAAGCTTGCATCACTGAGAATTTAGAATCCCTCCCATCTCTCTTACTCTATCCCAAATCTCAAGAACATGACTCAAATACGGGTACCCATCCCTTCTTGAACCCTGCTCCCTCCTACCTAGCCATGGAAGTGCCTCCAGTTTCTTCCCCCTTAATCCTGCTTCCTCAAGCTTCACAAAAGTCTTCCGTTCGCCTCCCTCCCTCCAATCCATCACATGCCTAATCTGAGTTGCCCAATAATAAACCAACAAGTCTGGGACCCCCAACCCCCCCGACTCACGGGACCTATACAAAGTTGTTCTTGCCACTCGCGGTGATCGCTTCCGCTAGATAAATTGAAATACTTTACCCTGACGTTTCCTCATTTGTCCTATTGGGATTGCTATAGAGAGTGCCTCGAAGAAATAAAGTACTCTGGGAAGTATATTCATCTTGACTGCCACTATTCGGCCCAGCCAAGGCATCTCCATATCCATCCAATCTCTCAAATCCTGTCCCACTGCTTTCCATAGTTGAGGGTAGTTTGCCCCATACAAATCCCCAGGTATGGCTGTTATTTGCACCCCCAAATATTTAATTGCCCCCTGTGCCCATTTAAATGGGTACTGCCTTTTTATTCGCTCTATTTCCTCTTCTCGAATATTTATATTAAGTGCCTCCGTCTTATCCATATTCATCATGAAACCTGACACCTCGCCATACCTCCCAATTACTGCCAAAACCCTTGTTAACATCCTTTCCGGCTCAGATAGCATTAATAGAATATCATCTGCAAACAAGGAAATCTTAAGCTGTTGACCCCTACCCCAATCCCACAGACTCCCTCTTCCCTTTGTATCATCTGTGCCAAAGGCTCCACTGCTAGCGCAAACAACAATGGAGATAGTGGACACCCCTGTTTTGTGCCCCTTCCCAAGCCAAACACCTCTGAATAATTACCATTGATTCTTACCCTTGCTTGAGGTCTATGATACAGTGCCTGCACCCAAGATATATACTTAGAACCAAATCCCATCTTCTGCATTACAGCAAACAAGAATGCCCAATTAACTCTATCAAATGCTTTTTCCGCATCTACAGATAGCACCATCATATCTATCTTCCTACTGCCAGCTTCCCAAATCACCTCCAACACCCTCTTAATATTATCCGATGCCTGTCTCCCATAAATAAATTCTGTTTGGTCTATATCTATTAAAGTGGGCAACCCTGATGCTAGCCTATTCGCCAACACCTTCGCCAAAATCTTCACATCAGTATTGAGTAAGGAAAGTGGACGATAGGAACCACAACACAAGGGATTCTTCCTCGCCTTTGGCAAACCGTGATCCCTGCCGTTAACATTTCCTGGGAAAGTTCCCCTCCCCCTCCTCTGTAATGCCATTAAACATCCTTTCTAAAAAAAACCACCAACTCTTCCCTAAAAGTCTTATAGAAGGAATTTGTCAACCCATCTAACCCTAGGGCCTTACCCCCCCCCGGCATTTCTTTAATCACCTTCTCAATTTCTTCCCGTTGTATACGTCCCTCCAACCTCGCCCCTAACTCCTCCCCCACTGCCGGCAGCTCCGTCCCCTCCAAAAATTCCCGAATATGCCTTGCCTCACTCTCATCTCTAGCTTGCGCATATAATTCAGAATAGAATTGACAGAACCTGTCCCCAATTTGTTTTTCCATCCTTAAAATCCCCCCCCCGCCCCTTAATTGTCACTATTGCATTGGCTACCTCCCTTTTCCGCAGTTTGCAGGCCAGTAATTTCCCTGCCCTGTCGCCCCACTCATAAAATCTCTGCTTTACCCTATCCAATTGAAAAGTGCTAGACTTCAACTGCAATTGATTCAGCTGCAAACACAGTGCATTCAAGTGTTTTAATTGCCCCGCCCTCCCCTGCTTGCTATATTGCTTCATAGCAAGTTTAATTTCCTCATGCAGTTTCTCTTCTCTTTCTTTCCTTATCTTCTTAAACGGGGCCGCACATATAATCAGTCGTCCCCTAACTACCACCTTCATCCCCTCCCCACACCCCTACATCCCGTACCTCGCCATTATCATGCATCTGCCAATACTCCTGGAAACACTTCTTTACATCCCTAATCACTTCTTCCTTTTTCAGGAGGCTCTCATTTAACCTCCAGAAGCGGATCCCTCCCTTCCTTTGTCCTTCCCCAATTTCCAACCACACTGGTGCATGGTCTGACCATGTTATATTCCCTATCTCCACCTCCCTCACCCTTGTTTCCAATATTTTGTCCACTAGTATATAGTCTATCCTACTAAAAGTCTTATGGGGACATGAATAGAAGGTGTATTCTCTGCCCCTCTTGTTATGCTCCCTCCAAATGTCGGACAGATGGTATTTCTTAATCAATCTTTTCACTATACGTCTACTTTTCGCATTCCCATCCCCCTCCCTCATTTGCCGGTCCCACCCCGGCTATATGGCCAAATTAAAATCCCCTCCCATCACCAGCTTCCCTTGTACGTTATGCTCTAACAGCCCACCAACCTCCCTCCAGAAAATAACTTGTCCTGAATTTGGTGCATACACATTTACCAGCGTAACCTTCTCTCCTCTCCACACAGTATTAATACTCTGCCCCTTTTACCCCAAATCATCTTCCCTACCTGAAAGGGTCACCCTCTCCGTATCAAAATTGCCACCTCCCCTTTTTTCTCCCCCCCCCCCTTCTTTTCCTTCCCAAAATACCTAATCAGAAATTGTTTAAAGGCCAATAGTCCTTCATCCTTAACTTTGAGGTGAGTTTCCTGTACCATTATAATATCCCATTGTAATCTATCTGCCTCCCTCAATAGCTGTCTTCTTTTTTGCGGACTATTTAGCCCTTTAGCATTTATTGTACCTATTCTTATTATCTATCTGTTGAATGTATGTTAGTGTACCTCGCTTAGATCTCCCTCCCTTCATCCTCCCCTCCCCCCTCCCCCATTAGGCAGCCTCTTTCTCGGAAACTGACCAGACATGCGAAGTGACTGTCTAGTCCGCTTCTACCCCTATCGCTCCTTGTATCCCCCCATCATCACAATTTAGTGTCCTCTTCTCTTAATGTCCACCCATTCCAGAGAGCTCCCCTCCCTTTTCCAATCCCCCCATCTTGTTTCCTTACAGAACATAATGCTTTCCATTTTTCTTTGTAACCCCTCCCCTCACATCATGAACATTCCTCTTTAACCAACAATTCTTTAAGCATTATGAAAATTCAACATGAAAACATCAAACTGGTCTCACAGTCCATTCTTCCTTTATATAGCCTCGAACCAGGCCCCCTGAAAAATGTCCTCAGCTTCTTCTCCAGGCCTTCCACGAATGTGTTAACCACTCACTCGTCTCCGTATTCACCTCTCATCCCATTTCCTTTGAAGCTCTGTCCTCTCCGTGCTTTCCCTTTGAAAGTCTCGCCAATCTTCTGCCATTAGCTGGGACTCGCTGCCATTTCAAGCCCCCAATATTGGAGACTGATGACATGCTTGCTTTGATTTGTCCCCTCAAAGTCTCTGGAAGGTTCGATACTCCAAGTTCCTTTAAAACGTCCCAAGCTTCTCTACTATTTTTTGCCTGTCGCGATATCCCCTTCACTGTTATCAGTAGTCCAAAGGGGTATAGCCACTTATATCTCAGTCTTTCTTTTCTCAAAAGCACTGTTACTTCTCTCAACTCTCGACGACGTTGTAGGGTGCCCATAGACAAGTCCTGGTATAGTTCAATATTATGTCCATTCCACTGAAAATGTCCCATCTTCCGAGTCGCTCCCTGAACTCGCTCCTTTGTTTTATAAGAACTCACGCATACCACTATATCTCGTGGCCTATTGTCTCTTATAGGGCCCAGACCCCTGTGTGCCCTTTCTAGTTGCACAGGCACCTCCCCCGCTGCATTTTCTGATTCCGCTTCCTGCAGAAGGGCTTCAAAGACTTCCATTATTACTTTATCACAGTCCTTGTACTTAGGATCTTCAGGAATACCTCTCACTCTCATATTGCACCTCCTCGATCAGTCCTCAAGGTCCTCTGTCTTTTCTTTTAGGTGTTCTTGTATCTGTTTCAACTCTTCACATCCTTTCTGTAGGTCTCCCATCACATCCGCCAGCTGATCCAGTTGGTTTTCTGTTTCTTCCACCCGAGATCCAAGGTCTATTATATCTTGCCTTAAAGCTTGTAATGTCTCTTTCAACTCAGTCTTAATCCCATTGCTTTCTAATTTAAGCTCATCTTTCAGCTCTGTAAGCCGGTGTTTTAACATTTCTGCCACTCCAGGGTTCCACGTCCCCTCTCCTTCCTCTTCTGCTTCTCTCCCCGCTTCGGCAGCCATTTTCTCTTCTTTCTCTCCCTCCTTCCCTCCCTTAACAGGGGTATAAGAGAACTGGAACTCCACCAGCTTTTTCCGGGCAGCAAGGCCTCCCCTGGCTTTTTCCATTTTCTATGTCCAGCCCCTCTCTGTATACCAGTGCCTCTTGTATACACACTGAGGCAGAATCTATTATTATAATTACTTATTATTATGGCCTCCTAGCACCAGCTCCACCACCAGTGTTCAGCTTTCCCAGCCAGCTCTCTCCTCTTCAACCGCTTTTCACCTCTCTCGGCCACCACCTCCCGAACTTTGCTGCCTCAGGCTCTGTTTTGTCTGCCGTGATGTTTCTCCCCGATCCTCCTGGCCTTCTCTCCTCCGGAGTGCCCTTCTGCAGCATTCTGCGCCATTTTGCCGCCTCTGCTCTCTTATACTGCTCTCTGGGGGGCTTAACGCTGCTTCGGCCCGCTCCTCTGACGCTCACTCCACTCACCACCTCTTCGCTGCTTTTGGCAGCCCAGTTTCCTTCTCCCGTGGGGCCTCGCCGCCTCAGACACTGCTTTGCCTGTCATGGCGCTTCTCCGCTCTCCCCCTGGCCTTCTCTCCTCCGGAGAGCCCTCCTGCACTGTTTTTCCCCCCTCTGCTGCCTTCGATCTCTCAAGCGTCTCTCAGGAGACTTAGCGCTTCTTCGGCCTGCTCATCCAGCGCTCACTTCTCTCCCCGTCTCAGCACCACTTTTACCGCCCGATTTCCTTCCCCCAGAGGGCCGTTATTTCATTGGTAGGCAGTTCGGGCAGCGGAGCTCCTTGCTCATGCCGCCATCAGACCCAGTGACATCACTTCCTCTCTGGATTTTAACAACTTTAAGTAGTTTTGTGTCATCTGCAAATTTGATAACCTCACTCGTTATTCCCTTGTCCAGGTCATTTATGAATATGTCATAAAGCAATGGACACAGCACGGATCCCTGGGATACTCTAGTATTCACCTTTCTCCTTTAGGAAAATTGTCCATTTAGCCCTACCCTCTGCTTTCTATCTTTTAACCAGTTCCTGATCCACAATAGTACAATGTCTCCTATCCCATGACTTTTTAGTTTTGCCAGAAGTCTCTGATGAGGGACCTTGTCAAAGGCTTTCTGAAAGTCTGCATACACTATCAACCGACTCACCTTTGTCTACCTGTTTATTCACACCTTCAAAAAAACATAACAGATTAGTAAGGCAAGATCTTCCTTGTCTAAAGCCTTGTTGGCTGTCTCACATGAAGCCATGACTATCTACATGGGCAGTAATTTTGTTCTTTATTATGGTTTCTACCATTTTTCCTGGTACTGACGTCAGGCTCACCGGTCTGTAGTTTCCTGGATCACCCCTGGAACCCTTTTAAAAAATTGGCGTTACATTGGCGATCCTGCAATCTTCAGGTATTAGAGATGATTTTAATGATAGTTCACATCATATTACTAATAGCAGGTAAGCAATCTCATATTTCAGTTCTTTCAACACCCTTGGATGTATACCATCCGGTCCAGGTGGTTTGCTACTCTTCAGTTTCTCAAATAGTTGTAATACATCTTCCTGGTGTATCAATATTTCTTTCAATTGAGATGCCTTATCCTGCCAGTCCTTGCCAAAAAGGTTTTCACCTGTGCAAGGTATATTACCCAGCTTGTCTTGAACCCACTGTTCAAGATCAGAGGCTTGGAGCTAAGCGATCCTGCGCGCACCAAGGCATTTAGCTGAAGTTCTGCTGATACATTCAAAACAGTCAAAGGTTGCCCTGTTAAGAAATTTGGAAACATTTTGGGCATGCTTCACCAGGGTGAGATATCAGTTCTCTTATCATCAGGGAGAAGAGGAGCCATCAACTCCAAATCCCTAGCCACCTCTCTAAGAAACATAGCCATGTACATTAGAGTATATAGGAAATGATTCTGGCTGATAACATAGAGGCCTGAATGCATCGACGACCTCCCTGCCTTGAGGGTTCGAGGAATGCGTTTTGGCACTTTTAATTCGACGCATTGCTGATTCCACCACCATGGAATTACGGTGTGGTAATTGCATCTTCTGGAAGCTGGGGCATTCCGGAATCCGGTACATAGTATTGAGCCTTCGAGTATGTGGAGAGATGGTTAAGGGTGTCTCCCACATACGAAGTATGAGGTCGTGAAGTATTCGATGAATAGGAAGAGTAGCAGCTTCTTTTGGGCCTGCGGGGTATTGAAGCATTTCAAGCTCCTCAGCCCTAGGTTCCTTCTCCGAAGTCACGGTGATGGAGAGGCCCTGAGCAACATTGTGGATAAAATCTTGAAAGACATGTCCTCCGAAGAGGACTTGCGACATTGTGGGGACAGAGATGGATCCTCTTGTACCCTTGTACCGGTTGATTCATCATCCGACGAATCGGAGTCTGAAGAGTCGAAGTATCAATGGGCCAGGTGCTTGCACTATGCCCGTACTCAATACTGCTCAAAACCGGCATCGGAAAGTTTTGATGCCGGAACATTGGTACCAGAGACAGACTCGAGGGCTGGCATCAGTGGTAGCGTGGTAAGCAGCAAAAATGTCGATGCTGGTACCTTCGGTACCGTTGTTGGTACTGATGGCTGGGGGATCTACTGTAGAGGCTTTACCGGTACGGAAGCCACTAGCAAGGCTGCTAAGCTCCGCTCAATAGCCAGGATACGCTGATCCTTGGAGCCCGTTGATGCCTGGGTATTAGTACCTGAGTTGCAGGCCACGATCCCTGAGCATGGTACCAAGAGTTCTCCGGAGGTCGAGGCCTTGGGAGCATCCTGGGCCCTCACTAATGCTTTGGAGGCAAGGACCTCCCGCCGGGGCTTTTTGGTCGGTGTGTCTCCCTCCAGGGCAATGCCTCAGGCATCTCGATGCTTAGAAGATCTACCCTTGGAGAGCCAGCTAGTCTTCAACGAAGACCTGGGTTTCGATACCTGAGATCCCTGGGAGGACGATGAAGCTCTTGATGAGGTCGATGCTATGGACATTGCATCAGTGGCAAAGAGGGTGCCGAGTTTCGCAGCTCTGTTCTGCAGGCCTCTCTTTGTCATCTTCCTACAGAGAGGACAGTCAGTTGGTTGATGATCCGGTCCCAAACATTTTAGACACCAGTCATGGATGTCTGTGGCTGAAATTGTACTGCCACATTTGGAACACTTTTTAAAATCACTAGCTGGTTTGTCCATTTTGGAAAACAAGGCTTAAGCCTAAGATGGCATTGATACCCTGAGGGAAGGGATTCTCCCCTCAGAAAAGTTTTATGGTTTGTTTGTTTTTAGAGAGAAAGTGAGCACTGCCAGGGTTGGTATCAGCGTCGACGGTAAGGCAGACGCGACCACAAAAAAATAAGAAAAAAAATCAAATTTTCTGCGGTGACAGGAATTGCTTCTTGTCAGCTCCATGGAAAACGAAGAACTGAGGAGGGAGAGCTGGAAAGACGGGAAGGCAGCTACACAGGCGCAGTGGGATGTTCCCAAAAGCTTTCCTATTGGGCACTGGGGAGCGTTCCCGTGCGGGCTCCGTTGGTACCGTCACCCATATGTGAAGACTACATTCCTGCTTGTTCCTGGAGATAGTCAGTTTTTAAGCAAGTTTCAAGAGATTTAGGATAAATTGCTTCAACATCAGATATTAACGATATTACAAGCTAGGCAGGATGAATTAAGAAAGTAGGCAGGTATTAATAAATATCTAATCTAATTATCAAAAAACATCTGAATATATGGAAGAGCAAATTTTTCAGGTGATGTCCAGACACAAAATGGGATAAATCCTTTAGAAAATGTGACCTACGCTTGGCATGTAGGCAGGCCCAAATTTAGGCAAAAGCAAAATAGGCAATTCTCTAGGATGTCAAGTTTTGAAAGTGTCAAATACTCAGGCCAAAGAAGTGCCTGCTCCTGCCAATGTTAGGACAATGTATATGTGCTGTTTCAGAAGGGTACTACTCTGGCTGGCACAATGGCCTTCCTCTGCTCCTCTTCTAGCTCTCCAGTCTTTGGGATCTCTGACACAATCCTCTCTCCCCCTGCTCTCTGGGGTCTGCTGTCTGGCCCTGCCTTTGAATACCAAAATCTTAAATTTGGCCCTACATTTAGGAAAAGATATTTAACATTTTCTATGGAATAAGCATGCATTTTTTAAAAATGGTTTGTAGTTAGTACCTGAAAATAAAATATTTTCTAAAAATAGAAGCATGGCTGGCCAGATGGCTCAGAAGTACAATGTACCACTTTGTAGGAATATTATTATGTGTTGGCTTGGTTAATTAAGAAAAAAAAAAGTTAAAAATGGACAATAAAAGGGGCAGGTGCAAATGAAGATTCATGGTACTGTATCCCAAGTGGTGAATGTTCCAACTGAAATGGAGGCCCAAGGTCATTAATAAACCTTAATAAAATAAATACAAAGAGAAAGAATTCAAGAAAAAAAGCACTTATCTTCTCCAAAATGCAATGAATATGTGTAAGGTTTCAAGGGTCCATATGGAAAGTAAGACACGTCTCCCCATATCAATTTAAGGTCTTATTTATCTAGGATGGTACTATGACAGTCTCTTGAAATTGTTTCCTTGCCATTTACCTGACACACTATTTAACGATCCACAGATGTGTATTTTATCATTTCATAACCATTATTATTACTATCATCATTTCTATTGTGCTACAAGGTATATACAGCACTTTACAGAAACACATAAGACAGTCCCTGTTCTTTGAGAGCTTAAAATCTTTTTGACAGGAAAATAAGTCTCAACAAAACACAAGAGTCTCTGAGTTAAATGGCAAGACCATGATAGGGAAGATCTAAGTAGGATCTATAGCTGTGATTAATTGAGGACAGAAACAACAAATGGTAACAACCACTTATATAGCAAGATACTGTAGGTTAATAGAAAGTTAAAATGAAGACAAGGACCATTTTAATTTGGTGAAACATCAAATCTTAGGCTATAACCAATCTATATAAGAAAAACAGGAACGGGGGTGGAAGATGAAAGGGTGGACTTATTATTGCAAAACTGAAGTGTTTGTTTGGAGGAGGGGCAAAGCAGCAATGTACAAGTACATGCAGGGTATGCACACACATTTATACCTGCTTCAGAGCAGGTATAAACTTGTGTTGGTATTTACGTGTTATTGAAGCTGCGGGTTTTTTTTCATTAAATCTCAGTTTATTTATTTAACGGGTTTCTATATACCGCCTTTAAGCCAAGGCCACACTGAGATTCTTGAATTTTTTCTAGATAGCTATTTTTCTATTATTTCTGCAATGTCAACAATGGCTGAAATCCTAGTTTCACTGACAAAGCGTAGTTACTCACCTGTAACAGGTGTTCTCCAGGAGCAGCAGGAATCAGTCCTCACATATGGGTGACGTCGGCGCCGACGGAGCCCTCGCGGAGCAATTTTCCCCAGCTTTCAAAGAAAGCCTTTGGGAATTGCAGCGCGCATGCGCGGTCCCCTTCCCGCCCAAGGGTGCCATCTTAGCCAGTCAGATGACATAGCTAAAAGACAGCATAAAAATTTGCAAAAAAACTAAAGCAGATAATTGCAACTCCAAGGGGAGGAGGGAGGGTTGTGAGGACTGATTCCTGCTGCTCCTGGAGAACACCTGTTACAGGTGAGTAACTACGCTTTCTCCAGGACCAAGCAGGAAGTCAGTCCTCACATATGGAACTCCCAAGCTTAAGGCTACCGGAGACCCTAAGCACAAAAATGAGCTCCCTCTAGCTCAGCAGTACAGAAGGAAGGAATCTTCACTGAATTATTACCCACCGGTAGCCCCCATCCGGGATGGAGGGTAGGAGTTGCTCAAACCTCGAAGAGATTTCGGAGGACTGCCTGTCCGAAAGCACTGTCCCTGCGGGACTCCCTCTCGAGGCAGTAATGGACCGCAAAAGTCTGGCTCGAAGACCAAGTAGCGGCCCGGCAGATGTCTGCCAATGGAACAGAGCGGAGGTAAGCCACTGACGTAGCCTTCGCCCGAACACAATGAGCCGTGACTCGACTTTGTAACGAGAGTCCGGCTGCCCCATAAGCCCAAGCGATACAGTCAGCAACCCAGATGGACAGAGTACGCTTGGAGACAGGGAGCCCCAATTTATTGGGGTCAAAAGACACAAAAAGCTGAGCAGCTTTACGGTGCTCCCGCGTACGGTCAAGGTAGAAGTTCAATGCCCTTCTACAGTCCAGGGTATGCAGGACCATTTCAGCTCGGCTGGAGTGTGGCCTGGGAAAGAAGGTCGGAAGTACCACCTCCTGATTGATGTGAAAAGGGGAGACCACTTTTGGAAGAAATTTAGGGTGAGTCCGTAGAACTACCCTATTTTTGTAGAACCGAGTGTAAGGGGGATCAGACACGAGGGCCTGCAAGTCACTTACGCGTCTAGCGGAAGTGAGGGCTATCAGGAATAAGGTTTTCCAAGAAAGAAAACGGAGAGAACAGGTAGCCATAGATTCAAAAGGCGGACAGGTGATCCGCTGTAAAACCACATTCAGATCCCAGTCAGGTGCTGGCGGGCGCAGAGGTGGTTTAAGTAGAAGGAGACCTCGGAGAAACCTTGCCACGAGAGGGTCGCTGGAAAGAGGTCTGCCGTCCACCGGCACATGATGTGCTGAAAGAGCACTGAGGTGAACTTTGACGGAGTTGGACTTTAGTCCCAGATTAGAGAGGTAGAGCAAGTACTGCAAGATCACCGACACCGAGCAGGAGAAGGGATCCTGAGACTGCTGGGCACACCAAGCGGAAAAGCGACGCCATTTAAGGGCGTAGCATTTGCGGGTAGAAGGTCGTCGGGAAGCTAGGACGACCTCTTCCACCTCTGCCGGCAGTAGAAGGGGAGCAAGGACTACCCTTTCAGCAGCCAGGCCATCAGACGTAGAGAGCTGAGGATGGGGTGTAGTAGGGACCCCTGATCCTGTGTTAGGAGATCTGGTTGAAAACCCAGAGGGAACGGATCCTCCACCGCTAGTTGCAGCAGGAGTGGAAACCACGGCTGTCTGGGCCACCGAGGAGCTATCAGGATCATGGAAGCTTTGTCTCGGAGAACCTTGAAAAGAGTTCGAGAGACTAGCGGTATGGGAGGAAAGGCATATAGAAGGCTTTTCGACCATGAGAGCAGAAAAGCATCCGCCGCTACTCGAAGGGGATGCGGCTGCCGAGAGCAGAAGCGAGGAAGTTGCCGGTTGAGAGGACTGGCAAAGAGATCCATCGTGGGGAGGCCCCACTTCAGAAATATTTTCTGAACTACCAAGGGATCCAGTCGCCACTCGTGCGGCTGGAGGATTCTGCTGAGTTTGTCCGCCAGGCAATTTTCTTGGCCTGGGAGATAAACGGCCTTGAGAAGAGTGCCGTGGCTGACGGCCCAAGAGCAGAGCCTCTGTGCTTCTCGACAGAGAAGGAAGGAGCCAGTGCCCCCCTGTTTGTTCACGTAGAACATGGCAACTTGATTGTCTGTCTGGACAAGGACGGACCGGTGAGAAGTCAGGTGGGAGAAAGCCTTGAGAGCCAGACGGATCGCTCTGAGCTCCAGGAAGTTGATCTGCTGCGCAGACTCCCACGTGGTCCAGAGACCTTGAGTACATGCCCCTTGGCAATGCGCTCCCCATCCTAGGAGAGAAGCATCGGTCGTCAGCACTTGAGCCGGCGGAGGAGACTGAAAAGGCATTCCGAGTATCAGGTTCGGCCGATGAAGCCACCACTGCAGAGAAGAGGCCAGCGGGCCGGAGACCCGCACTAAGTCGGCTAGGCCGCCCGTGGCCTGTTGCCACTGCTTGCGAAGGCACCACTGAGCAGGCCGCATATTCAGGCGGGCATTGGGGGTCACGTGGACGGTGGAAGCCATATGGCCGAGTAGTCTCAGGAAGCGCCTGGCTGAGACCAGGGACTGGCTGCGAAAACGGCCGGCTAGGTCCATGAGCCGTTGAGAGCCCTGTCGAGAGGCAGGAAAGCTCGCGCCTGAAGAGTGTGCAATCTTGCGCCGATGAACTCGAGATCTTGCGAGGGGAGCAAAGTGGACTTTGCGAAGTTTATGACAAAGCCCAAGTACTGTAGAAGAGTCACAGTGCGGTGTGTGGCTTTTGTGACTTCTGGAGAGGACGATGCTCTGATGAGCCAGTCGTCTAGGTACGGAAAGACAAAGAGGCCGTGAAGCCGGAGATAAGCCGCCACCACCGCGAGACATTTTGTGAAGACTCGTGGTGCGGAGGATAGGCCAAAGGGCAGTACTCTGTACTGGTAATGAATTCCTGCCACCACAAACCTTAGGTATTGGCGGTGGCTTGGGTGGATGAGGATGTGCGTGTAGGCATCCTTTAGATCCAAGGAGCATAGCCAATCTCCCTGCTGGAGGTAGGGCAGAAGGATTCCAAGGGTAAGCATCTTGAACTTCTCCCTGACGAGGAACTTGTTGAGGTTGCGCAAGTCCAGGATGGGTCTGAGGCCTCCCGTTCTTTTTGGTATTAGGAAATACCTGGAATAGAAGCCTTGACCCCTCAGATGGTGGGGCACCGGTTCCACAGCCTGTTCCTGAAGAAGACTTGCTAACTCCTGAAGGAGTAAGTCCCTGTGCAGAGGGAGTCGTGGAGGCTCCCCCGGGAAATAGGAAGGAGGGACCTGGTGGAAGTGGAGAAGATAGCCTTCTCTCACAACATGAAGCACCCAGGCATCTGATGTGATGTTGGACCACCTGTGGGCAAAGTGAACCAGCCGGCCTCCTGTGCTGGGAGGAACCAGCTGAGGGGGAGAGGCTATGCTGATGAAGTCAAAAACCCCCACCCTGCTGAGCAGGGGCTGGTGGTGCAGGCTTGGGGGCTTGCTGCCTACGGGACCCGTTACCCCGTCCCTTGGCCTGCTGATCCTGTTGGGGAGCTGCGGGGGCCTGATAGTGAGGGTAGTGTTTATAGGCAGCCGCCTTTCTCGGGTAAAAGGACTTCTTTCCTGAGCCCTTCTTCTTCTGGGAAGGGGCAGAGGTCTTCCTAGAGAGCCTAGTTCTGGTGAGAGTCTCCGTCTCGATTTGTGCAGCCTTCTCAGCCATGGGCTTGCCAAAGAGGTTCTCACCTCGGCAGGGGACATCGACCAACTTGTCCTGCACCCAGGGTTCAAGGTCAGACGACTGAAGCCAAGCCTGTCGGCGGGCACCGATGCCGGCTGCGGCCACTCGAGCCGAGGCTTCAAAGCCATCATAGGCTGCTCGAGAAATGAATTTGGAGCATTCCCGAATACCAGTTGTCAAGGCTAGGAACCTCCGCAAAGGTTCCTCGGACAGCCCAGCGGAGAATCCGGCTAACTCTTTAGCCAGGTCTCTAAGGTACATGCCCATGTAGAGCTGGTAGGTCTGGACCCGACAAGCAGGCATAGAGCCCTGGAAACACTTCTTACCGAGGCCATCCAGGTTGCGGGCCTCCCTGCCAGGAGGCACCGAGGAGTGCTTTTTCTGGCTCTTAAGCCTATGCATGGCCGATTCCACCACCATGGAATGGTGCGGTAGCTGTGCTTTTTGGAAGCCAGGGCTCTTGCGGACTCGATAGATGGAATCGACCCGCTTGCTTAATACCGGCGACGATGCCGGACTCTCCCACATGCGGAAGAGTAGTCGTTCCAGCATGGGAGGAACCGGTACAGTAAAGTGCTCCCTGGCGGGAGAGTCGTACTGAAGGGCATCGAGCTCTTCGGCTCGAGGCTCCTCCTCGGGATCCGCAGGGAAGGCCAAAGCCTTGGCCATATCCCTGACGAAGTCCGAGAACCGGGCATCCTCCGGAGGGGACTGTTTCCGAGGTTCGGACTCAGGTGAGTCCGAGGGGACACACCGAGTCCGAAAAGAATCAGGTGACTCTTCCTCTTCAGACTCCCAGGCCGACTCCGAGGAGGAATCGGTGGGGTCAGTCCGGGCGGGCGGAGGCGTCGACGACCTCGGTGCCGAACGGGAGGCCGAGGGTGTCCTCGACCGAGGATCGACTCGAGCCCGCATGGACTCGAGGATCGGCTCGGTCTCCGGGGTCGACTTAGACGTCGACGTCCCGGCGGTCGGGGCAGAGGCGCCAGCGAGGCTAGCGATCAGTGCCCACTGCTGGTCCATGAAGGCAGATAATCTGCTCTCCAAGGCCGTCAACCTGAGTCCAACCTCAGGTGACCCAGCAGCCCCCGACTCGGGCCCCGACGGCGTCGGGCCCGACGTCGGACCCCTCGGAGGCGAGTCCAGGAGGACTACAGGACTTACCCGAGCAGGCAACTCCGACTCCAGACGAGGTCGCTTCGGGAGACGTTCCTTCTCCAAAGACCCGGGACGGCTATCGGGGCTATGCGACCTGGCCCTCGCGGAACCAGGAGCGTCCACCGACGCCGCCCTCGCGGGTTTCACCTTCCGATGATGATCCCCGGAGGGAGAACCCCTGTCGGAGGAACTCCGGCGATGGTCAGAGCTGGAGCCTCTGGACGCCGAGGCCTCCGACGAGGTCCGGGTACGGGTGGGATCAGCGAAGATTCGTTCCCGCTGATGCCGCCGACTCCGTAACGCTTTGGAGGACATTTTGCTGCAGGCCCCACAGATCAGTTCCTCGTGATCCGGGCCAAGGCAGCGGAGGCAATTATCGTGTGTGTCAGTGAGTGACATATTTCTGTCACACTGAACACACCGCTTGAAACCACTGGCAGCCATCGGGGGAAAAAGGGCCCCTGCAAGGTCAAAGGACCGGGCTGCCAGCGAAAAACCGAAAACGAAACTGACAAGAAAAATCAGAAAAACCGAAAAATAAGAGAAGGACTCGCAACGGCGTCGCGAGTCCGGGCAGGAAAGAGACCGGCGTCGAACCGAAGAAAAAAGAGAAATAAACGACGAAAAATCAACTTTTTCTGCGGGGACAAGAAGACCACGTCTGTAGGGCTCCGCGGAAAAAAGAAGACTGGCTAAGATGGCACCCTTGGGCGGGAAGGGGACCGCGCATGCGCGCTGCAATTCCCAAAGGCTTTCTTTGAAAGCTGGGGAAAATTGCTCCGCGAGGGCTCCGTCGGCGCCGACGTCACCCATATGTGAGGACTGACTTCCTGCTTGGTCCTGGAGAAAGCATCATACTTTCTTCTTTTCGCTCTTCTGCTATATTGCTTAGTAGAACATTGAATAGAACTAGTTCCAGGACTGATCCATGTAGCATCCTACTAATTGCCCTCTTATCACCATGCACTTTTGCTCATCAAGCAACTAGTGTCTGTATAATCCATTTCCCTGCTTTTTATTTATTTATTTAAACGTTCTTCTATACCGCGCTCTTTAAAATCAGTGCAGTTTACAATTAACATTTCTTTGTACAATGCAGGGTGGACTTGCATTGTACTTACATTGAACAGGTATCGTAACTAGCTCAGTGAGGGTGGTGGAGGAGCCCTTGTTGATGGCCTTGAAGGTCATTAATTGTATCTTGAAGGCGAGTCTGCAATGGATTGGCAGCCAGTGGAGGTGTTTCAAGATTGGTGTTATGTGATCCGTCCTGGAGGCTCTGTGTAGCATTCTGGTGGCGGCGTTCATTGAGAGCTGGAGTGGGTTCAGGGTGTTCTTCGGGAGTCCCTGTAGGACTGAATTGGCATAGTCGAAGTGGGGGATTACAAGTGCTTGGTAAATTGCCCAGAAATCATCTGGGGCCAGCAGGGGTCGTAGAGGCCGGATAGTCCGTATCTTGTGGTAGACTGCCTTGACGGTGCTTACTAGTTTTTTTTTTTGTTTTTTTTTTAACAAGTCTCCTTGTATGGAATAGTGTGAAAAGGTTAGGGCTCTTCAACTTGGAAAAGAGAAGGCTGAGGGGAGATAAAAGTCTATAAATTAATGAATGGAGTGGAACAGGTTAACGTAGATTGGTTATTTATGCCATCAAAAAGTAGAACGACTAAAGGACATGCAATGAAACTACAATGTAACCCATTTAAGTCTAATAAGAAAAAATATTTCTTCACGCAACGTATAATCAAACTTTGGAATTCATTACCGGAGGATGTAGTAAAAGCTGTTAGTGTAGCTGAGTTTAAAAAAAGGTTTGGACAAGTTCCTGGAGGAAAGGTCCATTAACCATTATTTAAGAGGTCCTGGGAAATCCACTGCTTACCCCAGCAATGTGGAAGCTATGGACTTTGGGTGCCTGCCAGGTACCTATGACCTGGATTGGCCACTGTTGGAAACAGAATACTGGGCTTGATGGATCTTGGTCTAACCCAATATGGCATTTCTTATGCTCTTTTAAAATGAATTGCCTGGTTGACAAAGTACTACTATATGTTGGGCCTTCTCTCCATCTTTCACGCAGATTGAAACAGTATGCATTGGCTCGCCAAATATGTTCTGCTCAATCATTCCTGTTGCAGCTGTCATCTTTGTCTGAAATTCATTTGTCTACTATCAGAAGTTGTGTTTCTATTTATGCTGGTCCTATGCTGTGGAACTCTTTACCTAGTGATTTAAAGGCAATTTATTATCTTTCAGAAGGGCACAGAAAACCTGGCTGTTTTCTCAATATTTCACTTGATATCTGTAGGAGTAAATTATTCTTTATGGGACAATTTAGTTTAGTTTTAAGTTACAGTGATTTTATTGTTTGATATATTATGCCATTTTGGAACTGTAATTATTATTTTACTGCAAACCACTTTAATGCTTTGTGGATAAAGCATAGCTAATCACCTGTATCAGGTGTTCTCCGTGAACAGCAGGAATAAGTCCTCACACATGGGTGATGTCCCTGATGGAGCCCTGTGTGGGAACACTCCCCAGCTTCCATTGGATGCTTTTGGGAGCCTCCATCATGCATGCATGCCTGCCTTGCCATCTTATCTTCAGTATGATACAAAAGTAAGTAGCCAAAACAACTCCACGGGGAGGTGGGAGGATTGAGAGGACTTATTCCTGCTTTTTACGGAAAACACCTGCTATAGGTGAGTAACTACGTTTTTTCCGTGAATAAGCAGGAAGAAGTTCTCATGTATGGGACTTCCAAGCTACTTGCTACCGAACACAAAAATAGCCCAACTGGGGCAACAAGAACTGGAAGAAACATGTGTAGCCCCTCCTTGGGATTCAACCGATTCAATGTCCATGGCATACATCTACATCAGGATGACTTTTGGTAGCCTGGACGGACAGAAAGGCAGGTGGGAAGGAGTTGAACCTAAGTCCCAAACAGATGCCAGAGTATGGCTTGGCCGAAGTTACTGTCGCATCAGGAATCCCCATTCAGGCAATAGTGGACTGTGAAGGTGTGGCAGAGGACCATGTGGCAGCATTACAAATCTCCGTGGAGACCGAGTGCAGGTTGGCCATGAACGCAGCCATGGCCCAGACATTGTGAGCCGTGACATGACCCTTGAGGCTCAGACTTGTCTGAGCAAAGGCAAAGGAAATGCAGTCCGTCACCCAAATGGACAGTGTGCATTTGGAGACAGCCACGCCTAGCTTGCTGGGATCAAAAGAGACAAAGAGCTTGGTAGAATAGTGGTGTGTTCTGGTCTGCTCGAGATAGAAAGCCAGAACACGTTTACAATCCAAAGTGTGCAGCTGGGCCTCACCTTATTGGTGTGAGGCCTGGGATAAAAGGTGGGCAAGACCACTGACTGACTCTGGTGGAAAGCAGAGACCACCTTGGTCAAGAAACTCAGGTGGGTATGCAGCACTACCCAACTGAGATGGAACCTTGTGTACAGCGGGTGAGCCACCAAGGCCTGAAGTTCACTAACATGGCAAGCCGAGGTGAGCACCACCAGAAACACAACTTTACGGGTCAAGAATTTCATAGGGCAGGTTGCCAATGACTCAAACGCAGCCAACAGGACTTGCCCTAACACTCCATGAAGATCTCAAGCCACTGGCGGGGGCTTAATCCGGGGTTTAGACAAAAGAAGGCCCCACATGAAACGAGCCACCAGTGGCTGAGGGGCTTGCCCTCCAAGCCACACTCAGGTAGGCCCCAATTGCGCTCAGGTGGACCCTGACTGAGTTGGATTTAAAGCACAAATTGGACAGATGCAGGAGGTGCTCCTAACAACCTTTCCACTGAGCAAAGGCAAAGGGAGAATTTGAGAAGAAGCTTGTGCGGAAGCAAAAACGCGAAGTAAAGACCTTTTCAAGTACATTCGTAGCAAAAAACCTGTGAGAAAGTCAGTTGGTCCATTAGATGATAAAGGGGTTAAAGGAGCACTAAGAGGCGACAACGCGATAGCGGAGAGATTGAATGAATTCTTTGCTTCGGTCTTTACTGAGGAAGATGTAGGGATGTTACCCATGACTGAAGTGGTATTTAAAGGTGCGGAAGAATTGAAGGAAATATCGATACATCGGGAAGATGTATTACAACTATTAGATAAACTGAAGAGTAGCAAATCACCTGGGCCGGATGGTATACATCCAAGGGTGTTGAAAGAACTGAAATATGAGATTGCAGACCTGCTATTAGTAATCTGTGAACTATCATTAAAATTATCTCTAATACCTGAAGATTGGAGGATCGCCAATGTAACACCAATTTTTAAAAAGGGTTCCAGGGGTGATCCGGGAAACTACAGACCGGTGAGCCTGACATCAGTACCGGGAAAAATGGTAGAAACCATCATAAAGAATAAAATTACTCAGCATGTAGATAGTCATGACCTAATGGGAGACAGCCAACATGGCTTTAGACAAGGAAGATCTTGTCTAACTAATTTGTTATGTTTTTTTGAAGGAGTGAATAATCAGGTGGACAAAGGTGAGTCGGTTGATATTGTGTATCTGGACTTTCAGAAAGCCTTTGACAAGGTCCCTCATCAGAGACCTTTGGCAAAACTAAAGAGTCATGGGATAGGAGGCAGTGTACTATTGTGGATCAGGAACTGGTTAAAAGATAGAAAGCAGAGGGTAGGGCTAAATGGCCAATTTTCCCAATGGAGAAAGGTGAATAGTGGTGTACCCCAGGGATCTGTGCTGGGTCCGCTGCTTTTTGACATATTCATAAATGACCTGGAAAGTGGAATAACGAGTGAGGTTATCAAATTGCAGATGACACAAAACTATTTAAAGTTGTTAAAACCCAAGAGGATTGTGGATAAATTGGAAGACTGGGCATCAAAATGACAGATGAAATTTAATGTGGACAAGTGCAAGGTTATGCACCTAGGGAAGAACAACCCAAACTATGGTTACACGATGCAAGGTTCCACATTAGGAACCACCACCCAGGAAAAAGATTTAGGCGTCATTGTGGATACCATGTTAAAACCCTCGGCCCAGTGTGCAGCAGCGGCCAAGAGAGCAAATAGAATGCTAGGTATGATAAGGAAAGGAATGGAAAATAAAACAAAAGATATTATAATGCCTCTATATCGTTCCATGGTGAGACCGCACCTTGAATATTGTGTGCAATTCTGGTCGCCGTATCTTAAAAAGGATATAGCGATTTTAGAAAAGGTTCAGAGAAGAGTCACCAAAATGGTAAAGGGGATGGAAGGATACTCCTATGAAAAAAGGCTAAAAATGTTAGGGCTCTTTAACCTGGAAAAGAGACGGCTGAGGGGAGATATGATAGAAGTCTATAAATTAATGAACGGAGTGGAACGGGTAAACGTAGATCGATTGTTTACCTTATCAGAATATAGAAAGACTAGGGGACATGCAATGAAGCTACAGGGTAAACTATTTAAGACTAATAAAAGAAAATATTTTTTTCACTCAACGTGTAATCAAACTCTGGAATTTGTTACCGGAGGATGTAGTAAAGGCTGTTAGTGTAGCTGGGTTTAAAAAAGGTTTGGACAAGTTCCTGGAGGAAAGGTCCATAAACCATTATTAAGAAGGGACCCAGGATATCAATGCTTGAACCAATACAAGCATTGTGGAACCTGTGTCCCTTGGGGAAACTGCTAGGTATGTATGACCTAGATTGGCCACTGTTGGAAACAGAATACTGGGCTTGATGGACCTTGGTCTGACCCAGTATGGCATATCTTATGTTCTTATGAGCAGGAGAAGTGATCCAGTGCCTTGTCAGCACACCAAGGCGAGAACCTCCACCACTTGATGGCATAGGAACACCGTGTCGAATCTCTGCAGGAAGCCAGGAAGATGTCTGCCACCTCCCCTGGCAGGTTAAGCTCTGAGAGAACTACCCACTCAGCATCCAAGCCGTGAGGGCCAGGAACCAGACATTGGGATGTAGCAAGGTCCCGCCCTCCTGAGAGATGAGGTCAGGGTCACAGCCCAGACTAAGGGGCTCCTGCCGGAACAGCTGAAGCAGCAGGGAAAACTATGGCTGCCAGGGCCAGTACAAGGTGGTTAGTATCATTGTTCAAGCTTCAGTTGGACAATGTCTTCACCACCAGCAGGATCAGTGAGTATACATAGAGTAGACCCACTCCCCAGTTTAGAAGGAAGGCATCCGAGGCCAGCCAGTCCCTGGAAGCCATTCAGGAGCAAAAGTGATCCACCTGAGCACTGTGCAGCATGGCAAAGAGGTCCACCAAAGGAGTGCCCCACTCCTGAAAGATGCGTTTCACTGCTCTCCTGTTGAAAATCCATTCATGTGGCTGGAGGACCTGGCTGAGATGGGTGACTGCAAACTTCCAGAAGCGTACCACCTCACAGCACAGGAGGTACGATCCTGTGCCCTCCTGCTTGTCGACATACAAAATTGCCACCTGACTGTCCGTCTGGATCAGGACAAACTTGTTGGTCAGGTGTGTCTAGAATGCTCTGAGGGCATTCGTGATAGCTTGCAGTTCCAGGAAATTTATCTGGTGCAGATTCTCCTGCGCCGACCACAGGCTCTGCATTCGCAGGCCATTCAAGTGAGTGCCCCAGCCCAATTTGGATGCGTCTGTGGTGAGTGTCCGGTGGGGTGGCATCAACTGAAAGGGGAGACCTTGGAGCAAGTGATGTGGTTCCAGCCACCACTGTAGGGACTCCACAAGGGGGTCCCTGATGCGGCCCATGACCTGCTGCCACTGAGTGCTCAGAGTCCACTGAGCCTGATGCATACAGAGTCTGGCCAAAAGGGTCACATACACTGTGGAGGCCATGTGGCCTAACATCCGCAGCATCCCCCCGAGCTGTTATGTGCCACTTCTGACGGATAGCGGTGACCACCTCAATGAGCCACTGTAAGTGGTCCACTGGGAGAAAGGCTCAAGCCTGAGTGGTATTGAGTAAGGACCTGATGAACTCGAGCTGCTGCAAAGGTTGAAGGTGTGACTTGGGGTAATTTAAGATGAACCCCAGCAGCTCGAGCACCTGAATCATGAGCCGAGTGCCGCATGTCAGCTGGCGTGGAGATCTTTATGAGCCAATCGTCTACGTGGAGGAAGACGAAGACCCTCAAGGTCCAGAGGTAAGCGGCAATGATTGCTAGGCACTTGGTGAAGACCCTAGGGGCCAACGCCATCCCGAAGGGCAACACTCGGTACTGGAAGTGCTGGTTCTTTCTGTGAGAGGATGGATCGGGATGCGTGTGTACGCATTCTTCATATCCAAGGAGCACAACCAATCATCCTTGAGGAGATAAGGGCGCAACGTTCCCAGGGAGACCATTTTGAATATTTTCCAAATCAAGAAACGGTTCAGATCCCAGAGGTCCAGGATGGGCTGGAAGCCCTCTATCTTCTTGAGGATGAGGAAGTATCAGAAGCAGAGGCCTCGCCCAGCCTGAGCCAGGGGCACTGGCTCGAAGGCCAACAGGGTGACGACTTCTGCCTAGAGAAGACCGTGGTGGTGCGGGTCTAGAGGCTGCTCCCCTGGTAAGAAGGGATGGGGGACATGGGTAAAAAAAAAAATGAACCTTTTCAATGTAAACATATTCTATGTATTAAGTTGTTATACTGTAAACCGTACTGACTTAAAATAGTGCAGTATATAAAACCAAATAAATAAATAAATAAAATGCAGCAGATACCCTTTCCTGATGATCTGCAGTACCCAGGCATCCACAGAGAAGCCACCTGTGTGCAAAGTGGATGAGCCGATCCCCCACTTGAGGGAGCACCCCATCGGGGAGCGGGTGATTAGCTATGCTCCTGAAGAACCTATCAAAAACCTGCCCCGGGCTGCAGCTGGGGTGCAGGCTGATCCTTTTATAGCTTGAGTGCACTGCAGCTGGCGTGGAGCTTGTGCCTTTGGCTGAGCACCTTGAGGGCTCTGGTAATATTAGCACTTCTGCCAGTAAAATAGCTTCTTCTCCTGGTATTTTTTTCTTCGAGGGGGTTGGCCATCTTGTGCAAGAGTCTGGAGATGGTCACCTGCTCCTTCTCAATCTTGCCTGGACCCACTGTTCCAGGTCAGATGACTGGAGCCAGGCCAGCCAATGTGCCTCAATACCCACTACAGCCACCTTACCAACTGACTCAAAGGCATTGTAGGTAGCCTGGACCATGTACTTGGAGACATCCTTCCTGTGGCCCACCAGGGAATGGAAGGCATCCAAGCACTCCTCCGGGATGAGTGAACTAAACTTGTTGAGGTCCCCCATGATGTCCTTTAAGAACATCCCCATGTAGAGATGGTAGGACAGTATGCAGGCGACCAACATGGAGCCCTGAAAGCACCGTCTTCCGAAGCCATCGAGGGTCCTGGCCGCCTGGCACAGAAGAGTGAGTCTTTGAGCTCTTAATCTGCCTCATAGTAGACTCCACCACTAAAGAATGATGAGGCAGCTCAGGCTTTTCGAACCCGGGGGCCTTCTGAACCTGGTATATCGAATTGAGTCGATGGCAGATGGCCAGCAACATCAGGGGGTTTTCCCACATACATAGTAGGAATCGCTGCAAGATCCTATGCACTGGCACCATGACAGTCTCCTTCGGGGCTGAGGAGTACTGGAGGATTTCCAAATCCTCTACCCTTAGCTCATACACCACCTCGAGGGAGAGAGGGATGGCCTTTGCCATGTCCTGGACGACACAAAGGAGCAGAGAGTAATTGGCAGTAGATCCAAATTTTATTGTAACACTACCCTGACGCGTTTCAGCATGTGCCTTCCTCAGCGGGTATAGCCTCATAAGAGATAAACAATAATAATAAAACAACAATGCAACACATCAGTAAGAGATAATAAATAAATAGCAATAAACAAATAAAACAATCATAGCTAAAAAATCTTTAAAAAAATAAAGTAAAATCAAAACAACACTGCTCATCTTAAAAACAAATAAGACCTCTAAAGCACAATAAATAACTATTGTAAAAATGCACAATATTCATTTCCAAAATAGATAAAACACATAAGAAACTGAATGACAATAAATGAATATGTCATCTGCATATATCCAATATTCAACTTTATGCTCTTTGAATATTTTATACCACTTGATGGCATAGGAACATCGTGTCAAATTTCTGCAGGAAGCCAGGAAGCCGTCTGTCACCTCCCCTGGCAGGTTATGCCAATAATGCTGAGCCTTGAGGAATTCCCTGTTGCTGACCGTAGGTTCGTGATATCGAGTTTCCAACTTTAACTTGTTGTGTACGATCAGAAAGGTATGATATAAACTATTAAAATATGTTGCCTCTAATGCCAATCTGTTGAAGTCTCAGTTTCAGGATATCGTGATTGACAGAATCAAATGCTGAAGCGATATGTCAAGCAGGGGTATGAGGAGAGTTTCCACTCCACGGTATGCTCTGAAACCATTTTGGTGTGGATCGAGTGGGGCGTACATATCCAAGTGGTCCTGAAGCTGCTTCTGTACAGTTTTTTCAATTATTTTTTATATAAATTGAAGGTTTGAAATTGGTCTGTATGAGTTGGGGCAATCTTGATCTAGTGAATGATGTTTTACGATTGGGCGGATGGTTGCTTTTTTTTTAGGGTCTTTGGCATACATCCTTGGAATAGTGAGAGATTGACCATCTTTAAGATGGTTGGTGTTAGATCATTTTCAGTTGATTTAACCCAGCTTACTGGGCATGTTGTTGTGTTAATTGAGGTGAATATTTGTTTTAGCTGGCTAGGGTATATTTGTGTGAAAGAAAGCCAGGGCTTGACATTAGTGTTTTCAGTATTTGCATCTAGTAAAGGAGTAGATGTTGGTTTCTTTATCTTAATTATAATGATTGGCAATTTTCTGTGGATCTAGACCAGTCTTGTATTGCTCTGCTTGCTTTGATTCTCGGACAAGGTCTTTTACAATGTCAAAAAATTCCCTTGGTTTATTGAGGGCTTTCATGAGCATCTTAGTATAATCCTTCTTTTGATAATGGTTTGTTGGTATACTAAGAGTGTCCAGCTAACGCTTCCTTTCATCTGGCTCTTTAAAGATTCTCCATTTTCTTTCCATCCTTCTTAAGTTTCTCTTTAGAGAATTTATCTCCTGTGTTTACCATGGTTGTGAGGACCTATTTTTCTTTCTTTCTCTTTTCATGGAAATGGAAGCGGCATCACTTAAGGTGGCATTCCAGTTGTCTAGAACAGCATCTATATCATCCAAGTTTGGGTCCAGGAAAGGAAGTGTTTCTTTTAGAAATATCTCTTTGTCGAATTTCTTGAAGCAATGTTGTATTTCTTCTCTAGGGATAGCTCTATTCTTCAATGATTTAAATACGATGTTAAAGTATATAAGGTAATGATCTGACCATGGCACTGGTTCTGTTTTAATTGTGTCTTGCTGAGAGCTAATATCCATTTCACTAGGTAGAAATATTAGTTCAAGAATGTTGCCTTTTGTGTGTTGGGGAATTGACAATCTGTTGATAACCCAAATCCTCCATAGCATTAGGGAAGGAGGATGAGTGACTCTTGTTTATCGATGTTAGATTGAAATCTCCTAGCAATATGAGGTCTTTATTGCTTGGTTTGTCTGTGCATGTTGACTCTAGAATCGTGGTTAACATGTTAGGGTCTGAGGTAGGAGACCTGTATATTAGACTAATTGCCAGAAGTTTTAAGTCAATCTTCAAATAATCCAGACCATCTGTGATTACTGCTGATGTGCAATTGGCACCTACTTCCTTTTTATTTATGATGAGGACTCCACCGCCTTTTTAATCCTTTCTTGGACAATGGGAAATGTTGTAGATTGACGGTTTCAATTGGTTGAGTAATACTGTATCAGTGTATGCAAGCTAAATCTCAGTGATAAACATTATATCTGGTTTTGTGGAGTTGAGGTGAATTACTATAACTGGGATCTGGCATTCACTAGGCAACAGTTTAAAGTTGCTGTGTTTCAGCTAGCATTTTTATTTGAGCACACTTGTATTCTATGCAGCATTATGTGAATCAGCCTGTTATCATTGTGGTAGTTTCTATGATGATATCCATCTGCTTCTGGAGCTTTTCTAAGGCAAATATGGTAGCATATGATAGCTTTGTGTTGTGTTTCCTGTGTGAGAGTGTATAAGCTACTAGTAGCAGTACAGTGAGGGAAGGTAAGGAGCATGGGATTTATTCCTGATTGCATTTTCGTTATTATTCTGCAGTAGTGGTGTTCTGCAGATCCAATAGTGGTTTAAGGATTGAACCTTTGCTTACCCTTGTTAATGTATGGGAATGGTAGGATGGTGTATCCACAGCTATTGCCAAGCTCCTTTCTAAGGGCCCTTTGGCGTGGTCCTTAGGTGCGGGTGTGCCTGAAGTGCTGTTACTTTTAAAGATGGGATCGGGTGCAGGGTAGTGACGCCAGTGGAGGGCAGAGTTAGAGGCTGCGTGGAATTAGCTGGGGGAGCCCCTACCTGCCTCGATGCTGTGATTCAGTGTGGTCTGATGTCCTTTTCTGGTGTGGAGAGTCCCAATGAGTGCTGCTGATCTCCCGTTGGTCCCTGATGTAAATCCAGACTAATACAACTACTGAAGAGGAGGACAGACGTTGACTTATGTGTCCAGCCATAAATAAAGAACAAAGCAATCTTTGTGGTGTCACTTCTATCAGCTAACATCTTCAGTGCTTATGCTGTTAACACATAAAGTATAAGCGGGAAGTTCTCATCAAAGGAAGACAGACATGGGGATGAGGAGGACATCCACCCAATAGGCCAAATTGTGTCTCGAAAGAGGAAAAAAATCAACAATCTGTATATAAGGATGTAATAGTTCTAATGCTATGGAATATAGCATCTACACATTTATATTGGTTGTTATGTCACCAGTAAGAAACATACACGGGAAAAAGACCGGGCATGAGGAGGACACTCACTCGTGTATCAATGAAGATACTCTTGCAAGCAGATAATTGCCAGTGCCAGAGAATCTGTAATAACCAAAAAACAACTTATATACCCATAAATTCTTACTATAAGAAAGCTAATCAGCGCCTTATGAACCCTAAGGTGCACGTTTTTATTACAAAAAAGGGGAACTTGCCTCAATACCTTTGGTCCTGATTATCGTACTGGAACAGTAATAAAAAGAAGATAGTGTAGGCGCCAGGTTTTTAAAGATGCTGTCCTTCACGCCAAAATACACAGGGTCAGAGGGCAAGCCACCAACCAAGCAAGACGGGACAATTTTAACCTTTATCAGTTAAACAATGCAAATGTTATAGTATAAAATATTAAAGAAGGGGGGATTTATTATGTGAGCACAATAGTCCATGCAGCAATCTCATGTGTCCGTATGAAAAAACAAAAGTAGTCATAATACTAATGATCCCTTATCATATCTCAAGAATTAGCACGAACATGTAAGAAAAACAAGGTGCGATAAAGTAAGCCATAGTGGAATGAAGCTAGAAAAATAAGTTTTGTGCATGGGACACTCAAATGGTTGCAATACAGGATTGGCGAAAATGCTCTTCCAAAGCAGCACTCTGTCCATAATTGCTATCAGAGCTGCTGTGAAGCTGTTGAGGGCGAAAGGAGCTATGGTTAACAACGCAGATGCAGGCAGAAGTGAGAACAGAGCATAGCTCCTGCCAGTAAAATTCGTATGATGTAAATTAAGGGCACCATTATATTTGCCTAATGGTCCCTGCAACAGTCATATGTGACAGAAAAAAACAGGAATTACACTTACCTGGTAATTGTGATTCCTTGAGTGACTCCAGTTTAGTCCTCAACCTCTGGGTAGTGAACCTCCTCCTGCATCTTGGAGACTGGGCATGTCACACTCATGACATCACTGGATATAGCCTGCTGGTCTCTCCCATCAGCCCTCAGTGAACTATTGACAAAGCAGACTCAAAGGAGCAAAAAATCAGTAACTTTTTTTTTTTTTACTTATTATATTCAAGGGCACGCAGAACATATAACCTATCTACCTACTACTCCCCTTCCAGAAGGAAAGGGACTGCTTCCTGCATGCTCTCCTTTCCGTCTAATGCCTAGCCCTAAACAATCCATAGCAATATAGCAATATATATAATATATAGCAATATCATAATATAATAATATAAAAATAGAGCGCAAAACAAATGGAAGCATCAAAACGACTGAACACCAGTGAAGGCCTATATCCACTTTTTTTTTAAATAGTTTATTTATATTCCACCACAAACAGTACAGTACAGCACATATATGCAGATAACCCCGGGGGGGGCGGGGTGAACTCTGATCCCCCCCCCCCCGGGCAATACAACACAAAGAATAAGGGGTGGCTTTTAACATTTCCCCCCCCCCCAGCATGCTCCCAGCCTCCCCCCTCTCCCACCCCCCACCCGCCTATCTCCCCCTCCCCCCCCTGATACAGCCAGCGGTACCGCACCCCTCCCAGTCTCTCCTCATTGCCTTATTCGGGTTGAGTCCTCAGTTTCCTCCTGTAGGATCTCATTCCGACTTCGGGCCCCCAGTTGTAGAATGTAGGGCTCCCAGACCGCCATAAAGGCTGACCACCTTTTGACACTGCCTCGCGCCCAACGATGTTCCATTTGCATCAGTTGGTGGAAGCTGTTTCTCCACTCCCCAAAGGTAGGGGGCTGGGGGTTCCTCCAGAGCCGAAGTATCGGCGCCTTCCCCACCAGACAAGCCTTACGAATCAACAACCGTTCCCCCTTCTTCACTGGGCAAGGAGGGGGTATGCAGTCCAACACTACCAGGGGGCCCGACCACCGGAGTCTCTGCTGAAGGAGACCCCCCAGAAAGGAGCAGATTTTCACCCAATAGGGTTGCAAAGACGGACAGTCCCACCACATGTGCAGGAGGGTCGCCAAGGGTTCCGAACAGCGAGGGCATCGGCCATCTGTAGTTAGTCGGCTCCGTAGTGCCCGCCTCGGAGAGAAATGGACTCTAGTGATACATTTAAATTGCACTTCTCTCCAGCGCATCCCCTGCGCTAGGTTGACTATGTGGCGGAGCGCTGCACGCACCGTACCCGGGGGCACCTCGCAAGCCAGTTCTCCCTCCCAAGCCGTCTCCACCTCCCGATAGTCCGGGGCAGGAATGAGGTTGGCCACACGAACTTTAAAGGCAGATATCGATACCGGGGTATCGCCCCCCAGTCCAAAGAAGTCCAGTATCCGCTCAGCCCTCTCACTGCGCAGTGCTGCACGCGGCAGAGAAGATATATAGTGGGCCACTTGGATATAAGCATAACCATGTCGTGGGGACAGATCATATTCCCGGCTCAGCGTCCTGAAGGATTTGCATTCTCCCGAGGGCTCCACCAGGTGTCCAAGGAGCTTCAACCCACGGCCGTCCCAGTCGTGGAAAAGCACCGATTCCGAGCCCGGAGTAAATGACAAGTTCCCTCGCAGTGGCAACCAGCTAGAGGTCTGCCAGGGTTCACCCCACTGCACATTAAGATATTGCCAGGTCCGTTTTGCCGAGTTTATCAGCACGCTCCGCACTAAATAACGGGGGAGAGCCGGATTTGCTCCATGCAAAACCCCTAACAGAGTAAGGGGGGCGACAAAGCATTCTTCAAGGAGCCGGGGCGTAAAGAAGGCGGTGTCACCAAGCCAATCCGCAACATGCCGAGCCTGACAAGCTAAGGCATAGGCCCGCAGGTCTGGAAATCCCATCCCCCCTTCACGCCACCTTCCCAACAGCCGGGTCCACGGGATACGCGCCCTACCCCCCTTCCAGAGAAAGGAATGGAAGCAGGCCTCAATACGGCGCAGATCTTTGCGGAGCAACCATACTGGCAGAGTCTGGAGCCAATAAAGGAGCCGGGGCAGCACCACCATCTGTACCGCCGCCACCTTACCGGAAAGGGACAGTGGGAGGGAGCCCCACGCCCGCAGCTGCGTTTGCAATCTCCTCAGGGCACGGTCCAGGTTCCGACTATATAATACCGAACGGGATGGCTGGGCAAGACAATTCCTAGATATATAAACTCGTCTGTCGCCCATTTGAGCGGGAACTCTCCAGTCCACGCACCCCGCAGAGTGCCCAGCACGTCAAGGGCCTCCGATTTCTCCTTATTGATGCGCAATCCCGCCACTCTCCCAAACCTTTCAAATTCCGACATCAAACTTCGCAGGGACCGCTCTGGGGAGAGCAGGTGAACAAGTAGATCGTCGGCAAAGGCAGAGAGCTTGAATTCCTGTGTCCCGATTTGTATTCCGGATATCGCTCTGGAGGCCTCGATAGTCCTTATCAAGGGGTCAAGGGAAAGGACGAACAACAAGGGGGAAAGAGGACATCCCTGCCGTGTCCCTCGACCTAAGTCAAAGGCCTCCGAGGCGACACCATTACAAACCACCCCCGCCGTCGGCTGAGCATAGAGACTCCGTACCATCTGACAGAAGTGGGCTCCAAGGCCATATTTTGGCAGAAGAGCCCACAGATATTCCCAGTTCACCCGGTCGAAAGCCTTTTCGGCATCGAAACTAACCAACAAAGAAGGTAGTTGGCGATAGTGCACCCATTCCATGGAGACCAGAATTTTCCTCAAATTCCGCACAGCATAGCGGCCCTTAACAAAGCCCACCTGCGAGTCGTGTACAAGGTGGCCCAACACATCTGCCAGCCGAGTAGCCAAGACTTTGGCTAACAATTTCAGGTCGAAGTTAAGCAACGATATAGGTCGATAGGAGCCGGCCGCTAAGGGATCTTTACCTGGCTTAGGGATCAACACAATATGGGCGTGATTATTCCCCCAGCGAAAGGCCCCCCGCTCAGTGCGTCGGTCGAAAACCGCCAACAACACTGGGTTCACGACTTCCCCTAAAATCTTGTAAAATTCAGCGCCCAAGCCATCCGGGCCAGGCGACTTGTAGCAACAGGCCGACGAGATCACCGACTGGATCTCCTGAGCTGTCAGGGGTTGTTCCAAAGCCTCTCGTTGGTCCGCAGTAAGTTGGGGGAGGTCAAGTCCCTCTATATAGTCATGGAGTTCGGCCTCTGGTACACTCTCGGTCTCATAAAGAGATTGAAAAAAGGTCTGAAAAAGTTGTGCAATTTCTTCATTCTCTCTGCGGAGTCTGCCCGTGTCATCTCGCAAGGCCGCCACCAAGCGGGAGCCCCTTTGTCCCCGTAGACACCGGGCGAGCAACCTACCCGTTTTGTCTCCATGACAGTACAGTTGGTATCGATAGTAAAGGAGGGATTTCTTGGCCCGTTGGTGGATTATTTCATTTAGGTCCACTTGAGCTTCCCAAAGCCGTTTTTTGTTCGCCGCTAGTGGGGCTCGAGCGCAGAGATGGCGCAGGCCCACCACCCGCCTTTCCAGGCGTATGATCCGGTCAGCGACCATCCGGCGCTTGCGAGCCGCAAAGCCAATAATATCGCCACGTAGCACCACCTTCGCCGTCTCCCAGACCAATTCTGGGTCCCCCTCATGGCACCGATGATCGTTCAAAAATTCTTGCCAGCGCTGGCGAAGGAAGTGGTGGAACTGGGCATCCTGATAGAGGTCAAGTGGGAAGCGCCAGAGCCGAGACCCAGGAGATTGTGGTTCTCCCTAATGTAGCTCCAACCACACCCATGCGTGGTCGGAGATTTCTAGTGGACCAATCTGAGTCTCTCCCACCCGGGCAAGGGTTCCCCCCGAAAGCAGAATGTAATCAATACGGGCACTCGAGCCGTGTGCCCGGGATTGGTGGGTGTAGTCCCTCTCGAGGGGATGAAGCAGTCTCCAGGGGTCCACCAAATCTAACCGTCTCCGAAATCTCTGTAACATACGGGTCACAGGGATCCTATCCCGATTCTCCCCCTCCGTCGAGGTATCCAACTCGATATCCAAGATGCCATTAAAATCACCCCCCAAAAGCAAGGGGCAATCGGGGAGCTGCTCGACTTGGGAGGCCAAGTCACAGTAAAAATTGGGGGCGGGTGTGTTCGGCCCGTAGAGGTTTCCGATTGTCAGTAACTTCCCTTCAAGGTAGCCATGTAGAAGCAGATATCTACCCATATCATCCGCTTTAAGGGTGGCCAGCGAGAAACGAACCCTTTTGTGGAACAAGATCGCAACGCCCCCCTTTCGCCCAGTTGCAGGAGAGCCCCAAACCTGACCCACCCATGAACGGCATAATTTATCGTGTTCTTCAGCTGTCTGGTGGGTTTCCTGTAGGAGGGCGATGTCGCACTTCTGGCGTGCAAGGGCTTGCAGCACCTTATATCGTTTAATCAGGTTCCCCAGCCCGCAGACATTCCAAGTGACAATCTTCAAAGGCACGAGGCAGTGTCAAAGATCCACCAGAGGTCAAACTTTGCATACAGCAGAGAGGTCCCCCCAGTCTGGGACCCCCCGCTCTCAGGTTTTGTGAGGGTGCAGAACCACATAGTTAGCCGTAAGAACCCATTCACCCCCCCTCCCCCCCCACCTCTCCCCCCCTTCTCCCTCCTCCCCAATCCCCCCCTCCGCCCCCCCCCTCCCCGTCCCCCCCAACTCCTACCAGTCCACTTACCCGGTTGGACAACTTCCACTGACATTCGGGGTAACCCCTCCCTTGATCCTCCCGTCCCACCCCTAAACCAACGGTTCCCCCCTCCTGGTGCCCCTCCTATAGACCCACCATTGCCTATGCATATAGAGGATCTCCCTCTGACGGCCAGACTCTACCAAATTCCCCTCAGCCCACCCACTTTCAACGCGCAAGGAGCCCGGGCGACTCCACCCGGTCCTCTGCCGATCTCTCTTCCCCCCCCCCCCGCTGCGTCCAACTCCATAGAGGGCCTACTATCGAGGGTACCGTGGGGGGGTCTCCCGGTAATACATTCTTGACCCCGCTCAGTCATGGGGCGGGGGCGGGCCCCATCTCCACCCCACATTCGGGGGGAAGGGGACCACCCACCCCCCCATCGGTGGTAAGCTGACCGCCCTTCTCCCACCCCAACCCCCCCGGTGCATGAGCCGGCCAGGCAGGTGTCGCTAAGGCGAAATTATACGAGCCCCAGTCTCCCCCGAAGGAAACGCATGCACATTGGGTAAGGCACGTGGCTGGAGTTGTGGCCCTCCTCCCCCTGAGCCCCCACCAGCCGGTAGGGACGTCGGCGAGTTTCAGATCAACCTCGTGGACGCTGTTCCCTCCCCGTCCGGACTCATTCACCCCCCCCCCGACCTCACCCCCATGATCAGGCCTGTGGCCGACCGTCATCCCCCAGTTTTCTGGTCCTGCGTAGTCACTAAGCTTACGGAGGGGGGGGGGGGAGGGAAGAGGAAAAGGAAGGGGAGAGGAGGGGAGAACAGCCCAACTCTGATGATCACTCCAGTATTGTAAAGGTCCCGGCCCTACCCCAGGTGAACCCCTCCTATACATTTGTCAACAATTGCATGCATTAACTGAAACAAAATAACCTTATGAATCCAGCAGCATTGATTCAAAGTATCCCTGCTGAGGTTACATACTGCTGCTTTGTAGCCATGCTCTCAGTGCAGATACATTAAGCTGCCCATAGGAAGAATTCCACAGGGTTCAATAAAATTCTGGAGCCCAGTCCAAGAAAGTCCAAGTCCGAGAGAAAAGTGGGAAGACAAAAAAAACGGAATATAAATAAATTAGATAAAAGAGAATATTAAAGGAAAAAGAAAGAAAAAAAACACAGGAAAGGGCAAGGGCATGAACCCAGCATACAAGTTAAGAACTGGCAGACTAAAGAAAGAAAGAAATTATGAAAATAGTATACAACTGGTAAAAATAATGAAAAATTAATGAACAAACAAAGCTCTGGATCTTGGCCCTCAGTCGAGCCGCTACAGGCGGTCCGCGGCAGCCTATGTCCACTTAGTTGAGCGTTAGAGTCCCAATGCATATAGAGCGTCGGCCCTCAGGAAGAATCTTGATTGGGGATGTTGAGGGAGTCCACGAATGCAGCTGCTTCGGCCGGCGTCGCTAGGAGTTTGGCACGGCCCTGGTGTTCAACCCGCAAGCGGGCAGGGTACAACAGCGAGAAGCGTATCCCTTTAGCGAAGAGCTGCGCACAGACTGAAGAAAAGGCACGCCGTTGCTGACTGACTAGGACTGAATAATCTTGAAATACAAGAATTTGTTCAGCAGACGTTTGTTGGGGTACTCTGCGGCTGCGAGCAAGTCGCAGCACTTCCTCCTTCTGCCGGTATTCCTGGAACCGGGCGATGACTGCTCGGGGTCGCTGTGCCTGCTCTCTGCGGGGTCCCAGCCTGTGCACGCGGTCTAATTTCACCCGGCTTCCCTCGGGACCTCCAACAAGCTGGTCGAGCCAGGTTTGCAGATGGTTGAAGAGGGCTCCATCTCCCACGGACTCGGGGATCCCCACAAATCGTAAGTTTTTGCGGCGTCCCCTGTTCTCTAAGTCGTCAAGTTTTTCACTCTGCTGTTTAATTATAGATTCGAGGGACGCCACCTTCGCCGTGAGGGAGTGTTGAGTGTCCTCGACCTCAGCTATACGCGTCTCCGCCTGTTCCAGTCGTCCGGCAAATTCGGAGAAGTTTTGGTTGAGGGTCTGCAGGCTCCCTGCGAGGTCTTGAAATCGAGCCTCCAGTGCTCGCACTACCGCCGTGCTCACCTCAGCCACCAGGTCCGAGCCATCTCCAGATTTCGGGCTAGTGGGTGCCCCTTCGGCTATTTTGGCCTCTGTTGCACGTGGCTTCTCTCTCCTGAGAGATTTCGTTGCCATCGGGTTATCGCTCCTGGACAGCTTCTCTCAATCCCAGAGCTGCTGAACTTGAAGCTCTCACCGTGGCGTTCTGTCGGGACAGCAATAACAAAAGCAATCGGCGGTGTGGGAGCGGATTTTTAGCAGATTTGTGGGGCAACTACCCGGAGCTGGTCAGAACACGTCTGGTCAGCTCATTGCCAGATCGGAAGTCCTCGCCTATATCCACTTTTAACCTTGCACGTCCCCCAACAGAAAGACCACTGCTAAGACCCCATCCCCGGGCGGGAATGAGGACTAAACTGGAGTCACTCAAGGAACCACAATTACCAGGTAAGTGTAATTCCTATTTCCTTATCGTTCCTCCAGTTTAGTCCTCAACCTCTGGGATGTATCAGAGCAGTAATCATTGGGAGGAACCTTTCCAGCCGGATCTCGACACCGCCTCCCTGAAAACGGCATCCTTAGCTGCCAGAACATCTAGACGGTAGTGCTTACTGAAAGTATGGAGAGACAACCAAGAGGCCTCCCTACAGATGTCCACTGGCAGAACCAAACTGTGCTCCGTCCAAGAAGACGCTTGCACTCTGGTAGAGTGAGCTCGTAAGCTCCCTGGGACTGTACGGTCCCGTAGAAGATAAGCCAACGCACTCGCCGCTCCAATCCATCCAGAAATGGACTCCTTCGCCGCCACTTCCCTTTGCGGGGCCCTCCGAACACCCTGAAGAGAAATGATCTGCCTTGCGAAAGTTTCTGAAACCTTTAAACACTGCCGCAGCGCTCTCTTGATGTCCAAACAGCGCAAGCTATGGTTCAATATGCTCCCCTCCACCGCACCTAGCGCTGGAAGAGAGACCATTTTATTAGGTGAACATAGAAACCACCTTTGACAACAACGATGGAACCAGCCGCCAGGCCACCTTCTGTCTGGAGACAGACAAAAAACGATTCCTGACAGGACAATGCCTGCAACTCCGAAAATCGCCTCGCTGAACACATGACCATCAAACATACTGTCTTCAAGGCAAAACCCTTAACCTACACCTGTTGCAAGGGCCCCAATAGCGTGCTAGCTAACGCTCCTAAAACCAACTTGAGCTTCCCCGGTGGAATTAATATCCTACGAGAGGGCTACAGTCTGGTAACCGCCTGAGAAAGCGTACCACATCGACCTGTGCATGACAGCCACTCCCTGTCCTTTGCCCCTATAGAAAGACAGAGCTGCTAACTGAACTCTCCAGGACCTGCCTTTACCAAACCCGTCCTGCAGAAAACTTAATACCAAGGGAATTGACACTGTTGTGGCGTGAGCGTGCCTCCACGAGCACCCGTCCTCAAAGATGCGCCATATACGCACATATGCAAGGGACGTAGACTTTTTTTTTTTTTGCGGCAAGGTGGCAAAGACTGCTGCCGAGCAACTCTTTTTCCTTAAGCTCACCCTTTCAATGGCCACCCCGTAAGCGAAAACCAATGCACCTGAGGCATTCAAAGGGAACTCCGTAGCAATAGAATCTCCAATGTCGGAAACCTCCATGGATTCCCATCGAGCAACTGTATGAGGCAGGCATACCACGGGCGCCTTGGCCAGCCGGAGGCTCCCAACCACACGTTTCCCTGAAGCGCTTCAATACGCAGAACCACTCGACCTATGAGTGCCCCCGGTGGAAAGACATAGAGAAGACCGGACGATGGCCGCCATTGAAACAGTGCGCCGATGCCTTCCGACCTCCTTTTGCGTCGTCTGCTGAAGAAGCGACCCGCTTACACAGAGTGAAACGCCGCCATGAGGTCCATTACTGGCTGTCCCCATATGTGACTGATCTGTGCGAACACCTCCGGATGCCACTCCCATTCTCCGGCATCTACTCGGACCCAGCTGAGGAAATCCGCCGTCACAATGTCCTTAACCGCAACATGCGCCACTGAAAACGCTGGCAGCCAAAGCTCTATCCACACACACAGACCCTCTGCCGCGGCCTCTATGGCCACACTTCCAGTTCTGCCCTGTCGATTGATGAAGGCCACCGCCGCGGAGTTGTCGGACAGAACTCGCTCCGCTCAACCTGTCACCGTAGCTTCGAACGCCTGCAACGCCTGGCATATCGTTCACATTTCCAGTTGGTCTCCTGTGTACTCCAAGAGCCTTGCGCAAAACGATCTCTGAACGTAGCAGAGTTTAACAAAGGTTTTGGCCAAGCTCCCAGATGAAAGGTCCATAACCTTTTATTAGAGAGAAGCTGGAAAATTATTCATTTTTTTTTATACCAACTTTCACCAATTCAAGATATTCTACAAGGCACACAACCCAACAGAGCGTCACATCTGGTGTACATGCAACGGAACCCTTAAAATATGAGCATACATGAATCCACCGCTTGCCCTGATACAAGCATTGAGTAGCCTATTCGTCTTTTTGGAAACCAGCCAGGTCCTTAAGACCTGGATTGGCTACCCTAGGAAACAGGATACTGGACCTGAAAGAGCTTGGTCTGACCCAGTATGGCATTTCTCATATCCTTATGAAAGGAACACCTCCCCAAGGTCTCTGCCTTGGAAGTAACAGGCTGCGCCTGGCTCTATGGCCTTGTGGCTAGCTCACACGGAGCAGTGCGGCCTAGTGGTTGAGGCAAGTTGCCAGAGGACCAAGGGTTTGAATTCCAATCAAGATCACCAACCTTGGGCCATAAAAACTGGGGTTTCTGGTCCCACCGGTGGTCCTTCTGGCCTTTGTTAAGCGATTTAACCCTCTGCCTCAGGTACCAAAACATAAATTGTGAGCCCTTCAGGGACAAGGGAAATAGAAATACCGTAATCGACTGTATGCCACCCTGACCTGTAGGCAATCAGTATACTCAAATAAATAACTGACTGAGAATATGTGACCGTAGCAAACACTGGCAGTGGAGAGACATCAGAGCTGGTGCTGGTTCCTGGTCTTCCTTTCTCGCTCTCCCAGTCCTTCTGCCAGCATTGAGAAAAGGCTGAGAATAGATTGTCCAGTGGGCCGGGGACCTTGCGTCCTGGACATCAGAGAGAAAGAGGGGCTAGGTTCTGGGAGCAAAGCCCAAAGAGAAAGGGAAACTTGTGACTGACACTGTAGCTCCTCCGGATGGCTCACTCCACAGCAGATCCCACGACTGCATCTCCAACCCCATGTAACACCATGAGGACGTCACGCACTTTATTACAATCGACATCCCCCCATTACTGAAGAAATGACCTTAGCCTGATAATACAGTCTGAGCAAAGAAATGCAGTCTCACTCTGCAAAGAGTGCACCCAAAAATCATGCCTAAGCAATTGTGAGCACATACAAAATGCACATCTACATATACGGGTGACCCAGCACCTGTCACCCAAACACAGTGCAGCGAGCACGCTTGAACACAGGCTGAATGCATGGAGCAGACATAGAGTATTGACTTCTGCTATGAAACCTTCCAGTGCCCTGGAGCGCTAAGCCCCAGACTATGCTACCTAGACGTCCTTTTCTTCACCCTCAGCACGGGCCCTTTAACAAGATGGCACAGACGGGTCAGTGCCCCTGCTAAGTGCTTAAAGCCCTGCTCTGACAGCACAGGCTCTAGAAATAGATGAGAATTTCCTGGGAAGGGCATGCTAAGTGGAGCTATGAAACACACAGGCACCACCATGGCCTTCCTGCAGTCAGAGAAATAGCAGTGGGATACACTGACAACCTTGCAAGTGGAGGTCTTAGAGGTTGCTGCCTGTGTGAACCTGATGAAGAATACGATTTCGTATTTTACAAACCCCCCAGGGATGGGGGCACTGAATACTATATGTGATTCATGAGCAGCGCTGCCATCCGGTGGCCTTTAGGGCACCAGAGCCCGACAAATGATACAGACGTTAAGAGCTTTAAATCTTGGTCATATAATCTTGATTTGCAGAACATTAGTTGCTTGTTTAGTCACTAACCCCTGAGTGCCCATGAGGTGGCCCTGTGGTTATTTCTTTCCTGACTTGCAGAGATCAATCTGAAGATGGCTTCATACACATGGTCACAGAGAGGCACTATTCAGTGTACCAGCTGCCCTCTGGTGGCCATAGACCATAGCACAGGCACTTCTTGGTTGACAGTTTAACTGTTATTATGATTATATATATATTTTTTATATCCTAAGGTTTCCTAAACCTGTCCCTGTGAAACCACAGGCGTTTGTGAATACAAAAAAGAGCTACTGTCTCAAGCACACTTCCAGCCTGTCCCTCCTTCCAACTACAAGTTAGGGCTCTGCTCTTGAACCTAAAAGCTGGCAATTTGCCTAATATCCCGGGACTTAACAGATGCTCCTCAGAGACATGATTAGGAGGGAGAGAACATGCGGCATCAGAGATCAATGCCAAAACTGCTGTCCTATAAAACTAAGAATAAACTTAAAAATAAAGAGTACTGATAACAGCCCCCTTAAGGCTGAGGAACCCCCCGAGCCTCAAAAAAACTACAAACAAAAGAAAGAAACACTAGACCTAAAATTCTAGCTATTCTGCCTGTCGTCTTCCTCACACAGGCAGCTTGCTGTAAATACCTAGAGAGAAAATGGCCGCCCCTTTGCCAACGAATTTTGGCGCCAAGAACAGCCGCTGCAAAAAAGGAGGCCTCAGCAGACCGAAAGAGCCCGAAGGCCTTACCTGCAGGGCCGAAAGCCACGCAGCCTGCTCCTACCACCTTGAATTCATCCGATCCTCAAGCCGCGCTGTCGTACCAGGCAGCCGTGGCGAGGACCGCTCAGCCGGTTCCACAGAGTAAAATTACAATCCCGCAGCAACGGAGAGGCTCCGTCTCACACAGCTTCAGTGTGGCTGTACGGGTCCCGGAGCTCTCTCCCGTACTGTCAAGGGAAAGCGTAGTTACTCACCTGTAACAGGTGTTCTCCAGGAGCAGCAGGAATCAGTCCTCACATATGGGTGACGTCAGCGCCGACGGAGCCCTCGCGGAGCAATTTTCCCCAGCTTTCAAAGAAAGCCTTTGGGAATTGCAGCTTGCATGTGCGGTCCTCTTCCCGCCCAAGGGTGTCATCTTGCTCAGTCAGATAACATAGCTAAAAGACAGCAAAAATTAGCAAAAACGAAAGCATATAACTGCAACTCCAAGGGGAGGAGGGAGGGTTGTGAGGACTGATTCCTGCTGCTCCTGGAGAACACCTGTTACAGGTGAGTAACTACGCTTTCTCCAGGACCAAGCAGGAAGTCAGTCCTCACATATGGGACTCCCAAGCTTAAGGCTACCGGAGACCCTAAGCACCAAAAGGATCTCCCTCAAGCTCAGCAGCCCAGAAGGAAGGAATCTTCTCTGAATACGTCTCCAACCGGTAGCCCAACATCCGGGATGGAGGGTAGAAGTTGCCTATACCTCGAAGAGGTTACGGAGGACTGCCTGTCCGAAAGCACTGTCCCTACGGGACTCCCTCTCCAGGCAGTAATGGGCCGCAAAAGTCTGGCTTGAAGACCAAGTAGCGGCCCGGCAGATGTCTGCCAATGGAACAGAGCGGAGGTAAGCCACTGACGTAGCCTTTGCCCGAACACGATGGGCCGTGACTCGACTTTCCAACGAGAGGCCGGCTGCCTCGTAAGCCCAAGCGATACAGTCAGCAATCCAGATGGACAGAGTACGCTTGGAGACAGGGAGCCCCAACTTATTGGGGTCATAAGAGACGAAGAGCTGAACAGCCCTTCTGTGCTCCCGCATACGGTCAAGGTAGAAGCTTAACGCCCTTCTACAGTCCAGGGTATGCAGGACCATTTCAGCTCGGCTGGAGTGTGGCCTGGGAAAGTAGGTCGGAAGCACCACCTCCTGGTTGATGTGAAAAGGGGAAACCACTTTGGGAAGAAACTTAGGGTGAGTCCGTAGGACTACCCGGTTCTTGTAGAACCTAGTGTACGGAGGATCAGACACCAGGGCCTGCAGCTCAGTGACGCGTCTAGCAGAAGTGAGTGCCACCAAGAACAATGTTTTCCAAGAAAGAAAACGAAGAGGACAGGTAGCCATAGGTTCAAAAGGCGGACAGGTAATCCGCTGTAAAACCACATTGAGATCCCAGTCCGGGGCTGGTGGGCGCAAAGGTGGTTTAAGGAGAAGGAGGCCTCTGAGAAAACAAACCACCAGAGGGTGACTGGAAAGAGGTCTGCCATCCACTGGCATGTGATGCGCAGAAAGAGCACTGAGGTGGACCTTGACCAAGTTGGACTTAAGTCCAAGATTGGAGAGGGAAAGCAAGTACTGCAAGACCACTGATGCCGAACAGGAGAAGGGATCTTGAGACTGCTGAGCACACCAGACAGAGAACCGACGCCACTTAAGTGCGTAGGACTTCCGGGTGCAGGGCCGCCTGAAGGCCAAGACGACCTCTTCCACATCTGGAGGCAGGCGGAGGGGAGCAAGGACTACCCTTTCAGCAGCCAGGCCATCAGATGAAGGGACCGGAGGTTGGGGTGCAGGAGAATCCCCTGATCCTGTGACAGGAGGTCGGGCTGAAACCCCAGAGGAAGAGGGATGTCCACCGCCAGCTGCATTAGAAGTGGGAACCAAGGTTGTCTCGGCCACCGGGGAGCCACTAGGATCATCGAGGCTTTGTCCCTGAGAACTTTGAAGAGTGTCCGAGACACCAGCGGCATGGGAGGAAAGGCATATAAGAGGCCTGTGGACCATGGAATCAGAAAAGCATCCGCCGCTACTCTGAGAGGATGCGGTTGTCGAGAGCAGAATCTGGGAAGTTGCCGGTTCAGAGGACTGGCAAACAGATCCATGGTGGGGAGGCCCCACTTGAGAAAGATCCGCTGAACCACCATCGGATCCAGCCTCCACTCGTGTGGTTGGAGGATCCTGCTGAGCTTGTCGGCCAGGTAATTTTCTTGACCTGGGAGATAGACAGCTTTGAGGATGATGCCGTGGTGGACGGCCCAAGAGCATAGTTTTTGTGCCTCCTGACAGAGAAGGAAGGAGCCTGTTCCGCCTTGTTTGTTCATGTAGAACATTGCAACCTGATTGTCTGTCTGTATCAGCACCGATTGGTGAGAAACCAGGTGAGAGAATGCTTTGAGTGCTAGGCGGATGGCTCTGAGCTCCAGGAAGTTTATCTGCTGAGCAGACTCCCAAGGAGTCCAGAGACCTTGAGTACACGTGCCTTGGCAATGTGCTCCCCAACCCAGGAGAGAAGCATCGGTCGTCAGGACCTGAGAATGCGGAGGAGGCTGAAAAGTCACTCCTAATACTAGGTTTGGCAGATGAAGCCACTATTGTAGAGAAAAGACCAGCTGCTGTACGGAGTCCGCCAGGCTCCCAGTGGCCTGATGCCATTCTGTGCGAAGGCACCATTGAGCAGGTCGCATGTTCAGGCGGGCATTGGGGGTCACATGGACCGTGGAAGCCATATGGCCGAGCAGTCTCAGAAATTGCCTGGCCGAGACCAGGGCATTGCTGTGAAAGTGGCTGGCGAGATCCATGAGCCGCTTGGCCCTGTCCAGAGGGAGGAAGGCCCGCGCCTGAAGAGTGTCCAACCTGGTGCCGATGAATTCGAGATTTTGAGAGGGGAGCAAAGTGGACTTTGCAAAGTTTATGACAAATCCCAAGTGCTGGAGTAGAGTCACAGTGCGATGAGTGGCCTGAGTGGCCTCTTGGGAAGACTGGGCTCTGATGAGCCAGTCGTCCAGGTATGGGAACACAAAAAGGCCTTGAAGTCTTAGATAGGCCGCCACCACTGCCAGGCATTTGGTGAACACCCTGGGGGCGGAGGATAGGCCAAAGGGCAGTACTCTGTACTGGTAATGATTTACTCCCCCAACAAACCTGAGATATTGTCTGTGGTGTGGATGAATAAGGATATGAGTATACGCATCCTTTAGATCCAAGGAGCATAGCCAGTCGCCCTGCTGGAGGTAGGGCAGCAGGATTCCAAGGGTAAGCATTTTGAACTTTTCCTTTGCAAGGAACTTGTTGAGGTTTCGCAAGTCCAGGATGGGTCTGAGGCCTCCTGTTCTTTTTGGTATCAGAAAGTACCTGGAGTAAAACCCTTGACCCTTCAGGTGGTGGGGCACCGGTTCCACAGCCTGTTCCTGAAGGAGACTTGCTAACTCCTGAAGGAGTAAGTCCCTGTGCAGAGGGAGTCTCGGAGGCTCCCCTGGAAAGTAGGAGGGAGGTACCTGGTGAAAGTGAAGAAGATAGCCCTTCCGAACTATGTGAAGTACCCAGGTATCCGTGGTGATGTTGGACCACCTTTGGGCAAAGTGGACCAGCCGGCCTCCTGTGCTGAGAGAAACCAGCTGAGGGGGAGAGGCTATGCTGATGAAGTCAAAACCCCCCACCCTGCTGAGCAGGGGCCGGTGGTGCAGGCTTGGGGGCTTGCTGCCTACGGGACCCATTACCCCGTCCCTTGGCCTGCTTACCCTGTGGGGGAGCTGCTGAGGCCTGATACTGAGGGTAGTATTTATAGGCAGCCGCCTTCCTCGGGTAAAAGGGCTTTTTCCCCAAGCCCTTCTTCTTTTGAGAAGGGGCAGAGGTCTTCCTTGAGAGACGAGTCCTGGTGAGAGTCTCGGTCTCGATCTGTGCAGCCTTCTCATCCATGGGCTTGCAAAAGAGGTTTTCACCTCTGCAGGGGACATCGACCAACTTGTCCTGCACCCATGGCTCGAGGTCGGACGTCTGAAGCCAAGCCTGGCGGCATCCACTGATGCCGGCTGCGGCTACTCGAGCCGATGCCTCAAAACCATCGTAGGCTGCTCGAGAGATAAACTTTGAGCACTCCCGAATACCAGTTGACAAGGTTTGGAACCTCTGCAAAGGTTTGTCGGAGAGACCAGCAGAGAACCCGGCTATTTCTTTAGCCAGGTCCCGGAGATACATGCCCATGTAGAGCTGGTAGGTCTGGACTCGACAAGCAAGCATAGAGCCCTGGAAACACTTCCTACCGAGGGCATCCAGGCTGCGGGCCTCCCTACCGGGGGGCACCGAGGAGTGCATTTTTTGACTCTTAAGTCTATGCATGGCCGATTCCACCACCATGGAATGGTGCGGTAGTTGTGCCTTTTGGAAGCCGGGGCTCTTGCGGACTCGATAAATGGAATCGACCCGCTTGCTTAACACCGGCGACGTCGCCGGGCTCTCCCACATGCGGAAGAGAAGTCGTTCCAGCATCGGAGGAACCGGTACAATAAAGGCCTCCTTCGGGGGAGAGTCATATTGGAGGGCATCGAGTTCTTCGACTCGAGGCTCCTCCTCGGGATCCGCGGGGAAGGCCAAGGTCTTGGCCATATCCCGCACGAAGTCCGAGAACCGGGTATCCTCCGGGGGGGGATCGTCTCCGAGGTTCGGACTCAGGGGAGTCCGATGGGACAGACCGAGTCCGAAAGGAACCAGGTGACTCTTCGTCCTCGGATTCCCAGGCCGACTCCTCGGAGGAGGAGTCGAGCGGCTCCGGTCGGGCGGGCATCGATGCCATCCGCCCCGACGCCGAGGGAGTCGGCATTGACGACCTCGGTCCCGAACGGGAGGCCGAAGGAGACCGCGACCGAGGATCGACTCGAGCCCTCATGGACTCGAGGATCGGCTCGGTCTCCGGGGTCGACTTGGAGGTCGACGTCCCGGCGGTCAGGGCAGAAGCACCGGCGAGGCCAGCGATCAATGCCCGCTGCTGGTCCATGAAGGCAGTCAGACTGCTCTCCAAGGCCGTCAACCTGAGTCGGAGCTCAGGAGACCCAGCAGCCCCCGACTCGGGCCCCGACGGCGTCGGGCCCGACGTCGGCTCCTTCGGAGGCGAGTCTACGAGGACAACAGTACTCACGTGAGCGGGCAAGTCCATCTCGAGACGAGGATGTTTGGAAGGCCTCTCCACCTCCGAGGACCCGGGACGGGAATCGGGGCTATGCGACCTGGCCCTCGAGGAACCAGGAGCGTCCACCGATCCCGCCCTCGCAGGTTTCTTCTGATGATGATGTTCCCGGGTAGGAGACCCCCTTTCAGAGGAACTTCGACGATGCTCAGGACCAGAGTCCCGAGACGTCGAAGCCTCTGACGAGGTCCGAGCCCGGCCGGAGTCAGAGAAGATACGTTCCCGCTGATGCTGCCGACTCCTCAACGCTTTTGAGGACATTTTGCCACATGGACCACAGATCATCGGGTCATGATCGGGTCCGAGGCAGCGGAGGCAGAAGTCGTGTGTGTCTGTAAGAGACATGAGTTTCTTACAGAAGTCACACTTTTTAAACCCGCTGGCAGCCATCGGGGGAAAAAGGGCCCCTGCGAGGTCGAAAGACCGGGCTGCCAGTGAAAAAGTAAAAAGGCGCGAAATCTGTCACGAAGGACAAAAAAACGAAAAATAAAGAACGGACTCGCAACCGGCGTCGCGGATCCGGGCGGGAAAAGAACCGGCGTCGAAAGCGAGAGAAAAAAGAGAAATAAACAACTTTTCTGCGGGGATTCACAAACAACGTCTGTAGGGCTCCGCGGAAAAAAGAAGACTGAGCAAGATGGCACCCTTGGGCGGGAAGAGGACCGCGTATGCGCGCTGCAATTCCCAAAGGCTTTCTTTGAAAGCTGGGGAAAATTGCTCCGCGAGGGCTCCGTCGGCGCCGACGTCACCCATATGTGAGGACTGACTTCCTGCTTGGTCCTGGAGAAAGAGATCCGCACCGGCAAATGCCTGCAGCAAGTGAAAATAACTGACAAGGGGGGAAGGCGAGAACTCTTACTAATTTAAAGAGCCAGGCTCAAATTTAAAATTACTTTAAATCTAAGGAAATTTGCTCCTAACAACTAAAGAGAACTAATCCCTGATTGCCAATTAACCAAAGGTAACTGAATTAAAAGTCAAATTTAAAGTAACTATCAAAAGTAAAATCAGAATAGAATTTGTCACACTAAATGCTCCTTATCTGTTCCCCCAAGTGAGCCCAGAATCTAGGCTCACTACGTCCTCCTGCTGCATGGAGACTGGACACACTGAGGGCTGATGGGAGAGACCAGCAGGCTATAGCCAGTGATGTCATGAGTTTGACATGCCCAGTCTCCAAGCTGCAGGAGGAGGTTCACCACCCAGAGGTTGAGGACTAAACTGGAGGAATGATAAGGAATGATAAATATTAATAACAGTAATTGTCATCATAGGGGAAACCCCACTTTATAAGATAGGAGTATTTAGAAAACAATATAGTATCAAAATAATGTACAGAATAGTTAGAACGTATCTAAAAGACATAAAACGGCACACTGTGTATTATCACTCTCCAGGCTACTCCTGAACCACTAATAAAAGTGCTAGTAATCCAGTGCCTAGTACTGGCAATTGAAGGCCACCGGAATTACAAGGTACCATAAGAATGTCAATAAAAAGCATTATGATGTTTAAGGCGAAAAACGGGTGCATCATATATTATTACCCTCCGGGGTAATTCCAAGCTACTGAACGGAGAAATTAATAATAGCAATTTAAAAAATAAAATAAAAGTATAAATAGGAGGCTACTAAGAATAAATGACCAAACAAAAGACTTGGGGACCATAACTATGATCAGACATCAATTGAAGTCTACATTGGCCATGTGGGAGATTTAAAAATTCAGAAAAAAATCAAAGGGGCACCAGGGTGCCACGATGTTGACCAATGCCATAAAAATATTAACAAATAAATAACAGCAACCAAACTAAAATGTGGCAAAAGATAAGTTGTAATATATCACTACTACTACTACTACTATTTAGCACTTCTAGAGTGCCACGCACGCAGCGCTGCACAGCTAACCTAACCTACAAGAGGTAGTTAGCATACATGAGACATATCAAAAACATCTAAAATATTAATAAAAGAAAAAGATAAAAAGTATATAATTAAAAGATATATATTAAACAGATGTGTTCATTGGGAGATAAATCAGAGACGATCATTCAGTGGAAATAACCGCGAAGCCTATAGTACGCATTCATGAATAGATAACATAAGGAATGCATGTCTACCATGAGAGACTTTGCTATACTAGATAAAAGCCAGTAAATAAGAAATCGGACTTAAATCATAAAAATAAAAAGCAAAAATATAAGACACAAATTAAAAGGAATAGAAGTTAAAAACAAAACCAGAATAAAACAATAAAACCAACATAATACAATAAAACCAAGGAATCATGGAAATGTTAAAGTAATGCCCTCATGCAAAGCAACTTCGAGATATACAGCAGATCCCAAAACTAAGATAACAATGTAGTAAATCATAAGAAATCATGTTCAGTCCATATGGGGATACTGCATTGAATATGAAAATTAATCTTTGTCCCAACTTGAGCAGGATTTTATCTGTATCACCACCTCTCCAGTATGTGTGTACCACTTCAATACCAGAAACTTCAGGTCTGCCAAAGTATGACCCTGATCCTCCCAATGTGAGACCAAAGGTTTATGTGGTATCTTCCTGTGTATGCAGCTTTTGTGTTCAACAATTTGCGTGCGACTCGCACGCTTTGTTTTCCCTATATACAATAGGTTACAAGGGCAGATAGATGACTTGCGTGGATTCACAATTTGGAAATTCCTCCAGGTAGAGTCTATTGTTCATCACAGGATGTACAACACAGTTCTTAGTAACCAATGCATTCTCACATACTGAACATCTGCAGCACCAGAAATGTCCTTTTATGTTCGGTGTCATTCTGGGCATACTAAGAGCTGATGGCACCAGAAGATCAGCCAAATTGTGGTTCTTCTTATTTGCAATCATCAGTGAGTGGGATTCGAACACTGGTAAAGAAGACAGGAGACGCCATTCTTCCTTCAAGATACGTGAAATTTCCTGAGACAAATTCGAAAAGGTAAGTGCGCAAACCATTCTGCCTGTTTTAGAGATGGCACCCAACAGTAGGGACTCTCGATCTGAATCCTTGGCTCTGAGGTAGGCATCTTGAATACATCTCTGGGGATAACCCCTTTCTTGAAAATGTTATTTCATCCGTGCAGCTTGGAGCTCAAAATCTTGGTCTTTTGTGCAGATCCTATGAATCCTTAGCAACTGTCCAATAGGCAAATTGATCTTGAGCGACTTGTGGAAGCTATCAAATTGTAACAGTGAATTCCTATCTGTAGGTTTGTGGTATAAACTCGTGTCAGAACAACCATGATCCTTCTTTATCAAAATGTCTATGTATGGCACACAGTCATAGCTATAATAACTTTGAAAGTGTAGATTGCATTTTAAAGAACCGAGCCATTCAAAGAACTGTCTAAGAATATCTTCATCGCCCTCCCAGATCATGAACACATCATCAATGTATCTTTACCACAATTTTATATTGAATGTAAAAGCATTCTTAGTCAAAAATCTCTTTTCAAAATGTGCAACATATAGATTGGCTACATTGGGCGCCATAGAGGAACCCATGGCAACCCTTTTGATCTGCTTATAAAAAACCTCTCTAAAACAGAAGAAATTCTCCGTCATGGCCAGGATAGCCAATTGAGTTAAAAAGCTAGTGGATGTCCATACCGGATGCGTCCTTTCAATGAGTGTGTCCTCTAAAATCTCTAAAGCAGCATCCTGAGGTATATTACTGTACATGAATCAATAGTAATAGTGTCGAGTATAAGCTGATCAGTGTAACTCGAGAAATCTTTGAGCAATTGGATCATGTTAGAAGAGTCACTCACATAGGAGGGTGTCTTAGAGACAAAAGGCCACTACTAGGGACGTGCCTAACAACCATTCCCCCAAGGGAGCAGTACAGAGTGCACTGGCATTCATCCTGCAAAAGTGAAATCCTTTGCTTCCAAAGAGCCCTCTCCTCCAAGGGAAACCCCGCTGCTGCATGTGGTTGCTCAGCTCCGACTCACAAGCATCATCACTCAGCTGCTAAAGGATCCTTTAAAAGACATCTTCCTCTTTGGCCACTACCGGGGACGTGCCTAACATCTATTCCCCCAAGGGAGCAGTACAGAGTGCACTGACATCCATCCTGCAAAAGTGAAATCCTTTGCTTCCAAAGAAGTGAGACTGATCTTTAACTCCAAGCCTTCTCATCTACAGTGTGCCTGATCTCTGGTTCTCAGCCTGTGTGTACCTTTGTACTCCAACCGCAGCCCTCTCCTCCAAGGGAAACCCCGCTGCTGCATGTGGTTGCTCAGCTCCGCCTCACAAGCATCATCACTCAGCTGCTAAAAGAGCCTTTAAAAAGCAGCATGCTGCGGGCGTGCCTGCACCTGAGGGCCTCACCAGAGGGCCCTTTGGTGTGGCCCTTAGGCAGGGAACGAGGGCGGGGATTCTACTCACAAAACAACGATCAATCGGCCATGAAATTCCCATCATCTAATACTACAAAGCTGTAAGTTTCTGGGTTTCTGCCGACATCACCAAAATCATTATACAATCCCGATAATTATCAGCTGATCTCATTGAACACACAATGCTGAATCCCACATGTCTACTACTTGGCGTTGCCTCCGTCACAGAAGTAAATTAACCGCCTCCAGGCTGCCTTCACTCAAAACTCCTGCATGGACCTTCTGTGCTATATTATACTATAGCCTTGAAAGGCAAGTCAACCCCAAGAGTATAATCCTCTTTCTATTCTCTATAATATAAGTTTGTCTTATTTCTCCCCTCCCACCTTCACTATCTCCTTGCTCTTAAGCCATTGTTATCTGATTTGCCGCTTAGCCCACCATTAGGCTACTCAAACTATCATCTTGTATCCTGATACATTGCTCTAACTATTCCACATGCAATAATTCTGAAAAGTAGCTTATTGATACATTGCTTACCAAATCTTCCTCTTTACCTTGCGATTATACTCAGGAAAAAGTATAGATACTCTGTATTGTGAACTTAGAACCGCTTCTAAGCACATCCATGAAGCTTACTTTCATGCTGATCCTCCTTGTACTCTTTGCTCCATTATCCATTGCTCTCCAATCCCAATTCCATATCCACCACATTCCAATAATTCCATATTGTCCTAGAAATATCTATCCCTTTACTCACAACAAATTCCCATCGTTACTCCACGCACACCACACTTGTAGACTAATATACCTCTCTCCCACACGAATCACTCTCCCATCAATACTAAACATACTTTAAAAGTAGCCCTCCTTAACACTAGATCAATCAGAAACAAAATACCTGCTATTACAGACCTACTCCAAGACAGTAAGCCACATGTATTGTGCTTAACTGAAACATGGCTTACTCCCACAGACTCCATCTCACTGAACCAACTGGCTGAATCCAACTATATCTTGCAAAGCCCTAGGTCTGGAAAGAGGGGTGGAGGCATCCTTATTCTAACCTCAAAGGACCTCAAATTCACCTGCCACCATAGTAAGAGTTCAGATAAAGAGTAGTTACTCACCTGTAAAAGGTGTTCTCCAGGAGCAGCAGGAATCAGTCCACACATATGGGTGACGTCGGTGGAGCCCCCATGCGGAGCATTTCCCCAGCTTTCAAAGAAAGCCTTTGGGAATGCAGGCACGCATGCGTGGTCCCCTTCCTGCCCAAAGGTGCCATCTTGCTCAGTCTAATGACATAGCTAAAAGACAGCACAAAAAGAAAATGAACTATATACAACTGCAACTCCAAGGGGAGGAGGGAGGGTCGTGAGGACTGATTCCTGCTGCTCCTGGAGAACACCTGTTACAGGTGAGTAACTACTCTTTCTCCAGGACCAAGAAGGAAGTCAGTCCTCACATATGGGTGACTCCCTAGCTCTGGGCTACCAGGAACCCAGGCTGAAAAATAGAGCTCCCTCTAGAGCCCCAGCAACAGTGAGAGAATCTTCTCTGAGACCACACCTGAACGGTAGCCCAACACCAGGGCCGGAGTTGCCTAAACCTCAAAGAGATTACGGAGTACTGCTTGCCCGAAAGCACTGTCCCTACGGAACTTCCTCTCGAGGCAGTAGTGGTCCGCAAAAGTCTGGCTTGAAGACCAAGTAGCGGCCCGGCAGATGTCTGCCAATGGAACAGAATGGAAGCGAGCTACTGATGCGGCCTTCGCCCTGACCCGGTGGGCTGTGACTCAACCCTCCAGGGAGAGGCCGGCTGCCCTGTACGCCCAGGCGATACAGTCTGCCACCCAAATGGACAACGTATGCTTAGTGACAGGCAACCCCAATTTATTAGGGTCAAAGGAAATGAAGAGCTGAGAAGCCCTTCTATGCCCCTGCGTACGTTCAAGGTAAAAGGACAGCGCCCTTCTACAATCCAGGGCATGCAAGACAGTCTCTGCCCTACTGGCGTGCGGCCTGGGAAAGAATGTTGGAAGTACCACCTCCTGGTTGAGGTGGAAGGAGGACACTACCTTTGGAAGGAACTTAGGATGAGTCCGCAAGACTACCCTGTTCCTATAGAACCTGGTATACGGCCTATCCAAGACCAGGGCCTGAAGCACACTCACCCGCCTAGCCGAGGTGAGTGCCACAAGGAACAAGACCTTCCAGGAGAGGAAACGTAAATGGCAGGTTGCCATCGGCTCAAAAAGTGGGCGAGTCAGTTGCTGCAAGACCACACTGAGATCCCACTCAGTGGCCAGTGGACGAATAGGAGGCTTAAGCAGAAGCAGGCCTCTGAGAAAGCGAGACACCAGAAGGTGGCCTGAGAGAGATTGTCCATCCACCGGTGAGTGGTGAGCTGAGAGAGCACTGAAGTGAACCCGGACAGAGTTGGACTGAAGTCCTAGGTTGGAAAGATGGAGCAGGTATTGTAGCACCACCTGGACAGAGCAGGCGAAGGGGTCCTCTTGCTGTTGAGAACACCAAGTAGAGAACCTACGCCACTTCAGAGCATAGGCCTTCCTAATGGAATGCTTCCTGGAGGCCAACACCACCTCTTCAATCTCCCTTGATAGGAGCAAGGGAGCAAGGATAGCCTTTCAGCAGCCAGGCCATCAAATTGAGGGATATGAGGTTGGGATGCAAGAGGGACCCTTGATCCTGAGTCAGAAGGTCGGGTTGCAACCCCAGAGGAAGTGGAGTATCCACTGCCAACTGAAGAAGAAGAGGGAACCACGGCTGCCTGGGCCACCTGGGGGCTATCAGGATCACCGTGGCTCGGTCCTGCTGGATTTTGAATAGAGTCCGGGCCACCAGAGGTGTGGGAGGAAAGGCATACAGCAGGCTCTCTGACCAGGGGATCAGGAATGCATCTGGCGCTGTTCTCAAGGGATGCGGTTGCCTGGAACAGAACCTGGGTAGTTGCCTGTTTAGCGGACTGGCAAAAAGATCCATGGTCGGAAGACCCCACTTCAGAAAGATCTGTTGAACTACCAGAGGATCCAACTGCCACTCATGAGGCTGCAGGAGTCTGCTGAGCCTGTCCGCCAGGTAGTTTTCCTGGCCTGGGAGGTAGACTGCTCTGAGGGTCATGCCCTGAGTGACAGCCCAGGAGCAGAGAGCTTGTGCTTCCAGGCACAGAAGTCTGGATCCTGTGCCTCCCTGCTTGTTGACGTAGAACATAGCCACCTGGTTGTCCGTCTGAACTAGGACAGACTGGTGAAACAGGATCTGAGAGAAAGTCTGCAAGGCTAGTTGAATGGCCCTCCATTCCAACAGGTTGATCTGCTAGGTGCAGGCCTTGGGTGCAGGCTCCCTGGCAGTGTGCCCCCCAGCCCTGCAGGGAAACATCGGTTGTCAGTACCTGAGTGTGTGGGGAGGCCTGAAAAGGAACACCCCTGACCAGATTTGGGAGATGCCTCCACCAGCGTAAGGAGTCCACCAAGAGTTTGGACACCTTTATTCTGTCTGACAATTTCCCTGTGGCCTGCAGCCACTGCGCCCTGAGGTGCCACTGAGTTTGTTTTAAGACCTAGAGAAGATAAATGTTATTTGTTGTAAATAATTACCCCGGTTACCCAAGTTATTGTTCCTGTTATATGTAAACAAAAAACAGATAATTGTATCTTGTCTGATGTTTTCTTGTTCTATGTAAACCGCGCTGATTATGAATAGTGCGGTATATAAAAGATGTTAAATAACTAAATAACTAAATAAATGTAAAAGATACTGAAGGAGCATAGGTACTGTTGCTTCAAATGGATTGTGACCATTTTGAGATCACCATGAAGCATATCTACGCCATTTGAAAGAATAGGTCTTTCTGGTGGAGAGCTTTCTGGAGGAAAGGAGAATATGCTTTACAGCAGTAGATTGTGGCTCTCAGCAGCCATGCTGTCAGTCAAAGGGATTACGCTCTCAGCAGCCATGCTGTCAGTTGAAGGGACTGCAGATTGGGATGGAGAAGTGCTCCATTGTCCTGAGATAGGAGACCCAGCCTGGAACTCAGTGGGATTGGTGATGTTTGCGTCAGATGAAGCAGAAGGGGAAACCAGGGTTGATGGGACCAGCGAGGGGCTATGAGAATCATAGAGCACTTGTCTGCTTGTAATTTGAGGAGGGTCTTCAAGATGAGGGGAATGGGAGGAAATGCACAGAGAAGTCCCTGACCCCAGTGGATCATGAAGACATCTGACACTAGGCTTAGTTTGGACGGAACTCTGGAGCAGAACTGAGGAAGTTGAGTATTCTGTGGTGTTCCCCAGATGTGGAATAGTTTTGCCACTGCGGTTGGATCTAAAGACCATTCGTGGGGTTGTACGATCCGGCTCAGCTTATCTGCTAGGAGATTGGATTCTCCTGGGATGCAAACTGTACAGAGATGCATGTGGTGGAGGATGGCGAACTCCTAGAGTTTGCAGGCCTCTTGACATAGGGGGAGGGAGCCCATCCTCCCCTGTTTGTTTATATAAAACATAGCCACCTGATTGTCTGTCCTGACTAGAATTTGACTGTTTGAGATGTGGAGATGGAAAACCTGGAGGACATTCATGACTGCCCGAAGCTCGAGGAGGTTTATCTGCTGCATGGATTCCTGGGTTGTCCACAGGCCCTGTGTGGAGAGGGAATCCAGATGTGCTCCCCAACCTTGCTTGGCAGCATCTGTTGTCAGTGTATGCTGAGGTAGGAGTGTCTGAAAAGGTGACCCTACGAGATTTGTTGGGGTCCACCACCACAGGACAGATTCGGCCATGGGTGGTGTTATCTGGATGACACCCCGAAGGCTCCCTATGGACTGGGGTTGAGAGAATCCATTGTGATTGTCGCATGTGAAGTCTTGCATAATGGACTACACGTACTGTGGAGGCTATGTGCCTAGTAGGGATAGAAAGCATTGAGCTGTAGCCATCTATTGTTGGCGCATGTGTGTGGCTAGTTGTACTAACCTGCGATCCAGAGGGAAAAAGGCTCTGGACTGTGTTGTGTCCAGAACAGCTCCTATGAATTCCAACCTTTGGGTTGGAGTGAGTTGGGACTTTGGGAAGTTTATCACAAGCCAAGGTACTGCAGAAGTGCAAGAGATTTTGTTGAGATGAACAGAGTTCTCCAGGAGAGTCTGCTTAACTGAGCCAGTCATCTAAGTAAGGGAAGACAAAGACTTTGCTGATCCGGACCCTGTATTGGTAATGGGTGCCCTAACAGGTGAAACGAAGATACTGTCTGTGGTCTGGATGTATCAAGATGTAAGTGTAGGTCTCTTTGAGATCTAGGGAACAAAGCCAGTCTTGTTCCTGTAGGTAGGGAAGAAGGGTTCCCAGAGAGATCATTTTGAATTTCTCTTTGATGAGGAATATGTTCAGCTCTCTGAGGTTGAGAATGGGTCTGTGGCCTCCTGACTTCTTTGGAATGAGGAAGTAGAGGGAGTAAAAGCCTTTGAACCATTGGTTTGTTGGAACTGGTTCTATGGCTCCTTGGGAAAGGAGAATATGTATCTCTTGCTTGAGCAGTGCATCCAGGAGAGGTTTGGAATGAAGTTCTCCCTTAAAGTGGTGGGGAGGAAGCTCTCAGAAGTTTAGTTGGTAACCTCTCTGGATCTTCATCTTGTTGGTTATTGGACCCTTCTCTGGCTCTTTCCCCCTATCTTCTCTCCATCATCAATAACAGTCTTTCTACTGGTATCTTTCCCACTCTTTGGAAACACCCTACCATTCGCCCTGTCCTGAAAAAGAGTTCCCTTGATCCGTCCTCCCCTTCTAACTGGCATCCAATTTCTAACCTCCCTTTCCTTTCTAAGCTTCTAGAAAAACTTGTCTTTTCCCAACTATCTTCGCATCTTGAAGCTTCACCTACCCTGCACCCTCTTCAATCTGGTTTTTGCCCTGGCTATAGTACAGAATCTGTTCTTCTTTCTCTCCTCAACGAACTCCACTCTGCCCATGACCGTGGTCTCTTCACCCTTGCTGTCTCACTCGATCTCTCTGCTGCGTTTGACCTTGTCGATCACCGTACCCTCCTTTCACGTCTACATGATGCTGGTCTTTCCGGCACTGTGCTTCACTGGTTTCGGTCTTTTCTCTCTGGTCGTTCTTTCGGCGTTTCCTCTGGTCCCTTATCTTCACCTTCTACCCCCCTCCCCTGCGGTGTCCCACAGGGGTCTGTCCTTGCTCCCCTCCTGTTTAACGTCTTTCTAGCCCCTCTCGCTCTCTTAGTTCAACAACAGGGTATATCTGCACATTACTACGCCGACGATATTTTTCTGCTCTACCATACTGACTCTGCTTCCCCTGATATTACGCCTCTCAATAACTGTCTTTCCACCGTGGCTTCCTGGATTTCCTCTAATTTCCTGCACGTTAATCTCTCTAAGACCTCAGCCATATGGTTCACCGCTGGCAGTCCCATTCCCCCTCTTCTCCCTTTGCTTTCCTCTTCTCCCATCCCCCTTGTCTCGTCTTTACGATACCTGGGCGTCACCCTTGACTCATCCTTATCTTTTAAAGCCCATATTTCCTCCGTCGTTCAACGCTGCTTCTCTACTCTACGACAACTTTGCTCTGTTCGCCCTTTTCTTTCCTTCTCATCTATGACCACCCTTCTCCTCTCACTCGTTGTCACCCGTCTTGATTACTGCAATGCCTCCCTGGCTGGTCTTCCCCAGTCCCAACTGCAGTGCCTTCAGAGAGTTCACAACACTGCAGCCCGTATCCTCACCTGCTCCTCTCGCTTCGATCACATCACCCCACTTCTCATACGATTGCGCTGGCTTCCTATTCCCTTCCGTATACAATACAAGGTCCTCACTTTTACCCACAAATCCATTCACACGGGTACTCCTCTCTACCTCGCTGACCAGATTCACCTTCACACTCCCCACTGTTCTCTCCGTTCCATCCATGCTAACTGTCTGACCCTACCCTCCCCTTCACAAGCCCACCTCGAATCCACCCGCTCCTCTGCCTTTTACTTCCTTGGGTCCCGTCTCTGGAATTCGCTTCCCCCGGACCTCCGCCTGGAACCCTCCCTGAACACCTTCAAGACCCACCTGAAGACTTACCTCTTTTGCCTTGCGTTTGATCTTCCCCCACCTCCCTCTCCTCTCTCCCCTCCTCCTCGCTGATTTCTTATAGCCCCTATTTGTTACCTGACCCTTCTCTTCAGCTCTTTCCTCCTCTCTTATCTATCCTATCACACATTTGGCATTCCTTTCTTTTTTTCCTTGCAGCTTTTATGTACTTTGTGCACCGCTCTGACGCAATTGAGCAGTATATTAAGCCTCAAATAAAGATAAAGATATGTTGGGAGTCCACTACTCTGTGGTGATGGCATGTCAGTGCTGAGCAAAGTCAGAGAGTCTTCCTGGGATGGTGGTGGGCTCTGGTATGTGAAGGAGAAGGTTGGGGCTAGATGTAGCAATAGTTGGCTGAGTGGCTGGCTGTGGCTTAGTTAGCCTGGGCTTTTTAGCTTGTTTAGGGCCCTGTTGTTTTTGTGTTGCCTGATAGGCTGGTTGGGAGAATGAAGAACAGAATCTCCTCTTTTTAGGGTAGAAAGGCTTCTTGTTAGGTGCCTTCTTTTTAGAAGGATCAGAAGTCTTTCCATAGAGCCTCTCGAGTGTTGTGTCATCTCTCTCTAGCTCTCCTGCCTTCTCCCACCAGTTCTTCCCAAACAGGTTTTCACCAGTGCAGGGGATGTTACCCAACTTATCTTGGACCCATTGTTCTAAGTCAGAAGCTTGGAGCCAAGCCAGACGCCTTGCACCTAAGGCAATAGAAGAAGCCCTGCTTAATGACTCAAAGGCGTCAAAAGCAGCTCTATTCACAAATTTAGAGACATTTTGGCTTTGAGCCAAGAAAGCCTGGAAAGCTGGGCGCTTCTCCTCTGGAAGAAAAGGGAGAAATCCCTCCCAGTCTTTATTAAGTTCCTTTAAGAACATTCCCATGTGAAGGATGTACGAATTTATACTACTGGATAGCATCGATGCTTGGAAGGAGTGACAGGAAAGGAATTGAGATTCCTCGATTCCCTGCCCAGAGGAATGGATGCATAATTTTTACCACTGTTTATAAAGCACATTGCCGATTCCACTACCATAGAATGGTGTGGGAGTTGTGTTTTTTGGAATCTGGGGCATTCAGGCACTTTGTACATGATGTCCAACCGACGACTTATGGGAGAAACTGTAAGAGGAGTCTCCCACATCCTGAGCATCAGATTATGTAGGATCCGGTGTACCAGGAGGATAGCAGCCTCTTTTGGGGCTGTGGGGTACTGAAGGATATCCAGTTCCTCCGCTCTCGGTTCCAGTTCCAACGCTGCCAGGATGGAAAGGCCAGCCGCCATGTCTTGGATAAACTCCTGAAAGGACACGTCTTCAGGAGGAGATTTACAGTGAGTACTAATTGACAGTGGCGAGGGCTCCGAGACGATGTCTTGGAGGTCATCGGAATGGTAGGATCAGTGATCAGAATCGGAAGTGTCTGGATGCGATGCCTGAGAGTGTCGCCGATGTCAATGGCGACATACGCGGCGGTGATGTTACTTGATGTCCTCGGGGGCTAATCTTTGTGCAGACAAGGGAGGTTCCGTGGTCGATGCCAACTCCAGGCCCGATACCGATACCTCGGTACTTGGTGTGCGATGCATTGATGACAAAGGTAAGATCGATGCCGCCTGTTGCACCGGAGTGGATGGAGTCATTAAGGTTGATGCTCCCAGCTGCATTCCCAGGGCTGTTGGTGCTAATGGAGAGCCGCTATGATCCTTTCCAAGGACAGCATATGCTGATCCAGGGAGGTAGCCTGAGTCTGGTCCAATGAAAGGACGGGGCTGGGGCCAAAGCCTCAGGAGCCTCCTGAATCCCCATTGGGTCATTGGGGATGTCTGGACCGATGACCAGTTTCAGAGGAAGTCCTGAACGAATGGGATCTTTCTCTGGATTCCTGAGACTTTTCCGAGAAATCCTTGGACTTTTCTCCAGTTCCTTCAGTTTCTCAGAGGAGTCTCGGGTTTTTGACTTATCTTTTAAAGGCTTGGAGGGAGACACGGTTTTCTTAGTCTTCTTCTCTGAGTGCCTCGACTCCTTGGAGTGCTTCGAACTGTGGGAGCGGGACGATGCTCTGGATGAAGTAGAGGCCAACAACAATGAGTCCAAAGGAAAGAGTTCTCCAAACATTTTGGCCCAGTTCCCTAGATCCCTCTTCACCATCTGCTTGCAGAGGGAGCAGTCTTGGGGAATATGGTTGGGACCAAGACACTTCAGGCACCAGTCATATTTGTCGATAACAGAGATGGTGCTGGAGCACTTGGTGCATTTTTTGAAACCGCTGAAGGGATTCTCCATTTTAAGATGGTGGGCAAGGCTCAAGGGACACAAGGCCCTGAGGGAAAAATAAAGAGGTTTGTTTTTTTGGAAAAGAAACAAAAAATAAACAAAAAGATGAAGGGAGTAGCATCGGGAGATTCTGTTTTGGTTAGGCAGAGCGATTAAGGAAAAGTTTTAGCATTTCTTTTCTGTGGTGATAGGGTAATGACCTGTTAGCTCTGCGGAAAAAGAAGAACTGAGGATGAGTTAGGAGAGTGGGAAGGCAGCAGTGCAGGTGCAGTGGACTGCTCCCAAAGGCTTTCCTATTGGTAGTTGGGGAGCTTCCCGCACGGGCTCCGTCGGTACCCGATGTCACCCATATGTGAAGACTATATTCCTGCGTGTTCCTGGAGATATACTTCTTCAACAAAAGGGTAGTGGAAGCTTGGAATGCCCTCCTGATGGACGTGATGGGGGAAAAAACAGTGACAGAATTCAAAATGCAATGGGACAGACACAGTGGATCCCTTTATAGCAAGAGGATGAAATCAAAGCAAACTTAAATATCTTTTATACTTCAATAGAGGGGGGTGAGCTGCACGGAGTGGTGGGTACAACCCTATACAAAGGCATGGGGGAGGGTGACTTGCATGGAGCAGCAGTTATAACCACTCTAGCCACCTTACAGGGCAGACTAGATGGATCATATTGGTCTTTATCTACCATCATATACTATGTTACTAAACGTCCCGAGGGCTTTGATCCAACCACATCATAAATGCTGGCTTTACTCTGAAAGGTCTTCAGCTCATTCCCAGTGCCTTCCGACATGGAGGTCTCATCTTCCAGCACTATAGTGCAATTTGTTTTGTTGTGACTATCCACTGCGTTTTTGTGGCAAGGTATGGAAGTAGATTGCCAAGCTTTTCTTCCACGCAAGTAATGCTAATGTTGCTGTTATCACAGAAATGTGATCCTCCACTGCCAACACTGTCCCAATCTGCTGCTGCACAGATGGGTGGTTTGTCTTAGTCTGGCACCTCAACTAAGACCTGTCCATCTTGGGAGACCCTGCTAGTATTCACGCTACCGACAGCTTAGCTCTCAGTATCACCAATGCACACAAGCCCTCCCAGCACAACAAGTTGCAAACCAAGTGAGGGATAGAAAGCTCCAAGTGTGATATCCCTATTCCCCTAGCAATTTTAAATAACTGAACTTTAAATATCTTAAGAAATAATTTTAACTATAATACAGACAGCAGTCCAGCAGCGAGATGGGGTTTATCAAGTCTTTTTTTGCACTGTTTCACATATGTATGATTATCTCCCAGCTGACGGAAGCCTTATGTGTGCTCTAGGTGCAAAGAGCTCCTTACTCTCAGGGAACGAGTCCAATCTCTGAAGCCTGGAGTAGCAGGCTTGGAGGAGCTGAGGTAGAGAAATATAGAGAAGACTTTCAGGGACATAATAGTGAAGTCCCACATCCAGTCTGGAAGCCACTCTGCTGCCATTGAGGAAAGAGAGATCACCTGAAAAAAAGAGTATCGTTTTAGTGTGGCAGAAAGTGATCCTATAGCTAGGACTTGGCCTCCAGGTGATTAAATAATCTCTTGCACCAAGGGTGTTTTTCCAGGGCCATGTGCCCATGCGGGTAGGATTAGGACAGCTGGTATATTTGGTGATTCCGGGCCCAATTTTCATTTAGGCAGGCTATGTGCCGCATTGGCACTTAGGCTGCCCACTGACTCCCTTAACCTGGATCTTCACTTCCGCGGCAACAGAAATGAAAATCTGGGTTTGGTTGGACATGTCAGCAGCCGCCAAGGCTAAGCGGGTAGCAGCAATTTTCGATGCTACCCGGTTAGTCCCAGCGCCTCAAAGATAGGCGAGGAAAAACCTCACCTATCTTTAAGGCGCCAAGGGCTAACTGGGTAGCATTGAAAATTGCTGCTACCCGCTTAGCCCTTTCCTCCGCCCCAGAATGCCTCCAACATGCCCCGATGCTAACCGCATAGCATCTGGGTGCGTTAAAGATTTAACCGGGAGTTTCCAAAGGTGCCTTTGGAAAATCCCGCTAAGGCATTTACACGGGTAACATGGGCTGTTACCTGTGTAACTGCCTTCAAAAATCATGTCCTCTATCATTAGGCAACTAAATAGCTGGGTGGCACTGGACGTGAGGATTGCTGGCAACTTGCCTGCCTGGTGAAAAAGTGGGGGACCTCACACACCACCTAGATAATGTTCTAGATAGTGCTGGAGAGGAGCCTGCTGTATTGGTACATGTTGGTACAATGACATAAGAAAGTATGGGAGAGAGGTTATGGAAGCCAAATTTAGGCTTTTAGGTAGAAAGCTGAAATCCAGAATGTCCAGGGTTGCAGTCTGAGAAATGCATCCCATTCCACGCACAGAACCCTGGCTATGCGTGAACTAGGCTGCTGACCTCAACCTGTAAAAATGAGATAGAGCAGCTTTTAAACAGATAATGGGGGAAAGGTGACAGTTGCCCATGAGTGCATAGTTCAGATCGATGTATCTCTGAAGGATACTAGCAAAACAGGGAAGTTACAGCATCCCAATAGAAAGGTTCCAATAAAAGTAAAATTAACCCAGATTTTTTTAACTAAAAAGCAGAGTTGAAAGATTCCAAATTATCCTGTCATCTGATCAGACTGCTAATATGAATGAAAAACTAACTTTGAGATGCCTGTACGCAAATGATATAATTCTAAAAAAATAAGCTGGGAGAGCTAGAAAACATAGTTACTCACCTGTAACAGGTGATCTCTGAGAACAGCAGGAATTTAGTCTTCACATATGGGTGATGTCGGTACCGATGGAGCCAGTGCGGGAACGCTCCCCAGCTTCCAATAGCAAAGCCTTTGGGAGCACTTCACTGCGCCTGCATGACTGCCTTCCCGCCTTCCCAACTCCCTCTCTTCAATTGAGTTTGTAGCTGAGAAAAGAGAGTAAATGAAATCCTATAACTCCTAGGGGAGGAGGGCGGGTTGTGAAGACTAAATTCTTGCTGTTCCCGGAGATCACCTGTTACAGGTAAGTGACTACATTATCTCCAGGAACAAGCAGGAATGTAGTCTTCACATATGGGACTCCCTAGCTCCAAGATGAAGTGACCTCAGAACCAGTGAGGTCCGACTTGGAGTAGGCATGATGAGGTCATGGATCCCACATGGATTTCTGGTATCTTCAAAGTCTGGAACGGAGGACAGGAGTTGCATCTAAGTCTGAAAGAGGTGCTGGAGTATAGCCTGACCAAACATGGCATCCCGATGGGAGTTCTTGTCCAGACAATAATGGGCAGCAAAGGTATGGACGGAAGACCAAGTTGCTGCTTTGCTAATTTCATCGATAGCTACTGAGCGTAAATTTGCCATCAAGGTGGCCTGGCGCGAATGTTGTGAGCACTGACATGCCCTTCCAGGTAGAGTCCTGCTTTGTCATAGGCAAATATAATGAAGTCCGCTATCCATTTGGTAGTCTCAGGTGACTGGGGTCAAATGAGATGAACAATTGCAAAGCTTTATACGGTGATCTTGAGTCCTTTGGAGATAGAAAGCCAAGGCATGTTTGCAGTCAAGAGTGTGCAGGATTGCTTCCACTCTAGACGCATGCGGTTTAGGAAAGAAGACTGGAAGGTAAATTGACTGATTTAAATGGAAGGAATACACCACCTTTGTCATAGTGGAAGCGGGTATAGGGACATAAGAACATAAGATATGCCATACTGGGTCAGACCAAGGTCCATCAAGCCCAGTATTCTGTTTCCAACAGTGGCCAATCTAGGTCATACGTACCTAGCAGTTTCCCCAAGGGACACAGGTTCCACAATGCTTGTATTGGTTCAAGCATTGATATCCTGGGTCCCTTCTTAATAATGGTTTATGGACCTTTCCTCCAGGAACTTGTCCAAACCTTTTTTAAACCCAGCTACACTAACAGCCTTTACTACATCCTCCGGTAACAAATTCCAGAGTTTGATTACACGTTGAGTGAAAAAATATTTTCTTTTATTAGTCTTAAATAGTTTACCCTGTAGCTTCATTGCATGTCCCCTAGTCTTTCTATAGTCTGATAAGGTAAACAATCGATCTACGTTTACCCGTTCCACTCCGTTCATTAATTTATAGACTTCTATCATATCTCCCCTCATCCGTCTCTTTTCCAGGTTAAAGAGCCCCAACCTTTTTAGCCTTTCTTCATAGGAGTAGCCTTCCATCCCCTTTACCATTTTGGTGGCTCTTCTCTGAACCTTTTCTAAAATCGCTATATCCTTTTTAAGATACGGCGACCAGAATTGCACACAATATTCAAGGTGCGGTCTCACCATGGAACGATATAGAGGCATTATAATATCTTTTGTTTTATTTTCCATTCCTTTCCTTATCATACCTAGCATTCTATTTGCTCTCTTGGCCGCCGCTGCACACTGGGCCGAGGGTTTTAACATGGTATCCACAATGACGCCTAAATCTTTTTCCTGGGTGGTGGTTCCTAATGTGGAACCTTGCATCGTGTAACCATAGTTTGGGTTGTTCTTCCCTAGGTGCATAACCTTGCACTTCTCCACATTAAATTTCATCTGCCATTTTGATGCCCAGTCTTCCAATTTATCAAGATCCTCTTGCAATTTTCCACAATCCTCCTGGGTTTTAACAACTTTAAATAGTTTTGTGTCATCTGCAAATTTGATAACCTCACTCGTTATTCCACTTTCCAGGTCATTTATGAATATGTCAAAAAGCAGCGGACCCAGCACAGATCCCTGGGGTACACCACTATTCACCTTTCTCCATTGGGAAAATTGGCCATTTAGCCCTACCCTCTGCTTTCTATCTTTTAACCAGTTCCTGATCCACAATAGTACACTGCCTCCTATCCCATGACTCTTTAGTTTTGCCAAAAGTCTCTCATGAGGGACCTTGTCAAAGGCTTTCTGAAAGTCCAGATACACAATATCAACCGACTCACCTTTGTCCACCTGTTTATTCACTCCTTCAAAAAAACATAACAGATTAGTAAGACAAGATCTTCCTTGTCTAAAGCCATGTTGGCTGTCTCCCATTAGGTCGTGACTATCTACATGCTGAGTAATTTTATTCTTTATGATGGTTTCTACCATTTTTCCCGGTACTGATGTCAGGCTCACCGGTCTGTAGTTTCCCGGATCACCCCTCGAACCCTTTTTAAAAATTGGTGTTACATTGGCGATCTTCCAATCCTCAGGTATTAGAGATGATTTTAATGATAGTTCAGAGATTACTGATAGCAGGTCTGCAATCTCAAATTTCAGTTCTTTCAACACCCTTGGATGTATACCATCCGGCCCAGGTGATTTGCTACTCTTCAGTTTATCTAATAGTTGTAAGACATCTTCCCGATGTATCGATATTTCCTTCAATTCTTCCACACCTTTAAATACCACTTCAGTCATGGGTAACATCCCTACATCTTCCTCAGTAAAGACCGAAGCAAAGAATTCATTCAGTCTCTCCACTATCGCCTTGTCGCCTCTTAGTGCTCCTTTAACCCCTTTATCATCTAATGGACCAACTGACTCTCTCACAGGTTTTTTGCTACGAATGTACTTGAAAAGGTCTTTATTTCGCGTTTTTGCTTCCGCAGCAAGCTTCTTCTCAAATTCTCTCTTTGCCTGCCTTATCAATGCCTTGCATTTGACTTGCCAGTGCTTGTGCTGTTTCCAGGTTTCAACATTTGGCTCTTTTTTCCATTTCCTGAAAGATGCTTTTTTGGCAACAACAGCCTCTCTGACCTCACCTTTAAACCATGCTGGCAGTTTTTTGGACTTCCTTCCACTTTTCTTAAAGCGTGGAATACAGCTGGTCTGGGCTTCCAAGATAGTATTTTTCAACAACACCCAAGCTTGATGTACGTCTTTAACCTTTGCAACTGCTCCTTTTAGTTTTTTCTTAACTGTTTTCCTCATTTTATCATAGTCTCCCTTTCGAAAGTTAAAGGGTAGTACTGTGGATTTCCTTACTATCCCTCCTCCACTAATTAAATCAAAGGTGATCATGCTATGATCACTATTGCCAAGTGGCCCCAACACCCTTATCTCTTGCACTACATCTGGTGTTCCACTAAGGACTAGGTCTAATATTGCTTCCCCTCTGGTCGGTTCATGAACTAGCTGCTCCAAGAAGCAGTCATTTATTTCATCTAGGAACTTTATCTCCCTAGCATGTCCTGTTGTGACACTGACCCAGTCGATGCCGGGGTAATTGAAATCACCCATTATTATTACTGCACTGTAACTTTTGCTAGCTTCCTTGATTTCTTTGAGCATTTCATCATCCATTTGTTCATTCTGGCCAGGCGGACGATAGTACACACCCCCACTGCCATCGCCTTCCCCTTTTTACATGGAATTTCAATCCATAGAGATTCTACAGCAAATTTTGTTTCTTGCAAAACTTTAATCCTTTCTGACTCAATGCCCTCTCTAACATAGAGCGCAACCCCTCCACCAATTTGATCAGCTCTGTCATTACGATATAGTTTGTACCCAGGTATCACAGTGTCCCACTGGTTGTCCTCCTTCCACCATGTCTCTGATATTCCAATCATATCTAACCTCTCGTTTAGTGCTATATATTCTAACTCTCCCATCTTGTTTTGTAGACTTCTAGCATTTGCATACAAGCATTTTAGAGACTGTATTTTATTCATATTAATTTGGCTATTGGTAGACATGGGTAATTTGGGATCTTTAATTTGGGTCCGCCACAAAAGCCTGAAGCTCACTAATGCGTCTAGCTGAAGTGATGGCAATTAGGAAGATTACCATCCAAGAGAGGAACTTAAGTGAGGTCGTGGCTAATGATACAAAGAGTGGCTTGAAAAGCTGTGCTAGAATGACATCAAGGTCCCAAGCTACCGGAGGTGGTTTTATGGGCAGTTTGGACAGCAGGAGACCTCTGATGAAACATGCTACTAGCGGTTGCATGGAGATGGGCTGTCCATCCAGTAGATGGTGCGAGGCTGCAATGACACTGAGGCGGATTCTCACCGAGTTGGTCTTTAGACTTGCCGAAAACAGGTGGAGGAGATGCTGGGGGAGTGCCTCCACTGGGGCAGAAAAAGGATTGAGATCTTTCTGAGAATATCAGACAGAGAATCTATGCCACTTGAAAACATATGAACGTCTGGGGAGGGCTTTCTAGAAGCCAAAAGTATTTCCTTAACCTCTTGGGTAAGGTCAAAGTTTTGTAAAGCTATGCGCTCAGCTGCCAAGCTGTGAGGTGGAGAGACCATGAATTGGGATAGAGCAGTGAGTTGTCGTCCTGGGAGAGGAGATCCGGCGCATGTTCCAATCGCAGAGGATGAGTCTGAGTCAGACATAGTAGCAGTGTTAACCACGGTTTCTGCAACTAGTGAGGGGCTATGAGAATCATGGAGCCCTTGTCGGACTGAAGCTTGAAAAGCATCTTGGAAATGAGGGGTATAGGAGGGAAAGCATAAAGCAGACCCTGACCCAGTGTAGGTGGAAGGCATCCACTGGCTGGTTGATGGATGTCAGAGTTCTTGTGCAGAAGCGAGGAAGCTTGGCATTTTGGGGAGTTGTGAACAGATCTATGTCTAGAGTTCCCCAGGTCTGGAAGATGTAGGACATTGTGTCTGGATGGAGAGACCATTCGTGGGGAAGAAGGATGCGGCTCAGTCTTTCTGCCAAGACATTGAACTCCCCCAGGAGGTACACCGCTTGGAGGTGTATTTGATGAGCGATGGCAAAGGACCTCGCAGAGGCCCCCAAGAGCCTGTTTCTCCCTGTTTGTTCACATAGTACATGGCAACCTGATTGTCCGTCCTGACTAGGACTTGTTGCGCTCTGAGATGGTGTTGAAACACCCGTAGGGCATTGGAGATAGCACAAAGTTCCAGTAGATTGATCTGGAGTTGTGACTCTTGAGTTGTCCAGAGTCCTTGTGTGGTCAGGTTGCCCAGATGGGTTCCCCAACCCAGTTTGGAGGCATCCGTCATCAGTAAGCACTGAAGTGGAGGCATCTGAAAAGGTGACCCTATGAGCAGAATTTGTGGAGTATACCACCACTGAAGGGATGTGGTGAGATGGGCAGTGACCTGTCTCGGAGATGACCCGAGGCCTGCTTCCATTGGGAGGCAAGAGTCCACTGGGTATCCGCATATGTAGTTGGGCATATGGAACGACCTGTACTGTAGCATCTCTTGGGCACCCCAGGAGCTGTAGGATCTATCGGGTGCTGAGATAGTCTCATAGGAGCATCTGAGATGCTAGCTCGACTAGACGAGTACAACACAGGTGGGGTAGAAACGCCCTGGACTGTTGGGTGTCTAGTAGGCTCCGATGAACTCTAGTTTTTGAGATAGAGTGAGTCGGATTTTGGAAATTTTATCACAAATCCCAAGTGTTGAGGTACTGCAAGGCAAGGAAAGCAGTACCTCTTGGGAGGTGTCTGCTTTTATTAGCCAGTCATCTAAGTAAGGGAAGACAAATATCCCCCGAGATCTTAGATGTGCGGCTATGACCGCCATGCGCTTTGTGAAGACTCTTGGGACAGAGGCGAGTCCAAAGGGAAGGACTCTGTATTAATAATCATCTACCATGGACTCCCAGCTACACGCACTAACCCCCTCCGAACTGCATTGAACACCACAGCAAGAATTATTCAGAGAGCAAAGAAAAGTGACCACATCACCCCAATCCTAAGAGACCTACACATACTCCCCCTCGAAGCAAGAACTAAATACAAGTCTATCCTACTCACCCACAAAGCCATCCACCAAGCACAGAACACCCAGCTCCGCACCCTGCTGACCCGCCCGACCCACGGAATAACAACTAGACAGACCTCCAACAACTACCTCACCGTCCCCCACAAAAGAACCAAAAGCTCTCAAAAGATATGCAACCAAGCCTTTGAACTCTATGCACCATCCCTATGGAACTCTCTACCAAACCACCTCAGAAACAATAACGACCTATCATTCAGAAAACAGCTGAAAACCATCCTCTTCCAAGAATATTTCAAGACAACCTCCACCAAAAAATGCAACAACCCCTGAACTCACCACGTTCCTCTGAGTGACAACTACACTGTACTGTCCATGTCTAAAGTCTATCTTATGTCGGAATCATCAATGTTGCCTACCTGGTGATGGCCCCACCCCGATACTTGATTTCCCCACCCTTATATGTAACGCCGCTTTGACCCGGTGAAAGGCGGGATATAAATACAGTTAAATAAATAAAATAAATAAATAAATAAATAATAATGTCTTCCTTGAAAGGTGAGCGTAGATATTTCCTGTGCTCTGGATGGATGAGGATATATGTGTACACTTCTTTCAGATCTAGAGAACAGAGCCAGTCCTGACTCTGGAGGTAGGGAAGAAGAGTTCCGAGAGAGATCATCTTGAACTTTTCATGGACTAGAAACTTGTTGAGGTTTCTGAGGTCCAGAATGTGCCTGTACCCTCCAATCTTCTTTGGAATGAAAAAGTACGGAGAGTAGAAGCCCATTCTCTGTTGGAATTTTGAGGCATCTTCTATGGTGCCCTGAGACAGAAGAGAGGACACCTCGTCCTGCAGAAGAGCAGTAAGATGAAATTAGGTCTTACCTGCTAATTGTCTTTCCTTGAGCATTCTCCGGGCCAGTCCAGGGAAGGTTAGGGTTGTCAATCCCCTTTAGCAGCTGAGGACTGAAGACTTCAAGTTTTCTTGAGAGGTGAAGCCACTCCCCCTGAGATCAACCAGCCAGTCTTCTCTTGACAAAGCAGCGAACTAGTAAAGAACTGAAAACACAAGGTTAACCCGTTAAAACTGATAATGCTCTATAGTCCCTTGGGAAAGAGGAAGCAAACAAAACAGTGCTTCTGAGGATGCGGATGATTTTTTTTTTTTTCCTTTTCAAATGATTCACATCCATCTCTGAGAAAGAAAGAAAGAAAGAAAGAAAGAAAGAAGCCCCGATACACCCCCCTCGCACGAACACCCACATCGCGCTATGATGTCTGTTCTGTGGCAGAGGTATCCAAAAAACGAAAAAGGGTGGGACCCTGGACTGGCCCGGAGAATGCTCAAGAGAATGCTCAAGGAAAGACAATTAGCAGGTAAGACCTAATTTCATCTTCCTTATCGCTTCTCCGGGCCAGTCCAGGGAAGGTTAGGGCAGTACCAAAGCAGTACCTAAACTCGGGAGGGACCCAACAGCCCCGTGATAAGAGCCGACGCCCCCACTTTCGCATCTTCCCTGGCTTGAACATCCAATCGGTAATGCTTCGTAAACGTATGCAATGAAGACCACGTCGCCGCTCTACAGATATCCACGGGAGGAACAAAGGCAAATTCCGCCCAGGAAGCCGCTTGAGCTCGAGTGTAATGAGCCTTCAGCCCAACTGGGGGAGAACGTCCTCCAGCCTGGTAAGCTGCTACAATAGCGCAGCGCACCCAACGAGCAATCGTGGACTTCGACGCCGCCTGTCCTTTATTGAGCCCAGCAAACTGGACAAACAATCTGTCTGTTTTCCGAAAAGACTTCGAGACCCTAAGATATGCCTTTAAAACACGACCAAGATCCAACTTCCTGAGCGCCCGGTCAATCGGAGAACTTGACAAATTCGAAAAAATGGGTAAGGCCACAGACTGATTAATATGAAAAACAGACAGCACTTTCGGCAAAAAAGAAGGAACCGTACGCAGCAACACTCGTTCAGGAAGAAATTGCAGATAAGGCTCCTGACAAGATAAGGCCTGTAAATCGGAAATACGCCGCGCTGAACATAAGGCCACCAGAAAGGCTGTCTTCCAGGAACACTCACGCGGAGACTGCGAGGAAACCGACGCCAAGGGTGACTTGGAAAACGCCTCTAAAACGACATTCAAATCCCACGGAGGCACTATCTGGCGCAGTGGAGGACGAAGGATCTTAGCCGCCCGCAAAAATCTTTGCACATCCGGATGCATCGACAGTCGGCGGTTTTGCACCAATCCTCTAAAACATGCTAGCGCTGCCACATGAACTTTAAGGGTATTAAGCGCCAAACCTTTATCCAAACCCTCTTGGAGAAATAAAAGTAATTGAGGTAAGGTAGAGGAACGAGGAAGAATGTCGCGCCGTCCACACCAATCCTCGAAGAGCCGCCATATCCGAACATACGCAAGGGAAGTCCCCGGCCGTCTAGATCTAAGTAAGGTGGCCACTACGGAGCTCGCATAACCTTTGCGTCTTAAGCGAGCCCTCTCAATAGCCAAGCCGCAAGCAAGAAGCGATCCACCTGTGGCATGAGCCGGTCCCTGATTTAACAGATTGATCCAGACCGGAAGACGCCAAGGAGGAGCTATCAGGAGCCGAATCAGATCGGCATACCAAGGACGTCGAGGCCAATCTGGCGCAATCAGAATCACCGAACCCCGGTGTCCCGCTATACGTTGAATAACGTGACTCAACATCGGCCAAGGCGGGAAGATGTACAATAGAGCGTCCACCAGCCATGGCTGAACCAGAGCATCTAGCCCCTCTGACATGCGTTCCCTGCGTCTGCTGAAAAGGCGATTCGCCTTGGCATTGCCGAAAGTCGCCATAAGATCCATAACTGGTTGTCCCCACCGTACGGTCAGTTCGTGATACACTGCTACGTTCAACTCCCACTCTCCGGGATCGAGGACATTGCGACTGAGATAATCGGCCTGAACGTTCTCTTTGTCAGCCACGTGAGCAGCCAACGCTAGGAGACGGCCCTCTGCCCAAGTCATCAACTCCTGACATTCGGTGAGAAGAGAGGAACTCTTGGTCCCCCCCTGCCGACTGATATATGCCACTGTTACTGCATTGTCGGAGAACACCCGGACTGCAGACCCCTTGAGCAGGGCTTCGAAGTGCTGAAGGGCGAGCCGAGCAGCGCGTAGCTCTAGTCTGTTGATCGACCACGAGCTCTCCTCTGGAGACCAAGATCCTTGAGCGAGTTGCGACTGACAATGCGCTCCCCAGCCTGCGAGACTGGCATCTGTGGTGACTAAAACCCATGAGGGCTCCTGCAAAGGGACGCCTGCTCTGAGATGGACAGGGTTCAACCACCACTCTAGACTTTGTCTCACCAGCTCCGGACAAAGCAGGCGCTGTGAGAGAGGATGAAGCTGCGGCGACCATCGGGAAAGCAACGCTTGTTGTAACGGCCGCATGTGAGCCTTGGCCCATGGAACCAGATCCAAGGACGCCGCCATGGAGCCCAAGAGTTGTAAGTACGTCCACGCCGACTGAGCCGGGATTCGCAAAAACGCTTGCACCTGTTGCAAGATCTTGTTCACTCTGATTTCGGGCAAGAAAACTGCTCCGCGAGCAGTGTCGAAAAAAGCCCCGAGATGAGTCAGTTGCCTTATTGGTTGTAAGTGACTTTTGGCCTGATTTATGACCCAACCTAGTTGCTCCAAAAGTTGAACAACTCGAGCCGTTGCTGCTACGGAGGCCAACTGAGAATCGGCTCTGATAAGCCAATCGTCGAGATACGGATGAACCCGGATACCTTCCTTCCGCAGCGCCGCTGCTACCACTACCATAAGCTTTGTGAAGGTCCGCGGAGCCGTGGCGAGTCCGAACGGCAACGCTCGAAACTGGAAATGACCCATAGGAAGGGCAAAACGTAAAAATTGTTGATGAGATTGCCTGATGGGAATGTGAAGATAGGCCTCCGTGAGATCTATGGACGAGAGAAATTCCCCGGGACGCACTGCCCGAATCACGGTACGCAACGTTTCCATGCGAAAATGAGGCACCCGCAAAGCACGATTGACGCCCTTAAGATCGAGTACTGGGCGAAAAGAACCTTCCTTTTTGGGAACCACAAAATAAATCGAGTATCGACCGCGACCGTATTTGGTCTTGAGGCACAGGGACTATTGCTCAAAGCTGCAAGAGGCGAAAAAGCGTGTCTGAGACGGCCTGCGCCTTCAGCCCCAGCGCACAGGGAGACATTACAAAGGCGGGTGACAAAGGGCAAGCGAAATCCAGCGCATACCCTTTCTGAATTATCTCTAACACCCATTTGTCTGCAGTGATTGCGGTCCAGGCTGCTAGAAAATCCTGCAGGCGCTCTCCTACAGGCACCGACGCCTGGACCAGCACACCTTCATTGTGGCTTCTTAGCTGCGGATGGAGAAGCACTGAAGTAAGACCTGTCGAAACCTCTGGCCCCTCGAAAGGACTGACCGCGAAACCCGGCACGGCCTCTGGAATAGGGAGCAAAGCGTGCTCCACGGAATTTACGGGCGTCTCGACCGGAGCCTCGGAGACTTCCTGCGCCTCGCCCGGGCTTGGGCTTATCCTCTGGCAAACGCCCTCCTTTAGTGTCCCCCAGATCTTTAACAATCTTTTCTAACGCCTCCCCAAAAAGCAATTTTCCTTTATAGGGCAATTTACTAAGACGCAACTTAGATGAAACATCCGCCGACCAGTTACGTAACCATAAAAAACGCCTGGCCGTGACCAGGGATGCCATGATCTTGGCGGCAATTCGCAGCAGATCATAGAAGGCATCGGCCATATAAGCTGCGGCGGATTCCAATTTTGCACTTTCCGCCTCCTGCACCGAAGCGGAATCCCCGGATATGTCACCTTGAAGCCACCGAATGGAGGCCCTAGAGACATATGCACCACAAACAGCCGCCTGCAGAGCTAAAGCGCTAGAATCGAACGCCTGCTTGAGGAGAATTTCCAATTTTCGATCCTGTAGATCCTTAAGCGCCGCCGCCCCTTCCACAGGGATGGTAGTCTTTTTGGTCACTGCCGATACTATTGCATCTACCTTGGGCATGCGTAATAAATCCTTCTCCTCCTGCGGCATGGGGTAAAGGCGAGCTAAGGCGCGGCTGCCCCGAAGCGTAGCCTCCGGACACTCCCATTTAGATTCAATCATCTGCTTTATCACCCGGTGCATCAGGAAACAGCGTTGTTCCGCCTTAAACCCCTGCAACAACGGATCCTCCAAAGGTCCTGCGATGCTGAAGGCAGCAGCAGGTGCAAGGCAGATAAGGACTGGGAAATGAGAGCTGAAAGCTCTTCTTTGCGAAAAACGCGAAAGATATTAGGATCCTCCCCTGGTGCAATTTCACCCTCTTCTAGCTCTTCCGGAGCCAGATCCAAGCCTGCTTCTGACAGACACTCCGTTTCCCCCTGACCCCGGGACACAGAGAGCTGTTAAGCAAAAGGGTCCAAAGGATCCCTCAGGATCTCTTTAGGCAGAGAAGGTCCCTCTCCAGGATCCACTGGCACAGTAAAACCCATCGGAGCTGCAGCAGAGCTTTGAAGCGTTTCCACAGGAGCAGAGTGAGAAGATTTCATTAAATATGCTTTGTGCATCGCCAGGATAAACTCTGGCGAAAAGAAGGATGATATGCCTTCCTGCACGTCAGGCAGGGGCTGCGCAGGCTTCTCCTGCCGAGAGACGTCCTTAGAGGACTTAGCTTTTCTTTTAGCAGGCCGCTGATCGGCCATTGAAATGGCCGGCGCGCCTAAAATGGCCGCCTTTCCCGCCTTTTCCGCGGGCAAAGACGGCTTCTCTGTATCTGAGGCCAGCTTCTCCGCCATCACACCTGCGTATAGAAAGTACCCCCAAACATAGAAAAAAAAACCCCCTTCTGCTTGCTGTGCTACGGCAGAGGGCAGAGAGACAGCCGCTCGCTCCAATCGCGCCGGTGAGAACGGACGCCGCACAGCTACACACACTCACCCCTGACAGGAAAAACACCGTAGCGCTGAGATTCCGTTCCGCTGCTAGCGGAACCTGACAAGTGCGGTTATGTTTACGGCAGAGGAAGTACTGGGGCTCCCAGGTTCAATCTGCTCAGAGAGACGGAGACGGTTACAAAGGCAGGCTCTACCTTATACCGTTGTGTTAAGAATTGCCCGACGTCTCTACTGTCCCTAAAGAATTAGGGAATGAAAATGTACTCTTAGGACTATAGAATAAAACCAGCCCTGCTAGAGCCAACTTATACTGCAATAAAGAAAATAAATGAAATCAAGCACTATCCATTCACGAGGGAGAAAGCTAGAATCGATCCTCTTCAGCTGCTGAGGACTGAAAGACTGGCTGGTTGACCTCAGGGGGAGTGGCTTCACCTCTCAAGAAAACTTGAAGTCTTCAGTCCTCAGCTGCTAAAGGGGATTGACAACCCTAACCTTCCCTGGACTGGCCCGGAGAAGCGATAAGGAAGTGAGGGTTGCGTTTGATATTCCCCCATGAAAGTGGAGGGGGGCAGAGTTTGCAGATGAAGTCTGTACTCCTCCTGGACTATGGTAAGTGTCCACTGCTCTGAAGTGATGAGGTGCCATTGTGGGCATAGTGTGCTCACAAAATGAGTGAAGGAACAAGAAACACTCACACTGAAAATTGTCTTTTCGTTGGACTATATAATACCTCGTCCGGGAGCATTCAAAACCAGACTCCCAGACCTTGGTAAATATTAGTCCATTTTAATCAAACCAGCAGTAAAAGATAAATTTAAACTTAACTGCCCACGGCAAACTCTTCAAGGTGGAAGACACAAGACACAGTCCTGCGTTTCAGGCACAAAATTGAATTCACCCTGCCTCAGGTCAACATTGTCATCACCATTCCAAAGCCGTCAACTAACTAATGAATGAAAAACCTTTTGTGGGAGAGCACTTTTAAAACACGGCGTGTGACGCCATCCAGTCTTCAGAGCCAATCGTGAGAAGGTAGGAGGAGTCCAAAGCATCCCCCAAACAATTGATCAAAAAAAGGCTATGCCAATCCAATTCCAAATTGAGAACATGCGGAGCCACTGTGTTCAGGCGAAAAATCCAGCGCTGCTCAATATACTGTAACTTTTGCATCCTGTCACCCCCACACGGGTTCAAAGGAATCCAATCGATCACTCTCCATTGCAATTCCTCAAACTTATGTCCACAAGTAAGCATATGTTGCACTAGTGGGGCTGAGACCATATGGGAGTGGCCTAGTGGAGGAGTGGCCTAGTGGTTGGGGCAAGGTACTTCAGGCCGGAAGGTCAGGGGTTCAAATCCCACTAGAGGACAGCAACCTTGGGCCGGAAGGACTGGGGTTTCTAGTCCCACAGGTGCTCCTTGTGGTCTTGGGCAAACCACTTAACCCTCCATAGCCCATGTTCCCTGTAAAATAGTTATCTCCAAGTTATAATGCCCTGTTCAATGTAATTTCAGTTTGTTCAATGTAAACCGCACTGATGCAGAATAGCGCGGTATATAAGAGAATGTAAATAAATAAAAAATAAATAAACGGGTACAGAATCGAGATGCATGTTCAGATAATCGAACCCGCAACGAGCAAATAGTCCGACCCACATAGATCAACCCACAAGAGTAACTAATTAGATACACCACATACGAAGAGTCACAAGTGGTGGAATGCCGAAATAACCATGAATGTTGTGTATGGGGATCAATTCAAGTGGTGCCCAATAAAGACCCCGAACAATAGGAACAATGGCCACAGGGGGAATGTCCTCCTTGATCTACAGGGGTATCAGATCGTAAAAATGTTTTTACTAATCTATCTCGTAGATTCTTTCCCCTAGTGAAAGCAACACAAAGCTTTTTCCGGAAGCAATTATGAACTGAAAAAATCCCCCAATGCTTCCATAAGATAGAGTGTACCATATGTATACGATTATTAAAGGGTAATACCCCAACAAATTTGGAATTATCAACACCCTTAATCTTGGATAAATTGTTCCCATCATGATAACTGGTTATATTTTAATAGTTGTAATTTCATTAAAGGTGTTTTTTTCATTAACATTGGTTATATTATTTTCATTGTTTTTATTAATTATATTTCCACTCGTGATGTTTTTATTAGTAGTAGTGACGCTTTTATTAGGAGTGATGTTTTTACTAGTGTTGATGTTTTTATTATTATTATCCTCATGATTGACGTTGCTTCGATCATCATTTGTATCACCCGGTATAATAGCTTCATCACCACTGCTAACCCCCGCAAGTAACCATTCCCTATGATTACATAAAGCTCTCTTATAGGCCTTCCGAATGACTTTTTGAGGGTAACCCCGCTGTCGTAAACATTGGCCCAACTCACTGGCATGAATTTTGAAGTCGCTACAAGAGGAACAGATTTGTCTTAGCCTTAAAAATTGGCCAAAGGGGAGCCCCAGTTTCAGAGCTGGAGGGGTGAAAACTTGAATACTTAAGTAAGGTGTTACGCTGAACTGGTTTTCAAAATAAGGAAGTAGATAAAGCCCTCTCATCCAAAGTAACCAAAACATCCAGGAATTCAACATGGTGAATGTTATAACTCAAAGTGAATTTAATATAAGGATCCACCTGGTTTAAATATCGAACAAACTGTTGAAGTGTCACAATATCTCCTTTCCATAGGATAAATATATCATCAAGAAACCTTTTCCAGAGAAGTACCTCTGGAAACCATTCAGACTGATATACAAATTGCTGTTCAAAATGAGCCATAAACAGGGTGGCCACTGATGGAGCGACAGTGGCCCCCATCGCTACTCCAAATACCTGCAGATAAAAAGAATCCGCATACCGGAAATAATTATTTTCCAACACCAATCGAAGCAACGACATCACAAAATGCTGAGGAAGACGAACTGGAAGTGTGAGTGTTAGATTAGAAATCACTTCCAAAGTCAGCGTCTGCGATATATTGGAATAAAGGGCCACTACATCTAAAGTGGCCAATACAACTGGAAAAGGAGGCAAAACTACTGATTGTAACATCATCAAAAATGGGAAGTATCCCTAATAAAAAATGGTACTTTAGAGGACAAAGGCTGTAAAAATGTGTCACAAAATTGGGACAACGGTTCTAACACCGATCCACAACAAGACACTATAGGACGGCCGGGGCGCATTGCAAAGATTTATGTACCTTCGGACAGTATAGAAAACAGGAATCCTAGGGTTTTCTTGAACCAAAAACCGACTCTCTCTATGGGTTATCCATCCTTCAGTCTGAGCCCGGCCACATAACTCCTTAATTGTAGACAACAGAGAGGGCGTTGGATCTTCCAATAACAATTGATAAGAACGACTGCGAACAGTTGCTTAAGTGCAGCTTGATGATAATCTGAAAAGGATTGCACAACCACCGCACCTCCTTTATCCGCTGTTTGTATAACTACATCTTGATCATCCATCAATTCCTTTAAAGCAGCCATCTGTGTCTTGGAGAGATTATGATGGAATTTAACCACTTTTCTTTCTATAATCAAATAAATTAGCCAAACCTAGGCTCTGAAAGCTGTATATAATTGGGTCCACCGGACCCGGAGGTATCCAATGTGACTAGGCTCTGAAAGGTGTATATAATTGGGTCCACCGGACCCGGAGGTATCCAATGTGAAGCCCGGGAAAGAATCGAGTCATCCCCACATTGTTTGTCCGAAAAGAACAAAGTGACTTGTAATTTCCGGAAACATTTCTGTAATGCTAGTTGTACTGTGAAGGAATCATAAAATACCATAGGGACAAAGGATAAACCCAATGACAAAACCTGTAATTGGTCAGATGTTAAAACTCATCCACTAAGGTTGAAAACTGATTTTTGCACCTGTCTGGTAACTGGGCCCCTCCATTGCGGGTTCGTCTATCTCAATTCCGTACCCATACGGTCTCGGGCCCACTAGTGCAACATATGCTTACTTGTGGACATAAGTTTGAGGAATTGCAATGGAGAACGTTCAATTGGATTCCTTTGAACCCGTGTGGGGGTGACAGGATACAAAAGTTACAGTATACTGAGCAGCGCTGGATTTTTCGCCTGAACACAGTGGCCCCGCACAGTCTCAATTTGGAATTGTATTGGCATAGCCTTTTTTGATCAATTGTTTGGGGGATGCTTTGGACTCCTCTTATCTTCTCACGATTGTCTCTGAAGACTGGATGACGTCACACGCCATGTTTAAAAGTGCTCTCCCACAAAAGATTTTTCATTCATTAGTTGACAGCTTTCGATTGGTGATGACAATGTTGACCTGAGGCAGGGCAAATTAAATTTTGTGCAAAACGCAGGACTGCGTCGTGTGTCTTCCACCTTGAAGAGTTTGCCGTGGGCAGTTAAGTTTAAATTTATATTTTACTGCTAGTTTGATTAAAATGGACTAATATTTACCAAGGTCTGGGAGTCTGGTTTTCAATGCTCCCGGACGAGGTATTATATAGTCCGACAAAAAAAACAATTTTCAATGGGAGTGTTTCTTGTTCCTTCACTCATTTTGTGAGCATATTGTTTGGGCTGGGTGATGGGATTTGGTTCATTGGGTTTGGCTTGTTGCCCTTTGTGATTGATTGTGGGCATAGTGACACAATCTGCCTGCAATGTGGAAGGGGTGGGGCCCTCCAGAGGCAGGGTGGCAATGTTCTCTAGGAAAGAGTAAAAAACCAGGTGCAGACTGTGGCTGCGGAGCTGGTTGAGATTTAGCTACCTGTGGCTTCTTTTGTTGCATAGGAGGCTGCTGCCTCTTCTACGGGGCCTGAGCCTGGTACTGGTACTGAGAAGCAGGAAGAAAAGAAGAGACTTTTTTCATCTTATTGTAGAAAGACTTCTTTGCAGGTGTCTTTTTCCTAGCAGGGTCAGCCGTTACTGTGGACAGTCTCTTTAGAGTAGTATTTTCTGACTCTAATTGAGATACCTTATCTTGCCAGTCTTTGCCAAAAAGATTTTCCCTTTGCAAGGTATGTTGCCCAGCTTATCTTGAACCCACTGTTCAAGATCTGAGGCTTGAAGCCATGCAATTCTGCGTGCACCAATGCAGATTGCTGAGGCCCTGCTTGTGCATTGAAAAGCGTCGAAGGTAGCCCTACTGACAAAAACTTTGAAACATTTTGGCTATGCTTAACCAGAGCAAGATTATCTGCCCTCGTCATCTGGGAGGAGAGGAGCAAAAGCCTCGAGATCTCTTGAGGCTTCTTTGAGGAACATTCCCATGTAGAGGATATAGGAGTTGATCCTAGCCGAGAGCATGGATGCTTGGAAGCATTGACGCCCAAAGGCATTGAGAGTTCTCGATTGCCTTCCAGAAGGATTAGAGGAGTGAGTCTTTGAGCTTTTGATTTGGCGGATTGCTGATTCAACCACCATAGAGTGGTGGGGAAGCTGTGGCTTTTGGAAGATGGGTCACTCCGGTACCTAATACATAGTATCGAGACATCTACTGTGAGGTGAGACGGTGAGAGGCATCTCTCACATGAGAAGCATAAGGTCATGGAGGATGCGGTGCACCAGTAACATGGCTGCCTCTTTGGGTGCTGTTGGGTATTGGAGGGTCTCTAATTCCTCTGTCCTTGGCTCCTTCTCTGATGTTACCATGATAGAGACCCTTGGCCAGGTCTCAAATGAATTCCTGGAAGGACATGTCCTCCAGAGGCGACATGCATCGCTGTTGAGGTGGGGTGGGGGGTCTGAAGAAAGGTCCCGGAGTCCTCGGGAATCGAAGACTCCACATCCAAAATGGGGGAATCGGAATTGGAGGACTCAAAGTATCAACAGGCATGGCATTCGCCAGAAGCTTGATGCTGGTCCTGATGCTCTGAGGTATCGGAATTGGTGAGCTGCTTGGGCTTTGCACTGGTATCGGTAAGAGTTTCAAGGGAGGGCATGGGCAGGAGCAAAGTTGATGCCATTTGCAGCAGCCGTGATATTGTGCCTGGAACTGGTGTCAATGTCAGTACTGGAATCAGTATCGATGGGACAGTGTCTGTAGCCAAGGGTTTTATAGGTACCGAGGTTTCCAGGAGTGCTGCCAAGCTCTGCTCGATGGCCAGTATGTGCTGGTCTATCGAGGTTGCCAATGTTTGGGTATTGGTGACGGTTATTTGCACTACCATCCCAGCGCATAGCACCAGTAGCTCTTCAGAGGTCGAGGCCTTGGAAGCATCCAGGGGCCCCTCAATGGTTTTGGAGGACAGGACCTCCTGTCAGGGTTGTTTTGCAGGCCGATCCACCTCCGAGGCAACACTCGAGGGGTCTCGATGCTTTGAGCGAGATCGTCCCCTGGAGGTACTGTTCAACTTCGATGTGGCCTTGTGCTTGGACTTTGAAGATACCCGAGATCCATGGGAGGATGATTAGGCCCTTGACGAAGTGGACACCATCAATATCGCGTCCGAAGTGAAGAGTGCTCCAAATTTAGAAGCCCGGTTCTGTAGGCTTCTCGGTGTAATTTTCTGACAGAGGGAACAATCTTTCGGCTGGTGGTGTGGGCCGAGGCATTTTAAGTACCAGTCATGTGCGTCAGTCGCTGAAATGGTGCTGGCACAATTAGAACATTTCTTGAAACCACTAATTGGTTTCTTCATGCCTTCAGGATGTGAAGGCTATGGTAGACTTTAATTTTTTTTTAAAGCAAAAATAGAGAAGTAAAAGAAAGAATAAGGAGACCAGTGATGTTTTTGATGGTGCTGGTGTCGACGGGAAGACAGAGGCGCTATCCACAAAAATAAAGGTTTTTCTGTGGTGACAGGATTTGCTTCCTGCCCGCCCCGCAGAAAATGAAAAATTGAAGAACTGAAGAGAAGGAGTTGGGACGATGGGAAGGCAGTCGCGCAGGCATAGTGGAGGGCTCCCAAAGATCTCCTATTGGACGCTAGGGAGTGCTCCCGCATGGGCTCCATCGGTACCGATGTCACCCGAATGTGAAGACTACATTCTTACTTGTTCCTGGAGATAGAGAACACGGAGAGAAGCCAGCCCCTCCAAGATATGGAAAAGGCATTGGAGGCCCAGTGAAGCTAGCTGGGTCAGAGCAGAATAAGAACATAAGATATGCCATACTGGATCCAACCAAGGTCCATCAAGCCCAGTATCCTGTTTCCAACAGTGGCCAATCTAGGTCATAAGTACTGTCATGAGGCTGGTGCTAATAAAGATGCAGAGTTGAAAAGAAACCCTGTTTCTCACAGAGCTCTAGATGTGCAATTACCTCAAAGCACAGCTAGAGGGAGCAGGAGTGATCCTACAGAGGCTAATGAGGGTAGGAGAGCTAACCAGTTGCACCTGGAAGTAAGCCCGGGAGATTCAAAGGAAAAATCCCTTTATAAAAAGAAGCTTAATGCCAGGAAAGGGGGAAGCAAAGGAGGAAGAACAGCGAGAGAAGCTGGAGCAGCGGGAGAAACAGCAGATGGAAGAGAAGGAACAGAAAGCACGGCTGAAGAAGGAAGGAGAGTCCTGAAGGAAGGAATCCTCCCTGAGCAAGCCCAAAAAGACAGAATTCACAGAGGTAGAGTTCAGAGGGCCAGGCTACAGAAGCCACTGTTCAGAGGGAGTCTGCTAAGGAAAGCAGTCAGGCTGGAGGATGTGCCACTCCCTGCTTAAGCAACGTTTCTGAGTCCACTATACAGAGAGCCAGGCTTGGGGGAAAGCCTGCAGTCATTGGAGTATGCTGAACAAGCTTCACCAGGTACTAGAAAGAAAGGAGTTTCTGGCAAAGCTACTTTTGCACTGAAGTATAGGGCTGGTGAATCCTTGCCAGGTTTTCCTAAGCTTTCAGGAAGTCCAGCACTCCCCAGAAGCTACCGACAGAAAACCTGTTGTCAGAGAGACGTTCTTGAGAGAGAAGGCTCCAGAGCTTCAAGCTACAGGAACTCAAGGTATGGTGGCTTTATTCCTGTTAAAGAAAGCTTAACTCCTAAAAGCACTGCTAAAATTGAACCACAGTTTGTAAGAAGAGGAAAGAAACCAGAGCGGTTTAAAGAAATACCAAAAGACTTTAGAGCACAGTCTTATTGGAGCCGAGATACCAGAGACAGTCCATGTAAACTGGTAACATCCAGGGACAGCGTTTGATCTGAGAGGGAAACTAGTGAAGCAGAATCTATGGAGATAGAAGGTGCAGATACTATTCCCATTCCTCAGGAAGAGGCTATGGATTGCAGTTTGTGTATGGCTACTAGTCTGGAATCCATAGCGACCTTGTAAATAAGAAGAAGCCTTGTTTAGTTGTTTTACCCTGGAATGAATTGAATTCCTCCATTTATCCGTTGCACCCAATTGTGAAGATATCAACAGTTGGTTTGCCTGTTTATTACTGGGACCTTGATAAAAGGACATTCTTTGATTTCCATTGTCTTACTGAACCCTTGCACGGAGGGGAAATAAAAACCTTGTTTCCCTACACTCGTGGCTTAATTATTGTGTGTTCACAAGGAGCTAAAATCCATAAGACCCATCTGCACTTGGCCTTAAATACCCCACGCTCCTTAAAAAATAAGTGTGATGTGCAGCGTGCCCTTACCGCCATTGGCCACCAGGGGACGCTGTCATGACAGTACCTAGCAGTTTCCCCAAAAGACACAGGATCCCCAATGCTTGTATTGGGTCAAGCACTGATATCCTGGGTCCCTTTTTAATAATGGTTTATGGACCTTTCCTCCAGGAACTTGTCCAAACCTTTTTTAAACCCAGCTACACTAACAGCCTTTACTACATCCTCCAGTAACAAATTCCAGAGTTTGATTACACGTTGAGTGAAAAAATATTTTCTCTTATTAGTCTTAAATAGTTTACCCTATAGCTTCATTGCTTGTTCCCTAGTCTTTCTATATTCTGACAACGTAAACGATCGATCTACGTTTACCTGTTCCACTCCGTTCATTAATTTATAAACTTCTATCATATCTCCCCTCAGCTGTCTCTTTTCCAGGTTAAAGAGCCCTAACCTTTTTAGCCTTTCTTCATAGGGGTATCCTTCCATCCCCTTTACCATTTTGGTGGCTCTTATCTGAACCTTTCCTAATAGTGCTATATCCTTTTTTAAGATACAGCAACCAGAACTGCAAACAATATTCAAGGTGCGGTCGCACCATGGAACAATACAGAGGCATTATAATATCCTTTGTTTTATTTTCCATTCCTTTCCTTATGATACCTAGCATTCTATTTGCTCTCTTGGATGCCGCTGAACACTGGGCGGAGGGTTTTAACATGTTGTCCACAATGACGCCTAAATCTTTTTCCTGGGTAGTGGTTCCTAATGGGGAACCTTGTATCGTGTAACCACAGTTTGGGCTGTTCTTCCCTTGGTGCATAACTTTGTACTTGTCCACATTAAATTTCATCTGCCATTTGGATGCCCAGTCTTCCATTTTATCAAGATCCTCTTGCAATTTTCCACAATCCTCATGGGTTTTAACAACTTTAAATAGTTTTGTGTCATCTGCAAATTTCATATCCTCACTCGTTATTCCCTTTTCCAGGTCATTTATGAATATATCAAAAAGCAGCGGACCCAGCACAAATCCCTGGGGTACACCACTATTCACCTTTCTCCACTGGGAAAATTGGCCATTTAGCCCTACCCTCTACTTTCTATCTTTTAACCAGTTCTTGATCCACAATAGTACACTGCCTCCTATCCCATGACTCTTTAGTTGTGCCAAAAGTCTCTGATGAAGCACCTTGTCAAAGGCTTTCTGAAAGTCCAGATAGACAAAGGTGAGTCGGTTGATATAGTGTATCTGTTTATTCACACCTTCAAAAAAACATAACAGATTAGTAAAACAAGATCTTCCTTGTCTAAAGCCATGTTGGCTGTCTCCCATTAAGCCATGACTATCAACATGCTGAGTAATTTTGTTCTTTATGACGGTTTCTACCATTTTTCCCAGTACTGACGTCAGGCTCACCGGTCTGTAGTTTCCCGGATCACCCCTGGAACCCTTTTTAAAAATTGGCATTACATTGGCGATCCTCCAATCTTCAGGTATTACAGATGATTTTAATGATAGTTCACAGATTACTAATAGCAGGTCTGCAATCTCATATTTCAATTCTTTCAACACCCTTGGATGTATATCATCCGGTCCAGGTGATTTGCTACTCTTCAGATTATCAAATAGTTGTAATACATCTTCCCGATGTATCGATATTTCCTTCAATTCTTCCACACCTTTAAATACCACTTCAGCCATGGGTAACATCCCTACATCTTCCTCAGTAAAGACCGAAGCAAAAATTTAATTCAGTCTCTCAGCTATCGCCTGGTCGCCTCTTAGTGCCCCTTTAACCCCTCTATCATCTAATGGACCAACTGACTCTCTCACAGGTTTTTTGCTACGAATATACTTGAAAAAGTCTTTATTATGCGTTTTTGCTCCCGCAGCAAGATTATTCTCAATTTTTCCCTTTGCCTGCCTTATCAATGCCTTGCATTTAACTTGCCAGTACTTGTGCTGTTTCCAGTTTTCGTCATTTGGCTCTTTTTTCCATTTGCTGAAAGATGCTTTTTTGGCAACAACAGCCTCTCTGACCTCACCTTTAAACTATGCTAGCAGTTTTCTGGACTTCCTTCCACTGTTTTTAAAGCGTGGAATACAGCTGGTCTGGGCTTCCAAGATAGAATTTTTCAACAATACCCAAGCTTGATGTAAGTCTTTAACCTTTGCAACTGCTTATTTTAGTTTTTTCTTTACTATTTTCCTCATTTTATCATAGTCTCCCTTTCGAAAGTTAAAAGGTAGTACTGTGGATTTCCTTTCTCTCCTTCACTAATTAAATCAAACGTGATCATGCTATGATCATTATTGCCAAGTGGCCCCAACACCCTTATCTCTTGCACCAGATCTGGTGTTCCACTAAGGACTAGGTCCAGTATGGCTTCCCTTCTGGTCGGTTCATGAACCAGCTACTCCAAGAAGCAGTCATTTATTTCATCCAGGAACTTTATCTCCCAAGCATGTCCTGCCGTGACACTGACCCAGTCGATACCAGGGTAATTGAAATCACCCATTATTATTACTGTGCTGTAACATTTGTTAGCCTCCTTGATTTCTTTGAGCATTTCATCATCCATTTGTTCATTCTGGCCAGGTGGTCGATAGTACACCCCCACTGCCATCGCCTTCCCCTTTTAAATGGAAGTTCAATCCATAGAAATTCTACAGCAAATTTTGTTTCCTGCAAAACTTTAATCCTTTCTGACTCAATGCCCTCTCTAACATAAAGCGCAACCCCTCCACCAATTTGATCAGCTCTATCATTACGATATAGTTTGTACCCTGGTATCACAGTGTCCCACTGATTGTCCTCCTTCCACCATGTCTCTGAGATTCCAATCATATCTAACCTCTCATTTAGTGCTATATATTCTAACTCTATCTTATTTTTTAGACTTCATGCATTTGTATACAAGCATTTTAAAGACTGTATTTTATTGATATTAATCTGGCTATTGGTAGGCATGGGTAATTTGGAATCTTTAAGCTCTGTCTGCTCTATACTCAAGGGCATTTGGGGCATTTGGGCTACTTTACTCTTTTTTTGGAACCTCTCTGCTTTTGGTAGTATCCTTCAAGGATACATTGTTCCGAACCATGCACTCTTGGGCGACTGTCGACGTTCCCCTATTATCTAGTTTAAAAGGTGCTCTATCTCCTTTTTAAAGGTTAATGCCAGCAGCCTGGTTCCATCCCGGTTAAGGTGAAGCCCATCCCTTTGGAAGAGCCCCTCCTTTCCCCAGAATGTTTCCCAGTTCCTAACAAATCCAAAACCCTCATCTTTGCACCATCGTCTCATCCAGGCATTGAGACTCCGGAGTTCTGCCTGCCTTTTGGGTCCTGTGCGTGGAACGGGAAGCATTTCAGAGAATGCTATCCTGGAAGTTCTGGATTTCAACGTCCTACCTAAAAGCCTAAATTTAGCCTCCAGAACCTCCCTACCACATTTTCCTATGTCATTGGTACTGACATGTACCAAGACAGCAGACTCCTCCCCAGCACCATCTAAGACCTTATCTAGGTGGCGCGTAAGGTCTGCTACCTTCGCACCAGGCAGGCAAGTTACCAGGTGATCCTCACGTGCACCAGCCACCCAGTTATCTAATGTGTAATGATGGAATCACCAACTATAATGGCTGTCCTAACCCTTCCTTCATGGGCACATGGCCCTGGAGAATCTTCCTCGGTGCGAGAGGGTTTTACATCACCTGGAGGACAGGTCCTAGTTACAGGATCACTTCCCGCCACACCAGGGTGATGCTCTCCTGTCACGTGACCTCTCTCTTCCATGGCAACAGGGATGCTGCCAGACTGAAGGTGGGACTTCAGGACTAGATCCCTGTAGGTCTCGTCTATGTACCTCTATGTCTTTCTTATTTCTTAAAAGTCTGCTACTCTAGTCTCTAGAGAACGGACTCGTTCCTTGAGAGCAAAGAGCTCCTTGCACCTAGTGCACACGTAAGACCTCTCACCAACTGGGAGAAAATCATACATGTGACACTCAATGCAAAAGACTGGAAAGCCCCCATATCGCTTCTGGACTGCTGTCTGTATCTTAGTTTCAAGCTTGTGTTTAGATTTTTAAGTTGTTTACTTACTAAGGGTTGCTGTGGATACTTTTACTATGAAAAGTGTACCTAATACGTTTAAATATACCTTGTTCACCTGAAGCTTAATTAATCTCAGGTCCTTAATGTATGACAGAGCACCTGAGAGCAGCTCCTTTTCTTTAAGATGTCTAAGTACCTATAAAGCTACGATTATCCCAGGGGTGGGTGGATGTTGGGGAGGGAGGGAAATAAGACTTATTAAAAGAAGGCTGCTACACAGTACCCTGTTCTGTGCTTCTAAGGTAAGCTGTGACCAACTTCATGGGTGATTAACAGTCCTTGCTTGGATAGAAGGAGTCTTTCAAAATGGCCTTTTGGACCTGCCACTTGGCTTTAACACCTATTTAAAAAGTTTCACAGGTCTCTTGCCCCCTAGGTAGAAGGCCTCTTTGTAAAGGTCTCTAGAAGACTTTATGTATTGCTCAAAGAATACTGACCCTGTTTTGCCTTTTATGCTAAGTTATATTCTGATTTGATTTAAATTAAAACTCTTTGCCGTTGCTAGGCTCTGACTTAGTATGAAATTTAAACTAGAAGCTCTCTGCTGGGTTCTAAATTTAACCAGAAAGCTCTCTTCTGTGTTTTAAATTTAAACTAAAAGCACTTTGCTGCTACTAGGCTCTGAGTGAGTATTAAATTTAAACTACAAGCTCTCTGCTGGGTTCTAAATTTAACCAGAAAACTCTCTGCTGCTACTAGGCCCTGACTGATTTAACAAATACACTGGGTTCACAGATTAATCAGCTTTAATCCAAAGAATTCCCTTCAGAAAAATTCCCAGAAGTATATACTCACTATTGCAGATCTCTCTCCAGAAGTAGCAGTCTCCTTTTGTAGTCCTTCAAGACTAGAGGTGGTGATTGCATTTTTGGTGGTGGCGAAGAGATCTATCAACTGTATGCCCCGCTTCTCAAAGAACCCCTGCAGGACCTCCCAATTTAGGAACCATTCATGATGGTCTAACCACACCTGGGACCGTGGGACCTGGAATGGGATTTTCCTGCTTTCCCAGACCTGTCCTCTGTGGCGGTCTTTGAGGTTTTTGACTTCTTGCGTTCCACCTCCAGGGATTTTCTCTTGGAGGAACCAAAGCCACAGGACTCCGAGGTGACCAAGGCATCGCGAGGCATCAATACCAGAGGGGGGGGGGGAGGCTTGGAGCATGGCATTGCGAAGACCCCAGCGCAGAGTTGGACTTGTGAAAGATCTTTTTTTGCTGCAGCTGACGGCTCTTGATGGCCTTTGTGGTCATCGCCTTGCAAAGTTCGCAGTCCGAGTTGTCATGGTCCGGCCCAAGGCAGCAGAGACAGCAGTCATGTGGTTCGGTGACTGACATCATCTTACTGCATTGATCACATTTTTTGAAAACACTAGAGGCTAACGGGAAAAATGGGCCTTGCTACCTGGGCACGGGTGCAAGATCTGCAGCCAAAAAAGGGTGTGAACACCGGTCAAGGAACACCTTGAGAAAACAAAAAAGAAAGATAAAAGGACGAATCCGAGGAGTGATGTTAAGGCATGCTGGCTCAGGGGCGGGAAAGGAACCGGTACGCATATCGGATAAAACAAGATAAAAAAGGCAGAAAAAAGGAGACTGAGGCAAGATGTTACCCTTGGGTGGGAAGGGGACCACACATGCGTTGTGCATGCCCCAAACCTTTGAACGCAGGGGAGATGCTTTTGCGAGGGTTCCATCTGCGCTGATGTCACCCTTATTTGAGGACCGACTTCCTGCTTATTCCCGGAGAAGTGATGCAATCTCTTACGCGTCTTGAGCAGAGATGGATTTTCACTCTGAATTCCACACAGCTGATGGCGTTGAAAGAATCACTTGAATGGATGACTGCTCTGTAATCTAACTGAACGAGGTTTGTTTGAGTGGATATGGCTGCCTCTTTTTAAAGGCCATGAATATGGCTGAGTGTTAAGAGTTGATGTTGAGGATGGGGGTTCAAGTCCTGAAGCAACCCAAAAGAATTTAGTGGGTGAAACTCAAGTCGACATCCTTTGTCCTTTGGACACTCTATGGTGTATGATCGAATTGAAGACAAGTGTTTTCAATTTGTTTTTTAAAGCCTTTAGAAAATTGTAAAACATGATTGGAAGTCGATGAATGAAAGAATCGGTGTTTTTTTAAGCATGTGCTGAAGTGCAGCAGTTTACAAGCAACGCTGTTCCCCCTTTCCGAGGCTTCTTCACATCATTTAGGAATAGTCCATTAGGGTTTCTGTTTTCTAGTTGGTAAACAATGAGGATTGGAATTAATTTAACCATTGTTTGAGGTCCCAGGATTCACCATTTAGTTACTTTGTGACTCTTGCTTTTTGTTACATTGTTGATAGGAGAGTTACATGGAGTTGATTTGATTAGATCCTGGAGAGGGGCAACAGTTGTGGCAATAGGTCACCCTCACACCCATTGGTGCTCTAGGCGACTACCTAGTTCATCTAATGGTAGCGCCGGCCCTGAGCACATTCCAAATGTGGAGCCAGATACAAGAAAGCAGAGCACCAAGCAAATTTGAGGTTTATCTGGACTGGAATAGGCAAGAAAACAGATTTTACCGACTCTATCACAGGAAGAACTTTTGGCTTGTCAACAAAGAATGTTCTAACAAATTCTTTGAAAAAAACAAAACAAAACCCTAGAAACTGCCCAAGCGCCCAGGAAGAGTTCTTTGCCTTTGAGATTAGAGTTGTCAAGTTACTCAGTTCCAGGAGTGAGATTTTAAGCCAGGTCTGGTTTTAAATTTGCATTGCAATGCAGTATGGTATTTGTAATCCCTGATTTTATCTATTGGAATCAGTGCTGCAGGTCCCATAATGCATCAGCATGAGCTTGTCAGAAATCCAGGACTGGCTTAAAATCTCACTCATGGAACTAGGTAACTTGGCAACTCTGAGCTTAGCACTTGTGATTTTTGAATGACATTGTTAATGATTCATTAGAATCAGGTAGTGGCAGCAGGTCTAAAATTAGAGATAATTAGACCCTTGTTAAAAAAGGAGTTTGGATAGTTCAGTAGTTTGTAACCACCAACCGACTTCTAATATGCCATTAATTACAAAAGTTTTGGCGAAATGTATTTTGCATCAGTTGTCTGAATATAAACAGACCATGATGGGCTGTACAAGTATCACAGTAGGTTTTGAAGTGGCCACAACAAGGAGATAGTGCTGGCAGCAGACACTGTCCTCTTTGGTCTTATGCAAAAGCATCAGTTGTCATTCCTAGTCCTACTAGATATGAATTACTTCTGCATTTGACACTATCAGATATGGAATCTTGTTGGCCTAGCTGCATTGCTTGGACTTATCTGATACAGAGTTAAACTGGTTCCATTTGTTTATGAAGAAGAGAGTGTAAAGAGTGATGGCTGGTGAGAACTCCTGTGCACAGAAACCACAATTTCCTTTATCCTTGCATTTGTTTAACATCTATGAAGCCTTTGGCAGTTATGTTAGCTGAAAGGAAGTTTGCTTTCTATCTGTATGCTGTGGATACTCATATAGGGTTGCCACCTGGCTCCAGATGTGCCTGACAGACTTGATCCAGTTCTGGGTTTACATCATTGTATGCAGGGACATGTAGTCGTGCTTTTCTTATGGAGTACAATGGAGAAATCAGAACTACAGTACATGTCCCTTTATGCAACAGGGTAAACACAAGCCTGTCTGGCGCATCTGGAGCCAGCTGGCAACCCTAATTTGGGATTTCAGTTATACTCCAGCCTACAGGATCAAAAACAGGTTATGATGGTTGTACATTCTGCCTTTTATAAATTATGTTTAGTTTTAAATTGAGATACTATATGCCTTAGTGTTAGACAGTCAGGAGTAATGCAGTGGGTTTTATTTTGCTTTGCCTAAGACCATGCCAAATGGTGCACAAGTGCTGCAGTCCAGTAAAGAGAAATTAGACTTACCTGCTAATTGTTGTTCCTTGAGGAACTCCAGTCCAGTCCCTCACCACTGGGTAGTGCAACTCCTTCCACAGCATGGAGACTGAGCATGTCAGAATTCTGACACGTCTGGCACTCCTACCGGTGACACCTCCCACAAGCTTCCAGTGACCTATTGACAAAGCAGACTCAAAGGAGCACCATATAAGTAGCTATACTAGCAATCAATTATTAGACTAAAGCCCTGTAGCAATTTGACTGAACCCCGTGAAAGATGAGGATAACTTCTCCACCCCCCGCCAAGGGAAGCAGAATGAAAGCAGAAACAGCGCAAAGAATGTGCAACAGAGCAAACAGATAGTTAATAAAAAACTTTATTAGTAGTGGAAGGTAAATACTCACAGTAAGCTGTTTCCTCATCTGGACGAACTTCCACTAACAACCAAAAACAAATCCGGGTGGGAATCGGGACTGGACTGGAGTTCCTCAAAGAACAACAATTAGCAGGTAAGTCTAATTTCTCTTTCCTTATCATCCCTCCAGTCCAGTCCCTCACCGCTGGGATGTAACAGAGCAGTACATTAATGGGAGGGACTTGCCAAACCGGACAGCAAAACCACTGACCCGAAACAGGCATCCTCCATCGCATGAATGTCTAGCCGGTAATGTCTACTGAAGGCATGCAAGGAGGGACCATGTGGCAGCCTTGCAGATTTCAATAGGCGGAACCAAACTATGTTCCACCCACGACGCTGCTTGAGCCCTTGTGGAGTGCGCTCTTAAGCCCAAGGGCACTGGCCTACCTTGCAAAATATAAGCAGACGCGATGGTCTCTCTGACCCACCTAGAAATAGAAGCCTTAGCTGCCACTTCTCCCTTACGTGAACCACCAAACAGAACGAACAAACGCTCAGATTTACGAAAAGACTCTGAAACTTTCAAATACTGACAGAGAACTCTCTTCAAGTCCAACAAACGCAAACTACGGTCAGCCACACTGCCATCTACTGGCCTCAGCACTGGCAACGACACCGACTGATTCACATGAAACGGCGAGACCACCTTCGGAAGAAAGGAAGGTACTGGACGCAACACTGCCTTCTCCCAAAAAAAAAGTAAAAAAAGGCTCTCTACAAGACAGCGCCTGTAACTCAGAAACGCACTGCACCGAACAGATCATCACCAGGAAAACCGTCTTTAAAGTGAGATCCTTAAGCGAAGCCTGCTTCAACAGTTCAAAGGGCTGCCTCGTCAAAGCCCCCAACACCATATTGAGATCCCATGGAGAAACCAGCACTCTGCGTGGAGGCCTCAAGCGAGATACCGCTCTCAAGTTACTAAGGCACAGATGTAAATAGTTACCCTCGTTCCTAATCCAAGTTGTACCACCTGTTTATTGTAAACGCGGATCATCCTTATGAAATGCGTATGTTAAATGTTCTATGTGAACCGCACTAATGTGGAATAGCGCGGTATATAAGAAACTGTAAATAAATAAATAAGAAACGCAAAACATCCGGATGAGATCCCACAGAGGAACCCTGAATCCTTCCGCGATAACAAGAAATAGCCACCAATTGTATCCTCAACAAACTGGCTGCCAGCCCTTTGTCGAAACCATCCTGAAGGAAACTCAAAACTACTGGGATTAAAACTGCAGAAGGCCACACCTGCCTGACTGCACACCACTCCTCAAAAATATGCCAGACACGAACATAAGCCAAGGAACTTGATCTTTTCCTGGCCAAAAGCAAAGTAGAAATTACTGCCGAGGAGTAACACTTCTTCCTTAACCGAGCCCTTTCAATGGCCAAGCCGTAAGCAAGAACCAAACTACCTGAGGCATACGAAGAGGACCGTGCAAGAGGAGATCCTCCCGAATCGGTAATTGCCACGGCTGTCCGTCGAGAAGCCTCACCAGGTCTGCATACCACGGGCGACGCGGCTAATCCGGAGCTATCAGAATCACGCACCCCTGATGTGCTTCGATGCGCTGAATCACCCTGCCTATGAGTGCCCACAGCGGAAACACATATAGGACTCCCTGCGATGGCCACTGTTGTAGCAAGGCATCGAGCCCCTCAGACATCCTCTCTCTCCTCCTGCTGAAGAAGCGACTGACTTTGGCTGTCTGAAAGGTTGCCATGAGATCCATTATGGGCATCCCCCATTAGGCGACCAACTGTGCAAAGACTTCCGGGTGCAGTTCCCACTCTCCGGGATCCACCCGAACCCGGCTGAGGTAATCTGCCATCACATTGTCCATTCCTGCTATGTGCGCCGCTGACAGAGCTAGAAGGTGTAGCTCTACCCATTCGAACAGAGTTTCCGCCTCCTTCTCTAGCGCTACGCTGCCTGTACCCCCTTGGTGATTGAGGTACGCCACCGCGGAAGCATTGTCCGATAACACTCGAACTGCACGGCCATGCAACACGGATTCGAACGCCCGTAGCGCCAGAGCAACTGCCCGCAACTCCAGGCGATTGATTGAACATTGCGCTTCCTGCATGCTCCATTCTCCCTGCGTGAAAAGCCCCTCGCAATGAGCTCCCCATCCCACTAGACTGGTGTCTGTCAACACGGGAACCCACTGCGGCTGCTCGAGAGGCACGCCCGCCGCCAACTTCTCTGGCCGTAGCCACCACTGGAGAGATGCTCGGACCCTCATGGGACAAGGCAAAGACACTGGATAAAGACACTGCGCAAGGAATTTAGCCCATTCTTAACCAAACTCATCAACCTCTCCTTTGATATGGGAGCATTCCCACAAAGCCTAAAGCAAACATCCATTAGACCACTCCTAAAAAAAATGTAAACTTGACACCCAGAAAGTGGATTCATATAGGCCAATCTCGAGCATCCCACTATTGGCCAAAATAATCGAAAAACTAGTCCAACAGCAAATCCAGAATCATATTGATGCCACTGCGCCCTTAGACCCAAGCCAACATGGATTCAGAGAAGCGCACGGCGTTGAGACGCTCCTGACTATCCTCTGCAACACCCTAACCACCGGCATGGACAACGCCAAAAGAGGATATGCCCTAATCGTCTTGGACATTGCAGCAGCCTTTAATTCCGTCGACCACAAACTACTTTTGGCACGCCTGGCAGAGAAAGGGATCCAAGACATGGCCTTGAGATGGTGCAAATCTTATCTCTCAGACAGATGGCAGCATGTGAGGACAGGGCCTAAGACCTCCAAACCATTCCAGCAGAAACAGGGAGTCCCACAGGGATCCTCACTTTCAGCGCTGTTCTTCAACATATATATGCAGCCCATCTGCGCACTCGCCCGCTCCTTCAGCATCTCATGCCTTATATACGCCTATGATGTGTTACTCTACATGCCATATGTGACCAACCAGCCGGATTTCTCACCAAAAACCGCTTGCTTCGATGCCATAACTGACTGGCTTCAAACCCAAAACCTTAGGATAAATTTCAAGAAAACAGAGGCTCTTTTCATCACCAGGAACCAGTCTTTCGTTCCGCCAACAACACTAAAAAGTAAGAGGCGCCGAGCTCCAAAGCAAGTCCACAATTCGCTAATTGGGTGTGACACTCGATCAACAGTTAGATATGAAAGCCCATATAAACAACACTGTCAAGGCAGTATACTTCAAGATTCGGACAATCCGCCACCTACACCCCCTTCTGGAACCAGAAAACTTCAGGACAATCTACCAGGCATTAGTCATCCCACACTTTGATTTCGCCAACGCCATCCTTCAGGGTCTACCGAAAAATACGCTGCTCCCACTCCAGCTGGCCATGAATACAGCAGCCAGAATACTACATGGTGCCACCAAGAGGGATCACATAACACCAATCTTGAAGCACCTCCACTGGTTACCAGTCTACTGTAGACTCGCCTTTAAGATTCTACTACTGACATTCAAAGCCATCAACAGACTCACCTCCTCATCCATCTCAGACCTCATTCTCCCCACCCCTCCAAATAGAGCTAGAAGATCGGTTTCAGCCAATACCTTATGTATTCCTAGCAAGATTACAAAATGCTTACAAGTAACAAGAAAGAGGGCCTTCATGCTCTATGCCCCATCGCATTGGAATGCTCTCCCACCCGACATCCGGGCAATTACGGACATCACACAGTTCAGGAAGGCACTGAAACACTACCTCTTCCTGCAGCATTATGGTACCACACAACAACCACCTAACAGCACTCACCAAGACACATACAACAGACTTCCTACTATACACGCACCCTGCGCGCCACAGTAGCACTACCAGACCCCAGCTAGGTCATGTATATAGTCACATAATACTGTAAAATACCTTAGCCCAGAACTTGTATATAGTTTCCCCAGTTAATCCAAGTTGAATAACCCTGTAAGTCCAGTATGGGCATTACCTGTGTCTGAACAAAGCTGCTGTTATCTGTAAACTGAGCTGATTTTGAAGAGCGCGGTATAGAAAAAACTTTAAATAAATAAAATAAATGCTTGTTCAGAGAATCTCTTTCATGAGACCAGCGACGGAGCAGGGATCTCTGCAAGGGCCGCATGTGCGCCCTGGCCCAAGGCATGACCTCTAACTTTGCCGCCATCGTTCCCAGAACTCAAAGGTACTGCCATGCCGACAGCGAAGGCTGTTTCAGAAAGGCGCGCACCAAGACTTGCAGTCCTTGTACATGAGTTTCCGGAAGGAATACTGCTCCGACCCACGTGTCGAACCGAACTCCTAGATATTCCAGGCTCTGAGAAGGTACCAACCGGCTCTTGGTGGCATTGACCACCCAACCTAGACTCTGTAGGAGCTGTACTACTCTGGCCATGATCGTTACACTCTAGGCTCAGGACTTCGCTCGAATCAACCAGTTGTCGAGGTAAGGGTGAACGAGAATACCCTCTCTGTGAATAAATGCCGCCACTACTACCATTACTTTGGTGAACGTCCACGGAGCCGTCGCCAACCCGAACGGCAAGGCTTGGAACTGAAAATGATCCCACGGCACTGCAAACCGCAAAAACCTTTGATGAGCGGGTCTGATCAGAATGTGTAGATAAGCTTCGGTGAGGTCCAGGGACGTCAAGAACTCTCCCTGACGAACCGCTACAATCACTGATCGGAGCATTACCATGCGGAAATGCGACACTCGAAGACAACGGTTTACGCCCTTGAGGTCGAGGATTGCGCGAAAAGCACCGTCTTTCTTTGGAACTACGAAATAAATCGAGTATCGACAGCGACCGTATTGATCTAGTGGCACTGGAACGACAGCCCCTAGCTGTCTCAAGCGTGACAAAGTCGCTCGAACTGCCAATTCCTTGTTCCGCCCCCTGCAAGGGGAGAGAACAAAGGAGTCAAGAACCAGCCGCGCCAACTCAAGAGCTTAGCCCTCTCGAATGACCTCCAACACCCACTGATCGGATGTTATCTGGACCCAGGCAGGCAGAAATTCCCAAAGCTGACCTCCTATGAATAGACTCCCTGCCTGAGCCCCCCTTGCTTCATTGTGGCTTCTTGAAACCGACGAGAGAAGGATTGGTGAATCCTCTGCCCACCCCGCGGAAACCTCTAAAACCTTGACCTCAAAAGGGATACGTTCCCTTTTGAAAAGTCCCTAGATGCGATGTCCAAAAACGTCTAAAATCCCGAGACTGGCCCCTTATCACTGCTCCAGTCCGTCCCGGCCTTGGCTTGTCTTCCGGTAAGCGACCTCCCTTTGACTCCCCCAAATCCTTGACCAGTTTGTCGAGATCCTCCCCGAACAAGAGTTTTCCTTTAAAAGGGAGTTTACTGAGCCTGGACTTGGAGGAACTATCTGCTGCCCAATTTCTCAGCCAAATATACCGACGTGCCGCCACCAAAGAAGACATACTATTGGCCAAACTTCTGATCATGTCATACTGAACATCCGCTAAGTAAGCAGCACCGGACTCCAATCTGGTCATGTCTGCCACCTGATCCTGCGACAGGTCTCCCGCCTGTTGCAACCACTGAGACCAGCGAAGACAAGCTTGTAACGAGAGCGCACTGGCCTCAAAGGCCTGTTTTATCAAAGAATCCACTCTCCTGTCTTGACTACCGGAATGGTAGTCTTTTTCGTTACCGCTGAAACCGCTGCATCCACTCGAGGAGACTGAAACATCTCTCGTTCTTGATCCGGCAAGGGATATAGTTGAGACATAGTCCTTACTTCCCTAAGACCTGCCTCTGGCAAATCCCACTCATCCTGAATCATCTGTCTAACCACCCTGTGAACCGGAAAAACCGCTTGGGATTTCCGTACTGCTTGAATCAGAGGATCCTCTACAGACTCCTCCTCTGCCGGAGCGACCACTGAAAGGTTTAAGACCTGAAGAGATTCTGTGATAACAGCTGTAAGCTCATCCCTCTGGAAAACCCGGATAATTCTGACCTGATCCTCTGGCTCCTGAATCTCACCTTTCTCAAGCTCTTCTACAGGACCCTCTAACTCCATATCCAATTCGTCGCTCTCTAACCAATCCAACCCCAGAGGATGGTCGTCCAGAGCCCTAGCTCTCTTAACCGGTCTGGCTTCTGTGCCTACAGATTTTTCCATAGCCGAGCAAACCCCCCTGGCGCCCAAGCCTGAGAGATCCGGGAACATTCCCTGCTGTCGCAGGCAGTAAGCCTGATGTAAAAGCAGTACAAAATCTGGGGAAAAGTCCCCCATTGGTGATGCACTTACCCCCGGAAGAACCACGGGACCCGGCTGCAATAAACTCGATGCCTGCGGCAAGGCTGGGGACTCCAGTAGCGAACCGCCCTCCGTAGCCAACCCAGTCCCCTGAGGTGCAGTGAGGGGCACCTCCTTAAGCTTGTCCTGCACCTGTTCCATACTAAGCGCTTCCGTCGCACAACCGCGACAGACCCTGGCGTCCGAGACTGTACTCCGGGTACTACACACCAGACACTGCGGACGCGCAAGCATTAGACCCCCCTACCCCAAAAAAGGTATAGGGACCTCCCAAAAAAACCAATGCCAGAAAGAAAAGAGAGTAGATGCAGTGCTTCTCTCTTCCCTGCTTTTTTTCCCCCCCAAACTCTGTGTTTTACTTAATAAGAAGATTAACAGAGCCCCAAATAGTGAAAAAAGTACACCACAACACACTCCTGCCACAAACTGCTGACAAGGAATCCCCTGCAACTGCAACAGAAGCTGAAGAAAAAAACACGGGGAAAAAAATGGCCCCGCTGAATCCAACGCAGTGAAAAATCAAGCAGCAAGGCTCTACACGAGAAACAGGCCCCAATTAGCTGGAAAACGCGATCGGGGACTTACCTGCCTTAAAATCGATTCCCTCAGCGATTCGGAGCCTTCCGAAGAGAGAAAAACTGTCCCGCTGACAGAAATCCCTCAGACCACACAGGAAGGCTGGGAGCAAGCAGAAAACGTGCCAACAGCCCCTCACCCTATCCGGAGCTGATCAGCCAACAGACGGCAACAACTTCCCTCCATACAGACAAGGAGGGGAGTGCAGCAGGGCATGAAAGAAATTAAAATCGCAGTGAAGATGGAGCAGGAATCCTCTCCCAACTGCCCCCTTCACTGGCCCTGTTGAGCTCTGACCTTCTCTGTTCCCCTTTTTTTTTAAAACAAGCTTTGACTAATGCTCCCAAAGCAAAGAAAGATACAGAGAGAAAAAACAAACCCCCAATTCACCAGGAAAACTAACTAATGCTACTTATATGTTCCTTTGGTGAGCCCAGGACTTGGGCTCACTACCTCCCGCTGCATGGAGACTGAGCACACTGGAAGCTGGTGGGAGGTGTCACCGGTAGGAGTGCCAGAGGTGTCAGAATTCTGACATGCCCAGTCTCCATGCTGCGGGAGGAGGTTCACTACCCAGCAGTGAGGGACTGGACTGGACTGGAGGGACGATAAGGAACTAACTAATGTCAGTAGGTCAGCCAGAATGTTTCCTGTTTTGAAGTCCCTGCTCTTGGTACAGCAGCAAATTCAAGGTGTTGCATGAAGGTCAGCTGAAGAACTTAAAGGAAGCCCTGGAAAAGTACTTATTGAGTCAAACTTTAAGTTCAGCTGGCTCCAATTATTCCTGGGTTGTGGGTGACTAGATCTGAGAGTCTGCATACAACTACATTTTACATCACTGGTTCAATACTTTAGAATGCTTTGCCATAGTTAATATATGATTAGAAAAGAACTGCATTGTCTCAGACTATGTTTGGTGAAGATTAAAGTGGTTAGAGGGAGAGCTGTCACTTGTTGAAGTGAGATAAGTGTTGATTTGTTTTTATAGTCATCGTATTTTTTATGATGAAAGTAACATTGGAACCTGTTTTGAAAATGTTTGTGGAGATGCTTTCAGTGCAGGGACATCCTTGTCATTTGTACAAGAATTATATGCTATGTTTGTGCTTCTAATCGGTGTCTTTCTGCAGTAACTTTCCAAAAATCTTTCTGCATGGATATTTTATGCACCAGCCTTTGCTGCACAGATGACTCCCTGCACAGAGTTTTCAGTGATATTTCTTACATAGTGGATGGTTCCTTTCCTCATGTGGGCAGTGAACAAGATTTGCCTCTGCACCAACCATCTTTATAAAGTTTGGGGATCTATTTCCTTTGCTTCAAGGAACCTTCCTCTAAAGGACACCTTCTGTGCAGCAGATCTCTGTCCACACTCTCTATGGAAGAATCGTTTTCTGTGCTAAGGGAACCCCTTTCCTCATTTTTTTTGTCTCTTGGTAACATAGATGAGCTAGATGCCATGGATTTAAGGCCCTCAATTTTGAGTCCTTTGTACTACCTCACCCTTGGAGATATTCTCCCACAATCAGGGCCGGCCCAAGGGTTTCTGCCGCCCTAGGCAGAAACCATGGCCTCGCTCCCATCCAGCTGCTGCTGATTCCGTCTCGGGAGGGGGAGGTGGGCAGCGGCAGCTTTTTGCAGTGACTTTTGGAAATACTGACACTGCCTGCTTTCTCTAACAGGCCAATGCAGAAAGCTGGCACTGAAATTGCATGCTATTAGCTGTGTATGCGTTTTTATAGCACACCGATAGCACAAGACTTCAGCATCGGTATGCAGCAAAGGGCATGTATGCAAATGAGCTGTGAACAAAACTTCGGTGTAAAGTTGAAAGGATGGGCGCCTACACGTACAGACATGCTACAAGTGGCCGTGAGCGCATGTGCGTAAATGTCAAATGTTCACATTATGCGCACATAATGTACAGGTTCTTTTGGTGCTCAGCCCATAACAAGCAACACTATTTCATCCAAAACCATTTTTTTATGAAATTGCAACAAAGAGTATCAGTAAATGGAGAATGATATAAGTGAGTCCAAAAATCACACAAGGATAAGAAGCAAAAGACATTTGTTCTTGAATGCCAAATTTTCGCTTATATGCTGAAAGATACATGCAGAAAATGTTCACATTGAAGGTAACTGTTCACCGGTACATACCCTGAAACAGTCTTTCCCTACATGCAGACTAGGCGCAGAGATATTGGCACTATTGCTGGTTATGTAATCCTCTACGTGTTTCTCTGCATTGTGTGCAGATCTTATTAGCATACTATTTTAATACGCACAGCTCATTTGCATATTATTTAAATACGCTTGGCAGTGCTGTGTGCGCATATTTTTCTTTTGCCATTTACACATGCGCATCAATCTCTTATCTGCATTTGGCGTGGCAGAACTTGTGTATATAAGTTGCATTATCTGTGCACAAAGTGTAAGATAGTCTTTCTGCATTGGTAAGTGCAATAATCCAGGAGGTCTTTTACTTTACCCCTGGCTTTTTGTTATAGAGTATCTAGAGAAGCCAATTTCCACCTGCAAGAGCATTTCCAGAAAAGGTAAACAGGCCACACTAAGGGAAACTCAATTTTGACTGAAAACTTTTATAATATATTTTAAGGCAGGGGTCAAAGGGAGCAAATAGGAACAAAAGGTGGCCAGCACACTATAAAACTCTTAGCAGCAATGAAAGACTTGTAAAAGAGGAACCACCTCCATGTGATAGCTTTGTCACATATTGTATGGGGACTCATGAAGTAGTGGCTATATGGTAAGTTTGGTATGTGCTCAAAAAAGCCTTCTTAGAGGTATGTTTACTAAACAGCGGAAGCCGCTATTGCTGTTTAGTAAACCTACCCCTTAGTTTTCCTGAGTTTTGAGAAAACATATCTCGGCAGCCATTTAGGGCAGTGTCATCCACTTGGCTGATTCATCCTACTAGTCAACATAGAATTTAAAAAAAGCGTAGTTACTCACCTGTAACAGGTGTTCTCCAGGGACAGCAGGAATCAGTCCTCACTTATGGGTGACGTCGGCACTGATGGAGCCTGCCTGGAGCAATTCCCCAGCTTTCAAAGAAAGCCTTTGAGATTGCTACCATGCATGCGTGGTCCTCTTCCCGCCCAAGGGTGCCATCTTGCATAGTCAGGTCCCTTAGTTTGAGCCCTACCAAGCAGATGGCAAGGGAAGGACAAAAATACAGCAACTCAATAGGGGAGGTGGTAGGGTAGTGAGAACTGATTCCTGCTGTCCCTGGAGAACACCTATTACAGGTGAGTAACTACGCTTTCTCCAGGAACAAGCAGGAAGTCAGTCCTCACTTATGGGACTCCCTAGCTACAGGCTACCGAACCTATAGAAGCTGCAGCCCGAAGGAGCCCGAGTCCTCGGGGCAAAGCCCTCGGTAGCCGTGAAGAAGGGTCAGAGGGCAGAAGTTGCTTATACCCCGAACAGATTACGGAGTACAGCCTGGCCGAAGGCGCTGTCCTGGCAGGACTCCCTCTCCAGGCAATGGTGGGCAGCGAAGGTGTTCGTGGAAGACCAGGTCGCCGCCCGGCAGATGTCCATCATGGGCACGGAGCGCAACGAGGCCACCGAGGCCGCTTTGGCTTGGATCCCATGTGCAGTGACCTGACGATCCAGAGGGACGTCCGCCTTCGCATGGGTGAACGCGATGCAGTCCGCCACCCAAATAGAGAGGGTGCACTTGGTGACAGCTTGCCACTGCCTATTGGGATCATAGGTCACTAAAGGTCTGTCAGACTTGCGGTGAGTCTGGGTACACTGCAAGTAGAAGGCAAGGGCCTGCTTGCAGTCGAGGGTGTGGAATGCCGCCAACGCCTGATTGGCATGGGGCCTCAGGAAGAAGGTTGGGAGCACTATCTCTTGGTTGAGATGAAAGGCCGACATGACCTTGGGTAAGAATTTAGGATGAGTCCGGAGGGCCACCTTGTTCTGATAAAACCTGGTATAAGGGGTGCCAGAAGCTCACCGACTCAGCGAGCCGAAGTCAATGCCACTAGGAAGGCCACCTTCAAGGACAAGTACCAGAGCGAACATGTCGCCATCGGCTCGAAGGGTGGACGAGTGAGCTGCGTGAGCACCACGTTCAAGTCCCATTCTGCCGGAGGGGGACGGATGAGCAGCTTGGATAACAGAAGGCCCCACATGAAGCGGGAAACTAGCGGCTGCCCCGAGAGAGGCTTTCCCTCGATACAGAGATGATTAGCTGATATGGCGCTCAAATGAACTCTAACAGAGTTCGACTTCAACCCTCTCCTTGAGAGGTGGAAAAGGTACTGGAGGACCCACCGAACCGAGCATGAGAAGGGGTCGATCTAGTGTTCCGAGCGCCAGATGGAGAAGTATTTCCACTTAAAGGCATAAGCCTGCCTAGTGGAGTCCTTTCTCGAGGCAAGGAGCATTTCCTCGAGCTCCTCCGGCAGTGCCAGAGAGGCTAGAGAGACCCGTTCAGCCGCCAGGCCATGAGGGATAGGGATGGTAGGTTCAGGTGTAGTACTCGACCCTCCTCCTGAATCAGCAAGTCCCTGGCAGAGCCCAGGGGAATCGGAGACTCCGAAGATAGCAGGAGCGGGAACCAAGGCTGCCGAGGCCACGAGAATCAGCGATGCTCCGTCCCGTTGAACCTTGAACAGAGTCCTTGCAATGAGGGGGAAAGGAGGAAATGCATATAGGAGACTGGAGGACCAGTCCAAGAAAAATGCATCGGGTCCCTCCCTGCCCGGGTGTGGCACCAGGCCACAGAAGCGAGGGAGCTGTGTGTTTTGGGGGCTGGCGAAGAGGTCCATCGCTGGAGTGCCCCAGTGTAGAAACAGCCAGCCTGCCACTCTGGGATCCAGGCTCCACTCGTGGGGGCGAAGGATTCTGCTGAGTCTGTCCGCCAAGCCATTCTCCTGACCGGGGAGGTACGTCGCCTTGAGGGACATCCTCCGTCGGGCAGCGAAAGAGCAGAAGAGGACCGCTTCCCTGCAGAGGGAGCGCGACCCCTCTGTTGATGTAGATCATCACTACCCGGTTGTCGGTCTGTACCAGAACCGACTTCCCACTGAGGAGATCCTCAAAGGCCCTCAGGGCCCACCAGATGACCCGGAGCTCAAGCAGGTTTATCTGCTGCTGAGCCTCCGAGGGTGACCATTGCCCCTCCGTGCAAAGAGACTCGCAATGGGCTCCCCACCCTAACAGGAAAGCATCTGTGGTCAGCACCACATCGTGCTGTGGGGCTTGGAAGGGCGATCCCTGCAGGAGGTTGCGGGGGTTTTGCCACCAGTTCAGGGACAAAACGAAGTTCGGGAAGAACCCTGATGGAGTCCCTGAGGTGTCCGAGGGATTGACTCCATTGGGAACTGAGACACCACTGGGCTGTCCGCATGTGCAGGTGGGAGTGAGGAACCACATGCACGGTTGAGCAATGTGGCCCAAGAGACCGAGCGGTGACCTGGTGGGCGCTTTGGATGCGAGCCGCCAGAGCTTGAAGACGGGCGGAACGATTCACCGGCAAGAAGGCCATGGCCTGCTGAGTATCAAGGCGCGCCCCGATGAACTCTAGAGCCTGTGCCGGCTCGAGGTGAAACTTTGGGTAGTTGACCAAGAACCCCAAGCTCTCCAAAAGGAGGACAGTGCGCAAGATTGCTTGCCGGGCTCCTCGACGGAGGAGCCCGTAACGAGCCAGTCGTCGAGGTAGGGAAACACCAGCATGCCCCGGCGCCAAAGGTGAGCGGCGGCCACGACGAGGCACTTCGTGAAGACCCGTGGGGAGGATGTACTGGGAGTGCTCTCCCTGCACCCTGAAACGCAGGTATTGCCTGTGTTGGCGTGGATCAAGATATGGGTGTAAGCGTCCTTCAGATCCAAGGAGCACAGCCAGTCGCCCTGCCAGAGGAAGGGCAGCAACACGCCAAGAGATAGCATCTTGAATTTTTCCCGCACCAGGAACTTGTTCAGCTTGCGGAGGTCGAGGATGGGCCGAAGACCCCCCATCTTTTTCGGAATGAGGAAGTATCGGGAGTAAAAGCCCCGACCTCGAAGGTGGGGAGGGACCTTCTCGACTGCCCGCTGGGCAAGGAGAGAGTGCAATTCCCACTGCAGCAAAAGCTGTTGTGTGGGGAGTCAAGGAGGCTCCGCCAGGGAGAAAGGGGGGTGGAAGCCTGTTGAAGTGGAGGCGATAGCCCTCCCAGATGACCTGGAGGACCCAGGTGTCCAAGGTGATAACTGCCCACGATGGGGCAAAGCAGGACAGGCGTCCCCCCACTGGCTGCTGTATCGCCGGAGGGCGACGGACCATGCCGCTGGCGTCAAAACCCCTGAGGGGGTTGTGGGGGAGCCGGCATTTGGGCCTTTGGTTTACGGTGGCCCTGGCTGGGCTTCCCTTGCGTGGGAGTGGCCAGCATGGGGGTAGCCGGGTATGGTGGGTAGCCGCGGTACTGGAGGCCTTTCTTGGGGAAGAAGGGCTTCTTGGTAGGCTGCTTCTTTCAAGGCAGCATAGAGGTTTTGCGGGCGAGATGGGTCCTAGTGAAGTACTCTGTCTCGATCTCCGCAGCCTTCTCCTCCATCGGCTTACCAAAAAGTTGTTCACCGAGGCAAAGCACGTCCAGGAGCTTCTCCTGCACCCACTGCTCCAAATCCAAAGATTGGAGCCAAGCCTGGCAGCGGACTCTGATGCCCGCGGCTGCCACCCCAGCCGATGTCTCAAAGCCATCATAGGAGGCTCGAGAGATATCCTTGGAGCAGTCAGCCACTAAATACAACAGGGTGCGGAACCTGTCGAGGGGCTTGTCCTCGAGGCCCACAGAGAAACCTCCAAGTTCCTTTGCCAAGTCGCGGAGGAACATACCACTATATAATTGGTATGCCCGGATGCGACAAGAGAGCATGGAACCTTGATAAGCCTTACGGCCCAGAGCATCAAGGGCTCTTGATTCTCGGCCCGGTGCTACCGATGAGTGGGACTTCGGGCTTTTCTGCTTCCTCATAGCTGATTCCACCTCCATCAAGTTGTGTGGAAGTTGGGTCTTTCGAAAGCCCGGCCCACGCTGCACCTTGTACATTGTGTCAAGGCGCTTGCTCACAATGGGAACCAAGGCCGGGGTCTCCCACATATGGAGCAATAGCCGAGATAGGATCGGCGGCACCGGCACAGAGAGGGATTCCCTGGGCGGAGCCTAGTACCGAAGAATATCGAGTTCTTCAGCACAATGATCCTCCTCGGCCTGGGTGACCAGGTTGAGGGCCCGAGCCATGTCCCGAATAAACACCAAAAAGGAGGTGTCCTCGGGCGGTGAATGCCTCTGGAGACGAGGCGGCAAGGGGTCCGACGGGAGAACCCGGTGGGTGAGGGTCTCTGGGGAGGTGTCCCCATCGGATTCCCAGTCCGAAAAATCGGTTGAGGAATCCGAGCCAGGCAGTTTTGCCCTGTCCGATGGCCGGCGGCCTGGAGCCGGACGCCCTGGATGATCTCGCCCCCGAGGAAAGGGAGAACGAGTGAGATCAACGTTAAGGACCCTCACGAGGCCCGTGGCTCTTGGGGGTTTTCTGGATGGATTTGGGTGTCCCATGTGAGGGACCCACAGTCTCCAGGCGCAAGTCAGCGAAGCTGGCCGTTAGCGCCTGCTGGGAAGCAATGAACGCAGAAACGCTATGTTCCAGCGCCAGCATACGGGACTCCCACGCGAGCGTGGGGCCCTGGGATGCTGATACCGGAGTCACCAGATCAAGCGTCAAGTAGGAGAGGGGGTACTCACCGGGACGGCCGTCAGGAGACTGGGTGCCTTCACCAGAGGCCTCCATTTCTCTGCGAGGTACATTGCGGGGCCGCTCCTTGTCCCACTCTTGGGAAAAAGGGGGCTAAGCAACAGGGCGTGGGAGCGCTCGTGCTTGTCAGGGGCCCCAGACAGCAACTTCGAGGTCGTCTTCTTTTTGCGCTGTTCCACCTCGGGGGACCCCTGGTCAGAATGCCGCCTGGAACGCGGTGCCGCAGGGGGAGAACCCACCAGAGGGGAGACGACCGAGGGTGCCACCGGAGACTCCAAGGTGGCCTTTCGAAAAATGTCTTCGGACGTCTGCTTACAGCTGAGCAGGGCCTTAGAGGACATTTTCTTACAGAGCGAACAGAGCTCTCGGTCATGGTTGGCTCCCAGACACCTTAGACAACAGTCATGAGTGTCCGTAAGCGACATGTTCCTAGAACATCTATCGCATTTTTTAAACCCGGTGGCCATGGGGGCAAAAACGGCCCCTGCAAGGTCGAAGACCCACACGGCCAGCGGTTAGGAAGAAAAAATGGCGCGAAGCCCAAAAAGAAAAAATGAGGAATGTTATCCCTGTAAGCTCCAAAAAAGAGAGCAAGGGGAGGACGGGTAGAGGACCCGAGCAACCGGAAAAAAGAAATAAGAGCCTGTTAAGACGAGGAAAACAAAACTTTTTCCGAGAGATGAGGACGTGTGTCCGAAGGGCTCCGTGGAAAAAGGGAGACTGAGCAAGGTGGCACCCTTAGGAGGGAAGAGGACCATGCATGCATGATAGCAATCCCAAAGGCTTTCTTTGAAAACTGGGGAATTGCTCCGCGCGGGCTCCGTCAGTGCTGACGTCACCCATAAGTGAGGACTGACTTGCTGCTTATTCCTGGAGAAAAACATTTTACAAAGCAGACTTAGCAGCAGCTTTTTATCAGCTCCATTCTAAACATGTCTTCCTAAAGTCTGGCATGCTTGGGGAAGAAGAGTAGGAGCAGCAGAAAGCCTCCTTCGTTAGTGGAGCCACGATCCACTCCCAAGCTCACACGGCTGATTTTAATGTTATTCATTCTTCCATACATTCTTCATACATGCCACTAGCCACTTTACCACAATGTCCTGATCTGCAGTGCCAATTAAATGTGTATGTGTTTTCTTACTAAAATAATGCAATTCAATTTGATGTTTAGTTTTTCTGTTCTGTTTTAAAATGAACTGTTCAGTAATTATCTTCAAAGCACGGGTGGTGGAGGGAGAAAGATAATGATGCTGGTTGTGGGCAGAAGGGATGGAGGAGAGAAATATTGGTTCTGGCTAAGGAAGGGGGATAGGAATACTAGTTTCAGTTGGGGGGAATGGAGGAGTATCGGTGGTGGCTATGGAGGGCAACAGGACAGAGATGGGGATAATAATGGTGGCTGTGGACGGAGGGCAAAGAGGGTCAAACAAGGCAGGAGTAAGAGAAAAGGGGAATGTTGATACTGGATAAGGCTGCGGCTTTTGGGAGGGGACAGAAAAGGTAGTTACTCACCTGTAGCAGGTGTTTTCTGTGGTCAGAAGGAATAAGTCCTCACATATGGGTGACATCCCCGACAGAGCCCCCCGTGGGTGCTTCCTCCTTCTCACCCAGGGCCGGCTCAAGGGTTTTTGCAGCCCCAGGCAGAAGCCCCAGCTGTGCCACTCTGCCCCCTCCACACTGAGCCATTTTGCCCTCCCTCTCTGCTGCCACTGATTCTGGTGGCGGGGTTGGGGGGTAGCTTGGCATGGCGGCAATGGCAAGCCATATGCTTTGGCACACATGGCCTACCACTTCTTACCTCCCTCAGACACAACTTCCTGTCGGAGGGGGGTTAGAAGCAGCAGGCCATGTGTGTCATGCTGCCCATAGAGGTGTATGCCACATTAGGTGGCTGTCTAGCCCGCCTAGTGGACGGCCCAGCCCTGTTCCCACCACCACGGTGCCATCTCGATTCAGTTTGACAACATAGGTGTTGCAGAAGACAATTCCTCGGGGAGGTTAGAGGGTTGTGAGAACTTTTTCCTGCTGTCAATGGAGAACACCTGTTACAGGTGAGTAACTACCTTTTCTCCGTAGAATGAGCCCTCAAGCTACAGGCTACCGAAAACCAAGGAGACCACTGGAAAGCTGAACAGTGGCAAAACGCAACTGTGGTATGGCAACAGGCTCCCAACTATGTACAAAAAGCATAGTTACTCACCTGTAACAGGTGTTCTCTAGGGACAGCAGGAATCAGTCCTCACTTATGGGCGACGTCAGCGCCGACGGAGCCCGCGCGGAGCAATTCCCCAGTTTTCAAAGAAAGCCTTTGGGATTGCTGCCACACATGCGTGGTCCTCTTCCCGCCCAAAGGTGTCATCTTGCTCAGTCTCCCTTTTTCCGCGGAGCCCTTCAGATGCACGTCCTTGTCCCTCTGAAAAAGTGTTTCGTTTTCAACCCCCGGGCCGTGTTTATTTCCAGTTGCACCGGTCCTCTTCCATCCTCTCCTGCTCTCAATATCCTTCTTCAAAGTTTTTTCCCTGTTGCAGGCTTCAAGCCATTTTTCCTCACAACTGCTGGCTGCAAAAGTCTTCGATCTAGCGGGGGTCCTTTTTGTCCCTATGGCCACCAGTTTTAAAAAATGCGACAGATGCTCCAAGAACATGTCGCTCACGGACACCCATGACTGTCGTCTTAAGTGTCTTGGGGCTGACCATGACCCGGAGCTCTGCTCTCTTTGCAAGAAAATGTTCTCCAAGGCCCTGCTCAGCCGTAAGCTGAGGTCCGATGACATTTTCCGGAAGGTGGCCCCGGAATCCTCAGCAGCACCCTCGGTCGTCCCTTCGCTGGTGGGATTCCCCATTTTGGTTCTGTATTCTCGGTGGCACTCCAACCAGGGGTCCCCTGAAGTGGAGCGGTGTAAGAAGAAGACAACCTCAAAGTCACTGTCGGGGTCTATGGATAAATGCGGGTGTTCCCTGCGCTCGGTCGCTCAGTTTCCCGCGGCGTTCCAGAGAATCGGACAAGGAGCGGCCTTGAAAGGTACCTCGTACATATACAGAGGCCTCCAGAGATGGTGCCCAGTCTCCTAAGGGTCGTTCAGGTGAGGACCCCCTCTCCTCCTCCACGCCAGACACGGTAACCCCAGTGTCGGCATCGCAGGGCCCCATGACCGCATGGGAGTCCCGAATGCTGGCACTAGAGCATAGCGTTTCTGCCTTCTTAGCTGCCCAGCAGGTGCTCATGCCCAGCATGGCTGGCCTGCGCCTTGAGACCAAGGCTCCCTCAAGAAACCCCGATAGCCACGGGCCTCGTGAGGGTCCTCGGCATCTGTCTCGCTCGCCTTCCTGGTCCTCGGGAGCGCGATCCTCCAAGGCCTCTGGCTCCAAGCGGACCTCAGCCTCTGGACGGGGCGATCTGTCCGAGTCGGACCCCTCCTCGGACTTCTCGGGCTGGGAGTCGGACGGGGATACTTCCCCAGAGACCCGTGCCCATAGGGACATCCTTTCGGATCCATCCCCACCTGCCTATCAGAGGTGTTTGCCGCCCGAGGACACATCATTCCTGGCGTTCGTGCAGGACATGGCACGGGCCCTCAGCCTGACTACGCAGACTGAAGAGGAGCCATGAGCTGAGGAGCTCTATATTCTACAGTATGAGTCCCTGCCTCGGGAGTCTCTTACTGTCCCGGTTCCCCCAATATTGTCAAGGCTGCTTCTCCACATGTGGGAGACACCTGCTTCGGTCCCCATTGTGAGCAAGCGCCTCGACGTCATGTATAGAGGGCAATGTGGCCCGGGGTTCCAGAAGACCCAGCTAACGCACACCTCCATGGTTGTGGAGTTGGCGATGCGGAAGCAAAAAAGCCCGAAGTCTCACTCTTCGGTCCCCCCAGGGAGGGAGTCGAGAGCTCTCGATGCCCTGGGGCGTAAGGCCTATCAGGGTTCCATGCTGGCTTGCCGTTTCCAGGCATACCAACTCTATACGGGCATGTTCCTGCGTGACCTTGCTAAGGAGCTCGGGCCTCAGGGTGAACCCCTCCTAAGGTTCCAAACCCTCCTGAAATCCGTCACGGAGCATTCAAAGTACCTCTCCCGTGCCACATATGACGGTTTTGAGTCCTCTGCCGGGTGGCAGGGGCCGGCATCGGGGCCTGGCGCCAGTCTTCGGACCTGGAGCAGTGGGTCCAAGAGAAGCTCCTGGACGTTCCTTGCCTTGGCAAGCAACTGTTCAGTAAACCTATGGAGGATAAGGCCGCTGAGATAGAAACAGAGTTCGTGACTCGAACTCGTCTCTCGCGCAAAACCTCCTCCCTCCCTAGGAAGAAGCAGCAGCCCAAGAAGCCGTTCTTCCAAAGGAAGGGGCTCCCTTACCGGGGCTACCTACCTTTCCCGCCCACATCTGCACTGGCTCCCAGCACGCAGGGGAAAGGAGGTGCACATGGTCACCATAAGCCTAAAGGGCCTAAAGCCCAACCACCGGCACTGCCCCAGCCTACGCAGGGGTTTTGACACCATCGGCATAGCTTCTTGCCCTCGGCAGCTCTTCCGCCAGTGGGGGGACGCCTGTCCCTGTTCGCCCCGGAGAGGGCGTCGATCATGTTGGACACCTGGGTCCTCCAGGTAATCCGGGACGGATACCATCTCCGCCTGGACAGGCGCCCTCCTCCCTTCTCTCCAGCGGGGCCTGCCCGGCTCCTCACGCACCAGACCTTCTTGCAGCGGGAATTGTCCAACCTCCTCACCCAACAGGCGGTCGAAAAGGTACTGTGGCACCTTCGAGGTCAGGGGTTCCACTCCTACTACTTTGTCATCCCGAAAAAGACGGGGGGGGGGGGGGCCTGCATCCCATCCTTGACCTCAGATACCTCAACAAGTTCCTGGTACGGGAGAAATTCAAAAGGCATCCTGCTGCTCTTCCTTCAGCAGGGCGACTGGCTATGCTCCTTGGACCTCAAGGATGCTTACGCCCACATTCTAGTTCACCCCCAGCACAGGCAATACCTGTGCTTCAGGGTGCAGGGGGAACACTACCAATACAGAGTGCTTCCCTTCGGGCTTGCGTCCGCACCACGGGTTTTCACAAAGTGCTTCTCCGCGGCCACTGCCTCCCTCAGGCAGCAGGGCATACCTGTCTACCCCTATCTCGATGACTTGCTCGTCATAGGGCCCTTGATCAGCGAATCCTGCCTGGCGGCGTCGCGAATGATCCTTCTTCTCGAGTGACTCGGCTTCCTGGTCAACTACTCCAAGTCCCAACTCGAACTGGTGCAGACCCTGGAGTTCATAGGCGCATGTCTCGACACGATGCGGGTGACTGCCTTCCTTCCCACAGAACGAGAGGACCGCCTTCGGGCCATGGCGTCCCAGGTCCAAAACAAGACTTGGGTTATGGTGCGGGCCATGCTGCGCCTCCTCGGGCACATGGCCTCCACCATCCATGTGGTCCCCCACGCCCGCATGCACATGCGGACAGCCCAGTGGTGCCTCAGGGCACAATGGATCTGGGTCTCCCGCAGTCTCCACAACGCCCTGAGTTGGTGGTGGAACCCCCAAAGTCTCCTTTGGGGAATGCCCTTCCAGACCTGCTCGAGCTTCAGGCGGTCCGATGGGCCCTGAGGGCCTTCAAGAGCTATCTGAGGTGGAAGTTGGTGCTCGTACAGACTGACAACAGGGTAGCAATGTTTTACATCAACAAGGAGGGGGGAACAGGATCACGCCTCCTCTGCTGCAATCCTCCTTTGCGTCTCGCTGGGGGATGACCCTGCGAGCGGTCTACCTCCCAGGCTAGGAGAATGTCCTTGCAGACAAACTCAGCAGGATCCTCCACCCACACGAGTGGCGCTTGAATCCGGAGGTCGCCGGCGTCTTCTTCCATCAGTAGGGGACCCCATCCATGGACTTGTTTGCCAGTCTGGTGAATGCGCAGCTTCCTCGCTTCTGCGGCCCGGTTCTGCACAAAAGCAGGGTGGCCCTGGATGCGTTCCTCTTGAGCTAGACCTCCAGCCTTCTTTATGTGTTCCCTCCAACTCCTCTCATTGCGAGGACCCTCCACAAGGCTCAGCGGGACCGAGCTTCGGTGATCCTCATGGCCCCCTCGTGGCCTTGACAGCCTTGGTTCCCACTTCTGCTCCGGCTCGTATCCGGCTGCGCCCCGGGCCTGTTGACATAGGAGGAGGGTCGGGTGTTCCACCCAAACCTGACCTCACTGTCCTTTGCAGCCTGGCAGCTGAACGGGTCGCCTTAGCTCCACTGTGTCTCCTGGAGGACGTTGAGGAGATCCTTCTCGCATAGAAGGAGGACTTAATGAGACAGGCATACATCTTTAAGTGGCGACGTTTCTCGAACTGGTGCTCCGAGCTCCAGATCGACCCGTTCTCCTGCTCTACTTGATAGATCCTCCAGTACCTCCTTCACCTCTCAAAGGCAGAGCTGAAATCCAATTCAGTCAGGGTACACCTGAGCGCCATTTCGGCGAACCACCTCCCCGTCAAGGGAAAACCCCTTTCGAGGTAGCCCTTGGTCTCTTGCTTCATGCGAGGTCTATTGCTTTCCAAGCCTCCCATCCGGCCTCCGCTGGCAGAGTGGGACCTCAACGTGGTGCTGATGCAGCTCATGCGAGCACCCTTCGAGCCGATGGCGACATGCTTGCTTCGGCATCTCTCCTGGAAGGTGGTCTTCCTGGTGGCTTTGATCTTGGCTCGCCAAGTCAACGAACTTCAGGCCCTCATGGCTGAGGCTCCATACACCAGGTTCTACGGGAACAGGGTGGTCCTCCGCACCCATCCTAAGTTTCTGCCGAAGGTGGTCTCGAACTTTCATCTCAACCAGAAGATAGTCCTACCAACCTTCCTCCCGAGTCTGTATGCCGACCAGGCATCGGCAGTGTTGCATACACTCGACTGCAAGAGGGCTCTTGCCTTCTACCTCCAGCGTACCCAGGGTCATCGCAAGTCTGATCGGCTCTTTGTCGCCTACGACCCCAATCACCTGGGGCAGGCGGTCACCAAGCGCATCATCTCCGTCTGGGTGGCGGACTGCATCTCCTTTGCCCAAGCAAAGGAGGGAGCCCCGCTGGGCTGGCGGGTCACTACGCACGGCCTCTGAGCCAAGGTGGCTTCGCTGTGCTCAGTGCCTCTGACAGACATCTGCCGGGCTGTGACCTGGTCTTCAGCGAACACTTTCGCTGTCCACTATTGCCTGGAGAGGCTTCGGCCAGGCTGTACTCCGTAATCTGTTCAGGGTATAAGCAACTCCTGCCTCTCCAACCCTTCTTCGGTGGGTCTTTTGGAAGGAATTTAGGATGAGTATGAAGGACCCCACTCTATTATGGTGGAATTTGGTGCTAGGTGGATGAACTACTAGAGCCTGAAGCTTGCTCACTTTGCGTGCTGAAGTGACCACTACCAGAAATAACACCTTCCAGGTCTTCAGAGGACAGGAATTGAGCAGCCCAAATGGAGTTTTTATGAGCTGCACAAGAACCACATTGAGATCCCAATACACTGTGGGAGGCTTATAGGGAGGTTTCAAGAGAAGCAAGCCCCACATAAAGCAAACAACTAAAGGCTGTACTGAGATGGACTTTCCTTCCACATCTCGATGATATGCCCCAATCGCACTCAGGTGGACCCTGATGGAGTTGAGCTTATGTCCATACTCGGAAAGGTGTAAAAGATATTTAAGCGTTTTTGTGTGGAACAGACAAAAGGATCTAGGGCCTGGCCCTCACACCAGACAGTAAACATCTTCCACCTGAAAGAGTAAGACTTTCTCGTAGAGGCCCTCCTGGAGGCGAAATGGATTTCGGTCACACCCTCCAGCAGATTGAGATCAGACAACATTAGCCTCTCAACATTCATGCCGTGAAGGCCAAGGACCAGATGTTGGGATGCAACATCGTCCTGTCTTCCTGCGTTATGAGATCAGGCATGTGGCCAAGCTGTAGCGGGCTCATGACTGGAAAGCTGTAACAGGAGAAGAAACCACGCTGCCTGGACCAGTAGGGAGTGATGAGAATCATCGTGCCACCATCTGATTTGAGCTTCAGAAGGGTCTTTGCAATGAGAGGTATTGAAGGATAAGTATGCAGAAGACCCTTCCCCCAATGAAGGAGGAGCATCCGACACTAGTCTGCTGTGTGACCTTACTCTGGAGCAGAACTGATCCACCTGAACATTCTGTGGGGTGGTGAACAGATCTATCGAGGGGGTTCCCCATTCTCAAAAGATGCGAGTCGCAACCTTCCTGTCCAGTGTCCATTCATGTGGCTGGAGGACTCGACTCAGCCTGCCTGTCAGAGTGTTTTGCTCACTTGGCAGGTACATGGCTCTCAAGTCCATCCCGTGCATGAAGGCGAATTTCCACAACCTGACTGCTTCCCAACACAGGAGGTATGAACCAGTTCCTCCCTGCATGTTGATATATAACATGGTGACCTGATTGTCAGTTTGAATCAGAACAATTTAGTTGGCCAGTCGATCTTGGAAAACCCTTAGAGCATTCTCAACTGCATTCCAGTGCATTCTCCAGAGCAGTCCAAGAAGTTGATCTGACGGAGACTTTCTTGGATGGACCAATCGCCCTGGGTGTGCAACCCATCGAGATGAGCTCCCCACCCCAGCTTGGATGCGTTTATCATCAGAACATTTTGGGGTGGAGCAATTTAGAATGGAAGACCCTCAAGCAAATTGTGGTGGACTGTCCACCATTGTAATGACTAACAAGAGAGGTGGTAACACACAGACAATCCTTGAGTCAACATGTGGCCTTGGTCCATTGAGTTTGCCTCATCTGGAGGTGTGCCAAGGGTGTGATATACAGGGTAGAGGCCATGTGTCCAAGTACAGTCAACATCTTGTGAACTGTTACCTGCCGACTCACTTGAATTTTTTGCACCAGTGCTATCAATTTGTGAAGTTGGTTGTGTGGCAGGAAGGCTCTTGCCTGAATTGTGTCGAGCAGGGCTCCAATGAATTCCAAATGTTGAGTGGGTTGAAGGTGGAATTTTGGATAATTTATCACAAACCCTAGTAGTTCCAGCACCCAAATGGTCAATCGTGTTGATTCTTGATTGGCCAATCATCCAGATAAGAGAAGACAAACACTCACTGCGTCTGAAGGTAAGCCACTGCTACTGCAAGGCACTTTGTAAAGACGCAAGGAGCTGAGGTCAGACCAAAGGGCAACACTTTGTACTGGAAGTGTTGTCCCCCCAGGACAAATCTGAGATATTTCCAGTGAGCAAGATGTATCTGTATTGGGGGAGGGGGGTCCTTGAGATCCAGGGAGCATAACCAATCTCTTTTTTGGGAAGTAAGGAAGCAAGGTGCCTAGAGAAATCATTCTGAATTTTTCTCTTACCAAGTATAGGTTCAGATCTCTTAGGTCTAGGATGGGATGGTATCTCCCCATTTTCGTAAGGATCAGAAAGTACCTGGAATAAAATCCCCAATCTCTTTACACTAGTGGCACAAGTTTGATCGCGTGATCTGAGAAGAGGGCAGTGATTTCTCTCTGAAGCAGTTCCTGATGCAAAGGGTCAAAGTGATGCACCCTCGAGGAGCAATTTGGTGGTAGTTCCACTAAATGTAGCTGATACTGCTTTCAATGATCTGTAGAACCCATGGATCTATGATTATAAGTGGCCAACTTTATGCAAAAAGAGTGAGTCTTTCCCCCGACCGGAGGGTTTTCTACAGCGGTGGTTGCGAGATTGGTTCCTGCAGAGCACAGCCAGTCAAAACCCCGCCCCAGGTTTTGGCTGAGGAGCCGGCAAAGCCTTCTGAGATTTCTCTCAATGCTGCTGTTAGTGAGGGGCCTGCTTGGGTTGGGAGGTCTGGGGCTCAGGAAAGTACCTGCGCCTGTGAGGGTAATATGTCTTTTTCTGGTTTCCCCCTTGGCACATCCTATGATAGGAGATATGCTCAGACGTGCACCTGGAGAGCCTGGAAAGAGTAAGATGCTGCTTTTCGATATGGCCAGCTTTCTCCTTGACCTGTTCCCCAAAGAGATTCTCTCCACAGCATGGAACATCTGCAAACTTGTTTTGCACTGACTGTTTCAGGTCTGATGACTGGAGCCAAGTGAATCTCCAGGCGCCAGTGCCAATGGCAGCATTTCTGGATACCGTCTCGAAGATATCATAGGTTGCTTGGACCATGAACTTCGAGTGGTCCTTGCTGTGGCTCACTAGGGAACAATACTGATCCAGTTCCTCTGGAAGGAGGAACTGGGCCAGATCAGTCAAATTGCACATGATGCTCTTCAAGAACATGCCCATGTAGAGCTGCTAAGAGGCTACGGTGAGCAACAAGCATGGAACTCTGAAAACATCTTCTCCTGAAAGAGTCCAATGTCTAAACCTCCCTTCCTGGGAGTGCCGAGGAATGAGTCTTGGTACTCTTGATTCTCTTAAGGGTGGTAGGTGTACAAGGATATTGGTGGCTGGGTCTCGGCTGTCGGTACCCCTCCAATATCCTGAGGATGAGCTCTCTTCCCTTCCGGGCACCTTCAAGGGGTGTTCACATGGATCCCTATCATGCTCCGACACCATGCTTCACCCGATGTTTGGCGTGGCGACTCCTCGACTTTGAAGATGCGGTTTAATCCTTCCTCATCTTCAGGTGGAGACTGATTGATGGCTGATGGTCCGGGGCACTATGGGTGCTTGGCTCCGATTTAGTTCGAGAGTCCCTCGGCATTGATGCACCACCCACGTCCGATGCAGCCTTGGAAGCCATAGAGTCTGATACCATCAATGCTGGTGAATCGGACTTCTGAGCACCAAAAAGTAATTCACATTACTTCTCACAACCCTTGAATCCTCTTTTTGTAATCTATGAACACAAATTACAAGAAGAGGGCTGATGATCGGGTCCCAGGCACTGTAGGCACCAATTGTGAGTATCTGTGACAGACATGGTCCTTGAGCACTTGGAAAACTTCTTCAACCCAATATCGGGTTTCCGGAACATGTCATCTGGAAAAATAGCTGTGGCAAAGTCAAATGGCTCAATGACGAGGACCAAGGCCCTGCCAGAGCACCGGCATCGGCGGTGCTGCGGCAATAAAAAAATTAACTATCGGAGGAGAAAAAAAAGGTAAAAGAGAAGAGAAAACCATTACAGAGGGTGAATGGGACAAAAACCCGAGGCAAAAAACCCCGTGAGGGGAAAATAGAGAAGTTTAATAACAGAGGTGTCTGGAACGTGTCTGTAGGGCTCCGCAAAAAACAAAAGACAGAACCAAGATGGCACCGCAATGGCAGGCAGGAAGAAAGTGTGCAGGTGTGGTGGAGCTTCCCAAAAGCCTCCAATAGATAATGGGGAGCATTCCACACACGGAGCGCCGTTGGGGACATCAATGATACATTAGGATGCATTTCTGCTTGTTCATGGAGAAAGGAAGGTACTGGGATGCTAAGTAAGAAGAGTGTTGCCAGTGCTAAGCAGGGTTGGAAAAGAGAGAAGGACTGGACAGAAGGAAGAGAGAGAAACAGGAATGCTGGTAGAGCATGTTGAGGACAACAAGAATGGAAGATGGTGGGACTGGAAGAGAGGGAGACTAGATAGGAGTAGCCAGCTTTGGATTAGAGGGACTGTGAGATTGGTGCAGTTGTTGAACAAAATAAATCCATTTAATATGGCACTGCCCTATGCAATTATCTTGCTTCAAAGCGCAGAACTCTCCATGGAGGAGCAGTGAGGGCAGGGAAGTAGGTCTGGCCGGAGGGGATGTGGCAGCGTCTGGCCTGCTGCTGAGCTGCACAGAAAAGGAACTCCTCTCAGCAGCTCCTTCAAGAACAGTGAGCCAGACTGCCTGCTATAATCTCCCCTGTGGGATCAGGCAGGGCAGGATTATGGAGGCAGCAAATAGTAATTACACTAACCTGGTAATTGTAGTTCCTTTAGCGACGACAGCTTAGTCCTCCACCTCTGGGTTGTGAACCTCCTCCTGCAGCTTGGAGACTGGGCATGACAAACTTGTGACATCACTGGATATAGCCTGCTGTTATCTCCCATCAACCCCAGTGTACTGTGATAAGGAAGCTTATCATAGCTCAGGAAGGAGCTATAGAAAAGGTGAAGTGACTCTGAACAAGCAACCTGTCAGTTCTGGTAGAAATAAGAAAACAGAATTTTTCCATAAAAGACTACCAGTCCCAGAATGCACCAGGTTTCCAACAGCCATTAGAGGAGCTGAAGTGGGGAAACGTGTGTTCAATCAGGAGGGCTATGAGGTAATCCCCAAGCACTCATCTCAAAGGGCAGGGCCTGATTCAGCACAGCTGCGCTGTGTTAGGGTGGAGCACTCATCTAAGCAGAATAAAGGTAGAGTTTATTCTACAGAGAATCATCCTCAGTTTCATCTTGGAGATCCTCATCTTGATCTTGGACATCCTCAGAATCAGCTTGGATATCCTCAGCTTGGACATCTTCATCATCTGGAGGATCATCAGAAGCAGAAGCCAGAGCAGACGGACAGAGAGGGCAAGAAACCCTTTGGAAGAAAGAAGAGAAAAGCATTTGGGAGGTCTAAAGGAGTCCAGAGCAGTACGTATACTGGGAGGCATTCCAAAGGCCAGCATACACCATTGGACTGGGGAAAACCAGAGGAGTGGTGCTGCAGAGCTAGGAATCTCCAGACGGTACCTGTGAGGGAGACGGCTGCACGTGGAAGGGACCCTAAGACCCATGCCAGAAGGTATGTGAAGAGAGATCCAGTGTCCAGGGATCTGGATTGGAAGGCTGGACATAAGAACTGGACAACATACTGGCCAGGCTATTTAGAGAGGAACTCTAACAGCAATGGAAGCTCAGGTATGAACACTGATCTATGCCCTAGCTATACCCTTGAAAGACAGCAGGGAAACAAGTATTCTCCTGAGAGTGCTCCATTGAGAAATTCCTCTGTGCCAATCCATGATATTGAACCCATGATTGTTGAAGAAGGGGGAGAGGTTATAGATACAGGCTGTGAATACATGGATTGCTCTCTGTCTAAACTCCTTTGGTAATTTACTGTTACAAAGTACAACAACCATCACAAAGAAATACAAACTTGTTCTTTAATCTACTCAGAAAAGCTCCTGAGTAGGATTTGAGCCACGCAGTAGAAAGCAAGCCAGTTAAGGGGTTTCAGCTGGGTAACTGCTAGCAATTGAGCCTTACCTAATTGCTTGTGAGCTCTGAGGGAATCACTTCTGAGTCTATGTGTGAAGATATAAGAAGTTAACCTGAAAAGAACAGTTTTTCCCTACTTTGTGGGTTTTGTTTGTTGTTTGATGCACTGCTAAGAAAATATTAGCTAGAGCCTACAGAAAAGACCAGTTTGTTACCAACCAGGTCTTTATTCTTTTGATTTGATTGCCTGACAAGTTCAGCTGTTGTTTTCCTGATTTTGTTTTTCTAAGTTTAACACTGAAAGCAAGTATCCTGTTTTATGTGCTACCAAGCATATCTGTGTTGGGAGAAATAACCCCATAAATAAATATCTTATTGGCTTTACACTCAAGCACAACTGATTATTGTGAACGGCTGTGTCTGGTGTGAATGGACTACATTTCCCACAATCCCTTGCAAATCATATTAATATATGCCTTTGCCAAGACTGTGAACATTCTCACCCAGGCACCCGTCTGACAGTACTACTGAGAAAGCAGACTCAAAAGAGCAACAAATAAATAGCTATATCAACAATAAGAATAATACAACCTTGAAACTAGAACGGGATAACCAAGAATTTCTCGACCACCCAATTCCCTTCCAACTCTAGGGAACGTGTGACCGCACCTGCTCTCCAGCCCTCTGCCACACCAGAGACCCCAGACAGAGAGCAAAGAATAGTACAGATGTAGCTGAAACACTCACCAGTAATGTTGCACTGAATTTCACCGAACGCGCTCCGATAAGAAAAAAACTATCCCTGGGTGGGAACGAGAACTAAACTGTCGTCACTAAAGGAACTACAATTACCAGGTTAGTGTAATTACTATTTCCTTAGCGTTCCTCCAGCTTAGTCCTCCACCTCTGGGATGTAACAGAGCAGTACTAACGGGAGGGCCCTGTCCAGCCGGAGCGCAATACCGCCGCCCCGAAACAGGCATCTTTTGCCGCCAGAACATCAAGGTGGTAGTGTTTACTGAAAGTATGAAGCGAAGACCAAGTAGCCGCTCTACAAATTTCCACTGGCGGAACCAAGCTGTGTTCCGCCCAAGACACTGCTTGCGCTCTAGTAGAATGAGCCCGTAAAGCTACCGGCGCGGGACGACCCTGCAAAACATATGCGGACAGAATGGCCTCCTTAATCCATCTAGCAATGGACGCCTTCGCCGCCGCCTCCCCTATCCGGGGTCCCTCGAACACCACAAAGAGACGATCAGATCTGCGAAAGGACTCGGAAACCTTCAGATAATGCTTCAGCACCCTCTTGACATCGAGGCGGCGCAAACCACAGTCCGACACAGTTTCCCCTCCAGTTCCAAGGACCGGCAAAGACACCGTCTGATTTAAATGAAATGAAGAGGAAACCTTCGGTAAAAACGACGGCACCGTGCGCAGAACCACTTTTTCTTTAGAGAAACACAAGAAGGGCTCCCTACAGGACAGCACTTGCAACTCCGAAATGCGCCTTGGGAAACAAATGGCCACCAAAAAGACGGTTTTCAACGTGACATCTTTAATCGACGCTGGTCTAAGGACTCAAAGGGTTTCTTGACCAGAGCCCCCAAGACCAGGTTGAGATCCCAAGACGGCACCGAAGTTCGCCGAACAGGCCGCAGTTTGGAGACTGCTCTAAGGGAACGCACCACATCCCCGTGCGACCCAAGAGGCACTCCCTGAACTTTCCCTCTATAACAGGCTAGAGCAGCCAATTGTACTTTCAGCGAACTTGCTGCTAAACCCTTATCAAAACCATCTTGAAGGAAAGCCAAGAGCAACGGAACGGACGCAATGGCTGCGCGGCACTGCCGCTGCGAACACCAATCTTCAAACAGCCGCCACACACGCACGTACGCTAACGACGTGGAACGCTTTCTAGCTTGTAGTAAAGTGGTAATCACCTCTTTGGAATACCCCTTTTTCCTCAGCCTTGCCCTTTCAATGGCCAAACCGTAAGTGAGAACTGATCCACCTGGGGCATTTGCAGCGGACCCTGAATCAACAGCCTCTCTGATACCGGCAACCTCCAAGGGTTTTCGTCCAACAAGCGCATGAGATCGGCGTACCATGGGCGCCTTGGCCAATCCGGAGCTACTAACAGCACCCGACCCCAATTCGCTTCGATCCGCTGAACCACTCTTCCGATGAGCGCCCACGGTGGAAAGACATACAGGAGGCATTCCGACGGCCACGGCTGCATGACAGCGTTGATACCCTCCGACATCCTCTCTCGCCATCTGCTGAAGAACCGTGCCGACTTTGCGGATCGGAAGGTCGCCATCAGATCCATGACTGGCACCCCCCAACGTCGAACTAGCTGCTTTGACCCGGTGAAAAGCGGGATATAAATGCAGTTAAATAAATAAATAAACACGTCCGGATGCAATTCCCACTCTCCTGCATCCACTCGTACCCTGCTGAGGAAATCTGCCTGCACGTTGTCCTTCCCAGCAATGTGCGCCGCCGATATCGCTGTCAACCGAAGTTCTACCCACGAGAACAGACTGTCGGCCTCCTTTTCCAGCGCTACACTTCCTGTACCGCCCTGTCGATTGATGCAGGCCACCGTCGCCGCGTTGTCGGACAGCACTCGTATGGCCCGGCCCGTCACTGTTGCCTCGAAGCTCCCCAGGGCTAACCAAACCGCCCTGAGCTCCAATCAATTGAGTGACCATTTGCTCTCTTCCGGAGACCAAACTCCCTGTGCGAAGAGCCCCCCGCAGTGAGCTCTCCACCCCGTCAAACTGGCGTCGGTTATGAGTGGAAGCCACTCCAGCGGCTCCAGGGGCATCCCCAATGACAGGGATTCGGGCTTCAACCACCAGCCGAGGGCTTGCCTGACCCGCGAAGGACAAGGAAGTCGCTTGCTCAAAGAGTCGGTCTGATGCGACCATCGGCGCAACAACGCCCTCTGCAGCAGCTTCATATGAAACCGGGCCCACGGTACCACCTCCAGGGTTGCCGCCATTGTTCCCAGAACCTGAAGGTAACTCCATGCCGTGGGCACCTTGACTGATCTGAATTCTCGCACCAGCTGCTGGAGCGCTCGCACCCTCCGATCCGGCAGGAACACCGCTCCCGCTGCGTATCGAACCGCACCCCGAGATACTCGAGGACCTGGGTCAGCACCAACTGACTCTTTGACGGATTGACCACCCAGCCGAGACTCTGAAGGAACTGCACCACCTTGACCGTGGCCCTCTTGCTCTCGGCCGCTGACTTTGCTCGAATCAACCAATCGTCGAGGTAAGGATGAACCAGTAGTCCTCTTCGCAGGGCTGCCGCAACCACCACCATGATCTTGGTGAAGGTGCGCGGAGCTGTAGCCAGACCAAAAGGCAGAGCTTTGAACTGATAATGTCCCCAAGGCAGAGCGAAGCGCAAGTACCATTGATGGGACGCCCTGATCGGGACGTGTAGGTACGCCTCTGTGAGATCGAGGGAAATCAAAAACTCCCCTTGCCTCACCGCTACGATGATCGATCTGAGAGTTTCCATTCGGAAATGCGGCACCCGGAGAGAGCGGTTTACCCCTTTGAGATCGAGGATACGTCAAAGGGCACCATCCTTCTTTGGCACCACGAAATAAATGGAATACCGAACCGCTCCATATTCCTCTACCGGCACTGGAACCACAGCTCCTAACTGCACCAGCCGGTCCAGCGTCTGTCTTACCACCCGAGTCTTTGCTAGTCCCTTGCATGGAGACATTACAAAGAAATCCCGAATTGGCTTTGCGAAGTCTAGAGCATAACCTTCTCGTATGATCTCCAACACCCACTGATCTGTCGTTATCTGGGTCCAGGCAGGCAGATACCCACGAAGCCGCCCCCCTATCGGTTGACCGCCTGCCTGAACCCGCCTCCTTTCATTGTGGTTTTCACGCGGGTCCTGTGGCCGACACAGCGAATCCTCTGCTTGCTCCTCGAAAGCCACGAAACCCCTGCACACGTGAAGCAAATCTTCCCCTTTGGAAACTCCCCAAACGAGAAGAGCGAAACCTCCTGAAATCTCTAAATTGACCTCTAGGGACCGGGGAGAATTTGCCCTGTTTAGGCTTGTCCTCCGGAAGCCTCCCCCCTTTGGACTCCCCTAAATCCTTGACCAGCTTGTCAAGATCCTCCCCAAACAACAACTCTCCCTTAAAAGGATCCTTACTCAGTCTAGACTTGGACGATCAGTCTGCCGCCCAATTTCTGAGCCAGAGAGACCTACGGGCGGCTATCAACGATGCCATGCTATTTGCTATTGCCCTGATCAGATCATAGTGGACATCCACCAAATACGCGGTTCCTGACTCCAGACGCTCCAGTTCCCGAACACCTTCCTGGTCCAAGGCGGCCGGCTGGCATAAGTGCTGGGTCCATCTGAGGCAGGCCCTGGCCACACAAGCTCCGCAAATGGAAGCCTGCAATGACACTACATCCGCCTCAAAGGATTGTTTCAACAAACCATCCACTTTCCTGTCCTGCACATCCTTTAAGGCCGCACTGCCCTCCACCGGAATGGTGGTCTTCTTAGTGACCGCGGACACCGCAGCATCAACCCACGGAGACCTGAACTTTCCCTTGTCTTTCTCCGCTAAGGGATAGAGCTTATTCATAGTCCGAATCCCTCGGAGCCCCGCTTCCGGCTGATCCCACTCATCCTGGATCATCCGGTCAACCACTTTGTGGACGGGAAACACTATCTGGGTCTGTCGTACCGCCTGAATGATAGGCTCCTCTCTGTCGTCCTCCTCAATCGGCAGCGTAGTGGCGAGCTTTAGCGTCTGAAGAGACGGTGAAATTTCACTTACCGTTAATTTCCTTTCCTGGAATACTGCTAGACCAGTCCAGACAAACGGGTTATGCACCCCTGCCAGCAGATCTTGGAGACAGAGAATTCCACCAGAGCTCTGATAGGGTGGAGTCTGGTGATATACAGCTACCCCTAGGGGTCCCTGTCAGTAACGTATAAAAGCAAAGGCAACTGAAACTGAACCGCACCCCAAAGGGTCCCAATGAACTATATACAAGGGAGCCGAAGGACTCCCCAGAGCTGAAGTCAGCATGCACCAACGCACTCATGGATTGCCCATGGCGAGGCATACTGAAAAGGAAGGACAGCAGTCGGCGGCTGCCCAGCGCCAGCAGCAGTGCACCATACAGCAGGGCGGGTCCTGGACTGGTCTAGCAGTATTCCAGGAAAGGAAATTAACGGTAACTGAAATTTCACCTTCCAAGTCATACTGCTAGACCAGTCCAGACAAACGGGCAATACCCAAGCTACCTGCTCTTAAGGGGGGGGTCAAGGCCGCCGACAGCACTGCAGCTCCAAAGCAGCCGTCCTGATGAGCCTGAACGTCCAACCTATAGTGACGTACAAAAGTGGACAGCGAAGACCAAGTCACCGCCCGACAAATATCCAGTGGAGCCACAAGAGACCGCTCGGCCCACAAAGCCGCTTGTGCTCGAGTAGAATGAGCACGGAGTCCCGCCGGAACCGGCTTCCCCCGAAGAATGTAAGCTGCTTCAATGGCCCCTCTGAGCCACCTAGAAATGGTAGACTTAAGAGGCCGCGGAGCCCCGACGAGGTCCCGCAAACAGGACAAAAAGATGATCAGACGTATGAAACGAGTTCGTGACCTTCAGGTATCGGGAAAGCACTCTCTTAAGGTCCACCGCCCGTAACGGAGACCGACTACCCTCACACAGAGCCCTGGTAAAGGCTGGTAGGAAGAGAGGCTGGTTAACATGGAACGGCGTCAGCACTTTTGGCAAAAAAGAAGGGACAGTGTGAAGAGACACGCCTTCCGCAGAGAAAGAGAGATAGGGATCACGACAGGAGAGAGCCTGCAGTTCGGAAATACGGCGCGCCGACGTAATAGCCACTAAGAACACCGTCTTCAGAGTCAAATCTTTGAGCGAACAGGCCTTCAGGGGCTCAAAGGGAGGAGCAACGAGGGCCCGAAGAACGAGAGCGAGATCCCACGTCGGCACCGGCGGACGCAGCGGAGGCCTTAAAGACTTAACCCCGCAAAGGAAGCGAGACACGTCCGCATGCGAAGCTATCGACCGCCCCGCTATGCGCCCACGAAAACAAGTCAATGCAGCGACCTGTACTTGCAAGGAACCTAGCGCCAAACCCTTGTCCACTCCGGTCTGGAGAAAGGCCAGGATGTCCGGAATACCGGCACGCCAGGGAGATAAGCTATGCTGGGAACACCAACTGTGAAAAAATTGCCAAATCCCAGCGTAGGCCATGGACGTGGATGTCCGCCGCGCTTTGAGTAGAGTAGCAACCACACTAGGCGAATAGCCCTTGCGTACTAACCAGCGGCGTTCAATAGCCAAGCCGTAAGCGAGTATGGAGCCGGGTCTTCCATTTCCACCGGACCCTGAGTCAGGAGACCGGGAAAGGCTCCGAGATGGAGCGGCAACTCTCGAGACAGCCGGACTAGATCCGCATACCATGGCCGGTGAGGCCAATCGGGAGCCACCAAGATCACCGGACCGCGATGCTCCCTGAGCCGTTGGAGAATCTTGCCTATCATGGACCACGGAGGAAAGACATACAGAAGAAGATGTGCCGGCCACGGTTGAGAGAGAGCATCAATGCCGCACGCCCCCTCTTCCCTCCAACGGCTGAAGTACAAGGGCGCCTTGGCATTCTGTGCTGTGGCCATGAGATCCATCGCCGGTAGCCCCCATAGTTGAACAATGGAACGAAATGTTTCCGGCTGCAGGGACCACTCTCCGGGATCCAGAGAGTGCCGGCTGAGAAAATCGGCCTTCACATTGTCCACGCCCACGATGTGTTGCGCCGAGAGAGCCAGAAGATGCTCCTCCGCCCACGGGAGGAGCAAGCGCAGTTCCTGGGAGACCCCCGGACACTTCGTACCGCCCTGGCGGTTGAGGTAAGCCACCGTCGTGGCATTGTCGGACAAAACCCGAACTGCACGTCGCCGCAGAAGAGGCTGAAACTGAAGCAGAGCCAAACGCACTGCGCGCGTCTCGAGACGATTGATGGACCAACGGGCTTCGCGAGGAGACCAAACCCCCTGCGCTGAAGTGGTGCCGCAATGAGCTCCCCAACCGGAGAGGCTGGCGTCCGTCGTGAGCAGTAGCCAGCGCGGAGACTCTAGAGGTACCCCCCGAAGAAGATTGCGCGCCCGAAGCCACCAAAGAAGGTCGTGGCGCACTTGCGAAGGCAGAGGTAACCGAACCTGATAATTCTCCGAAACTGGCGACCAACGAGAAAGAAGCGCCGCCTGTAAGCTGCGCATGTGCGCTCTTGCCCACGGGACGAGATCTATCGTAGCTGCCATGGACCCCAACAGTTGTAGGTAGTCCCACGTCTGAGGCGCCGCTTGGTCCAAGAAGCGGTGAAGCTGAAGAGAGATCTTCTGAACCCGCTCCTGCGTTAGAAAGACGCATCCCTGACGAGTGTCGAACCGCGCTCCGAGAAAGTCCAGAACCTGAGTCGGCCAAAGACAGCTTTTTGCGCGGTTGATCACCCAACCGAGCTGCTCTAAGAAGAGGACCACACGAGCGACGGTCTTGTGAGCTTCGGACCGGGAGTCGGCCCGGATAAGCCAGTCGTCGAGATAGGGATGAACCCGTATGCCCTGCTTGCGCAAGGCCGCCGCCACAATGATCATGATCTTGGAAAAGGTTTGCGGAGCCGTCGCCAACCCGAAGGGCATAGCGCGAAATTGAAAATGCTGACCCAGAACCGAGAACCGGAGATACCGCTGATGGTCGGCCCGGATTGGTACATGAAAATAGGCCTCTGCTAAATCGAGAGACGCCAGGAACTCACCCTTGCGCACGGCTTGAATCACGGAGCGAAGGGTCTCCATGCGAAAATGAGGAACGCGAAGGTCGCGGTTCACACCCTTGAGATCCAGGATAGGCCAGAAAGAACCATCTTTCTTGGGCACCACGAAATAGATGGAGTAGTGACCTCGACCTCGTTCGCAAGGAGGCACCGGGCAAATGGCGTTTAAGGACAGAAGGCGCCGAAGGGTCTCATGAATGATACGCCGTTTCTCGGGGGAGGCTGCTGGAGAGATGACGAAGGTCTCCGGGATGGGTCGAGCGCACTCGAGAGAATAACCCCGAGAAATACTGTCGAGCACCCAACGATCGGTGGTGATGTGTGCCCACTCTTGCGCGAACAAGGCCAACCGACCCCCAATCGGCGGCCCTGTCAGCGGGAGGATCGCCCGGCTGCGGAGAACTTCCCTGCGGAGGAGGAAGGCTCAGCGCCCCTACGGGCTCCTCGAAAGGACTGCGACCGCGCCCCATAGCGATTGGCTGGAGTAGCCCCCTGGGAGGATTTAAAAAAGCGAAACTTCCGGGCGTCCCGAGACCGGGAATAGCGCCGAAAATTCTGTGACCATGACGAATGGCGAGAGGACGCCTTAGGTCTGTCCTCCGGCAAGCGTTGAGGCTTAACTTCTCCCAGGTCCTTCACCAGCTTATCGAGCTCTTCGCCGAAGAGAAGATGACCTTTAAAGGGCAACTTAGAAAGCCTGGCCTTGGACACCACATCCGCCGACCATTGGCGGAGTCACAGCCACCGCCTAGCCACCGTGACGGCAGCAAGCGAGCGAGCCGAAAGGCGTAATAAGTCATAGAAAGAATCCGCGATAAATGCCGTAGCCGACTCGAGGCGGGTGTGGGACGGGTCCTCCGGCAACCTCTGAAGCCAGCGGAGCAATGCCCGTGCCATCAAGCCCCTGCATACTGACACCTGGAGAGCTAGGGACGACGAAGCAAAAGCTGTCCTGAGAAGATTTTCCACCTTACGGTCCTGTGGATCCTTAAGCGCTGCTCCACCCTCCACCGGGATGGTGGTGTATTTCGTCACTCCTGTGACTAAGGCATCCACCTTAGGGTATGCCAGCCAGTGCTCTAGAGCTTCCGGAGACCAGACATAAAGCTGATTGAGCCGACAAGAGTTACGCAGCGGCACATCAGGGGAATCCCACTCCCTGGAAACCATCTGCTGCAACTCTGGAGGAAAGGGGAAGGACTTGGAGGGCTTGCGAATGCCCTTCAAAATAGGATCAGCCTGGGATTGACCCGGAGCCGTCTGGGGCTCTTCCAAAGCCGTAAGGCGGAGCACATCGGACACCTGGGCAATCAGGGCAGACAACTCTTCCTTCCGGAAAAGCCGAATGTCTTGGGAATCGTCCTGGGTAGGCAAGGACAAATCCGTGGGCGAATATTCACCATCCTCCCGATCCGATGAAGCCGCAGAGTCCTCTTCCGACGCCCTGTCCTCAGGGTAACTGAAAACCTCCTCAGGAAGAAATTGAGACGCCCTGAGGGAGCGGGACCTTTTATGTCCTGTAGCAGTCTGTTTCTGCATGCCTGCAGAAGGCACAGAGGTGCTCCCCGGAGCTACTGGCAGCTGCGCAGTCCCTGTCGCCACAGACTCCGCTCGCCATAGAGACCACGCCTGGCGAAAAAGGGAGAAGAGATATTCCTCAGATGGCAGCGCTGCCGGCGTGGACAGCGCTGGAATCTGAGAGGCTGCGGGAGAGGCTGCCCGTGGCTCCACAGGCAGCAGGGAAGGCAGCTGACCATCCACAACAGGTAGAGGAAAAACTGAAGGGTCTGAAGGCAAAACAGCAGCCGAAGACTCGCCCGGGTAAGTCAAGCAAGCAGTGCACAGGTGATTCTGGAGGTCCTTGTGCTTTTTCTGACACCCCAGGCAGCGTTGGCCCGAAGAAGGCATAATGAAAGATAAAGCCTGCCCTGTAGCACAAGACAGGAAAGCTGCCCTCACACTCTGCTGAAAATCATTGTCCCTGTTCTTATTTTATTTTATTTTATTTTTTTAAACCACAGGAAAGACAACACCACTCCCAACTTCCAGCTAGGAATCGCTGGGAAAAACGAGCAGTAGGAAAGCTGCCATGAAAAATATAAGCAGAGGAGAGCAAGCTGGCTTCCCGCCAAAAAACGGAGGTTTTCGGCGATTCAAAATGGCTGCCGGCAAAACAAAAGGAGCAAAAATAAGAATTTAAACCCCCGAAAATTCAAATAAACCCAGAAAAGAGTGAGGGAGGGCAGGGGGACGCTGTCCACACCAGAAAAACACCGAAATTCGCCAAAAACGGCACCAACGAAAATTGGGCTGCCACGGAGCTGCAGGCACTGAGGGGAGAGAGACAGGAGCTGTACTCACAATACCGATGGTGCAGGGAAGCCACAAACCGCTGCACAGACCACAGCCAGCTGCCTCACCACTAAAATCAGCCCCAGGGACTAGATTTTAGGAGGGTTATCATCCAGCGAACTAGCTCACAGGACTAGTGCTGGGGAGCCTTCTCATCAGCGATCTCCACTGTAAACAGGGGATCAGCTGGAAAACCTATCCCTGGTGCCTAGAGAATTAATCTGGCAACAACAGGGAACAGAAGGAATCAAGGGAATCCCAGAATCTAAAGCAGATGAATTTTGAAGGAGTAAAACAAAAAAGCATCCAGATCTGCTGGAGACAGAGAAATACTGACAGGGACCCCTAGGGGTAGCTGTATATCACCAGACTCCACCCTATCAGAGCTCTGGTGGAATTCTCTGTCTCCAAGATCTGCTGGCAGGGGTGCATAACCCGTTTGTCTGGACTGGTCTAGCAGTATGACTTGGAATCCGAGATTAATGCCGTAAGCTCCTCCCTTCGGAAGACTCGAATGATTTTCACCTGATCCTCAGGCTCCGGGATCTCCCCTTCTTCCAATTCTTGGAGCTCAGCATCCAATTCTAAGTCCGCGTCCTCCCCCTCTTGCCACCCGAGCTCCGAGGTGGGTTGGTCCGAAGGACGCGACCTCTTTGGCGGTCTCAGAGATAGAGCTCCCCCCTCCGCCCTACTTGACTGCGGGGCAGTCGAGGGGAGCAAAGAGACCTCCGGTAACTTACCCTGACGCTTCAAACAAAATGCCTGATGCATCAACAGGACAAAGTCAGGACAAAAGTCTACCTGCTGCGCCTCTGCCCCTGCGGACCGGGATGGGGCCCCTGCCGGAAGGTCCAGAACGGGCGCTGACGGGGAAGGCCCCTCTAGCTCGCCCTCCACCATTGATGTGGACCCCTGCAAGGGCGGGGACGCAGTGCTCTCCATCTGCTGCTCCACACTGAGAGAAACTGCAGCACAGCCTCTACAGATGCCGGTGTCTGCCACCGTGCCTCTGTGCGTTCCACAAACCATGCACTGCGGGCATGCTGGCATGTGCTGGCATGCCCCAGAGGCCTGGATAGCCCAAATGTTGGATAAATAGAAGTATCTGCTTAACCAATATGTAGAACTAAAAGTTTGGGGGGGGGGGGGGTTTAAATAATCCCACGGATCACCAAACAAAAACAACAAGTGGGCCTTCTGTAGTCAATGGGAAAACCAACAGTGCGCTCCCCCAAAAAGAACCCCCAGTTCCTATCACCTACGCGTCTAAATTAGCTCTACAAAAACAGGAAAACCAAAATAAAGGAAAATAAACTCACTAACTACGAGATAAAGCCAGAGATGGCAGGGACCCTGACCACCTACAGAGGCCTGCACACCCTGTTGCCGCTGAAATCGCCACGCAGAAAAAAAAATGATAATTACACTTACCTGGTAATTGTAGTTCCTTGAGTTATGACAGTTCAGTCCTCTACCTCTGGGTTGTCAATCTCCTCCTGCAGCTAGGAGACTGGTATGTCAGAACAATGACATCACTGGATATAGCCTGCTGCACTCCCACTCGCATCCCAGTGTGAACTATAAAAAGCAGACTCAAAGGAGCAACAAATAAGTAGCTAATCATAAAAACCAATACCTCTGAAGCCTATGTACTCCCCCCCCCGACAAGGCTTTCATACGACCTGCCCCATCATCGAGAAGGAAACAAGGCACAAAATGAAATGCAGACTCACCTGTAAATATCTGCCGCCTGCCACTAACTGAGAATCCCCTGACACATCCGGGCGGGAAGGAGGACTGAACTGTCGTAACTCAAGGAACTACAATTACCAGGTAAGTGTAATTATCATTTCCTTATCGTTCCTCCAGTTCAGTCCTCTACCTCTGGGATGTACCAGAGCAGTGATTAATGGGAGGGACCCTTCCAGCCGGCAGATAAAACCGCCGTGCCGAAACGAGCATCCGAGGCAGCTGCCACATCCAGACGGTAATGCTTGCTGAACGTGTGCAGTGTGGACCAAGTGGCAGCTCTGCAAATGTCCGCCGGCGGAAGCAAGGCATGCTCCGCCCAAGACGTCGCCTGCGCCCTAGTAGAATGCGCTCTGAGCCCCACAGGCGCAATACGCCCTTGAAGCAAGTAAGCGGACACAATCGCTTCCCGAAGCCAACGGGCGATGGAGGCCTTAGCTGCCGCCTCCCCTTTGCACACGCCGCCGAAGAGAACAAACAAGCGCTCCGACTTCCGGAACGGCTCTGTGACTGTCAGATACCGACGTAATACTCTCTTCACGTCCAGCCGCCGAAGACCGCGATCCGAGGCGTTATCCCCCAAGGCCCCCAGAACGGGCAAACATACGGCCTGGTTCATATGAAAGGGGGACACCACCTTCGGCAAAAAGGACGGAACCGGCCGCAACACCACCTTTTCCTTGGAAAAAGATAAGAAAGGCTCCCAGCACGATAAAGCCTGCAGTTCGGAAACTCCGCGCAGAACAAATAGCCACCAGAAACACCGCCTTCAAAGTCAAATCCTTCAACGACGCCCGACGCAGGGGCTCAAAGGGGGACTCGGACAGCGCCGTGAGAACGAGATTCAAGTCCCACGGCGGTACATGCACTCGACGGACCGGGCGCAACCGAGAAGTGGCCCGGAGAAAACAACCCACGTCAGGATGGGACCCTAACGGTACGCCATTGACCTTGCCACGATAACAGGAAAGGGCTGCCAGTTGCACCCGCAAGGAACTAGCCGCGAGCCCTTTCTCAAAGCCGTTCTGAAGAAATTCCAATATCCTCGGCACGGAAGCCGAGCCCGGCCGAACCTGGCGAGACATACACCAATCTTCAAAGATACGCCAGACACGCACATAAGTAAGGGAAGTGGAATGTTTCCGCGCCTTCAGTAAAGTCACGACCACCGCCGACGAATAACCTTTCTTCAGGAACTTAGCCCTCTCAAGGGCCAAACCGTAAGCGAGAACCAATCTACTTGCGGCATGACCAGAGGCCCCTGAAGTAAGAGATCCGCCCTCAACGGCAATCGCCAAGGATCCCCGTCCAGGAGACGGATGAGATCGGCGTACCAAGGACGCCGCGGCCAATCGGGTGCCACCAACAGCACCCTTCCGGCATGCGCCTCGATCTTCTGGAGCACTCGGCCTATCAGCGCCCAGGGTGGAAACACATAGAGAAGCCCGTTCGACGGCCACTGACGGAGCGAAGCGTTGATGCCCTCCGACATGTGCTCCCGACGCCTGCTGAAGAAACGGCCGACTTTGGCCGATTGAAAGGTCACCATGAGATCCATGAGCGGAGTTCCCCAGCGCCGAACTATCCGCCGGAAAATCTCGGGATGAAGCTCCCACTCCCCGGCATCCACCTGAACTCTGCTGAGGAAGTCCGCGGTGACATTGTCCTTGCCGGCAATGTGCGCCGCCGAGAACGCGGTCAAGCGAGGCTCCACCCACGCGAACAACTCGTCGGCCTCCGCCTCCATCGCGGCACTTCCGGTGCCGCCCTGCCGGTTGATTACGCTACCGTCGCCGAGTTGTCGGACAGAACACGCACCGGCTGACCGTGCACGGACCCTTCGAACGCCTGAAGACCCCGAAACACCGCCCGAAGCTCCAAACGGTTTATCGCCCACGAGGCTTCCAGGGGAGTTCAAAGCCCCTGCGCAAATTGGACCCCGCAGTGGGCTCCCCAGCCCCTCAGACTGGCATCCGTCAGCAGCAGAATCCATTCCGGCTGTTCCAGTGGCTGACCGGCCGCCAGGGACGATGGGCGCAGCCACCAACGAAGAGAGTGCCGCACCTTGCTCGGGCAAAGACGCTTGTTCAAGGAATCCCGCTGATGCGACCAACGACGGAGCAAAGCCCTCTGAAGAGGACGCATATGAAATCGAGCCCACGGCACGGCTTCCAGGGTCGCTGCCATGGTGCCCAACACCCGTAGATAATCCCATGCTGATGGCGCCGACACCGACAGAAAGCGCCGCACAAGGGCCCGCAAGCCCTCGGCCCTCAGGCGCGGGAGAAACATGCGGCCCTCCTTCGTGTCGAACCGGACACCCAAGTATTCGAGGTCCTGAGACGGCTGCAGCCGGCTTTTGGTCGGGTTGATCACCCAACCCAGGTCTTGCAAGAACCGAACTACGCGGTCCGTTACCCGGCGGCTTTCCTCCACGGACTTGGCCCGGATCAACCAATCGTCCAGATAAGGATGGACCAGGATCCCTTCCTTACGCAACGCCGCCACCACCACCACCATAATCTTGGTGAACATCCGCGGTGCCATTGCCAAGCCGAACGGCAACGCCTGAAACTGATAATGCCCCCAAGGAAGGGCGAATCGCAAAAAACGCTGGTGAGCCTCTCGAATGGGAATGTGCAAATACGCTTCCGAGAGATCGAGAGACGTCAAGAACTCGCCTTGCCGCACCGCCACTATGACGGAGCGCAGCGTTTCCATCCGAAAGTGTGGCACCCTTAAGCATCGATTCACGCCTTTCAAGTCAAGAATGGGCCGCAGCTTGCCATCCTTCTTGGGCACCACGAAATAAATGGAGTAGCGACCCATGTCGTATTCGGCTCTGGGGACCTGCACCACGGCGCCCAACCGCATCAGCCGTTGCAAGGTTTCGCGAACGGCCACCGTTTTCTGGGGACCCCTGCAAGGAAACAGCACAAAGGAATCCCGAACGGGCCGCGCAAACTCCAGGGCGTATCCGAACTGAATGATCTCTAACACCCACTGATCGGAAGTGATGAGGGTCCAGGCGGGGAGAAACTCCCGAAGCCTTCCGCCTATGAAAGGTTCCCCCGCCGAGACCCGCCTCGCTTCATTGGGGCTTCCGCGTGGCGGACCCCGGGTTACCAGAGAAGCCTCTGTTCGCTCCCCGAAACCCACGAAAGCCCTGGCCTCTGGAAGAGAACCGCCCGCGCTGAAAAGCACCGGTACGGGCCGAGCGGAATTTCCGAAAGTCCCGAAACTGACCACGAACGCTTTGGCCGGGCTTGGGCGGCTTCGGCTTGTCCTCCGGCAGGCGACCCACCTTGGACTCACCGAGATCCTTCACCAACTTATCCAAATCCTCACCAAACAGCAACCCACCCTTAAAGGGAAGCTTGCTGAGGCGGGACTTGGAAGAACCGTCCGCCGCCCAATTGCGAAGCCACAAGGACCGTCGCGCAGCCACCACGGAACCCGTGCTATTGGCTAGCGCCCTAATCAGATCATAGTGGATGTCGGCGAGGAAAGCCGCCCCGGACTCCAAGCGATCCAGCTCCTTTAGCTCCTCCGGAGCGACGTGCGACGATTGGCGAAGTCTTTGCGCCCAGCGCAAACACGCCCGGGCCACCCAAGCTCCGCAAACGGAGGCCTGAAGCGAAATAGAATCCTGCTTCAAAAACCTGCTTTAAAAGGCCATCAATCCTACGGTCCTGTGCATCCTTCAAGGCTGCACTGCCTTCCACCGGAATTGTGGTCTTTTTCGTAACAGCGGAGACCACCGCGTCTATGCGCGGCGTTCGGAACTTCTCCTTAGAAGCATCCGCCAAGGGATATAAGCGAGAAAGTGTCTGCATGCCCCGCAGACCCGCTTCCGGCTTGTCCCATTCATCTTGAATCATCTTCTCCACCACACGGTGCAGTGGGAAGACCACCTGTGTCTGCCGAACCGCCTGGATAACAGGATCCTCCACATCCTCCTCCGGCGCTGCTTGTGGCGTGAGATTCAAGATTTGCAATGTTTCCGCAATCAAGGCAGGCAACTCGTCCCTGCGGAACACCCGAATTATCTTAGCCTGGTCCTCGGGCTGTGGAATCTCACCTTCTTCTAGGTCCTGGGACCCCTCATCAGGGTCCCATTCGGGATCGTCCACCTCCTGCCAGGCCCTGTCCCCGGGCTCGGCCATCTTTGCCCGTTTCGGGACTGGGGGGTCCACGCCCAACCCCCCCTCCGCCAGCAACGGCGGAGGAGGGGCCACCGGTGACCCTGAACGCGGTCTCTTACCTTGCTGCCGCAAGCAGAACGCTTTATGCATCAGGAGCACAAACTCCGGACTAAAGACCCCGATGCCGGACTCCTGATCTGAGAGAAGTCCCCCAGAGGGACCTGCTACCTCCTCCGACCCCACCTCTGGCGTCAAAAGGTGCGCCGGGGCAGGCTCTACCACCACCGGCGTGACCTGCGCCTCAGCTACCTCAGGGGTCTCCAGCTGCATCTCCACAGATGATGAGAGGGCGGCACAACCCCTGCACACACCTGTGTCGGCGACTGTGCCCCTTCGAGTGCCACAGACGAGGCACTGAGGCCTGGTAGCCATCAGCAGAAACTAAGAGGGAACTGCTCCCAGGAAACAAACTGTCCTGCACAGAACAAAGCTATCAGAAGCACCCACCAGGCCTTCGAGTATATATGCTGTCTGAAGAAGAGAAAGTGCCAACAGAAGCACTTCCCTCACCCCCCCCCCCCCCGCGATCGCGAAGGGCCGAGCGAGGGAGCAAAATAACAAAGGAAATCAAAATCAAAAGGCACTCGCAACGAAAAATAAACGAAAGCAAAGGGAAACAAACGAACTCAAAGAAAATCGCTAACAGAAAGGAAAACAGCCGCCACGCGGCTGCAACGCGGACCCAAAAATGGCCGCCGCACAGCAAAACAAAAGGGCGCCAAAATCCCGACGCTCCTCAGCGCCGGCTAAACTGAACGGCCTGGCTAATTGAGCTGCCGGATGTCAGCGAAAACACTTACCGCACCGGACAGGACATCTGCACAGAGCGTTGCAGATAGCAGGAACCCCGGGCCCCGACAGAGAAGTGTATCACCGCAGCGATGCAGCCGCGGGACACAGATACCTCAGAAGTGTGTGCACCGTCTCAGGGAAGGACTCACCCCCGTATAGTCAGGGAGGTGAGGCTTCCGGGCCCAACGGGAGAGGGGAGAGGACTCGTACTGGCCTGAGTCAGAACCCCCGAGGAAGAGAAAACCCAGACCTGACTCTGGCAGGGGGTAAGAAAGCCTCCCTTCCTCCTGTAAGAAACAGCCTGAATACAGGCCTGTACTGCTGTGATTCTTGATCTTTCTGTTTTTGTTTTTTTTTAAAGCCACAGCAGCCTAATACCCAAATCCCACAATTAACTACGCTAAACCCTTATTGCTCCTTATCTATTCCTCCAAAGAGCCTCTCCCTAAGGCTCGTCAATTCCTCCTGCTGCAAGGAGACTGGTTACACTGGGATGCGAGTGGGAGTGCAGCAGGCTATATCCAGTGATGTCATTGTTCTGACATACCAGTCTCCTAGCTGCAGGAGGAGATTGACAACCCAGAGGTAGAGGACTGAACTGGAGGAACGATAAGGAACGCCAATTGAAAATGGCCGCGGCTGCAAGGGAGACCCGTTTTGGCGCGAAGCCCCAAACTGAAGCAGCCTTCGCTCTCAAAGCAACCCCCCACCTTCAGCAGCGCTGCCGAAAGCGAAGAACTCACCTCTGGGGACCCCGGCCCTTCAAGCTGCGGCGTTACCCCGCTCTAGGAGTAACGTCCGCAACGAGAGCAAGCTGTGTCTGTGCTGCCGCCGCTGAACTCGCCCCGCCAGAATACAGCGTGCAGCTGGGAAGAAGAAAGACTGAAGTGAAAAGACAGGCAATTCGCCTCAGCAGTTCTCTCTCCTGTGCTGTCCAGGGAGAGAACTCCGAAAACGAAGACAGAGGTCCCAGTGCGGCAGGGAGACTGACCAGCCCCCCCCCTTTTTTTTTTTTACAGCAAGCCAATTTAAAGGGACAGCCAAAATAAAGAATGATACAGGAAGAAATCAAAGTAGACAAAAAACCCAACCAATTTAGGGACCTAAACCTAGCCCCCTGACTAAAATGCTGCTTATCTGCCTCTCTAGTGAGCTCAGCCTAGGCTCACGACGTCCTCCTGCTGCATGGAGACTGGACACACTGGGATCGATGGGAGATAACAGCAGGCTATATCCAGTGATGTCACAAGTTTGTCATGCCCAGTCTCCAAGCTGCAGGAGAAGGTTCACAACCCAGAGGTGGAGGACTAAGCTGGAGGAACGCTAAGGAACAACTAATTGCTTCACATTTCCACAGGGCAGGCAGTTGCAGGGGGCACATCTAAATTGATTGCAAACTTAATGCGGTGGAGGTAATCAGCGGGTGGCAGGATGTTATGGGCAGACTAGATGGACTATGATGGTCTCTATCTGCCATATGTTAACTTCCTGTTTTCCAGGCAAAACCTTTGGTGGAGCCAGCGTCCGTGTGGCTCACCCCATTACAACAACTGTGAGGAAGAGGACTACAGTTCCAGTTAAGCAATGAAACGTGGACAGCTGTGGATCCACCAGGGCCAGACTCAGAGGTGGTTCAAGGTGTTAGTGCCCTACACAATCCTTAAGCCTTATGGCCCCCCCTGGCTGCCAGAATTTATTGTTTAGCTTTGAATGACCTGCTCTTTGCCATCCCTAGAAGCTTCTGCCCTAGGTGACTGCCTAGTTTGCCAATAGTTGGGCCAGCCCTGGGACCCACAAAGAGAATGAATTCTGAATTTCACTGATGGATAACAATGATTTCTACTTACCCCTCCAACAGTTGTCGCATGATTCATCATACTTATTACTGCAAGAACAGACACAATAAAAACAAACACTGCTGACAACATTGTGTTGAATAGATCCTAAAATATAAAAGAAAAGAAATTCATTTTTTGGATTAGAATATCAGTCTGGGATCAGCCATATTATTTTGTTGCTGGTGTTGACAAGGCTCCTCACTGCACATGCCTATTACTTTTAGAATTAGAAAAAAAAATCAGGACTACAGAGCTTTTCAAGCTCTTCCTCCTCCTGTGAAAAAAGGGAGATTAGCGAAACGTTTATGGAGCCTGAAGAATGATTTTGTTTTAAATCTTTTAGCTTAGTTTCTAGTACAGTAGGTGATGAGAGCAAGGCTCTTGCAATATGGTTTTTTCATGTTACACAAAGTGCAGCCAACCAAAGACAGCTCAAAACAAGATTTATGAGTGTTCGAAGTAACTAAGCAGTAGTTAATACATTACTACTAATGCAAACAAAGCTATAAAAAATCAGTACTTACAATTAAAGCCCAAAAGAAGAAGGTTATCTTTTTGTCCAGTTTTGTTAAATATAGCAGCATAAAACACAAGGTGAAAAAAAATTCCAAGGCTGTAACACTTATATACATTCCATTGCGAGATGCAAAAAGAAAACAGCTAAATGCTAGTAATGAAAACACCTGAAGGGGAGAAAAAAGTTTATTAAACAATGAACTGCATCAGTTTTATCACACAGTCGCAATTCATATCAACAAATCAAGATAAGAGGCTGAACAGATCAGTTATTGCCAGTGATATCAATTGTTAACTTAATGCACACATGTTCAATGAAAGCCACAAGACTGTATAGTATCTGCTTGATTGGCGATGACAGCATTAGAATTCTTTAAGAAGTTTGCAGACTTAGATGCACCAGAAGGATCTTTTGCTTTCTTAAGGTAGACTAGATTAGGTGACATTTTACTTACCAGATAATGTCCTTTCTTTGAGTCCTGCTAGACCAGTACAGACAACTGAGTTGTGTTCCCTTACCAGCAGGTTGGTGAAGTCAAAGAACCAATGAAAAGCTCAGGTTTCAATGGCATCACTTCCATGCCTCTATCTGCCTCAGCCACCAAAGGTCTCTTCAGTATTCGTCCCAAAGCATATGGGAGAACACGGCAAGCCTCACACAACCTCAATGTGGACAACAATGAGTACTCAAACAGTACAGAACTATGTACAGGAAAGCATAAACAGAAGACTGTAGAAGATGGACCTGGGGAGCCAAGTATATAAATCATAGCGGGCCCACGGGTACTGCTGCAGAAGAACAAAACAAACACAGTTCCAGGGAACAGGCCCTGGATTGGTCTAGCAGGACTCAAAGAAAGAACATTATCTGGTAAATAAAATGTCCCCTTCCATATCATCCTGCTAGACCAGTCCAGACAAGTGGGACATACCAAAGCTATGCCTCCACTGGGTGGGAAGAAGACACAGCAGCTCGCAACACTTTAGAGCCAAAGGCCATGTCCGCCTGGGGGTGGAAATCCAAGCAGAAATGTTTAACAAAAGTGGAAAGTGATGCCCACATTGCCACCCAACAAAGTTACATTCTTTTTGGTGCTTTAGTTTAAAAGGGGAAACATTTTCTTTAGTGGGGTAGGTTTAAAACTCTGCTTTAGTATCTTTCTCAGCTCTTTGAAGCTACTGACACCTCATCAGGTGTTTGTTCCCAACCTACTCCCCCCAACTCCCACCCACCTCTAGCAAGCAGAATTGCTTTATAGGGCACCTCCCCAATTAAGTACACCCAGGGACTTGGAACAGCACATTTTGAACACACTTAAAGATATTTAACTGCTTTTTCTCTGAAAGGACAACTGGGAAACCAGCTGATACTTTGGTAGGTCTCTCTATTTTGCTTTAACAGATACCTAAGCTCCACCAACTGAACAATGGCTGGGAAAAATCGTATCGCCAAAGTAGTTGCCACCGTTACAGCTTCTGTCTCTGTCCAGACAGAGGCCCCAATGCCAGTTAAAGGACCGGTTCCATGTGCAGGATGCCTGCATGCAGAAGCTCTCAGGAAACAAGTGGAGGAACTCAGAGAGGAGGCGGTGAGGTTGAGGAGCATTCAAGACGGTGAGAAGTACATTGATGAGATGCTTCTTGCAACATCCAAGCTCTCCAGCAGAGAAGATGGGAGCCTACAGAATAAATAAGGTTAGACACGAGTCACCAGGGCCTGCAGAATCACCCATCCAACTTCTCCAGCCCTTGAATTGAAGAACCAGCCCAGGAAGTGGAGGAGGTGAAAGCATCCCTGGAAAGGAAAGAACCAGAGCTCCCCAAAGTTGCAGAATCAGTGGCCACAAGGAAGCAAAGGGTAGTGGTGGTTGGTGACTTTCTTCTGAGGGGTACTGAGGCATCCATCTTCTGACCAGACTTGATGTCCAGAGAGGTATGCTGTCTGCAAGGTGCCAAAATCCGAGATGTTATGGAGAGTTTACTGAGACTCATCAAGCCCAGTGACTATTGCCCAATGTTGCTAATCCATGTCGGCACAAATGATACTGCCAGGTATTCCTCTGAGCATATTAAAAAGTGACTTAATGGTTCTGGGACAGAGGGTGAAGCAGATAGGGGCGCAGGTGGTGTTCTCTTCAATCCTCCCTGTTGAGAGTAAAGGCCAAGGCAGAGATGAATGCATGGCTGTGTGGATGATGTCATCGAGAGCGTTTTGGTTTACTGGACCATGGGATGCTGTTCCAAGTGTTGCAGAGTAGAGATGGCGTCCATCTATCCAAGAAAGGTCAACGTGTCTTCAATAGCAGACTGGCTAATCTACTGAAGAGGGCTTTACACTAGATTCATTGGGGATATGTGAAGAAAGCCCCCAGGTAAGTGAAACATTAAATACCTTTATGGAAATGGGTAAAAGGGACAACATATGGAAAGTGGTGTGTATAAATGCCCAGAGCATGGGAAATAAGATCCCAGAAGTTGAAGCTTTAATGGGAGAGGCTGACTTGGATTTAGTGGCAGTTACAGAAACATGGTTCACAGAAAACCATTACTGGGTTGTAACTATACCAGGCTATACTTTATTCAGAAAGGACAGGATAGGAAGAAGGGGAGGAGGAGTGGCAGTATATGTAAAAAAAATATTAAACCTTTCGAACTACAGAGCTTAAGAGAGCGAGGAGGCACTGTGGGTTAACTAGAACAAGGGAAAGAGAAATCTATTTGCACTGGCATGATATACAGACCTCCCTCACAGGAGGAAGAGGTGTTTGGAGAGTTGAAGACATACGCAGCATTGCTAGGAAACGGGAAGTGCTACTGATAGGAGATTTCAATATGCCAGATGTTGATTGGCACATTCCTGCTGCAATATTATCTAGAAGTAAGGAGATCCTGGATTCTCTATAGGGAGAATTATTCAGGCAACTGGTAACAGAACCCACATGTGAAGGGGCCATATTGGACTTGGTGCTTACCAATGGTGAAAGTGTTTCTGATGTTATAGTGGGAGATCATTTTGCATCCAGTAATCACCAAATGGTGTGGTTCAGTATTAGGACTAGGGCTGTTAAAATCCATTCAAAAGCGAGGGTCTTAGACTTTAGGAAAACTAACGATGCCAAGATGGGCCAATACCTTAGGGACTCATTAGGATGGGAACAGCTGAGGGATGTAGAAAAACAGTGGGCAAAACTGAAAGGGGATATTTTAAGGGCAACCAACCTTTTTGTTAAAATGGTAAATAAAGGTAAAAGGAAAAGGAGACTGCTATGGTTTTCGAAAGAAGTAGCTGAAAAGGTGAAGAAAAAGAGGGAGGCCTTCATGAACTACAAGGGATTGCAGAGAGAGAAAGACAGGCATCTATATTTGGAAAAACTTAGAGAAGCTAGCAAAGTAGTCAGGAAAGCAAAGATTCAAAAAGAGGAGGAAATAGCCAACGCAATAAAATGGGGGGGATAGGACATTTTTCAGATATGTTAGTGAGAAGAGGAAGGGCAAAAGTGGTATTGTCAGACTCAAAGGTGAAGGGGAGGAATATATAGAAGCTGATGACGATAAAGTGGAATTGCTTAACAAATATTTCTGTTCTGTGTTTACAGATGAAGAACTACAAGCAGGACCTTAGAAAACACCCAGAAACAGGAAAATAAGCGAGGGAATCTTGAACAATTTTCAGAAGACAGTGTTCGTGAGAAACTATCTAAACCTAAAGTAGACAAAGCCATGGGACCGGATGGGATACACCCTAGAATACTGAGGAACTTGGGGACATTCTAGCAGCTCCACTGACTGACCTTTTCAATGCCCCACTGGAGTCGGGAGTGGTGCCAAAGGACTGGAGAGAGGCACATGTGGTCCCTTTACACAAAAGTAAGGATGTGGTTGAAAACTACAGGCCGGTTAGTTTAACTTCAGTGGTGAGTAAATTATTGGAAGAGAAAATAGTGAGGTTTCTGGAGTCCAGCGGATTACAGGTTCCGAGGAAACATGGATTCACCAGAGGCAGGTCTTGTCAGACAAATCTGATTGATTTCTTTGATTGGGTGACCAGGGAGCTGGACTGAGGGAGAGCCCTAGATGTGGTGTATTTAGATTTCAGTAAAGCCTTTGACACCGTTCCTGACAGGTGACTTATAAACAAACTGAGCACCCTAGGGATGGACCCTAAAGTTACTGCTTGGTTTAGAAATTGATTGAGTGGGAGGCGACAAAGGCTACAGGCAAATGGAGCTCACTCTGAGGAGAAGGAGGTTACCAGTGATGTGCCCTAGGGATCTGTCCTTGGTCCAATTCTTTTTAACATCTTTGTTAGTGATATAGCGGAAGGGCTGTTGGGTAGTTTGCTTCTTTGCAAATGATACCCCAGAATCTGCAATAGGAAGGTGTAGATAACATGAGGAGGGATCTAGCTAAGCTTGAAGAATGGTCTAGAATTTGGTAGCTGAGATTTAATGTTAAAAAATGCAAGGTCATGCATCTGGGCTGCAGCAATCCAAGGGAGCAATAGAGTATAGGGGGTGAAGTACCTTTGTCCACTAAAGAACAGTGGGACCTAGGCGTGATTGTGTCTGATGATCTTAAAGTAGCTAAACAGGTAGAAAAGGTGACAGCAAAAGCTAGAAGGATACTTGAGTGCATAGGGAGAGGAACGGCCAGCAGGAGGTGATAGTGCCTCTGTATAAGTCTTTGGAGTATTGTGTGCAATTCTGGAGACCGCACCTTCAAAAGGATATAAACAGGCTGGAGTTGGTACATAGGGTGGCTACTGAAATGGTTAGTGGTCTTCATTATAAAGAATATGAGGACAGACTTAAGAATCTTAATATGTACACCTTAGAGGAAAGGTGGGATAGAGGAGATACCTTTGTGGCATAAATGCACAGGAGAAGAGCCTCTTTCGATTGAAAGCAAGTTCTGCTACAAGGGGACATGGGATGAGGGTGAAAGGGGACAGATTCAGGAGTGATATGCGGAAATATTTCTTTACGGAAAGAGTAGTGGATCCGTGGAATAGTCTCCCAGTGGAAGTGGTAGAGATGAGGACAGTATCTGAATTCAAAGAAGCATGGGACAAACACAGAGGATCTCTAAAGGAAAAAGGCGACTGTTTTATTTATTTTATTTATTTATTTAAAGTCTCTTATATACCGCACTATTCGGCATCAGCGCGGTTTACATGGAACAGAAATGCTCAGTACAGATTAACACGTATGAGTTCACAGGTAACAAGGCAAATAACTTGGATAACAAGGGTAACTATTTACAAACTTACTACATAAACTTGGATAACAGTGGTAAACTGTTGTAGTGATTGATGGAAGGACAGACTAGATAGGCCATGTGGTCTTGTTCTGTCGTCATATTTCTATGTTTCTATGTCTTCAGGGGCTACCAAGCTCCATTGCATCTACGAGGATGCTAGCGCTCAGGTAGAATGGGCGCGCAAACCCTCTGGAACCAGCCAGTTCCGCAGCAGATCCACCAAAGCAATTGCCTCCTCAACCCAGCACCCCAATGCAGACTTAGCTGCTGTTTCACCTTGCATGGGCCAGCAAACAGAACAGAAAGACAGATTGACTTATGAAAAAAAGACGTGACCTCCAAGAACCGGAGAGGCACCCTCTGACACTGCTCTTTAGAGAAGTAGGGCAGACAAACTGCCCAGTTCACATGAAAAAAATCACTTCAAGGAAGAAGGAAGGCACAGGCCTAATGGAAATGGCTGCCTCAGAAAAAGATAGGTAAGGATCTTGCCAAGACAGAGCAGGCAGCTCAGCATCCTCCTCAAGGAACAAATGGCAATCAAGACTGTAATCTATGGAGCCTCCCACATCGCGCAGAGGGTCACCCTCAGTGGTCATTCACATGCGTTTAATTCAATCCCTTCATCTCAATTATTCAGATTTTTTTCTGAGTAAAGAAAATCCATCCAACCACAAATACATCAAAAAGAGTACCAAAAGTATACACCACACTACAAACAATTAATGGAATCCTACATAATAAAGTTAAACAGATATACTCAAAAGCTTCAGAATATTACAATTTTAGTCCCCAACAAATTCTCCTTAATAATGACTGTAAAACAATGAATTACCAGTTAACAGAACCTTGGAACTCAAACCGTGGACTTTACAGGCTTGAAAAAATTTCCTTGCCATACCACCTGATCAAACTCATCATCGTTCCACAGGTGTACTGTACTCTACTCACATATGCATTTATACAAAAATTCATAAATATTAATACAAACTTTCACAAGCACTTATATAAAACTTCACAGTGAAACCATTTCAAACACAACAGTCATGTAGTAATATGCATTTATACAAAATTCCCTAAGCATTGATATTTTCACAAGCATTTGTATAAGTTAAACCATTAGACTCTCATGGAGCAGTACTAAACCCACTCCATGAACAGGAGGTAATCACTGAAACCTCTCTAAAAGTATTGAACAGTTAGGAAGATATATGTCCATTCTCAATGAACAGTGCTGAGCACACTCCATAAACAAGAGGTAATCAAAGAAATCTGACCATGGCCGTAGGTTTCACCACTCTAAAGATGGCTTTTTCAAAGGTTACCTTTCAGCCACACCTCAGTGCATAAAAAATCCTTTATGCCACATGATTCAGAAAGCATATTTGCAAGTTTCTTACCGGCCAGACCGGCTCCCTCCTACTTCAAAATGCTGACAGTGGCTGAAAGGTAACCTTTGAAAACCTTTATGGGAATCCTGAAAACCTGATGAGCCCAGGTATTCCCCGAGGACTAGGATGAGAAGCACTGATCTAACGATCCAATTGACCCTTTCACAAGATTTTTGTTATGAATGTTCTTGAAAATGTTTTTATTATGTGCTTTTGCTTCCACGACAATCTTCTTTTCAAATTCTCTTTTTGCCTGCCTTATCAATGTCAGTGCTTATGTTCTTTCCTGTTTTTTTCATTTGACTCCTTCTTCCATTTTCTGAAAGATGCTTTCTTGGCTATAACAGTCTCTCTGACCTTACCTTTAAACAATGCAGGCAGTCTTTTGGCCTTCCTTCAAGTGTGGAATACTTCTGATCTGAGCTTCCAAGATAGTTTTTAAACAATGCCCAAGCATGGGTGGAGAAAATATCTGCCTTAAATTCGGATTTCTTGGGATAGGAGACTATTTTCTACCAACCGGGAGGATGATTCCATCCAAACCTCAAACAAGCAGTAATAAGAAGTATCATGCGTTTTTTGTTTAGTGCGTTCAAGTCAGTGCTGACTCCTGGCAACCCAGCTGCCTTTGGGTTTTCTTGGCAATGTATCACTGGAAATATATTACCAGGCCTTTTCTGCTGAGGCAATGGAGGGTAATGTAACTTGCCCAAGGTCACAAGGAATGCCAATGGGAATTGAACCCTTGATCTTCTGGGTACTAGGCAGTTGCTCTAACCACTAGGCTACTCCTCCATGCATGTGTCAAACACTCAAAAAAAGGCAGGCCACTTTTTTCCTACAGGATGGGTTGTTTTCTCCAGACCATTTCCATGATGGTGGCACATCCACCCCACTGCACTCTGGGATTTGTAATACTGCCATTCCCACCTGCAATAGTCACACCAGTACTGCAGCATGTTGGGAACAGCCTACAGCCCACGGAGACCAGAGGCAGTGGGGAATAGGCAGAAGGTAGTTCCAGCACAGAATTTTGAATAAAGACCCTGTGCTTCAGAAGCAACCAATACCACCGTTGCCTCCTTGTCAGGAGTGCACACATCATTTATTTATTTTATTTACATTCTCTTATATACCGCGCTATTCTGCATCAGTGCAGTTTACATTGAACAAACTGAAATTACATTGAACAGGGCATTATAACTTGGAGATAACTATTTTACAGGGAACATCATGCCGTCAGCGACCAATGGGCATCGAAGAAGTCTGTGCTGGGGTGAGAGGTGTGGGAGATCATGTTACAGAAAGGACAGGCTGACTGCTGTGGACAATGATGATAGGCAAATAGGATATAACATGATAAAAGAACCTATGTAACTATGTGCTCTGCATGTAAACCCTAGGCATCAAGCACCAGGTCTAATTTTTTTGAGTCACCATGGAGAGCTAGCACCAGGACTTTGTCAAGCCTGCTCTATGGTACCTGAAGATTGGAGGAGGAACAAGGTAACGCCAATATACAAAAAAAGGGCTCCAGGGTGATCTGGGAAACTACTGACTGGTAAGCCTAACCTCAGTTCTAAGTAAAATGGTAGAAACTATTTATTTATTTATTTATAAAGAACAAAATTACTGAACACATAGACAGATATGGTTTAATGAGACAAAGTAAATGTGGATTTAGCCAAGAGAAATCTTGCCTCAACAATCTGCTATACTTCTTTGAAGGTATGAATAAACATGTGTATAAAGGTGAGCCAGTTGACATAGTGTAAACAGACATTCAGAAACTGTTTGACAAAGTACCATATGAGATACGCCTGAGTAAATTAAATTATTGTGGACTGGGAACTGGTTACAAGAGAGAAACAGAGAGTAGAGTTAAATGGTAAATTTTCTCACTGGTGGAAGGTGAATGGTGGCGTACACCTGGAATCTGTACCGGGACTAGTGCTTTTTAACAGATTTACAGTTGTGGCCAACATTATATAGGTATGTTGCATACAATTATCTTGAGAAATAATTGGAAATATTCTAACTGTATGTCATCATAATACTTTAATAGTATATTCAAAGTTTACAGCAAAAGAAAAGCTATTTGTGCAACTTAGATGTTATTAATTCTGAAAAAAAATATGACTTGGACAGAATTAATGGCACCCTTCACTAATATTTGGTTGCACAACTCTTGGCAGTGATGACAGCCTCCAAACATTTCTTGTAGCCATCTATAAGTTTCGTACATCTGTCTGCTGGTAGTTTCTCCCACTCTTTAACGGAGATTTGTTTCAGATCATGAATGTTTCCAGGATTCCTTTTCCCAATGGCAGATTTCAGCTCTTTCCAAAAGCTCTCAATTGGAATGAGATCAGGACTCATTGCTGGCCAGTTTAAAACAGTCTATTTGTTCCTTTTTAATCATTCTTTTGTACTTTTGGAAGTATATTTTGGAGGAACTATGACCTTCGACCCAGACCTAGCTTTCTGACACTAGGTAGCACATTTCGCGCCAAAGTACTTTGGCAGTCCTCTGACTTTATGATTCCTTTGATATGTTCCAGGCCTCCAGTTCCTGAGGCAGCAAAACAGCCCCACAATATTATGGAACCTTCACCATATTTAACTGTACTAAAAGTGTTTGTAAATGTATCGCTGGGTCTGCACTGTCAAAGAGCTCAAATTTATTTCATCTGTCCACAGAACATTTTTCCCAGAAGGATTGTGGTTTCTCAAGTTGGGTTTGGGCAAAGATTAGGCATGTCTGTCTTTGAGCAGTGGGATCCTCTTTGGCTTTCGCCCAAGAAGCCCTTCTTTGTTTAGGGGCACGACGTATGGTGGCGTTGAAACCACCACTCCAGATTGCTCCAGGTCAGCCTTAAGCTCTTTGGATGTTGTATGTGGTGTTTTTCCAACAGTTCGCACTAGCTTTCAAAGACTTCTTAGATTAATTTTCCTCTTCCCACCACATCCTGGGAGGTTCTTTACAGTTCCATGAGCAGAAAACTTCTTAATAACATTGCAAACTGTAGACATAGGAATCCCAAGGTCTTTGGAGATGACCTTGTGCCCGTTTGAAATTTGATGATTGATAATGGCTTTTCTGATGGTCTCAGGAAGCTCTTTTGTCTTCACCATTATGAAAATGGAATAGGGTGTGAACGTGGCCATTTTAAACATTAGAGCCATCATTCATTGGTTGATTCAAGTCATGTAGGTACTGACAATTGATCAGGGGTGAATCTAATTTTACTGCAATGAGAATACGGTTCTGTTCATACTGATTTGAATTGTTTATAAGGGAGCCAATAATCATGTCTTGGCAATGTCCCAGTTTTTATACTATTTCCTTTTTTAATTGGTCTTGTTTTATTTGATACTTTTAGGTGTCAAATATGTATGCATATATAGTCCAAAGCCATTTCACTGGCCACTTTTTTTTAGGAGATACTGGATTTAAGGGGTTGAACTGCAAGGGTGCCAATAATGTTGACTACAACTGTATAAATGATTTGGAATTAGAAATGAGTGAGGTGATTTACAGGTGGCACCAAATTATTCAAAAAACAGCTTGTAAAATTATGTACCTGAGACATTCAAGCTAATTTTTTGGAAGTGCTTGATTTACATTTTATCCATAAGACAAAATTGTAATCTGAAGCATTTAGGGACATGTTTACTGAACTGCTCTACTGGGTAGCATGGGATTTAGCATGCACCCAAGTGAACTGCACAAAAATTTACCATGTGCCAAAATTGTGGCTGCGCTAAAAATCCCACGCTACCTGAGTAGCACGGGTTGGGGCAGTTCAGGGGCAGAAAATGCACATCATGTTTAGCGTGGGTGTCTTTGGTGGGCACTCGCCAGCCAGGTTGCACCTTAGTGCAGGAGAACCTACTGCCACCTCAATGGGTGGTGGTAAATGCTCAGACGTTGATCATGCCAAACAGAATGAGGGTGGAGATGGTGCAAAACCTGTGCTAGCTACATGGGGGCATGCTGGGCACACCTCCACTTTTGGTGCAGATCCAGCACCATCCGTGGTTTAGTAAGCATGCCCCATGCTGCTGCTGCACCACTGAACTTAAGGTTAGAGTTGAATTTGTTACAATTCCCAAAAGGGGTAAAAACTTGTGTGTTTCCATCACAGATTATGTAATATAGGACATTGTTCTTTAGTGGACTGAGCAAATGTGAATAGATTCAAAAAAGGGAAGCTGTAAAAACGAGAGCATAAAATGAAGCTACAAGGATGGAAACTTAAAAGCAACATCAGGACATACTTTTTCACTGAAAGGGTAATGGATGTTTGGAATGCCCACCCGATGGAGGTGGTAGGGGTAAATACGGTGACAGAATTCAAAATGGCATGGGACAGACACAGTGGATCCCTTTGTAGCAAGAGGATGAAATCAAAACAAATATTTTTTTATATTTCAACAAACAGATGGGGGTGACCTACAGGAAGCCCTTACTGAGCAGACTAGATGGACCATTCTATGTTACTATGTAGACTATTTACTCTTTCAAAACGTACAGAGACAATGGATTCCACCATGATGTTACAAAGGAGAAATTTTAATCATACTTAATAAATGGAAATTACACTTACCTGGTAATTGTAGTTCCTGAAGGGTCCAGTTTAGTCCTCTACATCCGGGTAGTGCACCTCCTCCCGCAGCTAGGAGACTGGACCAATCAACTCTTCAACATTATAGTATGTATACAGCTGGAGCTCCCATCAGCCCCCCAGTGAACTAGTAACAAAGCAGACTCAGAAAAAGAACACATTAACAGAAGTATTCAACAAAAACTAGCCTTAGTCCCCCGAAACACAAATTGACCCCCTCCCCAAACGAGAGAGTCCGAACCCTGCACCTTGCTTCCGCCCCCTGACTGGAACATATTGACAGACAGAGCAGCAAACAGAAGCAACCAAGGACCCTTATCAACAGGGTTTACTTTCATGCGTATTTTTTTTTTTTTGTATCTGAAAAAAAAAGGCATACTTACAGAACTCTGACTCCTCTCATAATAGCGCGCCGTACAGTCCAAATAGGCTCATTTGTTCTCAGGGAGGGACTGAGGACTAAACTGGACCCTTCAGGAACTACAATTACCAGGTAAGTGTAATTTCCATTTCCTGAGCGATCCTCCAGTTTAGTCCTCTACATCCGGGATGTAACAAAGCAGTTCTCAATGGGCGGGGCCCTGCCAACCGGCGCGCAAGACCACCGACCCAAAAGAAGAATCCCGGGACGCCGCTACGTCCAAACGATAATGCCGACTGAATGCATGAAGGGAAGACCAAGTCGCCGCCCTGCAAATCTCCAGTGGCAGGACCAGACCATGCTCCGCCCAAGACGTCGCTTGGGCTCTAGTAGAATGGGCTCGCAAGCCCAAGGGAACCGAACGGCCCTGCAAAATATATGCCGAAGCAATCGCTTCCTTAATCCACCGAGAAATGGAAGACTTCGCCGCCGCTTCCCCTTTCCGAACACCACCGTACAGAACAAACAAGCGATCCGACTTACGGAATACCGCAGAGACTTTGAGATATTGACGCAAAATACGACGCACATCCAGCCGGTGTAGTCCGGCGTCCGAAGCACTAATAGTCTCAGAAGTAAAAGCTGGCAAGACAACAGACTGATTCAAATGAAATGGAGAAACCACCTTTGGAAGAAAAGAGGGCACGGGTCTGAGCACTATTCTATCCTTAGCAAACACCAAGTAGGGAGCTCTACAAGAGAGTGCCTGGAGCTCCGAAATGCGCCGTGCCGAAGAAATGGCTACAAGAAACACCGTCTTTAGAGTTAAGTCCTTAATCGAGGCTTTGCCCAGAGGCTCAAAGGGCTTCTGAACCAGAGCCTGCAACACCAGATTCAAATCCCAAGGGGGAATGGTCACTCGGCGGGAAGGACGCAGTCGAAACACGGCCTTAAGAAAACGTTGGACATCCGGGTGCTCTCCAAGGGACACGCCTTGAACTTTGCCCCTGTAACACACGAGGGCCGCCAACTGAACCTTCAGGGAGCTTGCTGCGAGACCCTTGTCAAAACCGTCCTGCAAGAAACTGAGGATTACGGCAACCGAAGCTGTCGCCGCTCGAATAAGATTCCTAGAGCACCAATCCTCAAAGATTCGCCAAATCCGAACATACGTAAGCGAAGTGGAAGACTTTCTAGCTCGAAGCAGGGTAGCAACAACCGCCGGAGAATAACCTTTCCCTCTCAGCCTAGCCCTCTCAATGGCCATACTGTAAGCGAGACTCGATCCAGTTGAGGCATGCGCAGCGGACCCTGCAGCAGCAGGTCCGCTAAAAGAGGAAGCTTCCACGGAACGCCGTCGAGAAGCCGAACCAGATCTGCATACCAAGGTCGCCTGGGCCAATCCTGAGCTACCAACAACACCTTTCCGCGGTACGCTTCTATGCGCTGGACCACCCTGCCGATCAACGCCCACGGCGGGAAGACATACAGGAGACCGTACTGGGGCCACGGCTGGATGAGGGCGTCGATTCCTTCAGACATGCGCTCTCTCCGTCTGCTGAAGAATCGACTTGTCTTTACCGACTGGAAGGTTGCCATGAGGTCCATGATCGGTGGTCCCCATCGGCGAACTATCTGCGCATAAATCTGCAGGTGCAACTCCCACTCTCCAGCCTCCACCTGCACACGGCTGAGAAAATCCGCCGTCACATTTTCTTTTCCTGCAATGTGCGCCGCCGAAATGGCCAGGAGACGAACTTCCGCCCACTCGAAGAGCGCCTCCGCTTCCTCTTCCATGGCCACACTGCCGGTGCCGCCTTGTCGGTTGATGTATGCTACCACAGCCAAGTTGTCCGAAAGAACTCGCACCGCTCGATTCATCACTGACTCCTCGAAGGACTGTAGCGCCAGTCTCACTGCTCGCAACTCGAGCCGGTTGATCGACCACAAGGCCTCCTGGGCCGACCACGTCCCTTGCACGTATTGGTCCTGACAATGAGCTCCCTAGCCCACCAGGCTGGCATCCGTCATTAAAGACAACCACACCGGCTGTTCCAAGGGCAGTCCCGCCCGCAGGGACTTCGGGCAAAGCCACCACTGCAAAGCCCGCCGAACGCTCCTTGGGCAGGGCAACCTCCGATTCAGCAAATCCGACTGATTCGACCAACAACGTAGAAGGGCTCGCTGAAGGGGACGCATATGAAACCTTGCCCATGGAACCACTTCCAGGGTAGTTGCCATCGTTCCCAGCAGCCGCAGATACCACCACGCAGACGGAGCGGGGAAGGTCAAAAAGGTCCGCACAAGACGCAAGGCACGTGCTCGGCGTTGCGGTAGACTCACGGAGCCCCTCGCCGTGTCAAAGCATACCCCCAGATACTCGAGGGACTGAGTTGGCACTAGGCGACTCTTTTTGGCATTGACCACCCAACCGAGGCTCTGCAGCAAGTGAACCACTCTGTCCGTAGCCTGCCAACTCTCTCTCTCGGATTTCGCCCGAATCAACCAGTCGTCGAGATAAGGATGAACGAGAATCCCTTCTTTTCTCAAAACCGCCGCAACCACCACCATAACCTTGGTGAAGGTGCGAGGAGCAGTAGCTAGTCCGAAAGGCAAAGCTTGAAACTGGTAATGCCCCCACGGAAAGGCGAACCGCAGGTACTTTTGATGGACCGCCCTGATGGGAATATGAAGATAGGCCTCGGAAAGGTCCATGGAAGTTAAAAACTCCCCTTGGCGCACCGCCACTATGACGGACTTTAGGGTCTCCATGCGAAAATGCGGCACCCGAAGGCAACGATTCAAGCCCTTGAGATCTAAAATAGGACGAAGAGACCCGTCCTTCTTTGGCACCACGAAATAAATGGAGTAACGCCCCACCCCGCGCTCGGACTCTGTAACGGGAGTGACCGCTCATAAAGCTAGTAGCCGCCCCAGCGTCGAACGAATTGCCAATTCTTTCTGCTGCCCCTTGCTGGGGGATAGAACGAATGAGACCCGAGGCGGATAGGCAAACTCTAGCGCATAACCTTCTCTGACTATCTCGAGCACCCACTGGTCTGAGGTTACCTGGACCCAAGAGGAAAGAAAGTTCCGAAGACGACCCCCGATAACTTGGGTTCCCTCCGGGGTCCACCTCCCTTCATTGTGGCTTGCGATTAAAGGAAGTAGACGCTGACGAGGGCACAGCTGAAAACCCTCTGCCGGCTCCTCAAAACCCACGAAAAGTTTGGAACTGTGACCCAAATCTACCACGTTGCGTACCTCAAGGTCGGGTAGGTCGAAACCTCCTGAAATCCCTAGGCTGACCCCGGGAACTCGGCAAACTCCTGCCTGGCCTAGGCTTATCTTCCGGTAGCCTACCGCCTTTAGATTCTCCAAGTTCCTTTACCAATTTATCGAGGTCATCTCCAAACAACAACCTGCCTTTAAAGGGAAGTTTGCTGAGACGGGATTTGGAAGAACCGTCAGCCGCCCAATTCCGCAACCAGATGGATCTCCGTGCTGCCACCAAGGACGCCATACTATTTGCTAAGGTTCTGATCAAATCATAATGCACATCTGCTAAATAAGCCGAACCAGACTCCAATCGCGTCACCTCGAGCAAACCTTGCTGATCCAAATGAGGGTCCTGACGCAAGTGTTGCGCCCACCGCAAGCAGGCCCTAGCCACCCAGGCTCCACAAATAGACGCCTGCAAAGACAAGGCATTAGTCTCAAAAGCCTGCTTCAGCAACCCATCTACCTTCCTGTCCTGCATGTCTTTTAAGGCCGCACTCCCCTCAGCCGGGATCGTTGTTCTCTTGGTTACGGCCGACACCGCAGCATCCACCCGAGGCGACTTAAACCTCTCCTTGTCCTTGAGAGCAATCGGATAGAGACGGTTCATCGTCCGAATACCTTTCAAGCCAGCCTCGAGCTGATCCCACTCAGCCTGAATCATCTGCTCTACCACTCTATGAATGGGAAACACCACCTGAGATTCTCGCACCGCCTGAATCAGGGGATCCTTCAACTCCTCACCTTCAACCGGGTGTGCCGCAGTGAGATTGAGGGCTTGAAGGGTTTCCGTAATTAGGGGAACCAGTTCCTCTTTTCTAAAAACACGGATAATCCTTGCCTGATCTTCAGGCTCAGGAATCTTCCCTTCCTCGAGGTCTTCAACAAAGTCCTCCGGCTCCCCCTCAACATCCGTTTCCTGCCACTCCATATCGTCCTGAGATATCTCCAAGGTCCGGACCCTTTTAGCTGGCTTGGCGAGGGGCCGACCAGCAGTCTCTGGCGTGAAGGGCGGCAGGGCCGCCTGAGCGGCGAAGGACTCTGGAACCCTACCTAAGCGCCCCAATTTGAAGGCCTGGTGCATCAGCAGCACAAAGTCCGGAGAAAAATCCGTCAAGGAGGAAGAAGATCCTGCCTCTTCCTCCTGCAGACTAGAACCCTGGACTCCAGAAACAGCTGGAGCTGGAGACACAAGAGCCGAAGACTCCCCCTCAGTAGGTAACACAGGCTCCAAGGGATCCGGTTGTGGCTTGTCTGCCATCTGCTGTGCAATATCAGGAGAGACAGCAGCGCAGCGTTTGCAAAAACCTGCAGCAGAGACCGAGGTCTTGCGAGATGCGCAGACCACGCACTGTGGTCTCGTCGCCATCAAAGTGGTCATCCGCACTCCCTATAAGAAAGAGACGGTCTGATTGACCCAGACCCGTCCAGCAAGGGAAGAGAAATATATTGTTTTTGGTTTTTTTTTTATTTCATTCAGCTGAACACACTGCCACAAAAAACTCCTGAGGTTGCCTCCAAAAAATGCCAAGGCTACCCCCTTGCAGAACCCTCGTGTCGACGTCTGCAATCAAAAAACAAAAAGGAAAATAGCTACAAAGATGGCCGCCGCAGCAGACGCGCGTCGGAGAAAAAGGCGCCAAAATAACCCCCAAATAAATAAATAAATAAATAAGATCGCCGCGTGTTGTATCGGCAAGGGGTGCCTGCTCTCACAAAAAAAACGGAGAAAGCTTCACTTACCCCGTCCAACTGCGCCTTAAGAAACAGCTGCCCCGCTCGAGCCTGAACTGAGCGCTGCGGATCTCCCGGCTGTCTGACAAAGCCGAGAACAGGGCCCCCCCCTGCAGCTTTTCCCGCTGTCGCCAAGGCTCCAGGCCAAACTCGTTGACCAGAGACAGGTGCTGCGACCAGGCGATCTCACCCCCGTTCCATCCAGGGGGATCGATCAAAGGTACTGCTTGCTCTGACTGTCAGAAGAAATAGAGGGGGGAAGGGCAGTGACCGATCGGCTCCTCAGGCGCATGTTTTTTTTGTTTTGTTTTGTTTTAATTTAAAGTTACAGTCTGCTGAAAAAGAAAAATAAAGAGAAATAAGAGAAAAGTAAATAAAGAGAAACAAGGGAAATTTAAATAACCCTCAGAAATCCTAATTCTAGCCCTAAGTGAGCCCTGCCAGGCTCACACGTTCTCCTGCTGCAAGGAGACTGGACACACTGGGGGGCTGATGGGAGCTCCAGCTGTATACATACTATAATGTTGAAGAGTTGATTGGTCCAGTCTCCTAGCTGCGGGAGGAGGTGCACTACCCGGATGTAGAGGACTAAACTGGAGGACCGCTCAGGAACTTCCTTTCCTTGAATCTTGCTAGACTAGTCCAGACGAGTGGGTTATGCTCCCTTGCCAGCAACTTTCAATGATATCATCAAGAGCTATAACCACTGCTGCAACACTGAGAAGCCAGTAAGAGTCTTCCCAAGTAGTAGGCAAAGGGGCATGTCTACTACAGTGCTGCAAGATGCACAAGAAAAACACGCAGTCGCTCTTCCGGCAGCCTTTGAGGATGGGGCTTTCTCCAGATCCAGGGGCGGCTCAAGGCAATCTGCTGCCTGAGGCGAAGGATGAGATGGTACGCCCCCCCCCCCTCACTCCAGAGGGGGGCAGGGCTTTCTCAAAACTCCAATCAGGGACTGAACCAAACCAAAACGCCGATTAGATTATATGGAGGAAATGCAAGACATTTGTACACCAAGGAACTAAAAGAGAGCGAGAACCACAGCACAGTTTATAAAACTAAATTATAACTCATTTTTATTTTGTTGTATAAACTGCATTATGGTTCTTGCTTTTCTTTTTCAACATATATTTTGCATCCACAGAACCCCCTTCAACAGTGGGTGCAGAGCAGAAACAGGACATTCACCCACAGAACTCAATATCTTAAAAAAAATCTGATTCTGATCATCTCACAAACAACAACCATCATTCTCCAGTACCAGGCATATTGTGAACTAATACAAAACCCTACAACAAAGTCACTGAGTAGCTATAGAGCAAATCTACCATACCATACCATACCATACCATTTCAGCACCAACTTCCAAAACTCACATAAGGAGCCCATCCAAAGAAGCATTGCTGTAAATACTACAGTGGGCCCTGGACCATCCATACACCTATTTGAAAAGCTGAACATGTCAAATCACTACAGTATAGTATAGATCTTTATTTATTTATTTACATTCTCTTATATACCGTGCTATTCTGCATCAGTGCGGTTTACATTGAACAACTGAAATTACATTGAACAGGGCATTATAACTTGGAGATAACTATTTCACAGGGAACATGGGCTATGGAGGGTTAAGTGGCTTGCCCAAGACCACAAGGAGCACTGTGGGACTAGAAACCCCAGTCCTTCCGGCCCAAGGTTGCTGTCCTCTAAGTGGGATTTGAACCCCTGACCTTCCAGCCTGAAGTACCTTGCCCCAACCAATAGGCCACTCCTCCAAACTCCATGTTAACAAAACACCTGGGCTCAGTCACACACTCAGAATACAGACCCTCACCAAGTACAGAATAAGTAACCACAATCTAAAGTAGAAATAAAAATATGTAGACAAAATTTAAACTGAAACCCCAAGAAGCTAGACTCCTCAAGCAGTGCAACATCAGATACATAAGATATGCAGTTCCCCCATACAGTATAAAATATAAAGATAGCACAAAGTTCAAGCGCTAAAATGAAATACAATTATTTTTTCTACCTTTGTTGTCTGACCATTTTATTCTCTGATCATGCTAGTCCCGATCTGAGGCTTCTGCTTTCCTGTCTTCTCTTAGCTCTCTTTCTGTGGTCTATGGTCCATCTGCCATTTCGTATCTCTTCTTTTCTTTTCTTCACTTCCTTCTATCAGCCTATTTCCAGTCCTGGTAACCCTCCCCAGTATCAGCCCCCTTTCCAGTCCTCACCTCCCCGTACCTTCCAATGTCAACCACCTTGCATTCCCAGGACTGCCTCTGGTGTCCATTCCCTTCCAGTCCCCCTCCTTCCCCCCTGTCTAGCCCCTTCTAGTCCAAATACCATCGCAGGTATCAGCTCACTTCCAATCCCCGTGCCACTCCCCCCCCATCAGCTCCCTTCCAATCACCCTATCCTCTGTCCATCCACCTGCCAGTACCATCCCCATGTGTCAGCTCCCTTCCAGCCTTCTCCCCATTATCCAGCCACCTACCAGTCCCATCCCCAAGTATCAGCCCCCTTCCAGTCCCCCTTCAGTACCATCCCCAGGTGTCAGCTCACTTCCAGCCCCCTCCTTCCCCCTGTGTCAGTTCCCTTTCTAACCTCCTCCCATGTCAGCTTCCTTCCTGCCCCCACCTCCACCCCCCATGTCAGCTCCTTTCCTGCCCCCCTCCTTCCCCTGGTAGACCATCTCAGCATCCGCTCCCTTCCAGTCCCATTCTCCCATCCCCCTGCATCAGCCCATTTGTAGCCCTAGCCCCCAGTTTTCTTTCAGGGCCAGCAGCTCTCTCCTCCCCCCCCCCCCCATCAGCCCACTTCCAGTTCTAGCCCCCAGTCTTCTTCTAGTGCCAGCAGCTCTCTCCTCCCCCCATCAGCCCATTTTCAGTCCCAGCCTATTTACAGTCCTAGTTCCCCCCATCAGCCCACTCCAGTCCTAGTTACCCATATCAACCCATTACCAGTCCTAGCTCATTTCCAGTGCTAGATCCCCGATCAGCCCATTTCAGTGCTAGCCCATCAGCCCAAATCCAGTCCTAGCCCCCCCTAGTCTACCCATTTCCAGCCCTAACTCCCCCCAATTAGCTCACTTCCAGTCCTAGACCCCCCAGTCTGCCCATTTCCAGTCCTAACACCCCCAATCAGCCCATTTCCAGTGCTAGCCCTCCATCAGCCCATTACCAGTCCTACCCCCCCATAAGCTCATTTCGTCCTAGCCCCCCCAGTCTGCCCATTTCCAGTCCTAACACCCCTGAACAGCCCATTTCCAGTCCTAGCCCCCCCCCAGTCTACCCATTTCCAGTCCTAACCCCCTGATCAGCCCATTACCAGTCCTACCCTCACAATCAGACCATTTCTGGGGCTAATTCTCCCCTCCCAGCCCTGCTCTGCTTAGCTCATTACCAATCAAGCCCCCCCCCCCGCCACAGAAGAGCTCACGTGAGACAGGAAATGCCTAGGTTACCCTCAGCACCGGCAGGCTCAACTTTAACAGAGCCGCAGGAAAGAAAAGAAACATTTTTCCTTCCGGCGTCTCTGCAAAGATGAACTGGGGCACTAGCAAGGTTCTTCCGGGGCAGCGGGAAGTGGGGGGCGCAAGACCGCTGATTCTGCCGCTGCTGCTGCCAAAAAGCAGCGGCAGCAGCTTGTCCTGCAGTTTTGTTTTGTTTTTAATTTTGAAGGCCGAGTGAGGCGGTCTTTTTGTGGGCATTTTTTGCCACCTCCAAAAAGTTGCCGCCTGAGGCCACCGCTTCACTCGGCCTCATTATAGAGCCGCCCCTGTCCAGATCCTTGCAAAACAGCAGCCTGTTCCAAAAGGGGAGCTTACTGAGATGCAAGCCATGTCTGCTGACAAGTTATACAACCAAAGCCATTGCATGGCCAGCAGTGATACCACTCTAGATCTGGAGATTTCCCCCCAAACAGATCATACAAGGAGTCTACCAGGAATGCAGCCCTGACTCCAGATGGGCCATCTCTGGGCTCTGGCCCTGAGATCGACACCCCAGGCTGTCTGGGAACCCCAAACCGACACGTTCAGGAAGGTTTCCACTCTCTTATTGTGGGCCTCCCGCAGCACTGCACTGAGTTCCCTGAAATAACTGTGCGGTGACCAGGGCCTTCACATGTGGCAGCCCTAAGAGCTGATCCAGCTTGCCCTGAGACAGTGATATAAATGAACCAGGGCTTTCAGCCCCTTGAGGACCAACACCATGTGCTCCCATTGGTCGACCAGGAGTTCTCTTGGGCCTCTGCAGTGGGCAAAACCACATTGGGTGTTTGATGACTTCCCAAATGGGGTTTCCCTTGGTGGCTCTTCAAGCCCTAGCACAGACATAGGAAACAGTGCTGATCCTGGGTGCCTGTCTGTTAAGGAGTCAAAGGCTAACCTTTGCTTGGAGGTCCACTGGGCCCTATCAGGCTCAATTGAAGTCCTCTGCACTGTGGTGTGGGCAAGGAAAGCCAGACCTATCATCACCGCTGCATCAGTTCACACACACCTTGTCACCTGCTAGTGGCATTGGCTTCTCTCAGTGATACACCAATGGTTACACCTCCTGATAACATCTTATTTATTTATTTATTTAGCTGTATTTATATCCCGCTTTTCACAGGGTCAAAGCGGTCAATTGGGGGATACATTTAACACGAGGGGATATGAGACACATACGCTAATACTTACAGGGAACATGGGCAATGGAGGGTGAAGTGGCTTGCCCAAGACCACAAGGAGTGTCTATAGGACTAGAAATCCCAGTCCCTCTGGCCTGAGATTGCTGTCCCCAGGTGGGACTTGAACCCCCAGCCCTCCGGCCTGAAGTACCTTGTCCTAGCCACTAGACCACTCCACATCACTGAAAATTACTCAAGTCTGTCTCCACCTGCTGGCAAGGGAGCATAACCCACTGTACTGGTTTAGAAGGATCAGGAAGTACAGTATATTTAAAACAAAAGAAAATATTTTTTCACTTAAAACAATTAAGCTCTGGAATCTATTGCTGGAAGATATGGTAAATACAGTTAGCATAGCTTGGTTTAAAAAAGGTTTGGACAAGCTTTTGGAGGCTAAGGCCATAAACCATTATTGAGGTGCATTAAACTTCAGAATACAGCTCTAATGCATGGTTTATTACATGGGCACAGCTACTTAATCCCCACCCCTCAGGCAGGGCAGGGCAGGCTCAACCATTAGGCAAACTCTGTGGTTGCCTAGACCAGCAGCTTTTAAGAGGTGGGGACATAAGGCTTGCCTAGGGTGCCACTCATCTTGAACCAACTCTGAGGCCATCCTCAGAGAGTCAATGGACCATTAGATGGAGGAAGAATTCCTTTGTGCATGCCCACTTTTCTTTTCTTTTAGGCATGCCTCTAATGAAAGCACTCATCAAGATCAATGCAATGGCACTGAGAAGAGGCTCAATGCGAGACAGCCTTTAAGTGAGTGCGAGGCACTCCCTAAAGCTTACTTGCAGCCTCGGTTAGCATTTTTCAGGGAAAACGTTACTATTACGTACCAGTCTTATCATTTTAATAATTGCGGTCGGGGTTTTCAAATAATCTCTGTTTAGTTGCATCTTAAAACGCTCTATTGCACTAGCCTAAGCCGCGCCAGAAGCAACCGTTAACGAAATAGAGCCGACATCCCCGCCTCCGTCCGTACACAGCACGCGTACTGCAGCCAATGAGTTGGTCTCCTGGCACCCCAACCCTTCCTACGTGGACAACGCAGCCAATGAGATGAACACCTCGCTCCCTCCCCTCTTATTTCCATTTATCTGTATGCACGAAGCGCCTTGAGTTAGGGGCACGAGCTCAAATAGCAATCTCTCGAGCCGCGCACTATCCTGCAGCTATTAAATGACAAAAGGTCTTTCACTAGTGGGGGACGTGCCGGTCGCGTGCCTTTTCCCGCCACTGTGCGAGCCTGCATGAAGCTACTCAGGCTAGCTCACCAGAATCTACAAGTGCTGCACACAAAGTGCGCTGGCGGCAGGACCGTCTCCCTGTCTGCATATACCAGGGTCAAGGCCCCTCCTAATTCTGAACAGCTTAGCTCGTTTCTTTATGGTTGTGAAGTGCATTTTTCTGAAAGCCCCAGATCGCTCAGAATGACGCCCTTGCCCCTTGACATAGTCTATTGTTTGTACGTTCAATCGCGTTCTGCACTGGGACGTGTGCTAAACTGAATAAAACGTTTGCTAAACGGAATATTCAACCAAACAGGAAATATATATAAAAAATACTATAATTTGGGGAAGTTAGGCAACTTCTTGAGCACTGGTTCGCTCCTTTGAAGCCAGACAGTTGGGAACTCGCATCAGTAAAAATTCATAAAATAGCTATTTTATATGTGATTTTTGCTCTTGTTGCTTTAGTAAACGAAAAGTTCGTATGCACTATATACCAGGCTGCTTACATTGAGAATGCCGGTAGCTGCCTATTTTGAGGTTTTAAAGACATATACTTAACGCCTTTATAAAATTCTAGGAGCAAACTGGTAGAAACTGGCTAGAATGAAGCTGTGGACATTTATGCCCGCTCAGAAAAAAGTGTAAATGCTCCCATGTAAATTGTAACCAAAGATGGGCTATCCACACTCCGCCGTAGACCAAGGATATCAAGTGCCTAGGTGAAACTTTCTTCTGCTGTCCCACTCCCCCCACCACACACCTATCTAAATGGTCACAGCTCAGCCTTCCACTCTGGCCAGCAGCAGGGGAGTCACAGTTAATTCTAAGTACATAATAGTGACCGACTCATACAGTTTTCTTATTATTTATGTGTACTGCTAATTACAACAGGGTTAGATTAAAGCATTAGCAAACTAGGTACAGTGCATACTAGGGTCCAGGTGTAGGGAGTCCTATCAGATGTGATCAGTACTTGGAAGGTTAGGATTGATAATTAGCCTTTTTCCTGATTGTACAGATTTTTACATCAATGCCCAAATGCTAGAAGCATAGAGGGTCATTTTAAAATTTATTTACATTCTCTTATATAGTGTGCTATTCTGCATCAGTGCGGTTTACATTGAACAAACTGAAATTACATTGAACAGGGCATTATAACTTGGAGATAACTATTTTACAGGGAACATGGGCTATGGAGGGTTAAGTGGCTTGCCCAAGACCACAAGGAGCACTTGTGGGACTAGAAACCCCAGTCCTTCCAGCCCAAGGTTGCTGTCCTCTAGTGGGATTTGAACCCCTGACCTTCTGGCCTGAAGTACTTTGCCCCAACCACTAGGCCACTCCACTCCAAACTTAAAAGGTTTCATCATGATTTGGTTCTGACATGCACATGGACATCAAAATCACAGACGCGTCTCCATAATCATTCCACAAATGTTGTTTGCAGATGTCTCTGGTGCAGGGACGTCCAAGTAGGCACGGGAGTGAGGCATGTCTGGAGCGAGGAAGCAATGGACTTACATCTCCCTGTTCGATATCAGAAACAACAGATGTCTGTTGGCATGTCTATGTTTATATCTGCTCCAGGCATCAGGACATCACCTTAAAACATCCAGCAAGTGTAGAGAAGACGGAGAACTAAGTCTAGTTACAAAGGCACACGCTACTCTTAAGCCACTACTCTAACCATTATGCTATTATACACCTTGGTTCTGAAATGCTATCTTGGGGATGTCTATATAGACGTTTGATGTACGTGGATATTGGGCACTTCCACATTTCCAAAATTATGCCTGCTTGTTTTTCAGACATTCTGGCTTTGCTGTCCCAGATTTCACAATTTATTTATTTAGCTGTATTTATACCCCGCTTTTCACCGGGTCAAAGCAGTCAATTGGGGGATACATTTAACACGAGGGGATATGAGACACATACACTAATACTTACAGGGAACATGGGCAATGGAGGGTTAAGTGGCTTGCCCAAGACCACAAGGAGTGCCTATAGGACTAGAAATCCCAGTCCCTCTGGCCTGAGATTGCTGTCCCCAGGTGGGACTTGAACCTCCGGCCTGAAGTACCTTGTCCTAACCACTAGACCACTCCTAAGTGCAATCTGCCTCATAGTTGATGTGCCTGGACATTTTTCACAGTTTATTACTTTTATCTGCAGTTCTCTAATTCTTCCCCCTATGTGAGTGAGCTTGCCTCTACTGAAACTACATAAATTGTGGATAGGATTCAGTCAATGGGAAGGCACTACAAGCTGGAATAGTGGAAGGTATAGTGGTGTGCAAAATTCTGGAATCACTTGTGAGTTTTGCGTTTTTTGTACTTTCTAACGTTTTTTTTTAAATTTTGCGTTAGCCCAGCATATTCATCTTTCTACCACGTTAAAAGGGATACATTTGGCTATTAGAGTTGACTTTTCTGCATTCCTTGCTTCCAATTTAAATACTTTACAGACACCGGGAGATAGCTACTGTGATTTTTGTGGATCCTGCGTCAGAACTGGATCGAGATTATCCAATATGCACACGATATTTCTGAACAATCAGGAGGCTGGTTTCATTAACCAATCACAATGCAGATATCTAGCCAACGGTGCAAGTATAAAAACACGCAGAATTTTTGAATTTCATACTCTTTCTGGATCGACCATGAAGATGACTCGGACCCTGACATTGGAGGAGCATGTTTGTGTGTCCTTTATGAGCAAGGAAGGATTTTCAAGCCGTCAGCCAGGAAAGTTGGCTGCAGTCAGAGCACTGTTGTTAAGATTGTACAGAAGAAGAAAGAAATGGGTTCAGTGGTGGACAAGCCTTGTTCAGGTCATCCACGTGCATCAACATCACGCCAGGACCGCACACTACGACGCATTTCACTGACTAATCACAAGTTGACCTCTCCTCAGCTACTTCGAGAGTGGTCAGATAAGAGTGAGGTCAGTGTCAGCTCATCAACAGTTCGTCGCCGGTGCCTGCAGTTTGGTCTCCGTGGCTGCAAAGCACGGAATAAGCCACTGATGACTGACATACAAAGGCGCAACCAGATTGTGTGGGCGAGAAAGCACTCAACCTGGTCGACTGAAATGTGGGAAAAGGTGCCATTCAGCGATGAAAGCACCTTCTGCCTATTTGGTAACCAGGCCCACACCTATGTGAGGAGATTTCCTGGAGAGGAATTCAAGCCTGAGTGTCTCAACCTCACTGTGAAGCATCCTTTGAAGGTCATGGTCTGGGGCTGCATGGCTGCCAGTGGCATTGGATGTCTTCACATCGTCGATGGAATGGTCAACGGGGCCAAGTATATCACCATACTGCAAAAGTGCATGGTGCCATCAGCACACCAGCTGTTTCCTGGCCAATTCCTGTTCCAAGATGACAATGCACCCTGCCATCGCTCCAGACAGGTGAGCAGCTGGAAGCAGCGGAACGACATCAAGTCAATGGACTGGCCTGCCCAGTCTCCAGATCTGAATCCAATCGAGAACCTGTGACACAAGGTGGCCTTGGAAATATCCAAGAGGCATCCGACATCAAAGCTTGAGCTGATTGAGTCACTCATTGCAGCTTGGAACCGCGTTGTCACCAACGATCACATTGTCAGACTGGTTCATTCAATGCCGACAAGATGCAGTCAGGTGATCAAGAACAAAGGGTGGCCCATCAAATACTGAGCCATCACTGACACATAAAAATGGCCTTTTTCAAGGCCACATACATTAATTTGAAGGAAACCTGGCGTGCGTCCATAATATTTTAAAGCATACTTACAATAATATATCGTTGGCCAACGATGTACATTACACGATTTTCACAGAAAATCTATCAACAGGACAACTATGGGGAACAAACTCAGAAAATAAGGGCCAAACCAATACTAAAAGATGGCCCTAATAGCCAAATCTATCACTTATCATGAGATACACAGAAAAAGCCACTGGGAGGAAAAATAAATTAAGATATAAGGTCACGAAGTTGAAAAGTGTCAATTTTACAAATGATTCCAGACTTTTGCACACCACTGTAGCTCTAGTTGCAGAGACTGTGGGTAGAATCCAACCAATTCAGAGGCTGTAGTGGTGGAGCATTGGACTGCTACTATAGTCCTAGAAAGGAGAGAGGAGAGATGGGGGAAGTTTCTGTGCTGTATAGCTTAACTTTCTGCATATGGTAGGACATGAAAAAGAAATGAAGGGCCCCCCCCCCCCGAAAATGCCTTAAGGCATTTCTATGGGAAAAGACATTCCAACAGCTGCGAAAAAATAACACTGATCCACAGAAACATAGAAATCATGGAATTGCACCTTTCAGACTGCCCTCCCCTCTTATTTCATCTGATGATTATGGACACAGAGAACCAATGCAAATATAAACGCACACACACAAACGCATATACTAATATATTCTGCAGCTAGTATGATGATCTTTGCTGTTTTCCGGGTCATGCTGTCTTAATAAGTGGAACCAATGTTTCAGCCACCACATTGTGGCTTTCTTCAGGGTGAAGTTGTTAAGCATCAGCTGTCTTCTTTTATATAGTAGTCCTCAAACTGGATTGGTAGGATTGAGGCGGGAAACATCAATTCCAGTTACTAAGGCGAAGCATGATCCAGAAAACTGAAAGATCATCATACTAGCTGCAGAAGCCCAAGAGAAAAGAGAGATCTCCAGCCTTTTTCCAATGAACTTTCCCGTCAAAATTCAAATTTCCCACCTCAATCTCACCATATAGAAAACCACAGTATGGTGGCTGAAAAGTTGGTTCTAGTTACTAAGATGCAGCATCACTTGGAAAACTGCAAAGATCAACACATACTGAAGTATCCATGTATGCACAGACACACATATCCAAGCAGTCATGCCACACATGAAAGCATGCACAGAAACTTGCAAATGCACACATGCATGCAGAGGGAATGGAAAGAATTCCATAAGTCACTCTGCATTCTTTCTTACTGGTTCAGAATACAAAATCAGGCCAGCCCGAAGGGGGAGAGGCAAGATGGCGTCAGAGCTCCTCCGTTGGTGAGCGGTGCCGCAGTTGTTGTGTGCCTGGGGGCTGCTTCGGCGTTTTAGGAGATGGGACGCCGAAAAAGAAAGCAGGCTTCCCTACCCTCAGGGTTGTCTGCATCTGAAGCTACAGGCCAGAAAACATTGGCGGCATGCGGTTTTACCTCTGTGGGGCTTAGAGCGGCGTCTTCGGTGGAGCCGGCGTTGTTGGAGGCGTCGGCTCTGAGTGCATCGGGGGTGTGGTTATCTCCGGAGCTGCGTCCCGTCCCCCCCCTCGACCTGGAAGCATTGACCCGGTTTGCAGTGTACTTCCCGCCAGGGCTGTAAGATGCTCGTCGGCGATTGGGAATGAAGAGGGCACTGATCCGGTGGGAGGATTGGCAGCGTTTTTACCTTCTGCGCAGGTGTCTGTGGATGGGAAGAGAGTGGAGAAGATCGTCCAACATAGTGGAAGCCCTTCTGAGATGCCAGACGGTTTGGACACGCTTCCAGTTTTGCGAGGTTTGATTAAGCCATCTAATGTAGATTTGGAAGCACTGTGGGATGCTGTTGCTACTGTTAATACTTCCCTTATGGCAGTTGTTGGGGTATTAAAAAAAGACTCGATGCATAAAGACATTTCTGAAGCAAAAAGTGTCCAGATGAAGCAAGTTCGACGTTTGGAGGGAGTGGAAAAAGAACTGGAGCATTTGCGTGGGTTATGTGCTGCCCAAGCTAAAGATAAGATCTTATTATCAAAAAAGACTGAGTACTTGGAGAATTATACTCGTAGGAATAATTTAAGGTTGTTAAATTTTCCTAAATCCCCAGTCATGTCTTCTATTGATATGGTCCGTAAATATCTCCAGGAGGTTCTTAAGCTTCCTGTGGATAATTTACCTCCAATCGTCCGAGCACAATATTTAACTGTAGGGGGTGGTACTGGTAGGCCTACCTCTGGGAGCCCGGTGGTGGGAATTGGGGATCTTACCGCAGTTTTGGAAGTCTCCCTAGAGGTGGTGACCAGCCGTACTACCTTACTTATGACTCTGGCCTTGGAGCTTGATAAATCTTTAATTCTTCGGGCGTATTTCAGGAATTTCAATTGTAACTTCTTGGGATCTAAAGTTTATATGTTTCCTGACCTATCTTGTGCCACCCAGTTGAGGAGGAAAGAATTTTTGGGCTTGCGCCCTAGAGTTCTGTCCTTGGGGGCTAGTTTTCAATTAAGATTTCCCTCTCGTTGTGTAATTTCCTATGATGGAAAATTTTTTCTTTTTTTTTGAACCAAGTCAGTTGCTGGATTTTCTGATAGTTAGGGAGGGAATTGGGGTGCAAATAGCGGCCACTACGGCTGACACTTAAGTCTCTGCTCTGTAGTACTGACGCTTAAGTCTCTGCTCTGTAGTACTAAAAAGTTTCTTTTTTTCCTTTCTTAGTAATTTCCTGTGGCCTCTCCTGATTTTGCCTTGAGATTGTGGACTAAAAATGGATGATGTATATTTAATGGGTTTTGGTATACTTGGTTTCTTGGTTTTGTTTTTATTATATATGGAATATACATATCATCTTTTGCTATTTCATTCCTGTTATGCATGAATGTAAAAATCTAAAAAAAAAAAAATCAGGCCAGCCCAAGGGTATCTGACACTCTAGGAGAACCCATGAGTGACCCAAGGGTAGTACGGGACCATGTGCAGAGACTCATTGCAGGGCCTTATTTGCATAAATTAAATTTATTTTATTTTAAAATCTATATGCTGCAAACTAAAATTTTAGACGGCTTTAAAAGGAGCCCTTCACCAGCCTCTCTTTTGTCAAGGCAATGACTTAGGGGCAGGTTTACTAAATATTAATGAATGTTAACTGCCACTGCGCCAATAGAAATAAATGGGTGTTCTTGCACTTAATGCACATTCACATATGTGAATGTGCATTAACTTTTAAGCATACCTCTTAATGAGCGTCTGAATAGCATTTGCATGGGCAATGAGTAGGGACCAACCAAATTCACGATTTCACGGCCGTGACATTTTCCGTGAAATTGTCCGTCTTCCATGAAATTCAAGGAAATCGTCAATTATCTAAAACTTCACTGCAGATCGGCAGTCCCGCGCTTCATGAATTGCAATAGACGAAAATGCCACTAGCGCTGATTACCCTGGTGCTGTTCTCGCTGGAAACCTGGTGAGCCTCCTGCCAATACTGAGCCCCTGTAAGTCTTAGATACCCCGTGCCCTCATGTGCAGCATCTAAACCTGGCTCTTGTGATGTTGTTGCTACTCCGAGCCATTTAATAGCTTACAACCTGCCTTATAAGCTAGTCTAAGGTGAAGAAGAGAGCCGGCAATCTGTTGCAACTACCTGTGCGGCCTGGGTGTGCTGTGCTGTGATGATTATCTGTTCGGGTGGTGAGCTTGATGGAAGGAGAAGTGTGTGCTGGTGGTGCCCTTGCTTTGCTGTCAGGCTGCCTTACTGCAATTTCGGGGCCCTGTGCTGCTGCGGCCATTACCACGTGGCCCTGGAACACAGAACTCCCTCTCATGAGCGGGAAGAGAATGTTTCCGGTGGCTGCAGAGCACTTCCGGTTGGCGTCTTGAAGGAAATTTCTTTGCGGACTCTTTTGGACAGATAACTCCCTCACTTGCTGCACGGGATTTCTCTTTCTGCTGCTGCCCGAATGAGGACCTGCATAATGTCAAGTACTTCTGTGCCCGTGAATTCTCCATGATGAATTTTCAGAGACCTCCCGTGAAATATCGCATTTTTTTCTGTGAATTTGGTTGGTCCCTAGCAAATGAGGATAAAGAAAGATTACCGATTTCTGCATTACTATACTCCAGTGCCAACTGCCAGGAAGTATAAACCCTGCTGATTTAGAACCCATAGCAAGGCTGCCGTATCATAATAGCATTACCAGGACTCACAAAGCACCAAACCCTACCCATCAAAAGGCAACACTGCAAATATTAAACCGATGCATCTCAGAGAATACAAATACATCTCCTTCTGGGGAAAGAGAATAAGTGGGACTGTCACATAGAAACTACATAAACAGAATACTGCAGCTCAGTTACACATGCAAAACATAGTCAGCAAACAGAACAAGGGATCACAATTTAGAAATATGAAGATAATAATTAAACTGGGAACCCCAAAAGCCAAACTTGGGAATGTACAACACATTAGCAATGCATATTTCCCAGAGCTGACATATTCCAGTTAATAAATTCAAAATAAAATAGTATTTTTCTACCTTTTTGTTGTTCAGGCATTATATTTTTCCGTCGCAGCTGCCCCAGTCACTTTCTTCTGTTTTCTTCATGTTTTCTGCTAACTCTCCATTGTCTGCTGTTCATTTTTCCTTTATTCTCTCTTCTAGTTTTTTTCCATTCTCTCTCTACATCTGCTCCATACGAATCTTTCCCCTTTTACTCTCTCCTCCATTTCTTTCTTTATTCCTTTTTCATCCACTCAAATTTCACTCCTCTATCCACAATCTCCACTTACTCTCCCAATACACGACCAATTGTAAATTTTTCTTCCCTCCCACACAAATTCTTTTCCACTCTCCATCCTCACTCCCCCAGCCCCATCCCCTTCTAATCATCTGCCAACATCAGCTCCCTTCTAGTTCCAGCCCCACCCAGCATGCACTTCCTTTTAGTCCCATTCTCCCATCCCCCTGCATCAGCCCATTTCCAGTCCAAGCCCTCACAATCAGCCCATTTCCAGTCCTAGTCCCCATCAGTCCATTTCAAGTCCTAGCCCCCATCAGCCATTTCCAGTCCTATCCTAGCCCCCCCCACAGCCCATTTCCAATCCTAGCCCCTCCCATCAGCCCATTTACAGTTGTATTCTAGCCCCATCATCCCATTTCCAGTGCAAGCCCCATATCAGCCATTTCCAGTCCTATCCTAGCCCCCCCCCTCCATAAGTCATTTCCATTCCTAGTCCCCCCCCCCCACCCCGAAGAGCCCTGTGCTTGTCTGGCCAGCTTCAGAGGGAGCTGGAGAGGCCTGAGGCCCCGGTTCACCTCTGTACAGCTACTGGAGTGAAAGGCAGCTTTTTCCTTCACTCCAGAAGCTGTGTTCCTGTGTAGCCTGCTGGCATGCTGAGTACTGGGAAACAGAAAATGCCCCTTAATCTTGGGTGTGCCAGTGGGCTACACGAGAATACAGCTGCTGGAATGAAGGAAAATACCACTCTTCATTCCGGCAGCTGTGCAGAGGTGAGCTGGGGCCTCAGGCCTCCCTGGCTCCTGTAGGGCTGGTACCCCTGCAATTCTACACCCGCAGTTCTCCGGCCTGCTCAGCAGCTCAGGCCTGAACCAAGCTGAACAGACAAGATGGATTCCTCACTACACTTTTGCTGTGTTCAGCTACAGACTTGACCTCCAAGCCCACTGCTTGCACAGCGTTTCTATGTGTGCATACAGAAGCCATTGTCCCTGGCTAATTCACTGCCTACATGCGAGAACATCTTATCTATAGCTGGTTCTACTGGCCTTGGACACTTGTACCTATGCCCAGAAAACTACATACTGTTTCCTTTGCATGACCTCTTACTATGGATCCTTTGTCTGCAAGAAGATGCCCATCATCTAACTCCTGATTCGCTGAGAACACCTCGAACTGTCTTGTGCCAACCAATCACCGGACCTATGACGGAGAATCCTCACAAAGAATAATACAATCTGCGCAGGAGAACTTTTAGACAGAACTTACACTTATACACTTTTAGAACTTTTACAGGTTTTCCGCTGTTTGTGCACTGCTTACCTGGTTTCTGCTACCTGATCTGTCTGCAAGACAGCCACACTACATGTGGCAAGGCTGTTCTCCTAAGGTGTGAGATAAGACTTTCACAGATACCTCCGGTTCTGTGTTCTACCGCAGCTCACCTCCAAAAAGGGCTGTAGCCTGCGTTATCTAGTTTAGCTGCCTCCTTGGACGTGCTGCTCCAGTCTCCAGACATCAGCCCCGAGTGACAGACGAAGCTAAGGTACCGATTTATCTCTCTCCTCCTCCGGATGGGCAAGGGTAGTTAGAAACTTATTCCATAACTTTCCTCAGTGCAGAGCGAATCAGTGACGTCTGGTTACTAATTAGTGATTTATTACTTTGTCCAATTGTAATTCTGTGTTGTAACAAATTTCTACCTCATGTTTCTAATTATATATCTTTAGCTCTATCTATCTATCTATCTATATATATTTGTCTACCTGGCTGTCCATAATAAAATCTAATATATATATCTACAGACCAGACTTCATTCGTGGCTCATTGCCAGAATAACTCACAGAACTTCGGGGTTGGTATCAGTAGCCAATTTTCCCTAGACATAACTGAGAGCCTAACTAACTTATTTTGTGCTACTAATAATCCCGACACTCCCTCTGAAGCTGGCCCTACCGGGAGCCGAACAGCATGTGCGGGATGAAGTTGGTGCGGGGCCCCCTGAAGCACGGGGCCCTGTGCGCACATTCCTGCACAATGGACGGGCCGGCCCTGGGAGAACCTTTAACCATGAGTTCCCACCATAGTCCAACATTTCTCCCTCCCTCTGTGTCTTGTCCCCTCTGACGTGCCCTGTCAGAGGGGGAAGGGGCTATAGCCAGTCTAGAGCATGTGTGCGTGTTGCAAGGCCTGCCACTTTGCTGAATTTCCTATTTTTTGAAGAAGCCTCAGCTCAGCAGCAGAGTGAAAAAGGCAGGCGATGCTGCCATTTTAAAGTATTTATTTGATTTATTTATTAGTATTCAGCTCATGCCTTTCCAGTGGTAGTTCAGGTACGTAGTTATTTCCCTACCCCTAGAGGGCTTATAATTTTACGTTTGTACCTAAGTACTGCTATTATGTTTCGCTGCTGCTAGAACCTGCCCTGTAAACAATTCAGAGGAACTCAAAATACAGTACTGTGTGAGATGGTGCGCCAACAGACTGTTAGATACTACTTCATTTGGAGCTAAGTATGTTTTATGTACATCAAAGAAATTAATAAAATACAAATAAGTCTCTGGACATGACACTGAGATATATGCTGAGTCTTGACTGATGCTTATTTATTTATTTGTGTTTATTTACTGCTTTTCATGAATCAAATAGAAATTAGAACCCTTAAAGTCAGTTAATTAATGACCTGTTTAATATGATGGCCCCCTGGAGAAAGGCAGTCATGAAGGGCCCAATATTCATTTGGGAAGGCTATGCGCCGCTATGGCGCATAGCCATACCCACCGACTTTTAAACCTGCATATTCAATGCCGGGGTCCTGGTATTGAATATCCGAGTTTGCTGCACATGCCCAAAAGCCGCAGCAGCGATATTGCATGCTGCCTGGTTAGCTCCTGCAGTTTAAAGATATGCAAGGGATTCCCCGCCCATCTTTTAGCTGCAGGTCCCTAACTGGGCGGCATGCAATATCACTGCTGTCTGGTTAGGGACTGTCGCTGCCTCCAGTCCTCCCTGGAACGCCCCCAAGCGGTTAGCACCGGGGTGCATAAGGGAGAAGAGAGGGAATATTCAGTGGCACTAGCACATCAAATATCCCATTTATAGGTCTATAAACTATGTAACTGCCTTTTGAATATTGGGCCCTAAGTTCAAAAAGTGTGAGAGACACAATATGTATGTCATACATTTTTGGGCTTTTAAAAATCTACATTGGAATAATACTGAAGTGAAACATAATGAACAAAACAGAGTCCACGTTTAGCTGAATTGAAACTGTAATTTCAGTTTGTATAGATAGAGGGTTCTTTCTGTCTTCAACGTAACTGCAGCCAGAGCTGCCAGCTACTATCCTATAGGTCGGGATTAATTTCTGCTGGAATGGGATGGAATAGCGTTCTGGCATGTCGTATAAAAACAAAAGTGAGACTAGAATTGATTCTGTTGGTTGAAGACTAGCTGTACTGTGTGGGACCTTGGAGAACCAGCTTTCAAGCAGTGTTCCTTATAAACTGTGCACATCTTCTGACTCCTTGCACAGGGCTGTGCATGTCAACATGCTGCTGTAGCCTCCCTGGTGTGCAGCAATAGGAACCGCACTTGCTAAATATTTTCCCCTTTCTGCAGATCAATTAAACCGTTCCCATCAGATCCTTCTCTTCACTTTCGTCTCCCTACTTTCTATGATCCTCTGCACTATATCCAAAAGTAAAAACTGGTTTGAGTCGACAGCAAATCCCATCCAGCCCATATGCAAAGTGAAGCCATCAGTGTTTCTTCTGGCCCTTGCCAGAGCTGTTTTTAAACCTCCTGGGTTCACAGTCAATGCTCATCTCACCAGATTAGCAGTGCCTGTCAGCCCACAAGGTTGAAACTGCTCACAGTAAGTACAGGTAAAAGTACTAGTGGCTTCACTTTGTCCTGTTGTCGTGTGGGATGGGATCATCTGTCCCTTAAATCGTTTTTGTTTTTTTTTTAATTTGAAGAAGCAGAGGGCCAGAGGATCATGCTCAGCGATAGGGAGAAGCATTGGGCTTCTGAAGTTATCATTGCAGTGGGTTCTGGTGGAAACCTAACTGCTATACAGCATGACTTTGCAGTGATCTCCAGGAGCCTATGCAAAGAGGAACTGAGGTTGGAAAGAGAAATAGGAATGGGAGAGACTGGAGAGAGGGAAAAACAGAGAAACTGAAGGGTTAAATAAAGTCTGAGGGGAAAGATGCAGTGTTGGGTGGTGAAATGAGGGAAGAGAGAGCATTGGGAAACTGAATTTTGTTTTGGGGGAAGATCAGATCACTGGGAAGAGGGTTTGAAATGGGAGAGAAGGGGAAAGGAGTCTCTGGAAGAAGGGAAAAAAACAGGTGCACTCAGAGGGTGGAGTGGGGAGGACTGCTGAAAGGAAGAGGAAGAAGAGTCCTAGAAATGGAGAAGAGAGGTGGCAATGAAAGGAGGTGGCAGGGAAGGAGTGCTAGGTGGAGAGAGGGGGACTTGGCTGGAGGGATATGAAATGACACTGGGAAGAAAGGACAGAGGGGCACTGGGGTAGAAATATTGGTCTAAGGTTAGAGTGATTGGTGGGAATGGGGCTGGAAGAGAGCATGGGGGATGAGTGATTGGGGAGAGAATAGGGAATGAGTGGAGAGATTGATGGAGAGTGGGGGACTGAGTGAGTAGGAATGCAGTGGACAGGACAAGCAAGTAGGCGGTGTGGAGGAAGGGATATAAGAGCAAATGGGGGAGTATGGAAGGAGTGAGGAAGAGGGAGAGAGTGTGGGATAATGGGATAGATCACGGGACCAGGCAGAGACAATACGAGAGTATGAGCTATCTTATAATGACCCACCCTAACAAACCCCCTGCCAATACAGCCCCTGCACATTACCACCTCAAAATTTGCTACACCTCAGCTTCTTCACATCACTGCCAGCCATGCACAAGGACTTGCAAGAAGTACACATGCAGGTCATCAAAGCGCTCTTGAAGATGCCATGAAAATTGTAAGAAAGAATGTTGTGGTGGATGTTGTGTATTCTCTCATTTGTGTAACCTAAAGACTTTTGAAAAGAATACATTGGTTATTTCTAATAAATGTAATTTTCTGTTAAAGTAAGGCCGCCTTGCGGCTTCCCTGTGCTGTGCTTGAGGGTCATATGCATTCCTGAGCTTACCACACCACTTCTGCTGCTGCCACCACTGAACTCACCTATCCCCACTCCACCCAAGGCTGTTCTTGTATTACTACCTCCCAGTTCATTTCTAGTCCTGGCCCCACCCCTAATTTGCATCTAGCTCTGGCTTCACCCCTTCTCCTATTCCCTCCAGTTTCCTTTCCTTTTTGTCTACAAATTAAGACTTCCTTTAATTAATGAAAGAATTCAAAAGTAAGTTTGACAGTGCATTTTGTTGATTTTTTGCTTTGTTAATATATCTGATATTACATCAAGATAAACATCTCAATACAAGTATGGATAAACAAGAAAAACAAAAAAGCTACAATTAAACTAAGAGCCCATTTGACCAAAGCTCGCTAAGGATTTGCAATTAATGTGCCAAATAAATGCACGCTAATTGCAAAGCCTCCACATTAGCTGTCAGGGGCGTGACTAGCATGTTCCTGGCAGGTAAGACGATGGGTTCATCTAATGTGCGCTTCACCAAAGCGGGTTCACTTAATGACTCCTATAGAAGAGTTGCTAGGTGAACCCTACTACTACTATTAAACATTTATAAAGTGCTACAAGGCATACACATCCTGTACAAACACAGATAGTCCCTACTCATCAGACTTACAATCTCTATCTAATCAAAACAGACAAGACAAAACATAAGAAGATAGAATAGGGAAGGGTAAGAGACACAAGGAAACAAAAGGATCAGGATCCAAAAGCAGCTTTAAAGAGGTGAGCCTTTAACATAGATTTGAAAAGGGCAGAGATGAAGCCTGACATTCAGACTCAGGGGAGTTTGTTCCAGGCATAAAGAGCAACAAGGTGAAAGGACCGAAGTCTGAAGTTAGTGGAAGAAAAGGGGAAAGAGAGGAGCAAGCCAGTAGAAGAGCGGAGTTCACGAGGAAGGGTGTAGGGGGAGAGGAGAGAGAAAAGATAGTGAGGAGCAGAAGAATGAAGGCATTTAAAGATCAGAAGGAGGAGTTTGAATTGGATACGGAAACGGAAGGGAAGTCAATGAAGTGACCTGAGAAGAGGGGTTATGAGTATAATGAGGCTGGCGAAAGATTAGTCACGCAGCAGAGTTCTGAACAGATTGGAGGGGAGAAAAATGATTTAGAGGGAGACCAGCAAGAAGGAAATTGCAATAGTTGAGGCGGGAAGTAATTAGTGTTTTAGTAGTATGTGTTCAGAGAGGAAGGGGCGAATTTTGTTAATGTTATTTAATTTATTTATTGAAATCTTTTCTATACCGTGCTTTTTGGCAGTGCGGTTTACAAGTAACATAACATTGTACAATGTCGACTAAAGAGTACATTGAACATTACAAGGAACAGGTTTTACAACTTGGGTTTTAACAGGGGTAACTATATACAAATATAGCTAAAACCTGTCGTTTCTTTCTCTATCTGCCTTGCTAAGTCTCATTGCTGCTGAGTGCGCAGCAATTGCCTTGGTGCTAGTGGCAATACACTCTCCACGACTGCTGATTAGCATGTGTTTTAGGATGTGGTAGCAGACATGTTTGCACATTAATATTCCCAAATGCTATTTGCTGTGTGTTAAAATCACGCTAACCTGCTAATGAGTTTTAGTAAAAGGGATCCCAAGTAGCATAATAACTTCACTATTATATATGGAAGTGAATTCAGAAAGTCACACAAATCTTGAAGACTGCTCACCCCATGAGAGCAGTCTTGCTTTATAGGGCACTTCCCCAATTAGCTACACACAGGGACATGGAACAGCACATTTAGAACACACTTAAGAGAGGTTAACTGCTCTTTCTCTGAAAGGACAGCTGGGAAACTGGCTAGTACTTTGGAAGGTCTCTCTCTCTCTCTCTCTCTTTTGCTTCAACAGGTACCTAAGCTTCATCAACTGAAAAATGGCTGTGAAAACTTGTATCGCCAAAGCTGTTGGCCCCGTTACAGCTTCTGCTTCTGTCCCAATGCCATTTGAAGGATTGGTTTCATGTGCAGGATGCCTGCATGCTGAAACTCTCAGAAAACAAGTGGAGGAGCTTAAAGAAGAGATGGTGAGAAGTACGTAAGTGAGATGCTTCTTGAAACATCCAAGCTCTCCAGCAGAGGAGAAGATGAGAGCCTACAGAATGATGAAGGTTGGACATGAGTCTCCAGGGCCTGCAGAATCGCCAATACAACTCCTCCAGCCCTTGATTAAAGAAGCATTATGCAGCCCTGGAAGTGGAGGAGGTGGAAGCAGCCCTGGAAAGGGAAGAACCAGAGAGTGAGCATCCCAAAGTTGCAGAATCAGTGACCACAAAGGGTAGTGGTGGTTGGTGACTCTCTTCTGAAGGGTATTGAGGCATCCATCTGCCAAGCAGACTTGATGTCCAGAGAGATATGCTGTCTGCCAGGTGCCAAACTCCAAGATGTTAAGGAGAGTTTGCCGAGACTCATCAAGCCCAATGACTATTACCCAATGTTGCTCATCCATGTCGGCACAAATGATACTGCCAGGTATCCCTCCAAGCATATCAAAAGTGATTTCATGGCTCTGAGACAGAGGGTAAAGCAGACAGGGGTGCAGGTGGTGTTCTCTTCAATCGTCCCTGTTGAAGGTATATTCACCCACAAAAATTCGCTGATTACCTTCAATCAAAGATCATACAGACCGACAAAATCTCAACAGCCTCGTTTCAAGAACCTACCGGCTTAACCCCCCCTACTCAAGTTCTCCACTCCATCCAGAAAAAGCATTGAAGATACAATAGCTTCTCTCAATACCTCCACAGCGCAAACTGACCCTTGCCCAGTGTTTTGGGTAAAGGAACTACGCAGGGAGTTCAGTCCATTCATCGCAAAACTGATAAACCTTTCCTTCACTACTGGTTCCTTCCCCACAGCACTCAAACAAACTCTATTAGGCCCTTATTGAAGAACCCCAAACTTGACCCCCAAAGGGTCGATTCTTACAGGCCAATAGTTAGTATTCCGCTCCTAGCAAAGATAATTGAAAAAGAGGTTCAAAGGCAAATTCAGGATCATATAGACTCCACAGCTCCCCTAGATTACTGCCAACACGGGTTCAGAGAGTATCATGGAGTCGAGACCCTTCTCACCTTCCTTTTCAACAATATAATTACAGGCATTGATAACATCCGACAAGGTTTTGTGCTTATCTTTTTAGATATTGCTGCGGCCTTTGACTCGGTACATCATGAGCTTCTCCTCGGGCGACTGAAAGAGAAGGGAATCTGTAATACTGCGCTCGAATGGTGCAAGTCCTACCTAGATGGTCGATGGCAATATGTAAAATCTGGATCAGAAGAATCAAAACAATTCCATCAAACACAAGGCGTGCCTCAAGGTTCCTCCCTGTCATCTCTACTGTTCAATATATACATGCAACCTATCTGCAATATCATTAGATCATTTAACGTGAGCTGTCTGATATATGCGGATGACATTCTCTTATACATGCCTTTCTCGACAGTTCAAATGGACCTTACACCTGTAGAGTGTTTCAATGCGATATCCGATTGGCTACAATCACAAAACCTCCGCATCCAGCACAAAAAAAACGGAGGTACTGTTCATCTCAAGAGACCCCGACTTTATTCCACCAGCCCATGTAAGAGTCAAGGAAGCGGAATTGCAAACCAAAGAAACAATAAAATACCTTGGGGTCACCCTAGACCAACATCTGGACATGAAATCTCACATAAGCAACATAGTCAAAGCTGTTTATTTCAAAATCCGTTCACTCAGGCATCTGTGCTCCCTACTGGACCCAGATGATTTCCGGACAATTTACCAAGCACTAATCCTGCTTCATTTTGACTTTGCTAATTCCATTTTACAAGGTCTCCCTCAATCTACACTGAACCCGTTACAACTGGCCATGAATGCCGCAGCAAGGGTCCTCCACGGAGCCTCCAGAAGTGACCATGTGACTCCTATTCTAAAACAGCTTCATTGACTACCTATACACGGAAGGATTATATTCAAGACTTTACTCCTCTCATTCAAGGCCATCAATTGCCTCTCCTCTACTGCACTTACTGAGCTTATCCACACAGTGCCCCCCAACAGATCCAGAAGGTCAACAACCCTAAATCTACTAATAACCCCGAAGTCCTTGACTAAATGCAACAGCACAACGGCAAATAGGGCTTTCAGTCTTACGTCCCCAAATGCTGGAATGCACTACCACCAGACATTCGAGCTATTGTAGACCTCTCTCAATTCAGGAAGGCAATCAAATTTCACCTCTTCCTCCAATTCTACCCAGCCAGCAATGGAATCTAAGTAACCCCACCTAAGAAAACACCCATCCCTAGTGTTCTTATAGTCCCAGCCTCCTTCCTGCAGATCAGGCACATAACGTCTTAAAGTGATCATTGTATTTCATATAGATCTTTGTAATTATTATTTCATGTATATTTTATTTATTTTATTTATTTAAACAGATTTGTATTCCACCTTATCCTTAAATCAAGGTGGTCACGTCACATCACAATTGGAGGGTTACATTTAACATTAGGGTATTTGTAAACATTTAGACAGAACAATTACTTAACACCATTTAGACAGTACAATTGAAGGGTAACATTTAACAAGAGGGTGTTTAATAACATATATTAATCTTGAGTGTGTAGGTAGGATGAGTGCGTGCCTAGTTGGTGGAGGTGGTTGTGTTCTGTTTGGGTATGGGCTGTTGTCTAAATGTCCGTATGATTCTATAAATAAGAATGTTTTGAGGTCTTTGCAGAAGTCTGTGATGTCATTCAGTGCCCTCAGGCTCGTTGGGAGGGAGTTCCATAGTGTGGTCGCCAGTAGTGATGGAGCTCTTTTTGAAGCTGTTTGCTTAATTTTGTGATAGCCTGCAGGTGTGCCGATCATGTTGTCGTTATTGGTTCATCTTGGTCTATTGCTGATATCTCTTGTTATAACGTCTTGGAGTACGTCTGCTGAGAGATGGTGAATGATTTTGAAGATGATCATGATTGTTTTGTATTTAGCTCTTGCCAGCATTGGGAGCCAGTGTAGTTGCTGTAAGACAGGGGTGATGTGCTCTGTCGTTGGAGTGTCTGTAATGATGCGTGCTGTGGTGGTTTGCACCATCTGTAGTGTGTGTAGTGTCTGCTGAGGGAGGCCTTGGTATAGTGAGTTTCCATAGTCAAGCAGTGGTGTGATGAGTGCTTGGCACACTGTGTGGAAGTTGTCCTGCCGGAGTATTGGTTTGATTTGTCTGATGGTCCTCAAACGTTGATAGGCCTTGTTTGCAGTTTTGGTGATGTGGGATTTCAGGTTCAATGCTCTGTCCAATGTGATGCCTAGATACTTAACCTCTTCTTTGACTACTATATGTTTGTCTAAGATGCTGATAGTTTGTGGAGGTATGAAGGTGGGGTTCCTGGTGACGAACATTGCCTCAGTTTTATCATAGTTGACAGGTTGTTGGCTATGAGCCAGTCATTCATGTCTTCGAGACATTTGGTTATTGTTGTGGTATTTAGTGTTAGTAGGTTGATTGGAGCGTATATCATGATGTTGTCAGCATAAATGTGATAGTGTAGTTTATGGTGCTTGATGATGTTGCATATGGGCTGGATGTAGATGTTAAAGAGCATTGATGATAGGGCAGAGCCCTATGGTATTCCTTGCATGACTGGGAATTGCAGTGATTTATTTTGGTCGCATTTGACTTGTTGTGTTTGCCCTTCCAAGTATGATGTGAACCATTTCAGGGTGTTATTACATAGTCCTATCTGTTGTAAGCGATGCAGTAGCTTAGTGTGGGACACAGTGTCGAAGGCCGCTGAAATATCCATAAACACTAGCAAGAAGCCGTTTTTTATGTTGTCAATGCCTTTTAGGAGATTGTCAAAGAGGGAGGCGAGTAGAGTTTCCACGCCGTGTTGGGGCTTGAATCCGTGCTGATGGATGTCTAGTGGGGCATTTATGTCAATATGGTCCTGAAGTTGCCTTTGCATTGCCTTTTCTATGCTATTAGCAAGGAATGGCAGGCTCGAGATGGGACGGTATGATTTTGGTTCGGATGGGCTCAGGTTGCTATTTTTGAGAATTGGTCGTATCATTGCATGCTTTAGAGGTTGCGGCATGTATCCTTGTTGGAGTGATTCTTTGACGATTTTTGAATGTGAGGAGAGAGTTGGCTTTTTGTAGCTTTGAGCCACGCCACTGAGCATGGGTCTGACGGTGAAGTTGTTGTGTTTAGTCCAGATATAATGTCTTCTACTTGCTGCTTTGTTGGTATGCTGAAGCTGTCCCATGCTTTTTTTTAATCTTGTAATCGTTTGTTTGTGGTATATTAGAGCATGTTAGGTTGGTGTTTTTAGACTTCATGTAATCTGCATATTTTTGTGGGTCAAGGTGGTGTGTGTCATCCTTTGGTGAGCTTTTGGACAATGCTAAAGAGTTCTCTTGGTCTGTTAGTAGATTTCAAGGTTAGGTTGATATGATGATGCTGACTACGCTCATTTATTTGATTATTATATTGCAGTTGCTTGGCTCTGTATTGGGTTAGGAGGTTGTGTGATTTGTTCTGTCTCTATTTTCTTTCCAGTCTTCTGCGTGTGCGCTTTGCAATTCTGATTTAATTTGAGTACCATGGGGCATTGGATCTCTTGCGTGTTTGTGGTTCTGTGCTCGCTGGGGCAGATGCTGCGTTAGATATTATAGTGTTCCATTTTTCGATGTTTAGGTCAAGGGTGTTGTATTCCTGTTGAAATTGTGGAGTGATTTCGTTTATGAATGAGTCTTTGAATGTTTTAAACTGTCTGGTTGCTCTTTCATCTTCTTTGTGTTGGGTGGGGTTATTCAGGGTCATGGTGAATTCAATCATATGGTGGTCTGACCCAGGGACTGGTGTGATTGTTGGTTTTGTGATCTTGTTCTGCTCCACTAATTGTACTAGCATAAAGACCATGTGGGGGGTTGTACCATGCTGGTGCGTTGGGGTGGTGATCGTCTGGCAATATTTTAATGACTCTGGCTTTTGAGAACGTTGCGGTCTCTCTCATGGGTGCGGATATCACTGCTTGACCTAATACAAGCATTTTGGAACCTGTGTCTTTTGGGGAAATTGCTAGGTACTTATAACCTAGATTAGTCACTGTGGGAGACAGGATACTGGGCTTGATGGACCTTGGTCTGACCCAGTATGGCATATCTTATGTTCTTATAGTGAGTAGGATCAGGAGCCAAAAAGAGCCTTGAAGAAATGGGGTTTTATTCTGGATTTGAATAGGATCAGAAATGGAACCTGTCAGGCAAAATGAGGACTGATCAGCCTGGATGGGAAGATGTTTATTAGGTGAGAGAAAGCATGCAGAGCGAGCAGTAGTTGTGGGGGAGGGGGACAGAGGGATGCTGCAGGAGAGCTTGATGGAGGCTTAAGAAAAGGGATATTGGGGGGATTTGCATAAATTTTATGTTCCTGAGACGCTGCTGAAAAACATCTTAATCATTAGTCTCCAGTGTCCCTCAGTGGGGCGGTACTGTATATCTCACTGTTGGAGCAAAACGACTAACAAGCCCTGCAGAACGCGGCCGGATGCGGAAGTGTGTCCGCGGGCGGCCTCCATAGCGCTCTCTTTCCCTGCAGTGATTGGATCGGCCGCTTCGGAGGCCTGCGGCGAGAAACATCCGGCCCGGGACGGACTCCACCGCCACCACCGCCGCCCTCCCCGGCATACGACGAGAGCGTTGAGTCGCCGGTTGGCCCCAGTGCAGGGCTCGGCTGGACCGCGAGGCGCCGTTGGGCTCCGGAGTGACCGAGGCCCGGCTCCTGCAGCGGCGAGGGGCGAGTGACACGTTGGGCCTCATCCTCCTATAGTTCAACCCTGTTTTTGTAATTATTATCTCATGTATATAGTTCAACCCTGTTAGCCAAGTTGGTACTCCTGTTCCATGTAAAACTAAACAGATTGTTGTCTTGGTCGTTTTGTTATATTGTAAACCGCACTGATACCGAATAGTGCGGTATATAAGCAACTGTAATAAATAAATAAAGGGAAAGGAAGAAGCTCGCATCCTGGAGATAAATGCATAGCTGCGTGGATGGTGTCATCGAGAGTGTTTTGGTTTCCCGGACCATGGGATGCTGTTCAAAGGGTTGCAGAGCAGAGATGGCATCCATCTGTCCAAGAAGGGTCAACGTGTCTTCAATAGCAGACGCTAACCTACTGAAGAGGGCTTTAAACTAGATTCATTGGGGGATGGGGGATGAAAGCCCCCAAGTAAGTGAAAACCCCCAGGTAAGTGAAAAATTAAAAACCTTTATGGAAATGGGTAAAAGGAGCAACATATGGAGAGCAGGGTGTATAAATGCCCGCAGCATGGGAATAAGATCCCAAATGTTGAAGCTTTAATGGGAGAGGCTTACTTGGATTTAGCAGCAGTAACAGAGATATGTTTCACGGACAATCATAACTGGGATGAAACTATAACAGGCTTTACTTTATTAAGAAAGGACAGGGTAGGAAGGGGAGGAGTGGCACTATATGTAAATAATAATATTAAAGCTATGGAAATATGGGGCTTAAAAGAGAGAGAGGAGGCACTGTGGGTTAAACTAGAAAGAGGGGAAGAGAAATCTGTTTGTGTTGGCATGATATACAGACCTCCCTCACAGGGAGAAAAGTGGATGGAGAGTTAATTTAAGACATATGCAGCATTGCCAGGAAAGGGGAAATGCTACTGATAGGGGATTTCAATATGTCAGATGTTGATTGGCACATCCCTGTTGCAGTGTTATCTAGAAGTAAGGAGATCCTGGATTCTCTACAGGGATAACTATTCAAGCAACTGGTAAGAGAATCCAGACGTGAAGGTGCCATACTGGACTTGGTGCTTACCAATGGCGAGAGTGTTTCTGATGTTATAGTGGGAGATCATTTTGCATCCAGTGATCACCAGATGGTGTGGTTCAATATTAGGACTAGGGCTGATAAAATCCATTCAAAAGCGAGGGTCTTAGACTTTAGGAAAACTAACTTTGCAAAGATGGGACAATACCTCAGGGAGTCGGTAGCAGGATGGGAACAGCTGGGGAATGTAGAAAAACTGGGCAAAACTGAAAGGGGATGTTTTAAGGGCAACCAACCTTTTTGTTAAAATGGTAAAATAATGGTAAAAGGAAAAGGAGATGGCTACGGTTTTCAAAAGAAGCAGCTGAAAAGGTGAAGAAAAAGAGGGAGGCCTTCATGAACTATAAGAGATCACAAAGAGAGGAAGACAGGCATCTATATTTGGAAAAACTTAGACAAGCTAGCAATCAGGAAAGCAGAGATTCAAAAAGAGAAGGAAATAGCCAATGCAATAAAATGGGAGGATAAGACATTTTTCAGATATGTTAGTGAGAAGAGGAAGGGCAAAAGTGGTATTGTCAGACTCAAGGGTGCAGGGGAGGAATATGTAGAAGTCAATGAGGATAAAGCAAAATTGCTTAACAAATATTTCTGTTCTGTGTTCACAGATGAAGAACCAGGAGCAGGACCTCAGAAAAGACCCACAAATAGGAACAGAAGGGAGGGACATCTTGAACAATTTTCGCAAGGCTTTGTTTGTGAGAAACTAGCTAAACTTAAAGTGGACAAAGCAATGGGACCAGATGGAATACACCTGAGAATACTGAGTGAACTTGGGAACGTTCTAGCAGCTCCACTGACTGACTTTTTCAATGCCTCATTGGAGTCAGGAGTGGTGCCAGAGGACTGGAGAGATGCTCATGTGGTCCCTTTACATAAAAGCGGAAGTAAGGATGTGGTTGAAAACTACAGGCTGGTTAGGTTAACCTCGGTAGTGAGTAAATTATTGGAAGCACTGCTGAAAGAAAAAATAGTGAGGTTTATGGAGTCCAATGGATTACCGGATTCGAGGCAGCATGGATTCACCAGAGGCAGGTCTTGTCAGACAAATCTGATTGATTTCTTTGACTGGGTGACCAGGGAGCTGGACCAAGGGAGAGCCCTAGATGTGATGTATTTAGATTTCAGTAAAGCCTTTGATACCATTCCACAGAGGCGACTTATAAACAAACTGAGCACCCTAGGGATGGACCCTAAAATTACTGCTTGGTTTAGAAATTGGTTGAGTGGGAGGCAAGAAAGGGTATAGGTAAATGGAGCTCACTCTGAGGAGAGGGAGGTTACCAGTGGTGTACCCCAGGGATCTGTCCTTGGTCCAATTCTTTTTAATATCTTTGTTAGTGATATTACAGAAGGGCTGTCGGGTAAGGTTTGCCTCTTTGCGGATGATACCAAAATCTGCAATAGACACCCAGGAAGGTGTAGATAACATGACGAGGATCTCACTAAGCTTGAAGAATGGTCTAGAATTTGGCAGCTGAGATTTAATGTTAAAAAATGCAAGGTCATGCATTTGGGCTGCAACAATCCAAGGAAGTGATATAGTATAGGGAGTGAAGTACTTCTGTCCACAAAAGAAGAGCGGGATCTAGGCGTGTTTGTGTCTGATGATCTTAAAGTAGGTAGAAAAGGCAATGGCGAAAGCTAGGAGAATCCTTGGGTGCATAGGGGGAGGAATGGCCAGCAGAAGAAAGGAAGTGACAGTGCCTCTGTATAAGTCTTTTGTGCGACCTTGTTTGGAGGATTGTGTGCAATTCTGGCGACCGCACCTTCAAAAGGATATAAACAGGGTGGAGTCGGTACAGACGGTGGCTACTAAAATGGTTAGTGGTCTTCATTATAAAGCATATGAGAGCAGACTTAAGGAATTCAATATGTATACTTTAGAGGAAATGGGGAATAGAAGTGATATGATTGAGATGTTTAAATACCTCTGTGGCATAAATGCACAGGTGAAGAGCCTCTTTCGATTGAAAGCAAGCTCTGCCAAGAGGGGACATAGGATGAGAGTGAAAGGGGATAGACTCAGGAGTAACATGCAGAACTATTTCTTTACGGAAAGAGTGGTAGATGCGTGGAATAGTCCCAGTGGAGGTGGAAGAGATGAGGTCAGTATCCGAATTCAAAAAAGCATGGGAGAAACACAGAAGATCTCTAAAGGTAAAAAGGGGACTGTTGTAGTGGTTGATATGAAAGGGCTGACTAGATAGGCCATGTGGTCTTTTTCTGCCATCATGTTTCTATCCATATGGCAGTAGTTTTCAGTGCTTTCCTACCTTTAGGAGCAATAAAGTGACATTTTACTTACCAGTTAATGTCTGGTCTGGACTAGCAGAACAAAAGGAAAGGACAAGTGGGATATACCAAAGCTAAGACTCCACTGGGCAGGAAGAAAACACAGTAGCTGGCAAAACCCTCGAGCCAAAGGCTGTGAACGCCCGTGCGTGGACATCCAAGTGGTAATTGACAAAAGTAGAAAGTGATGCCCACGTTGCCGCCCGACAAATGTCTGCAGGAGCTACCGAACTCTGCTCTCACACAAAGTTGTTTGCACTCAGGTAGAATGGATGCGCAAACCCTCTGGAACCAGACGGTTTGGCAACAGAATTGCTGAAGGAATGACCTCCTTAATCCAGTGCCCCAAAATCGACTTAGCCACTGCATCACCCTTGCGCAGACCAGCAAACAGCACAAAAAGATGTTTGGTCTTGTAAAAAGAATTCGTAACCTCCCGACATCTACAAGGTGAAGATCCTTATTCTTCCCCCGACACTGCTCCTTAGATGAGGGCAGGCAGACCACCTGGTTCACATGAAAGGGAGAAATCACCTTAAGCAAGAGAAGCACAGGCCAAATGGAAATGGCCTCCTTTGAAAAAGAAAGATAAGGATCTCAGCAAGACAAAGCCTGCAACTCAGAAATTCACCTTGCAGAACCAAGAAGACCATCTTGAGCGTCAAATCTTTCAGAGTAGCATGCTTCAATGTCTCAAAGGGCTCCGAAATCAGGATCCAAGCACCAGAATCCCAGGAAGGGATCACCGACTGGAGGGGAGTACACAGATGCCGAACCCCATGAAGAAGGTGCGAAACATCCTCATTCTCTTGTCCACTATTTATTTATTTAACAAGTTTTATATACTGCCTTTCTTACATTCAAAGCAGTTTACATAGAACATTGCAACTTTTAGAAATTACATCGAATGGGTAATCAAATTTGGAGTACAGGGGAAAGATGCTGTACAAGATTTATAATAGAGAGTAACAATCAAAGCTGTACATTATTTACAAAAGTGAGAGACAATTAGTGCAGAGGGGTAGGGTACACAGGGTCAGTCGTGAAAAGTATGCCTTTGTGTGTTAAGTGTAAGGTGTTGTAGTGGTAGGGTACACAGGGACAATTGTGGAAAGTAAGTCTTTGTGTGTTAAGTGTAAGGTATTTTAAGGAAATTTTCAAGTGGTAGTTAGTGAGTTGATTGGCAGGATGATTATAGAACTCAGGAGGAATGAGGCTCTACTATTCTGGTAAATCAGTTACTAGTCTAAGAGTTATTCCTTGGTTGTTCATAATGCTCCTGAAACAGAAAGGTTTTCAGTGCCTTTCTGAAAAGTCCATTAGGTCTTTGATTTCTTATGTTGACAGAGAGGGCATTCCAAATCGCTGGAGCGTAGATTGAGAATGCCCATTTACACTTACATGTATCTTGCCATACTCTAGTCCCAGGTTCTGCGATGTTTTTTCATCTTGATTAGATGGTAAACTCTGATGAGCAGAGACCGTGTCTTAAATCTATATGTACAGCACTGCGCATACCTTGTAGTGCTATGCAAATGATGTTGAGTAGTAGTAGTAGAAACTTACCAGCCAACAGATCTCTGAAACAAGCCAAAGTTGACACCTGAACCTTCAGGGAGCTAAGAGAAAAGGCCTTTCTCCAGACCGTTCTCTGGAAAAGACCAAAAGAAATGGCAGCCTGGCCGCCTCAGGAGCCAGCTGCTGTGTGCTGAGCAGCACTCAAGACACCAGATCTGCACTTATGTCAGGTTGGTAGACCTGCCCGGGCTCTGAGCAGAATAGAAAAACACTGCTGAAGAGTAGCCCATAAGCGCTATACTGTCTCCTTACAGGAGCCAAGCCATAAGCAAGAAGGGAACTAGGCCCACCAGGACAAGTAGCCCCTGACACAACAGGCCCAAGACAGAGGCAAACGAAGAGGTGGTGCTTGCAGGAACCACATCAGATCTCTAAATTGTGCTCTCATCAGTCAATCCGGTGCTACCAGAATAATCCTTCTCGGGTGGTGCTCCATATGCCCTACCAGGGACCACGGAGGAAACACAGCAGGTGCTGACTTGGTCAAAGATTGAGCCAGGGTGCCGACGCCTCAGATCCTATCTCCATGCGGTGACTGAAGAAGCAATGCACTTTGACAATGGAGTGGGTCATGATCAGATCCCTCTCGGGATGGACTCCAGCAGCGCAGAAACAAGGGAACCCTCCTGACTCAACTCCCATTCCCCTAGAATCAGAGAGTGCCAGCTGAGAAAATCAGTTTCCACAGTAACCACCCCAGCAATGTGCACAGCTGACAAACTAGGAGGTTATTTGCCACCCAGACAAACAAGAGCCATCTTCAGGACTACCCTGGCACTCCTCGTGCTGCCTTGCATTGTCCGACAACACTTGAACCACCTGGCCCTTGACCAGGGGCCAGAAACATAGAAGATCCAATCTGAGGGCTCTCGCCTCAAGGCAGTTGATGACCATACCACTTTCTTGCAGTTCAAACGACCCTGGGCCATTTGGCCTTGGCAATGGACTCCCCAGGTGAAGAGACTGACAACTATTGACAGAAGAGTCCATGAACAATCGTCCAGTGGTACGCCCCTTCCTCAGAAGACTGGGCTGCTGCCACCATTGCAGGCTGGCCATCACCATCATTGGGAGCAGGAGCCTGAGCTTGAGCTTGAACGGCTGAGAACTCGGAGACCACCAGGTCAACAAGGACCACTGGAGTGGCCGCAAAAGAGCACACACCCATGGCATCATCTTGATTGTTGCCGCCATCAATGTGAAGAGTTGAAGATAATCCCAGACTCTGGGAGCCTGCTGTGAACAGAGTGGCACCAGGCAATCCAACAGCCTCTGACTTTTTTTTTTGGCAGGAAGACACTGCACAGTCGAGTATCGAAACTGCTCCCAGAAACTGCATGGACTGGGAATGCAACAACTTGTTCTTTTCCCAAATGATCACCCTGCTAAGGTTTATCAGAAAGGACACCACATGGGGAACTACCCAAGATGCCTCTGAAAGAGAATGGGCTTGGATAAGTTAAGTCCAGATATGGGTGCACACAAATCCCTTGGCACCGTAGTGCCACAGCCACCAGCATCATGACCTTAGAGAATGTCCTTGGGGCAGTGGAGAGTCCGAATGGGAGGGCAATGAACTAAAGGGGAGAGCCAAGCATGACAAAATACAGATACTTTGCTGATCTCTTGGATTAGGATATGAAAATAACCTTGGACAAATCCAGAGATGCCAGGAACTCCCCTCGGCACACTGCTTGAATCATGGATTGCAAAGTTTCCATCCAGAAGCACAGATGCACAAGCGCTTGTTGACACACTTGAGGTCCAGAATGGGCTGAAGTGTTCCTTCTGTGTCAGCACCACGAAACAGGGGAACGGGCACCACTGCTTTCAAGAGAGGCAACTTGTCGAAGGAGATCCGCACGGCAGCTCTGCTGGTCTCAGCCTCACAAGAGGAGATTAAAGTGATCCTCTGTGGCTTGGAGGCATTCCTGAAGAAGAGGCGAAGCTTGCCCACAACCAGAGGAACCAGGGAAAGGGCCCTCAAACTGTTATTGTGCAGCCTGGGAGGGTCTTCCTCTGGATGGGACCGGGTCCCTGGGCCCAAGCGCTCCACGAAAGTACCAAGAATGAGCCTGAAATCAATAAGCAGAAGGGAAGACAGGCTTTCCATTCCAGCAGTGTCAGGCTCCTGCTTGCTTCACAGGCCCCTTGGACTTGTTCTTTGGAAGGTGGTAAGATGTCATCTCACCCAGGTCCTTCACCAGCTTCTCCAAATCAGACCCAAGAGAAGCATCCCTCTAAGGCCAGATGGGCAACTAGGCTTTGGAAGTTGAGTCTGCTGCCCCATGTCAGAGCCAAACCAATGCCATGTCACCATCAACAGGGCACAATCCCTGGCCACTAGACATACCAGGCCATACATAGCATCAAAAAGGAAGGCTGCAACAGACTCCAAAAGAGGGATAAAATCATACGGTGGAAGAGAGTGAATCCACTCGTGCAGGGCTCAAGACATCAGGCCTGCATATACTGTAACTAAAGAATAGCAGCCGCTGCAGTGAACTGGTTCTTCAGTATGAATCCAGAGTATCCTTTAAGGCCAATCTGCCTTGCACAGGAATGGTGGTCTGACTGGTAACCACCGTGACCTCCGCATCCACCTTGGAAATATCAAACCACATAACACATTCTTTCTCCGGGATAGCATGCATCTTCTTATATACCCTTAGCCACTCAGGCAGAGAGTAAGGGGAATCCCACTCTGACCGGAACAGGCCCTTGAGCACTTCTGGGAATGGGAAGACAGTAGTGAATTTCCGCATGCCTTGCAGGAGTGGATGCATCTTTGGTTCCTGCTGCATGCCTGGAGCATCTGCCAAGCTCAAATAGATAAGACTCTGGGAATCAATGCCGCCAGTTCCTCCTTCCAGAACAGGCGGATAACACTGGCCTCCTCACAATCCTCTGAAGGCAAAAGTACTTCATCCACATCAGACATCTGAATCCAAGCCACAGTCCAAATCTCAGACAGATTCCAGCTAACCCCCATCTTCAGGGACCATCCTTTGCTGGGGACTCTTAGCCATAGGCAATTGAAAAGGGCCTCCACTCAGCCTGTTTCTCACAAGACTGTGCTCGAAGGAACCCAGAGGCTGCAGGGTCTGATTTTCCATGTCAGATCGACCAGACCAGTTGTAAAAAGGAAAAGAATTCCAGGGAGGACAATCCAGACTCTGGAAGCTCTCCCTGCGGAAATGAGCACTGCTAAACCAGAGGACATAATCACCATCGATCCCCTAAAGGTCGGGGAGTGGCACACAGAATGGTCTGACATTGAAATGTTCACAAACCTTCCCAACCACTAAATCACACCAGTGTACCAGGGGATGGGAGGCATTTAACCTCTAAGTTGTATATCCCTGTTCTATGTAAAGCTCGTTGCTGTAATTGTTCCATGTGATCCGCTTTGAATGTATGATAAGGTGGTATAGAAGATCTGTCAAATAAATAAATAAATAACAATAAAATAAATAAATAAATTTTGGGTTACTGCTTAAGGGCAACACCTGGTGGCAAGATTTGAGGCGGGTTCCAGAAGGTGCATTTGTGCATGCCCTCCCTTCACCAGGATCACTGCTGCAATGACCAGAATAGGTATGAGGGAACTGGGGGGTTGACAGGGAGGCAATATAAAATAGGAAAAACAATCATTGGCATTGCAAATAAACGTCAGATTCCAGCCCTATTTCGAGTTCAGTTTGAAGTACAAAGGAACAGAAGGAAACTTAACTGCCAGATCCAAATAAATGTATATACAGTGCTTTGATGCACAATTTTACATTTTAATTTCAGTAGCATCTACATTTAGGGGCCCTAAAAGTAAATGGGTATGTGGGCAAGGATAGAAAAAGGAGGGGGGAGGTTTTTATTTATTTATGAAAAATGTATTATGTTGCTTATCCATGCAAAAGCCTTCCTTCGACTGTTTACAGCAATACATATAAAATTCAATCAAAACAAGACAAAACACAAACAAATAAGAACAGTACAATTGCAGAATATTCCAGTTAAAGATATAAATAATCATGAAAAGCCTACAAAAATAGAACATTTAACCCTCTTATGAAATTGACTCATTCCTCAAAGCATAAGAAAGAAAATTCCATAGCCATGAAGCCCCCCCCCCCCCCAAGGTAAAGCTCTGACTCTGGTCACTGTCAGCTTCCAAATTATTAACTACCGTAAGTAGGAGCACCAATAGATCCTGGCTCTCAAAGTGAATGTACAGCTGATGGTACTGAATCACTGTCTGAAAACAGATGAGCCCCACTGATTTTCAGAACTTAGGATCCTAAGTACAGGAAAATGAAATGCAGGCCTAAATATAAGATGCCTCAATAAATTTAGGGAATTTTCAGCTGAAACCTCAAATACCTAAATAGGGCTGAAAATCCATCTAAATGTATGTAGCAAAATAAAATATATCACTAATAGACCATATGATATCACCCACCTAAGTCTTATTTCCTACCCTCATGAACAAATATGCAAGATGCGTCACAATCGTAAAAACATGTAACCTCCTGCTTGTGTTTAGCCCTGGCACTGTCTGCTGCTTGGTGGACAGTGATCACAACCATCCAAGACCAATGCAGTCTTTCAGTCTCTCCTCACTTTCTCTCTTCTCAAAAATAGCCAAATGTGTGTTCTGAACCAAAAGGGTTTACTTAGCTTTAGGGTCACTAATAACAGCAGAACAGTTAACAACAGAGACAGAACTATATCATAGAGATGTTACACTCCTCTCTTCTTCCTCAGAACTATATTACAACAGTTTGACTGCTTCCTTCTCCTCATTTGGCCTCCACAATATACCTTGGAGTTGGCAGCTTCTGTAGAAGCGGGCCCCTGAAACGGCAAGTGCTCCTGGCTCATGGGTCACTGGGCTAATGGATGTTCCTGTAGCTATCTTCCTCTTTTCTCTCAGTGACTGTCACTTACTGAAAGCTCTTTAACCCTTCTCTCCTTCCGAGATAGTGTGGGTGCTGGCTGATTAGACACAGTCGCAGAAGAATTCCTTTCCTCCAGAAACTTGTCCAAACCTTGTTTAAACCCAGCTACACTAACAGCTTTTACTATAATCCTCTGGTAACAAATTCCAGAGTTTGATTACACATTCAATGAAAAACTATTTCTCTTATTAGTCTTAAATGGGTTACACCGTAGCTTCATTGCATGTCCTCTAGTCTTTCTACTTTCTGATGGCGTAAACAATTGATCTGCGTTTACCCATTCCATTCCATTCATTAATTTATAGACTTCTATCATATCTCCCCTCAGGCGCCTCTTTTCCAGGTTGAAGAGCCCTAATCTTTTAAGCCTCTCCTCATAGGGGTATCCTTCCATCCCCTTTACCATTCTGGTGGCTCTTCTCTGTACCTTTTCTAATTCCGCTATATCCTTTTTAAGATACGGCAACCAGAATTGCACACAATATTCAAGGTGCAGTCGCACCATGGAACGATATATAGGCATTATAATATCCTTTGTTTTATTCTTCATTCTTTTCCTTATGATTCCTAGCATTCCATTTACCTTCTTGGCTGCTACTGCACACTGGGCGGAGGGTTTCAACATGTTATTCACGATGATGCCTACATTTATTTTCCTGGGTGGTGGCTCCTAATGTGGAACCTTGCATCGTGTAACCATAGTTTGGGTTGTTCTTTCCTAGATGCATAACTTTGCACTTGTCCACATTAAATTTCATCTGACATTTGAACCTCAAGTCTTCCAGTTTGTGAAGATCCTTTTGCAATGTTTCACAATCCTCTTGGGTTTTAATAACTTTGAATAATTGGAGACATATCAAAGTTCCTACCCACAACCAAAATCACCTGTTCTTTTTATCCCTTATAAAGGTTTGTAGCTGAGCGGCATAAAAAAGTATATGTCTGTCCCTGCCAAGCAATAACACACTTACAAGGGAATTTAAGATAAAATATAGCCCCCAGCTGTGCGATCTGCTGTTTCAATTCTAAAAACTGTCATCTCACGCACTTCAGTCTGACGAATGACATCCGGGAAGACATTAAGTTTATATCCACAGAATAACTCATGGAGCGGTGGGTACACCCCTAAACAAAGGCATGGGGAAGGGCGAGCTGCATGGCGCGGCAGGTGCACCTACTCTTGCCGCCTTGCTGGGCAGATTAGATGGATCATGCTGAACATAAGATATGCCATACTGGGTCAGACCAAGGTCCATCAAGCCCAGTATCCTGTTTCCAAAAGTGGCCAATCTAGGTCATACGTACCTAGCAGTTTCCCCAAAAGACACAGTTTCTGCAATGCTTGTACTAGGTCAAGCATTGATACCCTGGGTCCCTTCTTAATAATGGTTTATGGACCTTTCCTCCAGGAACTTGTCCAAACCTTTTTTAAATCCAGCTACACTAACAGCCTTTACTACATCCTCCGGTAACAAATTCCAGAGTTTGATTACACGTTGAGTGAAAAAATATTTTATTTTATTAGTCTTAAATCGTTTACCCTGTAGCTTCATTGCATGTCCCCTAGTCTTCCTATATTCTGATAATGTAAACAGTCGATCTACGTTTACCCATTCCACTCCGTTCATTAATTTATAGACTTCTATCATATCTCCCCTCAGCCGTCTCTTTTCCAGGTTAAAGAGCCCTAACCTTTTTAGCCTTTCTTCATAGGAGTATCCTTCCATCCCCTTTACCATTTTGGTGGCTCTTCTCTGAACCTTTTCTAATAACGCTATATCCTTTTTAAGATACGGCGACCAGAATTGCACACAATATTCAAGGTGCGGTCTCACCATGGAATGGTATAGAGGCATTATATCATCTTTTGTTTTATTTTCCATTCCTTTCCTTATGATACCTAGCATTCTATTTGCTCTCTTGGCTGCCGCTGCACACTGGGCCGAGGGTTTTAACATGTTATCCACAATGACGCCTAAATCTTTTTCCTGGGTGGTGGTTCCTAATGTGGAACCTTGCATCGTGTAACCATAGTTTGGGTTGTTCTTCCCTAGGTGCATAACTTTGCACTTGTCCACATTAAATTTCATCTGCCATTTTGATGCCCAGTCTTCCAATTTATCAAGATCCTCTTGCAATTTTCCACAATCCTCTTGGGTTTTAACAACTTTAAATAGTTTTGTGTCATCTACAAATTTGATAACCTCACTCGTTATTCCACTTTCCAGGTCATTTATGAATATGTCAAAAAGCAGCGGACCCAGCACATATCCCTGGGGTACACCACTATTCACCTTTCTCCATTGGGAAAATTGGCCATTTAGCCCAACCCTCTGCTTTCTATCCTTTCTGGTCTTTATCTGCCGTCATATACTATGTTACTATATGTTTAAAGAAAATAAAAAGAATCCAAAATTTAACAGGTTCCAAGTTCAGTGTAACAACTAAAGCACTCCATTTGGTAATAATATCAGCTGAGTCTTCTAGGAACACCAGCAAATCTTGGGTGCAAGGAATCTAAATTCCCTTCCCTCATACTAACCGCTCTAATCTTACTAGGAATGTAGTACAACTGTGTAACCTCAATTTCCTCTGTAAACTTAAGAATTTCCGGAAAATACTTAAGCAGAGTCTCACAGGAAAGAATACGAATAAGAGGAAAATTCAAAAATCTGGCTTGTGCCCTATTCTCCAAAGCCTCTAGTCTAGTGTGAGTCACCAGAGAAACTTTAATATGGCTAACTTTAGAAGTTACACAAGACTGAGTTTGGGAGTGGACCTGAGCCACTGACATTTGCAAACTAGAAACCTGTTTATCCAAATCAGATAACTTTTCAACAACACCATGTGTGAAAGTACATATTTTACCCCTCTATCATCTAATGGTCCAACTGTCTCTCTCACAGGTTTTTTGCTACGAATGTACTTGAAAACGATTTTCTAATGCGTTTTGACTTCCACAGCAAGCTTTTTCTCAAATTCCCTCTTTGCCTGCCTTACGGTTGCCTTGCATCTAACTTGCCCGTGCTTATGTCGTTTCCAGATTATGTTCGGGGGAGAAGTGATGTAAATCCCGCCTGCCTATGTTCATGCTAAGCAGCAGCAGTAGTATCACCACCATCGAGACACATTAAACTGCAAGTACGAAACAGGAGAGTTTCGTTCTAGCAGCTGTCGCCTGGGGTTCGGGGATCATTTTGAACTGGCAATGGGCGCTAGGGGCTCGAGAGAGTTTGCTGCAGCCGTTGCCGGCAGGCTGATTGATTGGCGTCCGTGCGTCCTGCTACTTGAAGCGAGACGTGCACAGGAAGCGGTTCCGTCACCGCGCGGAAGGGGAGGTGGAGAGGCGCGATGTCCGTGCTGAGGGGGCTCTCGGCGGCGCCTCTCCTTGCGGGCTTTCGCCGGCCGTCTCGTTGGAGGATGGAGCCGTCTGGAAGCAGCCGGAGCTTCTGCACAGCCCGCAGCCGCCCTCCGGACCCACCGCCGGCCGGTAGCGTCTTCGTTTTGGAGGGAGGTCGCTCGGCCCAGGCTTGTTTCGGGAAAGCAGCAGCGGCGGCGTCCGGGTGGGGTGGTTCCGGGGACTGGACGCTGCTGATTCCGGCCACCTGGCGTCCGAGGGACGTATTTTGCTATCTCCGATTCTGCGCGCAAGTGGAAGAAGCTGTAGCTGCCCCGCGCACCGATGTGCGGCTTAAAAACCCGAACCGGTTGAGGCTCTGCCCCCGGAAATCGGGCCACCGGCAGTTCTCTTAAGAGTTTGTTGTGGTTTAATATAGCACTTCCTCATTTGTTGCTGCTGTTCTGCAGAATAACGGGTCCGCGTAAAAAGCGGATCCTTTGGATCTAGGGACAATACCACCTTTAAATCAGATCCGGCTTTTCCCGACTTGGCCCTGGAGCTTTAAACGTGCCCCGCTGCTTCAGTGTCTGTGCGATCCGCTTCCCCGGGATCTAACGCTATCTAGCTGGCACTACACACTAGTTTTTCAGGCTATGGGTTTCTCCCTCCCTCCTAGGGTTACCAACTGGCTCCAGATGCACCCGACAGGCTTGATCCAGTCCTGTATTTACCCCTTGCATGCAGGGATTTGTAATCTTGCTTTTCTCATGGAGTGCAATGGAGAAATCGGAACTAATGGAGTAAACCCAGGACTGGATCAAGCCTGTGGGGCGCATCTGTAGCCAGTTGGCAACCCTACTCCCTACCCCGGGGACATCTAGGGGTCTGGATGCCATGGATCTTGGTAGTGGAGGGAGGAAGAATGGAGTCGATGCTCTGCAGCCGGAAAACCTCTGACTATGCAAACAGGAAATCTGAATCGGAGGGAGCGGAAGCGGGTGATGAAAGTACAGGGTCACAGACTGTGTTGTAATATCTTTGCCTCTGCTGCAGGTCCTCAAAGGGCTGCGAGGCAGCAGGAATAAGGGTTCGCCTAGGGCACTGGCCCTGTCCAGATTCTTGTTCTGATACTACTCACAAAAATCCAAGTCACTTATTCCCTATCACATTCTAATACAGTTCCCATTTTAAATGGAAGAGAACTTGTAAATACATGTAATGTCAGTCAGTCCAAAGTTTGTTTTTAAAAGGGAGCAATCAGACAACTCAGTTGAGAGGCTCTGATTATCATGAACCTCTTCTCCTGAAAGGCTAATGGACAATTTGGGTGGCCAGTATACAGCCACACATCTTAGTTTATTTATGCAGTTTTACCTTGTGTGAATTAAAATATGTGCAGGAGTAGATTTTATTGGGGCAAATCCAAATATCTCTCATCAGGGCCAGCTTAAGGGTTTCTGCTGTGGCAGTATTTTAAAAGAAGCAGCTTTGTTGCTCACTGCAGGCCACCTGCTTCAGCACACATGGCCTGCCACTTCTGACTCCCTTCCAACAGTAAGTTGCATCAGAGGGGGATCAGAAGCGGCAGGTCATGTGTGCTGAAGCGATGGCGCAAAGCCATCCACCCGGGTTGGCCGTCCAGCTTTCTTAGTGTATGGGCCAGCCCTTTCTCTCACCACCTACTAAAAAAGCCACAGATTGCGCATCTCCAACTATTTGGCTTTTTGCATAACTTGGAAACTTTTGTGTTTCACAGTGGGAAGCAGCCTTAGCGTGTACGGATGGTTTCCCATTTCCCCCTTGCCTCCAAAAAAGAGGGAATCCCATGACTGCTGGTTAGATCAGGGCACTCACAAACACAGTGGTGGAGCCAGAACTGATTAATTGGCAGGCCCAAGGTTAACATGACTGGGCACAAGGCAGTGCAGAGCTTGATACCCTCTCTAATTTGCCTCATTAGTCTGTATAGATACTGCTGACTGGATGGCCCTGACTCCAAAGTGGTGGAACCTTGGCCCACCTGGGCTATGGTACCCTCATTCACATTTTTTCAAAATTCATATGAAAAATGCCTTTTCTAGGTACTTCCTAAGCCAGTTTCAGTGGTGCGTTGAACAGCTAGATCAGTGGTTCTCAACCCAGCCCTCTGGGGGTTCCAGAGGATAATACTTTCAGGCTCGGGAGGATATGGGAGGGGGACTGTATCCAATGAGCGTTCATTTTTGACAGGGCTGTGCTACATCATAAGCCAGGGTAGCACTATTTTATTATCTCAGTCTACCGTATATTTTGCAAACTTGCATGTTCTCTAAGTCTGTGGGGTATGACTACTAAGCCGGGCTAATGGTAAACCTGTGCTTTCTGCAACTAGGTCCCATTGAATAATAGCCCGGTTAACTGTTAATCTGGTTTAGCAGACATACTCCCTATGTGTAGCTTCCTAATTTCTTTAACACTTGTATTTCCTGGCACAGGAAAACTCCAGAGAAGTGGAGGCAACAAAACGTCAGTTGTAAGTAAATTTATGCAGTTATATTTTGGGAAAAAAAGGAGAGCAAGAATTATATTGTAACATTACGTAAAGCCACACATTCAGAAAAAAGTCTGACACAATTTTTCAGATTGTTTTTGTTTTGGTTCAGTTTAAGAGTAAAAAGTATGTTGCATCTTTCAGGAACTATGTTGGTTTATAAAACTGTAATATTAATGCAGAAAAATGGGATATATATGTAATTATTTTGTTTTGTTATGATCAGGTTAAAAGGTAGTTGAATTCTGCAGTATTTCAGAAGTACTTGTCTTAAATCAGCAGTTCCCAAACTTGGGGTTACATCATCAGTAGATGAGGTCACAGAAACATGGCCATTTCCCCATCACATAGTAACATAGTATATGATGGCTGATAAAGTCCAGCATGGTCCATCTAGACTGCCCAGCAAGGTGGCAAGAGTAGGTGCACCCACCATTCTGTACAGGTCACCCCTCCCCACGCCTTTGTTTAGGGGTGTACCCACCGCTCTGTGCAGGTCACCTTACTTGTTGAGATATCAGAGACAGTTAAGTTTATTTTGAATTTATCCTGTTTCTATAAAGGATCCACTGTGTCTATCCCATGCCATTCCGAATTCTGTCACTGTATTCGTCCGCACACCTCCATCGAGAGGGCACTCCAAGCATCCACCACCCTTTCAGTAAAACAGTATTTCATGACGTTGCTTTTCAGTTTACCCACTTGCAGCTTCATGTTATGCCTTCTAGTTTTACAGCTTCCCCGTCTTTGGAAGAGGTTTGTTTGTCCATTAATGCTCTTTAAGTATTTAAAGTTCTGCATCATATCTCCCCTGTCCCTCCTTTCCTCTAAAGTATACATAGGTCTTGGAGTATCTTTTCATACGTCTTCTGGTGCAGGTTCCAAATCATTTTGGTGTTTGTTGGCACATAGCCATTTATTAGGGGGTGGAAAAAACATTGGAAAATATTTTGGCCTGATTTTTCTGGCCCGGGATCCATAAACAAGTGCAGTTGTATTGTGAGTCATGCCCCACCTACCAACTTCACTATCTGCTAGAGTCAGATCTGCTCCTTTGGTGCCTACGCCCATCATTGAAACCTCATTCGAAAGAGTGGCCATGGATCTGATAGGCCCCTGAGTGAACCACCTGAGGTAACAAGTATATTTTTGTCATACTGGACTATGCTACCCGATGTATGGAGGAATATGAAGACTTCTATGATCACAAATGCCCTCTGGGAAATATTTTCTAGGGTGGGAATACCCATTGAGATCCTCATAGATCGAGGAACACCCTTTGTATCCAGGGCGATGAAGCAAGTATGTAATTGGAGTTTAAGTTGCTGTGCACATCAGTATATCACCCACAAATAAGATGGCCTCTGAGTGATTCAATAAAACTCTGAAGCAGATGTTCAAAAATTGTGTACAGGAGGATGGGAAGAATTGGGACACTCTGCTACCCTATTTGATGTTTGCCATTGGCGAGGTACCTCCAAATTTCCACAGGGTTTTGCCTTTTTAACTGCTCTTTAGAAGACAGCCAAGAGGCATATTGGATGTAGTGAGGAAAAACTGGGAAGAAGAACCTAGTCCTGGACGTAATTTGGTGGAGTATATAATATAAATGCAAGACCGGCTGAAGAGACTTATGGTTGCAGCGGCTGGGAGATGGACGGTTGAAGGAGTAGCTCCCGCCCAACACAAAAACGAAATGACAAAATAGCAAGAACAGTGAACCTGTTTAAAAACAAAAGTGGGAAGAAAGTAATAATTATACAATCGCAGCAAAAGTCACTGTGACCTATGTGAGCGTTCATAAGACCTTGTCCCTACCTGGGTAAGCTTCCTGTTAAACTGGAAAGCCATGTCTGTAGGCACATGTTGCACACGGACACAAGGGACCCTGTGCTGACTGCTGCCGCCTTCCTGCTTTAGATGAGTGGAGGGTGGGGAAGGAGGCTGGAGATCTGCCAGTTTGATTTCATCATCATCTGGGGCCATGTGAATTTTCAGTTGTTAACATGGGCTATATGGGATAAAGGTTTAAAAAGCATTGCCTTAATCTTTCCCCACACTTTCATACATAGATTGTCTGGAGGGATACTTTTTAAAGAATTCTTTAAGCTGCACTTTCACTGTTCTCTGGAACGCCTGGAAGCAGCATAAAATTTAGTTGGCCCATGTCATGTGGGTGTGATGTGATATACGCAGATGACATCCTCCTATATATGCCTTTCTCCACAGTTCATATGGACCTTTCCCCGCTAGCTAAATGTTTTGATGCAGTATCCGAATGGCTTCAATCCCAGAACCTCCGAATTCAACACAAAAAGACCGAGGTTCTCTTCATCACCAGGGACCCACTTTTCACCCCCCCACCCCATATAAAGGTGAAAGAAGCTGAGCTCCAATCAAAACCTTCCATTCGCTACCTTGGAGTCACTTTTGACCAACGCATGGATCTGAAACTACACATAACCAACGTAGTCAGAGCAATCTACCTCAAGATCCGGACTCTTCGACATCTTCGCCCTCTGCTTGATCCTGATGACTTCAGAACTATATTTCAAGCCTTAACCTTACCACACCTTGACTATGCCAATGCCATTCTCCAAGGCCTCCCACACTCCACATTAAACCCTCTGCAACTCGCCATGAATACCGCTGCTAGAGTCCTCTACGGAGCATCAAGAAGGGACCATATAACACCCATCCTAGAGCAACTCCACTGGCTCCCCATACATGGCAGAATATTATTCAAAACATTACTCCTAACTTTCAAGGCCACTAAAAGCATCACCTCCTCCTCTCTAATAGACTTCATTCAGGCCGTCCCACCCAACAGATCCAGGAGAACGATATCAACAAATACTCTAATCATCCCTAAAGCAGCGACAAAATGCCTATCAGTGACATCTAACAGGGCCTTCAGATTCTATGCCCCTAAGTACTGGAACGCTCTACCCCCAGAGATTCGTGCTATCAATGATCTATCCCTTTTCAGAAAGGCACTCAAATCCCACCTCTTCCCCCAATATTACTTGACCAACTAACCAATCTTAATCACTACCCAAACTAAGAACAAATCCTGTAATGTATACTTGTAAATACTCTTGTAAATACTCTTGTAAATAGTTGCAGTAATGACGTCCCATGTTTTATTCCAAGTTCTCTGACCTTGTTCTCTGTAAAACCTAACAGTTTGTTGTTATGGTATGTTGTTATATTGTGAACCGCGCTGATTCTGAATAGAGCGGTATATAAGAGCCTGTAATAAAAAATAAATAAATAAATAAAAAATAAATAAATAAATTAATTGACATCTCAGGCTGCATGGACCAGATGGATCTAATAAATATGAGCCAGTCTGTGCTGATTTTTAAAATGTTTCTAGAGATTTAAAGAAATTGCAGGAAGGCTGACTAAAGAGGGTAAACAATGTAACTGAATTAGGGAGGAGTGGCCTAGTGGTCGGGACAAGTTACCTCAGGCCGGAGGGCAGGGATTCAATTCCCGCTCAGGGACAGCAACTTTGGGCCAGAGAGACTGGGGTCTCTAGTCCTACAGGTGCTTCTTGTGGCCTTGGGCAAGCCACTTAACCCTCCATTGCCTCAGGTACGCATAGATTGGGGGAAAGGGAATATATACAGTACCTGATTATAAACTGCCTAGAATGCGTTAGTACAGACGGGCGGTATATAAATGCCTCAAATAATAACAATAAATAAATATTGAGTGATTATAATAATTTCTTTACTAGTGATTATACTGCTTAGGACATGGGTTCTAGCTTTCAATTAACAAACTTTCTGTTGAAGAATGTACTTGAGTTAGGTTTCTCCTTTTCTGTTACTCACAGAATAATTAGTACATAAAACGTAGATGCTTCCTTAGTTTTAAGTTTCTGTTTATATTATTTAATTGAATAATTTTGAGGAGAGGACTGAATGGGGATCCGAATCATGCTCCCATTCTATCATTATATTTTGTGCATATACGTGTTAATGGTGGTTTTTACATATTGTCTAGCAGAACAAGCAATGGTGAATACTCTTCTCTTTGCAGATCTGCATAGAAGGCAACATTGCCAGTGGGAAAACAACTTGCCTGGACTATTTTACGAAAACTACCAACATTGAGGTACAGGATTTGAATTATCATATCTGGGATACTGTCCATTGACCTGAGTTGGCCATGCTTGGATAAAGGATGTTGGTATTGATGGACCACTGCTCTGACCCAGCATGGTACTTCTGATGTTTGGCCAGGAGCAGGGTATGGAAAGGACAGTGACATAAGATCCTCTTGGTGTTAGCCAGCTTTTTGGTGAGACAAGGCATGGAATGGGAATTTGCTTTTCGTGAAAGGTTCTTGTAAATTTGGATGAAAATGTCTAAAAGGTGCTAGTTCTAGACCTCAAGTAAGTCTAGAGCAGGGGTACTCATTCCAGGCTTTAGGATACACCTAGCCAGTCAGGTTTTCAGGATAACCACAATGAATATGCATCAGAGAGTGTTGCATGCACTGCCTCTATTATATGAAAATCTCTCTCATGCATATTCATAGGGTTTATGCTGAAAACCTGACTGACTAGGTGTGTCCCGAGAACTGGGTTGAGGACCCCAAATGGAGTCATATCATCGGTGGATGAGGATACAGCTCTCCCTACCTCTGGACCTCCACTGTGATCTGTCAATGTTCTCATGCCCTTTTCTCTAATCCTGTGTGGGCTTCTTGGTAGACTGGAAATCTGTGACTACACGGTGAACCACAGGGTCTTGTGCTAAGTACTGCTGCTGCCTTTATGCTTTGGATAAGTGTTTGGGGGAGGGGGAGTAGAGGCCCTCTATTTTGTTTTCTTCATCTGGGGGTCACATGAATTTTTAATTCTCCAGGACCAAGCAGGAAGTCAGTCCTCACATATGGGTGACGTCGGCGCCGACGGAGCCCCCGTGCAGAGCATTTCCCCAACTTTGAAAGAAAGCCTTTGGGAATGCAGCGCGCCTGCGCGGTCCCCTTCCCGCCCAAGGGTGCCATCTTGCTCAGTCTTTCTTTTTCCGCGGAGCCCGACGGATGTGAGTTCGTGTCACCTGGAAAAAGTTGATTTTTTTTCTGCGATGTTCGCGTTATATTATCCGGTTCGATGCTGGTTCCACTTCCCGTCTGGGCTTGGTACACCAGTATCTAGTCCAGACTTGTGTTTTTCGTTTTTTGTCCTTCGTGACTAGCGTCCGCGCTCTTTTTGTGTTTTCACTGGTAGCCCGGTCTTTTGACCTTGCAGGGGCCCTTTTTCCCCTGATAGCTGCCAGCGGGTTCAAAAAGTTTGATTGGTGCAGGAAACGTATGTCTCTCACCGACACACATGACTGCTGCCTCCGATGCCTCGGGCCTGACCATGACCCGCTGGCCTGTGTCCCGTGCGGCAAAATGTCGTCGAAGGCGCTTCGGAGCCGTCAGCATTAATGTGAGAGAATTTTCTCTGACTCAGCGTCCGGCTGGGCCCGGACTTCGTCAGAGGCCTCGACATCTCGGGAGTGTGACCCCGAGCGCCGTCGGGGTTCCTCTGAAAAGGGAGTCTCTCTCCCGGGAGCACCGAAGGAAGAAGCACTCGCGAGAGTGGCATCAGTGGAGGCTCCTGTTTCCTTGAGGGCCAGGTCGCGTAGCCCTGACCGCCGCCCCGGGCTCTCGGAGTCAGAGAGGCCTTCCAAGCTACCATGTGTGGAGCCAGAGTCCCCGAGTCACGTAAGTGCAGTTGTCCTTGTAGACTCTCCTCCGGGGGAGCCGCCATCGGGGCCCGAGTCGGGGGCTGCTGAGTCTCCTGAGCTTGGACTCAGGTTGACAGCCTTGGAGAGCAGCTTGACTGCCTTCATGGAACAGCAGCGGGTGCTGATCGCCGGTCTGACCGGTGCATCTGCCCCGACCACCGGGACCTCGACGTCTAAGTCGTCCTCGGAGACCGAGCCGATACTCGAGTCAATGAAATCTCGAGTCAATCCTCGGTCAAGGTCCCCCTCGACCTCCCGTGCGGGGCCGAGGTCATCGACGCCAATACCCTCGGCGTCGGGGCAGGTGGCACCGAGGCCCACACGGCCGGAGCCACTTGATTCCTCCTCTGAGGAGTCGGAGTGGGAGACGGAGGACAAGGAGTCCCCGGACACCTTCCAGACCCGGTGCGTCCCTTCGGACTCACCTGAGTCCAAGCCTCGGAGATGGTCCCCCCGGAGGATACCCGGTTCTTGGACTTCGTGAGGAACATGGCCAAGGCCTTGGCCTTCCCTGCGGATGCCGAGGAGGAGCCTCGAGCCGAAGAGCTCGATGCCCTCCAGTATGATTTTCCTTCGAAGGAAGCCTTAATTGTACCGGTTCCTCCGATGCTCGAACGGCTGCTCTTCCATATGTGGGAGGCACCAGCCTTGATGCCGGTTCTTAGCAAATGGGTCAATTCCATTTATCGAGTCCGTAAGAGCCCTGGGTTCTAAAAGGCGCAGCTACCACACCACTCCATGGTTGTGGAATCGGCCATGCACCGTCTGAAGAGTCAGAAGATGCACTCCTCGGTGCCCCCCCGGCCGGGAGGCCCGGAACCTGGATGCCCTCAACCTGGATGCCCTCGGTAGAAAGTGCTTCCAGGGCTCTATGCTGTCTTGCCGTGTCCAGACTTACCAGCTGTACATGGGCATGTACCTACGAGACCTGGCAAAGGAGATTGCCAGGTTCTCAGCTGGCCTCTCCGAGGAACCTTTGCAGAGGTTCAAATCTTTGTCAACAAGGATTCGAGAGTGCTCGAAGTTTCTCTCGAGCAGCCTATGATGGCTTCGCGGCTTCAGCCCGGGTAGCCGTGGCCGGCATTGGTGCACACTGTCAAGCCTGGCTACAGTCATCAGATCTGGAGCGATGGGTGCAGGACAAGTTGGTCGATGTCCCTTGCCAAGCCCATGACTGAAAAGGCTGCGGAAATCGAGACTGAGACTCTCACCAGGACAAGGCTGTCCAGGAAGACTTCTGCCCCTTCTCAGAAAAAGAAGGGCTCAGGGAAGAAGCCCCTTTTCCTGAGGAAGGGTGCTGCTTACAAATCCTACCCTCAATATCAAGCCTCTCGCTCCCCAACAGGGCCAGCAGGCCAAGGGGCAGGGGCATGGGTCCTGTAGGCAGAAGACCCCCAAGCCGCCAGCTCCGGCTCCTGCACAGCAGGGAGTGGGGTTTTGACTCCCACAGCATAGCCTCTTCACAGCTGGCTCCATTCAGCACAGGAGGTCGGCTGATCCTGTATGCCTACAGGTGGCCAGCCATCACAGGGGATACCTGGGTCCTCAGCATAGTCCAAAAGGGCTACCTGCTCCACTTCTACCATATACCCACCTCCTACTTTCCAGGGGAGCCTCCAAGACTCCCTCTGCACAGAGACCTCCTCCTTCAGGAGTTGGCAAGTCTTCTAAAGAAACAGGCGGTGGAACCGGTGCCTCACCACCTGAAAGGGCAAGGCTTTTACTCCAGGTACTTTCTGGTACCAAAAAGGACAGGAGGCCTCCGGCCTATCCTAGACTTGCGAAACCTAAACAAGTTTCTGGAGAGGAAAAAGTTCAAGATGGGATACTGCTACCCTACCTCCAGCAGGGAGATCAGGTCTAAGGAGCATAGCCAAAGGATGCTTATACTCACATTCTCATCCATCCAGACCACAGACAATATCTCAGATTTGTGGTGGGAGGAAACCATTTCCAGTACAAAGTACTTCCCTTTGGCCTAACTTCTGCCCCCAGGGTTTTCACCAAATGCCTGGCGGTGGTGGCTGCCTATCTCAGAAATTAAGGAATTTTTGTCTTCCCATACCTGGACGACTGGCTCATCAGAAGTCAGTCTCTCCAGGAGGCCAGACAAGCCACTCTTCGCACTGTCTCTCTTCTTCAGCATCTGGGCTTTGTCATAAACTACGCAAAGTCCAATTTGCTCCCCTCACAGAACCTAGAGTTTATAGGGGCAAGATTAGAACCCTGCAGGCAAGAGCTTATTTGCCCGAGGACAGGGCCCACAGGCTAATGGACTTGGCCAACCAGTTCCAAAGCAATTCTCAGGTCTCCGCCAGACATTTCCTGTGGCTCCTGGGCCACATGGCATCCACGGTACATGTGACCCCGAATGCCCGTCTGCACATGCGGGCGGCTCAGTGGTGCCTCATAGCTCAGTGGACGCAAGCCATAGGCGACCTCTGAGACAAAGTAAAGGTGTCCAAACCACTCTTGGACTCCTTGCAGTGGTGGCTACATCTCCCAAACCTTCTCGGGGGTGCTGACGACAGATGCTTCCTTAATGGGCTGGGGTGCACATTGCCAGGGCACGTGCACTCAAGGCCTCTGGTCTCCTCAGGAGGCCACACAGCAGATCAATCTTTTGGAGCTGTAAGCAATCCGCTTGGCTCTACATACTTTTTCTCATGCCCTCTCTCACCAGTCTCTTAGTTCAGACAGACAATCAGGTAGCAATGTTCTATGTGAACAAGCAAGGGGGCAGAGGGTCCAGACTCCTATGTCAGGAGGTGCAGACCCTTTGCTCCTTTGCAGTCAAACAAGGCATGTTTCTAAAAACAGTGTATCTACCTGGTCAGGAGAACTTCTTGGCAGACAAACTAAGCAGGATTCTCCAGCCTCATGAATGGCAGTTGAATCCACTGGTGGTTCAGCAGATCTTTCTACGATGGTGACTACCATCCATCGATCTCTTCGCAAGTCCACTGAACCGTCAGCTGCCCAGGTTTTGCTCCAGACAGCCGCATCCCCTGAGAATGGCAGCAGATGCGTTTCTGATGTCTTGGTCTACAGGCTTCCTGTATGTGTTTCCTCCCACGCCCTTGGTGACCCAAACTCTGTTCAAGATTCTACGGGACAAGGCCTCGGTGATTCTGGTAGCCCCCAGATGGTCGAGGCAACCGTGGTTTCCACTTCTGCAGTTGGCAGTGGAAACTCCATTCCCTCTGGGGTTGCAACCTGATCTCCTGTCTCGGGGCTCCCTTCTGCACCCCAATCTCAGATCCCTCAATCTGATGACCTGGCTGCTGAAAGGATAGTGCTAGCTCCCTTGCTTCTACCTAGGGAAGTTGAGGAGGTGGTCTTGGCCTCGAGGAGGCAATCCACCAGAAAGTCCTATGCACTCAAGTGGCGCAGATTCTCGGTGTAGTTTGCTCAGCACACTGAAGATCCTTTCTCCTGCCTGGTGCCAGTAGTGCTACAATACCTACTTCACCTGTCAGACCTAGGCCGTAAGTCCAACTCTGTTCGGGTCCACCTCAGTGCTCTTTCAGCACACCACTCACCGGTGGAGGGACAGTCGCTGTCGGTTCACCCCTTGGTGTCCTGCTTCCTCAGAGGCCTGCTTTTGCTCAAGTCTCCGATTCGTCCACCTGCCACTGAGTGGGACTTGAACGTGGTCTTGCAACAACTTACTCGGCCACTGTTTGAGCCGATGGCTACTTGCCAATTACGCTTCCTTTCTTGGAAGACTCTCTTCTTGGTAGCTCTTACCTCGGCTAGGCGTGTGAGTGAACGACAAGCTCTGGTTTCTGATACACCGTACACACGGTTCTATAGGAACAGGGTGGTCCTTCAGACTCATCCAAAGTTACTTCCAAAAGTGGTCTCATCTTTCCACCTCAGCCAGGAGGTGGTTCTTCCAACCTTCTTTCCCAGGCCGCATACCAGACGGGCTGAGATAGTCTTGCATACTCTGGCCTGTAAGAGGGCGTTGTCCTTTTACATTGAACGAACGCGGGGTCATCGAAGGGCTACTCAGCTCTTTGTCTCCTTTGACCCTAATAAATTGGGGTTACCTATCTCCAAGTGTACGTTGTCCACTTGGGTAGCAGATTGTATCGCCTGGGCGTACAAGGCAGCCGACCTCCCCTTGTAGGGTCAAGTCACAGCCCACCGTGTCAGGGCGAAAGCTGCGTCAGTAGCCCATCTCCGCTCTGTTCCATTGGCAGACATCTGCCGGGCCGCTATTTGGTCTTCAAGCCAGACTTGCAGTCCACTACTGCTTCGAGAGAGAGTCCCGAAGGGACAGTGCTTTCGGACAGGCAGTACTCTGTAATCTCTTTGAGGTTTACGCAACTCCTAACCTCCGGCCCTTGTGTTAGGCTACTGTACGGGGGGTTCTCAGAGGATATTCTTTTCACTGATCCTGAGGCTCTTGAGAGGGAGCCATTTTTTTTAGCTTTGTGTTCCCGGTAGCCTAGAGCTGGGGAGTCCCATATGTGAGGACTGACTTCCTGCTTGGTCCTGGAGAAAGAGTAGTTACTCATCTGTAACAGGTGTTCTCCAGGAGCAGCAGGAATCAGTCCTCACGACCCTTCCTCCTCCCCTGGAGTTGCAGTCATATCCTTTATTTTGATTTTTGCTGTCTTGCTATGTCATCAGACTGAACAAGATGGCACCCTTGGGCGGGAAGGGGACCGTGCAGGCGCGCTGCATTCCCAAAGGCTTTCTTTGAAAGATGGGGAAATGCTCTGCACTGGGGCTCTGTCGGCGCTGACGTCACCCATATATGAGGACTGATTTCCTGCTGCTACTCTTTCTTAAAATGGGGTCATAGTGGATAAAAGTTTGGGAAGCACTGGTCTTGAGGCAGCAAAATCATGGATTAGTCAAGAGGGTGAGGCTCGTTTGGGTTAAGCTTTAAGTCATTACCTTTCTTCGGCTGCAGTTTTCTTTTAGTACTAAAGAGGCTCAGTAAATGATCAGTAGTACGCATGTACAGTTGGACTTTGAAAGGACTGACAGTAAAGGGTGTAGTTTTTATCTTGAAGGTATTTCCCTGGACCCCTTCTTAGCAAAAGTTATCCTTCTATGTTTGATGTTCCATAATAGAAAAAAGTTAAGAATACGGCCCCCTAGTGACTGTCCAAAAACACACATTTCAGTGTATGTGAGAAGATTGCATTCAGAACTCTGTGCTCTCCAATATTTTATTTAATTAATGCATCCTAAAATCAGCACCTGCCACTGCAGGACAGCCCAGTGTGTTTCCTTGGTGACTTCTTAACTGGGAATGTGCAGTACCACTGACATGAACTGAGAGACATGTTTGTTCTACAGTGGCACTGGTTGCTTTTGTACTGCTGTACTAGGGTAAGCGACTGGGAAAGGACCTGAGTGCACTGTTATGACTTCTATCTTGAAGGTTCCTCAGTAATGGGTAGCAATTGCCTCGCTGAGGTAAGGCAGTTTTTAACCTTGTGAGCTTTCCAAGTCCTTGTGACATTTGGCTACCTACATTGCTGAAGGAACTGTGTGGTCTTGAAGACTTGCAGAAAGGTGTGAGGGCCTGCTTAGGACTTGTATGTAAAAAGCTCATTGATGTGATCACCCAGTATAGTGACTGACTGTACAAGCGCTGCACAGCAGTAAACCAACAGCATTGTGACTTGTTTCTTGCACAGTCCTGTGGGTAATGAATGCATGTGGTAAATACTTTCTTCCAAAGTAGAATAATGGGTCCATTTGGTTGGGGTATTTTTCTGTTTAACCATTCACATAGTTCCTGGAAAATAACCATGTAAAATCATCAGTGAGTCCCATTCTTTTCTGTTTAATAGTTACTCATTATATCTGTCTTATTACTGTTCGTTAGCGAGTATGGGGGTGTGAATTGGTAGCTACTGGATTCTTAGGTAGCAGTCCTCCTGCCAGCCTATTTGCTTGAGGATTTCTGCTTTTGCCTGTTCTGTTGTTGCTGAGTATTAATGGTCCCGCATCCGGAGTCTTGCTTCTCAGAATAAACATTTTTTCACAATGAGTTTTGCCACATCTGGATTTAAACAACAAACTAAACAATTGGTTCAGTCTAACTAATAATGTTGGTTCTCTAAGGTTATAGAGGAACCTGTGGCGAAATGGAGAAACATTCGAGGCCATAATCCCTTGGTAAGTCATTTAAATTAGTATGTTAATTCCAGCATTTCCCTGTTAATAGTAAGGAGTCAGGCCTGCTTTTTTAGGAATCCCTCCCACTTGGCACAAGTCGCTCTTCAGTCAGAAGGCTGAAGTCTGTACTTGGCTATGCAAATTCACCAGAGGAGCAGTGTGTCTCGCTAGCATAAGCAGGGCTTGCTATTAGCAGACCATGCCGAAACAAAATTAGTTGACCTGTAATCATAAATTCTTTTTGCAGTGAAGAGTTATGTCTAGGGCAGAGCTTGCTGCACTTTTCTCTATCGCTGGTCTAGCAAAATAGCAAATTCATGTTGTCCAGCAGACAAGAATCCTTTTTAATGTCTTCCAGAGACTGTATGGTATCAACTTATTGAACTGTAGCAGCTCTGGGAAGGAAAGATTCAGACTTGTAGATGTTGCTTTTCCTGCATGCTGAATGCCTGCCTGCCCAGATGTCAGATTTTGAAACATGTTCCTTCCTCAGGGTTTAATGTATCAGGACCCTGCTCGTTGGGGAATAACTTTACAGACCTACGTTCAGCTCACCATGCTGGAGAGGCACACCAGGACAAGCGTAAGGTTTTTTTTTGTCTTTTGCCTTAACCTTGATTTTGCCCTAGTTTGGTAGAGGAAAGAGACTTTACAAAAAATTGCATTGATTTATTCAGCCAGGGAGACACGGGTTCATGCAGAGGCCGAAAAATCTTATCCTGGGCACCCACGAAGTAGTTGAGTTGGGGATTAAACTATTAAGTACAACCTTGTTATTAATTATGATAGTCTAACCCTCACTATAGTACTGGACTTTAATCTAAAACGAAAACACTAATCAAAGGACTATAGAAGCTGTCTTACTGGGTCAGAGTAAATGTCTGAATTTACAGGTTCCTTCTATATTATATGAGGTACAGTACATCCTCCTTTTTGTTTTCTTTGATTCTATCTAAACTGTACTAACATTGCACTAGCCAACTCTGGACATCTGTAATTTTAGCCATTACTAGAACTATGTAGGGGCAGCCAAGATAACATTAGATCTCAGAAGCCTACAATATAAAGGGCCAGTAATGAAGTTAGAATTAAACAAAGGTTGCAGAGACACCAGATTGACATGAAGGATTTCCATAAAGTTTACCTAAAAAAGCTGGCTTCTCTTGACAGATTCTAATCTCGGAAGTATGCATTAAATATTAGAAAGTCCATAAACAGAGTTGAAACTGGGGTTTTTTTTGGCCTTCATTTTTCCTCCTTTGGGCTTCTGACTCAGTTAGATTTAACCTCTCTTGGGCTACAGCACCATGAACCTTCATAATTATCTGGGTCCTCCCTCCTTCCCCTTCATTTTGTGTCCCTCTCCCAATTTACTTAGCCCAGTCATTGCAGTGATCTTCCTCTGTCAAAACTACATCGAGACCTGAGTTGTGGATCCCAAGTCCAGCCACTAGGTGTCATTGTAATTCACTGATTAGGATGTCTTTCAACTGGAAATCAAATCCAGAGCCTGCCACACTGGGCTGCTTGAGACAGAATGATTTTAAACCATTTTGGGCTAATTTGTATTTCAACATATGTGGCTCATGTCTGCTTTAATGAGTTACCACTTTCAAGGCAGAATGGCAAATTAACCCTTTGGTGACTGTATTCTAAGAGTTTCCGTGTGTTAGTTTGGTTGGGTTGTATGGGGTTTGTTTTGACTGTTTTTTCTTTAGGTATTGTAACATGTTATTGCGCTCTTCAAAGCCATTATTCAAAGGTTTCTCTGGGTGACTCCAGTCACACTTTGGGTTGGCTGAATAAAATCTAGCCATTGCCAGAGAAGAGTTTTGAGGTGTTCTAGTGGCACAGCCTGAGTTTAGCTGGTTAAATTTAGCCAGACAACTGTGTTTACCAGCAAAGGCTGTCCTAAAGCTAAGTGGGTGTCTTCATCCTTTAACAGTATTCAGCGACACTTGAGTGCTGTTGACTATCCAGGCAAAGCTAACTGAATAAACATGTCCAGTTAAATTTTTGTCCTTTGCCACAGCAGTGAATGCTGACCCTTTGCATTTGCAACTTGCCATGAGTTCATTGTTACGGGAAGGCAAGAAATAAATGATTTAAGTAGATTGAATACCTAGATCAAAAGATAAGGAGCACTTACAGTTAGTGCTAGTGCACTGTCTTTCCTTGGTCTAAGAGAGGGTTGTTGTCCTCTGCCCCTGTTGCATTATCAATGCAGCTTCCTTCAATACGGAAAATAAAGTGCGTATATGGGGAGGAAGGTAGTAAGCAATCCCTGTTGTGATTGACATAGAACACGTACTGGTAATACAGCAATGTGTGCTGTTGAGTTTATGCTGACTCTTAGCAACCCCGCAGCCCCTGGGTTTTCTTAGCAAGGTGTGACCAGAAGTAGATTGCCAAGTCAAGGCAATGGAGGGTAAAGTGACTTGCCCACAGTCACAAAGAGTGCCAGTGGGAACTGAATCCTGGTCACCAGTCCATTGCTCTAACCTGTAGGCTATTCTTCCTCTTTACACATACTAGTGCTGCCTTTTATATAGAGGACACCGAAAGAAGCAAGATTCCAAGAATACAACCCGCCCCCATATATTTTACACATTTATTTGACTTATATACTGCATTTCCAGTGATAAAGGCGGTTTACAGAAAATATAACGTAACATTACAGAAACATGTTATATCATAAACCTTCAACATTTTAACATTCAGTCATGTAACTGAATTTAAAAGATTAATACTCAGTGCATTCTAGGGCTCTGCTTCAAAAAGTTTAAAAATCCTAAACTTGACCATCAGGAATGCCTCTTGCAACCACTTTGCTTGTCTTTGCACATCATTTATCCCAACCCAAGGGATAACACCATTTTCAGAATATAATTCACCATTAAAGTGACCAGAGATACATGTCACCAGGCGGGCTGAGCTAGTCTTGGTTTTAATGGTGGCTGTGCATAATTAATATCCCATTATCTGGCTGGCAGAATATCAGAGAGAGCTGTTGAGAGCCAGGTTGAATTCTCCCTCACACTGTATGTTGTGATATCAAGCAAGTCGCTTAAGTTGCCACCTTCTCCTAGTGCATAAGCTCTTCTTGGTAGGGAGATTGTTCCAGGTGTTGGTGCTATTGATTTAATTCTGTAATCTATCTCCTCATTCCACCGCTGTTGTGACAGGGAGGGAATTTACTCAGATGAAAAGCTGGTCTGAAAATGTTAACAACACATGAAGAGGAGATGTTCCCCGGGAGTGGGAGCGTGAGGGGCAGGGACATTTCCCAAAGTGAAAGTTCCCATGTACTTTGCCATATTGGTGGCAGTTGAAAATTACCCTCTAAAAATATTAAGATAATGAGAAAAGAAGATCTCACACAAAGCTGGCTGCTGCCAAGATGGCAGTCTGTAAATGTTTTAAAGCACCTCTTAATTAACAATAGAGGGGCAGAGTGTACATCCCTTGTGGCTTTACAATGACCAAGATTGTGTTAAGCTTATTCTTGAAGGTATAGCAGTAATTCAGATATCCATGCAAACATCTGCTCTGTTCAAATACTCCAGTGTCTCTGCATAACAGTATGAAATGGATGCACCATTAAGAGGCAGAAGTAGCCTTTTCCTATAAAGTTATTTCCTCTGTATTTTCAACTTCTGTCCTAAGACCTTTACTATTGAACCTTGCCGGGGATGTGTGCCAGGACTGTGGGGCCCCTAGTAGGGTCTAGTGGGATCAGAGTCAAGGGCACCCAAAGATGCAGCTGCTGATTGCAGACATAGGGCTGATGGTGTTTGTGCTGTCTCCCCACGGTGAACTGTTTTCACCATAGCTGTGGTGCTTGGACTGGCTGTGCCAAAATGTTGCTCTAAACTAGAGGTTCTTAAGCGCTTTGGTTATGTGGACCCTAAATTAACCTTCAAAAAGTCCAGGGACCCCATTTTATCCCCAGCACCCTTCTCAGACCCCCTTTCCTCAGTGCCAAGCCTGTCTGTGCTAGCTCTTTATCTCCCTTTCTCTTCCTGACTTCACCAGTGTGTGTGTGTCTTCCACCATCCTCTTTCCACTAGTCTTTCTCTTTTTTTTCTCTGTCCTGTGGACCTCCTGCAATTGTCTCATGGAGCCCTAGGGATCCATAGACTATTGCTCTAAACTGTCTTCCCAGGAGAGACAAAATTAGCTGCCCTAGCTAATATGCAATAACAGCTAGAGATGCACATTTAGTTTGTTAGTGTACCTTAAAAGAATTCTGCATCCTAAATCGACTTAATCTGGTAAAGGGTTTTTTTTAATTAAATGTGTAAAACAAACTGAAAAAAAGATTTAAAAAATGGGGGGGGGGGGGGGAAGAAGTTGGGGAGGTGAAATGAACTTAAAGGTTTTGCCCTTTTGGACATCCTTACTAACAACCCAGGTGTTCTAAAGATCAACTTCTAGTTAGGGAGGTGTTCCAAGGAAACAAACTATTGAAACCAGTGATTGTCTCCTTATATTTTTTAGCTTTCTCCGGTGAGAATGATGGAGCGGTCCATCCATAGTGCAAAGTACATCTTTGTGGAGAACTTGTATCAAAGGTATATAATTTGCTACCTAAAACCTGATGTAATTGGTTAATTTTAACAGGATGTGGACTGGGTTGGATGTAAATGAAATCCCACAGAGCAGTTGGGTGGAGATGCTGCCTTTTGATAACTCTTCCGACAGCACAATTATTCATTGGTTTAAGCTTCTTCCTCTAGGAGGTGTAGTTTTTGGTATGTTTTCCTGGTACTCTTTTCCTGTCTGAAACATAATTTGCCTTGTACTTTTCGTGAGTCTACAAGATTACCAGTTCTCTGGGGCTCTTTGTGTATGTATGTGCGCATGCACTCCCTCCAAAAACACAGATGTGACCACACATGTACACGCACAAGCTCCTGACATGCATACACGTGGAGCACTGCACACACAGCCAAGACTCTCGCTCCCCTCTCCCCCACCCAAACACACGCAGCCAATACATGCTTGCACACACTCTGATACCCCACCCTCCCATCTCCATAGATAAACTCGCCCGTGGAAATAGATGTGCATATCATTCCCTGATTAACAGGTAAATGTGTGTCTCTCACACACACTGGGGGTAATTTAGTAGTGAGCACTTTCCATGCCGACTTTCGACAGTACATGCATCAGGCCGGCCACATGTATTTTCACTGTGCCCATCACATGGGTGAAGTGCAAATTTAGATCTGTTAATTTATAAAAAAAGCTAGAATTTACGCTTGTTCTCATACAATCTAGGCATGGGTATACTTAGTCTATATAGTTTACCTTTAATCCCAAGTTCAAAAACCCCTGTTATTTGTAAAATGCATTACAGTTCTCTGTATGTATATATTTGTTCCATGTAAACCGCGCTGATGACAATAGTGCGGTATATAAGAGATGTTAAATAAATAAATAAATAAATAAATAGTGCATGAATTACACTGGACTTTGCCCTCACTATGTCCATACCCCCACCTACACATATCCTTTGCTTAATCTACTAGGACACATGCCACCATGTCTATCTCAGTAGCATTCCTCCTCCTCCAAAAAATGACATATCTGATTCTGTGAATGAAAGAAAAAGGAAACACACCGTTACGCCACATGGAGTGCAGTTTTCAACTTGTTTTTATCATACTCATCTAAAAAAAATCAGAAATACTGTATATCCAATCATGTTTATCAAAAAAGTTGATTTCTAAGTAAACTTTAATCTTGCTGGACATCATTTCTACTTGAATAGTGTTTGTCCTCTGAGGGCCCAGAGGTTGACAACCCCCCACCCCCTGCCTTTGTTAGGAACATACTCGGGGCCATTCTCAGTAGGCATCGAGTTGTGCTGGGACTTGGCCAGCTTCATAGAGTATCTCTTGCTCATTGAGGTGGGGGGGAATGTTTTGAAGACCTAGTTCCTCCTCGTCTCTCCGGGCCAGTCCAGGAAACTGTAGGGTTGTCAACCTTCTCCAGCAGCTGAGGACTGAATGATCAAAGTCTTGCTGACAAGCTACCCAGCCCCCCCTTGTGTGAGAGGCTCAGTCTTTCAGTCCTCAGCAGCTGGATAGGACCTAGTCTGACAGCCTCCCGGTGAGGCAAGGAGGAAAGTTGAGATAGTGTTCAGCACTTAAAGAAAATACTTTTCTTTTGTTGCTGAAGGGCTCTGGCAGGGTCCGATTGCCATAAAAACGGCAACTGACAGCTTAAAAAAAAAAAAAAAAGGATCGGAGCGCGGCGGCTGCATAGCAAAGTTGAAAGGCAGCAGAGGCAGAGCCTGCCTCGGAGTGCGGCTCCGTTCCAGGATATCAAAAGGGGGGAACTGGGAGCCCCAGAGTCCAGCCCCTTCTGTCTGAGGGACCTGATCTCACTCTACCGCTGGCAGCACGAAGAGTAGTTTGGGGAGTGACGGTCTAAACTGGCAGGTATTGGGCGCTCGATTGTGCAGGCCTTGACAGGGGACCGCTTCCATCAGAGTGTGCGGGCGGTAGTAGCAGAAGCGCATGCTGCAGGGGCAGACAGCGTGCGCGCAGTGCAGACGTCGTCGGGGGCTGTCTGATTCGGGACTGTGCCGTTTTTTAGAAGAGGCAGTAGTGTCGCTCGTTTGCTCAGGGGGAGCAGGGAAGGCAGGGAAAAGGCGCTAGAGCCTCTGGGCAGCCATTTGAGCTCCGGAGAAAAGGTGGGAACGGCGGCCATATTAGAAAAGGCAGCCGTTTCTCCCGCGCTGCCAGAAAAGCCCGAAAAGAAAAGAGCAAAGTCAAGGAAGCATCCACCAGTAGAGTCTGGATCCCAGGGACCTCTGGGGATACAGGGGCGTCTGGAATCGTTTTTTTTTCACTGGATTTCATCCTGTCTTTACATAAAGCTTATTGTTTAAAGTTGGAGCAGGGGCATGCCAAGATCTCTTCTCCTTACCTCTTCGGGGTACAGAAAGGGGATGGTTCACCCATAGACCCTGGGGAGGGATCCTCTAGAAATGCCTTGTTGGGAGAGGCTGTGGCCGATGGCTTCGGTCAGCAGGTCTCGGAGTCCCGCTTAGCGGAGGAGGGAGAAATTCTCTCACAATCGGGATAGGATCACTGGATGGATGAATTAGAGGAAGGTGAGATTGCGCCAGGCGAGGACCCCGATGTCTTTAGGGTTTTTAGGAAGGAAGAGCTGGGGGCTCTTATTGGCCAGTCGCTAGCGGCATTGAATATTGCTCTACCAGCAGTGCAGAAAGAACCACTGGAGGACCCACTGCTTCAAGGATTTAAGGCAGAGCAGCGGTGTTTTCCGGTCCATAGGGTGATTAAGCAGATGATAGAGTCCGAATGGGAGTGTCCTGAAGCCACATTGAGAGACAGTCGGGCCACTGGTCAGGAAAAGAGAGAGTTACTCCGCATGCCTAAGGTGGATGCGTTGGTGTCCGCGGTTACAAAGAAAACGACGATACCAGTAGAGGGCGGAGTGGCCCTTAAGGATCTGCAAGATAGAAAGTTGGAATCGCTTCTTAAGCAGGCGTTTGATACCAGTGCTCTGTCACTGTAGGCCTCCATCTGTGGAGCGTATGTGTCAAGGGCCTCCATTCGTTGGCTCCAGGGGGATTCTAATTCCGAAAGGGAAGACGGGTCTTCCGTGGAGGGGGCAAAGCTTGAGTCGGCTGCAGCGTACCTTGCTGATGTTTTTTATGATTTAGTAAGGATCTCGGTGAAGTCCATGGCGTCTGATAGCCGCAAGAAGATTTCTCTGGCTGAGAAGTTGGGCGGCGGACGCAGCTTCAAAAGTGCGTCTTAGTAAACTCCCGTTTAAGGGCAAGCTGCTATTTGGGGAGGCTTTGGAGAAAATTGTGAAGGATCTGGGGGGGACCCCAAAGGGGGTCGGTTGCTAGAAGACCGTCCGAAGGGCCAGAAACCTGGGGCTCTGCAGAAAGTGCAGAGTAGAGAGTTTCGCAAGTTCAGAGGTTCGTGGTTTGCTCCTTATCAGCGGGGTCGCTTTGTGTCCAGGGGCAGCCCTTTCAGGGGGCTCAAGGCTTCGGTAGGGGATATTTCAATCCCCAGCAGAACTCCTCAAAGAAACCGCAATGAGACGGGGTTGGTCCAGGCGGAGGTTCCGGTGGGAGGATGCTTGCGGAGTTTCCACTTCGTCTGGGCCACCATAATGGCGGATCAGTGGGTACTGGAGATTGTCTGTCTGTGACGGTTACGCACTGGAGTTTGCTCGGCCGTTAGCGGAGGCCTTCGTGGTGTCTCCATATGGAAAGCAGGCAAAGCGAAACGCGATAGGCAATACGCTAAGACGTTTGCTGAGTCTTCAAGCGGTGGTTCCAGTGCTGAAAGACTAGTGCGGATTAGGTCAATACTTGATTTATTTCGTGGTTCCCAAAAAGGAAGGGTCTCTTCAGCCTATTCTCAATCTCAAAAACGTGAGCTGCTGTTTGAGAGTGCCACATTTTCGAATGGAGACGCTACGATCGGTTATTCGGTCCGTCAAACCGGACGAGGTGCTCTTGTCCATAGATCTGACAGAAGCTTATCTGCATATTCCCATCAGACCGGAGCATCAAACGTTTTTACGATTTGCAGTGCCCATGGGGCATTTTCAGTTTCTAGCGCTGCCTTTTGGGCTAGTGACGGCGCCTTGCACATTCACGAAAGTGATGGTGGTTGTGGCAGCAGCGCTGCGCCAAGAAGGCATCCTGGTGCATCCCTACTTGGATGACTGGCTGATCCGGGCAGGTTTGGTACCAGAATCGCTCGCCGTGATGGCTCGTGTGGTGGGCTTCCTGGAACAGCTTGGTTGGGTGGTAAACCAGACCAAGAGTCCACTAGTTCCAGTGCAGCGGCTCGTGTATCTCGGAGCGGCGTTCGACACGGTGGTAGGGTCGGAGATTTTGCCAGAGGACGAGTACAGAAGCTGTTGAAACAGGTGGCAGCGTTTTTATGCATAAAGGCTCCGACGGCGTGGCGATACTTGCAGCTACTGGGTTCCATGGCGGCGGCGTTGGACTTGGTGCCGTGGCCCAGGGCTCATATGCGTCCTCTGCAACAGGCATTGCTCTCCAGATGGTCGCCGCAGCATCATCCACTGAATCGGAAGTTAGTCACCTCGGAGGCAGTCAGGGACAGCCTGCAGTGGTGGCTGGAGGTCTCGCATCTTCAAGCAAGGATGCCTCTGGAGCAGCCGGATTGGATTCTGGTGACTACGGATGCCAGCCTGGTCGGCTGGGGAACACCTTGTATGGCGCAGGTAGCACAGGGCTGCTGGACAGCGGAAGTGAGCGGTTGGTCAATCAACCGTTTGGAAATGAGAGCGGTGCATTTGGCTCGTCAGGAGTTCTGCAAGCTGGTGGAAGGGAAGGCGGTGCGCATGTTCTCCGACAATGCCGTAACGGTGTCGTATATCAATCAACAAGGAGGTACGGGCAGTGCAGGTTTGTTGGAGGAGAGCCAGATGTTAATGCTCTGGGCAGAGAACCACCTGTTAGCGCTGTCGGCGGCTCATGTATCCAGACGGAACAATGTGCAGGCCGACTACCTCAGTCGGAATGTTTTAGATCCGGGAGAGTGGGAATTGAATGCAGCAGTCTTTCACGACATCACAGAGCGATGGGGACAGCTGGTCATAGACCTGATGGCCACTCTTGTCAATGCCAAAGCACCTCGGTTCTTCAGCAGATGCAGGGAACACATGTCGGAAGGACTCGATGGTCTGGCTCAGCCTTGGCGGCAGGTATACTGCTCTATGTGTTTCCTCCGTGGCCGATGATCGGGAGGGTCATCCGGAGGATAGAGCTTCAAGACGGCAAGGTGATTCTCATAGCTCCAGATTGGCCAAGGAGATCATGGTATGCGGATCTAGTGCGGCGGCTTGTGGACCGTCCTTGGCAGTTGCCCAGCTGGAGCAACCTGTTGTACCAGGGTCCAGTTCTCATGCCACAAGTGGATTGCTTCTCGCTTGCGGCTTGGCTCTTGAAAGAGAACGCCTGCGGCACAGAGGCTATTCCGCGGCAATGGTAGCCACGTTGTTGAAGTCCAGGAGAAGGTCTACATCCTTAGCTTATGTGCGTATTTGGCGCATATTTGAATGTTGGTGCGACGGACGTAGGGTGCGGCTGTTTTCTGCAACGGTGTCGGATATCTTGTTGTTCCTGCAGGAGGGTCTGGATAAGGGTCTAGCCCTCAGTACTCTAAAAGTTCAGTTGACGGCGTTAGCATGTTTCTGAGGCAAGGTGCAAGGGGACCTCTTGTCATTGCATCCGGATGTTCTGAGATTCCTAAGAGCGGTTAAGAATGTGCGGCCTCTGGTGCGCGCAGTTGTTCCAGCTTGGGATTTGAATTTGGTTCTGGAGGCATTGACGCAGGCACCCTTTTGAGCCAGCAGGGGTGGTACCGCTGAGAGTTTTCCTGGAAGACGGCTTTCCTGGTAGCCTTGTGTTTGGCAAGACGGATCTCGGATCTACAGGCGCTTTCGTGTAAGGAGCCGTACATTCAGTTTTTGGTAGAGAAAGTGGTATTTCGGCCAGTTCCTTCTTTCCTACTGAAGGTAGTGTCTGGGTTTCATTTGAACCAGTCAATTTCACTTCCGACTTTTAAGGGCCGTGAGAGGTCTGGATGGATAGTTCCTTGCGGAAGTTGGATCTTGGTAGAGTGCTCCATCGGTACCTTAGGAAAATGGTGTCTGTTAGGAAGACAGAAAGATTGTTCATTCTCTTTGGAGGAGCGCGGAAAGGACAGGCGGCTTCTAAAGCATCAATTGCTCGATGGGTAAAACAGGCAGTAGGGGTGGCGTATCAGGCGGCTGGTAAGTTGGCTCCTGAGGGTCTCTGAGCGCAATGTAGTGTTACGAAAATCACAATGTGTCTTGACAGTGTGCAGATACCAATGCAGTGACAGTGTGCATTGTTCATCCTGAAGTCGTCATCGGTGTCTAGTTCTTTGGCATGCGCTTGTGCTGTCTTTGTGAAAAACTGCCATGGTGACATAGAGCTTAGGGTTCATGGCTTGGCATGTAGATGAGGCCAAGAGGTTTTTTACTGTTCCAGCATTTCTTTTTGGGCTGATTTACTAACTTTTTATGTGCCAGTTAATGGGACCTGACTTAATGTCAGGCAAAAGCATGGGCAACACAAAGCACCAGAGTTGTGAGAAGACTAGTGCAATGAAGGGGCTATTTGAATAGATAACTTCCTGCAAAATGTGCTGAAGTCATCTCAGAGATGGGGCATGTTTACTAAAGTTAATGTGTGTTAAGTGCACTGCGCCTGTAGAAATAAAAGGGGTGTGGGCACTTAACAAGTGTGTATGCTAGTAATGCATGTTAAAACATTTAGTAAAATGCCCCATAGAAATGAGGAGAAGGCTGGACTGAAGACGGGGTGCATTTTTGGTTTCTCTGGCTCTCTTTAAAATGTTGTATTTCTGCTGTTCAGTTGCACTTCAGGGTTGTAGTCTTAGAAAAGGCCATTCTGTCTTACTCCTGTAGTGGAGGAAGTGTTATTCAGGAGCTCCCCCCCCCCCCCCTTGTTTTACATTTTTCCATATCGCCAAAGAAGCTGTTAATGTAATTTTGAAAAGGCCATAACTGACCAGACAGCGTAAAACACAAGTAGGCAAGCAAGTTTGAAGGTTTACTGTTGTCGTGGATTAAATTATTTTAAAAAAAGCCACAGGTATTCAAATAAATAGCATGCAACAGGTAACCAGTATGTGAAGACTCCCACAGATTTAGGTCTTTCTGTCACGTGGAAAACCTTTCGTGCATATTCATTGTGTATCCTGAAAACGTAGCCACTTTGCAACCTTTAATGACTGAACTTTGGACACCCTGGAGCGAGAGGAATGTGCAAGTGCTGTAATGCATGTATTTATTTGTAGCAGTATTAAGGGGTGTTATCGTAGGCATGGTTAGATTGGGGGAGGAAAACAGCCCTAGTGCATTTTGATTTTCAAAGGTTTTTGTGCTGCTATCCACTCTGCTGCTATCCAAACAAATAAGAGGTAAATGGGCATTCAACCACTGAATACCTTCATACCAGTGAGCCTGATGTCGGTGCCAAGCAAAATGGTAGAACAAAATTACTGAACATATAGATAGTCTTGGTTTAGTGGGACACAGTCAACATGGATTTGGCAAAGGGAAATGTTCTACCTGTTTGTTCACAGATCGGTGGAGCAAAAGGTGGGTCAAAGGACAGTATGTCTCGATTTTCAGAAAGCTTTAGACAAGATTCCTCATGAGAGATTCTTGAGGAAATTAAAAAAAATCATGGGATAGGAGGCAGTGTCCTATTGTGGATTGGTAACTGGTTAAAAGAGAGAAAACAGGGAGTAGGGTTAAAAAATAATTTCAGTGGTGAAAGGTAAATAATGGAGTACCCCAAAGATCTGTGCTGGGCCCATTACTTTTTAACATATTAATAAATGATCTGGAAATGTAATGTTCTTTTGTCTTGTTTAGATTGTAAACTCTGACGAGCAGGGACCGTCTCTTACATCTATATGTACAGCGCTGTGTGCGCCTTGTAGTGCTGTACAAATGATTAGTATTAGTAGTAAATGGGTACAAGGAGTGACATGATCAAATTTGCAAGTTACATTAAATTATTCAAAGCTGTTAAATAGCAAGTGGACTGAAAAATTGCAAGAGGACCTTGAGAATTTTTGAGAATGGACATGCAAATGGCAGATAAAATTTAACGTGGACAAGTGCAAAGTTAGGCACTTAGGGAAGAACAACCCAAACTATAGCTACCTGATGCAAGTTTTCACATTAGGAGCCAACACCCAAGATAATACATTGAAATCCTTTGCTCGGTGTGCAGTGGCAGCCAAGAAAACTAATAGAATGCTAGTCATTATAATGAAAAGGTGACTCCGGCCCATTCGGGGCTGTGGGAGGAGGAGCAGCAGCGGTGAAAAGCAGCCCGCGATCGGCGGGAGAGCCGCCATTTTCCACTCCCCCTGCAGAGGGGTAGAGCAGCATCCCATCCCCTGCCGCTGACCTGCTCGGTGACTCCGGCCCATTCGGGGCTGTGGGAGGAGGAGCAGCAGCGGTGAAAAGCAGCCCGCGATCGGCGGGAGAGCCGCCATTTTCCACTCCCCCTGCAGAGGGGTAGAGCAGCATCCCATCCCCTGCCGCTGACCTGCTCGGTGACTCCGGCCCATTCGGGGCTGTGGGAGGAGGAGCAGCAGCGGTGAAAAGCAGCCCGCGATCGGCGGGAGAGCCGCCATTTTCCACTCCCCCTGCAGAGGGGTAGAGCAGCATCCCATCCCCTGCCGCTGACCTGCTCGGTGACTCCGGCCCATTCGGGGCTGTGGGAGGAGGAGCAGCAGCGGTGAAAAGCAACCCGCTCTCAAGCAGGCCCGCGCCTGTCGGGCCCACGCCTGAGGGCCTCGCCAGATGGCCCTTTGGCGTGGCCCTTAGGCGTGGAACCAGGCAAAGGTTACCTACAAGCCCGGAAGACACATCTTCAGCAACAGCCGAATGCCTGAGAACCAGCACAAGCCACAGAACCAAAGACTAAGTATTGACTCGATCCATCTGATTAACATAAATGATAACACTTAACTTCTAGATATGATCTATATTATATTCTACAGCCTAATAAGTACAATTATAATGTATATTAGCTATCAACTCCTTGATACCTGTCTATATATACAATATACTGATCCTCCTACTGCTTGCTACTAAGTGTCTTTACAAGTATTCTCCACTAAGTAACCAACTATTGTTACAAAGTAGATACAGTGTAACAACCCATGCTTAGCTGTGACCTGAAAGTCACCAAACATATTCATAGCCATTACGTTATATTTCACTGAAGCACTTATACAGATGTTATTCATTGAATTAGCTTGCCATTTGTTATACCTTATACTGATGTTTACATGCTGAAATAGCTTACTGAAGTTACTATATAACCACTCAAACGCAGCAAGCTGTCCCATTCTACAGCAGACCTCCTTACTTTTCTAGCTTACTTATATTCTTGCCGTCAATACCTTACCGCTAAACTGAGCCTTATACCTACTTGTATAGCCACACTACAAATTAGTACCTTCCACACACCCAGCAAAACCAACGCAACAACCGCCAAGCCACTATGGCCATCCCACTATTTACCATTACTACCTTATTCCTAGCATTAAACACTTTGCAATGTTCCATAGCCCTTTCTTCCGGGCAACACTATATCACCACCTTACCCTACCTGGGCAAGAAGAACCAATCTAACCCTTACCATTCTGCAACCAACTTCCCACAACACCCACGACGCTCTCACCTGCTGTATGTGGACCTCAATCATCCAGACAAACTTAAAAAAGCACTACCTAAAACTCAACTCTTCCTCAACTGTGCCCTTATAAACTCACGCTCTGTGCGTAATAAATGGCCAGTGATACCAGACTTGATAGAAGTGCATAACCTGGATCTACTCATGGTGACTGAATCATGGCTCAAGGATACTGACAAAGCTATCATAAACCAATTAATACCTCCCAACTTCTCCATCCATACTTGCCATAGGACCAACCGAAAAGGAGGTGGAGTATTCATTCTTTCAAAAACAAACCTAGAATTTCGACTGCTCACAGCCAAGAGCTCCTCCCATGCTGACTTTATCACCATTGCCAATAAAGACATCACCATAAACCTTATTTACAGATCCCCTTCTTCTCCTCCTGAAGTTATCTCCACATTCATAGACTTAGCCTGCAACCCAGCTGACCCACACAGCTCCAATTGGCTGCTTGGTGACTTTAACTTACCCTCCCTGCAACCCAACCAAGCAGATGCTTTCCTAGAAGCCATGCAAACACTTGGTTTTGATCAACTTGTAAACACCTCCACTCACAATAAAGGAAACCTACTGGACCTAATTTTCGCTCCCCACGCTGCATCCAGCCAAAATTCCATCCTTAACACTACTATTACCTCCATTCCCTGGTCGGATCATAAACTAATTATGTTTCAGATGCCCACTCTTCACCCTAAGCATCTACCTAACAATCCATGTACAGAATCCAAACCTACCTCTCAATTCAAACCATTGAACAAAGATGAATTCATTAGGCACGCCTTACCTCTACTCAACCCAATACATTCTGACCTCGGAGAAGCAATCACCAACTGGAACACCACATTAAAGTCTATTGCACAACTACCAGCTTCAACCAAAAGCAACAAGACCAAACAAAACAAGAGACAGCCATCACCATGGTATACAGCAGATCTCCGTTCATCCCTCCTCTCCCTCAGGAAACTTGAAAGGAAATGGAGAAGATCTCACTCCGAAGTCATTAAAGTATTATACTTGAACCACCTCAAACTCCACCGTGAATCTATATATCTCAAAATGAGTGAATACCATGCTAATCTTCTCCTCCGCTCACTAAATAAACCCAGAGACCTTTTCAACATAGCAAAATCCCTAATTAAAGACCCATCATCTACCCAACTAGTTCCTATCCCCCCCCAGTCCTACGCTGATTATCTACAATCCAAGACCCCCATAACTGACACAATCTCAGTCACAACACCATCACACTCTCACTCCCCATTTCCTGCAATCACAACTTTTACAACACCCTCTGAAAAAAACATTCAAGATCTCATCACCTCCATCAACACATCTACTGCTCCAAGTGACCCATGCCCAGCATACTGGGTCAGATCGCTACGTGCCGAACTGAGCCCAATCCTAGTCAACATCATTGGACTCTCCTTTGCAACAGGCACGTTCCCATCTCTCCTTAAACAAACCTCTATAAGACCTCTACTGAAGAACTCTAGGCTTGACCCACTAAAGCCTGACTCCTACCGCCCAATCTCGAGCATACCTCTATTAGCCAAAATAATAGAGAAGGTTGTTCAGAGACAGATACAACATCACATTGATACAGCCTCACCGCTTGATCCCAGTCAACACGGCTTCAGGGAATCACACGGTGTAGAAACTCTCCTTACCACCCTAACTAATACACTGAACAGAGGTCTTGATAAAGCAGAAAACGGCTTTGCTCTAATATTCCTAGATATCTCCGCTGCCTTCGACTCAGTTAATCATAATCAACTCCTTGCCCGACTCCTAGAAAAGGGAATCGAGGGTCTCGCCTGGGAATGGTGTAGGTCATACTTGTCTGAGCGATGGCAACATGTCAGAGTCGGTACCACCACATCCACACCTTTCCACCAACACCAAGGTGTTCCGCAAGGATCGTCCTTATCTGCACTTCTGTTTAATGTGTACTTACAGCCGATCTGTGACATCATACGCACTTTCAACATCTCCTCATTAATTTACGCTGACGATGTTCTACTGTTTACTCCATTTAAAGTCAGTCAACCAGACCTCACCAACCTTATCCAATGCTTCAATGCCATCACAGACTGGTTAGCTTCTCAAAACCTCCGTATAAACTTCAAGAAGACCGAAGTTCTCTTCATATCAAGAAACAAAGCATTCTCACCTCCATCCTCTCTAAAAGTAAGAGATGCTGATCTCCCCTGTAAACAATCCATTCGCTACCTAGGGATTACTCTGGATCAGCATTTTGAATTTAAGGAACACATTCGGAACGTCACAAAGGCTGTCTACAATAAAATAAGAACGCTAAGACAACTCAGACCCATGCTACCTCACAACAACTTCCGGACCATTTTCCAGGCCCTCACACTACCTCATTTTGATTATGCTAATGTCATCTTATACGGTCTCCCTAAAAACACCATTAATCCTCTACAACTGGCGATGAATGCAGCTGCTAGGGTGCTTTGTGGTCTATCAAGATCAGACCATATCACCCCAACGCTCATGGAACTACACTGGCTACCAATTCATTGCAGGATAACCTATAAAATCCTCATCATCACTTTCAAGATTATCAACAACCTTGCCCCCACGTCTCTTAACGACCTCATCTCCCTCACCCCAAAAAACAGAGAAAGAAGGATAACAACTGACAACACCCTGATTATCCCCAAGGAGTCCATCAAATGTACCCAATCAACCAAGAAAAGGACCTTCGCCTTCTATGCACCTAAATGCTGGAATGACCTCACACCTGAAATAAGAGCGATTAATGACCTCTCTCAATTTCGTAAGGCAATCAAGCACCACATCTTCCTGATCCATTTTGCACAAGCTTCTAATCCTCATCGGATCATCAGCTCTCCTAAACCGACAAACTCTCACTCTTCTCCCCATTTCCCTCACAAGTAATTTCTGCCTCAAGTTTATTCCGACCATAGTCTGCCTGTGAATACTAAACAACCCAATATGTTTATACATAGCTCAGTTTTTACACTGTTTTTGTATATAGTTTCACTGTGTATACATAGTTATATTTTTATTACCCGTTTTCCAAGTTTAAGTTACCTGTTATAATGTAAGCACACCAGTGTTTTCTGATTGTGCAGTTCTGTTACTTGTAAACCGCACTGAAAACAAATAGCGCGGTATATAAAAGATGTTAAATAAATAAATAAATAAAACAGAGGATATCATAATGCCTCTCTATTGCTCCATGGTACGACCGCATCTTGAGTGTTGCATATAATTCAGGTCACTGCATCTTAAAAAGATATAGTGGGAACACTGATGGAAAGATTTTGGCTAAAATGTTGGCCAATCGCCTAGGCAGGGTACTGCCCGACCTGGTGCAGCCCGATCAAACCAGCTTTGTCGAAGGGAGAAGTACAGGGGATAATATCCGGAGGGCACTACAGGTGGTATAGACGGCTAGTAAGGAGCGGCAGGAAATGATGATCCTTGCAATCAGTGCTCAGAAAGCCTTTGATAGGGTTAGGTGGGACTTTGCGGTTTGAGGAGGGTAGGAGTGGGCTAAGCCTTATTGGCATGGATTCAATCTTTGTACAGGGAACCAGCGGCGGCAGTGAAAATCAGTGGGCAGTATTCTGAGTGTTTTTCTGCTGTGCCAGGGGACGCGACAGGGATGTCTGCTCTCTCTCTCCTTTTTACGCTAGTAATGGAGCCATTGGCGAAGCAATTATGGGGTAATGGGGAATGTAGCTGGAATAGGAGTGGGGCCAGAGGAGCATAAAATTGTTTTATTTGTGATAATATTTTGCTATTTGTAACTTGCTCCCTCCTGACCTTACCGATTTACTTCTTGGCATTGGAGAGCTTTGGGGCCCTATCAGGTTAAAATTAATTTGGCAAAAATGGAGGCGTTGAGCATTCACAGATTCGCTGGTTCAGCAACTACAGGAGCGATTATTCTTTCAGGTGGGTCACATCCTCACTTAAGTATTTAGGGGTAAATATTATTAAGAATCCTGAGGGGATGTATGCTGCCAACTATATCCCACTAGAGGACAGCAACCTTGGGCCGGAAGGACTGGGGTTTCTAGTCCCACAGGTGCTCCTTGTGGCCTTGGGCAAGCCACGTAACCCTCCATAGCCCATGTTCCCTGTAAAATAGTTATCTCCAAGTTATAATGCCCTGTTCAATGTAATTTCAGTTTGTTCAATGTAAACCGCACTGATGCAGAATAGCGTGGTATATAAGAGAATGTAAATAAATAAAATAAACTATATTGCTTTATTGGCACAAATAGGGAGGGACTTGGAAAAGTGGAATCACGAAGATATATTTCTTGGCTAGGTCAGATAGTGGCCTTAAAAATGACGGTTCTTCCCAGACTACTATATTTTTTTCAGGTTTTGCCAGTCCAGGCTGCTCAGTTGGAGCTGCAGCACCTCCAGCACGAGATATTTTTGTTTGTATGGAGGCACCGACCTCCTTGTGTTGCGTGAAGGGTGCTATACGCCGCACTACTTAAGGGGGGTTTAGGAATGCTGGATATCTCAGGTTATCACTTGGTTGCACAGTTGCGGCAAGGAATGGAATGGTGGGAGCGAGTGCAGACCAAACGGTTTTGGGCTATAGAACAGTATTGGATGCTGGGGTACAAGCTGCAGCACCTCCATTGGTTGGAGAGAGGAGCATGGACAGAGAATCCATATATACACCACCTGTGGTCAGAGTGGCAACAGGATAGGAAGCGAGTAGCTTCCAGCCAACATTTTTCAATGCTGGCTCCTATAAAGGAGACTTCTGAATTTTGTCAGGGGAGTGGGGAAGTTTTTAAGCATTGGGCAACATGGGGATTAGATATGTTTGATAAATTGCTAGATACAGGGGAAGTAGAGCCATTTGAGGGGCTCAAGGGATAATATTCCCTAGCTGCCACAGATTATTTTGCCTATCTACAAGTCGCCCACTTCTTCAATCAAAGGAAATATTGGCTCGCCTATGAAGACAGGCTTCATGATTTATAGGTACTGTGGAAGAACTACTGTAGGTCCAGAGGCCTGATTCAATTATTTTATGTTAGTTTGCACAATCGGGAAGGGGAGGAAATGTTTCCATGTATGCAGGAGTAGGAAAAGAACTTGGGACTTAGTTGGGGGGAGCAAGAATAGCGTTCATGTGCATGGTGGCCGCAAGATCAGCGATGTGTGTGACAATTAAAGAAAATGCATATAAACCGATGATGCATTGGTATGTATACTCAAGTGCGTTTAAAACGGATGTTTCCGATAGCCTCAGATCGCTGTTGGTGAGGTTGTGGGGGGAGGGGTACTCTATTTCACATTTGGTGGGAATGCCCTATTATACAGCAATACTGGGGGCAGATCCAAGCTATTTTCAATCTCGATGTGGGCCATGACCTTGTTCTTTATTTGCTGGGGGTATGGCTATAAGATCAGCATCTTAGATGGTGCCATTCCACAAGGGCATGTATTATAGCCGCCTGCTGTGAGGTAGCTTGGAACTGTTAAAAACAGCCCCTAGGGATCGGAGGCATGGGTATTAGGACTCCAGAAGGTGATTACTATGGAGCGTCTTACAGTGCTCCGTAGAAATAAGGCAGAATCCTTTGATTTGAGATGGAAACCTTTGCTGGACTGCTTAACTAATAATTGAACCTTCAAGGGTGGGGGCGGGGGAGGAGGAAGGTTGGGAAGGGAGAGACGAAGAAATTATGTTTAATGTAGCTAACGGCTATGATGCTCCCCAAGAAATGAGGAGGTATTACAATAATTACCTTATGATATTGTTAAAACTTGTTCTTTCAGGTCGATGCAGAAAGCTTAGCACAGGTTTATGAGCCTCTAATGCCACCTTTAACGATCCCGCAAATGCAGGAAACGGACGTAAAAGCCTGTGGAAAAACGAGCACCCAACTAACACCACGTGTATTTAAATGAACTTCAACTATTTAAATCTATTATAATCAGCTGGGCTGGTATGCAAATCATAGCTATGCCCGATGCAGAGACAGGCATAGAGGATTTTGCAACCAGCCACAGCGACAAAATGTTTACTTCAGGGTCTGAGTAGAAGGAAACCTCTGTGTGCTCCTGACATTATTTTCATGGCACTGGGTGCTTTCCTCGATGCCTAGATCATCTGAGATGATCAGGCATTGGGGAAAAGCCCCCGAAGCCATGAAAATATTGTTGGGGCCCGTGCCGATAATAAAATTATCCATGGTGGTCCAGCGGCCCTGACACCACCCTCGACAGTATTTTGATGGCATCGGGAAAGGCCTTTGATGCCATCAAAATACTGTCAGGGGCCGTGTCCCACAATAAAATGATCCCTGGTGGTCTAGTGGCCCCTCCCCCTCCCAAATAAAAGAACCACCTGTTGGTCTAGTGGCCCCTTCCGCCCCCCAAATTAAATTTTAAAAAAACCTGATGGTCTAGAGGATCCTACTGGTCTGGTGGCCCCCAAATGCACCTTAAGCAGGAGTGCTGCCTACGCACTCCCGCTCTGCGTCGCCCATCTTGCAAAATGGTGGTGTCCGGCCGCACATGGTGCATCTTGGGATACACTGGGTGAGGTCAGGCTGCCATATAAGGTAGATTGATCCCTGCGGGCAGAACAGGAGGAAATGGCTGCCCCGATATAAGCTGGTTGCTCGTGGGAGTTCGGATCCCCACAAGCAGACAGTTTGCATTGGGGCCATGATTGCAGCCATCCTCCTCTTCTGCCTGCAGGAGATTAGATCCCCAAAGGCAGAACAGAAAGGAAAGGCCAGGATCGCAGCCTGGAAGGCAGAAGATGGGAGTGACAGTTTAAAAAAAACAAAAAAGTTAGATGGGGGAGGGTAAAACTGCAAAAAATGTAAAAGGCCAGTAACAACCCCCCCCCCCCCCCAAACAAACAATGGAAAGAGGATGTGGGAGCTAGGGGGGATGGGGAAGGGGGGGAGAGAATCTATAAGGGGAAAGGAGAGTGGGGAGGGGTTGGAAGGGGAAGGAAGAGTGCAAGGTGTATTGGATGTTAGAAGGATGAAATCATGGGGACAAAAGGGCAGAATGCATATTTGCTGAAAGGTGCATTCCCCTCCCCCCCTCCAGAACATGCACAGAAGCACCCCAGCTCCATGCCACACACCCCCACTCACTTCCGCACATGCACATCATACACATAGGCTCTGCAGCACACACACACTGCAGCCCTGAACCCCACCCATACAAAGGCACCCATTGCCACATCCCATGCACAGATAGGCACACCACCGTTGCACAACACCCCCATACAGACACTTGCTATCTGAAGCTGTAACTGTTATGTAAAGATGATGCATCATGTAGTAATTCTGACCCTGGTCTCCTGAGACTTGAGAACATGATACCAGCGCAGGGGAGGGGGGGGGGGGGAGGTTTACAAGGAAGTTACAAGCACTGCTTCTAAGATTTTGACCTGGCTCCTAAATCCACACAATTTGTTAAGGCTGTTACTAGTGTAACTGGCAGGGATCATGGACATTTGCAGCTACGCTTTAGCAGGCATAACAGAACATACATGGGTCACTTGTTAACTCCATCTGTGTTGCGCCCTGACCACAACCATACTCGTGGTTATGCTTCATGACAATGCTTGTAATTCTTACGTCAATTGGTATTTTAGAAGATGCTGTTGACGTGCATATATGACCCCATACACTTGAAAATGACTTTTTAAAATTACCCCTATAACGTGTGTACTTTGCACATGCTAATTTTCAGAGATACTTTGTGTTTAGGGAATTTTTCCATAGCTTGCATATCAAAGCTTTGGGGCAATTTGTAGCTCCATGAGCTTTTTAAAATTGTCCTTGACCATATATTGCTAAGTTGATCTTGCAACACTGCTAGAAGCTGTGGAGATGCTCCCCCACTGCCCAGTTTTCACCTACTCCTGACTTTTCTGTTGCATCTAACCAGTTGGGCTGACATTCCAAGGGTGTCCTTTCTCCCAGCATTTCCAGCTTTCCTACACTGCAAAGGACATCCTTTGGGAGGCAGCGAGAGCTCTATTATGTAATACTTGCATGTAACAGATTGCATTCCCTGTTGTGTATTGTAGTGGGAAGATGCCGGAAGTGGATTACGCAGTGTTGACGGAATGGTTTAACTGGATCATGGAAAACATTGACATTTCCATTGATTTAATAGGTAAAAGGCTTTCTCTTGCCATTGGCAGTTTTTAGTACATTGTTGGTCTATAGTGATTAAAAATAGACATTTATGAAACACAGCTACCTAGCGCATCCTGTATGTGCAACTCTCTAGCTTTTTCCAAGCACACATTTAATATAGTAATGACAATAACTAGCAGGAAATATGTCCGTGTTCCAGAAGCTAATTCTGCCTTCCTGAATATAATTTTTCATGTGGTTCCTAATGATATTACCAAATCCAAGCACAGCTTCTGGAGCCTCTGCAGAAAACTGAATCAATTTTTGGAAAGGTTTCATGCTTCTTTGTAAGGTTGCTAAATGTCTCTCTTGCTTTATTTTTTTCTCTATTTTCATTTCCCCCAGGCTAACTGAAATATTTATTAACACATACTGGTTGCACTAAGCTGTACATTAGTGTGGTAACCTCAGTCAAGATTTATCTTTTTGTCTGCTAGGATCATAGTAAATGTGTCACTTCATGGAAAATAAACTTGGAGCTTAAAAACACATTTTATGTGACTATGTGCCTCTGTTCAGCCCTGCTTGCCAGCCTTTCCCCCTGCACGCTTTCAGAAATAGTAGAAATATGTGATGAGAGCAAGTGAGCACTGGGATTTTCTTGGAGGATGCATAAGGGAGCATTTCAAGTGTTGCATTTCAAAATCAAATATTCTCTTGAAATGCTGATTCTGGCTGCTTCCCTCCAGGAATAGTCATCTGTGATTCACAAGACTGCAATTGGCACCTTAAGTATTTATTTATTTTAAACATTTATAGCCCATTCTATCTTTAGTTCTAGGCGGGTACAAAGTTATGTACGTAATATCTGAATGGAATTACAATAGCTTTAAGACACCAACATTAAAAATTATTCAATAACATAAAATACATAACTTAAAATAAAAACAGGATTTCCCAATGAAACTAACACATTTTATCACTGACCCAAAACGTATCGCATTGCTTCAGTTCTTCATAACATCAACATTTAAAATTATATTACCTTAAACCAAACCTTAATAGTGAATCTCAAACAAATGAGATTTTCTTTTAATCAGATACAATCGCATTTGGAAAAGACTAATGTAAAAAACTAGGCTTTGAAGGTTTTATTTTTTAAAAGTTATCAAAAAAAGAGATCTGCCTCAATTTGGTTCAGAAAAAAGTTTCACAGCTGAGGAGCTGCAATAGAAATAGAAAAAGCACAAGCTCAATCCGCTGACAAATGGGCAACGATGTATAGAAGGCACTTTACTGAAATGCAGAGTTTGAAATGGGCAACGTAAATGCAAGACCTGTTTCAAATATTGCGGTACGTCCTCTAAAAATACATGAAAACACCAAAGATTGCATCTTAAACTTTACACGCCATGCAACTGGAAACCAGTGCAAGGCTGCTAAAATCTGAGTTATATGCTCATAGCTGCTTGTCCCTCTCTAGTAACTGTGCTGCCGCATTCTGGACAGCATGAACCCCGTTAACAGCTAGTCCAAGATAAATCCCATTGCAATAAATGTCAATACAAATGCTTGCAAAACTGTGCAAAAACCATCATGATTCAGCAGCAGTTTCAGCTGATGAATCAACTGCAGTTTTTAAAAAAGCGGTTTCACAACTCGCTCTGAGGCTGTTGAGATAATATTGAATCTTGATTGCTCCCAGCTCATGAGCCTGGGACACCACTGGAAAAATTAATCAGCTAATCTGCACATCTACTGGTACATCTGGGTCATGAATTCTAGAAAGAGAAATAAAATCTCTTTTTGCTGATGTTTAAAATCAATTGAGCATCAACCATCCAATTATCGACCACTTTGAGAAGAACTACTGTCAAAGCTTGATCAATAGATCTTCATTTTGGGACAATTTGAATGTCATCTGCATAAAGAAAATCCTGAAAGCCCATGCTTATTGTGCACATAAAGGCAACATTATATAGATAAGTCGCACAGAACTACTCCGGTAATCACTGTTGGTAGTGTTTGACTTCTGTTGTCATAGCTAGTTTTGCTCTTTGGTTCTGGTTTGCCCCATGCTCCCAATTACCCCTTCTGTCCATGTTGCTTTTTATGTGTCACTCCTGAGGTAAAATACCATTTCCCCTCATTCAGTGAGAGGGTAATTAATGCTTGGAATGCTTATTCATTGTTTAGATTTAGCTCATAACCTTTTCATTGGAGCTCAAGGTTTACATTCCAGCACCAGCAGAAGGGGTAGCCAAATCTGGTGATGGAAATCAAGCATGATTGAGACAGACAGACAGACAGATACAAAGAGTGATAACAAGGGTATAGGAGAGTAGTGACTGGTGATGGAGCAGGGTCTGTAGTGATGCAGTAGACAGGTGTAAATGGATGGATGTTGGAACAATGAGGTTCTTGGGTGTCAATGGCTACTGAGTAAGTAAGTAGCTGTTTGGTATATGGGGTCAGCAGAGATTTCTGTATCTCTACCTCTTTACTCTTCTTTGTTGCTTGATGAATCCAAGACCTGCTTTCTTTGGCCTCTAAATCCAAGCTTTAAACGCCACCCTTCTAATTAACTGCTGGTCTTTGTTGACAGTTTACCTACGGACCTCGCCTGAGACTTGTTACAGGAGATTAAAGATGAGGTGCAGAGAGGAAGAGAGAGTCATTCCTCTGGTAAGGAAAGCCCACATTTAAGCACAGTTGGTTGGGCACAGGTGAATTCCCCAGCTTCTACTGTTAGGCAATACTATTTTTAATATGGCCTTCCAAACCGATCCATAAATGAAGGCTGGGTAGTCAGAAAAGGATCTTCAGTGTTTGATTCATATCCTTGTTTTTAATTGCATTGGTTATTTCTATTGGCAATGAATTGCAATAGGCTGTTAATAGTTTACAAACCATTCAAAGTGCCCCTGTTCTTCATGGTGTAGGCCGTTTCAGCCATGTTGTATAAAAGAGGAGTAATATTGATTAACAGTCACCTTCAGAATACATTTCAAGATTCTTTTACTGCCCATAGAGCTTATTATGCCAACCAGCTTCTTTATTTGCAAACATTCCTAGTTCCACATATGTTGAACCACCCAGCTAGAACCCCTCAACTTTGCTTTCTGAACCTCCCATTCTCAATTGTTGTTAATCATAGCCCAAACATCCCACTCTGGAATGGGCTCTCTCTCCCAATATCAGATGTGAGCCCAACTACGGAAATTTAAGATAGCTTTAACCCCCCCCCCCCTCCTTTCTCAGCTAGAATATAGGAAGACTGCAGCATAGCTGGCTGCTTGAGTCTGGTGTTTTCATTGTGTTTCTGAGGGATGGGATTATAGAGGCACAACTATAACTTAGGTTCCCCTTAAGTGTATATATACGATTGTGCGTTATGTCTTGGTACTATGTTGTAATTTTTAACATTTATCATTTTTATTTTCTCTTTACATTATTTTTGTAAGCCATCTTGATGACCTTACATGATAAAAAGGGAGTATATCAAACTTTAACTGAACCTTTTCCCAGCTACTCTGCAATGCAGGTAGAGAGCTGACTCGCTTTCCATATTATTTAATTGTGTGATGTACAACATGGCGGTAATGTTAGAAGCTCTGCTCATGCTTTGGGCATACAGACCTGCAAAGCATGGAGATGTCCCCGGAGCCATATTAGAAAATGGCTTTAAAGACTTCCCTGGAGCAAGGATGTCCATATCAGAACGGGGATTTGGTGTAGGCGAGTCAGGGGCATTGTCAAGAATCTGGATGTCCTCGCCCGATTCCAGAAATGCTGTGCATGACCTGAGCTGTTATCCTAGTTTATACCTGCTCCAGGTACGAACAGGTTTTGGGAAAAATGCTTGTTTTTGCCAACCAAACATCCAGATGGTGTATAGAAGGAGGGATACTCATATCCCCTATATTTTCTTTGTTGACATTAAACACAAACAAGGAATGCAGGCTCTTGTTTTCATTTTGCCACACTGATGGATGGCCCCGTATGCAAACTAACTTGTGATAAGACATCCCTGTCCCACATTTTTCTGTAGCGGGGCATCAGTGTGAACACCAGGAGTGTCTGTTTCTAAAATCAGGCCAAATCGTATGTCCCTGGTGTTTTTGTCCCGATGTCCTAGATTGCACTGGGATGCCCTTTCTAAAGTGCACGTTACAAGTCCGTGCAGACCATGCAAGTGTCATAGAGAAAGAGGACGTAGACCTTAATAATCCGTAGACCTTAATAATCCAGACTCCTTAAACCACTTCACTTACTGCCTTGTATCTAGTTCTAGCAACTCTTGAAAAATGTTTTAAGGAGCCTCTGAGCTTGAAACATTGATCCACAATGTTCTAGTTACTGGCTATATTCTATTCCAGAAATTTCTATTTTTTGTCTTCCAGTTTGCAAATCCAACCCTTATTTGTTACTCTGATATCTATTTTACCCTTAGTAGTGGGGCAGTATAGAGATTTTATCAACTATCCCTTTAGTGCAGGGGCAGTCTATGGGTAGAGGGAAGACACTAACCGGATAACTGCTCTCACTTATCTGGTTAGCCAGATATTCAGCTGGGACTTCTATGGGTTAGTCGGGTAAGTGGCAGCCCACCAACCTTCCTAGATTTATTTTTTTATGTAAATTTTAATAATTGCGTAGTGATAGAATAAAATCACCCCCCCCCCAAAAAAAAAACCCCCAATAAAAAGTGGTCACTTATCTGAAAATGAGTCAAGAAAGCCCTAGACAACTCCCCAATCCCGACCTTGCCCAAGGTTTTGCAACATGCTTTATGAAGAGATTGATGCAGACAGAGGCATCTAAAACAGCAAAAAAACCCAAAAGAGAATAATTAGAAGGTATGCAACTGACCAAAATACTTAAAATATTCTTGAAATATTTAAAACTCACTGCTGCTGGGGCTCCATTGTCGTGCCAGTCAAACTAAACAGGACACTGACACATGTGCACATGAGGATCTAAGGAAGTAATTCATAACTCGTAACCCCCATTGGGTAAGTGACTCTGCTCCAGCTTTCTACTGTCCCCTCCAACAAACTCATGCATGATGGGTTTTTTTTTTCCTCTCATTTAATTTTTATATTGCCTCACTAGAGAGGATTACAGCCTACAAAGAATCCTGTTTTCAAAAGACCCACTTGGTAGACTCCTGCAGCTTTGTAATTTTGTTGAATGGGTTTGTGTGCAGGAATACCTCGAAGCCATCCATCATCTTCATGAGAAGTGGCTGATCCAGCAAAGCCTCTTTCCAGTGCCTGCTCCACTGCTTGTGAGTCTACATTCAACTGTTCTAGTGGTGTTAGAGCAGTGCAGCTCATTGGGAATGGTCTTTAGAAAGTTCATTAAATTGATTTTGTTTAATAACTAGCCAGAACAAGCTAGAATTTGAAACATTTTCCACTTTGATCCTCTTTGAAGATGAGCTTATCCTTTATTGCAGGGGTCCAAATCTTTTTCAGCAGTGGGGCTTATGATCAGAAATCTGTGTGTGTGTGTGTATATAGCCCCATAAGTATTTTAGCCTGCTTTATAGTATGATTTATATTCAGTGTGTGAATCTCTTTTGAAATTATGGTCTCATATCCACCAAATAGCTCTGTAAATGCTTCAATGTCATGTATGCCAGCTAATACAGTAAATTAATTTTTTTGCTAAAAATCTCAAGTGGGCCGCGTCCCAAGCTTAGGTAGACCACATTTAGTCCATGGGCCACATGTTGGACACCCCTGCCTTTTCAGATAGAGGTCATTTCTCATTCCTATTCATCCTGCTAGACCAGTTCAGACTAGTGGGCGATGTCCCCCTGCCAGCAGATGCAGGAGATGGGGAAAAAAACAGAAGCTTTGTGACATCACTCCTAGTAGATATCCCAACACCCCCAGGGATCAGCTTCAGTATTTTCTCTGTCTCCAGCAGATGTTGGACTTAACCTTAGCCCCTGACTGGCTCTGATGAGAACTTCTGTCAGTGTAGCTACTGTTTTGGGTTTCTCAAGAGCACACAGTGGTGTTTGCTCTTTGCAGAATCCCCTTCTATATTTACCAGAGGTGCCTCGGAAGAAAGCCTGGCAATCTACTTCCGGTCACACTGCCAAGAAACTCCAGGAGCTTCTGGGTCACCAGGAGTCAGCATGGACTCAAAGGCACACATTTGCCTTTTGCATTTTTTGCTCTTGGTCAGGAGGACCAATTGGGTGCCTCTGAAGGGAAGGGCTCCTGCTCAGGAGAATCGGTGCAGCATTCCAAGCTTCCTGCCTGGACTACAAGAAAAGGCTTTTCAAGATAGGTTATCAGCCCTTCCTTTTTTTTTTTATTTTCTAGGTCTTTAAAGCTTGTTTAAAAAAAAAAGAAAGAAAAAGGTTTCCTCACTTGTATTGCAAGACAGATTCAACACTCATGACTGAGGATCGTCCGCAGTGAGTTGAGCCTTTCTTTTGTCTTCCTTTGGTGGTTTTGCGAGGTAAGTGGGTTTGCTTGGGGCTCCCTTCCTTTTCAATGCTTCTCCTTTGGGCCGTCGAGTATTTCTCTTTCCTGCGCTCTCCAGGGCTGCTGCCATTTGCTTTAGCGCTGGAAGAGAAGTTCCGTCGGGGAGACGGTTTCTATTTTTCTTTTCCTTCGCTGTTCCTATAGTGTCTTCTTTAGCAGCGCTTTCATCGATTTCTTACTGCTGTGGGATTTTTCTGACTACTGGAATGCTGTTTTCTTCGGCATGGCTGTTCCCGGTTTGTTTCAATCTTTTCTCAGTTGGTTTCCTGCCATTTATTTTTGGTGTGACTGCTATTTTAAGTGCGGGTGAGCATCTTCTTTTTTTTAGGCCAGGCAACCTTTTGTTGGGCTGTTTTTCTTTCTGTGGCTGCATATTTTTTGTTTCTTTTTGCCGCCTTGTCTCTGTCGCCCAGAATGTCTTCCTCCCTACAGCATTGCTTAGGCTGTGGGAAGAAGCATCATTTTTTTGCAGGAAAATCTCGGTTCCGCCTGTGCAGCAGATCAGGGGAGTACTTCCTTGGCCTTGGGGCAGAATGCCACGCTTTCTCCCCTGCCTACTCCACCACGACCCTCTTTGGAATCTTTAGGATGTCCTGGGGAACCTCTCCCTCCAGTGCTTCTACCTGTGCATGCATCGCCTCAATTGCATCTTCCTCGGCATCAACATCCCTGGGCTGACAACTCGGATGCACAATTCATGAGTTTAGCCAAGCCTGGAAGCTATGGGGCTTTGGGCTCCTCTTCAGCTCCTTCAACTACTACTGCAGCTCCTCCACCTAGGAAGCATTCCAAGTACGTTTTGGCCAAAGAGAGCTCGAATTAGACCAGAGAGACCTCTTCCCCTGTGGGGGATTTGCACTTTGTCGAAGAAGACCGAGAATGCTTTTCGGAGGAACAATCCCTCAACTCTGGATGAGAGCGAGAGGATAGAGAGCTCTTGGCCCCAGATGAGGATCCTGATGCCCGTGATGACGGCCAAGATGTCCAGTTATTCCGTAGAGAGGAACTTCCGGCTTTAATCACTGAAATTACTGAAGCCCTTTACCTTTCAGATCCACAAGTACAACAGACTCCGGATCCGACTAAGGCTCAAGTGGATCCCATTACTGTGAGTATTAGGAAACCAACTAGAGCATTCCCTTTTCCCTCAGAGCTTCAGCAGATGGTTTCCTTGGCGTGGGGCTCAGCACAGCTCCTTGGTCACGTTTATCTTTGGTCCTCAGAGGACCTGGATAAGAGGTTGCGTTTTCCCAACATCAGTGCTGTCATGGCTGCAGTCATGAAGCATGCGATCATACCTGCTGAGGGTGGAGCAGCTCTCCGGGATCAGAATGACTGCAAGGTAGTGGGTCTTTTAAAGAAAGCTTTTTCTTCCTCTTCTCTATCTCTGCAGGCTGCAGTTTGTGGAGGATTGGTCACATGTGCTCTGTTGCGCTGGACCCCGCTCTAGCGTGACTGGAATCAGTCACTGCCTTCATGATGGATTCTTTCTAAGACCTGCTTTGCCTGTCGGCTCGCTAGGTTGCCTCTGTTACAGTGGTCAGACACTGGCTCTGGCTCTGGCTCCAGCTCCGCCACTGGAATGCTGATACTTCCAAGTCTTGGCTCACCAAGCTCCCCTTCAAAGGCAGGCTTCTCTTCGGGGTTGATCAGGATAAGCTGGTGAATGATTTGGGGGAAGTAAAACCTCAACATTTGCCAGAGGTCAAACCCAAGTTTGGCTCTCGGCATTCTTCTGCGCCATCCTCGTCGGCTCCTTCTTCCAGGTCACACTGTAGGGATTCCCGGTGTTACCATCCTGGGAAGTCTTATTCTACCACGAACAAATCAAGTTACAGGTCGCAGTCCTTTCGAGGTGTCTGTCGCTCGCGGGACAATTTCTCCTCCAACAACAAATTTACAGGTCCTGTGAAGTCTTCCTGCTGACAGGCTCAGGGTCTGTTCTGGGGTGCCGCAGGTTGGTGGAAGACTCCATCTATTTTTCCCGAGAATGGACCCAAATATCCTCAGACAAGTGGGTGCTCGAAGTAGTCTCAGGCGGTTATGCCCTTGATTGGACCAAACCGGTTCGCGATCTCTTTCTCATTTTCTTGTGCAGCTTGGCTTCTAAATCCCAATAGTCCCGGTTACAACGGATTCAGAACACTGCTGCTCGTCTTGTCACCCATTCTTCCCCCATGATCACATAACACCCCTGCTATTTCGTCTTCATTGGTTAAACTTTCCTCACCGTGCTCATTTCAAGCTTCTCATCCTGGTCCATAAAGCTCTCCATACAGGCACCCCTCAATACTTAACAGACCTTCTTTCTTTTCACTCTCCTAGGTACACCCCTCGCTCCTTCCACCTTAACCGCCTCACCCTTCCCTCCCCTTCCCGCGTCACTTACAATCTACTCGTTCCTCTGCTTTCTTTTTTGCTGGCCCCGCCCTCTGGAATTCCCTTCCCTCTTCACTCCGCCTGGAACCTCATCACTCCACATTCAAACAAAACTTGAAAACCCACCTCTTTTCCCTGTCATTTGATGTCCCCTCCCCTTTCGTGTGAATCCCACTTGCCCTATCCTCTGCTTTCCTCGTGTCTTGCTCTCATTTATGTTCTGGTCTTGTCTCTCTTGTTTTTATTGCTTTTCTATCAAGAAATTGTAATTCTTTTCTACTTCATTGGCTTTGGCCTTCTTTTAAATTTGGTTTTATTGTACACCGCTTTGCTTGCCATTGAAAGGCGGTTTTTATCAAATGAAATAAAACATTGCAGGTTTATTTATTTATTTAGTAGTTTTTCTATACCGTCCCTTCCAGAGATCAAGGGCGATTTACATTGAACATAACACAATAACTTACATTATAACATAGAAAACACTTGTTAACATTTTAACAGCTGTCAGGCATATTACAATCAACTTATATACAATAAAGCAGTTGGGAGTATTTTAGGTACTCCATTATCCAAGAGTTAACATTGGTAGTTATTTTGGTGGGAATGGTGATCAAGGGACCTAAGCACAACTAACGTACATATGTTGGTTGTGTTTGAGGATTGTCAGGTTACCATAATAAAGGAAAAGGTATATCTTGAGTTCCTTGCGGAACAGTTGGAGATCCTTTATTGCTCTTAATTTATCCGGAAGCGCATTCCAGAGTACTGGGGCAATGTAAGTGAATGCGCTAGTATTCGTGGAGTGATTGGTGCTGCGGATGTGATAGAGTATTTCATTAGTTCTTTGGGAACAGCTCCTTCTGCTTCTTGTGTTTGAGGGTGTATTGAGGAGGGAGGATAGGTATGAAGGGGCTATGTTATTGTGGAGTTTGAAAACTATCATCATGTATTTGTATTTTATTCTTGTTGCAATGGGTAACCAGTGAAGCTTATGGAGAAGTGGGGTGATATGGAATGAATGATGAACCTTATGAATTACAAGTTCAAAGCACTCTCCATCACTTGCTTCAACTTCAAGCGCTATTCCATCTACTTTGTGGTATCCCCCTTGGCCTACCACCCTATTTTGTACCTCAAGGGAGTCAACTGCTGTCTTTGAGTTCCACAATTCCGGATAGTGACCCTGAGATCCGTCATTCAAGTGATTTGACCAGGCACGTTTCTAGCGTACCTAGATCTTGTGGAGGCATATTTTCACATCCCAATTTGCAAGGAACATCAGCACTATTTATGCTTTGCAGTCCTTGGTCAGCACTATCTGTTCCGGGCTCTACCCTTCGGTCTGGTCACTGCTCCTTGAACCTTTTTGAAGGTGATGGTAGTGGTGGCCGCAGCCCTACACCATCAGGGTACACCCTTACCTGGACGACTGGCTGATAAGAACAGTGTCTTATGAGGAAGCGATCTTGGTGATCTCGTGTGTTGTCAGTTTTCTGGAGCACCTCAGTTGGATGATCAGTTATGCGAAGAGCTGTCTGCCACCAAATCAGTCTCTCGAATTCTTGGGAGCTAGATTAGACATGAAGATAGGACATGATTTTCTCACCCAGAACAGGTGCAAAAAGCTTTGCTCTTGGGTACCCACCTTTCGCTGCTTGTCAGCTCCCAGGGCATGGGATTACCTGCAACTCCTTAGCTCAATGGCGGCCACTTTGGACATTGTTCCCTAGGTTCAAGCTCACATGCATCTGCTTCAACGTTCACTTCTGTCTCGCTGGTCCCCATGCTCTCAGGATTATCAAATCCATCTCCCTCTGTTGCTTGCGGTGCGTTGCAGTCTCAGCTGGTGGATTTGCCCCCGCAACTTGTTGCACGGGACTCTGTTGGAAACCCAGCGCTGGGTGCTTGTTACATCCAATGCCAGCCTTACTGGCTGGGGTGCACATTGTCTACGGCAAACAATGCAGTGAACCTGGTCCAAGTGCAAAGCCAGGTGGACCACTAGTCACCTTGATGTGGGTGCAATTCATCTGGTCTTGCACCATTTTCAACCCCTTCTCCAAAATCAGGCAGTTTGGGTACACTCCAACACCACAATGGTGACTTATCTCAACCAGCAGGGCGGAACCAGATGTCCAGGAGTAGCCCTGGAAATGGCTCTTCTATTCCCATGAGCGGAACACAATCTGCAGATGCGCTCAGCACAGGACATTGCAGAAGTGGAGAACATTCAGGCAGACTTCCTCAGTCGCCATCTCTAGATCCCAGCGAGTGGGAGCTAGATCCATGGGCATTTGCATGAATCATACACCGTTGGGGGTACCCGACTGGACTTAATGACCACCTCAGTCAACTCCAAGAGGACCGCTTTTTTCAGTTGTTGGAAGAAACTGAACTCTCAGGGTCTCGATGCCCTAGTCCAGCACTGGCCGGTGTCACAGCTGCTATACATTTTTCCCTCTTGGCCGATAATAGGCTGCGTTCTTTGTCGGAGAGAATTGCACTCCAGCCAAGTAGTTCTGGTGGCTCTGAACTGGCCACATCGTCCATGGTATGCCAGCCTCATTCGCCCATTGATGGCAGTGCCTCTTCCGCTCAGATCGAGCAGAGATCTTCTGCGGCAGAGACCGATTGTCATGAAGAACCTGCTCCCTAGTCACTTATGGCTTGGCTCTTGAGTGGCACCACTTTGTAAACAAGGGTTACTCGGCATTTGTCCATGTTTGGCATGTCTTTACTTCCTGGTGTTCCCAAAAGTCTGTATCGCTCTGAAAGGTTCAGGTGCTGGATGTCCTTTCTTTCCTGCAGGATGGTTTTGACAAGGGCCTGGCTCTCGATTCTCTGAAAGTTCGTATTGTGGCTTTGACTTGCCTTCAGGGGCTTGATTCGCGGTTGTTCTCTTGCCTCTCATTCCGATATTGCCTGTTTTTTCCAGGGAGGTCACTCACTCTGGCCTCCTATTCAGCTGATTTATGCTGGTGTGGGACCTTTCCTTGGTTCTCTGTGCCTTTGTGCAAGCTCCATTTGAACCTTTACACAGAGCAACCATGAAAGATTTGGCCCTGGAAACAGTTCTTCTCGTGAGTACTTCAGCTCAGTGCCTCTAAGTTCCAGGTGCTATCCTGGCAGGATCCATTTCTGTCTTTCTCCCCGGAAGGGGTTACCCTTAGGACAGTCCTCTCCATTCTTCCGAAGGTTCTTTCTGAATTTCATTTGAACCAGTCCATTTCACTTCCTTCCTTCTTTTCATTGGAGCAGTGTTCTGGGAGTCATAAGGACCTTCACCTTCTGGATGTAGCCAAGCTCTGCACCTCTACCTCAAAATCATCAATTCCTTCCATCTCACGGACCGTTTATTTGTGGTGTTTTCATGTCTGCATTTGCAAAGTAGCAACATGGTCCTCTCTGTCTACCTTTGTCCTCCATCATTATTGCTTGGTTCTCCAAGCCAGGAAATAGCTCGCTTTGGGGCCAGAGTCTTGGCAGCGGCTGTACATTCCTGCCTGGGGATGGAGTAGCTTTGGTACTTCCCACTAGTCTGGACTGGTCTAGCAGGATGAATAGTAAGGATATATTTCACTTACCATTAATTTCCTTTCCTAGAATCCTGCTAGACCAGTCCAGGACACACCATCTTCTTCTGTTTGACAATGAGCCTTGCTGACGCTTAGCTGAGTTTCTGTTTCTTCGTGTCATGTAGTTCTGGCTGGTCTCTGCCTTGTATATACTTTCTTGGCCTTCTGGCCTTCTCCATAGATCTGTACATAGTTTGCTTTCCTTTTTCATTAACATGTTCTTGGCTGTGTTTGGCTTTCCTGTTGGGTTGAATTGAAGTTCTTAGGTTTTGCAAGTGGCATACTGAAGCTGATCCCTGGGGGTGCTGGGATATCTTCCAGTGGTGATGTCACAAAGCTTCTGTTTTTTTTTCCTCTCTCTCCTGTATCTGCTGGCAGGGGGACATCACCCACTAGTCTGGACTAGTCTAGCAGGATTACGGAATGGAAATTAATGGTAAGTGAAATTCCTTCATAGCACAGTGAAAGAAGCGTCTTCTACCTCCCTACTGCTCATCTTTATCAATCTATGGGCATGAAAGTATCATACTTTCAGATGGCTACAGATTAGAGCTTGCACTTACATGTTTTCCATACACCCAGCGGATGTTGTCCTAAGTTGCGTTGTGCTTCATAAACCCATTAATGTGCAAACAAATTAAAAAACAAACTAATTGCTTTTTCCTTTTCGTCCCTCTAGTCCAGTCCCGGAACCATAGAGTTTAGAATCCTCCTCCATTAGCTTTGGAGACTGAATGACATCATCGCTTTACTAACACTGGTATAACTAGGCAAGGACTGCCCCCTTTCTCCAGTACTTTCAGTCTCCAAGTTGCTGAGGAGATTCTGAGCCTAGGGCTGGGCTCAGCACAAATAAGCAGAGCTGGGGTTTATAAGCCCCTATTAGATTTTTCTTTAAGATTTTTAGGCTTTCCTTTTTTGTTGAACAGGTTCACGGCTGCTGCTGAAGAGGAGTTTTCTCCTTGCTCTGGCTCCATCCTACTCCCTAACCCCCTCCCCCCACGCTGATTTCCCCATCGCTTAAACGAGCAAGGTGCAAGGACATAGTGTTGTTAGCCTCCCTGCTCCCGAACCCGCGATTAGGGGTGAGGAGCAGGTAGCAGGCCCAGTCACAATGCCTCGAGTACCCGAGGAGGCTCCGGGTGCAGAATTAGGCGGTTGGCAGCGTCGGAGCCGAAGCTGCGGTCAGGCTGAGCTCCGGCACGTGTGTGACTCACTGCAGCACAGCGGTTCCGACACAGTGAGTGAGTGGCGCCGGTTTTCATGGCGCTTGGTTTAATTTGTTAAATTTCTTTAATTTAGTAGGGTTTACTTTCACATTGGGGGAGGGTGGGAGCTGAATTACTTAGTAGGTAAGCTTGCCTCAGCCGCGTGTGTTCACGCGGGAAAAGTGCCGGCGGCCATTTTAGGAGCCGCGTTTTGGCTATTCCTTCACATGTGAGGGTGGTTTTGGCGGGGTTTCAAGCCTCGTTTGTGCAAGGCACTATTTAAGCCTAACTAGGCACCTTTCGAGGGTGACCTGGGTTAAAAAAAAAAAAAAAAAACAGAGGCTGAAGGGTTTAACTCGGCTGGGCTCAGTTTGTTCAGTTCAGGGGGTTATAACCACCTCTGCGGGAGGTAGAGTGCAAGCAGAGAGCAAATTCAAGGGGGGGGGAGGATTCGCTATTGGTTTGGGGGGTTGTTCCCCAGTTACTCGGCTATGCCCTTTAAGCCACGTTGTTTGGTGTGTGGCATGCGGCGAAGCACAGTGCAGGACTCGGGTGTGTGTACCGCTTGCACGCTGGAGGCAGAGGAGATGGACAGAGTGCCGGTGCAGCCTTTGGCAGGTCGGGAGGCGCTAAGGCCGGAGGGGGAGGAGTCATTGCCTCCGTCCCTAGGCCCAGCGGAGCCGGTGGCGGGGCCTTCCTCAGGAGAAGGTTCCTCGGCGTCTCTAGGACTGGGCCAGGGGGGAGCCTCCCCAGTGATTCCACCAAACCTTTTTTTTCCCTGATGCAACAGGCGTTTGCCTTGCTCCAGCCCGCGATGCCGGTTCCTCCTCAAGGGTCCCAAGGTCAGAAGCGGTCGGGGTCCTTGGACATTCCGGCGGAAGACGCTCCTGTGGCTAAGAAGTATAGGGGAGCTGGAGTGGAGAGTCCGGCCTCTCGCCTCGGGGAGGACCGGGGAGAATTGGACGCGGAAATGGAGGAGATATCGGATGAGGAGCTGGAAGAGGGAAAGTTGCCTGACCCTGAACAGCAGAATAGGGTGGTCAGGGTGTTTCGGAGTGAGGAGCTCCCGGCCCTGATCACTGAGACTCTCAAGACACTAAACACGCCAGCGGGCGAAACGACGGCGGAGGACGTCTTGGAAGATCTGCTATTGCAGGCGCTTTGGACATCCCAGAAGGTTTTTCCCCTACATAGGGTGTTTCGGAATATGATCCAGGAAGAATGGGACTTGCTGGAGTCGGCCCTCAAGGGTTCCAGAGCCTTGACTCGCCTGTATCCGTTGGCGGACCAGGATAGGGAGCTGTTTCGCTCTCCAAAGGTAGATGCGGCGGTATCGTCGGTTACTAAGAAGACTACTATTCCAGTTGAAGGAGCCGCAGCGCTGAAAGATGTTCAAGACAGGAGATTGGATTCCCTGCTGAAGCAGGTCTTTGATGTTTGCGCCCTTTCCATGCTGGCCTCCATAGCGGGGGCCTGGGTGGCTAGGGGCTGCTTACGGTGGTCACAAAGGTTGCAGGGGGACCATTTGGAAGGGCACTTGGATGATGCGGCGCGGCTGGAGTCCGGGTCTGCGTACTTAGCGGACATCCATTATGATCTTATCCACGGTTTGGCTAAGAGTATGGCCTCGGTAGTAGCAGCTCGGCAGTACCTCTGGTTGCGTAATTGGTCGGCCGACAGTTCCTCTAAGGCTCGCCTCAGCAAGTTTCCGTTTAGGGGGAAGCTCTTGTTTGGAGAAGATCTGGAGAAGTTGGTCAAGGATCTCGGGGAGTCCAAGGGGGGGTCGACTCCCAGAGGATAAGCCGAGGCAGGGCCGCAGTTCTTCGGGGTTCAGAGGGACCGCTAAGGAGTTTCGTAGATTTCGATCCTCTCGTTTTGGCCAATCTCAGCGGGGGAGATTCCCAGTTAGAGGTCAGGGGTTTCGAGGCTTCCGGGGTGCGGGCAGAGGGTTCGCTCCTTTCCAGTCCTCGGGCCCCTAAGAAGACACAGTGAGATGAGGCGGGCTCAGGTGGGGTCGTTCCCGTGGGAGGTCGGTTGCGGAACTTTTACCCTGCCTGGGTCCAGATTACGTCGGACCAGTGGGTCCTGGAGGTCATTCGAGAGGAGTATGCGTTGGAGCTCCACCGCCCCGTGTTAGATTCCTTTGTCTGATCTCCCTGCGCTGCTCCGGCCAAGTTGCAGGCAGTCTCTGACACTCTGCAGCAGCTGCTACAGCTGGAAGCGGTAGTGCCGGTTCCAGCGGATCAGTGTGGGTGTGGTCGTTACTCCATATATTTCGTGGTGCCAAAAAAGGAGGGCACGTTTCGGCCGATCCTGGATTTGAAGAGAGTGAATCGGTGTCTCCGGGTGACCCATTTTCAGATGGAAACCCTGCGTTCCGTGATAATGGCAGTCCGAGCTGGCGAATTTCTGACGTCCCTAGATCTCACAGAGGCTTATCTCCATATCCCGATTTGACAGGACCATCAAAGATATCTGAGGTTTGCGGTACCTATGGGGCACTACCAGTTTCAGGCGTTGCCCTTCGGGCTGGCTACAGCACCTCGGACCTTCACCAAGATCATGGTGGTGGTGGCGGCAGCGCTCCGCAAGGAGGGGGTACTGGTCCACCTGTACTTGGACGACTGGCTGATTCGAGCGAAGTCGAGGGAAGAGAGTTCGGCTGCGACCACCCGGGTGGTACAGATGTTGGAAAGCCAGGGCTGGGTGGTCAATTTTGCAAAGAACAGATTGGTTCCTTCACAGTCTGGAATTTCTGGGGGCCCGCTTCGACACGAAACAAGCTGCGGTGTTCCTGCCAACCCCTCGAGCACGGGGGCTGCGAGAACTTGTGAGGCGGTTCTTGTCGACTCCAGCGCCAACGGCGTGGCAGTATCTACAATTGTTAGGCACGATGGCTGCCACGATCGAAGTTGTGCTGTGGGCCAGGGCTCACATGCGGCCTTTGCAGAGTGCGCTGCTTCGACGGTGATCGCATCAGCGGGATGCGTTGTCTCAGCAGTTGGTGTGTCCTCAGGGGGTGCGACAAGAGCTTCAGTGGTGGTTGAGAAAGGAGAGTTTGGTAGCCGGCATGCCTCTAGAGCAGGGGTGGGCAAACATTTTGACTCGAGGGCCGCAATGGGTTCATATATTGGACCCGGGGGCCGGACCAAGAGTAGATGGACGGTGTGTATGTGTGAATTAATATAAATTAAATTTAAATTTGTAACATTAAATGTTTAGATTAATTTAAGGTAGAAAAGCATAAAAAGAGTTTTTACAAAACTTTTATGCAATGTATTTCTTTCATAAAATAGTACCTTCAATTTTAGTGGCCGTAGTTTGCCCATCCCTGCACTAGACCATGCCTCCCTACTTCCTTCTGTGGGTGGGTCTTTTGGTTTCTGAAGCGTGGTAGCCAAAGTGGGGGCTGTCCCACCCGCTTCATCCGAAAAGATGGGGTGGGCAAGATATGAGCGAGGTTTAAGATTCTGAATCACCTCACATGAATCTGCAGTTATTGCGTGCCGAAGCGTCAGGAAGTGGGATATCCAGATCCTCCCAAGTGACCAGCCCATTTCCTGTCCTAGCCCCCCCCCCCATAGCCCATTACCAGTCCTAACCCCCCATCACCCTATTTCCAGACAGCCCCCATCAGCCCACAGCCCATTACCAGTCTTAACCCCCCCCATAGCCCATTACCAGTCCTAACCCCCCCATCAGCCCACAGCCTATTGCCAGTCTTACCCCCCTCCCATAGCCCATTACCAGTCCTAACCCCCCATCAGCCCACAGCTCATTACCAGTCCTAACCCCCCCACCCCCATCAGCCCACAGCCCATTGCCAGTCCTACCCCCCCCCCCATCGGCTCACAGCCCACTGACAGTCCTACCCCCCCCATCGGCTCATGGAAATTAAAATTTAAAACACAGCTGGCCGCTGCCGCCGCGGCAGCATGGAGTGTCCTGCGGGGCCTCCTCTGCCCGGCTGAACTCTCCCGGCGCGGCTGAAGCCCTCTGCTCCGGCTTGCAGATACGCGAAGGGGCAGTGTCGCCCACCCACGCGTCTCTGTTAAGCCCGCCGGGGCTGATGGGAAATTTCCCATCTGCCCCTGTGGGCTTAACAGAGACGCGAGGGAGACACTCTCCCTTCGCGTATCTGCAAGCAGGAGCAGAGGGCTTCAGCCGCGCCGGGAGAGTTCAGCCGGGCAGAGAGGGCCGGATTAAAAGGTCTGCCGGGCCGTAGTTTTCCCATCCCTGCTCTAGAGCCTCCGTCCTGGAGACTGCTAACTACAGATCCAAGTCTCTTGGGGTGGGGTGCGCATTACGAGGGCAGATTTGCCCAGGGTCGTTGGTCTCAGGAGGAGAAGGTTTGGTCCATCAACAGGTTGGAGATGAGAGCGGTGTTCTTGGCACTGAAGGAGTTTCAGAACAGCTTACGTCAGGAGGCGGTTTGGGTTCTGTCTGACAATGCGACAACGGTAGCCTATGTCAATCGGCAAGGCGGCATGGGCAGTGCGTTTCTAGAAGCCGGAGGCGAGTCAGCTGTTAGGGTGGGTCGAGTGGCACCTCGGGGCTCTCTCGGCTCAGCATGTGGCCGGCGTAGACAATATCGAAGCGGATTTCCTAAGCCGCCGCAGAGTGGACCCGGGAGAGTGGAGGCTGCACCCGGGCATGTTTGCACTGTTGGTGCGGCGTTGGGGGATGCCGCTGATGGATCTCATGGCGAGCTTCGAGTCGGCGCAGGTAGCGAGGTTCTTCAGCAGGCGCCGAGAACGGATGTCGGAGGGGCTCGATGCATTGGCGCAGAGGTGGCCAGAGGAGGGCCTTCTCTGTGTTTCCGCCTTGGGCTCTCATAGGCCGGGTGGTGTAGCGCATAGAAAGGCATCGCGGTCTGGTGATTCTGGTGGCGCCCAACTGGCCCAGAAGGCCTTGGTATGCGGATTTGGTGCGGTTACTGTCAGACAGTCCGTGGAGGTTGCCACAGCGGGACGATCTCTTAGGGCAGGGTCCGTTACGCATGCCCCTTAGTTACCCTGTTGCTCCAAGTTTAAACTCCTGTTACAATGTAAGTACAGAACAGTCTTATGTTTGTGCAACCTTTGTTATATGTAAACCGCACTGATAACAAATAGCGCGGTATATAAAAGTTGTTAAATAAATAAATAAATAAAATTGATTCTCGCTTACGGCTTGGCTCTTGAAAGGGCTAGAATGACAGCCAAGGGGTATTCGGCTACAGTCATTTCTACTTTGCTGAAAGTGCATAGGCACTCCACCCCGTTGGCTTACATCCGAGTTTGGCGTATCTTTGAGGCTTGGTGTGCGGAGCGTAATGTGCGGCCCTTGGGGGCTTCAGTATCACAGATCCTTTCGTTCTTGCAGGATGGTGTGGACAAAGGCCTGGTGGCTAGTTCCTTACGCGTGCAGTTAGCGGCCATTTCCTGTTACTGCGGGAAGGTGCACGGTCAGTCATTGGGGACTCACGGCGACATTAGGCGTTTTTTGCGGGCGGTGTTGCTTATGCATCCGCCGGTGCGTAATTCAGTGCCGAAATGGGATCTGAATTTGGTGTTGGAGGCCTTGCTCGGGGGGCCGTTTGAGCCGTTGGACAAGGCCTCTTTGAAAGATCTGACGTTGAAGACTGTTTTTCTAGTGGCAATTTGTTCTGCGTGGAGAATTTCGGAGTTGCAGGCGTTGTCCTGTAGGGAACCTTATCTGTCCTTCTTCCATCACAAAGTCGTGCTGCATATGGTGCCGGCTTTTCTGCCAAAAGTGATTTCTGCTTTTCATGTTAACTAGGTGGTTTCGCTTCCGGTGTTTTCTGACCAACAGAAGGAACAGTCGGGAGGACGGTTGCACCTCTTAGATGTTTGTCGAGTTCTTAGAAAGTACTTTCGTAGGACGGAGCCCTTTCAGAGGTCCGATAGGCTGTTTGTGGCTTTCAGGGGTCCGCGGAAAGGGGAAGCGGCGGCGAAAGCATCCATTTCTCATTGGTTGAAGGCAGCTATTGCGTCAGCGTACCTTTTTAAAGGGTAGAGTAGTTCCGGAGGGTCTCAGAGCGCACTCGACTAGGGCGCAAGCGGCGTCTTGGGCAGAGTTCAGTTTGGTTCCGGTTGGGGGCATTTGTAGGGCGGCGACCTGGTCGTCGTTGCATTCATTTGCAAAGCATTATAGGCTAGATGTGCAGGCAGCGGGGGATGGTCGTTTTGGCTCAGTGGTACTTCAGGCTGGGCTCGCTGGTCCCTCCCGTTGATGTTTACTGCTCTGTTACATCCTCTATGGTTCCGGGACTGGACTAGAGGGACGAAAAGGAAGAGAAAATTAGACTTACCTGCTAATTGTTGTTCCTTGAGTAACTCTAGTCCAGTCCCGGAGCCCTCCCTGGATTTTATAAGTGCTTCAGCCTGAAGTTATGAGATCGGTTTTGAAGTAAAAAAAAAAAAGAAAAAAGAAAAAATAATACGAAGGATAGGGTTCTCGGAGGGCGCAGAGTGGAGCCACGGTGGGGGCCCCTTCGTGGCTCTGTTGGATTGTTTTTTTGTTGGTCACTTTTGAAAGAGGGACTTTATGCAAGGAGGGAGGTGTGTCACGTCCCTAGTTACGACTATTTCACATTACCTGGTCCTTTTTATGCTAGGTTATCTACTTATTTGTTGCTCTGCTGAGTTTGCTTTGTCAATAGGTACTGGAGAAAGGGGGCAGTCCTTGCCTAGTTATACCAGTGTTAGTAAAACGATGATGTCATTCAGTCTCCAAGGCTGCTGAAGGAGATTCTAAACTCTATGGTTCCGGGACTGGACTAGAGTTCCTCAAGGAACAACAATTAGCAGATAAGTCTAATTTTCTTATTTTGTATTCAGAATTTTGCATGCACTATTTAGATTTTGCAGAGCACAGTGCAATGCTCCATAATTTATGCAAAGCAGCTCATAGAAACATGATGGCAAAAAAAGACCATATGGCCTATGGTATCTGCCCTTCCATATCAACTACTATAGTTTGTCCCATGCTTTCTTGAATTCAGGTAATCTCCCTGTGGAGGTAGTAGAGACAAGAACAGTATTTCACACATCTATCACTCTTTCCATAAAGAAATATTTCCACATAATACTCCAGAGTCTATCCCCTTTCAACCTTATCCTATGCCCCCTCGTTGCAGAGCTTACTTTCAATTGAAAGAGGCTGTCGTCCTGTGCATTTATGCCACGGAGGTATTTAAACATCTCTCTCATATTTCCTCTATCCCGCATTTCCTCTAAAGTATACATGTTGAGATCTTTAAGTCTGTCCCCATATGGTTTATAACGAAGACCACTGACCATTTTGGTAGCTAGCCTCTGCACCGACTCCATCCTGTTCATATCCTTTTGAAGATGTCTCCAGAATTGCACACAATACTTCAAATGAGGTCTCATCAAAGACTTATATACAGAGGCACTCTCGCCTCCCTTTTTTCTGCTGGCCATTCCTCTTCCTATGCACCCAAGCATCCTTTTGGCTTTTGCCGTCGCCTTTTCTACCTGTTTAGCCACTTTAAGATCATCAGAAACAATCATGCTCAGCTCCCACTTTTCTTTAGTGAACAGAAGTACTTTGCCCCTTATACTGTACCACTTCCTTGGATTTTTGCAGCCCAAATACATGACTCAGCATTTTTTAGCATTAAATCTTAGCTGCCAAATTCTCAACCATTCTTCAAACTTAGCTTAGTACCTCCTCATGTTACCTACTCCTTCCCGGAAGTCTACTGTATTGCAGATTTTGGTAACATCTGCAAAGAGGCAAACCTTACCCAACAGCCCTTCCGCAATATCACTAACAAAAGTGTTAAAGAATCAGACCAAGGACAGATCCCTTCAGCACACCACTAGTAACATCCTCCTCAGAGAGAGCTTCATTTACCTATACACTTTGTTGCCTCCCACTCAACTAATTTCTAACCCATTTAGTCACTTTCAGGATCATCCCTAAGGTGTTCAGTTTATTTATAAGTTGCTTGTGCGGATTCGGTGTCAAAAGCTTTACTCAAATCTAAGTATATTTTGTTTAGGGCTCTCCCTCAGTCCAACTCTCTGGTCACCCAGTCAAAGAAGTCAATCGGATTTATCTGACAAGAATACCTTTAGTAAATCCATGCTACCTCAGATCCTGCAATGTATTGGACTCCAGAACTCTCACTGCCCTCTGTTTTTAAGAGCATTTCCATTAATTTACTCACCACAGAAGTCAGACTAACTGGCCTTTAGTTCTCAACCTTATCCTTACTTCTGCTTTTGTGTAAATGAATCACATCTGCCTTTCTCCAGTCCTCTGGGAGCATTCCTGACTCTAAAGAAGCATTGAAAAGGTCAGACAGTGGAGCTGTCAGAACTTCCCTAAGTTCCTTCAATACTGTCGGGTTTATCCACCCAGCCCCATCGCTTTGTCTACTTTTAGTTTAGCTAGTTCCTCACAAACACAGTCTTCTGAAAATCATTTAAGATCCCCTTCATTTCTTTTTCCTATTTGTGGTATTTTCTGAGGATGAGGTCCTGCTCCTGGCCCTTCATCTATGAACACAGAACAAAAATATTTGTTAAGCAATTCCGCTTTATCCTCGGCTTCTACATATTCTTCCCCTTCCCCCTTGAGTCTGACAATACCACTTTTGCACTTCATCCTCATACTAACATATCTGAAAAAGTCTTGTTTCCCCCCCCCCCCATTTTATTGCATTGGCTCTCTTCTTTTTGTATCTTTGCTTTTCTGACTACTTTCCTAGCTTCTCTAAGTTTTTCCAAATATTAATGCTCATCTTCCTCTTTTTGTGATCTCTTGTATTTTATGAAGGCCTCCCTCTTTTTCTTCCTTTTCAGCTATTCCTTTTGAGAACCATAGTGCCTCTTTTTCCTTTTACATTTATTTACCCTTCTACAAAAAGATTGTTGCCTTTAAATATCCTCTTTCAGTTTTCCCCATTGTTTTCTACATCCCCCAGATGTTCCCATTCCATTAACGACTCCTTAAGGTATTATCTCATCTTGGCAAAGTCTAAAACCCTCACTTTTGAATGGATTTTATCAGCCCTAGTCCTAATACTGAACCACACCATCTGGTGATCACTGGATGCGAGATGATCTCCTACTATAACATCAGAAACACTTTTCCCATTGGTAAGCACCAAGTCCAGTATGGCCCCTTCACGTGTGGGTTCTTTTATCAGTTGCTGAAATAGTTCTCCCTTAGAGAATCCAGGATCTCTTTACTTCTAGATGACACCTCAGCAGGGATGGGCAAATCAACATCCGGCATATTGAAATCATCTCTCAGTAACACTTCTCATTTCATGGCAATACTATGAATGTCTTCTATTAAATCTCTGCCACTTCTTTTCCATGTGAAGGAAATCTGTATATCACACCAATGCAAATGGATTTCCCGTTCCTTTTATCTAGTTTAACCCAAAGTCCCTATTTAAGCCCTTTAATTCTTTAGCTGCACTATTATTGTTTACATATAGCGCCACTCCTCCTTTCCTTTCTTACCCTGTCCTTCCTGAATAAAGTATAGCCCTGTATAATTACATCCCAGTTGTCCATGAACCATGTCTCTGTAACTGCCATTAAATCCAAGTCAACCTCTTCCATTAAAGCCTCAACATCTGGGATCTTATTTCCCATACTACAGGCATTTATGCACACTGCTTTCCAGATGTTGCACCTTTTACCCATTTCTACAGAGGCATTTAATGTTTTACTTACCTGGGGGCTTTCTTCACCCATTTCTAACAAACCTAGTTTAAAGCCCTCTTCAATAGGTTAGCTTCTGCTGCAGAAGACACTTTGATCCTTCTTGGATAGGTGGATGCCATCTCTGCTCTGCAGCCCTTGGAAAAGCATCCCATAGTCCAGGAAACCAATCACATTGTGTGCATTAATTACCTAAGTTGTTTTGCATATTTATTTCTTTTATTTAATAGGTTTTATATGCCGGTTTTCCAAGGATCAAGGCAGTTTATATATAACACAACTTTCACATTATAGTGAACATTGTATCACTTTAACACAACTATAACATTTCAGATAGCATTGTAACACAGCACATAACTTTACTCCTGCTTGTGGAGATGTAGCTAAGCTTTTTATGATAAAGTTTGCAATTTTGCACAAGATTTACTGCAAAATACCATTGCGGAGGCAATCTGCATGTATGTAAATAGCCTAATATTATAAGGAAAATGTTTTGAATTATTTGACCATTCCTGTAGCTCCCTCTGCCATTAGTGCATTGGCCCCTGCAGTTTAAAAGTGTTGTAGTCAACTTTATTGGCACCCTTGCATTTCAACTCCTTAATGTCCAATATCTCCTTAAAAAAAGTGGCTAGTGAAATAGCTTTGGACTATATATGCACACATATATGACACAAAAGAATCAAATAAAACAAGACCAATTAAAAAAGGAAATAGTACAAAAACTGGGACATTGTCAGGACATGATTATTGGCAGCCTTATAAACAATTCAAATCCGTTTGAACAGAAGAACCACATTCCCACTGCAGTAAAGTTAGACTCACCTGTGATCAATTGTCAGTACTCACATGACTTGAATCAAGCAATGAAAGATAGCTCTAATGTTTAAAATGGCCACATTCACTCCCTGTTCCATTTTCACAATGGTGAAGACAAGAAAACTGCTTGAGACTGTCAGAAAAGCCATTATCACCAAACTTCAAAGGGGTACAAGGCCATCTCCAAAGACCTTGGGATTCCTGTGTCTACAGTTTGCAAAGTTGTTAAGAAGTATTTTGCTCATGGAACTTTCAAGAACCTCTCAGGACGTAGTGGGAAGAGGAAAATTAATCCAAGAACTCTTCGAAAGTTAGTGCAAACTGTTGGAAAAACACCACATACAACATCCAAAGAGCTTAAGGCTGACCTGGAGCAATCAGGAGTGATGGTTCTAACCCGCACAATATGCTGCACACTAAACAAAGAAGGATTTCATGTGTGAAGGCCAAGAAGGACCCTATTGCTCAAAGACAGACTTAATAGGGCACGCCTTATCTTTGTCCAAACCCCCTTTGAAAAACCACAATCCTGGTAAAATGTTCTGTGGACAGATGAAACCAAACTTGAGATCTTTGGCAATGTTTATGTTTATGTTTATTATACTTGATAAAAACCGCCTTTCACTGGAAGCAAAGCAGTGTACATTTAAAATTCAATAAAAGAAGGCCAAGGCCAACGAAAAAAGAAAAGAAATGTACAATGGTTGACAGGACAGCTAAAATCAAGAGAGACAGGACAGGACATAGACAAGGAGTAAGCTGGGAGGAGCAAGAGGAGGGCAGAGAGGTATCATACAAAAGGAGAGGGAACATTAAACGCTAAGGAGAACAGGTGTGTTTTTAACTGTTGTTTGAAGCTGGTGAATTGTGGATCAAGACGGAGGGCGGGAGGGAGGGCGTTCCAAAGGGCAGGAGCGGCAAAAAAGAAAGCGAAGGAGCGGGTAGATTGCAAGTGAGCACGGGAGGGTGAGGGAAGGGTAAGATGGTTGAGATGAAAGGAGCGGAGAGTGTATCTGGGAGAATGGAAGAAAAGGAGGTCCGTTAGATATTGGGGAGTGCTAGTATGAAAAGCTTTGAGTCAGAATCAGAAGCTTGAAGGTGGTCCGGAAAGGTATAGGCAACCAGTGAAGGTGAAAAAGCAAAGGAGTTATGTGATCCTGGGGAGAGGAGCAAGTGACCAGGCGCGTAGCAGTGTTCTGAATGCGACGAAGACGGGTAAGTTGACATTTTGGTAGACCGATAAAGAGGGAATTGGCAAAGTCCACCCGAGACATGACTAAGGACAGAACCAAAGTGACCAGGGCTGAAGGGGAAAGAAAAGGACGAATAGACCGAATCTGACGGAGAAAGAAGAAAGATGTGTTAGTAACGTGCGAAATGTGAGAGTGAAAGGACAGATCAGAGTCAAAAAGTACACCAAGGTACCGGAAGGTGGAGACCAGAGGTACAGGGGAGCCAGAAAAGGAAGGAGCCAAGGTGGGAGAAAACCAGATAGCAATAGTTTTAGCAAGATTCAAGTGGAGACAATTAGCTGATAGTCAATCAGCAACAGCAGTGAGACAAGAATCAAGAACAGAGAGATCAGGACAGGAAGGGGAAGTGTGATGGAGCAATAGAATGTCATCCGCATATAGAAAAGTAGATATACCAAACTGCTGGATCAGGGACGCAAGGGGAGCTAGGAAGAGGTTAAAAAGGAGAGGAGCAAGAACAGAACCCTGAGGAACCCCACAAGAGAGAGTGTAGGGATCAGAAGAGGGGGAGGCGGGGGAAGGTGAAAGAACCGCGCAGGACCTGGAAGATAGAAAAGAGTGGAACCAGTGGAGTACAGTGATACAATGCAGACCAGTGATACATTTACAGGCAAAGAAATGAAGCTTGTAAGGAAAAAACACCCTTCCTACAATCAAATATGGTGGAGGTTCCATAATGTTGTGGGGCTCTTTTGCTGCCTAAAGAACTGGTGGCTTGGAACTTATTAAAGGAACCATGACCAAGGTATTTTGGAGCACAGTGTGCTATCTAGTGCCAGAAAGCTAGGTCTGGGTCAAAAGTCATGAGTCCTCCAACAGGACAATGACCCAAAACATACATCAAAAAGTACAAAAGAATGGTTAAAAATGAAAACAGGGACTGTTTTAAACTGGCTAGCAGTTAGTCTTGATCTCAATCCAATTGAGAATCTTTGGAAAGAGCTGAAATCTGCCATTGGTAAAAGGAATCCTGGAAACATTCATCAGCTGGAACAAATTGCAGTTGAAGAGTGGGAGAAACTACCAGCAGACAGATGTACGAAATTTATAGATGGCTACAAGAAATGTTTGGAGGCTGTCATGACTGCCAGGGTTGTACAACCAAATATTAGTGAAAGGTGCCATTAATCCTGTCCAAGTCATTCTTTTTCAGAAATTACTACGTGTAAGTTGCACAGACGACATCCTATTTTTTTGTTGTTGTTGAATACCTTTTGAACATACTATTAAAATAATGTGATGACATACTGTTGGAATATTTCCAATTATTTCTCAAGATGTTGTATATACAACATACCTAAAATGCAAGGATACCAATAATGTTGACCACAGTTGTACATTACCTGGTGTACATTACCTGTTACTTTTTTCTGCTCATTGGGAAACTTGGCTATAGTTTGTAAAATAGTGAAGTTTTCATAGAAGCAGAGCCATGGAGCTTCTTTAATGCCAGCACATTTAATGATCAAAGGAGATAAGGTGTGGGGTTGTGCTTTTTTTAAAAGATTTCTTACTGCAATAATTTTTCCTTTTTTTTTGGGGGGGTGGATATTTTCAAGGTAATAGAAGCAGATAATGACCTACCCCAAATCATCCAGCAGTATGAAGAAAACCGGACCCGTATACTGACTCCATGCAACGTGCAGCAGTGTTTATAATGTGGAATGGGGGCAAGAGGCCTTGTTCACGTCGGTACTTCAAAGTGAAGAGACTTGGTTTCCTGTTGAGTTGTGAGAGCAGATGACTTCAGATCAGAAGACAGTCGGACAGGCTTAGAAGGTGATCACCTTTAGGTTGCAGATTTGAATAGGCAGTGAACCATGCTGGCGCTTTGGGTAAGCTGCATGGGATGCTGAATGTTGCCACCATTCTTCACTCCTTACCCTTTTTATAAATCCCACACTTTTTCATTGTGTTGCTCTCTGTTCTGCCTCGCCATTCCACCTATGTTTCTTGTGTGTAAGTATAGGCCAGCGCTGACATGCTTACAGAAAAACTCCATTAAGAGGGCAGTAGGAAAAGACCATGGATTTTGTTGCCTTCTCTTTCTGTAAGAGGATGAATGTTGGCCTGACTGAGAATAGAAACGGGGGATGCTCCCTCCCTTCCCCTCCCACATCATCTCTACGTTGCCTACGCATTCTCTCATATTTTGCTTGTTTGCAGGTGTCCAGGACTCATCTGCTGCAGTGCATTACTCCTTGGGGAAGGGCTTCTTACTCTTGGAACTTTATTTTAAGTCATTTAAGACACTTTGGCATTTTAAATGGGTTATTGACCCATTCAGGCCATAAGATGTCATCCATCCTGATTCTTGAGTTTTGGGTGTTCTACCTAAATTTGTTTTTGTGCTAAATTTTTACTGTGTTTTTTTTAAATAACTGTTTATTTGTTTTCATTATGGCCTCATTCTGTGTTTAAAAATGATCTACACTAGATCCTTAATGTGACTATCATGCTTCCTGTGATTCCACGCAGTGCACACATGAGTTCTGCAAAAGACTGGTAGAGCAGCGGTTCCAGTTTATTTAGATTCATAATGGCGAGAGTTGCTCAGCCATAGGATCTTTAAGTCTTTAAACACTGCTGTAAAATCAGCCTGACAGGCAGTGCTGCACCCTGCCAAGTTGTTCCTCAGCCCAGCATCTGCCGTTTTTTGGCTTGGCAGGGATGGGATGCTGCAAGGATGTTTTTGATCCCTTGGGAAAGGAAATCGCTTCCATTGTAGCTAGCCTTGGAAAATAGGTGTGGCAGGCTCCCGAGGGAGCCAAGGTCTGGCCAATGTGGGCAGAACCATAAATAGTTGTGAGTGAAGGTTCATTGCACCAGAGACCTAGTAGATGCTGGTTTCACTTGGCCAGGAGAAAATTGTTGGTTCCTTTTCGTCCCTCTAGTCCAGTCCCGGAACCATAGAGTTTAGAATCTCCTCCAGCAGCCTTGGAGACTGAATGACATCACAGCTCTTCTCTCTCTGGTATAAATAGGCAAGGACCGCCCCCCTTCCACTAGTACTTCAGTCTCCAAGCAGCTGAGGAGATTCTGGGCCTAGGGATAGGCCCAGCACAAATAGGCAGAGCTAGGAATTTTTTCTTTGTTTTTCCTTTTCTAATTCTTGATGCTTTTTGTTTGGTTGCCTTTCTAAAATAAATAGCCACTTTTTTTTTCTTCCCTCTGGCTCCAGTCCTGCTTCCTCCTTTCTCCCTCAATTTTCTCTCTCGTGGGGGGGGGGCTGCCCCTTGGTGAGAAGGAGCAGCTTTACAGAGCAGAAGAAGTAGCCTCCCTGCTCCCGAACCCGCAAGCAAGGGTGAGGAGCAGGTGGAAGGCTTAGCCCCAGCCATCTCTAAGGGACAGTGAGATTGGTGGTGGGAGCACCGTCGGAGCCGAAGCCACGAGCAGGCTGAGCTCCGGCGCGTGTCTGCCTCATTGCAGCACCTCAGGTTGAAGCAGGGAACTGTAAGTAAGTCTCGCCGACTTTAATGGCGTTTTTTTTCTTTCTTTTTGAATTTTCTTTTACTTGTTTCTTGGAGGGGAGTTGAGAGGGAAGTCCCTGTCTTAGCGGGGGATCTCATAAAGGAGTTCTTTGCCCTCCGGACACTTTTTTGCTGCGCGGGAAAAGTCCCGGCGGCCATTTTGAAAACCGCGGTTTTTTATAGGGGCTTTTTGGAAGCGTTTTAAGCCTCGTTTGCTGCAGACCTGCTATAGGCTCATCAGGCGCTTACAGAGCGTTGGCCTGTTGGGGGAAAAAAAAAAGAGAAGTTCAAAGGGAAACGAGCTATGCTGTACTTTTCCCTTATTGAAATATTGAGCAGGTGTATCTAGGCTGTTTTTTGCACGGCTCCAACCCTGTGAGAGCCCTTCCTTCCGGGGCTGGCGGTCAGGGCCAGCGGGGGGGGAGGGGGAGTTCCTGGGGTGGTTTAGAGCAGCTGTTTGAGGCGGCTGCTATGCCTGCAATTCCACGCTGTCTAGTGTGCGGCAGGAGGAAAAGTTCAGTGCTGGAATCAGGAGTCTGTGTCCCTTGCTCCCTAGAGGCGCAGCATATGGACGGAGAGCCAGGACAGCCCCTAACAGGCCGGATGGCTATTCGTACAGGCGCTGAGGCACTGTTATCTTCATCTCTAGATCCTGAGGAGCCGGGGCCCTCCTCGGGCGGCGGGTCTGCTGGGTCACAGGAGCAGGGACAGGCGGGGAGAGGCGACTGGGATTCTGCCGAACTTCGTTGCCTTGAGGCAGCAGGCTTTTGCCTTCCTTCAGCCCGCGATAGGTTGGCTCGCCTTTATCCGCTCACGAACCGCGATAGGGAGCTGTTTCATTCTCCAAAGGTAGTTGCGGCGGTATCGGCGGTCACTCAGAAAACCACAATTCCCGTGGAGGGGGACCGCAGCACTGAAGGATGTTCAGGACAGGAGGTTAGACACTCTGTTGAAGCAGGTGTTCGATGTTTGCGCGCTGTCCATGCAGACCGGCTTCAGTGGCATGTGGCTGTTTGAGATGATCCCAGAGGTTGCAGGAGACCATCTGGAAGGGCAGCTTGAAGATGCCATGCGACTGGAGTCGGGAACCGCGTTCTGGGCGGATTTTCATTCTGATCTCCTCCGCGGCTTGGCTAAGGGGATGGTCTCCGTAGTAGCAGCTCGGAGGTATCTCTGGTTGAGAACCTGGGCAGCGGACAGTTCATCTAAGGCTCGGCTTAGCAAGTTACCCTTTGGGGGTACGCTTTTATTTGGGGAGGATTTAGATAAGTTGGTCCAGGACCTCGGGGAGTCCCAGGGAGGTAGTCTCCCAGAGGACAAGCCGAAGCAGGGCCGCAGTTCTGCGGGATTCAGGGAGGTCCTGAGAGACTTTCGTAGTTTTTGTTCTCCCCGTTATGGACAGTCCCAGTGGGGGAAGTTCCCACTTAGGGGTCAGGGGTTTCGAGGATTCAGGGGAGCAGGCCGGGGGTTCGCTCCTTTCCAGTCCTCGGCCACAAACAGACACAATGAGATAAGGCGGGCTCAGGAGAGGGTAGTTACCAGGGGAGGTCGGTTGCGGGAGTTCTACCCTGCCTGGGTCCGAATTAAGTCAGATTAGTAGGTCCTGGAGGTCATGCGAGAGGGATACGTATTAGAACTCCATCGACCCGTCGTAGGTTCTTTTGTCCGGTCTCCCTGCTCAGCCCTGAGCACAGGCAGGCGGTCCAGGACACGCTACAGCGGCTGCTGCAGCTTGAGGCGGTGCTGCCGGTGCCCGCGGAGCAGTGCGGTTCTGGTCGCTACTCCATCTATTTCGTAGTGCCAAAGAAGGAGGGCACATTTTGCCCGATCCTGGCTCTGACAAGGGTGACCCGTTGTCTCCGGATTACCCATTTTCGGATGGAGACCTTGCGTTCCGTGCTGGCAGCGGTCCGGACCAGGGAGTTCCTGATGTCGTTAGATCTCACGGATGCTTACCTGCACATCCCGATTCAGCAAGAGCATCAGAAGTGGCTGAGATTTGCGGTACCCATTGGACATTTCCAATTTCAAGCGCTGCCCTTTGGGCTGGCAACGGCGCCACGGACGTTTCCCAAGGTCATGGTGGCGGCGGCGCTCCGCAAAGAGGGAGTACTGGTGCACCCATATTTGGACGATTGGTTGATCCGAGCGAAGTCGAGAGAGGACAGCTCGGCAGCGACGGCCCGGGTGGTCCAGATGTTCGAAGACCTGGGCTGGGTAGTCAACTTTGCAAAGAGCAGGTTGGTACCATCGCAATCCCTGCAGTACTTTGCGGCGCGCTTCAAAACAAAGCAGGGTAAGGTGTTCCTGCCCAGGGCCCGGGCGCTAGGTCTGCGACAACTCGTCAGGCGTTTCTTTTCGAGTCCGGTTACAACAGCATGGCAGCACCTGCAGTTGTTAGGAACAATGGCAGCCACGATAGAAGTGGTTCCGTGGGCCCGAGCGCACATGCGGCCGTTACAGGCGGCGCTTCTCCGTTGTTGGTCGCCTCAGTCGGATGTCCTATTGCAGAGGTTAGTTTGCCCTCAGAATGTGCGTCACGAGTTGCGATGGTGGTTGAGAATGGAGAATATGGAAGACGGCATGCCACTGGACCGCAGTCCTGGGGACTGCTCATGACAGACGCGAGCCTCCTGGGTTGGGGGGGGGCTCATTGCGAAGGCAGGTTGCCCAGGGTTGTTGGTCTCAGGAGGAGACGTCTCGGTCCATCAACAGGTTGGAGATGAGAGCAGGGTTTCTGGAGCTACCGGAGTTTCAGGACATTCTCGGTCTGGAGGCGGTCCGAGTCTTGTCAGACAATGTGACAATGGTGGCCTACATCAATCGGCAGGGGGGCACAGGAAGTGCTACACTGTAAGCCGAAGCGGGTCAACTGTGGGTGTGGGCCGCACACAATCTCCAGGCTCTCGCGGCTCAACATGTGGCCAGCATAGACAATCTCGAAGCGGATTTCCTCCATCGTTGCAGAGTAGACCCCGCGGAGTGGGTGCTACATCCGGGGGTGTTTGCTCTTCTGGTGAGGCGCTAAGGAGTTCCGGTAATGGCTCTCATGGCGAGCTTTGAGTCAGTGCAGGTAGCAAGGTTTTTCAGCAGGCGCTGGGAACGGATGTCAGAGGGGCTAGATGCGAAAAGGAGGCCAGAGGGAGTTCTCCTTTGTTTTTTCCACCTTGGGCCCTCATGGGCAGGGTGGTGCAGCGCGTTGGGAGACATCGTGGTCGGGTGATTCTGATCGCGCCCGATTGGCCCTGAAGGCCGTGGTATGCAGATTTGGTACAGCTGTTAGTGGACGATCCGTGGTAGTTACCGCAGCGGGAGGAGCTCCTACGGCAGGGTCCGTTGCGCATGCCCTAGGTGAGTCGGTTCTCGCTTACGGCTTGGCTCTTGAACGGGCTAGGATGACAGCTAAGGGTTATTCGGCGGCGGTCATTTCTACCTTGCTAAAGGCACGCAGGTGTTCCACCTCGCTGGCGTATGTCCGGGTCTGGAGGATCTTTGCAGCTTGGTGTGTGGCGCGTAATATTCAGCCTTTGTGGGCTTCGATTTCGCAGGTCCTTTCCTTTTTGCAGGATGGAGTGCGGAAGGGATTGGCGGCCAGTTCCTTGCGAGTGCAGTGGGTGGCGATTTCCTGTTATAGGGGGAAAGTGCTCGGTCAGCCGGTAGGATCTCACAGTGACATTAGGCTTTTTCTGAGAGCTGTCTTGCTTCTTCGTCTGTTAGTACGCTGTTCGGTGCCGACATGCAAGCTGAATCTGGTATTGGAAGCTTTGCTGGAGCTACCGTTTGAGCTGCTAAGCATCGCCACCCTGAAGGATCTCGTGTTAAAGAAGGTATTTCTGGTAGCTATTTGTTCCGCAAGGAGGATTTCGGAGTTACAGGCTTTTTCCTGTAGGGCACCTTATTTGTCTTTCTTCCATGATAAGGTCGTGCTACACTCAGTGCCGGACTTTCAGCCGAAGGTGGTCTCGGCCTTTCATGTCAATCACGTGGTGTCACTTCCAGTATTCTCTAAGCAGCAAAAGGAGAAATCGGAAGGCAGGTTACATCCCCTAGAGGTTCGTCGGGTTCTTCAGAAGTATCTTCGGCGGACACAGCCATTTTGGAAGACTGACAGATTGATTGTGGCTTTCGGGGGGCCGCGGAAGGATGAAGCGGCAGCGAAAGCGTCCATTTCTAGATGGTTAAAGGCGGCTATTGCGTCGGCTTACCTTTTGAAAGGTAGCATAGTTCCAGAAGGTCTCAGAGCGCACTCGACCAGGGCGCAAGCGGCGTCGTGGGCGGAGTACAGTTCGGTTTCGGTCGCAGACATTTGTATAACGGCGACTTCATCATCGTTGCATTCATTCTCGAAGCACTATCGGTTAGATGTGCAGGCAGCGGAGGACGTTCGTTTTGGCTCAGCGGTGCTTCAGGCTGGGTTTTCTGGTCCCTCCCGTTGATGTGCACTGCTCTGTTACATCCTCTATGGTTCCGGGACTGGACTAGAGGGACGAAAAGGAAGAATTAATTAGCCTTACCTGCTAATTGTTGTTCCTTAAGGAACTCTAGTCCAGTCCCGGACCCCTCCCAGGGTATGCAGCCTGAAGCTGTTGTCCGTTGTATCTTAGTAAAAGGGGTCAAATTGGAGAGGATGTCTCCGGAAGAGGAGTGGGGTTCTGGAGGACGCGGAGTGGAGCCACAATGGGAACCCCGCAGAAGCGCGGTTTTGTTTCTACGTTTTTGGCATTTCTACAAGGTCCTTCGTCGAAGAGAAGGTTAGAATATGCACAGGTGTTTAGATTCTAGCCAAAGTTTATTTAGTTTATCTTGTTCTTTATCTACCGTATTTTCCAGCGTATAAGACGACTTTCTAACCCCTGAAAATATGCTCAAAATTCAGGGGTCGTCTTATACGCCGGTATAACTTTTTTTTTAACTCTGCGGAAAATTATCAGCTGAGACCTGGGGTCTCAAACACGCGGCCCACGGGCCGCAACGGAGAAGAAACAACAAAAAAACCCCCCAAACCCTTGGTTTTGCTGCTGCTGCCGCTACCGCCGTGGCAGCGGCAGAATCAACTGTCCCGCGGCCCCTTCCCGTCTGCCCGGCAGAGCCCTCAGCTATTAGCTCCATCAGCGGCAGCTTTCAGAGCCGCGAGAGGGAAATCACTCTTCACAGCCGTCCCGTCCGCAGTCATGATCGGCGTGAACAGCATCAACAGCAGCGCGGGCCGCCTGCGCTCGCGCTCCATGTGCTCGGTGCGCTACGGGCGCAACTATCGCGGCATGGAAACCTTCTGCTACGGCTGGCCGCAGCACTCCCGCACCCTCAAGCCTGTCCTCTACACTGACCTGGTGGTGAGCCGCCTGCAGAATCGCAGGAAGAAGAAAACGGTAATCGGGGGGGGGGTGGGGTGGAACGGGAGGGGGCCGATGAATTGCCACAGCATGTTGGCTAGCCTTGGGCTACTGAAGCTGAGCGCACGCTGGGATGGAGCTGGTGGTGCCATGGGATGAACCAGGGTCATCGGGGAACTGGACACCCGCCCCCTCCAGCGCCTCTAGCTCTCTGCAATGCCTCTGGATAGCTGTATATATGGTTAAATTGCCATGTTCTGGTGTGTTTAAACAGTGTGCATGAGGCTTCGGATAAAAGAGAAAATCCTCCCCCACTCCCTTTTGCATGTTGCTAAACTCTGAAAGCATTCTAAATTCCATTCTCTTTCTCTGAAGAACCCTTTTTTCCTCTCTGGATGGATGCCACAGCATAAAACTGAACTGTTACAAAATTAAGCTTCATTCTGTGATAGGCGATGGCCTAGTATGTAGCAGAGCTAGGTCTGAAGCCCTTTTCCCCTGCTTTAGAGTACTATTGCTGACTTTGGAAAATTACAGAATGCTGTTAGTTAGCTGTTAGAAAGAAAAACCGCTCTATTCTGCCTTGATAACATGTTCTGCTCTCCTGTAGATAAGAGAATAAAACTTTCTGCATAGCTACATACCAACTTTTAAAAAAATGGAACTATTTAAACTTTGCAGACAGTATACAAAATCATTTATTAATGCTCTGTAAATACAAAAATGGAAGCCAAACTGAACTCATTATGCTCACACGAGCACAAAAAAAATGTTTTCTTCATTGTTATTTGATACAAGTTCTCTTTGATTAGAATTTTCTCCCATTTTCCATTAGATAAGAAAAAAGCTTGCATGAATTCATGGCAGGAGATTTAATCCAGTTTATTATTTTCATTTGGAACTGGTCATGTACACATTGGTAAAAAGAGTGGTATGAACCTGACTTCTGATAAAGGTTTTTTATTTTTTTTGGTGTGCGCTGGAAGAGGGGTAGTCTTATACGGTGAGTATAGGCCAAACCCTATATTTTTAACAGGAAAAGTAGGGGGTCGTCTTATACGCCGGAAAATACGGTACTTATTTGTTGCTCTGCTGAGTTGCTTTGTCAATAGGTACTGGTGTAAGGGGGCGGTCCTTGCCTATTTATACCAGAGAGAGAAGAGCTGTGATGTCATTCAGTCTCCAAGGCTGCTGGAGGAGATTCTAAACTCTATGGTTCCGGGACTGGACTAGAGTTCCTTAAGGAACAACAATTAGCAGGTAAGTCTAATTAATTCATGAAAAGTAAAGTGGAATGGAGGAGTTGGAGCAGCAGGTTAGCCAGATTTCAAACCCCACTTATTACACTGATCCTGCTTGTGATCACAGGCAAGTCACTTTACAATCTGTTGCCTTAAGTACAATTTAGATTATAAGCCCACTTGAACAGGGAAATAAAACATGTACCTGATTTTAACTTACCTTGAGGTTGGATTTGGAAAAGGCGCATGATATAATTAAACTGAAAAATCCAACTCCAAAAGAAAAAACATCAATGAAAAAGGGTTAACTTAATAATGTTGCTAGTATGTCACCTTTAAATGTGTCTGAGCAGACAGCATGTCTTTTCATAGTATCCAAAATAAAGCTAGTTTTAGTGACGTGAATCACATTTGCATATGATGGTCTAAATTTACAATCTAATAAGTGACTCCTTGGGAAAGTCAACCCATTGACCTGTTGAAGGGTCTATAATTTTTAAGACATATATCACTGCTGCGTTACATCGATTTATGCATGATAGCGAATATTTTATCTCCAGGAACAAGCAGGAATAAGTCCTCACATATGGGTACGTCGGTACCGACGGAGCCCGTGCGGGAAAGCTCCCCAGCTTCTTAGAATAGAAGCTTTTGGGACCTCCCACTGCACATGGCTCACTGCCTTCCCGCCTTCCTGAACAGCTCTCCTCAGTTTTTCCTCTTTTTTCCCGCGGAGCCAGCAGGTCGTGTTCCTGTCACCGCTGAAGAAATTGTTATTTTATTTTGTTTCTTAGACCGCGTACCTGCCTTCCCCATACCGATACCGGTATCCGCCGGTCTTTTTCTTTCTTTCTTTAAAAAATTATAATTCTTTTTTCCTTATTTTTTAGCTTTTGGTCACTTCAGAGAGGCCTCTCGGCCTACTCAATTTCTCCTCATGGAGAAGCCAGCCCCTGGATTAAGAAGTGTACCAAATTGTAATGCTGTTATTCAGTCACAGACACCCATGAATGGTGTCTGAAATGTTTGGGGCCTGACCATGTCCATACCGGACTGCCCCTCTTGCTCCCACATGTCTAAACGTGGGCTGCAGAACCGGCCAACAATTCCATGTGCTGTTTGCTTCAGAGAATACAGCATCACAGTCATCCAGGTCTTCTTCTCCGGATGGATCTCAGGTACCAAACCTTCTGTGGGGCAAGTCCTCAAAGAGCAAATCTCCTTCAAAGCATCGAGAGGCTCTTCGCTTAGAACTTGAGGACCCTGCCCCAGCCAAACAACCCCGGCGGGAAGTCCAACTTCCAAAAACGCCAATTCAGGGGTCTCAGGTTGATATCGATGCTACTGCCTTCGACAGATCACCTGTTAGCCTGCTCTGGGGTACCGGGTCCTCCGGTACCGACATCCAGGCAGCTATGGCGTCCATGGCGATACTGTACAGTCCATGCAGCAGGCTGTCATGGCTTTCATTAAAGCTGCAACGCCATCGGTTTCCCGCTTTCAGCGGTTCCGGGCCCGATACCGGTATCGTCCGCCATGCCGGTATCGAGGCCGTCCACCTCTAAACGCAAGTCGGTACCGTATGGGCTTTCGCTCCATACCGTTTCCATACCCGATACGCCCCGATATCGATACCGATCGGTACGCGTATCTGTGCGTTAGAGGAAAGCACCTATTCCTATGAGGATATTCACTACTCTGATGAATATGCTGAGTTTTCACTCAACATACCTGAGGAGCACTCTTCTCCTAAAAGTAGAATGTCCACTCCAGAGGATTTTTCATTCAAGGACTTTGTTTTAGATCTGTCTACAGCCCTTTCTATTAACAAATCCTCTGAAAAGGAACCCAGAACCAAAAAACTGGATATTTTGGGATAATCAAAGGCCCCAAAGGAGCCAGTTAACCTGCCTATCCATGAAATCCATCAAGAACAAATGATGGATATCTGGGAAAATCGTTTGACTGTGTCTCCTTATTACCGTAGGTTGGACACCATGAATAGGGTCCCTCCTACTCCTGGATTCAACAAGAATCAATTTGCCCCACCACTCTATTGTGGTGAAGTCTGCAATGAAGAAGATTAGGAGTACCAAAAGGCACTCTTCCACCCCTCCAGGACGTGAATGTAATAATTTTGACTCTTTTGGTAGTAATATTTTCCAGGCTAGTATGCATATAGCCAGGATTAATTCCTACAGTCTCTTTAAGGGCATGTTCCTGGAGGATCTTGCCTAAAAGGTGCGGCATTTTGGCCCGTTTTTCCCTGAGGTTAAAAAGCAGGATTCCTTTCCCTAGTGAAACAACTCTTAGAGGTTTCTAAGTTCTCTAATAGGCAGCATATGATTCCTTTGAGGGAGCCAGTAGGGCTTCGGGCATTGCTATTGCAGCCCGCGTCTTGCTTGGCTCCAGGCCGCTGATCTGGAACCTTGGGTTCTAGAATGGCTTACGGAATCTGCCCTGTACAGTGAGAACTTATTTGGGGAGGAGTGGCAAATCAAAGCCACCCAGATGATGCTGAAAATGCCACCTTGGAAAGACTTTCAAAGTCCACTTCAATTCCTACTAAGAAAAGTCTTTTAAAAGGCCTTACTATAAGAAGGCCAGAGTTGCTTCAAATACTGGCCAGCAGTCTTCTTCGCAACCTCGCTATACTGCTAAGCGTCCAGCAATCCAAACAAGCACGAGCTAAGGCCTGCAGCAGCTACTGTAGCTCAGCAGGCTCCAACCCCTCAGGGGTTTTGACTTGCTCCTAGGAACTTGCCACTTCTGGTTCTAACACAACCAGAACCTCTCACCATAACCCGGAAGGCTGGTTCACTTTGCTTCCAGATGGGAACATATCACAACAGAACACTGGACCCTCTCTATAATTCGAGAGGGTTACAATCTTCATTTCTCGATCCTTCCTCCCCCTCATATGGTGAGACCATTCACTTCTCCCCCATCTCTCCTAACCCTGTTGGGTCAAGAGGTTTCCTCTCTACTTGCCCAAGGGGCCATAGAAGAGGTTCCTCTTCCTCAACAAGGGTCCGGTTTCTACTCCCCTTATATTCTCATTCCAAAGAAGACATGGCCATTCACACCAAACCTAGATCTGAGAGAATAGAACAAATTTCTCATCAAGGAGAAATTCAAAAAGCTGTCTCTCGGCAATCTCCTACCTAACCTCCAGGGTCAGGACTGGCTATGTTCTCTAGACCAACAGGATGCGTATACACATATACTCATCCATCCATCCCACAGAAAGTATCTTCGCTTTCTGTTACAGGGAAAACATTTCCAAAACAGAGTACACCCCATCGGTCTAGCCTCTGCTCCAAGAGTATTCACAAAATGCATGGCAGTCGTAGCCCGCATTTCTAAGAGGCATGGGAATCTTTGTCTTCCCCTATCTGGGACGACTGGCTCATCCGAGCTCCAACTCAGTCACAGCCCAGATTTCCCTGGACCACACAAGGAGCCTTTTGCAGTATCTGGGACTGGTAGTAAACCTTCCCAAGTCCCAACTCATCCCTACTCAATCTCTAGAATTCATAGGGGCCCAGTTGGACACCATCACTGCAAGGGCCTACCTTCCACATGTTCGAGGCCAGCGCCTCCTGAGTTTGGCCTCCCAAGCTCAGTCCAGCACTCACTTGACAGCCCGGGACATGCTACGCCTACTGGGTCCAATGCCTCCACAGTGCATGTGGTGCCCTATGCTCGTCTTCATATGAGACAGCTCAATGGACCCTGGCCACTCAGTGGACTCAGGCGTCAGGAGCGCTCTCAGACCAAATACAAACCTCCGATCGTCTGTTTTGGTCCCTCCACTGGTGGACTTCCACCAAGAATCTGTTGTTGGGGGCTCCATTTCAACCATTGCTACCCCCAAGCAACCCTCACAACAGATGCCTCCCAAACAGGGTGGGGAGCCCATCTGCAAACTCTCTCCACTCAGGGCACTTGGTCTCTACAGGAGACCACCCTTCATATCAATCTTCTGGAACTGCGAGCAATTTACCTTGCCCTCAAGGTCTTCCACTCCCTCCTAGCCAACCTCACTGTCCTAGTTCAGACGGACAATCAGGTGGCCATGTTTTACATAAACAAACAAGGAGGGACGGGCTCTCTGTCGCTTTGCAACGAAGCTCTAAGACTATGGTCCTTCGCCAGAGAGCATCAGATTCACCTGCTAGCAGTGTATCTCCCAGGAGTTCAAAACTCTCGGGCAGACAGGCTCAGTCGAGTTCTGCTGCCACACGAATGGTCCCTACATTTGGACCAAATAAAACGAATCTTTCAGGAATGGGGGACCCCGGACATAGACCTCTTTGCAAGTCCGTGGAATGCCAAACTTCCCCGGTTCTGTTCCAGAACTCCGTGTCAGGGAGCTCAGGCTAACGGACGCCTTTCTCCTGAATTGGAGTCAGGCATTCCTATATGCCTTTCCACCCATTCCTTTGATTCCCAAGACTCTGTTCAAACTCCAGAGGGATCATGGAACTATGATCCTCATAGCTCCCACGCTGGCCCACGCCAAGTGTGGTTCCCTCTACTTCTACAGCTCTCCCAGGGATCCTACTTGGATCTGGGAGCTGCGCCAGACCTCCTGTCTCAGGAGGAGGGGACTTTGTGGCACCCAAACCCCAAATCCCTTCACCTCAGTGCTTGGTTACTGAAGGCTTAAGCCTTCAAGACTTTCATCTTTCCCAACCAGTGAAAGATATCCTTTCTGCCTCTAGGAAAAACTCTAACATGAGTTCCTATGATTTCAAATGGAAAATTTTTTCAATTTTGTTTGCTCATCAGGGTCTTTACCATCTGTCAATTCTTTTGATTTCTCTTCTTGATTATCTCCTTAATCTATCCAATGCATTACTCAAGACTAATTCTGTAAGAGTAAATTTAAGTGCTATTGCAGCATCCTTGCAACACTATAAATGGACAACCTATCTCCTCTCATCCTCTTGTTGCAAGATTCATGAGAGGCCTGACTCTCACTAAACCTCCCATCAGACCACCCCCGTCGCATGGGATTTGAATCTAGTGCTCGGTCAACTTATGAAGCCACCTTTTGAGCCAATGTTTTCCACCCTCCTTGAAATTTCTTTCCTGGAAGGTCATCTTCCTCATTGCAGTCACTTCGGCTCGCCGCATCAGTGAGCTGCAGGCTTTAGTGGCTAATCCACCTTACACAAGATTTCATCATGATAAGGTGGTCCTTATGACGAATCCCCACTTTATGCCTAAAGTGGTCTCGCCGTTTAATCTTAATCAAGAGGTATATCTAACTGTCTTTTTTCCAGCTCCTCATGCATCCAATGCAGAGAGGAAACTTCATACTCTGGATTGTAAAAGAGCTCTCGCTTTTTACCTTAATAGTACTCAGCCACATCGAAAGTCTTCTCAACTTTTTGTGGCCTTTGATCCTTCCCATTTGGGACTTCCAGTCTCCAAGCGTACACTTTCCAATTGGATTGCTCAGTGTATTTCTTTTGCTTACCAGAGCAAAACATTTCTCTGGAAGGCCATGTCCTGCTCACAATGTGAGGGCCATGGCAACTTCTATGGCTCATCTGCACTCTGTTTCCATAGATCAGATCTGTCGAGCCGCTACCTGGGCCTCGGTTCATACCTTCACAGCCCATTACTGTTTGGACAAGGACTCCCGCCGGGATGCCTTGTTTGGCCAGGCTGTCCTCAAGCACCTGTTCCATTCCTAAACAACTCCTGCCCACCTTCCCAGAATGGATGCCTGAGATCCATACGAAGATGGCGACCCTTTACAGGGGATCCCATGCATCTAAGCTAGGGAGTCCCCATATGTGAGGACTTATTCCTGCTTGTTCCTGGAGATAGCACAGTTACTTACCTGTAACAGGTGTTCTCTGGCAACAGCAGGAATTAGTCCTCACAACCCACCCGCCTCCCCTAGGAGTTGTATCTTTTATCTATCTATCTTCCTGTCCTCTCTCTGTTGACTCAGCTATAAACTCGAAACTGAGGAGAGCTGTTCAGGAAGGCGGGAAGGCAGTGCGCATGTGCAGTGGGAGGTCCCAAAAGCTTCTATTCTAAGAAGCTGGGGAGCTTTCCCGCACGGGCTCCGTCGGTACCGACGTACCCATATGTGAGGACTAATTCCTGCTGTTCCCAGAGATCACCTGTTACAGGTAAGTAACTGTGCTTTCTCATCACACAATGAACTCTTATGAGAGAGGTTATTTAAATACAGGAATATTTGTCATGGGCTATGTACTCTTGGATGGCTAATCTAATCTGAGGGAGGAAGGATTGGCTTGCCCTGCAGCAAGAGATGTACTGTATACCAAGCTTCATTAAAAAAAAGATTGATTGTCAGCTGAGAATTGGAGAAAGAATTGGATCAGGTTGCTTTAATCTGGGTAAAATATTCATTTTTATAAACACTGGGATGTCATTTTCCATGAAGCTGCATTGGAAAGCTATACACCAAGCATGCAATTTATTTCCATTTTCTTTGTTAAACTAAGTGTGAAGGTCGCAGAGCAGAGCTGTTAGTGGAAGGCAACTTAATTGTAGGCAGACCTCTCCTCATGCACCATTGAGGTTTTGGCATAATTTAATCATGAATGCATCACATGCACAGAAAAATATTCTTGAATTCCAGAGCATCCATATGTTCTGTCTGTGGGTTTTTAGTTCCATTCAAGGATTTATTTATCATGCCTGTATAGAAGAATATTTTCTTTTGGAAGGGGAGGGTGTAAAGAGCAGGCATCGTAAGCAGGTTGCATTAGGGACACTGTAAATCTGCAGGTTGATAAATATCTTGCTGTTTTTAAGCAGATTGTTTGCTTGACCTGCATAGTTGAAAAAAATTCAGCAATTATGTGCATTTTGCATTGGGGATGGACTTAACTACTGTGAAGGGCTAAGCAGCAAGTAGAAAAGACAGTCACACTTTGTTTTTCTAATAGAGTGGTTAGTTTTGCTTTGTCTATCTAGTTTTGTAAATGGATTTGTGTTAGGAATAACACAAAAAGCTTTTAAGTTGCCATTTTTCAAGTATTTATTTGGAAGGATGCTGCTACATATCTGCTATGTCTATTACATTTCAGGATAAATAATCTTTCCTTAATGTGAGAGCCTAAATTCCTTTCCTTCCTTCCTCATATCCCTTGGAGCCTGTTGGATCTGTCTTATAAATCTCAGAATTTTTAGAAAGTGGCCAGCGTTCTGTTCTGAAAATATGATGTTGAGTTCTATAAAAACTCCAGTGGCCCCCTGGCCCCCCCTCCTTTTACTTCCTGTTATATTTTGGCATGCTTGGGAAAAGAGGGAGGGGTACTTGATGATAAATCTCTGCAAGTGTAGCTTTAAATATCCAGGGTTAGGGGGATTACATCATTCTAGCATTTGGGTAGTTTGCAAAGATAGGTTTCAAAAAGGGAAAGTTTCACAGTTTTGGAAAGAAACTTTGACCAGTCCATCAGTGATATTGGAGCTTTCCAAAAAGGCTGCCAAGATGTACACCAGATTAAGTGCAACATACCTGCATGTGTAATTTTCCAGGCAATTTAAAATTATGCACATATGGTAAAAAAAACAAACTGATTATAAAATCTTTTTCCTATAAAGAACGCCTACAGAATTGAAATTTACATAAAAAAAGAGCTGAGGAGATACAGGGATGGAGGAAAGGAAATTTAAAAGATTTGGTTTATCTGATTAACTTTGGGTGTTCACTGGATAAATTGCTATTTTTGAAATTTCAGCTAAAAAGCATGATGTGTGGCTGAAAGTCAACTGGTTAAAAGTTGGCGGGACCAAAGGGCATGGCAGGGGGTACTGAACTTGATAGTTTATAATAATCAGCGCTGTCTGATTAAAGATAATTGGTTAAAGCGGGTTACAGAGATAAACATAAGTTATCTAGTTATATTTAGTGGTGCCAATGTAACCAGATATACCATCACTAAATATTGACCTCATAGATTCTAAACACTTAATGGATCATTCTTCTGTTCTAGGGATGCAGATATTTGTGTATAAATTCTGCTGTAATGTAATCTTTTATATGTATGTATTTTTACTTCACGTAGAAAGATGTAGTAGCAGACATTTTGAACTATGCATATCTGGACTATGCTATTTAGTTGGTTGGCTCAAGTTCTTTTGTTTTAAATGTTGTTTATTTGCTGAACCTGCAAAAACATTTGTGGTCAAATGAGTATTTGTAATGAAGCACCCCTCTTCCCTTCCCTCTTATCCTATAGCTCTTTCTCCCTCCCTGTCACTACAAGGACGACTATTCTCTATTGCACCTTTTCCGATGTGCTCTAAGGATTAGGTGTTTTTAAATGGTGTGATCTAAACATAGTGTGTGCCTAAAAGGTGTAGGGTGGATACTGCCACTTTGTGGCCACTGCTTAAGTTATTTAACAAGTTTTCTATACCACATTATAGATTCAAAGCGGTTTACATTAAACAAAATGGAACTTTACATTGAACAGGGAAGATTAATTTGGAAGCTTAAACAGGGAATGTTAGTGATGATACAGGTACTTCGGTGTAACATTGTTAAAGGCAAGGGTTGTATAAAGCAGATAATTACATTGTGCTGGGGACGGAGTACAGGGGAAGGGAGGGGGAGTCTATAGTGAAGTGGGAGGAACATAATCGGTCAAGATGGAATGGCCAAGGCATAGGATGGATGGAGCATATGGGACATGTCAAGAGGAAGTGATTCATGGGTTTGGACCATGGTGTTTGGAGAAGAGGAATGTTTTTATGGTTTTCCTGAAATCCCACAGGTCTTTGATGGCTCTTAAGTTCTCGGGGGTGCATTCCAAAGTGAAGGAGTATATAATGACAAAGCCCTGTTACTTTAGCTTTTGTTTTGGCTTTTGGGATTAGTAGTAAGTTTTTGTTGGAGGTTCAAGCTCTTTTCTGGGTCCTTATTAATCAGTGGTTGAAGAGGGATAGGGGATAGCTGGTAAATAATTTTAAAAATGGTGAGCAATTGGCATTGACAGATACCACAAATCAAGCATATTTATATAAAACCTCTTATGGGGATGTTTATCTTTGTGACTTTTGTATTCTACCCAAACAGAAATTTAAAAAATAAAGATCTTAATTTGTGTCTTTGAATTTGAGATTTTTCTTTGTACAGTAATTATTTCTAACTTACGATTTGTAGAAGGTAAACACACCTTGGGCCCACCCATGCTGCTTGTTTGCCTCAAACCTCACTTATTTCTAGTTATCTCCCTCTCTTGCAATTGCCACCAATGCTCCTACTGGATGCCTCAAAAATCTCTTGCCCAAATAGTATTAACAACAAAACTATTTGTAGAGCTTGCAAGCACTCAAATACCTTGTGTAGACACCCATAAAAATTTGTAAAGGAGTGTGAAGAACCATCAGAATGGAGCCTTTTAAGGAAAGAACTTGTTATATCAAAACCAATGTTGTCCTTGCGCACCCCATCTCAATCATAGGTTCTTTTTTTCACTATTTATTATTCCTTTTCATCCCTCCAGTCCAGTCCAGTCCTGGTACCCGTGGGGAGTCATCCACTTTCAGCAGCTTGGAGATTGAGCATGTGATATTTTCATGACATCATCCTGGATAAGTAGCTGGCTCCCGTATCGGTCTCCAAGCAGCTGGAGGGTGATCCCCTGGGACGCACTGAAGGAACAATTAGGAATTCTAATTGGCAAATCTAGGTTAGGTACTTAAAGTTCAGACGGAGGCCCTGGGGGACGAGGAGCCTCTGGAGGACCCATTGTTTCAGGCGATTAGAAGAATGCAGAAGGCTTTTCCCTTGCACCACGTGCCTGGAGAGATGATGCAGAACGAGTGGAACATCCCAGAGGCTGTCCTGAGAGGTATGAGGATGATGTCCCATCTTTACCCATTACCAGGAGCTGCATTCACCATCACATATATGCTGATGATATCATGTTTTCTCCAGGACCAAGCAGGAAGTCAGTCCTCACATATGGGTGACGTCGGCGCCGACGGAGCCCTCGCGGAGCAATTTTCCCCAGCTTTCAAAGAAAGCCTTTGGGAATTGCAGCGCGCATGCGCGGTCCTCTTCCCGCCCAAGGGTGCCATCTTGCTCAGTCTTCTTTTTTCCGCGGAGCCCTACAGACGTTGTCTGTGAATCCCCGCAGAAAAGTTGATTTTTTTCTCTATTTTTCTCTTTTTTCTTTGGTTCGGCCGGTTCTTTTCCCGACCGGACTCGCGACGCCGGTTGCGAGTCCGTCCCTTATTTTTTGTCCTTCGTGACAGATTTCGCGCCTTTTTCCTTTTTCCCTGGCAGCCCGGTCATTCGACCTCGCAGGGGCCCTTTTTCCCCCGATGGCTGCCAGCGGCTTTAAAAAGTGTGATCTCTGTAAGAAACTCATGTCTCTTACAGACACTCATGACTTCTGCCTCCGCTGCCTCGGACCAGATCATGACTCCATGATCTGTGTGCCCTGCGGCAAAATGTCCTCAAAAGCATTGAGGAGTCGGCAGCATCAGCGGGAGCGTATCTTCTCTGACTCCGGCCGGGCTCGGACCTCGTCAGAGGCTTCGACGTCTCGGGACTCTGGTCCTGAGCATCGTCGAAGTTCCTCTGAAAGGGGGTCTCCTACCCGGGAACATCATCGGAAGAAGAAGCCCGCGAGGGCGGGATCGGTGGATGCTCCTGGTTCCTCGAGGGCCAGGTCGCATAGCCCCGATTCCCGTCCCGGGTCCTCGGAGATGGAGAGACCGTCAAAACATCCTCGGCTCGAGGTGGACTTGCCCGCTCACGTGAGTACTGTTGTCCTCGTTGACTCGCCTCCGAAGGACCCGACGTCGGGCCCGACGCCGTCGGGGCCCGAGTCGGGGGCTGCTGGGTCTCCTGGGCTCGGACTCAGGTTGACGGCCTTGGAGAGCAGTCTGACTGCCTTCATGGACCAGCAGCGGGTATTGATCGCTGGCCTCGCCGGTGTTTCTGCCCTGACCGCCGGGACGTCGACCTCCAAATCGACCCCGGAGACCGAGCCGATCCTAGAGTCCATGAGGGCTCGAGTCGATCCTCGGTCGAGGTCTCCTTCGGCCTCCCGTTCGGGACCGAGGTCGTCGACGCCGACTCCCTCGGCGTCGGAGCGGATAGCATCGGTGCCCGCCCGACCGGAGCCGCTCGACTCCTCCTCCGAGGAGTCGGCCTGGGAATCTGAGGACGAAGAGTCACCTGGTTCCTTTCGGACTCGGTGTGTCCCTTCGGACTCCCCCGAGTCCGAACCTCGGAGACGGTCCCCCCCGGAGGATACCCGGTTCTCGGACTTCGTGAGGGATATGGCCAAGGCCTTGGCCTTCCCCGCGGATCCCGAGGAGGAGCCTCGAGTCGAAGAACTCGATGCCCTCCAATATGACTCTCCCCCGAAGGAGGCCTTTATTGTACCGGTTCCTCCGATGCTGGAACGACTTCTCTTCCGCATGTGGGAGAGCCCGGCGTCGTCGCCGGTATTAAGCAAGCGGGTCGATTCCATTTATCGAGTCCGCAAGAGCCCCGGCTTCCAAAAGGCACAACTACCGCACCATTCCATGGTGGTGGAATCGGCCATGCATAGACTTAAGAGTCAAAAAATGCACTCCTCGGTGCCCCCTGGTAGGGAAGCCCGAAGCCTGAATGCCCTCGGTAGGAAGTGCTTCCAGGGCTCTATGCTTGCTTGTTGAGTCCAGACTTACCAGCTCTACATGGGCATGTATCTCCGAGACCTGGCTAAGGAAATAGCCGGGTTCTCTGCTGGTCTCTCCGAACCTTTGCAGAGGTTCCAAACCTTGTCTACTGGTATTCGGGAGTGCTCCAAGTTTATATCTCGAGCAGCCTATGATGGTTTTGAGGCTTCGGCTCGAGTAGCTGCGGCCGGCATCGGTGGACGCCGCCAGGCTTGGCTTCAGACGTCCGACCTCGAGCCCTGGGTACAGGACAACTTGGTCGATGTCCCCTGCCGAGGTGATAACCTCTTTGGCAAGCCCATGGATGAGAAGGCTGCACAAATCGAGACGGAGACTCTCACCAGGACTCGTCTCTCAAGGAAGACCTCTGCCCCTTCTCTAAAGAAGAAGGCCTCTGGGAAAAAGCCCTTTTACCCGAGGAAAGATGCTGCCTATAAATACTACCCTCAGTATCAGGCCTCAGCAGCTCCCCCACAGGGAAAGCAGGCCAAGGGACGGGGTAATGGGTCCCGTAGGCAGCAAGCCCCCAAGCCTGCACCACCGGCCCCTGCTCAGCAGGGTGGGGGTTTTTGACTTCCTCAGCATAGCCTCTCCCCCTCAGCTGGTTTCTCTCAGCACAGGAGGCCGGCTGGTCCACTTTGCCCAAAGGTGGTCCAACATCACCACAGATACCTGGGTACTTCACATAGTTCAAAAGGGCTATCTTCTTCACTTTCACCAGGTACCTCCCTCCTACTTTCCAGGGGAGCCTCCCAGACTACCTTTGCACAGGGACTTACTCCTTCAGGAGTTAGCAAGTCTTGTTCAAGAATGAGCCGTGGAACCGGTGCCCCACCACCTGTGGGGCCAGGGGTTTTACTCAAGGTACTTCCTGATTCCAAAAAGAACAGGAGGCCTCAGACCCATCCTGGACTTGCGAAACCTCAACAAGTTCCTTGCAAAGGAAAAGTTCAAGATGCTTACCCTTGGAATCCTGCTGCCCTACCTCCAGCAGGGAGACTGGCTATGCTCCTTGGATCTGAAAGATGCGTATAGTCATATCCTCATTCATCCGGACCACAGACAATATCTCAGATTTGTTGTGGGAGGAAATCATTACCAGTACAGAGTGCTGCCCTTTGGCCTATCCTCCGCACCCAGGGTGTTCACCAAATGCCTCGCAGTGGTGGCGGCTTATCTGAGACTTCATGGTCTGTTTGTGTTCCCATACCTGGACGACTGGCTCATCAGAGCCCCATCTTCACCAGAGGCCGCTCAAGCCACTCATCGCACTGTGGCTCTGCTCCAGCACTTGGGTTTTGTCATAAACTTCGCAAAGTCCACTTTGCTCCCCTCTCAAAATCTCGAGTTCATCGGCGCCAGGTTGGACACACTTCAGGCGTGGGCCTTCCTCCCTCTGGACAGGGCCAAGCGGCTCATGGATCTCGCCGGCCACTTTCACAGCAATGCGCTGGTCTCAGCCAGTCACTTTCTGCGACTGCTCGGCCATATGGCTTCCACAGTCCATGTGACCCCCAATGCCCGACTAAACTTGCGTCCTGCTCAGTGGTGCCTTCGCAATCAATGGCATCAGGCCACGGGGAGCTTAGCGGACTCTGTACAGATCTCCGACCAGTTGATCTCCTCTCTGCGATGGTGGCTTCATCTACCCAACCTAGTGCTAGGAGTGGCGTTTCAGTCCCCTCCGCATTCTCAGGTCCTGACGACCGATGCTTCCCTCCTGGGTTGGGGAGCACATTGCCAAGGGTCATGTACTCAAGGACTCTGGACTCCTTGGGAGTCTGCTCAACAGATAAACTTCCTGGAGCTCAGAGCCATCCGCCTAGCGCTCAAAGCCTTCTCTCACCTGGTGTCCCACCAGTCGCTGCTGATACAGACGGACAGCCAGGTTGCCATGTTCTACGTAAACAAACAAGGCGGAACAGGCTCCTTCCTCCTCTGTCAGGAGGCGCAACGGCTATGTTCTTGGGCAGTCCGCCAGGGCATCCTCCTCAGGGCTGTCTATCTCCCAGGTCAAGAAAATTGCCTGGCCGACGAGCTCAGCAGGATCCTCCAGCCACACGAGTGGAGGTTGGATCCGCTGGTGGTTCAGCGGATCTTTCTCAAGTGGGGCCTCCCCACCATGGATCTGTTTGCCAGTCCTCTGAACCGGCAGCTGCCCAGATTCTGCTCTCGACAGCCGCATCCTCTCTGGGTAGCGGCGGATGCTTTCTAATTCCATGGTCCACCGGCCTCTTGTATGCCTTTCCTCCCATGCCACTGGTGTCTCGGACGCTCTTCAAGGTTCTCAGAGACAAAGCATCACTGATCCTAGTGGCTCCCCGGTGGCCGAGACAACCTTGGTTCCCGCTTCTGATGCAGCTAGCGGTAGACACTCCTCTTCCACTGGGATTTCAGCCTGACCTCCTGTCGCAGGATCAGGGGACTCTCCTACACCCCAATCTCCGGTCCCTTCCTCTGATGGCCTGGCTGCTGAAAGGGTAGTCCTTGCTCCGCTGCAGCTACCTCCAGATGTGGAGGAGGTCGTCTTGGCCTCCAGGAGGCCCTCCACCCGAAAGGCCTACGCTCTTAAGTGGTGTCGGTTCTCCGTCTGGTGTACTCAGCAGTCTCAAGATCCTTTCTCCTGTTCAGCATCAGTGGTCTTGCAGTACTTGCTCTCTCTCTCAAACCTTGGACTTAAGTCCAACTCGGTCAAGGTTCACCTCAGTGCTCTTTCTGCGCATCACATTCCGGTGGATGGTAGACCTCTTTCCAGCCACTCTCTGGTGACTCGGTTTCTCAGAGGCCACCTCCTCCTTAAACCACCTTTGCGCCCGCCAGCCCCGGACTGGGATCTTAATGTGGTGTTGCAGCGGATTACCTGTCTGCCTTTTGAGCCTATGGCTACCTGTCCGCTACGTTTTCTTTCATGGAAAACCTTGTTCTTGGTAGCCCTCACTTCTGCTAGACGCGTTAGTGAGCTGCAGGCCCTGGTTTCTGATCCTCCTTACACTAGGTTCTACAAGAACCGGGTAGTCCTACGGACTCACCCTAAATTTCTTCCCAAAGTGGTTTCCCCTTTTCACATCAACCAGGAGGTGGTACTTCCAACCTACTTTCCCAGGCCACACTCCAGCCGAGCTGAAATGGTCCTGCATACCCTGGACTGTAGAAGGGCGTTGACCTTCTACCTTGACCGTACGCGGGAGCACCGAAAGGCTGTTCAGTTCTTCGTGTCTTATGACCCCAACAAGTTGGGGCTCCCTGTCTCCAAGCGTACTCTGTCCATCTGGATTGCGGACTGTATCGCTTGGGCTTACGAGGCAGCCGGCCTCGTGCTGGAAGGTAGAGTCACAGCTCATCGTGTTCGGGCGAAGGCTACGTCGGTAGCTTACCTCCGCTCTGTTCCATTGGCAGACATCTGCCGGGCCGCTACTTGGTCTTCAAGCCAGACTTTTGCAGCCCATTACTGCCTGGAGAGGGAGTCCCACAGGGACAGTGCTTTCGGACAGGCAGTCCTCCGTAACCTCTTCGAGGTATAGGCAACTCCTACCCTCCGTCCCGTATGTTGGGCTACCGGTTGGAGACATGTTCAGAGAAGATTCCTTCCTTCCTTCTGTGCTACTGACCTTGAGGGAGCTCATTTTTGTGCTTAGGGTCTCCGGTAGCCTTAAGCTTTGGAGTCCCATATGTGAGGACTGACTTCCTGCTTGGTCCTGGAGAAAGCGTAGTTACTCACCTGTAACAGGTGTTCTCCAGGAGCAGCAGGAATCAGTCCTCACAACCAATGTTCCCTCTAATTTTCTGAAGGCTGTGTGCGCATAAAATATCAGCTGTGTGCAGCTTTTGAAGAAAGGTTAAATTTTTGTGCGCCACATAACGACACTCGGCATTATATACTTTAAAATTTGACTACACGTCAGAATACAGTATGTACACAACATTGATTTTAATCAAATTAAATGAAAATAGACGATTACTAAATGAAGTGGAAAATTTCTAGTAATTACAATCATAACTTTTAAATTTTAAGACGTCTGTGTTGTTTTCTATCAGAATCAGAGCTGAAATTTTTGTGCGCTCTGTTGTAAAGTATGTGCGCTCGCTCGGCGAGGTGTGCGCGCGCGCACACGCGCACAGCTTAGAGGGAACAGTGCTCACAACCCTCCCTCCTCCCCTTGGAGTTGCAGTTATATGCTTTCATTTTTGCTTATTTTTGCTGTCTTTTAGCTATGTCATCTGACTGAGCAAGATGGCACCCTTGGGCGGGAAGAGGACCGCGCATGCGCGCTGCAATTCCCAAAGGCTTTCTTTGAAAGCTGGGGAAAATTGCTCCGCGAGGGCTCCATCGGCGCCGACGTCACCCATATGTGAGGACTGATTCCTGCTGCTCCTGGAGAACACCTGTTACAGGTGAGTAACTACGCTTACTGCCCACTCCTCTCTAATCACCTTGACTACAATCAAATCTAAGACTGTTTTACGGAAGTTATACAATGGCTCTCATCCAACAACCTTTCGATCAATTTAAAGAAGACAGAAGCTATGTTCATCACAAGGAACACTTCCTTCACCCCACCATCAAACTAAACAACATACCAATAACTGTAAAAACTGAACTTAGATAAATATATAAATAAAAATAAATTTATTTATCTGGTTCTTCTATACCACCCCTTCCAGAGATCAGGGGTGGTTTACAATAAATGAAAACATCTTACATGGAACAATTGAACTATTTACATAGTTACAGGTTACATTTTACTGTCAACGAGGGCATATTACATGGTACAGTGGCTGAACTATTTACAAAGAATTACATGTTCAACATGTAGGTAAGCTTGGCATCACAATTGACCAACTATCATTCAAAACACAAATAGCAACAATAGCAAAAACAATATATTTCAAAGCAAAGACTCTTCAGAAACTTAGACCTCTCCTGGAACCAACAGACTTCAGATCAGCATTACAAACTCTTATACTCCCTCATGCAGATTTCTGCAACATCATCTACAAAGGTCTATCCCAATCAACACTTCTCCCCCTACAAACTGCCCTACATGCTGCTGCATGTATCATACAAGGCACAAACAAATATGAACATATCACCCCAATACTTAAGAAACTGCACTGGTTACCACTCATCAGAATCAACTACAAATGCATACTCCTCATTCACAAAATATTACATTCCCAACAAGAAACATGTCTCAAACTCCTTCTACAACAACCACCAGCCTCTAAACCACGTAGACAAACGACAATCAATCTCAGCATTCCACAGAACAAACGCAAATCAACAAACATGTCACAGGGCATTTCAACTATACGCCCCATCCCTTTGGAACTCCCTTCTTTACACCTCAAGAAACATTACCAACCTCCTTAAATTCCACAAGCACCTAAAAACATACCTATTTACAGAACACTTTGGACCTCCCTCCCATAATACAATATAACACATATATTTATTTAGACAGTTTTGTATACCACCTTATCCTTCAATCAAAGTGGTCACAACACAATTGGGGGATACATTTAACACAAGGGGATATGAGACACATACACTAATACTTAACCCTCCATTGCCCATGTTCCCTGTAAGTTGCTTGCCCAAGACCACAAGGAGCACCTTGAGTCCTTCCAGCCCAAGGTTGCTGTCCTCTAGTGGGATTTGAACTTCCAGCCTGAGGTAACTCGCCCCAACCAAATGTTAAGAGTTAAACAACAAAAGGTTGAAATGTTCAAATGTTCACTTGTTTAAAAATACGTTGAATGTATAATGTTTTGTTCTATGGAAACTGCTTTGACTCTGTGAAAAGTGGTATACAAATATAGCTAAATAAATAAATGTGGCGGTGTCTGCAGTCACGAAGACCACAATTCTGATGGAGTGCAGCTTGTCGTTTAAAAGATGTGCAAGATAGAAAGTTGGAGATGCTCCTCATGATCATTCCGTTTGTTCATATATTGTAGTTGCTTCATGTAGTATAGATAGCTCTTGTTCAGTATATCTCACTGCTGTGCTTATTCAATAATTGTCACATCCATTCAGAACATGCCCAAAAATGCTACCTTCATGTATACTTGGCTGGTGATTCAAGGGCAACCTGTTCCCCAGGTTTGCAATATATTCTGCTGGTATATCGCTGGGTTCCTCCTGTCACCCGACCTGCATGCAGGTTTTGTTTTTCTGCCTTAGGGATGTAACGTTGAATTTCCTTGTAACTCCAACCTGGCATGCCTATTACATCTAAAATGCCACTGACTGTGGAGTCCCAAAACAGATATGGAAAGTCCTGCCACACAGGCTACCCAAATGCCTTCTTGGAAGCTTGGTGCAGAAAGCTGGCTTGTGTTGATACTGCCCTCTCAGAGAGGGTGGTTTGAACAGAAGCCCCACTATCCCTCCCATGATGTAAAAATAAAAAAACCCCTATTTTTCTGAGTATCAACAAGGAACCAAATGCCATAACGCTACAGTTTCCTCCAGCCCCTTAAGTAGTGACCCATACCTGCAGCTGGGCTGGTTCTTCACCCTACCCTGGAGCTCCATTTGCAGTTGTTTCCGGTAAGTGAATTGTAAAAAAAAAAAAAAATCCAACCAGAAAATTACTGCTATGAAAAGGGAAAACAGAAACCAACAAACTATTTTTAAATGTCAGAATGCTTGTTGTGCAGGGAAAGGAGATCCCTCTGAATAACAAACAACTCCTTTTAATCTTTTAATGAAGAAAAATATAAACTCCAAATATGGTATCTAAAATCCAATAAGCTAAGAAATTTAAACATTCCAGATATATTAAAAATAAATAAATCAATACTTAGCTGGCAATCGGAGCTGAAGGATTTGCTGAGGGCCAAAAGAAAGGTGCCTGAGATTTTTCAATCACACCTCTACCAGTAATACTAAACTCGATGTATAGTGACACAGTACTGAGTTTCGGGTCAAGGCAGACCCTGTCTGCTGCTTTTTGACATAGTCATAAATGACCTGGAAAGTGGAATAACGAGTGAGGTTATCAAATTTGCAGATGACACAAAACTATTTAAAGTTGTTAAAACCCAAGAGGATTGTGAAAAATTGCAAGAGGATCTTGATAAATTGGAAGACTGGGCATCCAAATGGCAGATGAAATTTAATGTGGACAAGTGCAAAGTTATGCACCTAGGGAAGAACAACCCAAACTATGGTTACACGATGCAAGTTTCCACATTAGGAGCCACCACCCACGAAAAAGATTTAGGCGTCATTGTGGATAACATGTTAAAACCCTCGGCCCAGTGTGCAGCGGCTGCCAAGAGAGCAAATAGAATGCTAGGTATCAATAAGGAAAGGAATGGAAAATAAAACAAAAGATGATATAATGCCTCTATATCGTTCCATGGTGAGACTGCACCTTGAATATTGTGTGCAATTCTGGTCGCCGTATCTTAAAAAGGATATAGCATTATTTGAAAAGGTTCAGAGAGGAGCCACCAAAATGGTAAAGGGGATGGAAGGATACTCCTATGAAGAAAGGCTAAAAAGGAAGGGCTCTTTAACCTGGAAAAGAGACGGCTGAGGGGAGATATGAAAGAAGTCTATAAATTAATGAACGGAATGGAACGGGTAAACATAGATCGATTGTTTACGTTATCAGAATATAGAAAGACTAGGGGACATGCAATGACGCTACAGGGTAAACTATTTAAGACTAATACAAGAAAATATTTTTTCACTCAACGTGTAATCAAACTCGGGAATTTGTTACCGGAGGATGTAGTAAAGGCTGTTAGTATAGCTGGGTTTAAAAAAGGTTTGGACAAGTTCCTGGAGGAAAGGTCCATAAACCATTATTAAGAAGGGATCCATGAAATCAATGCTTGACCCAGTACAAGGATCGTGGAACCTGTGTCTTTTGGGGAAACTGCTAGGTACGTATGACCTAGATTGGCCACTGTTGGAAACAGGATACTGGGCTTGATGGACCTTGGTCTGACCCAGTATGGCATATCTTATGTTCTTTCAGCAATCAGTTGGTAAAAAGCATAATTCTGCGATGTCCAAAAGCAGGCACATATCAACTTTGCTCACAAAGTCTTCAGTTCCAGCACATTAGCTCTCGTTGCTCTACGAGTCCTCAATTCCCATGAAGAAGATGGCGTCTGACGTCACCAAAGAGTAAAACCTTAAATAACCAATAGAATAAAACTATAGGAAAGGGACTGGACTTATTGACTTCATTTCTTCCTTTTTTTAATTCATAAAAACTACCTGAGAGTGCTCCACCAATCAATTTCTAAATTCAACCCATTGGGGGAGATTGTGTTGAGAGAAAAAAAATCATTGAACAGCGTTGGATTTTTTCTCTGAAAGCTTGAGACAGGATCTGCCTTTCCCTGCACAACAAGCATTCCAACATTTAAAAATAGTTTGTTTTCTGTTTTCCATTTTTCATTGCAGTAATTTTCTGGTTGGATCTTTTTTTGTGAATCTTTAAATGGTTCTGACCTAGGAAGTGTGGGTTTGTTTGTTTGGTAAGTGAATTGTTGCATTTATTTTATTTGCTTTACACTCTTATTGGCCCAATATTCAGTCTGGGCAACCAGCATTTTTTTTTTAATGACAACCATTATCTCTAAACAAATATTCCATATCGTCTTACTAGACCAGTCCAGGCAAATGGTGGGTTGTGTTACCCTACCAGCAGATTAGTGGAGACAAAGAATCAATGAAAAGCTCAGGTTTCAATGACATGCCTCTATTTGCCTCAACCACCAGAGGTCTCTTCAGTATTTCTTTGTCTCCATGGATGGTGGATGGATTTTCTCCTTTCTGAAGAAAATCTGAAGATTGATTAAATGCTCATGAATGACCACCTTGAGGGTGACTCACTTGAGCATGACGTGGGAGGCTCCACTAGACTGGTCTTCTCGGTAGCCATAGGAGGAGGGAAAATTGGTTCAGCTCCTGAAAGGAGCCTGTTGAACAGCTAGAAATTGGAAGGATCTGGAAGAGTGCAGCAGCCTCATGGTCCCCCCCCCCCCCCAATCTGCTGACATCTGAAGATAGCAGAAAGCTCGCAGAGGGATCTCTCTGCCAGCCACATTTAAAAAGCAGTACTGCAAAGCCAGTAGAACAGTTTCAGGGGAGTAAAGCTGAGCCTGGCATGGATTTTCTGCTTGTGGCTCTCAGGGGGGTGAGTACCAAGGCTTGACCCTGTCATTGTCCTTGTTTGGGGCTCTCTATTCCATCTTCCTGGGATGTAATTTGCGGTGGACTGGTGGCGACTATTGATGTGGTATGGGGGTTTCCCACAATTTTATGCACGTACTAGTAACGTTTTTCCTACAATACACCTGGTAGCCATGCGATCTATACACACGTTCCATCCAAGCAATTGTAATGCATGTTGCAGTTAAAAGATAGTTTAATGCACAGTCTTAAAGCACACTGTTGTGATACTTGCCGTAACTGTTTTCTTCTAGGACATGTTGTTTAATCTGTGGCAAGTGAGGTGCCTGTTCTTTGGATTCTGGACTCTGCTCTTCTTGCATGGCAGCTTCTGAATTGCCCCTAGAAGGTTTGCTCACCCTCTTTCAACCGGGTGATGCAGTTAGTCCGCTTTGCCTGCCTCAGGGCAGGAGGTGACAGATGGCACTATGGGTAAGGATATCCAACTGACTGGAGGGTCCAGTGACTGTGCTGTGAGCCTCTCCTCATCCTCTAGGGCAGGCATGCAACAGGTAGATCGCGATCTACCTGTAGATCGTGGAGGGGTCAGAGGTAGATCGCCAGCCCCACTTGGCTCCATCTCTCCAGCAGCTCACCCCGTCACTAGGAGAGAGCTTGTGCCGGCAGGTTGTCTGCCGAGGGCTTGCCGCTGCTGATTCTTTGCCTGTCTTCTCTGCCTGCGGGAATCTTGCCTGCGGGTGTATTGGGGGCGCTTGTTGTTTTTGTGCCAATAGTTTGTGGGTACCCCAGGGGGCCGCCGCCTGCGCAACACAATGAGATGCAGAGGTCCAGTATCATACCTGGTCTCCTGCCTCTCAGAATCACCCATTCCTGCCCCCGCCCCAACACCCCTTAGAAGTGTGTTATATACCGGGTGATATTCATTCGCCCGGGCTTTACCTGAATACACTTACCCTATTAGTTGTGTCATGTGCTGGTCATTGGTTGCTTTATAGTTCGTTTTCATTAAATGTTTTCGGGCAGACACAATAAAGTGTCAAGAATTTGGTGATTTTAGCAGGCTTTTCCAATTTTGTTCTAACTTGCCTATGCCTTGCCTTCAAATTGATTCAAACCACTGTGACTTTTGCTTGCCTCTGCAATTTTATTTTGCCTAGCCTTTGCATTGATTCTACACTGTGTGCAGAATTTATTAAATCGCGTGTGGTGGTATTTGAACTTGTTTGGCGGTATTTGATTTTATCTGGTTTGCTGAACAGGTGTTTGAGTTTTTTTGATGATTGGTGGTATTTGATTATTGGTGCCAGTATGATGAATTATTATTTTTACTTTTAGAACTGCATGTGTGTTTTTAGAATCCTCCAGTCCTTGTATTGCACATCATCCAGAGGTCTTCAGTTCCTGTTGATCTTTAATACTTTGGGACAGTGACAGTTTTGGACCAGATTCAGCCAGTGTTTATACTAACTTAGCAGATTTGGCCTTCTTACATCCTGCCACCCCAGTATAACGAAGATGAGTGTTCCAAAGAAGAGCAAAACCTACCACTTTTCATGATGAATGGGAAATTGACTACTACTTCATTATAGTGAAAGACAAGTGTTGTCTAATTTGTAACGCCCCAGTATCCTTGTCCAAAAAGGGTAATCTGGAACGTCATTATAAGGCTCTGCATAGCAATAAGTTTGATGTTGATTTTCCACCCAAAAGTGAAATTCGTAAACTGAAGCTCAAAGAACTTAAATTGAAATTGGCTACTCAGCAACAGTTGATGGCGAAGCCAAGGTCACATTCGATCAATGCAACCATAGCATCCTTCAAGGTCAGCAACCTGATCTCAAAGAGATGCAAACCTTTCACTGAAGGGGAATTTGTAAAAGATTGTTTTCTTGAAGCAGCTGACAAGCTTTTTGAAGGATTTAAAAATAAGAAAGAGATCATAGCTGCTATTCAAGATGTACAATTGTCAAGAAACACCATCATGCGGCGAATAGAAAAGATGTGTGGAGACACAACTGAACAATTGTTAGAGGATGTTTCAAATTGTGTTGCTTTCTCACTCCAACTGGATGAATCTACAGACATAAGAGACATAGCCCAATTACTAGTCTTTATCCAGATGGTTTTTGAAGACTTCAGTGTTAAAGAAGAACTACTTGGAATGATTTATTTAAAAGGGAGAACTACCGGTCAGGAAATACTTGGTTCTTTCCATTCTTTTGTGACAAAGTGTAATCTTCCATGGCATAGACTTGTTTCTATCACTACTGATGGAGCAAGAGCAATGACAGGTGAGGTTAACGGTTTCATAGCCCTCTATAGACAACATGACGACTTCCCAGATTTCCTTTCTTACCACTGCATCATTCACCAGCAGGTTTTGGGTAGCAAGAGACTCAATACAAAGACTGTCATGGACATCACTTTCAAAATTGTAAATTCAGTTCGTGGAAGATCACTTCAAAGGCGGCTTTTCAATCTTACTCTTGATGAAGGGGCAGTGGAAATCATTTTGCACACAGATGTAAGGTGGCTAAGTAGGCACAAATTTCTGCAAAGATTTTGTGATTTGCTGAATGAAATAATAAGTTTTTTGAAGGAGAGAGGAGATGACCAAGCAGGAGTTGGAAGACGAGGAGTGGTTATGTGATCTGGCATTTCTCGTTGACTTTACAGGCGAACTAAGTGATATGAGCCTTGAACTACAGGATAAAAACAAATGCATTGGCGAGATGTTGAGTACAGTTTCATCCTACAAGAGCAAATTTGAGCTAATGATGACTGACCTTGCAAACAACACTTTTGATCATTTTCCTAATATGCAGGACCATCTGGGACAATATCCAAATTTTGTTTTTCAGAACAAGAAGTATGTGACAGAAATCTGTTCTATTATCCAGGAATTCGAAAATAGATTCTGTGACTTCCAAAAAATTGGAACGGTTGTCATACCCATTCAAAGTAGATGTGGAAATTAAAGAAACTGCAGCTGCTATCATTAAAAGCTACTTATTGAACAAGCCATCTCTTGAAATATTAACCCTTAAAAATGACATTTTTCTCAAGACCCATGCTGAGCAAGAATCGTTTGGGAAGCTAGTGTCTAAGAGACAAATTTCCCAACTTGAGAAGATGCAGTGAAGCTGTACACTCCTGTTTCAATTCAACTTATTTGTGTGAATCTGCGTTTTCCCATCTGAAAATGACACAGTACACAACGTTCCAACATGACAGATGAACATCTCCAGGATTCCCTGAGACTGGCCCTCATGCAATATTCACCCAACTTCAAAAAGCTGGTGGATGAAATGCAGGCTGAGACGTCTCACTAATGAGCAAGAGCGAAATATTAAAGATTGTGCAAGATCAGCCTGGATCAATACTCTATCTAAATTTAACACAAATTACTCAATAAAAGTTAAAGAACGTTGTTAAGACAGTTAAAGACAGTTAGTTAGTACTCAATAAAACTTTAAGAAAAAATGTACTTTCCATTTCCCCTCACAGTTCTTACTGGATCTTCATCTCTTTGTTTTGTTTTTGCTTAATTTACTTAACAGCTGATCACATCCAAGTAGATCACGACCTGTTCAAAGTTGGACATGCCTGCTCTAGGGGGTCTGCGACAACTGTGTCCCTTGGTGTTGGGGGGGAGCAGGGTCATCTCTGAGAGGAGAGCTTCAGGACTCTATTTCCCTCCCTGGAATTCTTTTCTTTTTTGCAGCAGGCCTGGTCCTAGCATGGAAATTCAGACTCTGCAGTCTCTGGGTGCCCCTGCCCTCATGTGGGGCAGGCTGGGAGTGGAAGCCCTGTTCGATTGCCTTTGGCTAAGAGTCCCCAGCGAGGGATACCTCTGGAGAGTGGGGAATAGCTGGCAGCTGTCTGAAATTTTGACTATGGCTGGGATTTAGATGGCTTGGTACTGGGCTCTGATGTGAATGAAGAAGTACTCTTGCTTTCAGAAGATTGTAACGAGGCTTGGGTAATCCACCTGTTCTGGAAGGAGGAGCCAGTGGTGTTGATTGCCAGGGTCTCATCCGCTTTGAACTTGATGGATACTTCCAGCCTTGAGCAGGAGCCGAAGGTGCACCCACTCCTTCACGGGGTGCAGAAATCCACTACTATCTTCCTGTTCCCAAATGTGATCAAGGATATGATTTGGTCAGAGTGGGACTCTCCCGACTCCCCACCTAAGGGGTTAAAAGGTATGTAAGAAGATTTACACTCTTCTGGAGAAGGAGTGCATTGAGTAGTTTGGTATTCCCAAGGCGGTTCGGCGTTAAAGGATTTTCTGAACCGTAAGGTGGATTTGTTGTTGAAGAGCCAGTTTGCTTTGGTGGCTGCCGTTTTGCAGCTGGTGGTATGTATCAGTCTGATGTCTCGAACCCCTGTTCCGGTGGATTCAGTCTCTTTCACCGGATGATACTATCCCTCTTTTGGAGTCGGCTATGGCCTTCCATGTATTTATTTATTTAACCAGTTTTCTATACCGCCTTATCCTTCAATCAAAGCAGTTTACATTATGTAATCACTACAAACAGGTATTGGATACATTCCCTTGTCCCCAAAGGACTATGTGTGTACCTGAGGCAATGGAGGGGTTAAGTGGCTTGCCTAAGGCCACAAGGAGTGCCTATAGGACTAGAAACCTCAGTCCTCTGGCCTGAAATTGCTGTCCCCAGGTGGGAATTGAACCCTCTGACCTTGAGGTATCGTGTCCTAACCACTAGGCCACTTCTCCCTCTAAGTATGAGCTGGTGCGTTTGGTGACCAGGGATGGTTCCCTAATGGCTGTGTCACGGCGTTGGATTTGGCTCCGATACTGGTCAGCGGATTCATCTTCCAAAGCTGGGTTGGCCCAACTGACTTTTAAGGGTAACCTTCTTTTTGGAGCAAATTTGGAGAAGCTGGTGAAGGACTTGGGCAAGACACAATCTTAACTGCCATTTGGCAGATAGGGCCGGGGGCTTTCTTGTCAGTCTTCAACCATCCACAGAGGGCATGCTAGCTGGATCTCTAGAAGTCTCAGGACTTCGTCGTTACTGACCTGTAAAATATTTCTTCCCCTCTGCTGCTACTGAACATTTTGTATAACGCTACAAGACATGCACAGATACAAGTAAAACTGTCCCTGCTCATCAGAGCTTGCAGTCTAGTCAAGACAGACAACACAGTAGCTACAGACAAGGAATACATCTAGGGGGGAATAGTAAGGAAATACATAGAAGACCGGGTGAATCAAGATCCAAAAGCAGCAGCACAGAGGTGAGTTTTCAGCCTGGAATTGAAAAGGGTCAGAGAAGGTGCCTGATATAGAGACTCAGGTAGTTTGTTTGAGGCATAAGGAGCATCACGGTGAAAGGAGTGGAGTCTGGAGCTAGCAATAAAAGAGAAGGGCACAGATAGACGTGATTTGCCAGAAGAGCAGAGTTCCTGAGGAGGGGTGTAGGGAGAGATGAGAGGAAAAGGTAGTGAGTTGCTGCAGAGTGAATGCACTTAAAGGTCAGCAGGAGAAGTTTGATTCAGGACTTCAAGCTCATTCTCAGTCCTTTCGTGAAGCACGTGGGCCCAGGGACTTGGTTCCCTCCAGAGGAGAACCCTCCTGGGCTGTGCAATGAAGGCTTGGGGGTCCATTCCATGGTTGCTCTGGTTGGAGGTAGGCTTCACCTTTTCTTTCAGAAATAGGCTTGGGTTACCATGGATCGCTGGGTGCTAGACACCTTTCAGTTTGGCTATGTCCAGGAATATAAAGAGCCGATTCTGGATGCTTTTGTCATCTCCACTTGTGGGTCTGCGATCAAAAGTGCTGCTGTGCGGACCACTGTGGACAAGTTGTTGCTCCCAAAGGCGGTGGTGCCCATCCCTTTAAATGAGCAGGGCAAGGGCAGATACTCATCTGTTTCATGGTGCCCAAAGAGGACCATTTCCTCTGGCCCATTCTGGACCTCAAGGGGGTCAACAAGCACTTGCGCATCCTGATGGAAACCTGTGCTCCATAATTCTAGCAGTGCACTGAGGGGAATTATTGACTTCTCTGGATCTGGCCGTGGCAGATTTTCATATCCCAATCTGGGGGATCAGCAAAGGTATCTGTGTTTTTGCCATGCATGGCTCTCACTTTCAATTTGCCACCCTCTCTTTCAGGCTATCCACCATCCCAAGGATGTTCTCCAAGGTCATGGTGGCGGTATGAGGGAACTGTGTCCATATCTGGACGACTGGCTCATCTGGGCCAGTTCCCTTTCAGAGGCATCTCGGGTGGCATCCCGAGTGGTGTCTGTTTTAGAAATCCTTGGCTGGGTGACCAATCAGGAAAAGAGACAGCTATTGTCTCCCAGTCCCTGCAGTACCTGGGAGGCCATTTCGACACTCAAATGGGCAGAAAGTTTTCTTGCCAGAGGAGAAAGTCAAGACTGTTGGATTGCCTGGTGCTGTTCTGTGCATAGCAGTCTCCCAGAGTCTGGGATTATCTTCAGCTTCTCAGATTTATGGTAGCAACCATAGAGATAGTGCTGTTGCGTGTGCTCACATGCGGCCTCTCCAGCAGTCCTTGTTGGCTCTGTGTTCCCCAAATTCTCAGGAGTTCAAGCGCAGGCTCCCGCTTCCTATGATGGTGAAGACCAGCCTGTGATGGTGGGAGCAACACTGTCATCTGAGAAAAGGCGTGCTGCTGGACTACTTCTCATGGATCCTGCTGACAACGGATGCCAGTCTCTTGGGCTGGAGAGCCCATTGCCACTACCGTACAGCACAAGACCATTGGAACAGCAGGGAAGCGGTATGGTCCGTCAACAGCCTTGAGGTGAGGGCTATCAGGTTGGCTCTTATGCATTTCCAGCCCCTGGTCAAGAGCTGGCAGGTTGGATTGTTTTCGGACAATGCCACGGCAGTGGTTTGTTAGTTGGCAAGGTGGCATGAGAAGTGCTGGGATAGCGCTGGAGATGGTTCTCTGTGGAGAACAACCTCCTAGCCTTGTCAGCTCAGCACATTGCCGGAGTGGACAGTGTGGAAGTGGAAATCCTCAGCTATCATTTTCTGGATCCTGGAGAGTGAGATTTCAATCAGGAGGCATTTCAGTTGATTCTCCACCCCTGGGGTCACCCCAAAATGGATCTGCTGGTGACCCACTCCAATGCCAATGTTTGCTGCTTCTTCAGTTGTCACATGGATATGGGGTAAGAGGGCATCGTTACCCTGACCCAGACTTGACCAAGTCAGTACATGCTGTACATGTTTCCTCCATGGCCCTTGGTTGGGGCATGTAATTCAGTGTATAGAATGCCACCCAGGCAGGATTGTTCTGATGATGCCAGATGGGCCAAGGAGAGTGTGGTTCAGAGATCTAATACAGCTCCTGCAGGCGCCGCCTCTTCGGTTGCCTCTGTCTCTGGGTCTATTGTGGCAGGAACCAATCTCCTGGAGGACCTGGTTCCCTTATCGCTTATGGCTTGGTTCTTGAAAGGAGATTGCTAGCGCGTAAGGGCTACTCTCCAGCGGTGGTCTCAACTCTGCTTAGAGCCGGGAGGAGGTCTCCCAAACTAGCATATGTTCAGATCTGGTGCCTCTTTGAGTGATGGTGGAGTGGTCGGCAGTTGGCTCCTGAGGTGGCCAAGGTGCCATCTCTGTTGCCTTTTCTACAGGATGGACTGGGGAAGAGTCTTTCCCTTAGCTTCCCTGGAAGTACAGGTGGCAGCTTTGGCCTGTTTCCAAGGTCTAGTGGCAAGTCTCTAGCCTTGCATGTGGACATTGCATGCTTCCTCCAGGGGATTTGGCGTCTACGTCTTCCCCTCCAGTCTGTAATCCCTTCCTGGGATCTGTGACTGGTGCTCGATGCTCTGATGGTTGTGCCCTTTGAGCTGTTGAAGTGTGCTACTTTGAAGGATTTGACGCTCAAGATGGTTTTCATGGTTGCGATTTGTTCTGCAAGGTGGATTTCCGAGCTGTGAAGGCTCTGTCTTGCTGAAATACTTATCTGTCCTTTTCAAAGGAGACCATTTCCATTCGGCCTATGCCTTCCTCCTTGCCTAAAGTACTTTCTCCCTTTCATGTGAACTAGGTGGTCTGCCTGCCCCACTCCTCTAAGTAGCAGTGTCGAGGGAAGGATAGGATCTTCACTTTGTGGATGTCTGTAGGGTACTCGGTAGCTCCTGCAGACATTTGTCAGGCAGCAACAGGGTCATCACTTTCCACCTTTGTCAAGCATTACCACTTGGACATCCACGGATGGGGGTCTTTGGCTTAAAGGTTTTGTGAGCTGCTGTGTTTTCTTCCTGCCCAGTGGAGTTGTAGCTTTGATACATCCCACTTGTCTGGACTGGTCTAGCAGGACAATATGGAAGGTGACATTTACTTACCAGTTAATGTCCTTTCCTTGAGTCCTGCTAGACCAGTCCAGGAACTACCCCTGAAACTGTATTATTCTGTTCTACTGCGATACCCTTGGGTTCACAATGATTTTTATGCTTGGCTCTGCAAGTTTATCTTCTACTGACAGCCTTCTGTGTATGGTTTCCTGTACATAGTTCTCTACTGTTGATTACTCATTGTTGCCCATGATTTAGTTTGTGTGAGGTTTGCCATGTTTCTCTCATATACCTTGGGACAAATGGTGACAAGACCTCTAGTGGCTGAGGTGATATAGGAACGATGTCTTTGAAACCTGGACTTTTCATTGGTTCTTTGACTCCACTAATCTGCTGGTAGTGGAACACAATCCACTTGTGTGGACTGTTCTAACATGACTCGGTGAAAGGACATTAACTGGTAAGTAGAATGTCACTATATATATATATAATATATATATATGACCTCTGACAGCAATCGTAAGGACAGCAGCGATAGTCTGCCACTACAGCTGAGTGATTATTTCTTTATAACTCTCGGACAGTCTTTATGCTGACCTAAATCAGACTGCTATCTGTAGAGTTAGTCAAAATACCCTTGTTCTGTGCTAACTCTGCCCCGGCTCTGCGTGTTTAGAGGTATGATTGTCAGCACTATCCATGCAGTGCTGCTGAATATCATAGAAACATAGGAACATGATGACAGAAAAAGACCACATGGCCTATGTAGTCTGTCCTTCCATAACAACTACAACAGTCCACTTTTTACCTTTAGAGATCCTCTGTGTTGGTCCCATGCTTTTTTGAATTCAGTTACTGTCCTCATCTCTACCACCTCCACTGGGAGACTATTCCATGGATCCATTACTCTTTCTGTAAAGAAATATTTCCGCATATCACTCCTGAATCTATCTCCCTTCACCCTCATCCCATGTCCCCTCGTAGCAGAACTTGCTTTCAATTGAAAGAGGCTCTCTCCCTGAACATTTATGCCACTGAGGTATTTAAACATCTCAATCATATCACCTCTATCCCGCCTTTCCTGTAAGGCAGGGGTGGGCAATTCCGGTCCTGGAGGGCCACAGACCAGTCAGGTTTTCATGATGCCCCTAATGAATATTCATGAGATCTATTTGCATCCACTGCCTTCCATTGTATGTAAATAGGTCCATGAATATTCATTAGGGACATCATGAAAACCTGACTGGTCTGCGGCCCTCCAGGACCGGAATTGCCCACCCCTGCTCTAAGGTGTACATATTAAGATCCTTACGTCTGTCCTCATATGCTTTATAATGAAGCCCATTAATCATTTTAGTAGCAACCCTCTGCACCGACTCCATTCTGTTCACATCCTTTTGAAGGTGCGGTCTCCAGAATTGCACACCATACTCCAAATGAGGTCGCACCAAAGACATACAGAGGCATTATCACCTCCTTTTTTCTGCTAGCCATTCCTCTCCGTATGCACCCAAGCATCCTTCTAGCTTTTGCCGTCGCCTTTTCTACCTGTTTACTACTTTAAGATCATCAGACACAACCACGCCTAGGTCCCGCTCTTCTTTAGTGGACAAAAGTACTTCACCTCCTATACTGTATTGCTCCCTTGGATTGCTGCAGCCCAAATGCATGACCTTACATTTTTTAACATTAAATCTCAGCTGCCAAATTCTAGACCATTCTTCAAGCTTAGCTAGATCCCTCCTCATGTTATCTACACCTTCCTGGGTGACTACTCTATTGCAGATTTTGGTATCATCTGCAAAGAGGCAAACCTTACCCGACAGCCCTTCCGCTATATCACTAACAAAGATGTTAAAAAGAATCAGACCAAGGACAGATCCCTGGGGCACACCACTGGTAACATCCTCAGAGTGAGCTCCATTTACTTGTACTCTTTGTCGCCTCCCACCCAACCAATTTCTAACCCAAGCAGTAACTTTAGGGTCCATCCCTAGGGTGCTCAGTTTGTTTATAAGTCGCCTGTGAGGAACAGTGTCAAAGGCTTTACTGAAATCTAAATACACCACATCTAGAGCTCTCCCTCAGTCCAACTCCCTGGTCACCCAGTCAAAGAAATCAATCAAATTTGTCTGACAAGACCTGCCTCTGGTGAATCCATGCTGCCTCGGATCCTGTAATCCGCTGGACTCCAGAAACCTCACTATTTTCTCTTTCAGCAGCGTTTCCAATAATTTACTCACCACCGAAGTTAAACTAACCGGCCTGTAACTTTCAACCACATCCTTCTGCTTTTGTGTAAAGGCACCACATGAGCCTCTCTCCAGTCCTTTGGCACCACTCCCGACTCCAACGAGGCATTGAAAAGGTCAGTCAGTGGAGTTGCTAGAACGTCCCCAAGTTCACTCAGTATTCTAGGGTGTATCCCATCCGGTCCCATCGCTTTGTCTACTTAAAGTTGAGCTAGTTTCTCACGAACACAGTCTTCTGAAAATTGTTCAAGATGTCCCTCGCTTCTGTTCTTATTTGTGGGTGTTTTCTGAGGTCCTGCTACTGGTTCTTCATCTGTGAACACAGAACAAAAATATTTGTTAAGCAATTCCGCTTTATCCTTATCAGCTTCTACATATTCCCCCCCTGCACCCTTGAGTCTGACAATACCAATTTTGCCCTTCCTCTTCTCACTAATATATCTGAAAAATGTCTTATCCCCCCATTTTATTGCATTGGCTATTTCCTCCTCCTTTTGAATCTTTGCCTTCTTGACTACTTTGCTAGCTTTTCTAAGTTTTTCCAAATACAGATGCCTGTCTTCCTCTCTCTGTGATCTCTTGTATTTCATGAAGGCCTCCCTCTTTTTCTTCACTTTTTTAGCTACTTCCTTCGAAAACCATAGCGGTCTCCTGTTCCTTTTGCCTTTATTTACCATTTTAACAAAAAGGTTGGTTGCCTTTAAAATACCCCCTTTCAGTTTTGCCCACTCTTTTTCTACATCCCCCAGCTGTTCCCATCCCACTAACGACTCCCTGAGGTATTGGCCCATCTTCGCAAAGTTAGTCTTCCTAAAGTCTAAGATCCTCACCTTGGAATGGATTCTAACAGCCCTAGTCCTAATACTGAACCACACCATCTGGTGATCACTGGATGCAAAATGATCTCCCACTACAACATCAGAAACACTTTCACCATTGGTAAGCACCAGGTCCAGTATGGCCCCTTCACGTGTGGGGTCTGTTACCAATTGCCTGAATAGTTCTCCCTGTAGAGAATCCAGGATCTCCTTACTTCTAGATGATACTGCAGCAGGAATGTGCCAATCAACATCTGGCATATTGAAATCTTTTAGTAGCACTTCCCCTTTCCTAGCAATGCTGCGTATGTCTTCAATTAACTCTCTGTCCACCTCTTCCTCTTGTGAGGGAGGTCTGTATATCACACCAATGCAAATAGATTTCTCTTTCCCTCTTTCTAGTTTAACCCACAATGCCTCCTTTCTCCCTTTTAAGCTCTGTAATTCCAAAGCTTTAATAGTAGTTTTTACATATAGTGCCACTCCTCCTCCCCTTCTTCCTACCCTGTCCTTTCTGAATAAAGTATAGCCAGGTAAAGTTACATACCAGTCAAGGTTTTCTGTGAACCATGTTTTTGTAACTGCCACTAAATCCAAGTCAGCCACTCCCACCAAAGCTTCAATTTCAGGGATCTTATTTCCCATGCTACAGGCATTAATACACTGCTTTCCATATGTTACCCATTTCCATAAAGGTATTTAATGTATCACCTACCTGGGGGCTTTCTTCACCCATCCCCAACGAATCTAGTTTAAAGCCCTCTTCAGTAGATTAGCCAGTCTACTACCGAAGATGCGTTGACCTTTCTTGGACAGATGGATGCCAGCTCTGCTCTGCAACCCTTGGAAAAGCATCCCATGGTGTAGGAAACCAAAACGCTCTCGATGCCACCATCCACGCAGCCATGCATTCATCTCCAGGATGCGAGCCTCTCTGCCTTGGCCTTTACCCTCAACAGGGAGGGTAAAGGATAGGGGGACTAAGTACACAAGTCCCTTTGAACATTAGGCCATATGTTATTTATGTAGACAAACGGGTATTAGGAGTTTGCACTAGATCCCCTGACATTTCTAACGGGGACTCAGTTGCAAGCAAGGTAATACTGTGTGACTTTTAACTACAGTCTCTCTGCCTAAAAGTTCTTAAAGGGGTTTTGATTTTCATCTGTAAAAGCCAATTCTTTTTGTTTTTTTCTATACTGTAAAGGGGGAATTCTTTGTGGTGTTGGTCAAAAAGCTCTGTCAGTTAGTTCATTGATTATTTTTCGATTCACAGTTAGCTCTTTGAAGTCATTGACCTCATCAGGTGTTAGTTTCCTCCCCGCCCACACCATGTGAGCATTCTTGCTTTACAGGGCAGCTCCCAATTTGCTGCACATAGGGACTCAGAAGAGCACTGTTAGAACACACTTAAAAGAGGTTAACTGCTTTTTATCTGAAAGGACCACTGAGGGACAGGCAAGGACTTTGGTAGGTCTTTTTTATTTCAACAGGTACCAAAGCTCCAACAACTAATAAATGGCAGGGAAAATTCTTATTGCCAGAGCTGTTGCCCCCATTATAGCCTCTGCCAGTTGAAGGACTGGTTCTATGTGCAGGATGCCTGCATGCTGAAGCTCTCAGAAAACAAGTGGAGGAACTCGGAGAAGAGGTGGCGAGGCTGAGGAGCATTCACAAGCTCCCCAATAGAGGTGAAGATGGGAGCCTGCAAAATGATGAAAGCTGGACATAAGTCACCAGGGCCTGCAGAATCACCAATCCAATTCCTCCAGCCCTTGAACAAAAGAACCATTATGCAGCCCTGGAAGTGGAGGAGGTGCAAGCATCCCAGGAAAGGGAAGCACCAGAATTCAAGCACCCAAAGTTGCAAAATCAATGACCACAAGGAAGCAAAGGGTAATGGTGTTTAGTGACCCCCTTCTGAGGGGTACTGAGATGTCCATCTACTAAACAGACTTGATGTCTAGAGAAGTGTGCGGTATGCCAGGTGCCAAAGTCAGAGATTTACAGAGGCTCATCATGCCTACTGACTATTACCCAATGTTGCTCATCCATGTTGTTACTAATGATATGCCAGGTATCCCTCTGAGCATATCAAGTGTGACTTCATGGCTCTGAGACAGAGGGTGAGGCAGATAGGTGTGCAGGTGGTGTTCTCTTCAATTCTTTCTGTTAAGGGTAAAGGCAGAGGCAGAGAAGCTCGCATCGTGGCAATAAATGCATAGCTGTGTGGATGGTATCATCACGAGTGTTTTTGTTTCCTGGACCATGGGATGATGATCCAAGGGCTGCAGAGCAGAGATGGCATCCATCTGTCCAAGAAGGATCGACATGTCTTCAGTAGCAGACTGGCTAACCTACTAAAGAGGGCTTTAAATTAGATTCATTGGGGATGGGTGAAGAAAACCCACAGGTAAGTGGACCAGTTAATACTTCTATAGAAATGGGTAAAAGGGGCAATATCTGGAAAGTGGTGTGCCTGTAGCATGGGAAGTAAGATCCCAGATATTCAGGCTTTAATGGAACAGGATGACTTGGATTTAGTGGTGGTTACAGAGACATGGTTCATGGACAACCATGACTGGGATGTAATTATACCAGGCTATAATTTATTCAGGAAGGATAGGTGGAAGGAAGAGGAGGAGGAGTGGCACTATATGTAAAAAATAATATTAAAGTTATAGACTTACAGGCTTAAAAGGGAGAAAGGAAGCACTGTGGGTTAAACTAGAAAGAGAAATCTATTTCCATTGGTGTAATATACAGACCTTCCTCACAGGGAGAAGTGGACGGAGATTTAATAGACAGATGCAGCATTGCCAGAAAAGGAGAAGTGCTATTGATAGGTGATTTCAATATGCCTGATGTTGGCACACCCTTGCTGCGCTGTCGCCTAGAAATAAAGGCGATCCTGGATTCTCTACAGGAAGAGCTATTCAGGCAACTGGTATCAGAACCCACAAGTGAAGGGGCCATAGTGGACTTGGTGCTTACCATTGGTGAAAGTGTTTCTGATGTTATAGTGGGAGATCATTTCGCATCCAGTGATCACCAGATGGTGTGGTTCAGGATTACGACTAGGCTGATAAAATCCATTCAAAAGTGAGGATCTTAGACTTGAGGAAAACTAACTTTGCCAAGATCGGACAATACCTCAAGGAGTCGTTAGTGGCATAGGAACAGCTGGGGGATGTAGAAAAACAGTGGGCAAAGCTGAAGGGATATTTTAAGGGCAACCAACTTTTTTGTTGGGTAAATAAAGATAAAAGGAGGCAGTTATGGTTCTCAAAAGAAGTAGCTGAAAAGGTGAAGAAAGAGGGAGGCCTTCATGAAATACAAGAGATCACAGAGAGAGGAAGACAGGCATCTATATTTAGAGAAGCTAGCAAAAGTGGTCAGGAAAGCAAAAATACTAAAAAGAAGAAATAGCCAATGCACTAAAATGGGGAGATAAGACATTTTTTCAGATATTAGCGAGAGGAGGAAGGGCAAAAGTGGTATTGTCATATTCAAGGGTGCAGGGGAGGAATATGTAGAAACTGATGAGGATAAAACAGAATTGCATAACAAATATTTCTGTTCTGTGTTCACAGATGAAGGGCCAGAAGCAGGACCTCAGAAAACACCCACAAATAGGAACAGAAGCAACAGGGATCTTGAACGATTTTCAGAAGGCTGTGTTCGTGTGGAACTAGCTAAACTAAAAGTAGACAAAGTGATGGGACCAGATGGGATACAGCCAAGAATACTGAAGGAACTTGGGGATGTTCTGGTGGTTCCACTGACTGACCTTTTTAACATCTCTTTAGAGTCTGGAGTGATGCCAGAGGATTGGAGAGAGACACATCTAGTCCGTTTGCACAAAAGCAGAAGTTAGGATGTAGTTGAAAACTACAGGCCAGTTAGTCTAACCTCTGTGGTGAGTAAATTATTGGAAACACTGCTGAAAGAGAAAATAGGTTTCTGAGTCCAATGGCTTACCGGATCCGAGGCAGCATGAATTCCCCAGAGGCAGGTCGTACCAGACAAATCTGATTTCTTTGATTGGGTGACCTGGGATTTGGACCGAGGGAGAGCCCTAGATGTGATGTACTTGGATTTCAGTAAAGCCTTTGACACTGTTCGACACAGACAACTTATAATAAACTAAGCACCCTAGGGATGGACCCTAAAATTACTGAAAGGTCAGAAATTGGTTGAGTGGGAGGAGACAAAGGGTACAAGTAAATGGAGCTCACTCTGAGGAGAGGGAGGTTACCAGTGATGTGTTGCAGGGATCTGTCCTTGTCCGATTCTTTTTAACATCTTTGTTAGTGATATTGTGGAAGGGCTGTCTGGTAAGGTTTGCCTCTTTGCAGCTCATACCAAAATCTGCAATAGAGTAGACACCCAGGAAGGAGTAAATAATACGAGGAGGGGATCTAGCTAAGCTTGAGGAATGGTCTAGAATTTGGCAGCAGAGATTTAATGCTAAAAAATGCAGGGTCATGCATTTGGGCTGCAAAACTGCAAGGGAAAGGTACAGTTTTGGGGGTGAAGTACTTCTGTCCACAAAAGAAGAGTGGGACCTGGGCGTGATTGTGTCTGATCTTAAAGTAGCTAAACATGTAGAAAAGGTGACGGCAAAAGCTAGAAGGATGCTTGGTTGCATACGAAGAGGAATGGCAAGCAGAAAAAAAGGAGGCGATAGTGCCTCTGTATAAAGTCTTAGGTGCAACTTCATTTGGAGTATTGTGTGCAATTCTGGAGACCCAACTTCAAAAGGATATAAACAGGTTGTAGTTGGTGCAGAGGGTAGCTACTAAAATGGTTTGTGGTCTTCGTTATAAAGCATTTTAGGACAGAGTTAAAGATCTTAATATGTATACTTTAGAGCAGTGGTTCTTAACCTTGTTGGAGGTACTGAACCCCAACAGTTTCATATGCACATTCACCAAACCCTTCTTTATTGAAAAATAAAATATGATTTTTTTTCAAATTCAAGACAGGTATATGTTTTACTGGTTCACAAAATGAATCGTGCATTAACATCACTGTGTTCAAAGAACAAAACCAATACAATGCATGAACTCACAACAAATTACATACATAACTTTTCACAAAGACGTGACCTTTTTTAATACTACCACACTGAAATGGTTTTAATTTTTAACCTTATGTATTCCATTAATGAACTTATTGTATTTATGCTATTTATTATTTTTAACATTTTAACACACACCCATCACCTAATTTCCATCAGGCTACACCGCTACAATAATGAATATTTACTGCAAATCAGTGTGACTTCTGCTGTTGCCTTTGAGAGACCAGTTCAGAAATGCGTGGCTTCACCTTGGCAAGTGCCACTCTCATGTCATTTTCACAGCAGTCTGTTCCTTTTCTTTGTTTTTATGTCCAGCATCCTCAAAGGATTGCTCGCAAAGATATGTTGTAACAAATGGGTATAAAAATTTCCAGGGCTTTCCTAGCAATAACAGGATATGTTACCATTTGTCGACACCAAAATGTTGAGAGCGTTGTTGTTCTGAAGAGTTGCTGTTGAACCTGGCTCTGCTTAATTTCAATGATTTCGTCGAGGTATTCATCATTGACATCTGCTGTCTCAACACCAAACGTGAACGGCTGTCTCACCCATGCTGGATATGACTCTCTTGTAGGGAAGTATCCGTCGAGAGACTTTGCAAGCTCATCTAAGTGCGTGGCAATTGCTTGCTTCAGTTCCGTGGGTACAGAAATGTCTCCGATTCCAGACACATCTTCGATCTTACTTACACAGTCGTCCAGCAGGGGAAAGTTTGCGAAGTTATCGTTCTCTGTTCGTCGTTTCCATAACAGTAGCTTTTTTTGAAAGCCTTCAGGTTTTCTTCCGCTTCGATGATGTTGACTCCACGACCCTGCATCTGCTGATTGAGATGATTGAGAGATGCGAATATATCAGCCATGTACGCTAAAATGAGAATGAACTTAGAATTTTTGAAGCAATCTGCATGACGATGTTGGTGCTCTTGCAAAAACAGGGCTAATTCCACACGCATGGCATAAACACGATTCAGCACCTGTCCCCAGGATAACCACCGAAAGTTAGAATGGTACAGAAGTACCTCGAATTCAGAGCCCATTTCTTTACACAGCTCACTGAAGATGCGGTGCCTCAGTGCACTATTTCGCACATAGTTCACACATTCCACTACAATTTTTAATACTTCTGTCATTTCTGGAGGCAAGGTATTTGTTGCCAACGCATGCCTGTGCAGAATACAATGCGTAACAATGATGTGTGGTGCATCGGCTTTCACTAGCGCACCAAAACCAGACTTTCTTCCCAACATGACTGGTGCTCCCTCCATACAAACTGCAGAAACCATATCCCACGAAAGATTGTTGTCTCTGAAGAAGTCATCCACAAGTTTCTTCACATCGGCTGCCTTAGTTGTTGTAAGAGGCTTACAAAATAAAAAATCTTCCTTTATCATGTCATCTTTCACATAGCGCACAAATACAGCAAGCTGACTTAGATTAGAAACGTCTGTGGTCTCGTCGAGTTGGAGGCTGAATTTTGCCGGGCTTGAAATCAGATCTGCAACTACTTGAGCCAAGATGTCTTTGCTCATGTCCTCTATTCTGTCGCTGATGGTGTCATTTTGAAAGAGGAATTTGGGATAATTTAACTTCGGCCGCTTTTCCTAGCATCAGATTCGCCATCTTCAACACAGCTGGTTTTATGAGTGTTTCACCAATGGTGTGTGGTTTGCCCTGCTTTGCGATCAGGTAAGCAACTTCGTACGATGCTGTGAGGATTGGTTTGTTGATGGGTACAAAGCCGAGAGCAGGCAGAGTAGTCTTTTCATCGAATCTGGCTCTCTTCATCTTGAATTCAGCAAGCGTTGTGTTCTTGTATTCCCCATCTCCATGCAGGTTAAGGAAGTGTTCCTTTAGTTTTGCCGGTACTAGACTAGAATTGCTTAACTTGGCATTGCAAATCATGCAGATAGGACGCTGACTCCCATCACTTTCTGTTATATATGCAAATCCATGTTGTACATATTCGTCCGACCACTTTTTTTGCTCGACATAGATAGTATGGATTAAAATATTAAGAAAGAAATCACACGACATACCATCACGACAGTCACAAGTCGACTACTGAGTGCACCAAATTCCCTGCAGCACAGATTGGCCAAGCAATGTAGCGTGATCACCTTCAGCCAATGATGGCCAAGCAGGGCGTGTCATCACGAATCATGAGAGTCGGCTGCGTGTCTTGTGTCTTGACCTCTACCGAACCCCTGAGACTGACTCACTGAACCTCTAGGGTTCGATCGAGCCCAGGTTAAGAACCACTGCTTTAGAGGAAAGGTAGGATAGAGGAGAACAATAGAGACATTTAAATATTTCTGTGGCGTAAATGCACAAGAGATCCTCTTTCGATTGAAAGCCAGCTCTGCTACGAGGGGACATAGGATGAGGGTGAAAGGACATAGACTCAGGAGTAATATGCAGAAACATTTCTTTACCGAAAAAGTGGTAGTTGTGTGGAATAGTCTCCCAGTGGATGTGGTAGAGATGAGGGCAGTACCTGAATTTAAAAAAATGGGACAAACGCAGTGGATCTTTAAAGGAAAAGAGGGGACTATTGTAGTAGTTGATATGGAAGGGCAGGCCATGTGGTCTTTTTCTGCTGTCATGTTTCTATCTATGAGTGAGTGAAGGCTTTCAGCACCTGTGAAGTAACTAATTCCTAGTATGGAAATGCAGATGACACAAAATTTGTTATTAAAACACAGGAGGATTGTGAAAAATTGCAAGAGGACCTTGATAAGTTGGAAGACTGGATGTCCAAATGGCAGATAAAATTTAAATGGACAAGTGCAAAGTTATGCACTAAGGGAAGAACAACCCAAACTATGGTTACACGATGCAAGGTTCCACATTAGGAACCACCACTCAGGAAAAGGATTTAGGCATCGCCATGGATAGTACATTGAAACCCTCTTCCTAATGTCAGTGGCCGCCAAGAAAGCAAATAGAATGCTAGGAATTGTAAAGAAAAGAATGAATAACAAAACCAAGGATGATATAATGCCTCTTTTTCATTCCATGGTGCGACCGTATCTTGAATATTGTGTGCAATTCTGGTTGCCATATCCTAAAAAGGATATAGCAGAAAAGATACAGGGAAGAGCAACAAAAATGTTAAAGGGGATGGAAGGATATCTCTATGACGAGAGGCTTAAAAGGTTAGGGCTCTTCAACTTGGAAAAGAGAGCTGAGGGGAGCTATGATAAGAGGTCTATAAATTCATGAATGGAGTGGAATGAGTACATTTAGATCTGTTTACTTCTTTAAATAGTAGAAAGACTAGGGGATGCTCAATGAAGCTACAGTGTAGCCCATTTAGGATACTGGGCTTGATGGAGTTTGGTCTACCCAGTATGGCTTTTCTTACGTTCTTATATTTACCATGGTCAAGGAGGAACCATTTGAGGAGAATTTTAGAAGATCTGTCCAAGTGCAATCTGGGACGTCTAAGCCAGAACGTCTGGGGGGGGAAAAAATGCAGGCACTTCCAGTTGCCAACATGATTTCACAAACCTGGACATGCCTGAAAGTGACATCTGCAGGAATATATACTTAGACATCCCCAGAACTGTATTTCAGAACCGATATGCATAGGATAGCATAATGGTTAGAATAGTGGGTTAGGAACAGGGCTGCCAGGGTTCAAATCCGGCTGCTGCTATAGTTGAAATTGTGCTTTCCTCTCCACACACTCTGGATGTTTTTTAGCTAAAACAAGCACTTGTTAGATGCTTGTATTCTGCTATGTGTGTCTCGGAGCTGGTCTTAAGTAAAACGTGATGCTGGATGTCCATGTCTGTTTTGTAAACAGATGGAGACATTCTGGTCCTTGAGAATGCCCTATCCATGCCTCCAGGGTCCTGGGAACTCCCCAGCCACACCTCCTCCATGTTCCCCAGGCCTTGCGCTGGAGATGTCCCCAGAGCTGGCTTCTAAAATGGCTTTGGATGTCTCTATGCTCATTTTCAGACTTCCAATGAACAAGTGGAGTGGAGAAGTAGCCTAGTGGTTAGAGCAACTGCCTAGTCCCTAGAAGATTCCCACTGACACTCCTTGTAACCTTGGGCAAGTTACTTTTACCCTCCATTGCCTCGGAAGAAAAGGCCTGGCAATCTACTTCCAGCGATACATTGCCAAGAAAACCCAGAGGCAGCTGAGTCGCCAGGAGTTAGCACAATTAAAATTACACCCTATATATATTTTTTTTTCTTTATTTGTATGTATTTTAAGCAAAATGTGCTTGAATTAGATCATACTATGATGTCGGAATATATGTGTTGCAGTAATCTGTATGGAGTGGCAGTTACAACACAAGTCAGCTTTCTATATCAAGCCATCAAGAAGGTATTTGGGTAGTCGGTGTGGCAGGATTTTCCAAACCTTTTTGGGACTCCACAACCACTGGCAATTTAGATGTAATAGGCATGACAGAAATTTGCATATACTGAGTTAGTCGTGTATGCAATTTTAGTGCTTGCATTTTTGTTGTGGATATTCTGAAAGCTTGACTGACTGTGGGGAAGACAAGTTTAGGAAGTCCTGCTGTATAGTGCAGTGGTTACAACCCTAACAGCAGTAGTACAGCTGGCGGACTGTTATGAAATTTGGTAATAAGACATAAAAGGGGGCCTACTTGTGAGATTAGGCATTGGTCTTGTAGGAATCAAAGCTGACTATGACAAGGCTTGAAATGCCTCCACTACCTTTGCAGCTAGGCCATCACCTTTTAACAGACTCTGGGCATGTTTGCGATAGAGATGGAGGACTATGCCCGGAAAAGGGTTAGGAAATCGAATAAAAGACGTGTAGTGGGTGCGAAGGGGAATCTATATGTTTATCTACCCAAACTGGAAAACGTATTAATGGGACAGCCTGGGTGCCAATTGGAACTGAACTACGTGACTTAAAAAGAAAGTGAAAATGCCTTTCCCATAGATAGAGGGAAGGGAGTGAACAGGATATACTGGGGACTGTGAGTAGGTTCTGAATGTATAATTAAGTTCATGGACTGTAAACACAGTTGAAGGAATATTTAAGGTTAGTGGGTCAAAGTTTGTGATGTCTGGCTTTAGGAGGGTGATCTATACATTTTAATTCTCCAGGAACAAGCAGGAAGTCAGTCCTCGCAAATGGGTGACATCGGAATCGACGGAGCCCGCACCGAGCATTTCCCCAGCTATCAAAGAAAGCCTTTGGGAATACCACCACACATGTGTGGTCCCCTTCCTGCCCAAGGGTGCCATCTTGCTCAGACTCCTTTTCTGCAGAGCCTTTGGACGGGCATCTTGTCCCTGAAAAAGGTTTTTTAAAATTCCTAAGTGCATTTTTCTCTTTTCTGGCTAGTGCCAGTTCCCCCTTCCGCCTCTTGAGCACCCCTGCTTCAACAGTCGGTCTCGTGACCCATATTTCCCTTCTTTCCCCCTTTAGCGCCCTTTTTAACTGCTGGCCGTGTCGAGGGTCTTCGACCTCGTAGGGATCCTTTTAGCCCCAATGACCTCTGTTTTTAAAAAATGTGATTGGTGCTCCAAAAACATGTCACTCACAGACATCCATGACTGTCGTCTCAGGTGTCTGGGTGCTGATCATGACCCAGAGCAATGCTCCTTATGCAAAAAGAGATCTTCTAAGGCCATCCAGAGTCGCCGGAAGAAGCTTGATGATATCTTCCATAAGGCAGACTCGACCCCAGTACCTCTGGTAGCCTTGCGCTCCAAGGCACCGCAACCCTCGGAGCTGCCCAAGGTTCTCCCGTGGGCACTCCGACCAGGGGTCCCCCGAGCGTGAGCAGAAAAAGAAGGACGCACGGACTTTGTCGGGGGGGGGGGGGTCGGAAAAACGTGAGAAGTCACACGCCCAGTCCTTCAGCCCTCTATGACAGTCTGAAGAATCAGAGAGGGAGCGGCCAAGAAAGGTACCTCGAACCAATGCGGAGGCTTCCGGTGATGGCACCCTTTCTCCTAAGGGTCTTTCTGGCAAGAACCCCCTCTCCTCTTCAACGCCTGACCTGGTCACCCTGGCATCGGTGTTGCAGGGCCCCACTCCCGAGTGGGAGGCCTGAATGTTGGCCTTGGAATGCAGCATTTGTGTTCCTCACTGCCCAGCAGGCGCAGATGCCTGGCCCTGCCGGCACGTGCCATGAGACAGCAGGGACCTTGACCTCGAGGACTCCTCAGGCCAATGCAGTGATCCCTGAGAGCCAGACACCTCATGAGGAACCTCGGTGAGGGTCTCTATCTCCTTCCCGTTCCTCAGGTGCAAGATCATCTCGGGTGAGCGCTTCTGGCTCCAGACTCAGGAGCCTGGCATGGGTCATCGACCCACCTGGAACCACCCGACCTGGAGTCCCCCTTAGACTATTCGGAGTGGGAATCCGATGTGGACACCTCACCGGAGACTCGGGCTCACCGAGACCTCCCCTCAGACTCTTCCCCGCCAACCCAGAGGCAGCGGTCCCCTCCTATGGACATCTCTTCCTTGAGTTTGCCCATGATATGGCATGACCTCGTGCTTACCACCGAGTTGGAGGAGGAACCTCGAGCGGAGGAACTCTATGTCCTCCAATATGAGGTGCCACCAAGGGAAAACCTCATGGTCCCAGTCCCCTCTAACTGGCTACTTCGCATGTGGGAGACCCCAGCCTCTGTCCCAATCATCAGTCGGCGCCTGGACTCCATATACAGGGTCCAGCAGGGACTGGGATTGTGGAAGGCACAGCTTCCTTATACCTCCAGGTCATCGAGTTGGCCATGCGCGAGCACAAAGACTCACTCTTCAGTCCCCCCGAGCAAGGAGTCTCACACCCTTGATGCCCTCGGGTGCAAATGTTACCAGGGCTCCTTGCTAGCATACTGCGTCCAGTTCTACCAACTTTAGATTGGTATGTTCCTCCAAGACCTCTCTAAAGAACTAGGGGGATTTGCAGCAGGGCTCGATGGGGACCAGCTCTGGTGCTTCCAAAGCTCTCGGTCGGTCAGTGAGTGCTCCAAATACCTCTCATGAGCTGCTACGACGGCTTAGACTCCTCCGTGCGAGTGGCGGCGGCCGGCATCGCTCCAGTTTTCCAACTTGGAGCAGTGGGTCCAGGAGAAGCTTCTCGACTTCCCTTGCTTTGGGGAGCAGCTCTTTGGTAAGCCCTTGGAGAACAAAGCGGCCGAAATTGAGACAGAGTACTTCACCCGTACTCAGCTCTCCAAGAATACCTCCACCCTTCCTAGAAAAAAGCCACAAGGGAAGAAACACTTTTTCCTCAGGAAGGGCCAACCCTACAGAGGATACCCCATGTAGCTGACCACATTGACCCGCCACAGGACAGTCAGGGTAAGGGCACTGGCCTAAAGGGCAAAAGACCCAGCCGCTGGCTCCAGCTCAGCTGGGCTTGGGTTTTGACACCCCCAGCATAGTCTCTTGACCGCTGGACAACCAGCTGCCAACAGGGGGAGGTTGGTACACTTCGTCCACAGGTGGAACTCCATTACCACAGACACGTGGGTCCTCCAGGTCGTTGGAGCGAGTTACCTCCTCCATCTGAACCAGCCGCCTCCCCCCTACTTCCCCAGGAAGCCACAGGCCGACCTGAGGAACCTGAACAAATTCTTGGTGTGAGAGAAGTTCAAAATACTCTCCCTTGGAACACTGCTGCCCTACCTCCAGCAGGGCTATTGGCTATGCTCCTTGGACTTAAAGGATGCGTACACCCACATCTTCATCCACTCCAACCATAGGCAATACCTGCGGTTTATGGTACGAGGCAATCACTACCAGTACAGGATGCTTCCCTTGGGCCTTGCCTCCGCGCCACGGGTCTTCACCAAGTGTCTTGCAATGGTAGCGGCCCACCTCTGTCTCTAAGGTGCCTTTGTCTACCCTTATCTAGATGACTAGCTCATAAAGGGGAACACGGCCTCAGAGACCCTGCAGGCCACATGCCGCACCATACGGCTTCTACAGCACTTGGGCTTCGTGTTCAACCACCCAAAATCCCACCTTACTCCAGCACAATCCCTGGAGTTCATAGGGGCTCGCCTGGATACACTCCAGCCCAAGGCCTTCCTTCCCCAGGACAGGGCAGACCGCCTCATGTCCCTGGCATCCGGCATGCAGAGTCACAGCTCAGTCACAGCTCGGTCAATGCTTTGCCATATGGCCTCCACGGTCCACATCATGGCCAATGCATGCCTAAACATGTGGGCAGTGCAGTGGTGCCTCTGTGCACAGTGGGCTCAGGCAATGGGCCGACTCTGGGACCTCACCACTGTCTCACCTCAGTTGGCAGAGTCCTTCGTCTGATGGCAGGATGTACATCACCTGCTTCGGGACATGCCCTTCCAGACCCCGGCCCTCCAGGCAGTCCTGACAATGGACGCCTCCCTCTTTGGTTGGGGGGCCCTTTGTGAGGAACTGCATACCCAGGGGGCCTGGTCTCCTGGGGAGAGTCGGCAGCAGATCAACCTGCTGGAGCCCCAAGCCAGTATCCTCGCACTGAAGGCATTCCGGCACTGGCTACGGTACCAAGTGGTCCTCATGCAGATGGACAACCAGGTCGCTATGTTCTACATGAACAAACGGGGGTACCGGTTCCTACAGCCTCTGCCAGGAGGCGGTGACCCTGTGCTCGTATGCGCTTAGTCAGGACATTATCGTCAGAGCCATCTATCTCCCGGGCCAGGCACGATTGGCGCCTGAACCCTGCAACAGCACAACAGCTGTTCCAGCTCTGGGGTACCCCCGGACTTGGATCTCTTCGCCGGTCCAGCCAACACTCAGCTCCCCCGGTTTTGCAGTCCTTATCTGCACCCGGGTCGTTTTGGCTCTGGACACCTTCCTCCTCCTGTGGGCAATGGGCCTATTTGTATGCCTTCCTTCCCACACCGCTGACTGCACAGATCCTTCTCAAGATCCAGCAGGACAGGGCCTTGGTGATCCTCGTGGCCCAGATAGCCATGGTTCCCTCTGCTGCTCCGTCTCTTGTCAGAACCCCTGGTCCCTCTTGGGAAGTCGCTGTAACTCCTAACACAGATGGGAGGCTTTCTCCTCCACCCCAAACTGGGGTCTCTGTCCCTTACAGTTTGGCTGCTGAACGGGCCGCCTTAGCTCCCCTCCATCTCCCCATGGAGGTCTAGGACATCCTGTTGGCCTCCCGGAAGGACTCGATGAGACAGGCGTACGCCTTCAAGTGGTGCAGGTTTTCAGTGTGGTGCTCAGAGAACCGCATGAACCCATTCTCCTGCCCGATTCACTCGGTCCTGCAATACTTGCTCCATCTCTGGCAGTCGGGTCTAAAGTCTAACTCAGTCAGAGTTCACCTGAGTGCGAGCTCGGCGAACTATCATCCCATCAAAGGCAAACCCCTCTCGGGCCAACCCCTCAGATCCCGCTTCATGCGGGGCCCACTCCTCTCCTCTCCTAGCCTCCACTCCGACTGCCCCCAGTGGAATGGGACTTCAATCTGGTCCTCGCGCAGCTGACCAAGCCACCTTTTGAGCCCCTGGCTACGTGCTCCTTGTGGCACTTATCATAAGAACATAACATATGCCATACTGGGTCAGACCAAGGTCCATCAAGCCCAGTATCCTGTTTCCAACAGTGGCCAATCTAGGTCATAAGTACCTAGCAGTTTCCCCAAAAGACACAGGTTCCACAATGCTTGTATTGGGTCAAGCACGATATATTGGGTCCTTTTTAATAATGGTTTATGGACCTTTCCTCCAGGAACTTGTGCAAACCTTTTTTAAACCCAGCTACACAAAACAGCTTTTACTACATCCTCCGGTAACAAATTCCAGAGTTTGATTACACGTTGAGTGAGAAAATATTTTCTCTTATTAGTCCTAAATAGTTTACCCTGTAGCTTCATTGCATGTCCCCTGGTCTTTCTATATTCTGATGATGTAAACAAAGGATATACCCGTTTACCCGTTCCACTCCATTCATTAATTTATAGACCTCCATCATATCTCCCCTCAGCCATCTCTTTTCCATGTTGAATAGCCCTAACCTTTTCAGCCTCTCTTCATAGGGGTGTCCTTTCATCCCCTTTACCATTTTGGTGGCTCTTCTCTGTACCTTTTTTTTAATAACGCTATATCCTTTTTAAGATATGGTGACTAGAATTGCACACAATATACCAGGTGCGGTCGCACCATGGAACGATACAGAGACATTATAGAAACATAGAAAAATGATAACAGAAAAAGGCCTATCTAGTCTGTCCTTCCATATCAACAACTACAACAGTCCCCTATTTGTCCTTTAGAGATCCTCTGTTTCTCCCATGCTTTTTTGAATTTGGATACTGTCCTCATCTCTACCACCTCCACTGGGAGACTATTCTACGTATCTACCACTCTTTCCGTAAAGAAATATTTCCGCATATCACTCCTGAATCTATCCCCTTTCACCCTCATCCCATGTTCCCTCATAGCAGAACTTGCTTTCAATCGAAAGAGGCTCTCCCCTTGTGCATTTATGCCACGGAGGTATTTAAATGTCTCAATCATTTCACCTCTATCCCGCTTTTCCTCTAAGGTGTACAATTAAGATCCTTAAGTCTGTCTTCATATGCTTTATAATGAAGACCAGTAACCATTTTGGTAGCCAACTTCTGTACTGACTCTATTCTGTTTATATCCTTTTGAAGGTGCGGTCTCCAGAATTGCATACAATATTCCAAATGAGGTTGCACCAAAGACTTATACAGAGGCACTATCACCTCCATTTTTCTGCTAGCCATTCCTCTCCCTATGCACCCAAGCATCCTCCTAGCTTTTGCTGTCGCCTTTTCTACCTGTTTAGCTACTTTAAGATCATCAGACACAATCACGCCTAGGTCCTGCTCTTCTTTAGTGGACAAAAGTACTTCACCCCCTATACTATATTGCTCCCTTGGATTGCTGCAGCCCAAATGCATGACCTTGCATTTTTTAACATTAAATCCTAGCTGCCAAATTCTAGACCATTCTTCAAGCTTAGCTAGATCCCTCCTCATGTTATCTACACCTTCCTGGGTGTCTACTCTATTGCAGATTTTGGAATCATCTGCAAAGAGGCAAACCTTAACCGACAGCCCTTCCGCTATATCACTAACAAAGATGTTAAAAATAATCGGACTAAGGACAGGTCCCTGGGGCACACCACTAGTAACATCCTTTTCCTCAGAGTGAGCTACATTTACCTGTACCCTTTGTCGCCTCCCACTCAACCAATTTCTAAACCAAGCAGTAATTTTAGGGTCCATCCCTAGGGTGCTCAGTTTGTTTATAAGTCGCCTGTGAGGAACGGTGTCAAAGGCTTTACTGAAATCTAAATACCACCACATCAAGGGTTCTCCCTTGGTCCAACTCCTTGGTCACCCAGTCAAAGAAATCAATCAGATTTGTCTGATAAGACCTGCCTCTGATGAATCCATGCTACCTCGGATCCTGTAATCCGCTGGACTCCAGAAACATCACTATTTTCTCTTTCAGCAGCATTTCCAATAATTTACTCGCCACCGAAGTTAAACCAACCGGCCTGTAGTTTTCAACCACATCCTTACTTCCGCTTTTGTGTAAAGGCACCACATGAGCCTCTCTCCAGTCCTTTGGCACCACTCCCGACTCCAACAAGTCATTGAAAAGGTCAGTTAGTGGAGTTGCTAGAACATCCCCAAGTTCCCTCAGTATTCTAGGGTGTATCCCATCAGTTTGTCTACTTTAAGTTCTGCTAGTTTCTCACGAACACAGTCTTCTGAAAATTCTTCAAGATGCCCCTTGCTTCTGTTCCTGTTTGTGGGTGTTTTCTGAGGTCATGCTCCTGGTTCTTCATCTGTGAACACAGAACAAAAATATTTGTTAAGCAATTCCGCTTTATCCTCCTCATCTATATATTCCTCCCCTTCACCCTTGAGTCTGACAATACCACTTTTGCCCTTCCTCTTCTCACTAACATATCTGAAAAATGTCTTATCCCCCCATTTTATTGTGTTGGCTATTTCCTTCTCTTTTTGAATATTTGCTTTCCTGACTACTTTGCTAGCTTCTCTAAGTTTTTCCAAATATAAATACCTGTCTTCCTCTCTCTGTGATCTCTTGTATTTCTTTTTCTTTGTTTTATTTTCCATTCCTTTCCTTATGATGCCTAGCATTCTATTTGTTTTCTTGGCTGCTACTGCACACTGGGGGGAGGGTTTTAACATGTTACCCACGATGACACCTAAATCATTTTCCTGGGTGGTGGTTCCTAATGTGGAACCTTGCATTGTTTAACCATAGTTTAGGTTTTTCTTTCCTAGGTGCATAACTTTGCACTTGTCCACATTAAATTTCATCTGCCATTTGGATGCCCAGTCTTCCATTTTATCAAGATCCTCTTGCAATGTTCCACAATCCTCATGGGTTTAACAACTTTAAATAGATTTGTGTCATCTTCAAATTTGATAACTTCACTCGTTATTCCCTTTTCTAGGTCATTTATGTATATGTCAAAAAACAGTGGACTCGGAACAGATCCCTCGGGTACTCCACTATTCACCTTTCTCCATTGGGAAAATTGGCCATTTAGCCCTACCTATGTTTTCTATCTTTTAACTAGTTCCTGATCCACAATAGTACACTGCTTCCTATCCCATGACTTTTTAGTTTTGCCAAACGTTTCTGATGAGGGACCTTATCAAAGGCTTTCTGAAAGTTCAGCTATACTATATCAACCGACTCACCTTTTGTCTACCTGTTTATTCACACCTTCAAAAAAAGATAATAGATTAGTAAGACAAGATCTTCCTTGTCTAAAGCCATGTTGGCTGTCTTCCATTAAGCCATGACTATCTACATGTTCAGTAATTTTGTTCTTTATTATGGTTTCTACCATTTTTCCCAGTCCTAACATCAGGCTCACTGGTCTGTTGTTTCCCGTATCACCCCTGGAACCCTTTTAAAAATTGGTGTTACATTGGCCATCCTCCAATCTTCATATGATTTTAATGAAAGTTCACAGATTACTAATAGCAGGTCTGCAATCTCATATTTCAGTTCTTTCAACACCCTTGGATGTATACCATCCGGTCCAAGTGATTTGCTACTCTTCGGTTGTAATACATCTTCCCGGTGTATCGATATTTCTTTCAATTCTTCTGCAGTATCACCTTTAAATACCACTTCAGTCATGGGTAAAAATGCAATGTGTGCCTTCGAGTCAGTCCTGACTCCTGGTGACCCAGAAGCTCCTGGGTTTTCTTGGCAGTGTCACCGGAAGTAGATTGCCAGGCCTTTCTTCCGAGGCAATGGAGGATTAAGTGACTTACCCAAGGCCACAAGGAGTGTTAATGGGAATCGAACCCTGGTTGCTTCGTTACCAAGCCAGTGTTCTAACCAGTAGGCTCTTCCACTACATCCCTACATCTTCCTTTGTACAGGCCAAAGCAAAGAATTCATTCAGTCTCTCCACTGTGGCCTTGTCCCCTTTTAGTGCCCTTTTTACCCCTCTATCATCTAATGGTCCAACTGACTCTCACAAGTTTTTTTTGCTATGAATGTACTTGAAAAGTCTTTATTACGTGTTTTTGCTTCCACTGCAAGCTTCTTCTCAAATTCTGTCTTTGCCTGCCTTATCAATGCCTTGCATTTAACTTGTCAGTGCTTGTGCTATTTCCAGTTTTCGTCATTTGGCTCTTTTTTCCATTTCCTGAAAGATGCTTTAACCATGCTGGCAATTTTTTGAACTTCCTTCCACTTTTCTTAAAGCGTGGAATACAGCTGGTCTGGGCTTCCAAGATAATATTTTTAAACACCACCCAAGCTTGATGTAAGTCTTTAACCTTTGCAACTGCTCCTTTTAGTTTTTTATTTAAACTATTTTCCTCATTTTATCAGTCTCCCTTTCGAAAGCTAAAAGGGGTAGTACTGTGGATTTCCTTACCATCCCTCCTCCATTAATTAAATCAAACGCGATCATGCTATGATCACTATTGCCAAGTGGCCCAACACCCTTATCTCTTGCACCAAATCTGGTGTTCCACCAAGAACTAGGTCCAAAATGGCTTCCCCTCTGGTTGGTTCATGAACCAGCTGCTCCAAGAAGCAGTCATTTATTTCATCTAGAAACTTTATCTTCCTAGCATGTCCTGCAGTGACACTGACCCAATCAATACCTGGGTAATTGAAATCAACCATTATTATTACTGTGCTGTAACTTTTGTTAGCTTCCCTGATTTCTTTGAGCATTTCATCATCCATTTGTTCATTCTGGCCAGGCGGTCGATAGTACACCCCCACCTCCATCACCTTCTCCTTTTTACATGGAATTTCAATCCATAGAAATTCTACAGCAAATTTTGTTTCCTGCAAAACTTTAATCCTTTGTGACTCAATGCCCTCTCTAACATAGAGCGCAACCCCTCCACTAATTTGATCAGTTCTATCATTGCGATATAGTTTGTACCCAGGTATCACAGTGTCCCACTGGTTGTCCTCCTTCCACCATGTCTCTGAGATACGAATCATATCTAACCTCTCATTTAGTGCTATATATTTTAACTCTCCCATCTTATTTTTTAGACTTCTAGCATTTGCATACAAATATTTTAGAGACTGTATCTTATTCATATTAATCTGGCTATCGGTAGCCAGGGATAATTTGGAATCTTTAAGCTCTGCCTTCTCTGTACTCAAGGGCATTTGGGCTACTTTTGTCTTTATTGGAATCTGTTGATATGCCCTAACTTCATTCTTTTGGTAGTATCCTTCAAGGATATATTATTCCGAACCATGCGCACTTGGGCGACTGTCGGCTCTCCCCTATTGTCTAGTTTAAAAGCTGCTCTATCTGCTTTTTAAAAGGTTAATGCCAGCAGCCTGGTTCCATCCCGGTTAAGGTGAAGCCCATCCTTTCGGAAGAGCCCCTCCTTTCCCCAGAATGTTCCCCACTTCCTAACAAATCCAAAGCCCTCATCCTTGCACCATTGTCTCATCCACGTATGGAGACTCTGGAACTCTGCCTGCCTTTTGGGTCCTGCACGTGGAACGGGAAGCATTTCGGAGAACGCTACCCTGGAAGTTCTAGATTTCAACTTCCTACATAAAAGCCTAAATTTAGCCGCCAGAGCCTCCCTACCACATTTTCCTATGTCATTGGTACCGACATGTACCAAGACAGCAGACTCCTCCCCAGCACTATCTAAGACCTTGTCTAGGTGGCACCTGAGGTCCACTACCTTCGCACCAGGCAGGCATGTTAACAGGCGATCCTCATGTCCACCAGCCACCCAGCTATCTACATGCCTAATGATCGAATCACCAACTATAATGGCTGTCCTAACCCTTCCCTCCTGGGCACATGGCCCTGGAGAAACCTCCTCGGTGCAAGAGGGTTTTACATCACCTAGAGGATAGGTCCTAGCTACAGGATCACTTCCTGTTACACTAGGGTGATGCTCTCCTGTCACGTGACCTCTCTCCTCCATGGCAACAGGGATACTGCCAGACTGGAGGTGAGACTTCAGGACTATATCCTTGTAGGTCTCGTCTGTGTACCTCTGTCCTCCTTATGTCCTCCAAGTCTGCTACGCTAGCCTCCAGAGATCGGACTCGTTCTCTGAGTGCAAAGAGCTCCTTGCACCTAATGCATATGTAAGACCCCTCACAAAGTGGGAGAAAATCATACATGTGACACTCAATGAAAAAGACTGGAAAGCCCCCATCTCGCTGCTGGACTGCTGTCTGCATTTTAGTTTAGGTTGTGTTTAGATGTTTAAGTTCTTTACTTACTAAGGGTTTCTGGGGATACTTATACTAATAAAACGATACCTAATACGTTTAATGTACTTTGTTCACCTGAAGCTTAATTAATCTCAGGTCCTTAATGTATGCCTGATGAGGATAAACAGCTGCACCTGAGAGTGAATATGGCACCTCCTTTCTTTTAAGAGGTTTAAGCACCTATAAAGCTACGATTATCCCAGGGGTGGGTGGGTTTTGGGGAGGGAGGGAGTGAAAGAAGACCTATGAAAAGCTGGTTGCTACATAGTACCCTGTCCTGTACTTCTAAGGTAATCTGTGACCAATTTCCAGGGGGAGTCCCATAGCCTTTGCTTGGCTAGAGGGAGTCTTGGATTCTAAAATTAAACCAGAAAGTTCTCTTCTGCATTTTAAATTTAACCTGAAAGCTTTTTGCTTGCTACTAGGCCCTGACTGAATATGAAATTTAAACTAGAAGCTCTGTTGGATTCTAAATTTAACCAGAAATCTCTCTGCTGTGTTTTAAATTTAAACTGAAAGCTCTTTGCTGCTATTAGGCCCTCAGTGATTTAACAAATACACCGGGTTCACAGATTAATCAGCTTTAATCTAAAGAATTCCTTTTCCCCCCAAGATTTAGAAAAATTCCCAGAAGTAAGGTGGCCTTCCTGGTGACGCTCACCTCCGCCTGTAGAGCCAGTGAACTCCAAGCTCTGATGGCTGAGACGCCTTACACCAGATTCTACAAGAAAAGGGTGGTTATCTGCACCTACCCCAAGTTCCTCCCTAAAGTTGTCTTGGATTTCCGTCTCAACCAGGAGGTTGTATTGCCCACTTTCTTCCCAAGGCCTCATGCCGAGCAGGCCTCGGCCGTTCTCCATACCCTGGACTGCAAGAAGGCCCTATCCTTCTACCTGCAGTGGACTCGGGGCCACTGCAAAGCTGGGAAGCTCTTTGTCTCCTATGATCCCAGCCATCTGGGACAGATGGTCATCAAGCGAACCTTGTCCATCTGGATGGTGGACTACATTGCCTTCGCCCAGGCCCAGGTTGAGCTGCCACTGGACCGCTGGGTCACGGCACACAATGTCCGAGTGATGGTGACGTCTGTCGCAAGCCTCCGCTCGGTGCCCCTGGTAGACATCTGCTGCGCTGCCACCTGGTCTTCCGCTCATAACTTCACGACCCATTACTGCTTGGAGAGGTGGTCCAGTCAGGACTTGGCCATCGGCTAGGCGGTCCTTCATAATCTGTTCAGGGTTTAAGCAACTCCTGCTGTCCAACCCTTCTTGTTCAGGCTACTGGAGACGTGGCTCTCCATGGACTTGGGGTCATTGAGTCTGTCTTCATATTCGTTTGCTGCTGCTCACGGCTCCACTGTGCTTTTTCCTACAGGTCCTCGGTAGCCTGTAGCTAGGGAGTCCCATATGTGAGGACTGACTTCCTGCTTGTTCCTGAAGAAAGTGTAGTTGCATATGTTCTCCAGGGACAGCAGGAATCGGTCCTCGCAACCCTCCCTCCTCTCTTGGAGTTGTCCATTTTTTGCCATCTTCTTGGAGGGGCTCTAACTATGGCACCTGACTGAGCAAGATGGCACCCTTGGGCGAGAAGGGGACCACGCATGTCTGGTGGCATTCCCAAAGGCTTTCTTTGAAAGCTAGGGAAATGCTCCATGTGGGCTCCGTTGGTGCCAACGTCACCCATATGTGAGGACTGATTCCTGCTATCCCTGAAGAACACCTGTTAACGGTGAATAACTACACTATAAGTACAAACATGTTACAATCCCTTGGCATTTCCTTGCATTTATATTTTTAAGCATTTCTGATTTTGCTTTTAGTCATTTGGGATTTTTTATAATGTTCTCTTTATATTTACAGTATTTTCAAGTAGTCAAAACAATGTATATGCCATGATTTGTAGCACTTCAGCTTTTCACCAATCAGATTTTTTCATGAATTCCTATGGGGAAAACTCCATAAGTATGGTGCTCCATGACATGAAATTTAAACCTGATCAATCCACTTGATCAAACTGATCATAGTTCAAAATAGAGAAAGAGACAGATTTCAGCATGCAAAAAGCACTTCAGATGGTGGTTCAAAGTGCAAAAAGTTGAAGACTTTGGTATATATCTATATCTTTTTTTTTATTAATTTTCTTTCTTTACCAACAAAAGAATTACAGAAAATCAATTCTAGACTTAAGACAAAACAAAAAATGCAAATTTATAATATTAATCCTAAAATACAGAAAAATATTCTCTGATTGTGGGAGGACAAGATTAGAAATATAACAATTAAAGAACTAAACATCAAAAATATATTTATAAAGGTCAGCTCCAGAAGTGATATAAACAGTTCTCCATTTAAAATGAAATAGTCCTTATCAATTCTAAATGCCCAATAAAGGAAAAATAGGATAAGATGGGAGAGACACAAGATCAAAAATAAAAGCAAATGAGCCAAGATATAAGAAAATTGATGTTTTATAGACTCTAGAATAGTTTTAGATCTCTGAAGTGCATTATAATTGACTTGCTAGAGGTTAGGACACTGCTATGCAGTAGCCTAACCTTGAATTCTAGTCTTTCTGGTGGGTTTGTTTACTGATAATTACAAACTTCTCTTGTGTCTCCTCCATTGTGTACAAGGAATTGTCTGTTGGGAATGTGGCTGTTTTTGAAGGTGATAGAGAAGACTGAAGTTGTGTGTTTCCTTTACTAGCTGAACTCGTCCAATGGCAATCCATCAAATTGGCATGAGACTGACCTTCCAAACTAGCAGGGGGAATGTAGAGAGAATGAGGCGGTTGTTTAATGTTTATAAAGCTTTCTGTACTTGTCTCCATTAGCAGTTTCTTGCCATCAGAATCTCTGCACTCATCGACCATAGGTTTTCCATTGGGTGCCATAATGTTAGCTGAGTGTAAGCATTCTTTATTAGTAAGATGTGGGTCAGTGACATGATGGTTCTCTGTGTATAGCTCATGCTCTGGTTGGGTAGTTTCCTCTACTGGAAATTTCAAACTATCTTCATTGGCTTCTGATATTTTTAGTTTACTGAAAGATGAAGACAATTCACAATCTTCATGGTCCATATCAGTAATTGAAGTATTATAGGGAGCATTTTCCTTCTGCTTTTCAACCTTATGAGATACACTATTAAGAGGATCATGGCTTGTGTCTGTCTCTGTTGTGGCATTGCTAAATTGTGAGTTGTCATGTGTTTCCTGAGTAACTTGTTTAGATATGTATTTGCTTTCCTCAGAAGTGGCTTTAGTACATATTGCAAATGACTGAGGACCGCTTGGACCTTGGGAATGTAAAGTAGCAGAATTTGTTTCAGCAATTGTTAACTTGTTCATTGTCATTGCTGAAGCTCCTGACTGTTTTCCAGTTTTATATTTGTGCTGTTTTCTAATTTTTTTGCAAGAGTGATCTTTCTGTATAAAGGGTTTTTTGGCTATGGCAATGTCGCTGTATATATTCAGGAATTCCTCGCTATCTGAGCATTTACCATGAAAGTGGCAAGTACCAGTGGCTTCATGCTTGATTTCTTGATGCCTCTTTATTGTTTGATTAATAGATACTAATGGAAGCATATCTCTAGTGTGCAAGAGTTCAGAGAGGTGTTCCTCTTTGTTGTTGTTTTGTCCAATTTCAAGAGGCAGTTCAGTTTTGTTTAAAGACTTCTGTTGAGGGCTAGAGCATGAGTGTGCTGGTTGATCTCTTTCCCTGCCGATACCTAAAGGCTCTTCTGGTGGTTGCTCTTGTTTGTGCTCATTGACTTCATCCTGACAGTACTTCTGAGATCTTTGGTGGAGAATGGTCAAGAAACTGCAGTTTTCTTCTTCATTTACCCTTTCCAGGATGACTTCACATTCATTTCGTGCAAGAAAAATTTCAAATGCAATCTCTCTTGTTTTCTGCTCATTTATGTTTTCCACAACTGAGAACTCTGTTGCCTTTGTTGGGGTGTAACCAATTTTCTTTAATACATTTTTCAGTGTATCTTCTGGAAAAACAGACTGTACAAAGTAGACAAAATTGCCTGTAAAAGTCTAAAAGATCAAAGAAATAAAGAAGGGATTAGTTACATTTATACAGAGTATTACTAGATGTTGTTAAATTAACTAGTTTTTTTTTTATAAAGCTATTCCTATTCGTCTCTCCAGGCCAGTCCAGGTACGTTAGGGTAGTCAACCTCCTTCAGCAGCTGAGGACTGAATACTGAAAGTTTTTCTTTTGCTGACAGCCAATCCAGCTCCCTCTGGTGTCAGATCCTCAGTCTTTCAGTCCTCAGCAGCTGAATAGGACGTGTAGCTGACAGGCTCCCATGAGAGACAAGTAGGATTAGACAGCAGGGCCCTAGCAGTGGTAGGCTGAGTGCAGGAGATGTGAGAGGCAAAACATTTCTTTCTCTGTTGTCCTAGCAGGGCAGTTTACAGAGAAGTGCTCTTCAGCGCTTAAAGATTTTTTTTTTTTTTTTTACAAAGGCAGGGGTAAAACAATTCCCCAAGAGCACATGAGGCCTGTCTCATCTTACACTTTTTCTCTTGCTCCGGAGACGGGAGAAGAAACTGGAAGCTCCAGGGTTCACTTCTTCCTTGCAGTTTGGCTTCGGCTCTGAGTACCGCTAGCAGCGGGAGACTGGGGATCGAGAGCTTGTTTCCTTCTCAGCGCTCATTTTTTGGAGAGGAAGGTGCTGCAGAGAGGCGGCGTTGCAAGGACACTGGATCTGTTGAGAGCAGAGCTCAGCACGGTGCTCGGCAATCGTTTAGTGGAGTTGCGGTTTGCAAATATTTAACCTGTCACATTGGTTTGAAGAGTGCCGGCCGATTTTCTTTCGGGGGTTTTTCTTTTCTGCCGATCGTATATATTATGGACGGCAAGCTTGCTTCAGAGGGAGTGAAGGAAGGGCCGTTAGACTCAGTGGAAATGGCGGGAAAGGCGGCCATTTTAAGTGAGTCTGCCCTTCCTTCAGCTCGGCCATCTAAATCGGGTAAAAGGAAAGAAAAATCCAGCAAGGCACCTTTTTCTGAGGTAAAGGGAGGAGGAGTGGCCTAGTGGTTGGGGCAAGGTACTTCGGGCCGGAAGGTCGGGGGTTCAAATCCCACTGGAGGACAGCAACCTTGGGCCGGAAGGACTGGGGTTTCTAGTCCCACAGGTGCTCCTTGTGGTCTTGGGCAAGCCACTTAACCCTCCATAGCCCATGTTCCCTGTAAAATAGTTCTCTGTGTGCTGTGCTTTCCTGTCTAATCAATGTGTTTATACCTCAAAAATTTCCTGTCATGATTTGACAATTTCCAATCTGTAATCAAACCGCTGCTGATCGCTGGAAGTAGCGGTATACAAATGTATACTAAATAAAATAAAATAAATAAAGAATCAGCAAAGGTTTCCTGGACAAGAACACTTGCAATCTTTATTTACTCCGGACTTTATTTTAGCCATGCATCATTCTTATTGCTTGAAAATGGCTCAGGCTGCAGGGGGCCCATCTGAGTCCAATGTGAGGGAGGTACAGGCAGATTCTCTAAAGGAGTTAGACCCTGGGGAAGGGGGTTTCTCAGAGAGATAAGCCTGCAGAGCCCGGGGTTGAGAGCCTTGTAGTGCAGGGCTCTATGTCACAAGGGGCGGAGGAAGGAGAAATCCTGTCAGATGCAGGATTAGATGCTTGGTCTTTGGGATTAGAGGAAGGTGAGCTAACGTCCGGTGAAGACCCAAATGTGTTCAGGGTATTTCGCAAGGAGGAGCACGCTGCTCTTATTTCTCAGTCCCTCGCTGCTTTAAACATTGTGGTTCCGGCAGTGCAGCAAGAGCCGCTGGAAGATCCTCTGTTGCAGGGTTTTAAGGCGTAGCAGTGTTGTTTTCCAGTGCACAGAGTGATTAAGCAAATGATAGATTCTGAATGGGAATGTCCAGAGGCTATCCTCAGAGGGAGTCGCACTATGGGATGGCTGTACCCAGTGCCGCAGGAAGAGAAGAAGGAGTTGTTGCGCATGCCGAAAGTGGATGCGTGGGTGGCGGCGGTCACTAAGAAAACGACGATCCCAGTGGAAGGGGGTACTGCACTGAAGGATCTTCAGGACCATCGTCTGGAGGAGCTGTTGAAACAAGCGTTTGACTCCAGTGCCCTGGCGTTGCAGGCTTCTATTTGTGGAGCTTATGTGTCAAGAGCCTCTATCCGTTGGCTGTAGGGGGAGCCAGGTCCGGATAGAAGCGAGGAACCCTCCTCGGATGGGGCAAAGCTGGAGTCGTCGGCGGCTTATTTGGTGGATGCCTTCTATGACTTGGTAAGAATATCGGCGAAGGCCATGGCGTCAGTTATTGCTGCTAGACGGTTCCTTTGGCTAAGGAATTGGGCAGCGGACGCATCATCTAAGTCACGGCTAAGTAAGCTCCCCTATAAGGGCAAGCTGCTCTTTGGGGAAGCGTTGGAGAAGATTGTTAAAGACCTGGGGGATTCAAAAGGGGGGGGCGGCTTCCAGAGGACCGTCCGAAAGCGCCAAAGCTAGGTCTGTTGCAGAGAGGTCAAGGTAGAGATTTTCGCAAATTTCAAGGTTCGCAGTTTACCCCTTATCAAAGAGGTCATTTCGTGGCCAGGGGGTGGTCCTTTCGAGGAGCCAGGGGCTTTGGCAGGAGCTTTGGCTCCTCTCTTCAGAACCCCTCCAGTAAACCGCAATGAAGGTCAGCGGGTCCAGGCGGAGATTCCCGTGGGAGGACGATTGCGAGAGTTCCTCTCCGTCTGGGCCTCCATAACTACGGACCAGTGGGTGCTGGAGATTATCCGGGAGGGATATGCGTTGGAGTTCGCCCAACCAGTGCCGGAGGCCTTTCTGAGGTCTCTATGTGGGCTTCCCGAAAAGAAGGCAGCGGTAAAGGTCACGCTGAAGCGCTTGTTGCAGCTGCAGGCGGTAGTGCCGGTGCCTCCAGACCAGTGCGGCTTAGGTCGATACTCGATTTATTTTGTGGTTCCGAAGAAAGAAGGTTCTTTTCGGCCAATTCTGGACCTCAAACATGTCAACCGATGCTTGAGGGTGCCGCATTTTCGTATGGAAACTCTATGGTCGGTTATTCGGGCGGTCAGGCCTGGAGAAGTGCTCTCCTCTATAGACCTCACAGAGCCTTATCTGCACATCCCCATCAGAGAAGAGCATCAAAGGTTTTTGCGCTTTGCGGTGCCCATGGGCCATTTCCAATTTGGAGCTTTGCCATTCGGCCTGGCCACGGCACCCCGAACGTTTACGAAGGTGATGGTAGTAGTAGCAGCAGCCCTACGCATGGAAGGGATTCAAGTTCATCCCTACCTGGACGATTGGTTGATCAAGGCAGAGTCTCGAGAAGCTTCGGTAAGGGCTACAGCACGAGTGGTCGAGTTCTTGGAGCAGCTCGGTTGGGTCATCAACCGAGCAAAGAGTCATTTGCTTCCTGTGCAGCAACTGAAGTACCTCGGAGCCTTGTTCGACACAGAGTTTGGGACGGTATTCCTTCCCGAGGACAGGGTTCAAAAGATTTTAGAGCACGTGAAGGCATTCTTAAGAATGAAGGCACCCACAGCGTCGAGGTACTTAGTTGTTGGGGTCCATGGCGGCGGCTTTGGACTTAGTGCAGTGGGCCAGAGCTCATATGCGGCCTCTACAACAGGCGTTGCTCTCCAGATGGTCTCCTCAAGAACATCTGCTATCATGGAAATTGGTGTGTCCGCCGGAGGTGCGCGACAGTCTTCAGTGGTGGCTCGTTCCGGAACATCTTCAGAGGGGAATGCCATTGGATCACCCGGAGTGGGTGTTAGTCACAACAGACGCCAGTCTCTGCGGTGGGGGGGCTCATTGTTTAGCCCAATTGACGCAGGGGACCTGGTTGGATCAGGAAGGAGCGTGGTCGATCAATCTGTTGGAGCTGCGAGCGGTTCGTCTCGCGTTAGTGGACTTCGTCTCTCTCCTCGAAGGGAGAGCGGTTCGGGTGTTCTCCGACAATCTGGTAACAGTCTCCTACATCAACAAGCAAGGAGGCACGGGCAGCGGGTCGCTGCTGGAAGAGAGTCAGCTGTTGTTTTGGTGGTTGGAGATCCATCTGGAGGCGCTTTTGGCGGCGCATGTCGCGGGGAAGGACAACGTCCAAGCCGACTACCTCAGTCGGAACGTGTTGGATCCTGGAGAGTAGGAATTGAACAGTGCGGTTTTTCACGACCTCACGGTGAGGTGGTGTCAGCCCGTCCTGGATCTCATGCCTACCCTACTCAATACCAAGGCAGCCCGGTTCTTCAGCAGGCGCAGAGAACACATGTCGGAAGGACTCGACGGCCTGGTGCAGCCGTGGCCGTCGGGTCAGCTTCTTTATGTCTTTCCTCCGTGGCCGTTGATAGGGCGCGTCATTCGCAGAATAGCGAGTTACGATGGAAAGGTGATTCTCATAGCTCCAGATTGGCCCAGACGGCCTTGGTACGCGGATCTGGTGCGACTTCTAGTGGAGCCTCCGTGGAGGCTTCCCACTCGGAGCAACCTTCTGAACCAAGGTCCGGTATTAATGCCACAGGTGGATCGGTTCTTGCTTACGGCCTGGTTCTTGAAAGGAACCGCTTACAGCGGCGGGGCTACTCAAGGTCAGTGATAGCCACCATGTTGATGTCCAGGAAGAGATCGACTTCCCTTGCGTATGTGAGGGTTTGGCGGATCTTTGAAGCGTGGTGTGCAGAGCGGAACATTGGACCTTGCTCGGCGGGTTTCCCCGATATTCTGTCGTTCCTGCAAAGTGGGCTTGAGAAGGGGCTAGCCCTCAGCACGCGCAAGGTTCACTTAGCTGCTCTGGCGTGCTTTAGAGGACAGGCGCAGGGCACCGCGCTCTCGTCGCATCCAGACGTTCTACATTTTCTTAGGGCAGCTAGAAACATACGACCTCCGGTTCGGCAAGTGGTACCTGCTTGGGATTTAAATTTAGTGTTGGAAGCGTTAACGAGGCTGCCATTTGAGGATAAGAAGGCAGTGAGTCTTAGAGAACTTTCTTGGAAAACAGCCTTCCTCGTGGCCTTGTGCTCTGCGAGGAGAATTTCAGATTTGCAAGCTCTCTCCTGTAGGGAGCCGTACCTCCAGTTTACGGAGACATGGTTTTAAGGCCAGTCCTGTCCTTTTTGCCGAAGGTGGTGTCGGCGTTCTACGTGAATCAATCAATTTCGCTCCCGACCTTCCTAGTCAGAAAGGGAGTAAGATCGATCGGGCGCTTCGGAAGTTGGATCTCGGTCGAGTTTTACAAAGATACCTCAAGGACACTAAGCCGTTTCGGAAATCGGATAGGTTGTTCGTCCTGTTCAGTGGAGCTCGGAAAGGTGAAGCGGCTTCCAAAGCTTCAATTGCTCGGTGGGTGAAGCGCGCTATAGGGGCGGCTTATGAAGCACACGGTAAGACTCCTCCGGAGGGTCTCCGCGCGCATTCGACTAGGGGCCAGGCAGCGTCCTGGGCGGAGTTGGCGTTGGTTCCGCCGGTGGATATCTGTCAGGCGGCTACCTGGTCTTCGCTTCATACTTTCGCAAGACATTATAGACTGGATGTTCAGGCAAGGGGTGACGCTAGAGTGGGGCCGCAGCCATTGTGGCGGGGCTCGCAGGACCCTCCCGATTTTAGGTACTGCCCTAATGTACCTGGACTGGCCCGGAGAGACGAATAGGAAGAAGAAATTAGACCTTACCTGCTAATCGTCTTTCCTTGAGTTCTCTCCAGGCCAGTCCAGGTCCCACCCATGTTGTCTGCGAGTAGTGGGGTTGGATTTAGCGCCCGGCCGTTGACTTCAGTATTAGAGTAGGGCTCCTGCTCTAGCGGTCGGAGCTGCAGTCGAGTTTCAGGTGGAGTCGAGGTGGAGTTAGAGGAACCCCCTTACCCCAGGGGAAGCCCCAATTTTAAAAAAAAAGAAGAAATAAGAGAAGAATTACGGGGAAAGGACTTCCATTTCTGGGCAGTAGCTTGTTGGTAAACCTTTCGAGATAATGTTCAAGGACTAGAGGTAGGAGTTTGGTTTATTCTAGTTCTCAATTATGGTTCAAGTTCGCTGCTTTGATATTCGAAGACTGAGGATCTGACACCAGAGGAGGCTGGATTGGCTGTCAGCAAAAGAACAACTTTCAGTATTCAGTCCTCAGCTGCTGAAGGAGGTTGACTACCCTAACGTACCGGGACTGGCCCGGAGAGAACTCAAGGAAAGACAATTAGCAGGTAAGGTCTAATTTCTTCTTTTGAGACACTGTTTTGAAAATTTGCATCTAAAATGGTTTAGTACCTCACCTGATTGGAAGCAAGGGAGAACAGATTAATTCCACCATATTATATACATTTAGCCTTCAAAATCTGGGTTCTAGGTAGTGTAGGAATTTTTACAAATGTTTTAAGCAGAAAAACAAAACTGCAGTACCTGTATTTAACATTGAAGAAAATTCACATATGGATAAAAAAAAACCTAGAGAGGGTAATTTTATAAAAGAACCCCTAGGTTAATTGGACAGGAAGGTGCCTATTTTATAGGGACATATAGATGCCAATGTGTCTTTGTAAAATACTTGCAGAAATCTTGCCTAGATGGAATGAGCATGAATGTTAGTGAGCGCTGAGCGCTTATATGTGTATTCTAAAAAAAAAAAAAAAAAAAAAAAGCATGTAAATTACGATTCTGCCCACATTCCGCTCTTGAGCATGCTCACCGTGCAAGAATGTACTGGCTTGCATGGTGCATACTTTTAGGCATGACATAATTTATACAAAAGACCTTTTCCACATGGAGAAGGTTTGCAACATTACTTCCTAAAAGTCTTTCTATGCTGAAGATTATCATGAAAACAGAGACCATAAGATGATGGTTAAAGCAATGGGCAAACCATTACTAGCTATCTCCCTATGCCAGGTCCGTGCATTCTCATCTCTGGCCACACTCCTCCTGTCACACGTTATCTCCAGATTTGACTATTGCAGTATCTCCCTGGCCAATCTTCCCCAATATCAACTGCAACGATTACAGTTTATCCAGAATATTGCAGCTCACATCCTCATCCACTCCTCCTGATTTGAGCATGCCATCCCGCTTCTCGCCCATTTCCACTGGATGCCACTCATTTCCCAAATTCACTGTGAGGCCTGATGCTTGTTCACAAAGCCATTCACATCTCCAACCCCCAGTATGTGGCCGATCTCATTCACCTTCAAGCCCCTCTTCGGTTGTTCTGCTCTATTCAAGCTAACCAGCTGTTCCACCCCCCCCCCCCTGCTTCTCAGGCTCACCTCGATTGCAACCACAACTCCACTTTTTATTTCCTTGGCCCTTCACTTTGGTACTCCCTCCCCCACATTCTCAGTCTTGAACCCTCACTTCAATGGTTCAAGGCAGCACTGAAGCCTCACCTCTTCTTCTTCCTGGTTTTTGACCTTCCCCTGCCTCAAGGGTATTATTCTCTCTGTCCAGCTGCCTTTACTTGCACTCTTTCTCTTCTCCTGTTCTATTGACCTATGGCGTTGCTTTCATGTTCTGACTTTCCCCAGTGTTTTATTTCTATTGTACACCACCCTGATGCTGCCACCTGGGCGGTATATCAAGCACCAAATAAAGAAAGAGGGAGATTTTGTTTACTAGTGATATAAAAAACAAAACGGGTTCACAGAGGATCATAAACCAGCTTGCTTTTCAGAATTTCCACAATGAATAGGCATAAGATCAGTTTGCTATCTCCATTGTGAGTGAGTACATTTCATGTATATTTTTTATGGAATTCCTGAAATTAGAAATGGGTTGTAGTCCTTATGGGACCAGATTTAAGGACCCATGTCATAACTTCTTAGCTCAAGTCTACTACTGAAAGTAAAATTGGAATCTGCAGTAGTGAATTTTAACCCAGTACATTCCTCAACTACCCTTTGTTCCATAAGAACTGCCATTCTGAGTTGATCAAAAGCCTCTCAGAAGCAATCAAGATGACTGTCCGCCTTGACAAATATGTTAAGGCAACCTTCCTTAGGGGAAAGTTGAGCAAAACTGAAAAAAATCTCCCTGCTGGAGGACTCTTGACATTGATATATATCTTCCTAGTCAAGTTTTTTAAACAGAAATTACACATAGAAAAAATTATTAGTAATGAATATGGAGAGAGATTAAAAGTGTGATTTAACATCACAAAATAAGATATAAGCCATTAATCAGATAGCATGCTTATAGCTTTGGAATGGTAGACTGGCCTCTTGAAGACCTTGAAAAACTGGATGTAGAAACCAAACAACTACATCATGGGCATGAAAGAATCTATAAAAACCAGTTTATGCCAAGACTGTATAGTCCATGAGCTGAAGGAGGATGGGGTATCATTGAAATAGTACCTCTGTATCCCTAATATATTCGGGAAAGGAAGAAGATCAGAAGTGCTGGAAACGGACTCATGGAAAATGACATTGATAAAGCGAAATTACTAAACAAATACTTCTGCTCTGTTTTTACTAAAGAAAATCCTGGAGAAGGACCACCTGTGACTCCCAAATATAAAAATGGGAATGAGGTAGATACCACACCATTCAGAGAGGTTGAGGTTTTAGAACAACTTGCAAAACTGAAAGTGGACAAGGCCATGGCAACGGATGGGATACATCCCCAGGATACCGAAAGAGCTCAGAGAGGTTCTTGCAGGGCCGTTAAAGGATGTTTTCAACAGATTCTTGGAAACAGGAGAGGTTCCTCAGGACTGGAGAATGGCTGACGTCGTACCTCTACACAAAAGTGGTGACAGGGAAGAAGTGTCAAACTACAGGCCCATGAGCCTTACCTCTGTGGCAGGAAAAGTAATAGAGATGCTCCTGAAAGAGCGAAGAGTGAACTTTCTCAAAACCAGCGGGTTACAGGATCCGAGGCAACATGGTTTTACCGAGGGACGATCTTGCCAGACAAATCTGATTGAGTTCTTTGACTGGGTGACCAGAGAACTGGATCAAGGACACGCAATGGATGTCATCTACCTGGATTTCAGCAAGGAAGGTGATTAGCGGGGTGCCTCAGGGTTCGGTCCTAGGCCTGGCACTGTTCAATGTATTTGTGAGTGATATTGTTGAAGGCCTGAATGGAAAAGTCTGTCTTTTTGCAGATGACACGAAAAATTGCAACAGAGTGGACTCCCCTGAGAGAGTGCTTAACATGAGGAGGGATCTGCAAAAGCTGGAGGAATGGTCTCATGCTTGGCAATTAAGATTTAATGCGAAGAAGTGCAGTGTCATGCACTTGGGTAGAAGAAATCCAAGGGAAATGTACATGATAGGGGGCGAGAGGTTGGTGTGCACGGAGCAGGAGAAAGACCTCGGTGTGATTTCTGTAGATCTCAAGGTGGCAAAACAGTGCGACAAGGCGGTGGCAAAAGACAGAAGGATGTTGGGCTGCATTTGAAGAGGAATTACCAGCAGAAGGGAAGGGGTACTAGTGCCACTGTATAAGTCTCTGGTGAGGCCTCACTTGGAATACTGTGTTCAGTTTTGGAGACCGTATCTTGCAAAGGATGTAAAAAGAATGGAAGCTGTTCAGAGGAAGGCGACCCAAATGATTTGGAGCCTGCGTCAGAAGCCTTATGAAGAGAGACTTGAAGACCTAAATATGTACACTTTGGAGGAGAGGAGGGATAGGGGAGATATGATTCAGACCTTTAAATACTTAAAGAGAAATAATGAACAAACAAACCTCTTCCAGAGATGGGGAAGCTGTAAAACTAGAGGGCATGACATGAAGCTGGAAGGTGGTAAATTGTAAGGCAATGTCAGGAAATACTTTTTTACTGAAAGGGTGGTGGATGCTTGGAATGCCCTCCCGATGGAGGTGGTGGGGGCAAACACAGTGATGGAATTCAAAGTGGCCTGGGACAGACACAGTGGATCACTTTACAGCAACAATATTAAATCAAAATAAACTGAACCACCTAATTTCTCAACAAATAGGGATGTCCTACATGGAGCAATGGGTTCACCCCTAAACAAACAAACAAAAATATGGGGAGGGGTGCACCTGCTCCTGGTGGGTGCACCTCTAAGCAAAGACATGGGAAGGGGTGCACCTACTCCTGCCATATTGCTGAGCAGACTAGATGAACCATACTGGGCTTTATCTGCCGTCATTTACTATGTTACTAATCTATCATAGGCCTCCAGGCCTATTTAACATCGTCAACAGATCTAAATATGCAAAAAAAGTGTTTAAATATGAAAGTAAATAGCCAGAATCCATCTGCATCAAAATTGGACAAACATTCTGACAAGTAGAAGGAATGGGTGAGAATCCATTAGTACACAAAGGGAAAGAAGCAGCAGAAGTTGCCCAACAAGAGAGAAACTTCTTCAGAAGAACTGGATCAGCAAACAAGTGGCAAATGCACAAATACAGTGGGAAATGCAGTGTGTTACACTAGGAACCATATGTAGATGGAAACTGACAGTGGATTAAGGATAAGGTTTACAGTAAGCATAGAAAAAATTGACAAGTAGATTCAACCAACTGGGTCAAATCTGCAAGAATCGAACTCAGCCCATTTCTAGCCAAATGAAGCATTCCAATAAGGAACAATGCCTAACAGTCTAAAGCTCTCCTCCATCGCCTCACACTGAAGAAACTAAACCTTGACCCATTGCCAGCCTCCCATTCCTGGCTATAATCATTGAGGAAAACCGTACAGCTCCAGCTTCAAAACCATATTGATGAAAACTGCCTACTCGATCCTCAACAGCATGGTGAAACCCTTATGACCTGTCTCATTAACACCATAACCAAAGGCATCCAAGACCGTACACAAACTTTCCTCCCGATATTCCTGGATAGCTCCGTGGCGTTCGACACAGTAAACCATAACATAGCGACTACAACTATTTGGAATCCAACACATCATACCTTACAGAAAGACAACAACAAATAAAAATTGGTTCAAACATCTCCCAATCATACCAACAAACACAAGGAGTACCCCAAGGTTCCATTTTATTCACACCCATCTTTTTTTTTATAACTTATTTTATTGGTACAAACACACCAAAAATGGAGTGTAAACATTACAGTCCTGCATCTCATCTATCATACCATCCCATACAATTCCCTGTCATTGACTTTTGAATCCCTAATTGTCACACTTACAACACTTATACAACCAACCAAAACTATTCATTTTAGTTCCCCTTCCTCCCTCCCTCACCCCCTCCCCTCCCTTCCCCCCTTATAGACTGACCTCCTGAGCCACTTTACAAGTGAATTCTAATACACATCAAGCTCACCCAGAACTGAAAACCGTTTTGGTAACTTAAGCATCCCCCTTCTATTACACCTCCACCCTCCCACCCTTTTCCTTAGTCTGCCACTCCCCCCTGTTGACCCAGTCCCACACTCCCCTCCACTGTCTCTCCACCTTCTCTTTCTTTAACGCTGTTAAACGATGCATATGATACAATTCTGTCAGGTGCTGAACATACTTTCCCAAAGGTGGCAGTGAACCTTTCTTCCAGTGCAATGCAATTTCACACCTTGCTGCCAAAATACATTGCTGTACAATGCTCCCATTGTCCCCCCCCCCTCATCATTATCCTTTAATAGAAGACATGACTCAGGTGTGAGGTCCACCTCTGCACCCGTGATTCCCCCAATACTCCTGTACCGAGGGGCATGACCACCACATATGCCACCATGTTCCTTTCTCACCACACTGTCTCCAGCAGTCATCCGAACCACTTATCCCCGCTTTACACAACCTCTCTGGCGTCAAGTACCATCTAGATAGTACTTTCCACCCATTCTCACGCAGGGAGGTAGCAATAGAGACCCTCGCTGTGTTCTGCGCTATCCTCTCCCAGTCACCTACCTCCCATGACACCCCTATCTCTTTTTCCCATGCCATCATATAACCTAATTTCTCCTCCCCTCTCTCCGTTAACCCTTTATAAATTCAAGAAATAATCCCCTTTCTGCCCATCGAGCCTAAACAGCTACCTTCAAACCACCCTGGTTCCGCTGTGATGTCTCGTCATTGCTTCCTCTGCCGGAGTACCGATCCCATCTGCAAATAATATCTATCACTCTCCCTCAGGTGGTATAGATCCCGGATACCTTCGAAATCTCTGACACCTTCCCCATGGATTATTTCAGACACTTGTTGTAGCCCACAGTGCGCCCACCTTTGTAGAACTGCTATTTCTGGGCCCACTCTCTCTTCGCAGCACGCAACCAGTGACATTGCGCGTGCACAACGTTTGTCCCCTAACATCCCCTTCCTCTGGCGATTCCATACCTCCAGAGTATGGCCCACCAATGGGTTATCCCCCCTCCTTCCCTTCCCTCCCCATACCAACCTCTCCAATTCCCCTGGCCTAAATCCCATCCCTTCCATTACCACCCAGTGCTTGAGCTGTTCCCTCATCCAAGAATACACCGCTTTCAATTGCGCTGCAATATAGTACTTTCTAAAATTGGGAACTCCCAGTCCCCCCTCTCCCCTAGACACCTGCAGGGTCCTCGCCGCCACTCTAGGTCTCTTATTCCCCCATATGTATCCCTCAACCTGCTTTTGCAATCTTTGCAGCGCCTTTGCCGGTACCTCAATTGGTAGTACCTGAAAGTAGAAAAGGAACTGTGGGAGTAACATTTTCATTACCGCCATACTCACCAACCAGGATATGTATCTTCTACTCCATGCCCCCAGCTGTGCTTCCACCCGTCCAAACACCTTTTTATAGTTCATATCATAGAGGTCCTCTAAGTTCCTCCCCAACTGAACTCCTAGGTATCGAATAGAATTCTTCGCCCACCTTAACTGATAAGTGTCCTGTAGACTCCGCTCCAGCTCTTCCCCTCCTGTTAAATTCAAAATTTCCGATTTATTCCAATTTATCCTGAAGCCAGCCAGGCTGCTATACTCCTGCAACTCCCTCATAACTGCAGCCAGTGTCTCCCTTGGCTTGGTAATCGTCAATAAAATATCATCGGCAAACATGGCCATCTTATATTCCCTCTGCTCCACTACCACCCCTTTGATCTCGGATTCCTTCCTTATTTTCCCCGCTAGCGGCTTTAAGGACAGAGCAAATAACAGCAGCGATAGGGGGCACCCTTGCCTGGTCCCTCTCTCCAATGCAAATAACCTTGAGTATCCCCCATTTACCCTCACACACGCTTTTGGACTCGTATAAAGCGCTTTTATCCAATCCACAAAGCTGTTTCCAAATCCCATATGCTCTAGCACTGAAAACAAAAATTTCCACGACACCTGGTCGAATGCTTTCTCTGCATCTAATGAGAGAAGCAGCGTCTGATCCGGCGTGTGTTTTGCAGCCCATATAATATTTAAGATTTTCCGAATATTATCAGCAACTTGCCTCCCCGGTATAAAACCCGCCTGATCTTCATGAACTAGCTTCCCTAAAATTCGGTTTAATCTCCCCGCTAATATTTTGGCCAGTAGTTTAGCATCCAGGTTTATCAGTGAGATTGGTCTATATGATGTGAATTCCTGTGGGTCTTTCCCCTCTTTAGCAATTAATGTGATCCCTGCCCACCCCATCGTCTCCGCTAACCGTTCCCCCTCCCTCGGGAGGTTAAATAATTTTGCTAATGGCTTCACCAGCACATCCTTAAATTTTTTATAGAAGCTAGCCGTCAACCCATCTACCCCGGGGGCCTTCCCTGGCTTCAGCCCTTTAATTGCCCCCCTCCACTTCCTCGACCTGTATGTCCCTGTCTAGCGCACCTCTTTCTCCTTCATCCAGATGCGGTATACCTGCTTCTGCCAAATATTTCCTTATCTCTCCCTCCGACCGCTCAGGCTTTGCCTCATAGAGCCTCTGGTAATAGTTGACAAACTCTTCCCTAATCTTTTGCTCACCCCTCCTTTCCCCCTAATCTGTGTTATCAGTGCTTTATTGCGCTTCTGCTGCAATCTCCGCGCCAAATACTTTCCCGCTCTATTCCCTCCTTCAAAAAATTCCTGTCTCAATAATTTTAAAATTTAATTTAATCCCTTCAGCTTCCAGTGCATTTAACTTAGCCCTGGTCTCCAAAACCTCCCCACTATACCTCACACTCAGGTCTCGGGCATCTGCCTCCTCCAATCTTATCAGCTGTCCCCGTAGATAGAGTCCTTTTCCCTCTCTCTCCCTCTTAATTCTTGCCCCCCACTTGATCAAGATGCCTCTCACCACCGCCTTAAACGCATCCCAAACCACCCCCCCCTTACTGCTCCATTGTCATTATGCTCGAAATATTCCGATATGGTCTCCTCTAGAATACGCTATCAAATCCTCATTTAACTTCCAAAATTGTACCCCCCTATTCTCTTCCCGACCCTGCAACCGCACAATCACCGGTGCATAGTCGGACCATGTAATTGGCTCTATTTCTCCCCCCTGATCCTACCCGCTATCTCTTTCCCCACCCAAATCGTGTCAATCCTTGAATATGTGCCATGCACTGCTGAGAAAAATGTATACTGGTGCCTATCCGGGTTAAACAATCGCCACGCATCTACTAGATCATTCTCTTTCACAGATCTCCGATATCGTCTCCTATCTGCGCTTCTTCCCTCCCCCCTCCCAGTGGAATCTCTCCCCACCTCCCAGATCATGTTAAAATCCCCACCGCATATCCTCGCTCCCTCCCCCATTTCCCTATCCACTTCTTCCCAGAAAGCGCTTTGTGATCCAGTGGGAGCATACACATTTATCACACAATACCATTCTTCTCCAATCCTCATTCGTACCAAGAGGTATCTTCCCCCTTTATCTCTGATGATGGCATGTATCTCTGCTTTAAGCATTCCACTAATCAGCAATGCCACTCCAGCTTTCTTCCGCTCCTTCAAATTGGATGCGAACACAATTTCTGAATAGCCCTTAGGTCTCACTACAGACTCATGCTTCCGCAACAAGTGTGTCTCTTGCAAAAACACAAGTGAGGCCTTCTGCCTACTCAACTCCTTATACAATTTTTGCCTCTTGAAGGGCGTATTTAAACCTTTTACATTTATGGTGATAATTTTCAGTTCACCCATAATTTTCCCCCTCCTTGTCCTTCCTCTCTTACCCTGCCCCCCCCTTCCCCTCCTCCCCTCTCCCATACCTCCTGTTCCCCCTCCCCCTTCCTCCCCGCCCAAACAGGGAGACACGACTTCCTTAGACATGACTGACTATCGGGCCATGGCCTTCCCCCTATCCCCCCCTTCCACTGCACCCCGTCCCCCCCACTCATCTCCACCCCTCCTCCCCTCTTGCCTACCCCTCTCATCCTCCCCGCCCATCCCCCCTCCTCACCCCCAAAGAATCTATCCTTCTTGCCTCTCCTCTAATCTACTACTACGTGCCTTGTCCCTACCCCCCCTTACCCCTCCTCTGCCCTGCAGATCATATATATATATTTAAAACCCAGAGTCACAGTGTCCTCCACTTCATCCAGCTCCTTGGTCCTCCTCTCGCACATTCTGGCCATCTCTGCTTGTTCTCGCCAATCTTCTGCTCTCCGCTATCACTCGTTGCCATCTTGTAGGTCCTCTCCTGGAGGTCTCGACTGTAGTATTCCTCGTCTCGGTCTGGGTCCTTCCCCCCTCAGGGAGATTGGTCAACCCCAACTCCCTAAGGGCTCTCCAAGCCTCCTCGCTCGACTGCACTCTTCTTGATTTCCCTTTAAATGTTATCAGGAGTCCAAAAGGAAATAGCCACTTATATCTCATGTCCTCTCTCCTCAAGTAGCTAGTCACCTCCCTAAGGTTTCTCCTGCGTTGAAGCGTTCCCATTGATAGATCCTGGTACAAATCCAGTCTATGCTCTTCCCACGTGAACTGTCGCACCGCTCTGGCTGCTCTCAACAGTTTTTCTTTTGTTTTGTATGAGCTCAGGCATACCACTATGTCTCGTGGCTGATTTTCTCGTGCTGGACCAAGGCCCCTATGAGCCCCCTCTATCCGCATCTCCTCTTCCACTTCCTCTCCTGTTGGAGTTGCTGTTGTGAGAAGTGCTCGGAAAATTCTAGTTGTAACCTCCTCACAATTCTTATATTGCGCTACTTCTGGCAGACCGTGTATCCGCACATTGCAGCGCCTGGAGCGATCTTCCAGGTCCTCCACCTTCCTCTGTTGTTCTTGAACTCTCCGCACTTCCTCCCAGCCCTTCTGCAGCCCCTCTAGTGTTGCTTCCTGCTGCTCCAGCTGGTTTTCGGTCTCAGTTACTCGAGTCCCCAATTCTACAATATCGTGTCTCAAGGATTGTATAGATTCTTTCAGTTCATTTTTGACTCCGTTAATCTCTTTCTTAATCTCCTCTTTCATCTCTGACAGCCACTGCTTGAGCAGCTTAGCCATTCCCGGGCTGCTGGCCCACTCTAGATCTTCCTCCTGCTCCTCCGGGCGGTCCATCCCTGCTTTGTTCTCTTGTTCACCTTCCTTCCCTCTTCTTGTTGTGGCGTAAGGTGACAAACTCTGCTAGCTTCTTTTTTGCGGCTAGTGCGCCCTTGGCTTTATCCATGGACTCGTCTTTCCCCTCTAAGGTGGGGTCTCCCCTTTACTTGAGTCACCACTCCCTCGTCACCTTCTCTCTTCCTTTTGGGCTATCTGCCCAGCTTTCCTTAGCAGCAGGCCTCTGTCACTTGGTTCCTCTGTTCTGGGCAGTCCTCTATCTCTCTCTGCAAGCGGACTCCCCTCTGCACCTTTATGTACTGTGCTTTGGCTCCCACTTTTGTCTGCTCCCTGGAAATGCTGGGGTCACCACCTTGCCTCCCCACTTGCAAGAAAACTCTCTGCCTTACCGCCACAGCACTCCCCCCGTTTTCTCTGTCTCTTCACCAGGCCCCGGCGTCTTCCAGTGCTACCCTGCTGTCTCAGGCTCGGCTCCTCTGTCAGCCGCCGCTTCCTTTGTTTTCTGGGCTGCGATTTATACCTGCTGTGCGCTCCCGCGGCCTTGCTTTTGCCACTACTCTTACTGGGCTCTTCGTGCATTTGCCGGCCTGGCTTCCGATCCGGGGCCTCAGCCTCTCTTCTTCGCTGGGCGTAGCCGGTGGCAAGGTGCTCTGCTCCTCTTCTCCCCCCCCCCCCTCTCCAGGGGTGCTCCGCTTCTGCCTCCTCTACTTTCTGCCCCTCTCCTCACACATTCTGGGGTATTTTCCCCTTTTTCTCAGGCTGATGGCGCCAGAGCTCAAGCCAATGTGGCCATGCTCCCCGATGTCGTCACCGGAAGTCCATTTCACACCTATCTTTAACCTCTACCTACAACCCCTATGCTCAATTATCAAAAAAAACAACATCTGTTACCACATATATGCTGATGATATTATGCTCTACTGCCCACTCCTCTTCAAACAACTCGATTATACACAAATTCAAGACTGTTTCTCAGAAGTTACACACTGGCTCTCAACAAATAGCCTCAGTCTTTTTGAAGTTGATTGCTAGGTTATATTCATTACAAAGGATACCTCCTTCACACCCCCCCAACTACTATAAGCACTAAACGACATACAGATAAACGTAAAAACAGAATTTGAATACCTTGGTATTGCCATTGACCATCAACTATCCTTCAAAACCCAAGTAGCAATGCCAGACAAAACAATCTATTTCAAAACAAAGACCTTAGACTCCTTCCTCTCTTCAGACAACAGATTTCAGATCAGCGCTGCAAGCTCTCACCCTCCCCAAGCAGACTACTGTAACAATATCTGTCAGGGTCTACCCCCATCTACACTTCTCCCCCTTCAAACTGCATTACACACAGCTGCATGTACCATCCAAGGAGCTAATAAACATGACCACATCATCCCCATTCTAAAACAATTACACTGGCTAACCCTTACCACTAGAATCAGATATAAATGCTGCATCCTCACTCACAAAGCACTTCACTCCCACCAAAAGACCTGCTTCAGATCCCTGCTACAGAAACCCACTGCAAACAGACCATGAAGACAATCAACCAACTTAACATACCACAATCCAAACCTAAATATAACAAACAAACATGCCACAAAGCGTTTGAACTCTATGCCCCTTCCCTATGGGCCTCCCTTCCTGACACATTAAGAAACATTACCAACCTCCCTGCCTTCCACAGGCACCTGAAAACCCACCTATTCACTGAACATTTTGGTCCCTTCACCTAACCCACCTCCTCCAACACAACACTAGTAAACAAAAGCACAACTGTAAGTAGTTGTTTGAATATACCATCAAACTTCAATGTTTTTATATAGTACCACAGTTTATAATATTTAATATGGCTGTAAATACAATGTTAAACTGTTACTCTGTTCCTTGTATGACATATGTTTACTGTAAAATGCTCTGTTCCCTGTAAACTGCTTTGAAACGGTGAAAAGTGGTATATAAAACTAGATAAATAAAAAGGAGTTGGAAATGATTACTCATTTCATAATTAGCTGTGAAGTTCTGATAGCGGAAAATATTTATAGAGAAAGGACCAATTAAGTGGCATATCTTATCCACTGGAAACTCTGTAAACACTATATGATGATTGTACTAGAAAAGCACTGGGATTGTGACCTTAAGAGGAGAATGTAGAATAAAGAGGTTATGATTACCTGGGACATTCCCATTCTGAATGATAAAAAGCTAGATGCAAGAAAACCAGACATAAGGGCAGGTACTAAACTATGTTGGTGCATGCTATCTGCTGGGTTAACAGATAACGTATGCAAAATGCAGATAATGTAGCGATTTTCTGTGCTGTCTCCATGAGTGAGTGGGATTAGGGTAGAGAGTGGGCATATCTACAATGAGCTGTTATCGTGTGCCTCAACAGCGTGTGGTAACTGTCTGATTTGCAGATAGTGTGGGTGTAACTAATGCCTCCTCAAGGCTGCTGTTTGACTGTGTTTTCTGCATTTTCAGTGCCTTATCTGCTGGGGAAATGCTACGCATGCCCCCAACAGGTACCGCATGGCTAGTGGTGCAAACTCTGCACTTTTTTGCCATGTTGGCTACAAAAGCCTAACACACTTTAGTAAACAGACCCCATAGTGGTAAAGGAGAAAAAGACTAGAATGGCACCGATAGAGTGTCTGTTCAAGTTATTATTCTATGACTTCTGTCGAGAAGGAGAAGATCCTTGCCTACCAAGCAATGCAGTCAGAGACCAAGAATATGTGACAGACAGATACTGAAATATTTCCCATTGTGTCGAGTGGCACAGGCTTGATTTAGATGGCATTTTTAAGCACACTTTGATAAATTGCCTATACATGTGAACTCCAGAAGATCTCTTTGGCCCGATCCAAGTACTATGGTCAGCATTAGCAGTAAATCTGGGAGACTGAGATCGTACTTCATATACCCTGGGGCTTAGAGTGGGGTTCCTGTCGTAGTATGTGCAAAACTAATCTATTTGGAGAAATTGTCCCTCAATCAGACCTAAGGCCCATCAAACCCAGCATCCTCTTTTCAATAGTGGCCAATTCAGGTCTCGAGTACCTGACAGGATCTCAAAAAAACAGAAATACTGATCCAGTGGAAAGATAGGCAGTGATGGGATTTGAACCCACAGCCCCAAAGGGCCTGGAGCCTAAATCTAGTACTTTAAAAGGATCTTTCTTTCCATGCATCCACACTGACGTAAGTGACAGTTCATGAAGATATGGTGGAAGTGCCCCAAGTGTAGCAAATCATGCCTGCCCCAGGTTGATGTCTCAGACAACTCACAGCTGGAGAAGCGCAAAATATCCTCTGCCAAAAATAGTAATTTACAGGCTGGCCTAATCAGGCAGACTAGGCAGTTGCCTCTGTGGCAGCCTGTGGGGAGGGGGGCAGATATCAAAAATGTAACTGCAGTCAAAACAATACAGAGGACCTGACAGCCAGACTAATTCAAAAGAACCATCAGCACATAACTTTTACAAATAGCTCATTCTCCTGGGAAAATGCTTTTTGAAACTGAGCTGCTTATGTGTATATAACAAACTTTAATATTTAAAAGCATAATGGCCAAACAAACAAACATATTCTACCAACATAAATTAGTTTTTGATCATGACACTCGACATATCTATCTAGCACACTCTCTTCTTATTTCTAAACATATGTAAATACATCACACACACAATGTAAATAAGTTACTGCTGGTTACCATGTATCGAAGTTTCGCTGATTACTAACTTTTGTGTATTGCTAACTACTGTTTATTGTGTTTTCGTTCTTTGTAAACGGCTTTGATTACTTGATAAAGTGGTATAAAAATCGAAATAAACAAAAATACATTTTTAAAGGATTCTTCAGGGAGAAGTGGCGTTTTGATGATCATTATTTAACATGAAAGTAATAATTCTCTGGGGGGAGGGATTAAATGAGGGGACACATGGTTCAAGGTTCCCATAGGGCAGCCAATAACACAAGTCACAGTTGTGATACCCTTACACAGCTCCGCAGTTATGTCCTTTCTTTGAAACTGTAACTTGCCTTGTTTATTAATTTGGTGAGGCATGTCCTCAAACGTGATAAATCAGGGTGGCCTGAAATCAATTTGGATTCTCCTTTGAAATCTTACCTTCAATGTCCGAATTTCTTTTCTCCAAGGAGACAGAAACAGGTTGACACAGATGAGCTCCAAAACCTCAAAGGCTTTCATCAGTTTTTTCAGACCCTTATCTGCAGGCTCCGCTCTCGTTTTAAGGCACCCCTCTGCAATGCTGTAAAAGTTGATCACTTTAAACCCTTCACATAACCAGGATTCCAGCCCTAGGCATTGTTTAGCTTTCTCTTTCAGAGTCGCTTCATTGCATATCAAAAGCTTTCCTTCTAACCATGTAGCTTCATAGAAGGCAATATAATCCCGGAAAAGTCCTGCCTTACTGAAGGGCTCACAGTCCTTCATGTCTGTGGAGTTTGATTGCTTGGGAAAGGCTGCCGTTTATTTTTCACGATGAGAAAATCGGAATGAGGAAGTGCTTCTATACATTTTATTGCACCTAGGCTAATCCCTTTTTAGGTACTGTGCCATGATTGCACGGCTGGCCGCAGCCCAAGGGGCTGATTGGCTGCAAGCTCTGCCAATCCATTTCAGCTGGGAGGCGTGAACGCTGTACAGCAAACACGAAAGCAAAAGTGAAACTTGCTGTAAACTCCACAGCCTGCAAGAGATGTTGTTGTAGACGTGCCAAGAAATCGGACTGCGGGACCTCAACAGGCTCAGAAATAAGCTAACAATTAACCCCCTTCAGAATTAAGAGCATCAATTACAGGAAGAAAAAAAGAAAGCTGATCAGGATTCCTGCTCTGCAAGGCCAGCATGATGTTACAATAAAATAAAATAAATCAGCAGCATAGAGTGTTTTAAATTTTTTAAATATTTATTTTAGAAGATAAGTTAACTGAATTCTAAAATTTCTGTCTGTAGTCAGACAACATAGAAAGAAATATAACTGTTAAAAAACAGTTAAGGTGTTAAAGTGCTTTGGGATGATTCAACATAAAATGTAACCTTAAAATTTTCTCACAGAACTGCAACAGCTCCAATAAGACAACATGAGTTAAGTGTCTGCTTTAATCCTTAACAATTTCTGGTTTTTCTTCAACACAAGAAATAATTCATTTTTAAACATTTTTTTCTTCTCAGTTTTCTCTTTTAACTAAGGAGCAGCAAAACTTCTAACAAGTTTTTATAAATTGCTTTAGACAACATATTTTCCCTCTTCTTTCTACAAATTTCATTGGACTGTTGTGTTTGAGCTCAAATAACTGCTAAATGTATGTTTGTGCTTATCTTCCCAGGTGAAGCTTTCTTGCGAAGGGGTCCATGGAATACCTCCAATTATCAGGGTCTGGCTAGCATCAGTGTAGGTCCTTTCAGGTCCAATGCTCAGCCAGGTGCAGCGATTCCTACTACCTAAATCAATAAGAGAAACCTATATCCTTATTGGTGCCTGCTTTTATTTAAGTAGCTATGAAAGCCACTATTTTTTTTGGTGCTGAGGCATACGAAGAACCACAAACAAACCCAGTTAAATAACGGATAATTTTTTTAGCCCTAACTAGTACCACTCCCCATTTTGCACACTCAAAGACATACATCTTTCACTCAAAATGGTTTCTCTTCAAATTCAGTTTTACCCTGCAAAATTTCACAAGTACAGAGAACCTTCAGGCAGAGGTTCTTTTTACACTCAAGCCTCAGGTTTACTGCTTAAAAAAAAAAAAGCAAAAAAATGCAAAGAGCTAGACACAAGCTTTCCCAAAGCCAGCAGTTTTGCCACTGAAGGTCAGTTTTAAAATCTCAAAAACCAAGAAACTATATCCAGAGCTATTAGAACTGGCTTTTAACTGTAAACTTCCTTAGGAACAAACCAGCAATTTGCTTTTAAACTCTGTCTCACACAGCACTTCTCTCAGACTAACAGCTTTTTAAAACACAATTTCTGTCCCTTTTTACAGGAATGCGCTGCCACTATTAGTAGAAGCCTATTTCAAAGGAAGATTAACTTCAGAAGAGTTTTTCCCCTTTATTTGACAGGCATTCAATTCTGCTCATGCAGTCTTTAAAAAAAAAATTCCAGTCCTGCTGAAATATTTTCCTTTCACAAGTAGCCTCATAAATTATCTGAAGTCTCAGAGGAGTAACTAATCCTTTCTGAGTTTTTTTTTCTTTCTCAGTCAGTCAGCTATTTGCAACTCTCTCTTAAAAACAAAACAAAACACTTTCACCATTCAGCCACTCAAAATTCAGCCATATCCTTGATAAATCAGGAAGAAGTAATACAACTAATTGTTAAACTAAAGAGCAGCGAATCATCTGGACCGGATGGCATATACCCAGGGTGCTGAAAGAACTGAAATATGAGATTGTAGAAATACTATTAGTAATCCAAGCTCTATCATTAAAATCATCTGTAGTACCTGAAGACTGGAGATTGTCCAGTATAACACCAATTTTTAAAAAGGGTTCTAGGGGTGATCTGGGAAATTACAGACCAGTGAGCCAGATATCAGTACTGGGCAAAATAGTAGAAGCCATTATAAAAAACACAATTATTGAACATGTAGATGGTTTAATGAAAGAAAGCCAAACTTCTGTGTATATGATTCCATGTAGTATGTTTTGTACATAGTTACCCCGGTTATCCAAGTTATTTATACCCTGTTACCTGTAAACTCATACGTGTTAAATGTACTGAGCATTTTGTTCCATGTGAACCGCGCTGATGATGAATAGTGCGGTATATAAGAGACTGTAAATAAATAATAAATAAAAAACATGGATTTAGCCAAGGAAAGTCTTGTCTCACCAATCTCTTACATTAAGTTTGGGGATATTTAGACTACTGGGGCCTGAACTCTGGAGTGCTCAGAAAGCCAAAAGCTAAGACTTTAAATTTCTTATTATCTTTGCTGGTTTCTAGCTACCAATATAGAGTTTAAGTGTTTGTTTTTTGGGGATATCGCCAATATAAGGTTAACTGTGGCTATACATTAAGTTTGGGGATATTCAGACTCACTGCTTTCCTGTGTAGCCTTGGAGCAGACATCTGTGGGTGCTCCAGTTCAGGAACAACCTACTGGCCAGAGACACTTAGGTTCCTGCCCACCCTACCCCTCATCCCACCCACCCCAGGGGCTACATTGCCTATATAGTGGTCGCATTCGTTGCCATCTGTCCTTTCAACTTGGGTTAAGGCCCCTTCCTTCTTCCTTTCTTCTTCTTCTTGGACTGCTTATTCAGCATGTCATGTATTCAGTGCAATAACTGTGGTACATTTATTCCAAGACAAATCATTTGGAACCTGAGAGCTTGTCCTCTGTGCTTCAGGTCAGCTGCCATGCATAAACAACTGACTCTACTATGGGAAGACCTAGCTGCCAAGCATAAAGAAGTGACCCTACTGAGGGAGGAACTGGCTGCAATGAAGCGCACCTCTTCTAGGATACAAAATGAACGACGTCAACCACCGCTCCCACAAAGAATCAAACACCCCAGGGACAAATGGATCACAGTGGGTTCTGGTAGATTGTGACCTGTAACACACAGACATCCTATGCATAAAGAGATATCCCTGCTTAATGCCTCCTCTGCCTTGCCTAATTAGGGCGTGGAACTCAGGGAGGAATTGGCTGAATTGAAACACACCTCTTCTAAGATATAAACTGAACAGCATCCACCACCACTCCAACAAAGAATCAAACACCCCAGGAATAAATGGATCACAGTGGGATCTGGTAGATTGCGACCTGTGACACAAATACATCCTATGCATCAGGAAACATCCCTGCATAATGTGTACTCTGCCTTGGCTAATGAGGATGCCCAATCCAAAGAAACTGAAGGGCCCTTAAATGAGACAGACAATGCCCAATCTCCTGCTAGAGGACCAAATATGAAGAAAACCTCTCCAAACAGCAAACTACTAATACTTGGGGATTCCATCATCAGAGGCACCAACTTGGGAACACAGTTCAATGGAGAGAAGATAGTCAAGTGCCTCCCAGACTCTTCAGCCAGCAGGAATACAAACCAAGTTGTTGAAGTACTTAAAGCAGAAAGTGAACACAGATGTGGAAGGTCAAGCTCTGGACGTCACACCCTGCAAAAGCAGAATAACATCAGAAACAGACACACTTTTAAACCACACATTAAAAACAAGCGGGAGGATGTGGGCAGAACAAAAACAATGCAAAATACACACAAGCCAGTTAAATCCTGGAAAGCAATGAGCACTAATGCTCGAAGCTTAGCCAACAAAGTTCCGGACCTCAAAGCCCTAATGGTGGAAATGGATTTGGACATGGTGGCCATTAAAGAAACCTGGATAAATGAATCGCATGATTGGGATATAGCCATAGCTGGCTATAATCTATTCAGAAGAGACAGAGAAAATGGAAGAGGAGGAGGAGTAGCCTTGTATGTCAAGGGCAATATTAAAGCTGCTGAAATGCAGGGGGCATGTGGAAAAGAAGAAGCGCTCTGGATTGTGTTGGAAAGAGGAGATGGCACTGTCATCCACACTGCTTTAGTATACAGACCTCCAACACAAACTGAAGAGATAGATAACGAATTGATTATAGATATTCTTGTTGAAACGTGGCTTAGGGAGGGTGAAGACCCTCTCCTGGCGCGTTGTTTACCCCCTGATTACAGCGCCTTCTCCGTTCTGCGTATTGGGCGAACCGGCGGCGGTGTTGCAATTATCTACCGCTCTACGGTCTCCTTCTCTCAAATCTCCTCCCCTTCGTTGCAGTACCCGGAGTCTCTTCTCCTTCGCCTCAACTCTCACCCTCACCCCTCCTTTTTAGTGGTTTACTCCCCTCCTTCGGTTTCCCCCCTTCTCTGGGAATCTCTCCTTGCTTCTATTTCTGATTTGGTTGTGCAATTTCCTCAACTAATCCTGCTTGGTGACTTCAATGTCCACTTTGACTCTCCCACCTCCCCAAGAGACCTCTCCTTCATCTCGCTCCTTGAGGATCTCTCCTTAACACAGCATGTTGCTTCCCCAACTCATGCAGCTGGTCACACTCTAGATTTGGTCATCTCCCCTGTCAACTCTCTGTGCCAGTTTCTATCATTTTCTTATTCCCCAGTACCTTGGTCGGATCATCTTTGCCTTACATTTTCCCTTCAGTTGCCAGGTTCTGAACCTGCTCCCCCTGCCTCTTCCTCTTTGCCAGCTCAATCTTTCCGGCGTCTTACTCCTTCGGCTCTTCGGAACTTTCCCCCTGCATCCCAGCTTCTCCCTCCTGATTTTTCTTCCCTGTCCCCATCTTCCCAGGTTGCACGTTGGAACTCCGAACTTGGCTCTGCACTAGATCTTGTTGCACCTTTGCAATCTCACCCTCCTCGTTCTGCAGCTCGCCACCCCTGGTTCCATCCTGGACTTCGTTTACAATGGTCCCATTTACGCAGGGCAGAACACCTCTGGAAGAAAGCCCATTCTGCAGCAGCATACCACCATTTTAAACTCTGCCATGCACAATATCGCACCAGTCTTTTCCAAGCTAAGCGTACCTTCTATTCTGAATCTATTGCATCTGCTCCCAATAGGTCTCGGCACTTGTTCTCAACCCTCCGTACCCTGTCACAACTACAATCCCACTCTGCACAAACTGTTCAACCTTCCAATTCTACTCCCAGTGCTCTCCAGCTGGCTTCCTTCTTCTCTTCCAAGGTTCATGATCTATGCATTTCCCTTCCGTCATGTCCTCAGGCTCTTTCCTCCCCCCTTCCTGCTTCACCCCCTCCTTCCTCTCCTCTATCTCACTTCTGGGCCAAATTCCATCCCCTTACTCCGCCAGAGCTTCTTCAGTCCCTTTCTACAACTCGCAAGTCTAACTGTCCATCAGATCCAATACCGTCTACTTGGCTTTCTGAACCTTCCCTTGGCCTACTCCCTCCGCTTCTCACTATCATTAATTCCAGTCTTACTTCTGGAGCTTTTCCCCATCTATGGAAGCATGCACTTGTACGCCCCCTCTTGAAGAACTCTACTTTAGATCCATCTGTTCCAGCCAATTATCGTCCGGTTTCAAATCTGCCATTTGCTTCTAAACTTCTTGAGAAAACTGTTTTCTCACAACTTGCGCATCACCTTGACACTACACATTTCCTTCACCCCCGTCAGTCTGGCTTTCGGCCAGGCCATAGCGTCGAATCTGTTATCACTGCTGTCATGAACGAAATACACTCTGCACATGATCGTGGTGATATCTCGGTGGCGGTGTCTTTAGACCTTTCAGCGGCTTTCGATCTGGTCGATCATTCTCTTCTCCTCTCTAGATTACGCAATGCAGGTGTTAGAGGTACTGTCTTTCGCTGGTTCCACTCTTTCTTGCATGCTCGCACTTTTGCTGTTCATTCTACCTCAGTCACTACAGATCGCTTCCCTCTCACTTGTGGTGTCCCTCAGGGTTCTGTCCTTGCACCATTACTGTTTAATTTATTCTTGGCCCCATTAGCACTACTCATCCAGCAATCGGGTATTTCAGGGTACTACTATGCCGACGACATTTTCCTTTTGCATCACACTTCCTCTTCCTATCCTGACATCACCCCATTAAATAACTGCCTTTCCTTGGTATCCTCCTGGTTATCTTCCAACTGTCTTGTTCTTAACGTCTCCAAGACCGCCGCTATCTGGTTTCCTCACACCTCTGCTTGTCCCTCTCTTACTCCTTCCTTTTCTGGCTCCTCTATTTCTTTAGTACCTAAGCTTCGTTATTTAGGTGTTCTGCTTGATAGCACCCTTACATTTGCTGATCATATCTCCCAGGTTTCTCGTCGTTCTTTCATTTGTCTCCGAACCATTCGTACTGTCCGTCCATTCTTATCCTCTCAAGCTCTGATCACTCTCCTTCTCTCACTCGTCATTACTAGGCTTGATTTTTGCAATTCTATATTCATTGGTATCCCTCAGTATCAGCGTCAACGATTACAACTTCTACAGAACACAGCGGCCTGGATGATTACCCATGCTTCCCCCCGCAATCATATCACTCCCATCCTGCAACAGCTTCATTGGCTCCCGGTAAAATTTCGGTCACAATTCAAGATCCTTACACTTGTTCATCGTGCAATGTATTCCCACAGACCTCAATATTTAGCCGACCTGTTAACATTCCACACACCCACCCGGAGTCTTCGCTCTATTCATATCAACCGTTTACACCTCCCCTCCCCCTCACAAGCACATCTACAGGTCACCAGACAGTCAGCCTTCTTCTACGTCGGCCCCTCCCTGTGGAACTCCCTGCCCATTGCCTTAAGATTGGAAGAGTCTTATCCCAAATTTCGTTCCCTACTAAAAACCCACCTTTTCTCCACTGCTTTCAACCTCCCCCCATACCCTTGACTCTCCTTCCCCTCTACTTTATGAGTCTCATTACCCTCTTCTTGATTTCTCTCTTTCCTGTCTCTATTGTTTGTATTTCCTTTCTTTCTCTCTCTTTCTTTTTTTTGAATTGTAAACCGCCCCGGTGTAATGGGGGGCGGTATATCAAATGCTTGATAAACAATAAACAATAAGATAGCAACAAAGGGAGAAGCGATCTTATTGGGTGACTTTAATCTACCTGATGTAAATTGGATTACTCCTTCTGCAAATCTGGAAAGAATCAAAAAAATTGTGGATGCTCTCCAAGACGCATTACTTAGACAAATGGTGATGGAGCCAACTAAGGAAAGCTCAATGCTGGATTTAGTGCTCACCAACGGTGACAGCATGTCGAATGTCTGCGTGGGTACCCCTGTAAGCACCAGCGATCATCACATGGTGTGGTTTGAGATAAAAGCCATGGTACAGGCCAATCATAGCAAGCTCAAGGTCCTAAACTTCAAAAACACAGACTTCAATAAAATGGCCGAGTACCTGAAGGAGGAGCTGACAGGGTGGAAGGAGATAAGGGAAGTGGAATTGCAATGGGCTAAACTAAAGGTGGCAATAAAAGGGGCAACAGATAAATATGTAAGAAAAGTAAGCAAAAACAAGAGGAGAAGAAAACCTATTTGGTTTTCCAAAGAAGTGGCTGCTCAAATAAAGAGTAGTTACTCACCTGTAACAGGTGTTCTCCAGGAGCAGCAGGAATCAGTCCTCACATATGGGTGTCATCGGCGCCGATGAAGCCCCAGTGGAGCATTTCCCCAGCATTCCATGAAAGCCTTTGGGAATGCAGGCACGCATGTGCGGTTCCCTTCCCGCCTAAAGTTGCCATCTTACCTCAGTCAAATGACATAGTTTATTTTTTCATTTTTTTGTGTGCTGTTCTTAGCTATGTACAACTGCAACTCCAAGGGGAGGAGGGAGGGTTGTGTGGACTGATTCCTGCTGCTCTTGGAGAACACCTGTTACAGGTGAGTAACTACTCTTTCTCCAGGACCAAGCAGGAAGTCAGTCCTCACATATGGGTGACTCCCTAGCTCTGGGCTACCGAGGAACCCAGGCTGAACAAGAGTACTCCCTCTAGTCTCAGCAGCAAAGAAATGCTTTTCAAGGACACAACCTCCACCGGTAGCCCAACAGAGGGCAGGAGTTGCCTAAACCTCAAAGAGATTCCGGAGTACTGCTTGGCCAAAAGCACTGTCCCTACGGGACTCCCTTTCCAGACAGTAATGGGCCGCAAAAGTCTGGCTTGAAGACCAAGTTGCAGCCCTGCAGATGTCTACCAAGGGCACAGAGCGGAGATGAGCCACTGAGGCAGCCATTGCCCTGACACGGTGAGCCGTAACCCTACCCTGCAAGGGAAGGTCAGCCGCCTTGTAAGCCCAGGTGATACAGTCAGCCATCCAGATGGACAAGGTACGCTTGGACACAGCCAACCCCAACTTATTAGGGTCAAAAGAAACGAAGAGCTGAGTAGCCCTTCTATGCCCCTGCGTACGGTCAAGGTAGAAGGATAAGGCCCTCCTACAGTCCAGGGTATGCAGGACTGCTTCAGCCTGGCTTGCATGAGGCCTAAGGAAGAATGTTGAAAGAACCACCTCCTGATTGAGGTGGAAAGAGGAGACAACCTTTGGGAGGAACTTTGGATGAGTCCTAAGGACTACCCTGTTCCTATAAATCCTGGTGTAAGGCCTATCACAGACCAGGGCCTGAAGCTCACTCACTCACCTAGCTGAGGTAAGGGCTATCAGGAAGAGTGTCTTCCAGGAGAGGAAGCATAGTGGACAAGTAGCCATCGGCTCAAAAGGTGGGCGAGTCAGTTGCTGCAAGACCACATTCAGCTCCCATTCAGGGGCAGGAGGATGGATTGGAGGCTTGAGCAAAAGCAAGCCCCTGAGAAAACGTGACACCAAGGGGTGACCTGACAGAGAATGTCCCTCCACCAGTGAGTGGTGAGCTGCTAGAGCTGAGAGGTGGACCCGAACAGAATTGAACTTAAGTCCCTGATTTGATAAGTGCAGTAAGTACTGAAGCACTACTGGTACCGTACAGGAGAAAGGATCCTCTGTACCTAGCTGACACCACACAGAAAACCTTTTCCATTTGAGAGCATAGGTTTTCCTAGTGGACTGTTTCCTAGAGGCTAGGACAACCTCCTCAACTTCCTGAGGTAGGCCCCAGGGAGCCAAGACTACCCTTGCAGCCTCCAGGCCATCAAGTTGAGAGCTTTGAGATTGGGGTGCAGAAGGGAACCCTGCTCCTGTGAGAGAAGGTCGGGTTGCAACCCCAGAGGCAGTGGGGGATCCACCGCCAGTTGAAGCAGAAGAGGAAACCAAGGCTGTCTCGGCCACCTGGGAGCCACCAGCAGGACCAAGGCCTTGTCCTGAAGAATTTTGAAGAGAGTTCGGGCCACCAAGGGCGTGGGAGGAAACGCATACAGGAGGCCCTAAGACCATGGAATCAGAAAAGCATCTGCTGCTATTCTCAGAGGATGCGGTTGCCTGGAGCAGAACTTTGGCAGTTGCTTGTTCATTGGGCTGGCAAAGAGATCTACCAAAGGGAGACCCCATTTTAGGAAGATCCTCTGAACTACTGAAGGATGCAGCTGCCACTCGTGGGGCTGCAGAATCCTGCTTAATCTGTCGGCCAGGTAGTTGTCCTGGCCTGGAAGGTACACAGCCTTGAGGAGCATGTTGTGCGTGAGGGCAAATGAACAAAGGTCCTGAGCCTCCCGACAAAGGATTCTGGACCCAGTCCCGCCCTGTTTGTTCACATAAAACATGGCTACCTGGTTGTCTGTCTGAACCAGGACAGATTGATGAGCCAGAGTAGGAGAGAAAGCTTTGAGTGCTAATCGAATAGCTCTGAGCTATAGGAGATTGATATGCTGTGCAGCTTCCCAAGGAGACCACAGGTCCTGGGTGCACTTGCCTAGACAATGAGCTCCCCAGCCCTGCAGGGAGGCGTCTGTGGTCAATACCACCGTGTACTCTGGCATCTGAAAAGGCACCCCCTTTAGTAGATTGGGTGGGTGCAGCCACCAGTTGAGGGAGTTCAGAAATTGTCTGGACACCCTTATCCTGTCTCTGAGGCTGCCTTTGGCCTGTGACCACTGAGTCCGAAGGCACCACTGTGCAGGCCTCATATGGAACCTGGCATTGGGGGTCATATGTACTGTCGAAGCCATGTGGCCTAGAAGCCTCAGGCAGAGTCTGGCGGAGACTAGTGACCTGCTGAGAAACTGGTTTGCCAAGGCTATCAATCTTTGTGCTCTGTCTTCTGGCAAGAAAGCCTTTGCCAGCAGAGAGTCTAGCCTTGCTCCTATGATCTCCAAGTTCTGGGAGGGGAGCAAAGTGGACTTTGCGAAGTTTATTACAAACCCCAGGCTTTGAAGAAGAGCAATAGTTCTGAGGGTGGCTTGTCTGGCCTCCTGGCACGTCTGACCCCTGATGAGCCAGTCGTCCAGATAGGGGAAGACAAAGATTCCCTGATTTCTCAGGTAGGCCGCTACCACTGCCAGGCATTTGGTAAAGACCCTGGGAGCAGAGGTGAGGCCAAAAGGCAGTACTCTGTACTGATAATGGTTTCCTCCCACAATGAACCTGAGGTACTTTCTGTGGTCTGGATGAATGAGGATGTGGGTATACGCATCCTTTAGATCTAAGGAGCATAGCCAATCTCCCTGCTGGAGGTAGGGCAGAAGTGTTCCAAGAGTAAGCATCTTGAACTTTTCTTTCTTGAGGAACTTGTTGAGGTTCCTGAGGTCCAGAATGGGTCGAAGGCCACCGGTTCTTTTGGGGACCAGGAAATACCTGGAGTAGAATCCGTGACCTTGCAAGTGGGGAGGCACAGGCTCCACTGCCCTGTTCACCAACAGACCTTGAAGCTCTTGAAGGAGAAGGTCTGTGTGCAGGGGAGGCCTTGGGGGCTCCCCTGGAAAGTAAGGAGGAGGCAGTTGGTGAAAATGCAGTGCATAGCCCCTGTGGACTATGTCCAACACCCAACTGTCCCCAGTGATGAGGGGCCACTGGTGGGCAAAGAGGGCGAGGCGACCTCCTGTGCAGGGTTGGGAGAGCAGGGATGGAGAGGCTACGCTCAAGGAGTAAAAAAAACCCACCCTGCTGAGTGGGAGCAGGGGCCGGAGGCTTGGGGGTCCTCTGCCTATGGGGCCCATTACCCTGCCCCTTGGCTTGCTGACCCTCGGGTGCAGCTTGGGCAGCCTGATATTGAGGGTACTGTTTGTAGGCAGTGCCCTTCCTCGGGTAAAAGGGCTTTTTACCCGAGCCCTTCTTTTTATGAGAAGGGGCAGAGGTCTTCCTAGACAGCCTTGTCCGTGTAAGGTGCTCTGTTTCGAGCTGAGCGGCCTTCTCGGTCATGGACTTGCCAAAAAGGTTTTCACCTCGGCAAGGGACATCGATCAACTTGTCCTGAACCCATGGCTCAAGGTCCGATGAGTGCAGCCATGCCTGGCGTCGAGCCGCGATGCCGGCTGCCGCAACTCGGGCCGAAGCCATCGTAGGCGGCACGGGACATAAACTTTGAGCAGTCCCGAATCCCCAAGGACAAGGACTTAAATCTCTGCAAGGGTTCCCCGGAGAGTCCAGCAGAGAACCCGGCCAACTCCTTGGCCAGGTCCCGCAAGTACATGCCCATGTACAGCTGGTAAGACCGGACACGGCAAGCAAGCATCGAGCCCTGGAAGCACTTTCTACCGACGCCATCGATGTTTCGGGCCTCCCTGCCGGGGGGCACTGCAGAGTGCATCTTCTGGCTCTTCAGATGATGCATGGCTGATTCCACAACCATGGAAAGGTGTGGTAGCTGTGCCTTTTGAAAGCCAGGGCTCTTTCTGAGTCGATAGATCGAGTCAACTCGCTTGCTTAAAACCGGCGCCGAGGCCGGTGCCTCCCACATACGGAAGAGGAGCCGTTCCAGCATCGGAGGAACTGGGACAGTAAAGGCCTCCTTTGGAGGAGAGTCATACTGCAGTGCCTCGAGCTCTTCAGCTCTTCCTTGGGGTCCGCCGGAATAGCCAAGGCAGTGGCCATATCTCGGACGAACTCCGAGAACCGAGTATCCTCCAGAGGGGATCTACTCCGGGGCTCAGACTGCGGTGAGTCCGATGGGACGCACCGAGTCTTGAACATATCGGGAGACTCCTCATCCTCCGTCTCCCAGGCGGACTCGTCCGATGAGGAGTCAGGGTCCGACCCCGCGGGGCCCTGGAGCACCCGCCCCGACACCGGAAGCACCGGCGTCGACGCCCTCAGTCCCGAATGGGAGGTCGAGGGAGACCGCGACCGAGGTCGACTTCGAGCCATGATGGACTCGAGTATCGGCTCGGTCTCCGGGGTCGACTTCGAAGTCAATGTCCCGGTGGTCGGGGCAGATGCGCCAGACAGGCTGGCCATCAGTGCCCGCTGCTGCTCCATGAAGGCAACAGTCTGCTCTCCAAGGCTATCATCCTGAGACTCAGCTCAGGAGACGCAGCAGCCACCGACTTGGGCCCCGGCAGTGGCTCTCTGGGAGGAGAGTCCTCGAGGACTACGGGGCTTACGTGTCCAGCAGACTCCAGCTCCACGCGAGGAACTTTGGCAGGCTTCTCTTGTTCCACGGGCCCGGGGCGACGGTCGGGGGTCTTAGACCTGGCCCTCGAGGAGCCAGGGACCTCCTCCTCCGACGCCCTCGCGAGCCGCTTCTTCCTCTTGTGTTCCCGGTCGAGGGACCCCCTGTCCGAGGAGCTTCGACGGCGCTCGGGATCGGAATACCGAGATGTCGAGGCCTCAGATGAGGTCCGGGCCCGGCCGGAGGCTGAGTCTGAGAAAAGCCTTTCTTTCTGCTGCTGGCGACTTCGGAGTGCCTTGGAAGACATCTTCCCACATGGTCCACACGACTTAGGGTCGTGATCAGGACCGAGGCACCGAAGGCAGCAGTCGTGTGTGTTGGTGAGAGACATTAACTTCTTACACCGATCACACTTCTTGAAACCGCTGGAAGCCATCGGGGAAAAAAGAGTCCCCGCGAGGTCAAAAGACCGACCTTCCAGGGAAAAAGGAAAAAAGGGCGCGAACGCCAGCCACGAAGGGCAAAAACCGAAAAAGAAGAATCGGGCTCGATACCGGCGTACCGAACCCGGCGGGAGGGGAACCGGCATCGAACCGGGGGAAAAAACAGCGAGAATAGCCGAAAAAATCAACTTTTATCCGGGATGACAGGACACATGTCCGGTGGGCTTCTTGGAAAAAAAGAGACTGAGGTAAGATGGCACCTTTTGGCGGGAAGGGAACTGCGCATGCGTGCCTGCATTCCCAAAGGCTTTCATGGAAAGCTGAGGAAATGCTCCACTGGGGCTTCATCGGTGCCGATGACACCCATATGTGAGGACTGACTTCCTGCTTGGTCCTGGAGAAAGGCAAAAAACACAGCTTTCGCAAAATTCAAAAGCTTGCAAACAGAGGAACACAGAAATGAATACAGGATCAAACTCAAAGAGAGAAATAAGGATAGCAAAATTAAAGGCAGAGGAAAAGATGGCTAAAGAGATGAAGTGTGGCGACAAAACTTTCTTCAGGTATATTGGGGAAAGGAGGAGGATCAGAGGTGGAATTGCAGGACTCAGAAGTGCTGGGACACACTTGTGGAAAGTGACATTGAAAAAGCGAAGTTGCTAAACGAATACTTCTGTTCTGTTTTTACTAAGGAAAGTCCTGGAGAAGGACCACCTGTGACTCCCAAATATAAAACTGGAAATGAAGTAGATACCACACCATTCACAAAAGATGATGTGTTAGAACAACTTACAAAACTGAAAGTGGACAAGGCCATGGGACCGGATGAGATACATCCCAGGATACTGAAAGAGCTCAGGGAGGTTCTTGCAGGGCCGTTAAAGGATGTTTTCAACAGATCCTTGGAACCAGGAGAGGTTCCTCAGGACTGGAGAATGGCTGATATCGTACCTCTACACAAAAGTGGTGACAGGAAAGAAGTGTCAAACTACAGGCCTGTGAGCCTTACCTCCGTGGCGGGAAAGGTAATGGAGGTGCTCCTGAAAGAGCAAATTGTGAACTTTCTCAAAGCCAACAGGTTGCAAGATCCGAAGCAACATGGTTTTACCGAAGGACGATCTTGCCAAACAAATCTGATTGAGTTCTTTGACTGGGTGACCAGGGAACTAGATCAGGGGCATGCAGTGGATGTCATCTACCTCGACTTCAGCAAAGCCTTTGATACTGTTCCTCATAGGAGGCTTATCAACAAACTCAGTAACTTAGGGATAGATCCCAAGATGGTAAATTGGATCAGAAATTGGTTGACTGACAGACAACAGAAGGTGATTGTACAAGAAGCTCACTCAGATGAAAGGAAGGTGATTAACGGGGTGCCCCAGGGGTCAGTCCTGGGCCCAGCACTGTTCAATGTATTTGTGAGTGATATTGCTGAAAGACTGCATGGAAAAGTCTGTCTTTTTGCAGATGACACGGAAATTTGCAACAGAGTGGACTCCCCCGAGGGAGTGCTTAACATGAGGAATGATCTACAAAAGCTGGAAGAATGGTCTAATGCTTGGCAATTAAGATTTAATGCGAAGAAGTGCAGAGTCATGCACTTGGGAAGCAGAAATCCAAGGGAAATGTATGCAATAGGGGGCGAGAGATTGGTGTGTACGTATCAGGAGAAAGACCTTGGAGTGATTATTTCTGAAGATCTCAAGGTGGCAAAACAGTGCGACAAGGCGGTGGCAAAAGCCAGGAGGATGCTGGGCTGCATACGAAGAGGAATTACCAGCAGAAATGAAGAGGTACTAATGCCACTGTACAAGTCACTGGTGAGGTCTCACTTGGAATACTGTGTTCAGTTTTGGAGACCATATCTTGCAAAGGATGTAAAAAGACTGGAAGCTGTTCAGAGAAAGGTGACCAAAATGATTTTGGAGCCTGCGTCAGAAGCCTTATGAGAAGAGACTTGAAGACCTAAACATGTACATTTTGGAGGAGAGGAGGGTCAGGGGAGATATGATTCAGACCTTTAAATACTTAAAGAGAAATAATGAACAAACAAACCTCTTCCAAAGACGGAGAAGCTGTAAAACTAGAGGGCATAACGTAAAGCTACACGGTGGTAAATTGAAAGGCAATGTCAGGAAATACTTTTTCACTGAAAGGGTGGTGGATGCTTGGAATGCGCTCCCGATGGAAGTGGTGGGAGCAAATACAGTGACGGAGTTCAAAAGGGCATGGGACAGACACAGTGGATCCCTTTACAGCAACAAGAAAATATCAAAATAATCGGAACCATCTAATTCCTTAACATATAGGGGTATCCTACATGGAGTGGCGGGATCACCCCTGGACAAAGACATGGGGGGGGCCTGCACGGAGCGGCAGGTGTACCTACTCTTGGCATCGTACTGGGCAGACTGGATGGACCATACTGGTCTTTATCTGCCGTCATTTACTATGTTACTATGTTACTATTTTTTGAAGGTGAATAGGTTGATATAGTGTATATCAATTTTCAGAAAGCCTTTAACAAAATCCCTCATAGGAGATTCTTGGGAGAAATTGAAAAACCATGGGATAGGAGGCAATGTACTGTTGTGGATCAGGAACTGGTTAAAAGATAGAAATGGATAGTATAGCTAAATGGCCAATTTTCTCAATGGAGAAAGGTGAATAGTGGAGTACCCCAGGGATCTGTGCTGGATACACTGCTGTATAATATATTTATAAATGACCTGGCAATGGGAATAACAAGTGAGGTGAGCAAATTTGCTGATGACACCAAATTATTCAAATTTGTTAAAACACAAGAGGATTGTAAATATTGCAAGAGGACCTTGATAAATTGAGTGACTGGGCATCCACATGGAAGATGACTTGTAACATGGACAAGTGCAAAGTTATGCACTTAGGGACGAACATCTCAAATTATTGTTACTCAATGCAAGGTTCCATATTAGGAATCACCACCCAGGAAAAGGATTTAGTTGTTGTGGATAATACATTGAAACCCTCTGCCCAGTGTACAGCAGCAGCCAGGAAAGCAAATAGAATGCTAAGAATCATAAGGAAAGGAATGGAGAATAAAACAAAGGATATTATAATGCCTCTGTCTTGCTCCATGGTGCAATCACACCTTGAATACTTGTGTGCAATTCTGGTCACCATATTTTAAAAAGGATATAGCAGAATTAGAAAAGGTACAAAGAAGAGTGACAGAAATGGTAAAGGGATGGAAGCATATCCTTACAAGAAAAGGTTTAAAAGGCTAGGGCTCTTCAACTTGGAAAAGAGATGGCTGAGAGGAGATATGATAGAGATCTATAAAATCATGACTGGAGTAGAACGGGTAAATGTAGATCAGTTGTTTACTCCTTCAAAAAGTAGAAAGACTAGGGGACACACAATGAAGCTACGATGTAGCACATTTAAGACTAATTGGAGAAAATAATTTTTCACTCAACGAGTCATCAAATTCTGGAATTTGTTACCAGAGGATGTAGTAAAAGCTGTTAGTGTAACTGGATTTAAAAGAGATTTGGACAAGTTCCTGGAGGTTAAGTCCATAAATCATTATTAAAGAGGATCTGGGAAATCCACTGCCTACCCAATGCCAAACAACATGGAATCTGTGCTCCTTTTGGGAACCTGACAGGTACTTGTGACCGGGATTGGCCACTGTTGGAAACAGGATACTGGGCTTGATGGACCCTTGGTTTGACCCAGTATGGCATATCCTTCAAATAACTCTTTCAGCTAATAAAATCACACTCTGGAGGCCCTCAATCACTCCCACACACTCTCCTTTCATACACATCCAGCAGCAGCCACAATCCCAGCCCATACAAACAGCAACTGTTATCTCCCAGGAAAGTGAATTAGTGTTGCTACATCAGCTTGTGATAAAATAGTTTCTGAAGCACTTCACACAGAAACAGCACTGGCCCTTTAAATAAATCTGAGCCCAAGTCAATCCTAAAAACACTATAAGACTGTTTGAAAGCTTTACTTTATCTGCAGGAACCCTCTTAAACAGTTCTTCAAAACTGTGCCATACCCTTCCTGTGCTTACTGTAGGCTCTACTGCAGGCTTCTCAAACGTTTATCAACTATGACACCATTTTAAGACTTAAAAGTTCATGTGACCGCCATATGAAAAAAAACAAAATAGAGGGCCTCCCTCCATCCCCCAACACATACCCAAAGCATGAAGGCAGCAGCAGTAATTAGCACAAGATCCTGTGGTTCATTGTGCACTCACAGATTTCCAGTCTACCAGTCGCTTCTGTTCCTATTAGTGGGTGTTTCCTGAAGTCCTGCTCCTGGCCCTTCATCTGTGAACACAGATCAGAAATATTTGTTAAGCAATTTCACTTTATCCTCATCAGTTTCTACATATTCCTCCCCTTCACCCTTGAGCCTGACAATACCACTTTTTCCTTTCCCCCTCTCACTGACATACCTAAAATGTCTTACCCCCCATTTTATTGCATCGGGTATTTCTTCTTCTTTTTTACCTTTGCTTTCCTGACTTCTTTGCTACCTTCTCTTGAGTTTTTCCAAATATGGATACCTGACTTCCTCTCTCTGCGATCTCTTGTATTTCATGAAGGCCTCCCTCTTTTTCTTCACCTTTTCTGCTACTTCTTTTGAGAACAATAGCAACCTCTTTTTTTCTTTTGCATGTTTTTACCTTTCTAACAGAAAGGTTGGTTGCCCTTAAAATATCCCCTTTCAGTTTTGCCCAGTTTTTCTACATCCCCCAGCTGTTCCCAATCCATTAACGACTTTTTGAGGTATAGTCTCATCTTGGCAAAGTTAGTTTTCCTAAAGTCTAAAACCCTTGTTTTTGAATGGATTTTATCAGCCCTAATCCTAATACTGAACCACACCATCTGGTGATCACTGGATGTAAGATGATCTCCCACTATAACATCAGTCGGCACCAAGTCAGGTATGGCCCCTTCACTTGTGGGTTCTGTTACCAGTTGCCTGAATAGTTCTTCCTGTAGAGAATCTAGTATCTTCTTACTTCTAGATGACCCCGCAGCAGGGATGTGCCAATCAACATCCAGAATATTGAAATCACCTATCAGTAGCACTTCCCCTTTCCTGGCAATTCATGTGTATGTCTTCTATTAAATCTCCGTCTACTTCTCCCTGTGAGGGAGGTCTGTATATCACGCCACTGCAAATGGATTTCTCTTTCCTTCTTTCTAGTTTAACCCACAGTGCCTCCTCTCTCACCTTTTAAGTACTGTAATTCTATAGCTTTAATATTATTTTTTACATATAGTGCCACTCCTCCTCCTCTTCTTCCTACCCTATCCTTCCTGAATAAAGTATAGCCTGGTATAATTACATCCCAGTCATGATTGTCCATGAACCATATCTCCATAAGCACCACTAAATCCAAGTCGGTCTGTTCCATTAAAGCCTCAACATCTGGGATCTTATTTTCCATGCTACGGGCAATTATACACACCACTTTACAGATGTTGCCCCTTTTACCCATTGCTATAGATGTATTAATGTTTCACTTACCTGGGGACTTTCATCACCCATCCCCAAAGAATATTAAGAGGAGCAATAGTGATTATTTTGGCCATGCTGACATTTGCTGTTTGTGCTAAAGGAGCTAATCTGGGGGACCCTAACAATTCCTTTGCCCCAAAAAATGAGGCTGTTAATGTAGGAATATTATATGAGTGAGTATGGAAAGGATTCTTGTTTGGGTGAGAAATGGAGATCATATTTTTAGTCCTTGGACTCCATACTATTATGTTATACCAGCTGTTATTTATAGGTTCAGGGCATCTTTTTGGCAGAAGTATTTTTTTTTGTGACTGAAAGCGAGAATGTGTGTGTGGTATGAGGGTTGCATGGGAGGATCTGGTGTGCTCATCTGCAATTCAGGGGGGGGGGGGGTGGCATGAATGCCTGGCCAGTATCTGGACCGTACAGATGACCACAGCATCACCAGGTGCCAGTGTGATAGGGAAGAAAAAAATCACAAAACGTTCTCTGTAGCTAAATGTCAAAACATATCCCTTTCAATAAGAGACCCTTGGACTAAGAGCATTCAACAGTGCAAGCAGCACTAAAATATGTCCAAAAGCACCATCATCCATCCCTAAAAATATGCACGTTTATTTTGACATTTAGCTATGGAGAACCTTTTATAATTTTTTTTTCTGGAATATGTTTCATTAGGTACTCTAATAAGTTCATATATTTTTGGTAGTGTGATAGGGCAGCCATATATCTGCTGTGCCAGGCACTGGGAGATATGACTGATATTGTGCCAACATTCCCCAGATTGTTCCATGAGGCCTTCATCCTTACCCAGTCCAGGATCTATGAGAGCTGCAAGAGTGGTAATATAGCTGGAGGCTGGCTATTTGGTATGTTGGCACAGGGATCTCCCCTTCCATGTCCACACAGACCTGACCAGGGGAGCACTGCCACACAGCAGACTGTGGAAAAGCAGGCAGGGTTGCCTCACAGATAGCAGATGCATACAGACCAACATAAGCCAGGACAGAGCGTAGACATTCTATGGAACAGGTGTAGCCACATGTAGGGAGCTGCTGTGTGGGAAACAGATGTCATAGCCCGACAGCCATAGTCATTTGAAGAGCATTGTTGTGTCACTCAGCAATATAATGCATCCTTTGTAGAATTTTAAAATTGAATGAGGTTTCTATGAGATTGGTAAGGGTCCATACTTAGCATTGTTAAGATTGTTTTTAGAGATGACCAATGAAAGAATAAACTAAGGATTTCTCCTACTGCCATGTATGCTTTGATGGCAGGTATGTCATGACAAACATCACTTTCTACTTGCTGTTACTATATCTTTGAGTGCACAGAGATAACCTTGCACTGTTCTCGGCATGCAACAGACTAGTATATCTAGTCTAGTTTGCATCAGTATTTATGTATCATCAGTATTTGTGTGTAGTTTGCATCAGCATAACACTGTCAGTGAGAGGAGCAGCTTAGGAGATGCACATTTTAACAGAGGAGGTGTGGTCATCGGAGATGTCTACGGGTATATGGCGGAGTCAGGCAGGATTGGAAATGTCCATCTTTTCAGAATATGGTGAGCGCGGGGACATCCAAACCGTTTATTACAATTACCCATTTTCGTTATAATAGCGGTGCCCATGTTTCTCCATAGTGGTTTGCTTGTGCTGTGCCAGCAACGCCTGTGTCCCCGATTCTGGAACCACAGGCATGTCTATACCTGCAGCTGTGTAATTGGAGTGAAATGGACCCCTTTGGACATGTCCGCAGGCATGTTATGGAATTGGCCTCTATGATATATGCATGAGAGAGAGATTTGCATATAATGGAGGCAGTGAACTCTCTAATGCATATTCATTGTGGTTATCCTGAAAACCTGACTGACTAGGTGTGTCCCGAGGCCTGGATTGAGAAACCCTGCTCTAGACTAAAAGGTTGCTAGTTCCAGTCCTCAATTAAGACCTTATTCAAATTTACAAGAACCTTTCACGAAAAGCAAATTCCCATTCCATACCTTGTCTCACCGAAAAGCTGGCTAACACCAAGAGGATCTTATGCCACTGTCCTTTCCACACCCTGCTCCGGGCAAAACATCAGAAGTACCATGCTGGGTCAGAGCAGTGGTCCATCAATACCAACATCCTTTATCCAAGCATGGCCAACTCAGGTCAATGGACAGTATCCCAGATATGATAACTCAAATCCTGTACCTCAGTGTTGGTAGTTTTCGCAAAATAGTCCAGGCAAGTTGTTTTCCCACTGGCAATGTTGCCTTCTATGCAGATGTGCAAAGAGAAGAGTAGAGTATTCACCATTGCTTGTTCTGCTAGACAATATGTAAAAACAACCATTAACACGTATATGCACAAAATATAATGATAGAATAGGAGCATGATTGGGATCCCCATTCAGTCCTCTCCTCAAAATTATTCAATTAAATAATATAAACAGAAACTTAAAACTAAGGAAGCATCTACGTTTTATGTACTAATTATTCTGTGAGTGACAGAAAAGGAGAAACCTAACTCAAGTACATTCTTCAACAAAGTCTGTTATGCGAAAGCTGGGACCCATGTCCTGCACAGTATAATCACTAGTATCTAAGAAATTGTAATCATTCAATAGTAATTCAGTTACATTGTTTACCCTCTTTAGTCAGCCTTCCTGCAATTCCATTGAATCTCTAGAAACATATTAAAAATCAGCACAGACTGGCTCATATTTATTAGATCCATCTGGTCCATGCAGCCTGAGATGTCAATTAATATCACATCACACCCACATGACATGGGCCAACTAAATTCTATGCTGCTTCCAGGCGTTCCAGAGAACAGTGAAAGTGCAGCTTAAAGAATTCTTTAAAAAGTATCCCTCCAGACAATCTATGTATGAAAGTGTGAGGAAAGATTAAGGCAATGCTTTTTAAACCTTTATCCCTTATAACCCATGTTAACAACTGAAAATTCACATGGCCCCAGATGATGATGAAATCAAACTGGCAGATCTCCAGCCTCCTTCCCCACCCTCCACTCATCTAAAGCAGGAAGGCGGCAGCAGTCAGCACAGGGTCCCTTGTGTCCGTGTGCAACATGTGCCTACAGACCCCACTACTTGACGTGGCTTTCCAGTTTAACAGGAAGATTACCCAGGTAGGGACAAGGGCCTATGAACATTCACTGGCTCACAGGCTACATGCTGACTGGTGACTGACACTACTTGGCATAGGTCACAGTCAAAGTTCAGAGTGATGTGGAATGGTCATGTTTCTGTGCAGGGCCGTCCCGTCCATTGAGCGAGAATGTTGTTTGCACAGGGCCTGTGCGTCAGGGGGCTTCACGCAAACTTCATTCCGCTGGGTTTTTAGGGCCGGCTTCAGAGGGAGCCGGGGATACCAGAGGCCCCGGCTCACCTCTGCACAGTGCTGGAGTGAAGAGCAGCTTGCTCCTTCACTCTCGCTGTATTCACGTGAAGCCCACTGAGTGTTGGGAAACAGAAAATTACCTTTAACCTTTCCTGGCAATCAGCAGGCTTCACGTGAACACAGCGGGGGTGAAGGAGCACACTGCTTTTCACTCCAGCGCTGTGCAGAGGCGAGCTGAGGCCTCTGGCATCCTCAGCTCCCTCGTAAGTCACTCAGACAGGCATGGGGCTCTTTGGGGTGGGGGTAAGTGCTGGGATAGGACTGGAAATGGCTGATGGGGGGCGTGGACTGGAAATGGGCTAATGGGGGCTGGGATAGGACTAGAAATGGCTGATTGGGGGAGGGGCTAGGATTGTAAATGGGCTGATGGGGGTGCTTGGACTAGAAATGGGCTGATGCGGGGGGATGGGAGAATGGGACTAGAAGGGAGCGGATGTTGGGGGAGGACTAAGATGGGATGGGGCTGGGGAATGAGGATAGAGAGGAGAAACGATAGTTTGTGTGGGAGGGAAGAAAAATCTACGATTGGCTGAGTACTGGGAGAGTAAGTGGGGATTGAGGATGGAAGGGTGAAATTTGAGTGGATGAAAAAGAGGAAAGAGCAAAATGAGAAGATCAGTATTTTAAAGCAGATGTAGAGAGAGAATGGAAAAAAAACCAGAAGAGAGAAGAAAGGACAAATGGACAGTAGACAATGGAGAGTTAGCAGAAGACACGAAGAAACTAGAAGAAAGTGACTGGAGCAATTGCAACTGAAAAATAAAATGCCCAAACAACAAAAGATAGAAAAATACTTTTTTATTTTGAATTTATTAACTGGAATATGTCAGCTCTGGGAAATGTGCATCGCTTACATCCTTGCGTTTTTGTTTAGTACAAGAGGAAATTAATTTATAGTTTATTTCTCCAGTATTGTTGTACATTCCAAGTTTGGCTTTTGGGGTTCCCAGTTTAATTATTGTCTTCATATTTCTAAATTGTGATCCCTTGTTCTTTGTTTGGTGACAGTCAATGTTCTGCATGTATAACCGAGCTGATGTATTCTATTCATGTATGTTTCTATTTGACAGTCCCACTTGTTCTCTTTCCCCCAGTGAGATGTATTGGTATTCTTTGAGATGTATTAGTTTAATATTTGCAGTGTTGCCTTTTGATAGGTAGGGTTTGATGCTTTGTGAGTCCTGTTAGTGCTGTTATGATATGGCAGGTTTGTTATGGGTTCTAAATGGGCAGTGTTTATAATACTTTCTAATGTGCCTGGTGGTTGTCACTGGAATATAGTAATGTAGAAATCTGGTAGTCTTTCTTTATCCAGACACTCATTAAGATGCATTTTTATTAAAAGTTAGCGCACGTTAAAATTATAGAAACACATATGCAAATGAGGTCCATTATGCAAATGAGGCCCCACAATGAGTCTCTGCATATGGCCTCACAGCCCCCTTGGGCTGGCCCTGTTTCTGTGACCCCATTTCAGGTCCCGACCACAAGTTTGGGAACCACTGCTCTACTGTAATTAGAATTCATCTGTGGTAGCACAAGCCATTGTGTTCACAGAGCACCTGATGCACACCTTTGCCTCTCAGCACCTGTAGGTTCAGGCTGAAATGTAAATATTTATTTTTGTATCTTTGTGAGGCCCCACAGAGCCTAAAATGTAAGCCCCAGCATTTATTTTTAAAATAGAGATCTCTGGTCCCACTTGGAGCCTCTGGAAATATTTGGGCCGACTCCCCCCTTTTGATGTAACCATGGCCATTTTAAAATGTAACTTTTTCTTCTGCTTGGCCCTCCGGGATCCCCCTCCCAAACTTGTTGGCCAAACAAATGCCCCAACACAGCCAGTGCTGTGATCCGAGCTGGTTCTGGCGATGAGTACGCTTGAGGCAGGCCTGGGCCTTCCTCTTCCAGGCTCCCACCCCCTTAAAGTCTCTCTCTACCCAGATGCGGCCCAGAGAAAACACACAAAATACTGCTGCTGCACTCTGTATCAGCTGGCAGCCATAGTGCACTTTTTTTTTTTTTAAATTGTCGTGGCCTACCGCTCAAACGCTGGCTGCAATCCCAGGAGCACAAAACCCACCAGATCTCAACCTTCCTGTAGCCGGAACCACAGTAATCAGACAGCTACTGCCCCAGCAGCACCTGATTGCTCCACCCTCGAAAGATTATTTTTAAAAATTGTATTTACCTGGCTAAGATGGTGGCACTCCACTTCTAGCCATGGGAATGTTTTTTTTTTCTCCTCACTAGCATTTGTTGTTTCCTATGGCTCCAAAAAACAGAATGAAGTTGACAATTAAGGCTATTAAGGCTGCTGCCTCCGACCGGCAGCAGACGCTGCTTGGCCATCATCTCAGTGCTGCGACCGGGAAGGCTGTTTCAATGTTGGTTGCCCCTGCTGCAGCACTGGTGAGTGGTGCCCCAGATCTGACTAGCGGAGAGATATCGCACCCCCTCTGGTGCAGTGGGGTAAGACTTTGGACCTGGACTGGTCAAGGAGTGCAGCGTGCCAATCGTGGGTAAGCTCCCACTTGAATTGGCCATGGTTGTCACTGAGTCTAGGCTGCAGATAGAATGGACTTTACTTCTGGAGGCTGAGGGCCTCTGTGAAATCCAGGCTCTGTAGAGCTTGGGGAAGCTGGAGGAAATGATATCGGAAGATGGCACTGGTGAGTCAGTCCAGCAGGGGAACACTTTCCATTTCATTTGGGGTGTCCTGGTGAAGTTAGAGGTTGCAGTTACTAAATGCGTTTTGGATATTTAACTGTTTTGGGAGGTTTGACCCAAAGTCAGGAGTCACTTGATAAAAAGTATTCTGGAGAAATATCTGACATTTTTGATAAGTTTTGTCTTTGATCGAGATGTTTAATTGATTCTTTCTGGTATTTTAAATGGAATAAGGAACTTTACCTTGGCCAAAGAATTTGAAGTTTTCCTAATGTGGCACTTTCTACACAAGAATGCCACAAGCTTTTTCTTGCTATGCGGCAAGAGACACTTGCCGGGGGTGCTTCTTTTTTTCTCCGTTATCCGTGAAAGTACATTATAAGGTACCCTAATGTTAGAAATGTTTTTCTTCTTCCTGACTATCTTTGGTCTTTTTTGGATGTCAAGAAGTTAACTGTCTGGAGTTCAACTTCTGGATCCCTGATAGTGTTGGATAATGAGTGACACTAACAAGGGTGACCCAAGGGGGGTGCGGGGCCATGTGTGGAGACTCAGTGCGGGGCTTCATTTGCATAAGGTGCCTCATTTGCATAAATATTTGCATAATGTTACCATACACTAACTTTTAGTAAACATGCCTCTTAATGAGTATATGGATAAAGAAAGACTAAAAGATTTCTACATTACTATAATCCAGTGCCAACCGCCAGGCACATTAGGAACTACTACAAACACTGCCCATTTAGAACCCATAGCAAACCCGCCGTATCCTAACAGCACTACCAGGACTCACAAAGCACCATACCCTACCTATCAAAAGGCTACACTGAAAATATTAAACCAATACATTTCAGAGAATACTAATACATGACCTACTGGGGAAAGAGAACAAGTGGCAATGTCAAATAGGAATTACATAAACAGAATACGAGTACCTCAGCTCAGTTACACATGCAGAACATCACCAAACAAGGAATCACAATTTAGAAACAGGAAGACAATAATTAAACTGGGAACCCCAAAAGCCAAACTTGGAATGTACAACAACACTGTAGAAATAAAACTATAAATTAATTTCCTCTTCTACTAAACAAAGCGCAGGCGTTAATGATGCACATTTCCCAGAGCTGACATATTCCAGTTAATAAATTCAAAATAGAGAGATCTTTCTACCTTTTGTGCATTTTTTTTTCAGTTGCAATTGCTCCAGCCACTTTCTTCTGGTTTCTTCGTATCTTCTGCTAACTCTCCATAATCTGCTGTCCATTTGTCCTTTCTTCTCTCTTCTAGTTTTTTTTCCATTCTCTCTCTCTACATTTGCTTTAACATACTAATCTTTTTCCTTTTGCTCTTTCCTCATTCCTATTTCATCCACTCAAATTTTACCCCTCCATCCTCAATCCCCACATACTCTTCCAATACCCGGCCAATTGTAGATTTTTCTTCCCTCCCACACAAAATATTTTCCCCCTCTCCATTTCACTCTCCCAGCCCCATCCCATTCTATTTCTCTCCCAAAATCAGCTCCCTTCTAGTTCCAGCCCCACCAAGCATCCACTCCCTTCTAGTCCCCGCATCAGCCCATTTCCATTCCTAGCCCCCCATCAGCCCATTTCCAATCTTAGCGCCCCTGTCCATTTCCAGTCCTATCCAAGTCCCTCCATCAGCTCATTTCCAATCCCAACCCCCCATCAGCCCATTTCTAGTCATTTTCTAGCCCCATCATCAGCCCATGTCAAATCCTAGCTCCCCTCCACTCAGCCCATTTCAATCCAAGCCCCCTATGAGCCTACTTCCAGTTCTAGCCCCTCCATGAGTCCATTTCAATCCAAGCCCCCACCACAGCCTATTTCCAATCTTAGCTCCCCCCCAACAGCCCATTTTCAGTCCTATCCTAGCCCCTCCATCAGCCTATTTCCTGTCCTATCTCCCACCACTCAGCCCATTTCCAGTCCTAGCTCCCTCCCCTCACAGCCCATTTCCATTCCAAGCCCCACTCCCCATCAGCTATTTGCAGTTCAAGCCCCCTTCCACTCAGCCCATTTCCTGTCCTAGCTCCCCCCACTCAGCCCATTTCCAGTCCTAGCTCCCTCCCCTCACAGCCCATTTCCATTTCAAGCCCCACTCCCCATCAGCTATTTGCAGTTCAAGCCCCCTTCCACTCAGCCCATTTCCATTCCAAGCCCCCCTCCCATCAGCTATTTTCAGTTCAAGCCCCCCTTCCACTCAGCTCATTTCCATTCCAAGCCCCCCTCCCCATCAGCTATTTACAGTTCAAGCCCCCTTCCACTCAGCCCATTTCCATTCCAAGCCCCCCCTCCCATCAGCTATTTGCAGTTCAAGCCTCCCTTCCACTCAGCCCATTTCCATTCCAAGCCCCCCTCCCATCAGCTATTTGCAGTTCAAGCCTCCCTTCCACTCAGCCCATTTCCATTCCAAGCCCCCATCCCCATCAGCTATTTGCAGTTCAAGCCTCCCCTTCCACTCAGCCCATTGCCAGTTCTAACCCCCCCATCAGCCCACAGCACATGGCCAGTCCTAACCCCCCCATCAGCCCATTTCAAGTCCTAGCTTCCCCATAGCCCATTACCAGTCCTAACCCTCCCATCAGCTCACAGCACATTACCAGTGCTAACCCCATCAACCCACCTCACGTCCTAACCCCCCCATCAGCCCATTTCCAGTCCTAGCTTCCCCATTGCCCATTACCAGTCCTAACCCCCCCATCAGCCCACAGCACATTACCAGTCCTAACCCCATCAGCCCACCTCAAGTCCTAAACCCCCCTCAAGCCCACTATCAGTCCTAACCCCCCTCCCTCCCATCAGCCCAGGGAAAATTAAAACTAAAAAAAAAAAGCTGGCTGCTGCCGCCACTGCGGCAGCAGCAGAATCGAGTTTCCCGTGGGGCTCCCCCTGCCTGGCAGAGCACTCCCTCCCTACCTGCCTGCTTGCTTGCCTCAGTCCATCTCCACTTCGGCTTAGAGCCGCAAAGGGAGAGTTTCTCCCTCACGGCTCTGTTAAGCCCACTGGGGCTTATGGGAAATTTCCCATCTGCCCCGGTGGGCTTAACAGAGTCGTGAGGGAGAAGCTCTCCCTTCGCGGCTCTGAAAGCCGAAGCGGAGAGGGACTGAGACAAGCAGGCAGGGAGGGAGTGCTCTGCCGGGCAGGGGGGGCCCCGCGGGACACTCGATTTTGCTGCTGCCGCAGCAGCAGCCAGGGTTTTTTTTTAAAATTTACTTTTAAAGCGGAATGTTCCTTTTTTCCCATGTTTGGGCGAATCATCCAAATTTATATGACAAAATGTTTTTTTCAGTTTCCAGCTTTTTGGCACAGCTGTACTGATCTGGAAAGCAGTGAGTTACAAAAGTTTATATGATTTATTCATTTTTTATTTATTTATTTTTACTCCTTACAGTGGTGGTGTATGGTTTTGGCTTGGGAAGAGGCTGAGGGCTGGGGCAAGCAAGGCATCTTAGGAGGCAGAAACAGGCATGGCTTGGCTTTGAATACAATGGGGGCATATTCAAAGGAGGCAGCCAGCGCTGTTAAAGCGGCTGGCCATCGTCGTTTTAAACTATGCCTGGATATTCAATGTCAGGGCAATATCCGGCCATCGACCTTGAATATCCAGGTTTCTCAGTTAATGTTTTAGCTAACCAATCAATAGTGATATTAGCTGCTGGTCGGCTAGCTGAACTGGCTAAAATTAATCCAGCCTTTCTTCTGCCTAATTTTAGCTGGTTTAAGTTAACTGGCAGGTGGCTGCATATCACCACTGGCCAGTTAACGCAAGTGCCAGCCCTGGAAAGCACAGTTACTTACCTGTAACAGGTGATCTCTGGGAACAGCAGGAATTAGTCCTCACATATGGGTACGTCGGTACCGACGGAGCCTGAGCGGGAAAGCTCCCCAGCTTCCCAGAAGGAAAGCTTTTGGGGCCTCCCACTGCGCATGCGCGCTGCCTTCCCGCTTTCCTGACCAACTCTCCTCAGTTCGAGTTTATAGCTGAGACAATAGAGAGAGGAAAGGAAGAGAGAGAGATACAACTCCTAGGGGAGGTGGGTGGGTTGTGAGGACTAATTCCTGCTGTTCCCAGAGATCACCTGTTACAGGTAAGTAACTGTGCTATCTCCAGGAACAAGCAGGAATAAGTCCTCACATATGGGGACTCCCTAGCTAAGATGCCCGGGAGATCCCCTAAAGGGTATGAGACCCTGAAAGGTTCTTCATCTTCCTATGGATCTCAGGCATCCATTCAGGGAAGGTGGGCTGGAGTTGTTCAAGAATGGAACAGGTGTCTGAGGACAGCCTGACCAAACAAGGCATCCCAGCGGGAGTCCTTGTCCAAACAGTAATGGGCTGTAAAGGTATGAACCGAGGCCCAGGTGGCTGCTCGACAGATCTGGTCAATGGACACAGAGTTTAGATGAGCCATAGAGGTGGCCATGGCCCTCACGTTGTGAGCGGTGACATGGCCCTCCAGAGAAATGTTCTTACTCTGGTAAGCAAAAGAGATACACTGAGAAATCCAATTGGAGAGTGTTCTTTTGGAGACTGGAAGTCCTAAATGAGAAGGATCAAAAGCAACAAAAAACTGAGAAGACTTTCGATGTTGCTGTGTCCTGTGGAGGTAAAAGGCAAGAGCTCTTTTACAGTCTAGAGTATGAAGGTTCCTCTCTGCATTGGATGCATGAGGAGCTGGAAAAAAGACAGGTAAATAAACCTCTTGATTAAGATGAAAAGGTGAGACCACTTTAGGCATAAAGTGAGGATTTGTCCTAAGGACTACCTTATCATGATGGAACCTTGTGTAAGGTGGATTAGCCACTAAGGCCTGCAGTTCACTGATGCGGCGAGCTGAAGTGACTGCAATGAGGAAAATAACCTTCCAGGAAAGAAATTTCAAGGAGGTAGTGGCTAAGGGTTCAAAAGGTGGCTTCATAAGCTGACCAAGAGCCAAGTTTAAGTCCCATGCCACCGGAGGAGGTCGAATGGGAGGTTTAGTTAAAGTTAAGCCTCTCATGAATCTTGCAATAAGAGGATGAGAGGAAACAGGTTGTCCATTGATGGGCTTAAGTGATGCCGCAATAGCACTCAAATGGACTCTTACTGAATTTGTTTTGAGTCCTGCATTGGAAAGATGCAGGAGGTATTCCAAAAGAGAATTCAATTGGAGTGCCAGAGGGTTAAGACCCTTTTGAGCACAACAAATGGAAAATCTTTTCCATTTAAAAGCGTAAGAACGCCTAGTGGAAGGTTTCCTAGAGGCATGTAGGATATCCTTCACTTGCTGCGAAAGATTGAAGTGTTGAAGGTCTAGGCCTTCAGTAACCAAGCTCTGAGGTGAAGGGACTTGGGGTTTGGGTGCCACAAAGTCCCCTCCTCTTGAGACAGAAGGTCTGGAGCCGCTCCCAAGTCCAGGGAGGGGGCTTGGGAGAGATGCAGAAGTAGAGGGTACCACACTTGGCATGGCCAGTGTGGAGCTATGAGGATCATGGACCCTTGATCCCTTTGAAGTTTGAACAGAGTCTTGGGAATCAAAGGAATGGGTGGAAAGGCATACAGGAAACCCTGACCCCAATGCAGGACACGGAATTCTGGAACAGAACCGGGGAAGTTTGGCATTCCACGGACTTGCAAAGAGGTCTATGTCCGGGGTTCCCCATTTCTGGAAGATTCTGAGTACCTGATCCATGTGCAGGGACCATTCGTGTGGAAGCAGAACTCGACTGAGTCTGTCTGCCCAAGAGTTTTGGATTCCTGGAAGATATACTGCCAGGAGATGGATTTGATGCTCTCTGGCGAAGGCCCATAATCTTAGAGCTTCGTTGCAAAGCGACAGAGAGCCAGTCCCTCCTTGTTTGTTTATGTAAAACATGGCTACTTGATTGTCCGTGTGAATAAGGACTGTCATGTTGCTGAGGAGGGTATGAAAAACGTTGAGAGCTAGAAAGATTGCTCGAAGTTCCAAGTGGTGATATGAAGGGTGGTCTCCTGTGGAGACCAAGTGCCCTGAGTGGAGAGATCTTGGAGATGAGCCCCCCAACCTGTTTGGGAGGCATCTGTTGTGAGGGTTGCTTGGGGCAACAATGGTTGAAAGGGGGCCCCCAACAACAGATTTTGAGTGGATATCCACCATTGGAGAGACCAAAAGAGACGATTGGAGTTTGCTATTTGGTCTGAGAGAGCTCCTGATGCTTGAGTCCACTGGGTGGATAAAATCCATTGAGCTGCTCTCATATGTAGGCGAGCATAAGGCACCACATGCACTGTGGAGGCCATGTGGCCTAATAGTTGTAGCATCTCTCTGGCAGTCAAGTGGCTTCTGGACTGAGTCTGAGAGGCTAAGTGCACTAGATGTTGGCAACGGGCCTGAGGTAGATAGGCCCTTGCAGTGGTGGTATCTAACCAGGCCCCTATGAATTCTAGGGATTGAGTAGGGGTGAGTTGGGACTTTGGCAGATTGATCACAAGTCCCAGATACTGTAGAATTCGCCTGGTGCGATCCAGGGAAGTCTGAGCCTCGGACTGAGACGGAGCTCGGATGAGCCAGTCGTCCAGGTATGGGAAGACAAAAATTCCCAGGGTGCGTAGGAATGCAGCTACTATTGCCATGCATTTGGTAAATACCCTTGGAGCAGAGGCTAGACTGAAGGGAAGTACTCTGTATTGGAAGTGTTTTCCCTGGAACAGAAACCGTAGGAATTTTCTGTGGGATGGATGGATGAGTATATGTGTGTACGCATCCTTGAGATCTAGAGAACAAAGCCAGTCCTGACTCTGTAGGTATGGAAGGAGAGTGCCTAGAGAAAGCATCTTGAATTTCTCCCTGTATAGAAATTTGTTCAATTTTCTGAGATCCAAAATGGGTCTGTACCCCCCTGTTTTCTTGGGAATGAGAAAATAAGGGGAGTAAAAACCTGACCCTTGTTGAGGAAGAGAAACCTCTTCTATTGCCTTTTGGGCGAGAAGAGTGGTCACCTCCTGACCCAACAGGTCTAGGAGAGATGGGGGAGAATTGAAACTTCTCACCATGGTATGGGGAGGAAGGTTGGAGAAATGTAGTTTGTAGCCCTCTCTGATGATAGAGAGGGTCCATTGCTCTGATGTGATTTGCTCCCATCTGGGAGCAAAATGAGTTAACCTTCCTGGAATGGTGAGAGGTTCTGGATGTTTTAGAGCCAGAAAGGTTAAGTTCTCTAGTTTTAAGTCAAAACCCTGAGGGGGTTGGGACTGTTGGGCTGTAGCAGCCCCTGCAGGTTTTGCCCTGGCCTGTTTAGGCTGCTGACGATTAGGAGCAAAGCGAGCTGCAGAAGATTGTTGGCCAGTATTTGTGGCAATACCTGAGGCTCTGCTAGCACCTTCAAAGGAGTCAAAGGCTGCTCTGTTGGAGAACTTTGAAATATCTTGGGTATGCTTCAGCAGAAGAAGGAACTCCTCCTTTCTATCCTCTGGGATAAAGGGGAGAAATGGCGTATTTTTAATGCAATTTCCTTCAGAAACATGCCCATATAGAGGCTGTATGAGTTGATTCTGGCAATAAGCATACTTGCTTGGAAGTTTTTCTTCCAAAAGCATCCAGAGTCCTACATTCTCTTCCTGGGGGAGTAGAAGAGTGTCTTTTAGTACTCTTGATCCTTTTCATAGCTGACTGCACCACAATGGAGTGGTGCGGGAGCTGAGTTTTTTGAAACCCAGGAGAAGGGGGGACACGATACATGGTGTCCAGATGACGAGAATGTGGAGATAGGGTGAGAGGAGTCTCCATAAGTCCATCATGTGATCTTGAAGAATTTCATGGATGGGCAGGGTGACTGCCTCTTTGGGAACCTTAGAGTATCCTAAAATGTCTAACTTTTTGCTCTAGGTTCTTTTTCAGAGGATACAGAAATAGAAAGACCTTTAGCTACTTCAATGATGAAGTCTTGAAAGGATAAATCCTCTGGAGGAGACATTCTCCTCTTTGGAGAAGAGGGCTCCTCAGGTAGAGTAAGGGATACTTCAGCAGAGTCATCTGATGAATCAGGATCATCAGAAGACTCAAAGTATCGTCTGTTTGCTTCCAGGGATCGATAAGCGTATCGACCGGTATCGACATCGGGGGTACCCGGAACCGGATCGGTATCGGGAAAAACCCCGGAACCGGGAACCGGAATCGGTATCCTGGTCGATGTGGAAGGCATGGGTACCGGTATCGGTTGTGGTACCGGAACCGGAGTCGGTACCGCAGGGTGCGGTACCGAGGGCGTCGCAGCCTTAATAAAAGCCAAAATGGCCTGCTGCATGGATTGAACTGTATGATCCATGGACGCCACGACTGTCTGGATGTCGGTACCGGATGATTGAGCCGGTACCCCAGAACAGTCTAACAGGTGATCGGTCGAGGCCGTGCCATCGATGTCAACCTGCAACCCCATAGGAGGAGCTTTGGAAGCCGGAGCTTCCCGCCGGGGTTGTTTGGCTGGGGCAGGGTCCTCAGGGTCAAGCCCAGGGGTATCTCGATACTTAGAGGGAGATTTGCCCTTTGAGGACCTGCAAGAGGAATGTTTGGTTACCTGAGATCCATCAGGAGAGGAAGACCTGGAAGATGTCGATGCAGGAGTATCTGTAGAAAACAGCATGTGAAACTTGGCTGCCCGGTTCTGTAAGCCCCGTTTAGACATCAAAGAACAGGATGGGCAATCCGGAATGGAATGGTCAGGCCCCAAACATTAAAGACACCATTCATGGGTGTCTGTGACTGAAATAGTACCGCTGCACTTGGTGCATTTTTTAAACCCAGAGGCTTGTTTCTCCATGAGGGAGAATTAGTGAAGGCCTAAAGGCCTCACAGAACTAACACACCAAGTGAGGAAAAAAAAAAGATTTTTTTTTTTTTTTAAATAAAGGAAAAAAGACCAGCGGTACCGGTCTGGAATCGGGGAAGGCAGACACGCGGCCAAAGAAATAAATTAAAATAACAACTTCTTCAGCGGTGACAGGAACACGACCTGCTGGCTCCGCGGAAAAAGAAGAACTGAGGAGAGTTGGTCAGGAAGGCGGGAAGGCAGCGCGCATGCGCAGTGGGAGGCCCCAAAAGCTTTCCTTCTGGGAAGCTGGGGAGCTTTCCCGCTCAGGCTCCGTCGGTACCGATGTACCCATATGTGAGGACTTATTCCTGCTTGTTCCTGGAGATTGCCCCAACGCTGGCCGGCTAGCAAAGGATTAGTGCGACTGAATCTACTGCTGACTGCGGTTTAGTTGGGTAGCAGGTCTGCTAAGCAGTGAAATGGCTTTGACTAGGCCTCCCCAGTGTCTTAAAGAAGTGGCCCTAACGTGTGGAAAAAAAAGTGGTCCAAGGGCAATGTGGAGTCTCATTTGCATAAATATTTACCTAGCCATGGGACTTAGCATGCACCAAAGGCAGGAGGACAGACTCATACTGCGCTGGTTTTATGACCTAACTGCATGCTACAGACTTGCTTTTTAGTAAACATGCCTCTTAGTGTTTCTCATCTTCACATGAAACACTTATTTTACTTTCTTTGAGCTCAAATCAATATTAAGTATGTAGTCTTGGTGCATGTAAATTAAAATAGTGTGACTTACGTTATAAGAACATAAGATATACCATACTGGGTCAGACCAAGGTCCATCAAGCCCAGTATCCTGTTTCCAACAGTGGTCAATCTACGTCACAAGTGCCTAGCAGTTTCCCCAAAAGACACAGGTTCCACAATGCTTGTATTGGCGCAAGCAGTGGATATCCAGGGTCCTCTTTAATAATGGTTTATGGACCTTTCCTCCAGAAACTTTTCCAAATCTTTTTTAAACTCGGCTGCACTAACAGCTTTTACTACATCCTCCGGTAACGAATTCCAGAGTTTGATTACACGTTGCGTGAAAAAATATTTTCTGTTATTAGTCTTAAATAGGTTACCCTGTCGCTTTATTGCATATCCCCTAGTCTTTCTATATTTTGATGGCGTAAACAATTGATCTACGTTTTACCTGTTCCACTCCATTCATTAATTTATAGACCTCTATCATATCTCCCCTCAGCTGTCTCTTTTCCAGGTTGAAGAGCCCTAACCTTTTTAGCCTCTCTTCATAGGGGTATCCTTCCATCCCCTTGACCATTTTGGTGGCTCTTCTCTGTAGCTTTCCTAATAACGCTATATGCTTTTTAAGATACAGCACCCAGAATTGCACACGATATTCAAAATGTGGTCGCACCATGGAACGATACAAAGGCATTATAATATCCTTTGTTTTATTCTCCATTACTTTCCTTATGATACCTAGCATTCTATTTGCTTTCTTGGCTGCCACTGCACACTGGGCTGAGGGTTTCAACATGTTATCCATAATGACGCCTAAATCTTTTTCTTGGGTGGTGGCTCCTAATGTGGAACCTTGCGTTGTGTAACCATAGTTTGGGTTGTTCTTTCCTAGGTGCATAACTTTACACTTGTCCACATTAAATTTCATCAGCCATTTGAACATCAAGTCTTCCAGTTTGTCAAGGTCCTCTTGCAATTTTTCACAATCCTCTTGTGTTTTAACAACTTTGAATAATTTTGTGTCCTCTGCAAATTTGATTACCTCACTTGTTATTCCCATTTCCAGGTCATTTACAAATATGTTAAAAAGCAGCAGACCCAGCATAGATCCCTGGGGTACTCCACTATTCACCTTTCTCCATTGGGAAACTTGGCCATTTAGCCCTACCTGCTGTTTTCTATCTTTTAACCAGTTCCTGATCTACAATAGTACACTGCCTCCTTTCACATGACTTTTTAATTTCGCCAAGAGTCTCTCATGAGGAACCATGTCAAAGGCTTTCTAAAATCCAGATACACTATATCAACCGACTCATCTTTTTCTACCTGTTTATTCACACCTTCAGAAAAACATAACAGATTTTATTTATTTAACATTTCTTATATACCACCTTTCATGATATCAAGGTGGTTTACATTGAACAAACTGAAATTACATTAAACAAGGTATTATAACTTGGAGATAACTATTTTACAGGGAACATGGGCAATGGAGGGTTAAGTGGCTTGCCCATAGCCACAAGGAGCACCCCAGTTCTTCCAGTCCAAGGTTGCTGTCCTCTAGTGGGATTTGAACCCCCAACCCTCCAGACTGAGGTAACTTGCCCCAACCACTAGGCCACTTCTAGTGGTTGGGGCAAGTAACAAATTTGTAAGATGAGACTTTTTGGCTAAAGACATGTTGACTGTCTCCTATTAAGCCATGACTATCTACATGTTCAATAATTTTGTTCTTTATAATGGTTCCTATCATTTTTCCCTGGTACTGATGTCAGTCTCATCCCTGGACCCTTTTTAAAAATTGGTGTTACATTGGCCATCCTCCAATCTTCATGTACTACAGATGATTTTAATGATTGTTCATAGATTACTAATAGTAGATCTGCAATCTCATATTTAAGTTCTTTCAACACCCTTGGATGTATACCATCCAGTCCAGGTGATTTGCTACTCTTCAGTTTATCAAATAGTTGTAATACATCTTCCCGGTGTATCAATATTTCTTTCAATTCTTTCGCAGTATCACCTTTAAATGCCACTTCAGTCATGGGTAACATTCCTACATCTTCCTCAGTAAAGACCGAAGCAAAGAATTCATTCAGTCTCTCCGCTATAGCCTTGTCCCCTCTTACTGCCCCTTTTACCCTTCTATCATCTAATGGTCCAACTGACTCTCTCACAGATTTTTTGCTACAAATGTACTTGAAAAAATATTTCGCATTTTTGCTTCCACCGCAAGCTTCTTCTCAAAGTCTCTCTTTGCCTGCCTTATCAATGCCTTGCATTTAACTTGCCAGTGCTTGTGCTGTTTCCAGTTTTCATCATTTGGCTCTTTTTTCCATTTCCTGAAAGATGCTTTTTTGGCAGAAACAGCCTCTCTGACCTCCCCTTTAAACCATGCTGGCAGTTTTTTGGACTTCCTTCCACTTTTCTTAAAGCGTGCAATACAGCTGGTCTGGGCTTCCAAAATAGAACATCCATGCTTGATGTAAATCTTTAACCTTTGCAACTGCTCCTTTTAATCTTTGCAACTGCTCTTTCAGGGTTTTTTGCTTAGGAGCGCACGTGGACAGAAGTACTAGTCCTTCCCCTCCAGTCTGGGTTCTTAACAAGCCCTCTCCCGCCCAGTGGAACAATGTCTGGACTTCCCACAGTTTTCCCTGCCACTTCCAGGCTTACCGTGTGTCTGATTTTCTTACTCCGAGGATGCGAGTCCCCTCCTCTTCCTGAGGATATTCCCCTGGCATGTGTCTTAGGGGCTTTCTGCTGCCTCAGCAGCTAGCAGGGATCTGGTGGTCTCCACTGGTGCTTCCTGGGACCTCCCTGAGCTTGTGCCCCCAAGCTGTCTTTATCCTTAAGGACAGGGCTACCCTCTGCTGGCTGGGTTGTCCCAATCTTCTGCTCTAAGGTAGCTCTTAGTATAATAGTCTTAATGGCAACTTGGCAACCCTTAGCCACTCCCTTATAAGAACCTGCTGTGAAGGGTCTCAGCTGCTTGCTGGAGTTCCCCCTAGATATGAATGGTCCCATTGCCCTGGTGTGCATCTTTTGCATAGCACAAAAAGCTCTGTATAGAGACTCATGAAATTCTCTACTCAAGGGGACTTACAGTCTAGTCTCAGGTCCTGATATCTTCTCTCTCCCTCTGCACGGATTTCCTGTTACCATGAATTACCTGCAAGGGCAGGGCTTCTTAAGAGCCCGAGACTACGCACGTATACCAAGGCCCCATGTTGAGCTTGTTCCTGCTCCTTCAGTTGGTGGCAGTAGCATGATCATCAGGCCAAGAGATGAGGGAGTAGTGGAGGGTTAGGGGCTGCCCCCATACTGTCCTTCCTGCTACCCACCCATCAATGATTTCTGGAGGAACCACATGCACCACCATTTGATAGCTATTTTTTGGAGGGGGGCCTCCCCCTTCCTGGTGCCTATGGGTGCCCATATTTTGAATACTGCTCTGTGTGTGGGGAAGAAAAGGTAGGACATGCTCAAGTGAAAATTAACATTTCCAAGCTTTTCACTGCATCATTGGACTTCTCTTCTTCCATCTTTCTCATGTTTTCATGCATCTAACACCCCCATCCTTTCATCCCCTTACTAAATTCTTTCATAATCGCATGCCCATTTCCCCTCCCCCCTCTTTTCTTTAGCTCTTCATTCCTTCTATCCCATACATCACTTTGGAACACTTTGGCAACGGACATCTACCAGTTACAGTTCAGAACAACCACATGCAAAGAAACACATCAATCCCTACTCCCCACTGCACATAGTTTTACATTGCTTCTGCACGAATGTTTTGAGCTTTAAATATGTTCTTTGTTCTCTATTTACACTTGAAATGTTTACATTTGAAATGTTCTCAATGTTTATTATAAAATGTTCTTAATGTTTTTTCAACCTGTTCATTGTATCAAACCAGTTCCATGTAAACCATTTTGATTTGTAGAAAAATGGTATATTAAAATTTGTTAAATAAATAAGTCAGTTATATCCAGTACCTGCTTGTAGCGTTTGTAAACTACTCTAATGCCTTTCAGCCTGGACAGTATATCAAGAAATTAAATAAAGATAAAGATATTGTTCTATGCAGTGCCGTTTGATGCTTAGATTTTGTTTTAGTATGTTTTCATGATTTGTTATATATTCAATACTTATTTCAGTTTGTTAATTTCATGTTTTATTGTTCACCGCTTGGGATTTGATAGGTGGTTTATAACTAACTAACTGAACAACTAAATCCATTCAGGGTTGGCCCGGCCATGCTGCCGCTTGGCAGCAGTTTAAAAGCAGCAGCTTTCTGCCGCTGTTTTGGTGCCTGCAGCAGGACATGTGCTTCGGCACACATAGCCCGCCGCTTTTGATAAAGTGACCAACCATCCTGTATTATAGTCCATATTTTAAGGATTTGTCCCTGGACTCATATGGGATGCCTAAATATCCCCTATTTTAAAACACTTGCCCCACTCCTACGCTCCTCCATGTCTTTATCAGCGGACTTTTCCACTCCAGCTGAAATTTTCAAAGGGAAACTATTTATATGAGACTATTTCCATCAGAGACACAGAAACATGTACACATACATGCACTCTGTTGTACTTCAGTCACACACACATGCATTCATCCACCCCCCCCCCCCCACTGCCCAAATCAGGTACACACATGCACACTAGCACTTTTCAGATAGACAAATTCTGTCTCTGTCTGTCTACCAGTGCTGTGCTGCTTCTGTACTTCTCTACTTCAATGCCCCCAGTTCTTGCTTTTACTACCAGTTCTTTTTCTCAGCCTGCAATAGCCTCCTCACACTTTACTCCATTCCTCTTACATTTCTACCTGTAGCAGCAAAGCGCAGACAAACCAATGATACCAGGAGTCTGTTCAAAAGGTCCAAATCATTTATTTGTGCACAAGTCTCGAACCAATCAATTTCAAAATGGCTGAGCAAAGTTTTCAAGCATTACAACAACTTTTATAGACTTCTGTTCCATTCTAGGTATAGAAAAACATTTCATTGGTCCCGGTAACCTCCCGTACCTCCCGTACCTCTTCTATTGGTCCCGGTACTGATAAGTTTATCCAGTTATGTCCCTCCAGTGGGCATGACACCTGCATACCCCCCTTCTAGTCCCAATTACAATGGTCAGTTCATCAACTTGTTACTTTCACACTCTCAAGGTTATAGAACCAATTTGTACGTGCAGAGGAGCTGGGCTCTGCAACTCATCTGTCAGCACTCCTAATTATTTCTTTGCAGATGTACTCTTTCTTATCAGTAACTTTTAAACATGTCTTTTCTGTATTTTTCCATCTTTCAATACTGCAGTTCTGCTTACCTAAGCTAATTCAATACTTCTACTGAGTTCTATCTTACAATAGCAGCATATTGGGGGATGTGCAATCCTATATGCCTCTCCACAGGCCTCATTTACAGGTCAAGCTAGCCATGCTGGCCTGCTTATGTTCAGACACTGTGGGTCACAGGCCTGCACCTGCCACATTCCCCCCTTTGATTAATCTCACCCTATTACTTAATAAGGTGTGAGAATTAAATCACTTTCTGAAGAATCACATCCTGGCTAAAGGATTTCTACCAGGACTGGCTGTATATAAAGCCATGATTTTTGTTGCGGTCTTCCGCTCTACTGTACTATCAATAGTGTTATGAATGGAACGCATACAACATGGGATTAAACATGGTAATAAGAAGATAACAGCAACAAGGATTAGTACCAATACGATGAAAGTCTTAAATCCTCCCACCCATGAAAAGAGGTTAGCAAACCAATTAGGAAATTTCAATGAGTGCCACGTCTGTACTGGCACATAAGCATGTCTTTGCATATCTTTAGCAATTTCTTCAACTACTTGACCTTTATCATCTATTTTCAAACAGCAATTGGTTAAGTTCAGTTTACCACATACTCCTCCTTCAGCTGCTAACAATAATCAAGTGCTAAGCGGTTCTGATATATCGCAGTGCGCATCTGTGTACTTTGTCTAGCTAAAAGCGTAAGAGCATGACTAGTTTCGTTAGTTATTATTTCAACTACTGCTTGTAAGCGAATAATACGATTAATCATATAAATTGGGGTACGATAACCATACATACCATCATCATTCCAAGTGGCGGGTCCATAATATTCAATGATTCTTTCTGGTGGCCAATCATCACCTTGCCATTTCTCCCACTTGCCTATCTGTAAGGCCTCTCTCTTCTGTCTTAGTGCTCTTTTGTGTCGGTGGGTAGTGTATACTGGGTATCCTAATTGTTCTCCATGTTCAGTGTTTAAAAGAAAGAAAGAAGGTCTGATGGTTCCTAAGACACATGCTCCTCCCCAGTGTGGTGGGAGTTGTGCATATGCTCGGTTTCCACAGATCCAATATAGGCCAGGTGGGGCTTGCCAGGCTTGGACTTTGGCAAGGTTAGTCCATAAACCTGCAAGTTCAGGAAATCTGGCTAATGGGTTAGGAGGTTCAGGATGTCCAATTCCTGACCACCATGCTATCTTCTTGGTCGTGGCATTATAGTACTTCTGGCTAAGACAGACCAGCTGTCCTACCTTTTGGGTGAACTGGGGTCCAGTTCTGGCATAGCAAAGACGTCCAACGATTGAGTGCGCTAACACCCATTCACTGGTAGTCTTGTGTAATTCAGTCTGATTGTAAATCATGGAATAATTCAATTCTTGGGCTTCCCATGGCCACTGATCTCCCATTTGGGTTCCGCCACAGAAATAACAATCTGTGATCTTAAGACTAGATACTACTGCTCCGGCTAATTCTAGAAATAAATTCTGTGAGGGGTGAGGGATCTCAAACTTATTTACATGCATGGCTTCATAAAAAGTATTATGAATATGATATTTAGATGACTTGTGGGCTTGGGTATTCAATCTGATATACACAATGGTCCCTGGATCTATTGCTCCTCCAGCAATACGTAAACCAAACTTATATCCTTGTTTCCATGCATGGGGATTGTGTATACGTAAGTGTAAGGGGTTACAAGCATCTTTCTGACATTTATCATTTGTGGTTGGCTTGGTTAAAGTAGCCATTCGTTTATCTATTTTCTCATCAGTTATACCAGTGTTCCAGGTAGCATAAAAAACACATCCCCAATACGGGCAATAGTAGTCTACTGCTGGGGCAGTACTATAGCCTGGTTCCTTTTTACCTGTACACTTTCTCCATCCCGTGGCACCTTCTGGACACATATACTTATGGTCATTTCGATACGCTTTCTCCCATGTACCACAGGTGGAATAACTATCTCTATTAATAACATTGCATGCATCAAAATTCAAAACAGCAGGTTTAGTAATGTCCTTAAGTGGTGGCGTTGCAGCTAATATAGGTCCATCTGCATCCTTCCATCTTATTTCCATCGTGTAATAGGATGGATTCTGATGTGGATTATAGCATGTTTTAATCTTTCCATGAGTGCAAACATTTAGTTCAGTGGTGTTATAGATACACCGAGTTACTGTCCCCTTGCAGGTATAGTAAGAATGATAAAGCAAAGTCTGAGTTACTTTCAGTCCAATTCTAGTAGAAGTAATGCAGGCAGTGCATGGAGGTAAAGCATGAGTCTGTTCAAAACCTCCAAAGAAGGCAACCAAAGCAAAGCAAAAGTAAAGATACATGTCGATGTTGATTGGAGTTCTTCTGAATCCTCAGCTTGCTGATCTTGATCACGACGGTCTTTTATTCTTCGTCCCGTTTGCTAATGAAGCAATTTAACGGTTGCTGAGTGTTGATTGAAGATCCTCAGGTTGTCCAGTACACATTGACCAACTTTTTAGCAATTTCAGTTGGCCTGTGAAGTCTGGCTTAGTCAATGTAGTCTCAAAGTAGTGTGTCAAATCACACACAAATCAAATTGAGTTCGTTGAAACAAAACTGTTGCTGCATGGAAAACAGCAATCCTCTTCGAAAGACTTGGCTGCTGCAAAGCACTTGTGATGAAGTGTCTAAGCTGCTGGTTGCCGTCTCAAAGTAACTCGCAAGGGTGCATCAAGATGCTGTTCTGCTGTCCACTGCTCAGGTTCAGGATCAGCGGCGGGCTTGACTCTGCTGTGGTGGATCCAGGCGTCAATCTCGGCTACCTTTACTGCAGTTGGGGTAGACAGGATGACGGTGTACGGTCCCTTCCAATGGGGTTCCAACGGTGTCTTCTTCCAATCTTTGATCCACACCGAAGTACCAGGCTGGTAGGGATGCAAGGGTTCCGTCAAGTTGATAGGCAACTGGTCTTGGATCCACGTATGGAGAGTCTGCAGAACAAAACTAAGAGCTAGAAGTTCTTGTCTGGTTATTTCTGAACCAATTTGGGCTAGACTTCCTTTGATTCCCTGCACTATTGGTGGGGGTTTACCATACAAAACTTCAAAAGGGGAAAATCCTGTTGACTTTACAGGAGCTGAGCGTATTCTGAATAAAGCTATGGGGAGCACTTGGGGCCACTTCAATTGTGTCTCCTGACAAAGCTTAGACATTTGGGCTTTCAAGGTACGATTCATTCGCTCAACTTTCCCTGAACTCTGGGGTCTGTATGCAGTGTGGAGTTTCCATTGTATCTGCAAAGCTTTTGCTAACTGCTGAGTAACTTGGGAGACAAATGAGGGTCCATTGTCTGACCCTATTACTGCTGGAATTCCGAATCTGGGGACAATCTCTCTCATTAAGACTTTGGTAACTTCTCGGGCTTTCTCAGTTCTGGTTGGGAATGCTTCTACCCACCCAGAGAAAGTACAAACTAATACTAATAGGTAATGGTACCCATTGGCTTTTGGCATTTCGGTGAAATCAACTTGGAGGTTGTGCATGGGGGTCACACCTCTTGACTGAACTCGGGGTGCTGTAATAAGGCCTTGCTTGGCATTATTCTTGGCACAAGTTTGACATTGTCGTGCTACTGAAGCTGATATGGTTGTCATCAGAGGGATGTAGAAATGTGGTCTGAGTGCTTTTTCCATAGCACTCTTCCCATAGTGGGTGGCTTCGTGGAAAGCTTTGACAAAGGCTGGTCCTAATAGTTCAGGAATTACTATTCGTCCTGGAGGTTGACTGCCCTCTTCTGGTGGCAGCTCAATCCATCCATCTTTCAGTACTCCATTTTCTCTGTCACAATAGTAATCCAATTCTTTGGTGGTATATCGTGGGGTCCATAGATTCAAAGGTACTGGAAACAATGCTGCTTGCATTGGCATAGCTTGTGGGGCAATTTGTCCTGTCATAGCTGCTTGTCGTGCTGAGGCATCTGCAAATCTATTCCCTCGGGCAACTTCTCCTTTTCCTGCTTGATGTCCTCTGCAATGCATGACAGCTACACGTGTTGGGGCCCATACTGCATCAAGTAACATCAATATTTCGGGACCATATTTGACTGATTTTCCTCCGGATGTGATGAGTCCTCTTTCTTTATAGAGAGCTCCATGGGCATGCAGGGTAGTGAAGGCATATTTGGAATCTGTATATACATTTAGCACAAGTTTTTCTCCTAACAACAATGCTCTGGTGAGTGCTATCAATTCGGCTTTCTGGGCTGATGTGCCTGAGGCTAGGGCTGATGATTCAACTACTTCATGTTGAGTGACGACTGCATATCCGGCACAGCGTCGTCCATCAAGGATGAGACTGCTCCCATCAACATAATAGGTTTGGTCAGGATTGTCTATGGGCACATCTGTCAAGTCGGGTCGACTGGAGAACACAGTCTCCATGACTTCGATACAGTCATGTTCTGGGAGTTCTTCACTGATGGGTATCAAGGTGGCTGGATTCAGGGCATGGCTCACTTCAAGTTGTATCTGTGGGTTTTCACATAACATGCTCTGGTACTTCAACATTCGGGAATTGGTGAGCCAATAATTTGCTTTCTGTTCCATAAGGGCAAGGACTGCATGTGGCACAGTGACTCGTATGTTCTGTCCTAGTGTGAGTTTGTCTGCTTCACTCACTAGTAGCGCTGTAGCTGCAACTGCTCTCAAGCAAGGTGGCCATCCTTTGGCCACAGGGTCCAATTGTATCGATAGGTAGGCTACAGGTCGCTCCCAATTTCCCAATTTCTGAGTCAACATGCCCAAGGCATTTCCCTGTGCTTCATGTACAAACAAGTGGAAAGGTTTGTGGACATCTGGTAGTCCAAGTGCTGGTGATGACATCAATTCTTCTTTTAACTTTTGGAAGGCTGTATCCTGCTCAAGTCCCCACTCCAGTGGCGACTTTTCTTCTCCTTTTGTGACTTCATACAGTGGTTTGGCAATTTGGGCAAAGTTGGGTATCCAAATTCGGCAATATCCTGCCGCTCCCAGAAAGGCTCTGACTTGCTTTCTGGTTGTTGGAGTTGGAATTCTGCATACTGCTTCTTTTCTTTCTCTGCCTAATCTTCTGCTTCCTTGGGTGATATGAAAACCCAGGTATTTCACTTCTTTTTGGCATAGCTGTGCTTTGGCTCTGGAAACTTTGTATCCAGCTTCCTCTAGTAACTGCAAGAGATCTTTGGTGGCTAGTATACATTCACTTTCTGATACGGCAGCTATCAACAGATCATCCACGTATTGGAGAAGCACTCTCTTCCCCGGGGCTACTGGATAGCTTGAAAGGTCTTGATTCAGTGCGGCACTAAAGATGGTAGGCGAATTCTTGAATCCTTGGGGTAATCTTGTCCAGGTAAGTTGGCCCCCTCTTCCAGAGATGGGGTCCTGCCATTCGAATGCAAACAATATTTGGCTTACAGGGGCTAATCTTATGCAAAAGAATGCATCTTTCAAATCCAGTACAGTGAAATGGGTAGCTTCAGCAGGTATCAGTCCTAGGAGGGTGTAAGGATTGGGTACGACTGGATGTATGGTCTCAGCTGCATCATTTACTCTTCTCAAGTCTTGCACTGGGCGATAATCATCTGTCCCAGGCTTCTTCACTGGCAAAAGTGGAGTATTCCATGGGGATTGGCATACTTTTAGTAGGCCATACTCAAGCAATCTTTGTAGGTGGCGATGAATGCCTTCAATTGCGGCTCTTGGGAGAGGGTACTGTTTGACGTGCACTGGTGTAGCACTAGGCTTGAGGGTTACAATCACTGGAGCTATATGTTTGGCTAGGCCTGGGGGGCTGCCTTCTGCCCATACTCCAGGTGGTGCATCAATACTTTTCAAAGTTTGTTCAAAATAGGTATCTTGTATCGAATCATCAATGTAGTATCTCCATTCTTCTTCTCGGGAAACTGTCAGCAGCATCACTCCTGCTGGTTTGGTTTGGGGATTTACTGTCATTTGCATTTCTCCTTGCTCAGAGAAAGATATTTGTGCTTGAAGCTTGGCTAACATATCTCGTCCCAGTAGTGGTACTGGACATTCGGGCATGTAAAGGAATTGATGAGTTACTTGCTGTCCTCCCAGACTGCATATTCGGTTTTGAAGAAAAGACTTTGTGGCTTTGGCACCAGTTGCTCCTATGATGGTGACTGCTTTTGTAGTGAATGGGGCTATCTTTTTGTCTATTACTGAATGTTGTGCTCCAGTATCAACCATAAAGTCCATAATTTGGTCTCCTATTTGTATTCCGACCATAGGCTCCTGGAGACCTAAAGCAAACTTGGAGCCCGGTCTGTCCTAATCCACGTCATTCTCATCATGGGCTGGTGTGGCCAATGCTTGAATGGCTCCTCCTCTCTCTCGCTGGAATTGTTCTCGATTGGCTCCTCCTCCTCGGCTTCGGGGATAGCTTCGTCTTTCTTGGTTCACGCCTAGTCTCTGGGTCCGGCCTCCGCCTTGACCCCGCCCTCTTCCTCTGCTCCTTCGACTAGGGACACCTCCCCTTTTCTGTTCCACTATGGCCGCAGCCAAAAAATCAGCTTTCTTCTTCATCTTTCTATCACATTCTCTCTGTCTTTCAGTATCACGATTCACATACACTTTATGAGCGACTTCCAATAACTGTGTTGCATTCATGCCCGCAAACCCTTCTAACTTCTGTAATTTGCGTCTAATGTCTGGTTGAGACTGGTTTACAAAAGCAAAATTCACCATACATAAACTTCCTGGTGCCTCGGGATCATAGGGAGTATACATTCTGTAAGCTTCAGTTAATCTCTCATAAAAATCTGCTGGGCTCTCATCTATCCCTTGGATAACTCCTGCAACTTTGGAAAGGTTCATAGCTTTCTGGCCCCCCCTTTTCAGGCCTTGTAAAAAGCCTTGGCGAAAACGGGCTAGGGCTGTGGATCCTTCATCTGTATTTGGATCCCATTGGGGGTCTTCATTCGGGAATTCTCTCTGAGCTGCTTCCCGACGGTCTATTATATTCTGCCCCTGTGCCGGAGCTACAGGGTTCTCTGCCATCCATTCAATAGCTGCTTTTCTAATTCTTGCTCGCTCTTCTGTCGTGAATAGGGTGGTCAGGAGCTGACGGCAATCTGGCCAAGTGGGTTGGTGAGTTTCCATAATACTAGTTACTAATTCTGTCAGCTCCTGGGGCTTACTAGTATAGGAGGCGTAATGCGACCTCCAATTTAATAAATCAGTTGTAGAGAAAGGGATATACACATAAGTTAGGGGTCCCGCTACCACTTCATCATTATCATTCTTTACGGGCACTCCCGGTACTTGCCGTAAGGGAAACAGTTTGGCTGCCATGGGTGTCTTTTGGGATCTAAGGGTTATTGTTGTTGCCTTAGCAGGAGTCACTTTCTTTTTCTCAACAGGTTTTGCTTTGGGTTTCTCTCTCTCTGGCGTGCTAGTGCTAACGCTGGCTTTCTCAAGTATTTGTACACTTTCCTCCTCATCTGGGGGATTCTCTCTTTCTCCTTCTTCGGTCTCCACTTCTGACTCGCTTTTTAGGTCCTCCTCTTCTTTTCCCGCTAATTCTTCCTCTTTCTCTCCTCCGGGAGGGGGATCAGGGGTTGGGTCCCGCCTCAGCTCTGGCCGTCTCTGGGGTTCTGGGGCAGGACGCCGGGTTACTCTTACTGGACCTGGGGTTCGGGGCTGCCTGAGAATTATTTCTGGGGAATCAGGATCTGCCAGGATGGGCTTCTTTCTGGCTTTCTTATCCTGCTCTTTCATTCTAGGCTGTTCCGTTTTCTGTCTAGAATCTGTTTTAGCTAACATTATTCTGCACTGTTCCTCATAACAGCGCTGCGCCCAGGGGGGGCGGATCTTCACAAATACTTAACCAGGAATCTATATAGGGGTACTGGTCGGGGTGCGCTATCCGCACTCTACGGTGTATTGACTGAATAATCTCTACTTTGAACGTTCCCTCTCGGGGCCAGATGGGGTCTAGATCGGGCCACTCCCTAGTACACAAAATCTGCAAACGGGCTGCTGTCATTTTAATACCATAATCTCCTGAATATCCCTCTTTAAAATGTGCGATCATACATTCTAGTGGAGTGTTTCTAGTAGACCCCGCCCCTCCCATTTCGATGTGTGCGCGCAACAACAGACAGAAGGGAAAAGGAGGGCGGACCGTGGGTAAGGGGTCCTCACGGCCCTGGAAACGTATAAGGAGTACAAATAACAAGACAAGACGACAATCGCTTCCCCCTTTTCGCGACCTGTCAGGAAATGCGCCCGGTCAGGAAATGCGCTACTCAGGGGTCCGCCTTCACTTGGTCCGTGCTGCCAGACCTCTCATTCACACTTCGTTCACACAATCATGCTAGCAACGTATCCCAGAATGCATTCGTTTCTATCTGTTCTGACTAGTCTTTTCCAATTTCCCAATTACAAAAAGGATGGGGGTTTCACCCGGCGAATTCCCATGCGGGGTTACTCGGCCCTTCCTTGAGAGGTGATCATGCTCTCTTACCAATTCCCAATATCTCGAGATTACAAATTCCAAAGTTCCAAGTTCCAATGGCAGTACTGCGCTTTCTATTTCTGTCTAGACCCAAAATCAAAACTATACTCACCGGATCCGGTCCTCAAACTTCCCAAGCAGGCGCATGAGTTGGACCTCGGACTCCCCTCACTCGGGTTCGAGGCGTTGACTCCAGCCGGGCTCGTTACCCGCCGAGGTCCGACCAGCTCCCTCCGATACAAGGGACCGGTGGCGCCAGGGAGCAGCCCTCGTCGGAAGGGCGCGATCCCGGCAGGACCAAGCCTATAGAGGCGGAAAGTCGTGGTATATTGCCCTATATACACTTTGATTCCACAACTTCCCGGCCAACGCACCAAGGAATATGTAGCAGCAAAGCGCAGACAAACCAATGATACCAGGAGTCTGTTCAAAAGGTCCAAATCATTTATTTGTGCACAAGTCTCGAACCAATCAATTTCAAAATGGCTGAGCAAAGTTTTCAAGCATTACAACAACTTTTATAGACTTCTGTTCCATTCTAGGTATAGAAAAACATTTCATTGGTCCCGGTAACCTCCCGTACCTCCCGTACCTCTTCTATTGGTCCCGGTACTGATAAGTTTATCCAGTTATGTCCCTCCAGTGGGCATGACACCTGCATACCCCCCTTCTAGTCCCAATTACAATGGTCAGTTCATCAACTTGTTACTTTCACACTCTCAAGGTTATAGAACCAATTTGTACGTGCAGAGGAGCTGGGCTCTGCAACTCATCTGTCAGCAGTCCTAATTATTTCTTAGCAGATGTACTCTTTCTTATCAGTAACTTTTAAACATGTCTTTTCTGTATTTTTCCATCTTTCAATACTGCAGTTCTGCTTACCTAAGCTAATTCAATACTTCTACTGAGTTCTATCTTACAATAGCAGCATATTGGGGGATGTGCAATCCTATATGCCTCTCCACAGGCCTCATTTACAGGTCAAGCTAGCCATGCTGGCCTGCTTATGTTCAGACACTGTGGGTCACAGGCCTGCACCTGCCACATACCCTTTCTCAGCAACCCCACTCACTCCAAACAAGAAATCCACTTATTCCACTGACTTTCTCCCAGACTGTGCAGAAAATCAACCTACTCTTCCTGTGACAAGTGCAGCCTTTCCATTGGCTGGAACCTACCACTTACTCTGCACAGTGAGGGGGAGCCCTGGTGAGCTGTAGAGCTAAACTCTTTAAATTGTCTAGTTTTTTTTTTTTACATCATTCTAAGACAGCTACTTTGCAAAGTTGTAGAATCCTAAAATAATTTAGATGATTGGCAATCCTAAACTTCTGAGTCCTCAGCACTTCTAACAAATCTGGTTCTGCTTCCTCCCCAGGGCCCAGTCAGCCATCAGTCAGACAAAGCCAGCCAATAGGCTGCAGCAGACACTGCCAGCCAATAGGGAACAGGGGGAGGTGGGAGCAGTAGCTAGGATACAGAATTTTTTTAATGTTTGCCAGGTTCTTATGCTCCAACTGAAAGGTGCTTTTCAATCATGAACAAAGTTTGGTCTACAGAAAAAACCCATCTGCATATAGAGACTCTCAAATGTTTAATGACTGTAAAGTACAATTTTGAGTTGAGTTGCCCAGAATTTTTTAATTATCTTAGTGGAAATGTTGCTATTTTAAAGAAAATTTACTCTGTAGAGAAGTACAAGTAGACTGGATTGGCACATTTGTAAGTAAAGTTATAAACCTAGCCTACTGATTAAAATTTTGGGTTAAAATTAAAATTGTTATAAACACATTTTTTTATTTTTCTTAACTTGATTAAGTGTCCCGTATTTGAATTTAGAAAAGATGGTCAGGGTACTTCTGACCCTCCCCTCCTACGCAGCTTCCTGTTGGAGGGGGGTCAGAAATGGCAGGTCATATGTGCAGGCAAGTGCTGCTCACTGAGGTCTGCCAATTAGGCAGCTGCCTAGTGGATGGGCAGGCCCTGAATCCATTCCATCCCCTCCTCTCACTGATTCTGAAGTTGGATGGCTTGTTACAGATGTTGTTGTCTTGCTACAGAGCCTGTTATTTATTTATTTTTTTTAATACCGCTCTCTTTAGAATCAGTGCGGTTTACATGTATACTAACAGGTACTTTTTATTCCCTTGTCCCTGAAGGGCTCACAATCTAAGTGTACCTGAGGCAATGGAGGGTTAAGTGGCTTGTCCAAGGCCACAAGAAATGGCCGTGGGACTAGAGACCCCAGTCCCTCTGGCCTGAGGTTGCTTGTTCCCATGCAGGACTTGAACCTCCGGCCCGAGGTAACCTGTCCCAACCACTGAGCCACTCTGTTACCTCTAGCTCACCAGCTCACATCCAGCTCTGCTAGTTGGAACATATTTTCTTTATTATTTTAAAAACCGTAATTGAAATAAACATAAAATAAATATTTAATGGACTGAAGGCCTAGCATGAACAGATTATCATACATACAACTGATATTTAACATCGCTGTACATAACATCTTGTCAATGTCCTCATTTACTGTGTCTTTTCCAGACGTACCTAAATATCTAATTAGTAAAATATCCATTCTGAGGCTCAAAAACAGAACTGTATAAGGACACCCTTCCCTCCCACAACTTATAAAGGTGGCCTGTATCCATGCACATTGCGTTTCTGGTCTCCGCCCGGTTCCTTTCACTGTCCCTACCCCATCAGATTCCTACCAATCTGTGAAGGTAGTAAGCTGCACTATTCTTTACCACAGTGGTTTACATTTGATTTTGTGTGCTAACCTTACTCTTGGAGCAGTTAAGGGTTTCAGTGTGGAAAAATCCCCAGAAAAGCCATCGAGCTGAAGGGTAGTGCAGTCGGCATGCAAATCGCATGCAAACCTGCTGACTTGGGAATTGCTCTCAATGTAAAAATTCATGCTAAACTTTGATGCTCAGGGCTGAAATATCCTATGATGGACAAAAGGTTCATCGGAGGTGAAGTGTTGCACTTCACCTCAGAGGGCACATAGCCCAAGTGGGTATGGTAGCCACCCCACTCCTGAAACTATCTGGTCCAGGGCAGCTCTGGTCAGAGCACTCCAAACCTGGACACCTGGCTTTGAGAGGTTCTCAACCAAGAGCCTCCATGCTGCTGGATCCTTCTGGACCATCAGTACTTACCTGGTCAGGAAAAGTGGCCAATAGCGGCCTTCATGTCCTGCCATTATCTTGGAAAATAGATGCATGACCACTGCTAGGAGTCAGTCTGCCAAATAAGGCAGTGCTTCCCAATTATATTCTGTTTTTATAATCTACCCTTTCCAAATAATTCACAATATTCCATTTGCTTTTTTGACCATCACCACACACCAGGCTAAGGATCTGAATGCACTGTCCATAGTGCTTCCAAGATCCTGTTCCAGAGGGAAACGGAGAGGAGACTTGCTGCTGCCTCTTTCTTTAGCGCTCCTTTCTGCTGAGATTGAGTAATAGGCAGGGGATAGTTTCTTTTTGTGTGGCTAGGCATGTTGCTCATGGGCATATAAGATTCTTCTGTATGAAAAAGATGCATTTGCTTGATGATGATAAATAAAAAACCTGGAGGACACACTTGAAGGAGTCAAAAGGTGGACATGTCCTCTTAAGAGCACTGATGATAACCATAGCATTTACTACCTGAGCCACTGGGCTGGATTCCAAGAGTGCTCATTCAATGGCTAGAATAAGAACATAAATACAAAAAAAAGCGAGAGGCGTACGGAGGTCACAGGTGTCTTTATTAATTGATGCCCAACCCGTTTCGGCAAACGCCTTCCTCAGGGGGTATGCAACTTAAAAGATAAACAGATAATCAATAAATAATTAAACATAAAAATGATAACAATAAATAAAGAATAATAAGGTTGGATAAAGTATAAAGACAGAATGTAAAACAATAAAAACAGTGATCAGCTAATAAAATAAAGTAATATATCGTAAAAGTAATAATAATAATGTAGTACCAGCATGTATATAAACTAATTGAGAGGCAGGCACTGTGTTCAGATTAAGGGATAAGAAGTAACCCTCCTATTTTATAGAGTAAGAACTGATATGTTGTATACTAGCACTTAAACAAAATAAGATCCACATAGTGAAACAGAGGGACTGTGAGAGCAAAAAAACATTGAACGGAGCAGTGCAAAGGGGCGCTGTAAAAAACGCTGGGAAAACAGACAAACTAAGAGCAGACGTTTGCCAAAAAAAAAGGGGGGGGGGGAAGGCTTGTCTGACTACTACAGACTTTGCCAGCCCTTTCCTGACCTTAAGGATGTATTGCTTTTATACAGACTTGAGTCATTCATGAATTGTTTTCAGTAGTAGGACGTTTTATTGCTTATCATTATTTAATCATGTTCCCTTCAATGAACATCAGAGCAAGATGGCACATGCACAAAACCATATCCAATCATATGTGCGTGTGCCATCTTGCTCTGATGTTCATTGAAGGGAACATGATTAAATAATGATAAGCAATAAAACATCCTACTACTGAAAACAATTCATAAAATATATATATATTTTAAAAATAATATAGTGCTGCCCCTCCTCTCTAATATGGTAGTTATGGATTTTAGTCTCCATTAGTCATTAGCTGAGAGATAACTGCAAGATTATGTTGAATAAGCTTTTAGTTTTAATAGCTCCCTTTAGATGTTGCTGCCAGTTCATTATGTAGTAATGAATTCATGAGAATAATGTTTTTACCTTTTCATTGCTTTTAGCATACAGAGTTACAATTGCACATTAGCATGCTTGCACAAGATTTTTACAGAGTGCAAATATGAGTATCTCTATAGAATAAGAAAGTATTGCATTCACACTATCTCATTTGGATTCTCTTCCTCCCCTCTGTCTCTCTCATATTTACACTACTATTGTTCTCTGAGCTACCCTCTGCCCTGCGTTTTATTTATTTGTTTTGTTTTATATTATTAGGTCTCATTGACAGATAGCTTTTATTGTGTGTTGTTATTGTTTCTTATTGTTCTTAATTTTTTAAAGAACATTATTTGGGTGTTGTTATGCATTACGTTTTATTGCTTTTATCATTATTATTATTATTATTACTTTTACGATATATTGCAACTTTATTTTATTAGTCGATCACTGGTTTTATATGTTTTACATTCTGTCTTTATACTTTATCCAACCTTATTATTGTTTATTTATTATTACCATGTTTATGTTTAATTATTTATTTATTATCTGTTTATATTTTAAGTTGCATACCCCCTGAGGAAGGCATTTGCCGAAACGCTTTGGGGATCAATTAATAAAGACACCTGTGACCTCTGCACGCCTCTCGCTTATTTTTGTGGTTGGTTCTCCCCTCTGCGAGAGCCTAGGCTCTATTTTTGTGTTTCCTGGAATAAGAACATATAAATACCATGATTCTTTGGCGTAGAAGTTCAAAACCAAGGATTGGTCAAAAAATCTCCTTCTGGAACTGGGTAAATTGGTAGCTCTGTGTGATCCATTGCATAGAATGAGAACTACAACTCTAGACATGCAATGGGGCAATATCAAGAATAGCACAGCCTGATGACTCTTGTGACCTCAAGTTATGTGGTAGGATTACCAGTTAGCTCCAATGAGAGTGCAACCAGGACTGGCTCAGCTTGCCTCTTATGACCTGGAGCCATATGGTAGCCCTATTTACTACTACTACTACTGAACATTTGTATAGCGCTAAAGATGTACGCAGCGCTGCACAGACACATCTAAAAGACAGCCCCTGTTCATCAGAGCTTACAAACTAGTCAAGATAGCCACAGTCCAGTAATCTAGTCAAGACTGTCACCTTGTGCCTACATCAGCTCTGCAGCAGCAAAGGTTGTTTGCCAAGAAGAGTTTGCATCTGACTGTTGCACTCTTACTAAAGATTCCTTCAGGAGGTGGATGGAGGTATAATTCCTATGATTAGCTCAGAACGAGATAAATTGAATGTGTTGTGTGTAAGTACTGCTTCCTTCAATACAAAGTTTAAAAGTTTCCTTTTTCAATTATTATTTTTTACTAAGCTGTTGCCTCCATCGTCCAATTAACATTGCATGTTTAGTTCAGTAAGCAGAGCAGGGTGAGAGGCTGCAGCCAACTGTGCCAGGGAGCAGAGAACAGACAAACGGGCAATTGCTGAAATAAGCTGATTAATCAGAGGTAGCAGATGGTGACTAATGTTTTCTTCTATGTGTTCGTGCTTCAAAACCTCTGGAGGCATCTTGGTAAGTGCTGTAGGTAATGGCATCACTCAGTTTGAAGTATCTCTTTACCTTTAAAAACTGGGGGCAGTGCAGCCTTTTGGTGGAGGTTTGAAAGAAAAGGAACAATTCTTTTGTACGAATTGGTTTTAGTTGAAAACCAGCCCATAGGTAGAGGTTTCTCTTCCATTTCCATCCATCAACTCTTGGTTTCTGATTTTAGATCACAGATATAATGACAGTAGCAATCACAGCATATTTACAGGTCAGTGACTATACTTTAAACCAGCAAAATTATCTCAAAATAGCTTGCTAAGATTGCTAAAACTATCAACGTACCCGTTCTTCATTGCATTGCTTCTTTGGTCTTTCTCCTAAATAGATTGGGGAAGGGGGGGGGGGCTATTTAAAAATCCAATACATATTAGTTATTTTTGCACTTTGTTTTTCCTGGGCCAATCTGGTGGGGTTCAGCTGGGTCTTTTGAGCTTGGCTCATCGATGTCATTGAATGTTGACCTGAAAAGACAGTCCACAGCAGGGTTGTCAAAGGGATGTCCCAATGGGGGTTGTCCCACTGGAGCTCCTTGGAGCAGAAATTCTTAACCCAGTCCTTGGAACACAGTTAACCATAATGAATATGCATGAGAGAGACTTGCATGCACTGCCTCCATTGTATATAAATCTCTCATGGTTATGGTTATGGTTTCGTTTCTTTTGTCATTTTTGCAGCATATCAAATAATCTATGTGTATTCATTGTGGTTATCTTGAAAACACGACTGACTAGGTGTGTCTTGAGGACTGGGTTGAGAATCCCTGCCTTACAGAGAATTGGATGTTTTCATTTTATGGTCATATTTTTGAGTCCCTTTCCAAGTTTTATGTGAATAAGATTTATTATTTTAGCACTATTTTACTTTAAATGTCTACTGTGATGCTGCTGATCTATTCCCTTGTGAGTATAGGGACAGAGTTCAACAGAGGGGTTTGTTTTTTTGTTATTTTCCATTATTATGCATTAGCTGTTTTGATTTTGTAATTTTTTTTTACTACTATCACATCTAAGGCAGTCCCTTGCTTAATCTACCAATCGGGGCTAGGGGGAGGAGCCTTCATACCGTTAGGAGCTGCCACCGTCAGGCATTCCCATGCCTTGTGGGCCTGCACTTGAGGGCCTCGCCAGAGGGCCCTTTAGCGTGGCCCTCAGGTGGGGACGTGATAAGAAACACGTGAAACTATCAACAACAAAAGTAAGAAAACTAATGATAAGCTACTAAGTTATATCAATAGTTCATCAACCTACCCTAATAATTCAATTTAAAAACCTACCTAATCTATTCTTCCTCCCAATTACAACAAATGTTAGAAAATGTAATGCATTGAATGTAATCATATGAAATTTTAAGTGCATATCTTCTTAATAATTAAAATAACTTGTATATCTAACTGCTTAAAAGTTCATTTTAGTTTTTGAAACATGCATACAACTTATCAATTTATACATCTATATTTTAATATGTTATTCCTTACACAACGAGCTTTACCAAACGTTGTAGTAATTAATCCTATTTCTCCAAACTATGCTAGGTATAATAATAATTGTTTCAAACAACTTCATCATCATAATCAAAAACATAAGAAATTAAATAAAATTCATTCTTCATCATCTAAACATAGCACTAGAAATCCAATCCTTTATTCACCCATTAAGTGTGTTTTAATGAATGCAAGGTCAATACGGAATAAACCAAACATTATCTATGATTATATTAAAGATCAAAAGCTTGATATCATTTGTATCACTGAAACCTGGTTAAAAGACACAGATCAAATTATTTTAAACCAAGTTACCCCTTTAGATTATGATATATTTAATTGTCCTAGAGAACATAAAAAATTAGGAGGAATCTTAATATTAACAAAAACAACCTTTAAGTTTAAAGCTATTACAACTAACAATTCAACTGAAACAACTTCAATTATTATATCAAATCACCACCTCAATGTTTGCCTCACATATTGACCACCTAATGCTGCTAAGTATCACCTCTCAAAAATTTTAGAATTAATTTGCACTTATAGCTCTCAAATTAAACCATTAATTGCATTAGGTGATTACAATCTATCATCATCACCTTTTAATGAGAACAGATCCTTCTTGAAAGCAGTGAAATCTTTAGGTTATCAACAGATAATTAACCAGCCTACACACCAACATGGAACCACTCCTGATCTAATTTTTTGCCCTGAGCAACTCTTTTCACAAAACCAAATTACAGTCCCAAAAACTACCCCAGTACCTTGGTCTGATCATTATATTATCTCATTTACCTTGCAACTACAAACATCCCCTAACAACTTAAAAGATGATTACAAAACTAGAAAATGTAGAGCTTTCCATAAAGAGGATTTTCTTAAGGACATTGTTCCACAATTGCAACAAAATTGCACTGAACTGGATAAAGCCATAGAAAATTGGAATAATATTTCAAATGCTGCGCTAGCCCCAAAAAATAATAAAGTACAAATGCGTAGGAAGAAGAGCACACCATGATATTCTAATGAAATCAGAGAGGCTAAGCGCCTGCTAAGAAAACTTGAGCATAAATGGAGACTAACTAAATCTCAAGATGTAAAATTCCTAAAATGGAATATAAGACCGTAAACAACAATACCATACAAATCTAATAATGAAAGCTACTAACAAACCAAGGAAACTATTCAACATTGTTCAACAACTTACAAAAGTGACCACTTTATATGGTGATCCTCAAATAGACCCCCCAAAATTTGCAAATTACCTGATAAGCAAGAATGCTATTTCGTCAAACAACTTATCCACATCACAATTCCACCAACTTTGGTTTAAACCTTGCACTGAATCCACAAAAGTCTGGAAGGATTTTTCTTTGCCAACTTTAAAACAGATTGAAAATATAATCAGCACACTTAATACAACAACTTCACCAGCTGACCCATGTTCAGTAGAATGGATTAAAAGTACTAAAAATCATATTAGCTTTCACATTTTAAATAGTGTAAATAATTCTTTAAAACAAAGTTACTTACCACCTATACTAAAGAGTGCTATTATTCGACCAGTCTATAAAGGGACATCACTGGACATCACTGACCCTAAGTCATTCCATCCTATTTTGAGTTTACCATTTATTCAAACATTATAGAAAAAGTAGTGCAAAATCAGCTGCAAGATCACATTGACTCGTGTGCCCCTTTGGATATACATCAGCATGGATTTAAACCTAACCACAATGTGGAAACTCTACTTATTTCTCTCTTTGATAATCTTATAACAGGCCTTGAAAAAAAAGTTATTTCTGTTAATCTTCATCGATGTCTCAGCAGCTTTTGATACTGTGTCTCACACAATAATGTTACAACGTCTACAAGATATTGGCTTATGCAACAATACATTAAAATGGTTTGCCTCTTATCTAACTAATCGTACGCAGTTAGTAAAATATGGTGACAAAAAAGCCTTTCAATTTTCGATTGGACAAGGCATGCCTCAAGGTTCAGCTTTATCATGTATTCTCTTTAATATTTATATTCAACCCATATGTCAAATTATTAATCTTCATGAAATTAATTATCATTTATATGCTGATGACATTATGGTTTATACTATAATTGACCAAAATACCTTTGATACAACAAAAATTAATAACTGTTTGGCTGATATGAATGACTGGCTTAATAACAACAACTTAAAAAGAAAATCTGACAAAACAGAAGCAATGTTCATATCTAGATGCCAGTCCTTAAAACTACCAATTGAAATTAATTTATTAAATAGAGAAATAAAAATTAAAGATGAAGTAAGATATTTAGGTGTAGCATTATATGAGATTTTAAATTTAAATATTTATCTAAACAAAATTGTGTCAAAAGCATACCATCGTTTAAAGATTATAAGAAGACTAAAACCAATACTAAATACGTACAAATCACTTTTGCACGGTATGTCAGGCAGTCATAACACCTCTACTTGATTTTGGAAACATCTTGTATCAAGGTCTTCATAAACACTCTATCCATCCTCTCCAATTAGTTCAGAACACCACTGCGCGTATTATAACTGGCTCTACAAAATTTGAACACGTAACTCCTGTCCTCAAACAGTTACATTTCCTTCCGGTTACTGCAAGGGGAAAATATAAAAACCTAATGACTATTTTCAAAATTTTTCATCAATCCTCAGCGGATATTCTGCAAACTATTATTTCAAAAGACAAGAGCATAAGACCAAGACGATGTCAAAATATCAATAAACTTAATACTCCTTTGAACTTCAACAAATCAAAACAAATGACTTCTAAAAGAGCGTTTTCCTTTATGGCACCAGAGTTATAGAATTCTATTCCTGAAGACTTAAGAACTCAGGAAGACCTTAAGGACTTTCGCAAATCTTTAAAGACTTACTTATTTATAGAATCATTTGGTGAAATAACTTAAATTAACCATTATGTATATTTAATTTCACTATGATATAGTATTATAACATACTGTTTTATTTTGTATTTATATTGTAATATATCGTTTTTGTTTTCCCATACCCTCAATATGTAAGCCTTTGTTGTCTTGTCAACCACTTTCATTGAAGGATAAGGTGGTATACAAAACTGGTTAAATAAATAAATACACAATAGAATCCATAAACACTTAGCTGTCGTTGAAGCTCTCAAAGATTTCTTTAGTTGTCAGCAGCCCAACCCGACAAAGAATTTTGTTTCACCTCAAAAGAGGCTTCCTCAGGGGCTTAAGGAAATAGCTTCGACGACTGATACAGAAAGCAACTATAGTGTCTGACATCATGATATTTAAAGACCCAACCACCAATGAGATCATCTAACTACAGCGTAAAACTAACCCATTTGGAGAAATTGCCCCATCAGGAAATACCACTTTTAAGCACAAATGTTGATGCCGCCATTGCTGCCACTTCTTCCCACAACCAGAGGGGGCGCTGATAGTGAAGAAGCCACAGTAGATGGCACAAGCAGTAGGCCAGGTGTTTCCTGCTTCCCTCTTGTGGGTCATGGCATGAAATGCTTCAAGATTTATAAGTAACACCCCTGCACAGTATGACTCCAGACTTTACATTAGAGCTGGTGATCAGAAAAGAAGCATCAAACTGAGAGTTAGAAATGAATTTTGTATTTAATCAAATTACTATGTTTTCCAATATAAAATCACTGTGAGATACATTCAGCCACAGGAAGGATCTCAGATTTGTAATAAGGAAACACCACTATCAGTGCTGTGTTCTGCCCTTTGGCCTCAGATCAGCTCCTCGGGTCTTTACAAAATGCCTTCCTGTATTTGCAGCGTATCTCTGCAGACTGGGGAGCATGTGTTGCCCTATTTGGACAATTGTCTAGTCCAAGAGAATGTCTGAGGAAGGAGCTCAAGGATCCATGCATAGTACTATCCAGATATTGGAGTTGCTAGGGTTCAAAATAAATTATCCTCTGTCTCAATTAAGCTTGTCAATTTACAAAGTAACATAGGGTCCGATTTTCAAAGGCATTAAACACAAGTAACTGCCCTAGTTAACTGTGTAAATGCCTTATCCGGGATTTTCGAAAGGCACCTACATGGGTAGTGCCCTTCAAAAATCCCAGATAAGTCCCTAATACGCCCAGATGCTATGCAGTTAACATTGGGTAGTGTTAGGGGTGTTCCAGGGTGGAGGAAAGGGCTAGTATATGACAGCAGATAAAGGCCAGTATAGTCCATCTAGTCTGCCCAGCAAGGTGGTAAGAGTAGGTGCACCTACCACTCTGTGCAGGTCACCCCTCCCTATGCCTTTGTTTAGGGGTGTACCCACCACTCCGTGCAGGTCATCCCTATTTGTTGAGAGATAAGAGATAGTTATGTTTATTTTGATTTTATCCTGTTGCTATAAATGGATCCACTGTGTCTGTCCCATGCCACTTTGAATTCTGTCACTGTATTTGCCCCCACCACTTCCATCGGGAGGGTATTCCAAGCATCCACCACTTTTTCAGTGAAAAAGTATTTCCTGACATTGCCTTTCAGTTTACCCCCTTGCAGCTTTTTGTTATGCCCTCTAGTTTTACAGTTTCCCCATCTTTGAAAAAAGTTTGTTCATTGATACCCTTTAAGTATTTAAAGGTCTGTATCATATCTCCCCCGTCCTTCCTCTCCTCTAGTGTATACATATTTAGGTCTTCAAGTCTCATACGTCTTCTGGCGCAGGCTCCAAATCATTTTAGTTGCCTTCCTCTGAACTGTTTCAAGTCTTTTTATATCCTTTTTGAGATATGGTCTCCACAATTGAATATAGTACTCCAAGTGAGGCCTCACCAGTGACTTGTACAGTGGCATTAATACCTCCTCCTTTCTGCTGGTAATTCCTCTCTGTATGCAACCCAGTATCTTTCTGGGTTTGGCAGCCTTGTCACACTGTTTTGCCACCTTGAGATCCTCAGAAACAATCACTCCGAGATCCTTCTCCTGGTCCATGTACACTGACCTCTCTCTCCCTATTGCATATAATTCCCTTGGATTTCTACTCCCCAAGTGCATAACACTGCACTTCTTCACATCAAATTTTAACTGCCAAGCATTAGAACATTCTTTCACTTTTGTAGATCTTTCCTCATGTTATCCACTCCCTCAGGAGAGTCTACTCTGTTGCACATTTTTGTGTCATTTGCAAAAAGACAGAATTTTCCATTCAGTCCTTCAGTAATATCACTCACAAATATATTGAACAGTACCGATCCCAGGACCAATCTCTGGGGCATGCCACTAATCACCTTCCTTTCATCTGAGTGAGTTCCGCTTACCATCACCTTCTGTTGTCTGTCAACCAACTAATTTCTGAGCCAGTTCAACACATTGGGATCCATCCCTAGACTGTTCAATTTATTGATAAGCTTCCTATGAGGAACAAATATCAAAGGCTTTGCTGAAATCTAGGTAGATCACATCCATTGCATGCCCTTGATCTAGTTCTCTGGTCACATAGTCAAAGAACTCAATGAGATTTCTTTGACATGCTTGTCCTTTGCATGATCTGAGGCAACATGGTTTTATCAATCTATTGGTTTCGAGAAAATCCACTAGTCTCTCTTTCAGGAGCACCTCCATTACTTTTCCTGCCACCGAGATAAGGCTTATTGGCCTGTAGTTTGTCACTTCTTCAGTATTACCACTGTTGTGAAGAGGTACCACATCAGCCCTTCTCCAGTCCTGTGGAACTTCTCCTGTCTCCAAGGATCTATTAAAAACATCCTTTAAAGACCCTGCCAGAACCTCTCTGAGCTCTTTCAGTATCAATTGGAGTTCGTAAGAGCTCTGCTAGACATGGCTCAATCAAAGAATCACCACTTTAATGCCATGGTGGAAGAACTACAAAAGGATCTTGAATATGCAGTGGACTCAAGCTCAGGGATGTTATAACATCACCATACTTTGTGATTCTCTGATGGTGGATGATACAATCCAATTTGTCTAAAGGCATCACCTTTCAAATTCCACCATTCCAAACAATACTCACGACTGATGGATCCAAACTGGACTGCAGAGCCCATGTAGATGGACTTTATACTCTGGAGTTATGGTAAATTTCCTGGAACTGAAAGCAGCCGGTAACATTCAAAAGGCTGGTCGGTCAACAAAATTACACTAGTACATATCGTTGTAATGCACTGTATCAATAAGCAGGGAAAAACAGGTTCCTACCTCTTGTGTTGACAGTCAGGACGTGGATCGGCTGCCTCTCATAGGATGACCCTCGGAGCCAAGTACCGAGCAGGACATCCTGAATCCTGTATTTCAACCACATGAGAGGTCCCTAGATGTCAAAGAGGCTCAGAGGATTTTTTTGAGAAGGGTGTATCTGCTCAATAGACCTGTTCACCACTCCTCAGAACAGGAAAATACCTGTTCTGTTTGAGGATATGGGCACATGGCAAAACAGACTTGGATGCCTTTCTCCTGAATTGAGGGGCGAGTCTTCTGTACGTGTATCCTCCAATTACCCTGATAGCAAAAACTGTCTTGAAACTCAGAGGAGACCAGGGAACCATGATTCTCATGGCCTTCTTTTGCCCAAGACAAGTGTGTAGTTCCCTTTTCTTCTGGGGGGGGGGGGGGGGGGTCTCCAACACCAATCATACAGATTCAGGAAACTCTTTTGCACCCCAACATCGAGTCCATTATTCTCACAGCTTTGATATTGAAGAGATATCCTTGGCCTCTCTGAACCTGCCTGACAGTGTCTCAAGTTACTTTGACTTCCAGAAGGGATTCCACTAGTAGGACTTACAGTTTTAAATAGGAGAGATTTGTCATCTGGTGTGACAGAAAGGCCCTAGATCCCTTTCCCTGCACCACACAAAAACTGCTTGCTTCTGCATTTGTCTGAGTCAGTTGTGTACCAACTGCACTAAGGTACTGTATACCCTATCACTATCATGTAGAAGGTAAACCCATCTCTGTACAGCCTTTAGTTTGAATTATGTGGTGCATGCTTCTCATGAGGCCTCCCATTTTCTGAAGTGTCATGGGACTTCAACATTGTGCTAATCCAGCTGATAAAAGCTCCTTTTGAGCCATTTGATACCTACGAACTGAAGTACCTGACCCAGAAGATCTTATTTTTGGTGGTGGCAACTTCATGCAAAATAAGTTAGCAACTGGTTTTGATCCATCTTATGCTAAGTTTTACAACAACAGGGTGGTTCTGCGCATTCATCCAAAGTTCCTTCCTATGGTAGTGTCAGATTTCCATCTTAATCAGTCTATAGTCTTGCCAATATTTTTCTCTAGACCATTATATAGCACTACTAGACATACTCAGCGCTGTATAAGAACACAGAAGAGATAGGACTTGCACTATCGAGCTTACAATTGGGAAATGGGAACTGGGTTTAGCTCACACCTTTTCTCAGAAGTACAAGGTGAGTTAAGTGTAGTTACTCACCTGTAACAGGTGTTCTCTGGGGACAGCAGGAATCAGTCCTCACATATGGGACTCCCCAGCTACAGGCTACCGAAAGCCAATAGCGAAAACACAGTTGCCCTCAAAGGGAGCCGTGAGCAGCAGCAATTGAGTCCGTAGCTACAGACTATAATAGGACCCCTGTGTCCAATGAAAACCAGCACTCTGGTAGCCTGAACACTGAAGGGTCGGAGGGTAAGGGTTTCCTAAACCCCAAAAAGATTATGGAGCACAGCCTGTCTGAAGGCACTGTCCCATTGGAACTCTCTTTCCAGGCAGTAATGAGCTGTGAAGATGTGGACTGAAGACCAGGTGGTGGCCCGGCAGATGTCCACCATTGGAATGGAGCACAGGTTTGCCACAGAGGTCGCTATGGCCCTGACACAGTGCACCGTGACATGGCCTTCCAGCGGGAGCCCCGCCTGCTCATAGGCGAGGGCGATACAGTCCCCCACCCAGGTAGACAGTGTACATTTGCTCACCGCCTCCCCCAGATGACTGGGGTCATACGAGACAAAAAGCTGAGCAGCTTTGCGGTGGCCTTGAGTACATTGGATGTAGAAGGCAAGGCCCTCTTACAGTCCAGAGCGTGAAGGACCGTCTCGTCCCTACCTGTTGTGAGGTCTCAGAAAGAAGGTGGGAAGTACCACTTCCTGGTTGAGATAGAAGGATGATACCACCTTCGGAAGGAATTTAGGGTGCGAGTGGAGTACCACCCTGTTCTTGTAAAACCTGGTATAGGGTGCCTCCACCACTAAGGCTTGAAGCTCGCTAACTCTGTGAATGGAGGTGAGTGGGACCAGGAATGCCATCTTCCATGAGACGTAGCGTATGTGGCAGGTAGCCAGAGGCTCAAAGGGTGGGCGAGTGAGCTGCCCCAATACCACATTGAGGTCCCACTTGGTCACCAGAAGGCAAATCGGAGGCTTCGATAAGAGCAGACCTCTTAGGAAGCGAGTCACCAGCAGCTGGATCGAGAGGGGTTTGCCATCCACTGGGTGGTGGTGCGCCGCCAGGGCACTGAGGTGTACCCTGTCAGAGTTAGATTTAAGCCTGGATTGCGAAAGGTGGAGAAGGTACTGTAACACCAGCCCCACCGGGCAGGAGAACAGGTCAGTCCCGTCCCCTGCACACAACATTGAAAACCTGCACCAATTGAGAGCATAAGCTTTCCTAGTGGAAGCCTTACGAGAGGCTAGCAGGATCTCCTCTACCTCACCCAAGAGATTGAAAGGGACTAGGGTCACCCTATCAGCAGCCACGCCATCAGTGATAGGGATCCCAAGCTGGGGTGCAGAAGAGAGCCCCCTCCTGAGACAGGAGCCCTGGAGAGTTCCCCATTGGGATGGGGGTCTCCACTGAGTCAGAGGAGTAGTGGGAACCACGGTTGCCTGGGCCATCGAGGGGCTATCAGGATGAGCGAGGCCTTGTCGCGGAGGGTCCTGAACAGGGTTTTGGCAATCGCGGTATGGGAGGGAAGGCGTACATGAGGCCCTCTGATCACAAGATGAGGAATGCATCCATTGCCACCCTGGAGGGATGGGCCTGCTGGGAGCAGAAGCAGGGCAACTGGTAGTTGTCCGGATGGCAAACAGGTCTATCACGGGTTCTCCCCAGAGCCGGAAGAGCCGGTTGGCCACACTGGGGTCTAGCTGGCACTCGTGCGGCTGGAGGACCCTGCTCAATCTGTGGGCCAGTAGGTTGTTCTGGCCTGGCAGATATACTTTCCTCAGGAGTATACCCTGTCAGACTGCATAGGAGTCTTGGCAGAAGGCATGAGATCCCATGGCCCCCTGTTTGTTCACATAGAACATTGCTATATGGTTGTCTGTCTGGACCAACACCGGCTGGTGATGTTGGCGGTGGCAAAAACCCGGAGGGCTAAGTGTATTGCCCGTAGTTCCAGGAGGTCGATCTGCTGGATGCTTTCATCCTGCGATTAGCTGCCCTGCCTCACAGCTGAGCAGGGAGGCATCCATGGTGAGGACCCTTAAGGGGCTTGAGCCTTGAAAAGGCATCCCCACCTCGAGATATTGGGGAGTCTGCCACCAGTCAGAGTCCGCCAACTTGCGGATCACTGAGACTTTGTCTCGGAGGAGCCTTGTGGCCTGTGTCCACTGGTCCTGGAGGCACCACTGCACAGTCCTCATGTGGAGGTGGACATCTGGGGTGATGTGGACTGTGGAGGCCATGTGCCCAAGTGGGCGCAAGAGGAGCCGAGCGGGCACCGAGGGACGGTGCTATACTTCCAGTGCCAGAGCTCTGAAGCGGTTGGCTCAGTCCCCGGGCAGGAAGGCCTTTGCCTGAAGGCTGTCCAGTCTTGCCCCGATGAACTCCAGACACTATGTCAGAAGGAGGTGGGACTTTGGGTAGCTTATCACGAACCCCAAGTGCTGTAGAATCTGAATGGTGCGTGCAGTCGCCTGCTGCACCTCTGAGGCTGTGCCTCCATTTATGAGCCAGTCATCCAGATAGGGGACAACAAAGACCCCCTTGACGCAGAAGAAGGTGTCTATGACTGCCAGGCATTTTGTGGAGACCCTTGGGGTGGAGGATAAGCCGAAAGGCAGGACTCTGTACTGATAGTGTCCGTCCCCCACCATGAATCGCAGGTACTGCCTGTGGTTGGGGTGAAGGAGGATGTGGGTATAGGCATCTTTTGGCTATGCTCCTTGGATCTAATCTCCCTGCTGGAGGTAAGGCAGCAATGTTCCAAAGGAGAGCATTTTGAACCTCTCCCTCACCAGGAACTTGTTGAGGTTGCACAGGTGAAGGATGGGCCTTAGGCCCCCTATCCTTTTTGGCATGAGGAAGTACCTGGAGTAGAACCCTTGCCCTTGAGATGTTGAGGCACTGGTTCCACTGCTTTGTCCTCGAGAAAACCTGCAAGCTCCTTCAGTAGAAAGTCCCAGTGAAGAGGAGACCTGAGGGGCTCTCCTGGAAAATGAGGAGGTGTCTGAATCAGATGAAGGAGGTAACCCTCCTTGACCACTCAAAATGCCCAGGAATCAGTGGTGATGGGTGGGCATAGGGGATCAGATGCCCCCCTATAAGCTGCTGACCTCCTTGAGGTGGAGAGGCTATGCCCAAGGAGTCAAAAGCTCTTCCCTGGCTGGGCTGGGGCTAGGGCCAGCGCCTGGTGTTTGGGAGTCTTCTGCTTATGAGGGCCATGCCCATGTCCCTTGGCCTGCTGACCCTGTTGGGGAGCTGGGGAGGCCTGAAAAGGTAGGTAGTTTCTGTAAGCAGCCCCTTTTCTCAGGTAGAAGGGCTTTTACTCAAGCCCTTCCGGCAGGGAAGGGCAGCGGTCTTCTTAGAGAGCCTGGTCCTCGTCATGAACTCGGTCTCCAGCTAGGCAGCCTTATCAGTCATGGGTTTGCCAAAGAGGTTCTCTCCTTGGCATGGGACATTGACCAATTGTCCTGAACCCATTGCTCAAGGTCAGACAACAGTAGCCAAGCCTGGCGTCGGGCACCGATGCCCGCTGCTGCTACTCGAGCCGCTGACTCGAATCCATCATATGCTGCCCGAGACATAAACTTGCAGCACTCATGGACGACCTTGGCCAGGTTCTTGAACCATTGCAGGGGTTCCTTCGACAGACCAACTGAGAACCCGGTGAATTTCTTTGCCAGGTCTCTCAAGTACATGCCCATGTACAGCTGGTAAGCCTGGATGTGGCCGATGGGCATCGAGCTCTGGTAACACTTTCTTCTGAGGGCATCCAAGGTGCATGCCTCCCTGCTAGGAGGCCTCTTCTGACTCTTCAGTCGACGCATGGCCGACTCCACCACCGTGGAGTTGTGCGGCAGCTGTGACTTCTGGAAACCCAGGCTCCGGCAGACTCAATACATTGAGTTGAAGAAGCCTGGGCTACGGCGGACTCGATACATTGAGTCGAGCTGCTTGCTCACCACTGGCACTGACGCTGGTGTTTCCCACAAATGGAGCATCAGCCGTTCCAAGTTCCTGGTTGGAGGATTTCTAACTCATCCGCCCGAGGGTCCTCCTCCAATTCTGATGGGAATGCTAGGGCCTTGGACATGTCCTTGATAAAGTCAAGGAACCCCCATGTCCTCTGGCGGTGACTGCTGCTGGGCTCTGAAGCAGAGAGTCCAAGGAGTGTTGCGGTGGCGATGGGTGTTGGGCGACTCTTCATCCTTTGTCTTCCACTCGTAGTCCGTTGAGGACTTGAAGGAAGGATTGTCCACGGGCCCCAGGACCGAACCCGGCCCGTGGCTCTCTGAGGCCCCATGGCCAATGCTGAGTGCACTACCTGGGGACGATTGCGGCCCTGTCAAGTGGGAACCAGATCGAGACCTCAGCCGAGAACTGACTCGGGGATCTGCTCGGCCTCCGGGGACGTCTTCGGCATTGAGAGCCTGCTGGTTGGGGTGGATGTACCTGTAGTACCGGACATCAGTGCTCGCTTGCTGGTCCATGAAGGCAGACAAACTGTGCTCCAGGGCAGAAGGCTCCGCAGCCATTGGCGCAGGCACAGAGGGACTCTGCCACGATGCTTGTTCCCCCGAAGGGCACTCCTTGACGAGGATGGTGTCTGGCGACCGAGGCAAGTCCGAGGTCGAGTCCTTCTGGGGGACCTTTGCAGGCCTCTCCCTCTCCAATCCCTCAGACAAGCGTCTCGGACTGCGGGACCTGGCCTGGGGCGTACCCGGCCTGTCGGAGCCATCCAGGGATGCTGCCTTTGAGGCTTTCTTCTTCTTGGGTTCCCTCGAGGGAGACCCCCTCTTTGAAGAACCACGGCACCGCTCGGGTTTGGAGGGGCCCACCCAAGATGTCGTGGCTTCAGACAAGGCCCTGGCCTTCGGAGGTACTGGAGACTCAGGGGAAAAACGTATCATGCTGCTGCTGGCGGCTCTTAAGTCCTTGCTGGACATCTTTTTGCAGAGACCGCATGCAGTAGGGTCGTGGTCCGGCCCAAGGCATTGAAGGCAGCAGTCGTGTGTGTGTTGGTCAAAGACATAATTTTGGTACACTGATCACACTTCTTGAAGCTACTGGCAGCCATGAGGGAAAAAAGTACCCCAGCGAGGTTGAAGACCCGCCGAGCTGCCAGTTGGAAAAAAGGCACGAAGACGCCCAAAATGAAAAACTACAAAAAGGGTCTAAAACTCGATGCCGAGACAGTGAGGTTGAGTGGCGGAAAGAGTGCCAGTGCAGTACCAGAGGAGAGTATGAAACTCAGCAAGATGGCACCCTTGGGTGGGAAGGGGACCACACATGTGTGGTGGCATCTCCCAAAGGCTTTCTTTGAAAGCTGGGGAGATGCTTCCATGAGGGCTCTGTTGCTGCCGATGTCACCCATATTTGAGGACTGACTTCCTGCTTGTTCCCGTGATCATTCAGATATAGTAAGACAGTTGAACAAAACATCAGAGGATAAGGGAATTCTTAGGGAAATAATTAAAATATAAATGGGTGGCAACAGGAGCATAAGGTTTCAGGATCCAAAGGAAGCCTTCAAGAGATGAGTTTTTAGCCTGGATTTGGATAGGACCATGGATGGAGCTGGATGTACCGACTCAGGTAGGCTAGTCCAGGCATACAGTGCAGCAAGGTGGAAAGAATAGAGTCTGGAGTTGACAGTAGAAGAGAAGGGCATAGATAACAGCAATGGTGTTTCCAGCCCCCTTGGCACCCAGGGTAGGCCCCCCCCTGTGCTGCTGGTGCTCCCCCCCCAAGTGGCGAGTATGGTGTACTGTGGTGCATCCCCATGGCTAGGCCTATGGAGGCGGCACAGCAAACTTACCAAAAAGCTAACTTGCTGTGGTGCCTCTCACTCCATGGCCCAGCTGCTCATCTCTCCTGGTCGAAGTCTCACAGTTCATGAAACTTCCGCTAGGAGAAAAGAGCAGCTGGGCCATGGAGCACGTGGCACCACACCAAGCCAGCTTTTTGGTAAGTTGACTGTGCTGCCTCCATGGGCCTGGCGGGGGTGCACCCACCGCACCTCCCTTGGTATGCCACTGGATAGCAGTGAGTGGAGTTGCCAGGGAGGGGTATAGGGAGAGATGAGAGGAGAGGTAATGAGGAGTCGCAGAATGAATGCATTTGTAGGTCAGCAGGAGAGGTTTGAAGTGTTTCCAGAAACAGGGAACTAATGAAGTGACTTGAGAAGAGGGGTTACTGTATGTGAGCATAGTGGTACTGGCAGAAGATAAGCCATGTAGCAGAGTTTTTGACAGATTGAAGGAGAGAAAGATGATTCAATGAGAGACTGGTGAGGAGCAAGCTGCAATAGTCAAGGCGGAAGTGACGAGGGAATAGATAAGGGTTTTGGTAGCATACTCTGAGAGGAAGGGACGGATTTTGCTGATATTATAGCTAAAGAAGCGACAGGTTTTAGCTTTCTGTTGGATATGTAAGATGAAAGAGAGAGGAGTCAAAGATGACCTTGAGATTGTGAGCTGAGGAGACAGGGAGGATGACAGTATTATCTACAGAAATAAAGAAGGGAGGAAAATGAGAGGTAGGTTTAGGGGGAAAGATAAGAAGCTCCATCTTGGCCATGTTAAGTTTCACATGATGATGGGACATCCATACAGCAATGTCAAACAAGCAGGCTGAAACTCAAGCCTGGATTCCTGGAGAGATTTCAGGGGTAGAAAGGTAAATCCAAGCGTCATCATTGTAAAGATGGTACCCTGATATCCTCCCATGGTTTTCAGTACCAAAGGAGCGAGTGTAGAGAGAGAGAAGTCCAAAACAGAGCCCTGAGGTACAGCAAATGAAAGTGGGAGAGCAATGGAGGAAAATCCTCCCGAGCATATGCTGAAAGTGCAATGTGAGTGATAAGAAGTAAACCAAGACAGAACAGAGCCTTGAAATCCAAGTGAAAACAGGGTATCAAGAAGGAGATTCTGGCAATAGCCTTCTTGTGATGAGCGTCCATGTAGGAAATTCACAAGACTGCAACATGGACGTCTATCCATACATTCAGATGACATTACTGGTCTAGAAAGACTCCCAACCAGTCTGTCCTTCAGAATCCTACTCTAACCCCTTCCCCTGACTCATTTCTATTCATTTCCATTCTGCGAGCCAACAAAACAGACAATATATATATGAAAAAGCTTGGTTGCCACCAAAAGGATGTTGGTGTCTATCTGTTGCAGCACCTTATAGGTTGATTGTTTTCCCTCATTTTCTATTGAAAGCAGCCTATAGCTAGGGCACCCCATGTTGCAAGGACTTGCTATCCTGCATGTCTTCAGTAAAAACCAGTTGCTTACCTTTAACAGGTGTTCTTTATGGACAGCACAATACAAGTCCCCACATACCCTCCCTAAGGAGCTGTATTCTACTCTAAGCTATAATATTAGACTGAAGTGGTCTCAGGTGACAGTGGCAGGCAGGGAAGTAGTGCACATGCATGTTGAGGCTCTTCAAAAGCTTCCAGAGTAGTCTATGCTGGAACAGTGTTCCCTCACTGGCCTTCATCAGTGACGTAACCCATGTTGTGAGGAACTTGTATTCTACTTCGAGGGAGAAAGCGTCGTTACTCACCTGTAACAGGTGTTCTCCAGGGACAGCAGGAATCAGTCCTCACATATGGGTGATGGCGCCGACGGAGCCTGTGCGGAGCATTTCACCAGCTTTAAGCCTTTGGGACATGCTACCATGCATGCATGGTCCCCTTCCCGCCCAAGGGTGCCATCTTGCTCAGTCAGATGACATAGCTAGGATGGTAGCAAAAAACTAAAACAAGGTAGGGAGGCAACTTCCAAGAGAGGAGGGAGGATTATGAGGACTGATTCCTGCTGTTCCTGGAGAACATCTGTTACAGGTGAGTAACGACGCTTTCTCCAGGAACAAACAGGAAGTCAGTCATCACATTTGGGAATCCTTAGCTCCAGGCTTCCGAGGACCAAACACCGACAGCACCAACGCTGACCAAGTTGGGTAGCCAAGAGTTGCAGAAGGTGAGTCCCCACTGAGAGACTCTGCAAGACCCTAGCATCCAGCGACACTATCATTCTGGTAGCCTGAGGGAAGAGAAGGGTCGGAGGGCAGGGGTTGCTCACACCCGAGAATATTATGGAGTATTGCCTGACCAAACACACTGTCCCTGCGGGACTCGCTCTCCAGGCAGTAGTGAGCTGCGAACATGTGAATCAAAAACCATGTGGTGGCCTTGCATATCTCTATCACTGGCACTGAGTGCAGGTTGGCTACGGACATGGCCATCACCCTCATGTGATACGCTGTGATCCAGTGCTTAAGGGAGAGGCCAGCTCACTCATAAGTGAGGGCAATACAGTCTGCCACCCAACTGGACAGAGTTCGCTTAGTCACAGGGAGCCCCAGTCTGCTGGGTCATAAGACACAAAAAGCTGAGGAGCTTTGCGATGAGCCTGGGTCTGCTGTAAGTGAAGGATAGGGCCCATTTTCAATCTAGCGTATGAAGTATGAGCTCCTCCCTGCCAGCGTGAGGCCACGGGAAGAAACTGGGGAGGACCACCTCTTGGTTGAGGTGGAAAGGAGATACCACCTTCGGGATGAATTTGGGGTGCGTGTGGAGCACTACTCTGTTCTTGTAGAACCTTGTATATGGTGGATCCACCACAGGGCCTGGAGTTCGCTCACTCTTTGAGTGGACATGAGGGTCACCAGAAAGGCCACTTTCCAAGACAGGTACCACAGGTGGCAAGTGACTAGGGGCTCAAACGGTTTTCTGGTGAGCTGTGAGAGCACCACATTGAGGTCCCACTCCGCTGCCGGAGGGCGGAGAGGGGGCTTGGATAACAGGAGGCCCCAGAGGAACCTGGAGACCAGGGGTTGGCCCAAGAGGGGTTTTCCCTCGACAGAGTGGTGTTGGTGGTGAGTGGCTATCATGCTCAGATGCACCTTTCAGCCTGGTGTGTGATAGATGCAGTAGGTACTAGAGTACTAATTGCACATGGCAGAAGTAGGGGTTCTTCCTTCTTTCTGCACACCAGGTGGGGAACCTTCTCCACTTAAATGAATAAGCCCATCTGATGGAGGGCTTTTGGGGGGCCAGTAGGATCTCCTTGACTTCTCTCAGAAGATTGAAAGGGGCCAACCCTACCCTTTCAGCAGCCATGCTATTAGTGTTAGGGACCCCAACTTAGGAGGGAGGGCATCCGTTGTCAGGGTTCTCTGAGGTGTGGGTGCTTGGAAGGGCATTCCCGCCCGGAGGTGGTGGAAGTTTTGCCACCAGTTGAGGGATTTTGCCAATTGGCGGGTAATTCTGACCCTGTCCTGTAGCCTGCCCGTGGCTTGAGTCCACTGTGAGTGGAGGCATCACTGGTCTGTTTGCATGTGCAAGTGGGCTGAGGACATCAAATGGACCTCAGAGGCCATATGGCCCAGTAGGCATAGGAAGAGACGAGCTGGCACTGACCGACGATGTTGTACCTCTCTTGCCAGTTGTTTGAGGCATTCTGCCATTTCTCTGGGGAGGAGTGTCCTGACTGCAGCGTGTCAAGCTGAGCACCTATGCTCCAGATTTTGGGCTGGAGAGAGGTAGGATATGTGGTAGTTGCTGACGAACCCCAGGTGCTGCAGAAGGAGGGACGTACGTTCTGCCGCCTGACTGGCCTTTGAGGCTGTGTCACCCCTGATTAGCCAGTCGTCTAGGTAGGGGAAGATGAAGGCCCCTTGCAACCACAGGCCCTTGGCGAGGAGGCCAGGTCGAAGGGTAGTACCCTGTACTGGTAGTACCCTCCTCCTACCACGAACCTGTGGGAGGGGTGAATTAGGATGTGTTTGTACGCATCATTTAGATCCAAGGAGCACAGCCAATCTCCCTAGTGGAGGTAAGGAAGCAGTGTTCTAGAAGAGGGCATCTTGAACTTCTCCCTCACCAGAAACTTGTTTAAGTTTCGCAGGTCTAGTATGGGCCTGAGGCCCCCAGTTCACTTTGGGACAAGGCAGTACCTGGAGTAGAAGTCCTTTCCCCATAGGTGTTTGGGTACAGGCTCTGCTGTGTTGTCCCTGATCAGACCTGCGAGATCTGTGAGCAGAAGAGTCTGCTGAAGGAGGGGTCGCACCGGCTCTCTTGGAAAGAACCTGGGTAGTATCTGCTGTAGGTGGAGGAGGTATCCTTCCCTTACCACTTGCAGTACCCACTGATTCAAAGTGATGTTGGCCCATCTGTGGACAAACAGTGCCAGGCACCCCCCTGTGGGGTGGTGAAGGTCTCCTGGGGAAGGGAGGCCCTGCCCTGGGAGTCAAAAGCTTCCCTGGGTTGGGCAGGAGCTGGGGCCTGAGGCTTCAGTGCTTTCACCTTCTGAGCCCCATGGCCTTGCCTCTTAGGGTGAGAACCTTGTTGCTGGCCCGAGAAGGGCCGGTAGTGGTGACTCTGTGGGAAAGGACCCTTTTTCCTTGGGAATAAGGGCCTTTTCCCCACTGGCTTCCTGCGGGGAAGGAATGAAGTCTTTTTAGAGAGCCTCTGGCGGGTTATCATGTCGACCTTGATCTCGGCTGCCTTGTCGGCCAAGGGTTTGCTGAAGAGGTTCTCCTCAGTGCAGGGGACATCGAGCAGCTTGTCTTGAACCCATTGCTCGAGGTCAGACGACTGTAGCCAGGCTTGGCATCAGGCACTGATGCCGGCTGCTGCAACTTGAGCCGCTGACTCGAAGTCATCGTAGGCTGCTCGGGAGAGGAACTTGGAGCAGTCCTTGATACTGGAGGTCAGGGACTGGAACTGTTAGAGGGATTCCCCGGCAAGACCTGCTGAAAACCCCAACAGCTCCTGGGTTAGAGCCTTTAGGTACATACGTAATGTACAGATCATAGGCTTGGATCCGGCACCCCAGCATTGAGCCCTGGTAACACTTGCACTCAAGGGTATCGAGGGCTCTGGCCTCCCTTCCGGGGGGAACTGAGGAGTAAGTCTTTTGGTTCTTGAGTTTTTGCATGGTTGACTTGACAACCATGGAGTTATGCGGGAGCGGGGTTTGTGGAACCCCGGGCCCTTCCAGACACGTTACATGGTGTTGAGGCACCAGCTCACCACCATTACCGATGCCAGTGTCTCCCACATTCTCAGCAGTAGCTGCTCAAGGATCGGCTGCATGGGCACCGTGAGGGTTTCCTTGAGTGGAAACTCATATTGGAGGATCTCCAACTCCTCAGTACACAGGTCTTCCTCCGCCTCGGTCTGCACTGAGAGGGCTCTGGCCATGTCCTTGACAAAGTCATGGAAGGCCAAGTCCTCCAGAAGGGAGTGGCACCGGGGGAGACGGATCTGAGGGAATATCTCGGTGCCGTTTATTTTCTGGGGATGCCTCGTCATTGGTCTCCCACTCTGTCGAGTGATGACGATGAATCGGAGGTCCTGCGACTCATTGTCTCGAGGCCGGCACTGAGGGAGTCACAGCAACTAGCCAGGGAGGATTGGATGCCCGAGGACCGGAAACTTGACTGGTGCCGAAGCCTTACCCAAGGCTGATGGCGCTTGGAGCTCAGCTCGACGACCAGGGACTCCCCTGCAGTTGGCGGCCCGGTCATTGGGGCAGATGAACCAGCCATCACTGCCTGCTGCAGGGCCAGGATAGCAGTGACATTCTGCTCCAGGGCTGCCATTCTGGTTCCAAGCCAGAAGGCTCCGCAGCTTTCGACATGGGCACCGTGGATCTTGGCAAGTGTGTCCTCGACGAGGACTACGGCCTCGAGAAACCTCGCACAGTCTCCGCTGGCCAAGGAATCCTTCTTGAGGACCTTTGTAGGGTGCTTCTCTGAGCCACTCAAGTCCCTCCTGGCGATTTTACTGGATTTCTACGGTGCAACCTCGGCAGACTTCAAGGACTTTTTCTTATTTTTCTTGGGATCCAAGGTCTTCTTGGAGGAGCTACTACCGCGGGACTTTGAGGATGCTCGGGCCTCATGGGAAGTGCTGGGCTTGGAGCTCAGTGTCAGGGAGGTCGGGGCCGAGTCAGATCCGGGGAACAGTTTTTCCTCCAACCCCAACCTCTTTTTGTTGGTCTTAGGTGTCATGCTACAGGTCGCAGGAGGTGCTGTCATGGTCTGGTCCCAGGCAGCGCAGGCAGCAGTCATGGTTGTTGGTCACTGGCATAGTTTGACTGCAGCAGTCACATTTTTTGAACCCACCGGGGGATATGGTGGGGAGCACCCGGGTGGGGTCGACGACCCCCAGGTACAAGAAGGCACGAACGCCGGTTGAGGCAAGCCTTGATCAAAAATGAAAAATGGGCCGAGAACAGCGCCAAGTCCGGTGCTTGCTCGAGGCAGGAAGAGGAACCAGTATGCAAACCGAGAAAGCTAACATTTAAGGATAATTAGCAAGGATTTTTTTACGGGGAAACAGGACAGACGTCCGTTGGGCTCTGTGGAAAAAAGGTGCCATCTTGCTCAGTCTTCCTTGGGCAGAAGAGGACCACTCATTCATGGTAGCATGTCCCAAGGTCTTTCTTTGAAAGCTGAGGAAATGCTTCGCATGGGCTCCATTGGCACCGACGTCACCCATATGTGAGGACTGACTTTCTGCTTGTTCCTGAGAATATCTGCTACAGGTAAGTAACTTGGTTTTCTTGCATTTTCTATTTTAACTTTGTACTGCCTAAACTATAGCAAGTTAAAATCTAATTTTTTAAAGCAGCCCAAATTTCTTATATTTACACTTTTTTCTTAGAGCTCTGTTTTCTACGATCAAGAAGATTTCAAAGCCTAAACGTTAAATCATAAGAGATTTGTAAGGCATGCTATACAAACAGATAGGGCCTGATTCCAATCCGGATGTACAAGCCCTCTGTGCACCCGGCTGGATCCGGATGCACAGAGGGAGTTGCGATTCTGATCCCGTGGGCATGTCTAGCCCCGCGGGATTGAAAGCGCGAACAGGCCTGTATGTGCAGGCCGGGACTGTGATTCAGCCTGACCTGCACATACAGGCTGTGTCCGACTAACTCAGTCTAGGCTTTACAATGGAGCCGCGGCGCCATGGCATCCGGTTGCCATGGCACCATTGTAAAGCCGTGATACCCGGCCACCGCTCCTACAATGCTTTCCCCGCAGCCCGACCCCCGATCTGGACTCCCAAGGCAAGGGTCAGACTGCGGGGAATGTTCTCCACACCCTCCCACCACTACCATGCCCCGTCCTTTGCCCAATCGTGGAACTTATTCCACCTCAGAGGTGGAATAAGCTCCCCATCTAAGCCTTCGGCCCCGGACATACAGGGCCGACATTGGAATCGGCCCTGTACGTCCGGGGCTGACAACCGCCCACTGGCTGCCCTAATGCTGCCCCTGATTCACCCCTTCCCCGCTCTCGTCTAACTTCCCCGTACAATGAGCGGGAAAGGAGGATGGGGGACAGGAATGGGCACGAATAGCGGGGATGGACGTCCATCTCTGCTATTTGTGGCTCAGAATGACCCCCATAGTGTTTATCTATGTTTAACATGAGCACCAAGCTGCAGTCTCTAGCTGCGGCAGTGGAACACTTCGGGGCATGTTTCTGAAGCTGGGCCAACAGTTAACACAGGCTATTTGTAACTTGGCCCCATGCTATTCAATGGGACCTACATACAAAGAGCCCGTGCTAACAATTACCCCAGCTTGGTAAACATGCCCCACTTTTTGTTGGTTTCTTTGGACTCTCCAGTCTATGGCTCCATCTCAAGCAGTCTAGTTGTGGATGTGGCGTTGGGCAAAATAGTGTTTGGGCCATTGATGCAGTGGCCCCAGGGTCAGTCCGTCCATTGAACAAGAATGTTGTTTGCACAGGGCCCTGCGTTTCAGGGGTCCCCGCACAAACAACATTCTGCATTTAAAGACCTCTGTATATTTGTTTCCCATCAGCACTGGCGGGCTTAACAGAGCCGCAAGGGAGAAACTCTCCCTTCGCGGCTCTGAAAGCCAGCGCGGAGAGGGACTGATGCAGGGAGGGAGGGCTCTGCTGGGCAGGCGTGGGGCCCACGGGACAATTGATTCTGCTGCTGCCATGGTGGCAGTGGCAGCAGCCAGGTTTAAAAAAAAAACATTAATTTACCAGGGCTGATTGGGGGGGGGGGGGAGGGGGGTTAGGATTGGTTAATGGCTATGGGCTGATGGGGGGAGGGGGGTTAGGACTGGTTAATGGCAATGGGCGGATGGGGGGGGGGGTTAGGACTGGTAATGGGCTATGGGAGGGGGGCTAGCACTGGAAAAGGGCTGATGGGGGGTTAGGACTGGTAATGGGCTGATGGGGGTTTGGACTGGTAATGCGCTATGGGGTGGGCTAGGACTGAAAATGGGGTGATGGGGTTAGGACTGGTAATGGGCTAAGGGGGGGCTAGGACTGGTAATGGGCTGGGGGTTGCTAGGACTGGAAATGGCCTAAGTTGAAGGGGGGGGGCTTGAACTGCAAATAGCTGATGGGGACGGGGGCTTGGAATGAAAATGGGCTGAGTGGAAGGGGGGCTTGAACTGCAAATAGCTGATGGGGAGAGGGGCTTGGAATGGAAATGGGCTGTGAAGGGAGGGAGCTAGGACAGGAAATGGCTGAGTTGTGGGGGGAGCTAGGATAGGAAATGGACTGATGGAGGGGCTAGGATAGGACTGGAAATGGGCTGTTGGGGGGCTTGGATTGAAATGGACTCATGGAGAGGCTAGAACTGGAAGTAGGCTCATGGGGGGTTTGGATTGGAAATGGGCTGAGTGGAGGGGAGCTAGGATTTGACATGGGCTGATGGTGGGGCTAGGAAAGGACCAGAAATGGGCTGATGGGGGCTGGGATTGGAAATGAGCTGATGGAGGGACTCGGATAGGACTGGAAATGGATGGGGGAGCTAGGACTGGAAATGGGCTGATGGTGGGGCTAGGATAGGACTGGAAATGGGCTGATGGGGGGCTAGGACTGGAAATGGGCTGATGCGGGGACTAGAAGGGAGTAGATGCTGGGTGGGGCTGGAACTAGAAGGGAGCTGATGTTGGGGAAGGATTAGAATGGGATGGGGCTGGGAGAGTGAAATGGAGGGGGGAAAAATATTTTGTGGGGAGGGAAGAAAAATCTACAATTGGCCGGGTACTGGGAGAGTAAATGGGGACTGAGGATGGAGGGGTAAAATTTGAGTGGATGAAACAGGAATTAGGAAAGAGCAAAAGGAGAAAGATTAGTATGTTAAAGCAGATGTAGAGAGAGAATGGAAAAAAAAAAACTAGAAGAGAGAAGAAAGGACAAATGGACAGCAGATGATAGAGAGTTAGCAGAAGACACAAAGAAACCAGAAGAAAGTAGCTGGGGCAATTGCAACTGAAAAAAATGCACAAAAGGTAGAAAAATATCTCTTTATTTTGAATTTATCAACTGGAATATGTCAGCTCTGGGAAATGTGCATCATTAACAACTGCACTTTGTTTAGTACAAGAGGAAATTAATTTATAGTTTTATTTCTGCAGTGTTGTTGTACATTCCAAGTTTGGCTTTTGTGGTTCCCAGTTTAATTATTGCCTTCCTGTTTCTAAATTGTGATTCCTTGTTTGGTGATGGTCTATGTTCTGCATGTGTAACTGAGCTGAGAAAGTTCTGTTTATGTAATTCCTATTTGACATTGCCATTTGTTCTCTTTCCCCAGTAGGTCATGTATTGTTATTCTCTGAAATGTGTTGTTTTAATATTTGCAGTGTTGCCTTTTGATAGGTAGGGTTTGGTGCTTTGTGAGTCCTGGTAGTGCTGTTAGGATACGGTGGGATTGCTATGGGTTCTAAATGGGCAGTGTTTGTAGTAGTTCTTAATGTGCCTGGCGGTTGGCACTGGATTATAGTAATGTAGAAATCTTTTAGTCTTTCTTTATCCATACACTCATTAAGAGGCATATTTACTAAAAGTTAGTGTATGGTAACATTATGCAAATGAGGCCCCTTATGCAAATGAGGCCCCGCACCGAGTCTCTACCATGGCCCTGCACCCCCTTGGGCTGCCCCTGAGTGGCCCTTCCCATTATGCCGCCTATGACTCTCATCATACATTCCAATGGACTTTGCAACATCAGTCCATTAGCAGAGGGCTCCCCAAACCACTCCTAGGGAGCCAAAGCTGGTTTCTGGATATTCACCATGAATATGTATAAAATAAATTTGCATCCACTGGAGAGTTAGTACATAGGGATGTGCATGGCAAAATCTTTAAACTTGATTTGTTTTAAATTTATTTTTATTAGTCTTTTTTTCAGGTTATTTCTGCATTTTCTTTTGTTTGCTAAGATGTAATTTTGAACAAAGTAAAACTAAATTCTGGTAGGCCAATAGTCAGAAATGCTTAGTTCAAGAGCAACAGCCACTATACAAGCAAGCACCCTATCCGTGAATTTTCAGCAATAAGCTGACATTTTAAAAAACGCTGATCGCTATGTTTGACTATTGACCTGTGGTTTATTTGTGCCATTTTGGATAAAAATTGACACACAACAACAGAGGTTTTCATGATTTCTCTCTCATTTAAAAGCGATAGCACAACCCTACTAAAATATGCAAATTTAATCTTGTACATAGCCATTGTGGTTATTTTGAAAATCTGACTGGCTGTGAGTTCACCAAGGCTAGTTTGGTAAGCCCTGAGCGTGCTTTCCCGGCTGCTGTGTTTCCACAGAATGTCTCAACCAATGTGTTGCATGCTGCAGTTCATTTACATAGTCTCCTACAACGCAAATGATGGCCACTCTTGTGTACAGCCAGAGCTGGTGCTACCATTAGGTAAACTAGGCAGTTGCCTAGAGTGCCAACGTTTTGCGGATGGCTTGCTGCCGCCCCTCTCTGGGACCTGCAGCGGCAGTAATGATTTAAAATCGGCAACCCAGCGCTTACCAAATGCTTGCGGCGCTGTCTGCTGTTGCTTCTGCCTCCTCGATGCGTGAGTTCCTCTATGGCATGGCTCATACCCTCACACAGATGAGTTGTGCAGGGAGCAGCGGTCACAGACAGCATTTGAGACAAGATAAGACTTGGTGACTCTGAGGACTATCTGGTGGGGGGAGGTAAGGGGCTTGTTGGGGGAGGGGGGTTGAACTCAGACTTTCTATATGGTGAGGGCAAGTTGGGGGTGGTGGCTGACTGGCGTACTGGCGTAGGGACTGTTGGGGGTGACTGGCTTGCTAGGTGGGTGGAGGGGTTGGTTGATTGGCTTTCTGGAGGGTGAGGGCTAGCTGGGAGGGGGTAAGGGACTGACTGACTGGCTTGCTGGGTGGGGATGCTGGCTGGGATGGCCATGTCAGTGGGAAGGTTGGGACTGGTGGGTGGGGAGGGGGGGCAGTGGATGATTTAAGGGAGTTGATGCAATAGGGAAAGGAAACTGGTGGGGAGGAATGGGATAAAAGAGGGAGTGTGGCTGACGACAAGGTGAGGATGGCGAATGAGCGAGAGAGAGAATGGATGCAGGGAGTTCCTGAATTACTAAGCTTTCTTTTCCCTTAGACACAGAATGGGAAAACCAGCTTCAGTAAATCAGGCCCTAAAGAAGTCATGGTATTTATTTTTATTTAAAAATATTTAGCTGATGCCTTTCCAGAATAATTCAAGGAGCATTACAATCAGATACAGTAGGCATTTCCTTACGATCTAGACCTCAGAAGCTATTCCCCACCCCCACCATGCTCCTTAACCTCAGTGGAAACAATGGAGGAGGAGGAGGAAGGTCCCAGTTTTTGGCCTGCATCCTAAAGCTACAGAAAATGTGTAAAGACCTGAAACAGAGTATTAGCTGACTGCAACACCTTGTGCAGAGTGGCTTATTGTTTAAAAAATGATATATTTCTTCTCATTAACCATATCACTTAAAAGCTTTGGCCTTCAGGAACAGCTTTTAAAAAGAGAAAAGTCTAGCATAGACATCACAAGCAGGTTGAGAAAATCTCCTGTAGTATGAAATGACAAGCTAGATCAGTGGTTCTCAACCCAGTCCTCTGGGACTCCCAGGCCAGGCAGGTTTTCAAGGTATCCACAATGAAAATGCATGAGATAGATCTGCATGCACTGCTTTTATTGTATGTAGATCTATCTTATGCATATTCATTGTGGATATCCTGATAAACTGACGGGACTGGGTACTGAGCTAGTTCTATGTTGCAAGAACCTGGCTGTGCCAGTCATGGTTTACCCCTACTGCCTCTATGGAGTTCTAGTCCTGTTTTCCTTGAGGATCTGGAACTCAAGGTTGGCCTTCCCACTTGGGGACTAGGTGTCTGCCTAGGGTGGCAGAGTTAGGGGGCAGCAGTGTGGCTGGACAGGACCTGCTTTTTCTCCTCCTGTATTACTGCTGCTGTCACCTTCTGCCTAAGCTGCTCTGAAGCACTGTAAAAAGGGATGCATGGTGCTCTGCTAGGTCTCACCCCTTTGGGACAAACTTCCTGCTGGAGGATGGGGACCCAGCAGAATCTGAGTGCATGCCTGCACACAGAGGCCGTGCACCATACAGCTTTATAATGCTTCAGGGCAGCCTGGACAGAGGGAGGATGGTGGTGGCAAGGGACAGGGACAATGTGGCAGAAATGCTGGAAATGAGGGGAGAGGGGAAGAGAAAGGGAGATGCTGGACTGGGGGGGGGGGGGGGTAAAGAAAGGAAAGGGGCCATTCTGGACATCTGTGCAGTGATGGGAAGAGAAGAGAAAGCGTAGTTACTCACCTGTAACAGGTGATCTCTGGGAACAGCAAGAATTTAGTCTTCACATATGGGTATCGTTGGTACTGACAGAGCCTGCGCGGGAACGCTCCCCAACATCCAATAGGAACACTTTTGGGAGCATCCCTCAGCACATGCGCGCTGCCTTCCCGCCTTCCAACTGTCCCTCGTCAGTTAAGTTTGTAGCTGAGTTAAAGGATAGAGGGAGAGAGGAAAGAGACAAAGAGATAGAGAGACAACTCCTAGGGGAGGTGGGTGGGTTGTGAAGACTAAATTCCTGCTGTTCCTGGAGATCACCTGTTACAGGTGAGTAACTACGCTATCTCCAGGAACAAGCAGGAAGGTAGTCGTCACATATGGGGACTCCCTAGCTGAAAATGCCAGGGAGATGGCCCCAGGAAGGTGCCACCCTAGAAAAGTAGGCATCCTTCCTCCCATGGATCTCTGGCATTCCACCAGGGATGGTGGGTAGGAGTTGAATTAGGTCTGAAAGAAATTTTGAAGAACAGTTTGGCCAAAGAAGGCATCCCGATGGGAGGCTTTATCCAGGCAGTAGTGGGCTGTGAAGGTGTGTACCGAAGCCCAGGTGGCTGCTTGACAAATGTCATCAATAGACACAGAGTGGAGATTAGCCATGGAAGCTGCCATGGCTCTCACGTTATGAGCTGTGACATGGCCTTGAAGAGGAAGACCCTTACCCTTATAAGCCAGGATATACATTAGGCAATCCATTTAGATAAAGTTCTTTTGGAGACTGGAAGTCCCAAATGACTATACTCAAAAGCTATAAAAAGTTGCGAGGACTTTCTATGTTGCTGTGTTCTCTGTAGGTAAAAGGCTAAGGCTCTTTTACAATCCAAAGTATGAAGGTTTCTTTCTGCATTAGAGGCGTGAGGCCTCGGAAAAAATACAGGAAGATAAATTGATTGATTCAAATGAAAAGGCGAAACCACCTTTGGCATAAAGTGTGGATGAGTTCTAAGAACAACCTTATCATGATGAAATCTAGTATAAGGAGGATCAGCCACTAAAGCTTGCAGTTCACTAATGCAACGTGCAGAGGTGATTGCAATTAGGAAAGATGACCTTCCAGATCAAAAACTTAAGGGTTGTAGTGGCTAAAGGCTCAAAAGGTGGCTTCATGAGCTGCCTGAGAACTAGATTTAGATCCCATGCCACCAGTGGTGGCTTAATGGGAGGTTTGATCAGCAGAAGACCTCTCAGAAATCTGGATATGAGTGTATGAGAGGAAATTGGTTGTCCATTCAGAGGCTTATAAGAAGCTGCAATTGCACTAAGATGGACTCTTACCGAATTGGTCTTTAGACCAGACTTCGATAAGTGAAGGAGATACTCTAGTATCGATTCTAAAGGTATGACAAGGGGGTTTAATCCCTTCTTGGAGCACCATATAGTAAAACGTTTCCACTTGAAGGCATAAGATCTTCTTGTGGAAAGTTTTCTAGAAGCCTGAAGGATATCCTTTACCTGTTGGATCGGATTGAAATCCTGGAGGTCTAAGCCTTCGGCAACCAGGCCGTGAGATGCAGGGACTGAGGACTCGGGTGCCATAGCGTCCCGTCCTCTTGGGAAAGGAGATCTGGAGCATGCCCTAACTCCAGAGGTGCAGCTTGAGAGAGATGTAGAAGCAGGGGATGCCACGGTTGGCGTGGCCATCGTAGCGCTATGAGAATCATGTGACCCCTGTTTCTCTGAAGCTTGAAGAGTGTTTTGGGGATGAGGGGAATGGGTGGGAAGACATAAAGGAAGTCCTGACTCCAGTGAAGGAGGAAGGCATCCCTTGCCTGACAATTGTGAGCCGGAATCCTGGAACAGAACCGGGGAAGTTTGGTATTCAGTGGACTTGCAAAGAGGTCTATGTCTGGAGTGCCCCAGAGATGAAAAATCTTTGCCACCTGGTCTAGGTGGAGAGACCACTCGTGAGGCAGCAGTACTCGACTGAGTTTGTCTGCCCAAAGGTTTTGAATACATGGCAGATATACCACTAGAAGGTGAATTTGATACTCTCTGGCGAGGGCCCAGAGTCGTAAAGCTTCGTTGCATAATGACAGAGAGCCTGTCCCGCCCTGCTTGATCACATAGAACATGGCTACTTGATTGTCTGTCTGGACTAGGACTGTCATGTACCTGAGCTGGGCATGGAATACTCAAAGAGCTAAATAGATTGCTCTTAATTCCAGGAGGTTTATGTGTAGACCAGCCTCCTGTGGAGTCCAGGTGCCCTGGGTAGAGAGATGATTCAGGTGTGCTTCCCAACCCACCTGTGATGTATCTGTTGTTAGGGTGGCCTGAAAAAGGGGTTGATGGAAAGGAGACCCCCTTGTCAGATTTTCTAGTGATTGCCACCATTGGAGGGACAAAATTAGTCGTTGAGAGTTTACTATTTTGTCTGAAAAATGTCCTGTGGCCTGTGTGGATAGGGTCCACTGAGCTGCTCACATGTGGAGGCCATCATATGGGACTACATAAACTGTGGATGCCATATGTCCCAGCAACTGTAGTAGCTCCCGAGCAGTTAGGGAGGATTTCCCTGCTGCTTGAGAAGCTAGTTGCAGTATGCGAAGACACTGGGCCTGTGAAAGGAAAGCCTTTGCCTGTGTGGTATCTAGACAGGCCCCTATGAATTCCAGGCATTGGGAAGTAACAAGTTGGGATTTTGGGAAGTTTATTACCAACCCCAAGTAGTGGAGGATTCACATTGTGCGAGACAGTGCACTGCTGGCCTCTGCAACTGTAGGGGCTCGAATGAGCCAGTCGTCTAAGTAAGGGAAGACGAATATCCCCAGGGTTCGCAGAAATGCAGCTACTACTGCCATGTATTTTGTGAATACTCTAGGTGCTGAAGCCAGACCAAAGGGAAGAACCCTGTACTGGAAATGTTTTCCCTTGAAAAGGAATCGTAAGAATTTCCTGTGATCTGGATGGATCAGAATGTGAGTGTATGCATTCTTTAAGTCTAGAGAGCAAAGCCAATCCTGGCTTTGAAGGTATGGCAGAAGAGTTCCTAGAGAAATCATTTTGAACTTCTCTCAGAACAGGTATTTGTTCAATTCTCTGAGGTCTAGAATGGGTCTGTGTCCTCCTGTTTTCTTTGGAATAAGAAAATAGGGGGAGTAGAACCCTGCACCCCATTGAAGAGTGGGTACCTCTTCTATTGCCCCTTGGGCAAGAAGTGTTGAGACCTCGTGATCTAGCAGATTGTCTGCGGAGGTTTGCCTTAGAATTGTAGGAGGGGGCATGCTGTGAAAATGGAGCCTGTACCCCTCTCCTACAATGGGCAGAGTCCATTATTCTGCTGTTATCTGATGCCATCTGTTGGCAAAGTAATCCCAAAACAAACCCCAAACGGTAATCAAAGTGACACTACAAAAAGAAGATACCGTTAGAATCCCCAAAAAATTCTTTCAATATATTTTTTGTCGGACATAAATCGCGAGGAGGAGGCACTGTGAACCAACCCCCAAACACGATACATTTGTTTGGGGGTTGGTTCAGTTGTTCGGCATCTTTTGCCAGTTTCATGGCAGATCAAGTTCCTCTATGAGTTGAGTTTTGAGTGCTTGATGCAGGGGGTCTTGTTCCCCGAAATGTGCACGTCGCGCGTGTTTATAAGATAAGTGCAGTGTTTTCTTCTTGCTGAAATGCTTTGGCATATTTAAAGTTTGGATTAACTAAACCTAAGTGGTTGAATAAAAGGGATATGTATCGTGTTTGGGGGTTGGTTCACAGTGCCTCCTCCTCGCGATTTATGTCCGACAAAAAATATATTGAAAGAATTTTTTGGGGATTCTAACGGTATCTTCTTTTTGTAGTGTTGTTGTATCTGTTGGCAAAGTGGCATAACCTGCCTGGGATATTGGGGGGTTGAGGACCCCTCAGAGGCAGGAAGGCTAAGCTCTCTAGGAAGGAGTCAAAGCCCTTGAGGGGACTGAACCTGCAGAGCTGGTTGGGCTCTTGGGCCTTTTGGCTTCTTTTGCTGTCTAGTTTGTCCCTTTTGGGCAAACTGACCCTGAGTTTGCCTCTGCTGGGTATAGGAAGGATAAAATTTCCTCTTTTTGCTGAAAGAGGGTTTTTTATAAGGCTTCTTTTTGGCTGGAGTGGCTGTAGATTTTGACTATCTAGAGTGGTATTGTCAGCTTCTAACTTGTTAGCCTTTTCCTGCCAGTTCTTGCCAAAGAGATTCTCTCCCACGCAAGGAATGTTGCCTAACTTGTCCTGTACCCAAGTCTCCAAGTCTGATGCCTGAAGCCAGGCAATCCGTCGTGTCCCAATGGCAATAGCAGAGGTTCTGCTGATGCATTCAAAGCAGTCAAAGGCTGCACGATTCACAAACTTGGAGACATCTTGAGCATGCTTAACTAGAGTAAGAAAGTTTTGTCTCTTGTCATCTGGGAGAAGTGGGCTCCTAAGCTCCAAGTCTCCTGTAACTTCTTTGAGGAACATTCCCATATATAGTATATATGAACTGATCCTAGCTGAAAGCATGGAAGCCTGAAATGTTTGGCACCCAAAAGCCTCCAGAGTCCTGCATCCACGACCTGGGGGATTGGATGAATGCCTCTTTGCACTTTTCATCCTACGCATGGCTGACTCCACCACCATTGAATGGTGTGGCAGCTGAGTCTTTTGAAATCCAGGACATGGCGGGACTCAATACATAGTATCAAGCCTCCTAGAATGAGGAGATGTAGTCAGAGGTGTCTCCCACATTCTGAACATCAAGTTATGCAGAATTTCATGGATGGGCAGAGTGGCTGCCTCCTTTGGAGCTTTTGGATATTGGAGAATTTCCAATTCCTTTGCTCTGGGTTCCTATTCAGGAGCTACCGTGATTGAAAGGCCCTTGGCCACATCACAAATAAAATCCTGAAAAGACATGTCCTCTGGAGGTGACATTCTGCGTTGGGGAGAAGAGGGATTTTCCAGGAGAAACCCTCTGGTACCAGCAGAATTGTTAGAGTCTTTGGAATCAGAGGATTCGAAGTATTCCTGACCACAATGCTCATGCAAAGCATGGTCCCGGTATCAATCGAAGTCGGTATTGAGTTGATCCGGTACAGATCTGTCGATACCAGCCAAAGATGGCGTGGGAAGAATGCCCACCGGGGCCGGTACCGTTGGTACCGGTACTGGTGTAGGTACCACATCGGTATCGATGTCGGTACTGGTGCCCGTTGAACCATAGATGTCAACGGTACTGCAGCTGTGAGAAGAGCTGCAATGCTGCGTTCGATAGCGAGGAACCTCTGGTCTATTGATGCTGCCGATGCCTGGGTGTCGGTACCGGTGAAAACGGCCAGGACCCCTGAGCATGGCACCAGTAGTTCTTGCGAGGTCGAGGCCTCGAGTACATCCTGGAGCCCCCTTGATGCTTTGGAAGCCGAAACCTCCCGCCGGGGCTATTTTGCCGGTGTGGTTCCCTCAGGGGCAATGCCAATGGCCTCTCGATGCTTAGCAGGAGAGCTAACCTTTGAGGACCGGCTTTTTTGTTTAGTTACCTGAATCCATGGGAGGAAGAGGAGGCTCTTGAAGATTTCGATGCAATGGATCTGGCATCCAAAGAAAAGAGCGTACTGAACTTTGCAGCCCGGTTCTGTCTTCCTCTCTTAGTCATCCCCATACAGGAGAAACATTCAGATGGAGAATGTTCAGGCCCTAAACATTTAAGACACTATTCATGGGTGTCAGTGATGGAAATGGTACCGCCACACTTAGTACATTTTTTAAAACCACTAGTTGGTTTTTCCATGTTTCAGGAATATGAGACCTAATGCCCAAAATGGCGCCTAGCACCAAAAAAAAAGTTTCTGAAGAGAAACAGTTCAAAGTATAAAAGTTTTGAGAAAAGAAAAGAACCGGCGGTACTGGTAGGCGTCGTGCGGAGGCAAACGCGACCACAAGAAAACAATTTTTAAAGATGGAATTTTCTGCAGTGACAGGGTATGGGTCCTGTCGGCTCCGCGGAAAATGAAGAACTGAAGAGGGACAGTTGGAAAGGCGGGAAGGCAGCGCGCATGTGCTGAGGGATGCTCCCAAAAGCATTCCTATTGGACGATGGGGAGGGTTCCCGTGCAGGCTCCGTCGGTACCGACGATACCCATATGTGAAGACTACATTCCTGCTTGTTCCTGGAGATAGGGAAATACTGGCCACTTTGGGGAGGTGAAGAGGGGATGCTGGCAACTTGAGGGGGGGAGGTGAGGGTCACAGGGAAGTGGAGATGAAATACTGGACGCTTGGGATGGCAGGGAAGGGGAGATGCTGGATTCACTAGAGGGAGGAAGGAGGAATGTTGGCACTTGGGGGGAGGTTAGGATGGGGAAGCGGAGATACTGAACATGGGGGGGGGGGGTGAAAGAAAAGGAAGGGGAGATTCTGGGTGGAAAGGGGGAGAGATGCCTGGCTCATGGCTTGCCTTGGGCATCAGAGACCCTTGGACCAGCCATGTTGCAATTACACTTCCATAACTGTAGCAAACTAAAACTGGGAAAATATGCATGCTGGGGGTTTCTGGGATGGGGGCAGACAATTTGTAGCTATCCTTTGTTGTTGTTTTTTTTTTAACTCATGACTTTTCAGTGATAACTGGTGAATACACAGCTGCTGCTACAACTGTTTGCTAATGCTGCAGGATAGGTTAAGCTGTAGAAATAACACATAATAATTCTTCACACCATCATTTCAATAATATGATATAAAACATCATTATTTCTTATTTCATTCAATTTTCTTTGTTTTTGCAAGAAAACCAACTCTTCTCAGATGTTGCAGGCTGAAAGGTCCCATTCCTTTACATTATCCTGTCAGAAAAGGCATGAGATTGAGAAGTTGAAGAGTTTTTGAGTGTATCCAGTGGGATGAGAGAAACAGGTCCAGTCTGTTTGGAGGCAACATTCTTGTAGTGGCTTGCAACACCCAGCGTGACAGCTGGCAAGGAAATAGAAGAGACGGGCAGCTGTCTCTCTTGCACTTGGATCGAACCATCTGAGACACTTTCTGTAACCCCAGAAGTTGCCTCTTCCAGGCTGATACTCAACGATGACTCATTCCTACAAGGGTTAGCCACTGAATATGGTGGAGGGTCATCCGTAGGAATGTAAATTTGGGTTGCTCTGGGCCCAACACATTCATCATAGCTGAAAAAAAGACAAAACACACACATTCACCACTGCAAACATGAATGTTAGACCTGACTATGCAAGACCGTGAGAAGAAAAAGCTCATGATATAATTACCTCTATTATCTTTTTAGTCATTTTGGCAGCTGCGTCAATGACATACTTTTGCTGGAGAACAGAATGAGCAACTTATTAAAGCCTAGAAGGGCAGAATCCTGCTAAATTGCTTTATTAGGAATAGAAAGAAGTATTTCTATATTATTTTCTGGTCCATTACTCATAGGTGTACGTTTTTGGGCATGTCCCTCCTGTCTGGCAGATGGGGCTGCTAATGATAATCACTGACAGAGCTGCCAAGAAAGTAGATATCCGAATGAAGCCTACACCAGTCCTGGAACTTTTGATACCACCTTTGAATGAAGTTTATACATCATATTTCTACTTAATTTGAGTCCAGCTAACATTTTTTCTTCCTGAGTGCAGCTATGCATAAGGGTGTGGGCAGCAGGGTCCTGATGTGTTGCAACTGCACAGCCTTCTCTATTCTCAGCCATGGCCAGATTCATAGGCTCTGGAAGCTCGATGCGGGCAATAGCGCAATGTTTGTGTACAATTTTCTGCACTAGTGTTGGCACATCTAAAGTGAGCAGAATCAATGTGCAAACGGCTGCGCTAATGGCGGCACAAAGTGCATTTAAATCCATTTAGATGGATGGCAACGAATCAAACAGCTATGCTGAGCAGATGCAGAGAAATGCCCAGAAGAGCTGACAGCGGAGGTCAACACTGGGATTTTATCACAAGGTCTGAGAAGAGCTTAGCTCATAAGTCTGTGGTCAGCGCTAGAGAAGAAGTTATGCCCTGTTGCCTGAGTATTCAGCGCCTGCAGCCTTTTGATGGCTGTGCTGAAGAGAGTGCTGGAAAAACAAGGAAGGGGAATATTATGTGCATGTGTTGGAATGCTCTCTGACGCATAACGCCATTATTCTGCGCAGAATACTATTAGTGTATGCACAGATAGCATGTCGGCATGCGCACGCAAGCGCCAAACTGTTATTTTGGGTGCAAGATATTGGTTCCACTATTACAGACCTGCGTTTGTACGTGCCTGGCTTGCTCTTAAGTAGCACAGACCTTTTGCATACAGCTCATTTGCATGCTGTTTGCGTACAGCGTTGCTGAACAAAACCTCTGTGTTCAAATTGCATTACGAAACCCCCTGCTAGAGCTTTAGTGCAGGACTCTAGCGCAGGATTTCTGCATCGAGCTGTGGACTGGGACCGCCGCAGAGACATGATGAGGCGAGGGGAAGGGCCGGTCTCTCTGCAGGGACAGTGGGAAATGTTGCAGCTTCACTTGGCCATGCCCTGTTCACTTTCTTAGTAGGGGTGTGCTTTGTTTTTTATTTCTCTTTGCATCAGTGGCAGAAATATCAAATTGAGGGCCATCAAAGCAAAATATTGGGAGGGTCCCCAGAGCAGGGGTGGTCCATCTTAGAAGATATGGGAACGGCTATAAATGGGGGCCCTTTTTCTCTAGGTCCCCTGCATCACAGAGGCGGCTGGGGTGGAATTAATGCCACTGCTTTGCATGTAAATTATTTATGTGCGTTGAGCTACAAAATAACCCAAAAAGAAAAGAGGAAATGAAACAAAATGCCCACTGTAAACAAGACCATCTTAACAGCTTATGGGTCCTGGGCCAACTTTTGTTAATGGGCCTCACTGCCATTTTTCCACACACTGACCCCAACCTCATTTGAAGAACAGAGAAATGATACAGCTATAAAATGTATTTAAAGCAATGCCTTACATGCCTGAATGAATATATACAAAAATAACTGTCACTACATAAGTTGTTAAAGGGTACAGTTCTACCGTTTACTGTTGGGGGAAGTAATTTATAATTTCGGAGGGGGTGGGTTATTCAGCAGTGGCAGCCAGCACTGCTTTAAATTAAAACCAGATATTCAATGCTGGGATCATATCTGGCCGCTTGCATTGGATATCCAGGTCGGCCAGACAGCGATTTAGCTAATCAGTCAACGGTGATATTCAGTCGCTGGTTGGTTAGCTAAACGGGCTGAAGTTAGACCTGCCTTAAAATTCCTAACTTTAGCCAGTAAGATAACTAGCTAATGATTGAATATTGCCGTTAACCGGTTATCCTTGGGTGCTCCATCCTTGCAATACCCCGATGCTAGACGGCTAGCTCAGGGTGTTTAGTGGCACTAACCACCTAAATGCCTTTGAATATCCTTCCCTGGGTTTTTTATCTGTAGCCCCGTTGACTGAGGTCAGTCTTTGGCCTACAGAAGATAATGTGTTTTTCCTTACCTGTGTTCTGTGCTTCTGCTAGAAGGAGATATTCACTGGCTTGGATTAAACAGATGCACTACGCTACAGTTTGTTATCTGTGTAGTATAATTCAGAATACTTTCCTTGGAAGTTGAGTGACTTGTGACTGCCAGGCAGAAGCTGAAGGGTTAACTGTGACAGGCAGAAAAAGCCATAGCAACCCCCCCCCCCAAAAAAAAATTATGGGCCTGATATTCAAAGGGATTTATGCTCTTAATAGTCTGAGTTATGCACAGCAAATTGGTGTCTTTGAAAAAGGGTTGAATGCCTACATTTTTGCTCAGAATTTCAAAACAATTCCTACGTTTAGGGACATAAAAAGTGGATGGCAACAGGGGTGGATTTAGGGCAGAGAAAAACCAGCTCACAAACGACGGTCATAAACCTGGACAAATGAATGGCAAGCCTAAATTTATAAGCAAAGGCCCAATATTCATAAAAAGCTAAGCACCTAAAATTTAGGCACCTAATTTGTGCTCCATTTTCAGCCAAACGGCAGTCTAAGGGGCATGTTTACTAAGCTCCGCTAGCTATTAAAGCAAGCTTGAGTGCATGCTAATGGCACATGATAATAGTGCACAATCTAAATAGATAGTGCAGAATTAACCCCGTACGTTCTGCTTCGCATGTAACAAGAAGGGAAATGGGTGGTGTGGGGCAGAGCGTGGGCATGTCTGCACAGGCAGCTTGGGTACACTTAACGCCATCTCAAGGGATGGCATTAAGTGCATCCGCATTGCTGCTGGTACACAGTAGGGTCTGAATCACTGTGGTATCTGCTGGGACCATGCTGTACCCACCCTCAACAGGTGGCACATATCTTTTGCATGTACCACATGTTGATAACTACCCTAAATGTGCAATACCTGCAAAATCCTAGTACACTGCCAAGCTTTCAGCTGAAAATTTACCTTAATTTAGAGTTTAAAAGTTATGCTTATAAATTTAGCCCTGCCATTCATTTGCTTAGATTTAGGAGCCCAGTACTGAAAATCAGTGCTAAGCTTTTTCCCTTTCCTAAATCTGTCCTTGTTGCCACCCACTATTTATGCTCTTAAATATACGAGTTTACTGAAATTTAGAGTGTGCATTTAGATACTCAGCCCTAGTAAATTTTCAAAGAGGCCAATGTAGGAGCATGGGGCCTGATATTCAAAGGCATTTACATGGCTTGCAGACGTGCAAACCATGTAAATGCTGCTCAACAGGCTATTCAGAAGCACTGAATATCTGTGGGTGCCGCCGCTGCCCACCCCATGCTAACCAGTAGTGCTGCAAGGGCGTGGTACCTAGCCATCACCAGGCGCCGGTGATATTGAGCAACTGCCCAGTTATGGCTCTGTGGTGAAAGGAAGGTGCAGCAAAGGCCGGCCTTACTTTTGCCATGGAAGCTAACTGGGTAGCACCTGAATATTTCTGCTGCCCAGGTAGCTTCTGGGTTCTGCTGCTGGTGGCCAGTGGCTGGATATGGCCTCAGCATTGCATATTCCTTGTCTAAGGCTCAGCGCCGGTGGCAAACCACTGGAGGAGCGCTAGCTGCTAGTGCTGAGTATCGGGCCCATAACGCTCACAGTTAGGAACAGAAATCCTTTAAAATCTAGGGGCCCCAATCTTTAAACTCCTAAATTAAGGTGAATTTTCAGCTAAAAATGTAGCTTTCTAAGTTTGTATGAAAACAGGAGCTTCTAAATTTTGGTGCTCCAATTTTTTGAATAGGGGAGCTTATGATATTACAGCTACCTTGTGACCAAAGGGTTAGCAGAGGGAGGGAGGGAGGCACTCTGCACATTTTCATATAGACCTGCAGTGATACAGTATAATATTTTTGAATTCTGGCCTCTTTTGCTGGCGGGAACAGGAGAGATACAGAAGGGACAGAGGGAACATAAGTAGTCATACTAAGTCAGACCAAGGTCCAATGAGCCCAGTAACCTTCCTCCGACAGCGGCCATCAGGGTCACAAGTACTCAGTGGCATTTGCAGACAGAAGTATTTAAGTATTTGAGAATGCAAAAAGGGGGGTAAGCCAGGTATTGGGGGGGGGGGGCAAACCAAAGTGGCATTTCTGCATATCACAACCCTCCCCTCCTCACATTTAAATTAGCTATAAAAATACTACATAAATGGTTCCAACACTTTTATGCATATAGAAACTCCCAGTCACTTTCAGCCACCCAGAAAAACCACCATCATAATTAGTTGATAGTAATCAATAAATTCTTGAAATTGGGAATAAAGTCTTGAGTCAATATAGGATGAGACAGAATCACAATACAAACCCTGCACCTGCTCCGTGTTCCCTAAGAATGGAGCTAAGGCATTTCCTCTTACAACTCACCATGCGAAAATAAATATCAAAACTGTGGTATCATGTTAGGAACAACACACTTACATTACACTGCCAGCCATTGTGTGAGGAAACAGTCTTGTAAGAAAAAAACCCAGTCTGAACCTATAACACTGTATGGAAACAGCACGATCTCCTAGGACTCAAAGTGCAATAACTCTATTTATGAAAAGTCAACACTGCAGATATTACACCCAGAAACCTCTACGTCTCCTATTGGGGGAAATAGAGAAAATGGGACTGCTACAGATCTGCTGGAGTGGAGGAGAAGCCTGGTGGTTAGAACACTGGCTTGGTAACTAAGCAACCAGGGTTCGATTCCCACTAGCACTCCTTGTGGCCTTGGGCAAGTCACTCAACCCTCCATTGCCTCAGAAGAAAGGCTTGACAATCTACTTCCAGTGACACTGCCAAGAAAACCCAGGCGCTTCTGGGTCACCAGGAGTCAGGACTGACTCAAAGGCACACATTGCATTTTGTACAGATCTGCTATACATGGTAGTAGATTCCTCCACATCGGACCCTCAAGCAGAACATGGACACAGCCTCACCTGATACAGAATAAGCGGGGACAGTGAAAGGACTGGAGATACCCTAGGCATGTCACTCCATCCTGCTGCCCCCTCCGCCCCTATTGCTGCTGCTGCCACTCTCCAGAAGTATGTGCCAGAGGGGGGGCAGAAGTGGCCGATGGTCGAGAGCAGAAACTGCGAGGTAGCGTCGGCGAGTTAAAGTGCTGCCTCATGGTTTATGAGTTATTGCCATCACTGCAGGCTACGGAGTAGGGTGGCAACAGGCGCCCCAGAGGGCCAGCATTTTAGGCAACCGCCTAGTCCACCTAATGGACGCACAAATGAGAAAAAGAAACATGCAAACAAAACTTCAACTAGAACCTCCAAAGATCTAGACTCTATGAAGGTCATTTTATAACCTTTTCCATGCATAAAACGCTGATTTATGCACATACAAGTCCTCTTCTAAAATGAAGTCATGCCTTAACATGCGTGCAGTGCAGTGCAAGTAGTTATGTATTTGTAGAGTAAGCATGCTAAGGGGAGGAGTCTGGGTACAGCATGGGCAGAGTTACGGTTTGGAAGTGTATTTTATGTGCTACAATTTACGCCAATTTCCAAGCAGGTGCAAATGTCCATCCCTTTAATGTAGGCATAATTTCTGCAGGATTTGTGCTAGTATTTTATGCGTAAATAAAGACAGACAAACACTCTGTAGGTGAAATCTTTTTATTAGACTATTGGCCGTGGTGGCGGTGTTGGGTTCCTACTCTCTCATGCCTGCCAATTTCAGCCCCTCCTGCCTCCATCTAATTTCTTTGCTTCCTTTGAAGTCCATGCCATCTGCCTATTTTCACCACTACCTCTAAGGGTAGCTGTCATTTATCGAACCCCAACAAGTCCACCTGGCTCTCCTGCTTTCTGGATGCATCTTCCTCTTCCCTTATTCTTGGGGATTTCAACATTCACATTGATGACCCTTCTGCTCATCATGCCTTAAAGCTCCTTTTCCTAACCTCCTCATTCAACCTGCAGTTGTGCTCTACTGTTCCTACTCACAAGTATGACCACTGCCTTGACCTCATCTCCTCCATCAGCTCGCCCTCAAACCTCTCCATCTCAGTTCTGCCCTTATCTGACAATCATCTGCTATCCTTCACCATTAACCACCCCCCATCTTGGTCTCGCCCACCCCCCATCTTGGTCTCACCTGATCTCCACCAACATGTTTATGTATCTTCACACTATCAACCCTTCAATTCTCTCCACTGCTGTCTTAATACCTCTTTCCTCCACTATGTCATTTGAGTCTGCTGATGGAGCAGTATCCTCCTATAACACTATACTTTCCTCTGCTCTGGATGCACTTGCTCCTCCCATTTCATGCCTCGTGAGGAGTACCGTACCTCAACCTTGGCTGTCCTTGACAACCCCTACCTATGTTCCTCTGCCCACTCAGCTGAGCACCTTTGGCTTAAATCATGTACCCTTGCTGACTATGTACATTTCATATTCATGCTAACCTCTTTCCAGGCAGCCATAGCACTTGCCAAGCAAGAGTACTATGTCCTTCTGAGTAATTCTCTTGCCTCTGACCTTCGTTATCTCTTTGCAATGCTCAACACTCTCCTCAAGGTCCCTCATCCCCCAATCCCTCCTTTGCTGTCTGCCCAGGCCTTGGCTGATTATTTCCATGACAAAATCCAGAAGATTAGCCTTGAATTCTCAGCAAGGTCAACTATACCTCATCTTCCCCCTCTTCAATCCCAAATCCTTCCCTCACCTTTGGTCACTCTTTCCTCTTTTTCTGAAATCACCGAGGAGGAAACTGCAAATCTTCTCTCCTCCTTCAAACGGACTACCTGCTCCTCTGATCCCATTCCCACCCATCTACAAAGCTCTACCTCTTCCACTATCATCCCTTCCATCTGTCATATCCTTAAGCTATCGCTTTTGACTGCAACTGTTCCTGTGGTCCTCAAACATGCTGTGGTTACACCTCTCCTCAAAAATCTTTCACTAGATCCTACCTGTTCTTTCAGTTAATCGGCCTCTCTCTCCTCCCCTTTGCTTCAAAACTACTTGAATAAGTGGTCAGCTGCTGCTGTCTTGATTTTCTTTCCTCTCACGCCCTTCTGGATCCACTGCAATATGGCTTTCATTCTCTACATTCCACAGAAACGGCTCTTGTCAAAGTCTCCAGCGACTTGTTCCTCGCCAAATCTAAAGACTCTACTCAATTCTCATTCTTCTTTACCTTTCTGTTGCCTTTGACACTGTTGATCATTACTTTCTCCTCGATACCTTGTCCTCACTTGGACTTAGGGACTCTGTTCTATCCTAGTTTTGTTTTTCTCTCTCCCATTGCACTCTGTTCTGGTGGATTCTCCCCTATTGCCATTCCACTCTCAATTGGTGTACTTCAGGGCTCTGTCTTGGGGCCTCTACTTTTCACTTTCTACACTCAGTACCTTGGCGCACTTATTTCCTTCCATGGATTTCAGAACCATCTTTATGCTGACGACTCTCAGATCTACATTTCTACGCCTGAAATCTCTCCAGGAATCTAGGCTCAGATCTCTGCCTGCTTATCTGGCATTGCTGTCTGGATGTCTCACCACCATCTGAAACTCAACATGGCCAAAACTGAGCTCCTTATCTTTCCTCCTAAACTCACCTCCCCCCTCTTCCTCCCTTCTCTATTTTCATGGATAAACACACTCCTCCCTGTTTCCTCAGCTCGCAACCTTGAGGTCATCTCTGACTCTTCTCTCTCTTTCTCTGCACACATCCAACAGATGGCTAAAACCTGCCACTTCTTTCTCTATAACACTGGCAAAATGTGCCCCTTCCTTTCTACACACACTACTAAGACTCTCATCCACTCACTAGTTACCTCCCGTCTTGACTACTGTAACCTGCTCCTCATTGGTCTCCCTCTGAATCATCTCGTTCCCCTGCAATCTATTGAAAACTCAGCTGCACGGCTTATCTTCTGCCAGTGTCTCTATGCTTATGTAACCCCTCTTCTCAAGTCACTTCACTGGCTCCCTATCCATTTCTGCATCCAGTTCAAACTTCTACTTACCTACAAGTGCATTCATTTTGCGGCTCCTCACTACTTTTCCTCTCTTATCTCGCTCTACACTCCTCCTCGGGATCTCCACTCCTCTGGCAGACCCCTTTTATCTGTGCCCTTCTCTGTCACTGCCAACTCCAGACTTTGTTCATTCCATCTTGCTGCTCCATTATGCTTCGAACTTACTATCTGAGTCGGTGCATCGGGCTCCTTCTCTGGCCCTATTCAAGTCCAGGCTGAAGACCCACCTCTTCGTGACTGCTTTGGATTCTGATGCTCCTCATTCTCTTGTCCACTACTTATGTGTATCTTGCCATACTCTAGTCCCCAGTTTTGCGATGTTTTGTCATCTTGATTAGATTGTAAGCTCTGATGAGCAGGGACTGTGTCTTACATCTATATGTGCAGCGCTATGTATTCCTTGTAGTGCTACACAAATGATTAGTAGTAGTAGATATTTTTGACAAGCTTTTGAGTGATGTACTCTCTTCTTCAGGTCTATGAAGAGATAATGCAGTTACACTGGGTTTAAACAGTACCAACTCATTTAGGTTCTTAGCTATCTGCATATGTCATTACATTTCAAAGCAAAGTGCGGGATATAACGACAATTTACATCACATGGGTCCTGTCTGTACTTAGGTGGCTTGCATCTGTCATTCAATTCCAATGAAAGACATTGGTGATGAGACAGTGACTCTTTGGATTTCAAGGCCTTAAGTCTGATAATAGGTAAGAAAGCCAATGTCTCTGTAAAGCGTAGTTACTCACCTTTAACAGGTTATCTCCGGGAACAGCAGGAATTTAGTCTTCACATATGGGTATCATCGGTACCGACGGAGCTTGTGTGGGAACGCTCCTCAGCATCCAATAGGAACGCTTTTGGGAGCATCCCTCAGCACATGCACGCTGCCTTCCCACCTTTCCAACTGTCCCTCTTCAGTTAAGTTTGTAGCTGAGTGAAAGGATAGAGGGAGAGAGGAAAAAGACAGAGAGATAGAGAGACAACTCCTAGGGAAGGTGGGTGGGTTGTGAAGACTAAATTCCTGCTGTTCCTGGAGATCACCTGTTACAGTGAGTTACTACGCTATCTCCAGGAACAAGCAGGAAAGTAGTTTTCAAAATTGGGGACTCCCTAGCTTAAGATGCCAGGGAGATAGCCCCAGGAAGCTGCCTCCTATAGTAAGGTGGGCCAATGTTCCTCCCATGGATCTCTGGCATCCCACCAGGGTTGGTGGGTAGGAGTTGAATTAGGTCTGAAAGAGATTTTGAAGAACAGCTTGGCCAAAGAAGGCATCCCGACGGGAGGCTTTATCTAGGCAGTAGTGGGCTGTAAAGGTGTGTACCGAAGCCCAGGTGGCTGCTCGACAAATGTCATCAATAGACACAGAGTAAAGGTTAGCCATGGAAGCTGCCATGGCTCTCACATTGTGAGCTGTGACATGGCCTTGAAGAGGAAGACTCTTACTCTCATAAGTAAAGGATATGCATTGTGCAATCCATTTGGATAGAGTTCTCTTGGAGACTGGAAGTCCCAAATGGCTAGAATCAAAAGCAATAAAAAGTTGAGAAGACTTTCTATGTCGCTGTGTTCTTTGTAGGTAAAAAGCCAAGGCTCTTTTACAATCCAAAGTATGAAGGTTCCTTTCTGCATTAGAGGCATGAGGCCTCGGAAATAATACAGGAAGATAAATTGATTGATTTAAATGACAAGGCGAAACCACCTTTGGCATAAAGTGTGGATGAGTTCTGAGTACAACCTTATCATGGTGAAACCTACTATAAGGGGGATCAGCCACTAAAGCTTGCAGTTCACTAATGCGACGTGCAGAGGTGATTGCAATCAGGAAGATGACCTTCCAGGACAAAAGCTTTAGGGTTGTAGTGGCTAAAGGTTCAAAAGGCAGTTTCATGAGCTGCCCGAGAACTAGGTTTAAATCCCATGCCACTGGTGATGGCCTGATGGGAGGCTTTGTTAATAGAAGACCTCTCATAAATCTTGATATGAGTGGATGAGAGGAAATTGGTTGTCCATTTAGAGGCTTATAGGAAGCTGCAATTGCACTAAGATGGACTCTTACTGAATTGGTCTTTAGACCATAATTTGTTAAATGAAGTAGATATTCTAGTATCAATTCCAAAGGTATCATAAGGGGGTTTAACCCTTTCTGTGAACACCATATAGTAAAATGTTTCCACTTGAAGGCGTAAGAGTGTCTTGTGGAAGGTTTTCTAGAAGCCTGAAGGATATCCTTTACCTGTTGGGAAAGGTTGAGATCTTGAAGGTCTTTCAGCAACCAGGCCCTGAGATGCAGGGACTGGGGATTCGGGTGCCATAGCATCCCGTTCTCTTGGGAGAGGAGATCTGGAGCATAGCCTAACTCCAGAGGTGCAGCTTGAGAGAGATGTAGAAGCAGGGGATACCACGTTTGGCGTGGCCACTATGGCGCTATGAGGATCATATGACCTCTGTCTCTCTGAAGCTTGAAGAGTGTTTGGGGATGAGGGGAATGGGAGGGAAGGCATAGAGGAAGTCTTGACTCCAATGAAGAAGGAAAGCGTCCCTTGCCTGGCAATTTTGAGCCGGAATTCTGGAACAGAACCGGGGAAGTTTGGCATTCAGTGGACTTGCAAATAGGTCTATGTCTGGGGTTCCCCAGATCTGAAATATCTTGGACACCTGGTCTAGATGGATAGATCATTCGTGAGGCAGCAGTACTCAGCTGAGTTTGTCTGCCCAAAGGTTTTGAATGCCTGGAAGATATACCACAAGAAGGTGAATTTGATGCTCTCTGGCAAGGGCCCATAGTCGTAAAGCTTTGTTGCATAATGACAGAGAGCCTGTTCCCCCCCTGCTTGTTCATGTAGAACATAGCTACTTGATTGTCCGTTTGGACTAGGACTATCTTGTAGCTGAGCTGGGTATGGAATACTCGAAGAGCTAGATAGATTGCTCTGAGTTCCAGGAGGTTTATGTGAAGACAAGCCTCCTGTGGAGTCCAGGTACCCTGGGTAGAGAGATGATGCAGGTGTGTTCCCCATTCTACCTGTGATGCATCTGTTGTTAGGGTGGCCTGGAATAGGGGTTGTTGGAAAGATTTTCCAGTGATTGCCACCATTGTAGGGACAAGATCAGTCATTGTGAGTTTGATATCTTGTCTGACAGACGTCCTGTTGCCTGTGTCCACTGTGTGGATAGGGTCCACTGGGCTGCTCACATATGAAGGCGAGCATAGGGAACCACATGAACCGTGGATGCCATATGTCTCAATAGGTGTAGTAGTTCTCGAGCAGTTAGGGAGGACTTCACCGCTGCTTGAGAAGCTAGCTGCATTATACAAAGACAGCGGGGTTGTGGGAGAAAAACCCTTGACTGTCTGGTATCTAGACGAGCTCCTATGAACTCTAGGGACTGAGATGGACCAAGTTGGGATTTTGGGAGGTTTATGACCAATCCCAAGTATTGAAGGATTCGCATTGTGCAAGACAGTGCAGAGCTGGCTTCTGGAACCATAGGGGCTCGAATAAGCCAGTCGTCCAAGTAAGGGAAGACGAATATCCCCAGGGTTCGCAGAAATACAGCTACTACTGCCATGCATTTCATGAATACTCTTGGTGCCGAAGCCAGACCAAAGGGAAGAACCCTATATTGGAAATGTTTTCCCTTGAAAAGGAATCATAAAAATTTCCTGTGATCTGGATGGATCAGAATGTGAGTATATGCATCCTTTAGATCTAGAGAACAAAGCCAATCCTGACTTTGAAGGTATGGCAGAAGAGTTCTCAGAGAAATCATTTTGAACTTTTCTCGGAACAGATATTTGTTCAATTCTCTGAGGTCTAGAATGGGTCTGTGTCCTCCTGTTTTCTTGGGAATAAGAAAATAGGGGGAGTAGAACCCTGCACCCTGATGAAGAATGGGCACCTCCTCTATTGCTCCTTGAGCAAGGAGTGTTGAGACCTCTTGATCCAGTAGATTGCCGGTAGAGGTTTGGGAATTGAACTGTCTTACGATTGTAGGAGAAGTCCAGTTTTCTGTTGTTATTTGGTGCCATCTGTTGGCAAAATGACACAACCTGCCTGGAATATTTAGGGGTTCTGGACTTTTCAGAGGCAGGGAGGCTAAGTTCTCTATGAAGGAGTCAAAGCCCTTGAGGCGGCTGGGCCTTTAGAGCTGGTTGAGCTCTAAGGTCTTTTGGCTTCTTTTGTCTGGATTTTGTTGTTGACCCTTCTGGGCAACTTGACCCTGAGCTTGCCCTTGCTGGGTATAGGATGGATAAAACTTCCTCTTTTTGCTGAAAATGGGTTTTTATAGGATTTCTTTTTGGCTGGAGTGGCTGTAGATTTTGACAATCTATCTATCTAAAGTGATATTGTCAGCATCTATCTCATTAGCCTTCTCCTGCCAATTCTTGCCAAAGAGGTTTTCTCCTGTGCAAGGGATGTTTCCCAATTTATCCTGTACCCAAATCTCCAAGTCTGATGCCTGAAGCCAGGCAATCTGATGTGCACCAATGGCAATAGCAGAGGTTCTGCTGATGCATTCAAAGCAGTCAAAGGCTGCATGGTTTACAAACTTGGAGACATCTTGAGCATGCTTGACAAGAGTAAGAAAGTCCTGTCATTTGTCGTCAGGGAGAAGGGGGCTCAAAAGCGCCAAATCTCCTGTGACCTCTTTGAGGAACATTCCCATATATAAAATATATGAGCTGATCCTAGCTGAAAGCATGGAAGCCTGAAAGGTTTGACGCCCAAAAGCGTCAAGAGTCCTGCATTCATGACCTGGAGGATTGGATGCATGTCTCTTTGCACTTTTCATTCTATGCATGGCTGACTCCACCACCATTGAATGGTGTGGCAGCTGAGTCTTTTGAAAACCAGGACATGATGGAACTTGATACATGGCAACGAGTCTCCTAGAATGAGGAGATGTGGTCAAAGGTGTCTCCCACATTCTGCGCATCAAATCATGAAGAATTTCATGAATGGGCAGAGTGGCTGCCTCCTTGGGAGCCTTAGGGTATTGGAGAATTTCTAATTCCTTTGCTCTAGGTTCTTTTTCAGGAACTACCGTGATTGAAAGGCCTTGGACCACATCACGAATAAAATCCTGAAAGGACATGTCTTCCGGAGGAGACATTCTGCGTTGGGGAGAAGAGGAGTCTTCCGGGAGAAACACTCTGGTACCGGCAGAATTCTCAAAGTCATCGGAATCGGAGGATTCGAAGTATCTCTGATGCCGATGTTCATGCAAAGCACGGTTCTCGGTATCGATCGAAGTCGGTAACGAATTGGTCCGGTACCGATCTGTCAATGCCCGAAAAAGTTGGCATGGGAAGGATTCCCACCGGGGCCGGTACCGTTGGTGCTGGTACCGGTATCTGTAGTGGTGCTGGTACCTGCATTGGTACCGGTGTCGGTGTCGGTACCGGTGCCTGTTGAACCGCCGGTGTCAATGGTACTGCAGCTGTAAGGAGAGCTGCAAGACTGCATTCGATAGCGAGGAATCTCTGGTCTATCGACGCTGCCGATGCCTGGGTATCGGTACCGGTAAAAAGCGTCCGGAACCTCTGAGCATGGCACTAGTAGTTCTGCCAAGGTCAAAGCCTTGAGAACATCCTGGAACCCCGTTGATGCTTTGGAGGCCAAAGCCTCCCGCTGGGGCTGTTTTGCCGGTGTAGTTTCCTCAAGGGCAATGCCAATGGCCTCTCGATGCTTTGAAGGATAGCTACCCTTTGAGGACCGGCTCTTATGTTTAGTTACCTGAGATCCATGGGAAGACGATGAGGCTCTTGAAGACGTCGATGCAATGGACCTGGTATCCGAAGAAAAGAGGGTACCGAGCTTTGCAGCTCGGTTCTCTCTTCCTCTTTTAGTCATCCCCATACAGGAGGAACACTCAGATGGAGAATGGTCAGGGCCTAAACATTTTAGACACCAGTCATGGGTGTCGGTGACGGAGATGGTACATTTTTTTAAAACCACTAGCTGGTTTTTCCATCTTTTAGGAAAAATGGGGCCTAATGCCTAAAATGGTGCCTAGCACCAAAAGAAAAAGTTTCTGAAGAGAAACAGTTCAAAAATATATATAATTTTTTTTTTTAGAAAAGAAGAAAGAAAGAACCGGCGGTACCGGTAGGTGTCGTGCGGAGGCAGGCGCGACCACAAGAAAACAAGTTCAAAGAAGAAATTTTCTGCGGTGACAGGGTATGTGTTCTGTCGGCTCCACAGAAAACGAAGAACTGAAGAGGGACAGTTGGAAAGGCGGGAAGGCAGCGCGAATGTGCTGAGGGATGCTCCCAAAAGCGTTCCTATTGGACGCTGGGGAGCGTTACTGCGCAGGCTCCATCAGTACCGACGATACCCATATGTGAAGACTACATTCCTGCTTGTTCCTGGAGATAATGCTTTTTGGGCAGTGTCAAAATATTTGATCGTTTTAATTTCAAATGTTTTCCTTTCATGCAGACTATTTCTATGTGGGATTCTATTCAAAATTCTTTCAAAGATAAGATTTCCAGCTTTTTCTAAAGATTTCTAATGTTCCCAAAACAGCACAGTTAACACTGTTATTCTAAGTGATCTATTTGACAGGAGTGACCTCCAAAACACAGCGCTTGCTTTGCAGCAGCTACTAATTAGAAACAGCGATTGCTCATACCAGATGGACCATTAGGTACCAAAGGCACAAAAAGAAATCTGTTAACAGAAAATATCAAGAAATCTTATTAGCACTAATTAGATCAGTACTGCTATTAATATTAATTTAAAATAAAGTAATTGAAAGAAAAATTATTTAGAAAACCAGATGCTCTTAGCTCCGATGAAAGATCCCCCCCCCCCCCACACCGAATTTCTATGGTATAATGTGAGGGATTGGGCCTTTTGCATGGTACAAATATTTGCAATCAATGCTTGAATCCTTTGTGACAGAACTGTTCATCTCATTTTTTCAGACTGAGAAAATAATGTATATTTAGCAGTATCTTAAATAATTACGAGAAAATATTATCCCTCTTCCAGAGAGCTTTGAGAATTGTATATTTACACAGAGTAGACAACTAGAACAGGTTTTGTTCCTCTGTCCAATTTCTGCATACTGGTTATAATGTTGCTGTTTCCATGAGGAACGCTTGAAGCCAGATGTACTGTACTAAGGGGATTATTCCATTTGATATCTCAGGCGAGGGATAGGCGGCAGAGATGCTGCAGACAGCTGGTCTATAATAATTAGTCTTGTACTCTATAGATATGAAATTGTTTCAGAAGATGAAAATGTTTAGAAATCAAACCTTGCTTTGGTGTTCCCTACTCTACAATGTAATTCTGTTTTTATGCATTAAATGAAAACGGTGAAATTAGGCCTTACCTGCTAATTGGCTTTCCTTAAGGAACTCCAGTCTAGTCCCGTGCAATAGGGTTGTGCACCTCTTCCAGCAGCTTGGGAGACTGAGCATGTCAAGACTTTGATGACATCAGGATACTTAGGCAGCTGGCACCACCCCCAGCCTTCCAGTAACCCATTGACAAAGCGGACTCACAGGAGCAACAAATAAGAAGTAACTTTCCGAAAACCAATCCTGCTCTATCCTACTTCTATTCCCCTCTTCCGATATCTAATATAACATTTATCCATTTATTTATTATTTATACTTTCCTATGTTCTTCTCGTTCAACCATACAAGGTAAATACCAGCTTCCGAACAACAAAACCATAACCCCCACTAAAACCAGCACTCGCCGATGGTGGGAACAAACAAAAGAAAAATAGACTCCTCTCCTATAACATGATCAAACTTCTTAAAGACCGGGTTCGCTAAGCTTGAAACTACAGAACCACAGACGGGAGGGTTTTGGGACTAGACAGGAGTTCCTTAAGGAAAGCCAATTAGCAGGTAAGGCCTAATTTCACCTTCCTTAGCATCCCTCCAGTCTAGTCCTGTACCATAGGGATATAACAGAGCCCCTTAACTATGAGAGGGACCTGTGAGTCCGGCCTGAATAACTACTGAGCCAAACTTCGCATCCTCCCTTGCCTGTACATCCAAGCGATAATGCTTCACAAAAGTATGCAACGAGGACCAGGTGGCCGCCTTACAAATATCTACCGGCGCCACCAAACTGCATTCCGCCCATGAAGCCGCTTAAGCCCTAGTGGAATGGGCCCGCAACCCCTGAGGAACCTGCTTCCCTTTCAAGAGATACGCCAAAGTGATCGCCTCCTTAATCCACCTGGAAATGGATGAGTTGGCCGCTGCCTCGCCTTTGCGGGGTCCCCCAAACAAAATGAACAAACGCTCTGACTTGCGAAACAAAGCCGTTCTCTTTAAATAGTGCTTCAAAAGCCACCTGAGATCTAGAAGTCGAAGCTGCGGATCTGCTGTCAAGCCTGTTAGCACCGGCAGCACTACCGGCTGACTCAAATGAAAAGGTGAAAGCACCTTAGGCAAAAAGGATGGAACCATCCGCAAAACTACCTTCTCCTTAGAAAAGACCAGAAAAGGCTCCTTACACGACAAAGCCTGCAGCTCAGAAATCCTCCTTGCCGAACAAATGGCCACCAGAAACAGAATCTTCAATGTCAAATCCTTTAGGGTACAAGAAGCCAACTCTCAAAAGGATCCCTCATGAGTGCCCAAAGGACGAGATTGAGATCCCAAGGAGGCACAAAATGTCTATGAGGAAGGCGCAACTGCTTTACCGCCCTTAAAAATCGCAGCACCTCTGGTTGCTTCCCCAAGGAATCTCCGTGTATCCTGCCCCTATAGCATGCCACCTGAACCCTCAGGGAATTCCACGCTAAACCTTTTTCCAGGCCCGCTTGTAAAAAATCTTGCATAACCGGTACTGAGGACGATAGCGGACTATACTCCCTCTGACCACACCAGCTCTCAAATATTTGCCACACCCAAATATATGCCAGAGAGGCAGATCTTCTATGGGCCCTCAGAAGCGTGGAAATCACCTGCGCTGAGAACCCATGCTTTCTCTACCTTGCCCTTTCAATAGCCATGCCGTAAGCAAGAACCGTTCCACCTGCGGCATCAGAATCGGTCCCTGCATCAAAAGGTCTTGTCGGCTGGGCAGCCTCCATGCTGCCACTCTGAGACGTACGAGATCTGCATACCATGGTCTCCGAGGCCAATCCGGGGCAATAAGAATCACCAGTCCCCTGTGCGCCGCCACCCGTTGGATCACCCGTCCGATAAGTGCCCACGGAGGGAAAACATACAGAAGACTGTTCCTTGGCCACTGCTGAACTAACGCATCCAGCCCCTCCGACATTCGCTCCCTTCGACGACTGAAAAAACAATTGGCTTTTGCCGACAGAAAGGTTGCCATTAGATCCATGACCGGCTCCCCCCAGCAGCTCACAATCTGCGCAAAAACCTCGGTGTTCAACTGCCACTCGCCCGGGTCCATCGGCCGCAACGTTCTCTGTGCCGGCCACGTGCGCTGCCGAGATTGCTGGGAGATGCAGCTCGGCCCAAGATATCAGCAGCTCCACCTCTGCCCCCAAACTGGCACTTCCTGTGTCGCCCTGTCTATTGATGTATGCCACTGTGGTGGCATTGTTGGAAAAATCTGCACCGCGTGAGCCCGCACCCGCGGTAAAAATTCCTGCAGAGCCCTGCGGACTGTCCTCATTTCCAGACGATTTATGGACCACAACTGCTCTTCCGTCGTCCAGGACCCCTGCGCTACTTGCTCCTTGAAGTGGGCCCCCCAACCGGACAGGCTGGCGTCTGTTGTCAGAGACACCCAGTCCAGAGACTCCAGGGGAACCGCGACCATCAGGTTCGCTTCGTTCAACCACCACTGGAGCGTCTTCCTTACCTCCCTGGGGCAAACTAGCCGGTGCCCTAGAGACTGATGCTGGTGGGACCAACTGTGTAGCAGAGACCCCTGCAAGGGTCTCATGTGCGCCCTCGCCCAGGGAACCAGATCGATCGTTGATGCCATGGTACCCAGAAGCTGTAGATAATGCCACGCCGTCGGCTTCATTATGTGTAGAAACTGTCACACCAATCGCCGAAGATCTAACACTCTCCTCCGAGGAAGGAACACCCGAGCCATCCGGGTGTCGAATCGCGCCCCCAGGTGCTCGAGATCCTGGGAAGGGGTCAAGTGACTCTTGCCTGCATTGATCACCCAGCCTAACTTGGACAGGAAGTCGACCACCCTGTTTTTTACCTGTACACTTTCCTCCTTGGACTTTGCACAGATAAGCCAATTGTCCAGATAAGGGTGGACAAGAATACCCTCATGCCTCAACGCGGCCGCCGCCACCACCACCATCACCTTGGTGAAAACGCATGGAGCCATCGCGAGACCGAAAGGGAGTGCCTGAAACTGAAAGTGCCTCATGGGGACTGCAAATCGCAGAAACCGATGGTAATCCGGATGAATAGGAATGTGAAGATATGCCTCCATGAGGTCCAGGGAGGTCAAGAACTCTCCTGCTCTGACTGCCACCATTACTGACCGAAGTGTCTCCATATGAAAACGAGGAAAGCGCAGACATCTGTTTACCCGTTTGAGATCGAGGATAGGCCAAAAGGAACCCTCCTTCTTTGGCACAATGAAGTATATGGAATATCGACCTGTACCGCACTGGTCGGCAGATACCGGGACTATGGCCCTCAATCGTAAAAGGCATTGTAGCGTTGATTGTACGCCCTCTTTCTTGGCCCTCGCCCGACATGGGGATCGTACGAAAGCCTGCGCCAGCGGCTTGGCGAACTCAAGCGCGTAGCCCTCTCGAATTACTCGGAGAACCCACTGATCCGTCGTGACTCGGACCCAAGCATGGTAAAACTCCCTCAATCGCCCTCTTATGGGAGACACCCCTGCCTGGGTCCCCCTCACTTCATTGTTGCTTTCGCTGGTTCGGAGCAGCAGCAGCGGTTCCGTAATATCCTCTGCCCGTGCTCCGAAACCCCCGAAAGGGCTGATTCCTAGGAGTAAAATGACCCCTCTGGAATGGTGAAAACCTCACTGACCAGAAACCTCTGAACTCCCAGGACTGACCCCTCATAGGCCCGGTAACCATACCCTGATTCGGCTTGTCCTCTGGAGACAACCCCCTTTGGACTCCCCTGTCCTTAACTAGTTTATCGAGGTCCTCTCCGAACAACTGCTTTCCCTTGAAAGGCAACTTACTCAACCAGGCCTTAGAAGACACGTCCGCCGACCAATTCTGGAGCCAGAGATAACGGCACGCTGCCGCAATCGACCCCATGGTGTTCGAAAGCGTTCGCACCAAATCATAAAAGGTGTCCGCCAGGTAAGCTGTGCCCGATTCCAATCTAGCCGCTGCTTCCACAACCTTACCAGGATCCGCTGCATCCGGTAGCCCCTGCATCCAGCGCAAGGCGGCACGCGCTACCAAGGCTGCGCTACCAAGGCGGCACATGCTACCAAGGCGCTACCAAGGCGGCATGCGCTACCAAGGCACGCGCTACCGAGGCCTGGAGCGATAGCGCGCTGACATCAAAGGCTTCCTTCAATAAGGTATCAAGCTTCCTATCCTGAACATCCTTAAGAGTGGCACCACCCTCCACTGGGATAGTGGTCTTCTTTGTAACCGCTGACACCGCCGCATCCACTCTCGGCGACCGAAACATGTCCTTATCATGTTCCACCAACAGGTATAACCTAGACATGATACGAGACCCCTTGAGCCCTGTCTCAGGAAGTTCTCATTCGTCCAGGATCATCTGTTTAATAACTCTGTGCAAAGGGAAAACTTTCTGGGGCTTTCACACTGCCTGAAGAATAGGATCCTCCAATGCCTCTTCTTCCACTGCCCCTGCCGGAGCCATATTTAGCATCTTAAGGGATTACGAAATGAGCCCCGCCAATTCCTCCTTATGGAAAACCCTGACAATTCTGGAGTCCTCTTCCGGAGGAAGCGCATCTTCCTCCCTGTCCTGTTCCTCCAGGTCCAGTTCTCCCTCTGAGGACCCAGAGCCCACTTCAGCAGCCAACGAGACTTAATGAGCGGCTGAGATGTACCCGGCTGTTCCTCTAAAACGTCCTCGAAAGCCCTTCACTTAGCAGGGGCCTTAGCCTCCCCCTGCCTAAGACAAAAAGCTTTATGCATCAATAACACAAATTTCGGGGAAAATCCCCCTGGGACCGGCTGCGCAGTTCCATGTCCCGTGGAAGCCCCTGGCTGAGCTTCCTGGAGAGACAAAGGACCCCCCGCTTCTGCCTGCGACGAAACTCCAGGTCCCTGGAGCTAGTCTCTGAAACCACGTCCTCCAAACCACACTGCTCTGCAGCGCGAGTCTCCGCGGTACAGCCTTTGCAGACCCCCTCCGCGGAAAGAGAGCTCCTGCGTTGTCCACAAACCCCACAATGCGGCTTAGTAGGCATAGTCCCTTGTGCCTATCTTTTCCTTGATTGTTATATATATATATAATTATTTTTTTTTTTTACACCCCCCCGGTGAGACAGAAAAAGAACCGCAGTCCACTGTGCCTTGAATAGAGAAACCCTCCAGGCACCTCTGACCGCTGAAACTAGCGATCCGCAAACCAAACGCTTCATAAACAGCACCCTGCTGCCGCGGCTCCACTTCCCGTGCAAACAAAACGGTGGCAAAAAACCAGAACTTCACTTCCCCTGACTGCCCACGCGGCCTGAACACCCCCGCGAATCCAGCCAAGGCTCTGCCGTAATGCTGACAAAGAAAATTAGCTGCTTGCAATCTCTCGACACCGACCTCCGTCGCTGGAGACTTACCGCTACTCACAGCATTGCCACGCAGCAAACACTCTTGCCGTACTCGACGCTCCTCACCCACACAGGAGGGGTTCGGGAGCGGAGCCAGACCCCGATTGACCAGCCGGCACCACCTCGGCCTCTGCAATCCGGTCTGCTCACCTTCCTTGTCCTTCTTTGTTTCTTCTTCTTTTTTTTTTTTTAAACTTTACCGGCAAGAGCAAAACAATGTCTCTAATTTAAAGTGACAGACCCCTAACACTACAGGTCCAAATTAAACATCCAAAAAAATTTTTTTTTAAACTAACTCTTGCTAGTTGTTCCTTCAGTGAGTCCCACTGATACAAACACCTGCTCCAGCTGCTAGGAGACTGAGCTTACTGGTAGGCTGGGGGTGGTGCCAGCTGCCTAAGTATCCTGATGTCATCAAAGTTTTGACATGCTCAGTCTCCCAAGCTGCTGGAAGAGGTGCATAACCCTATGGTACGGAACTAGACTGGAGGGATGCTAAGGAATAGCCAATTAGCATACTGAGATACCTCTTATTGGGCTAACAAATATTTTATGATTCAGTCTTTCTTGAATACCAAACCACATTTTCCCCACAAGAATTGTCTTCACGTAACAGTATGGGGGGGGGGGGGAGGGCTGGTACCTGAATTAACAGCTGGTTCCGGTGTGGCAGAATGAGGGGCTTGTGTGATACATTTGCAGAGCCGGTGTGCACAAAATGTTTGCTGAGTGCCGGTTTTGGCTCCACCCCACCTTGCCAACATCATCAAGCCTGCCGGGTCCACAAAAAGGACACTGCAAGATGTGAATGAAGGGGCTGGTACCTAGTTTGGGCATGACAGAGTGCAGCAGAATTGGGGGCTTATGAGTTCTATTTCTAGGATTCCACCCCCACCTCCTGAGGTTTTGACTACCCCTAATTTTGAGGTAGCTCCTCCCAGCAAAACTATGGCTGGAGAGGTTTTTGCTTCCCTGAATTCTCTGCTCCTTTCTGCTGAGATTAAAGCCACCTTTCTGAAGCCAACTGAATTACCTGCTGAGGTTTCCTCAATCTGCCTCTTGGGAATGTTACCTTGATGGATGTTTGGAACACGGTTGCTCAGAACAATTCCGTTTTTTCTAAAGAAATGGTTCCTACTCTTCAGGCTCATGAATCCCATCTTCAGCATTTACAGTCTGGTCTGGATAAGCTCAGTCCCAAGTGTCTATTGTTCAGAAGACGGCTTCCTCTACTATAAAGGGCAGTATGTTTATGTTTATCCATAGACAAAAGCTATGGAAAATATGTCTAGGAACAAAAACAAACCACATTTGTAACTTTTCCTAAGACTCATTACCTCTCTTCCTTAATTGTGTTAAGGAAATACCTTAAGGAAGAGTTATGTGTTTCTAATTCCAAACAGGAATTCCTGGGAAATGGATCACTCGGGCTGCAGTAGGCAAGCACTGTTGTTGGAAACTGAATTCTAATTTTGTAGAATCTTCTTCTGAAAATATTCCAACTAGGGCTACCCTCCACCACTGAAGAACTTAGGATTTCTAAATTTTTTTAAGTGCTGTCAAGTCAAGCCCCTGGGATTTCTTGACAGGTCTTTTGTTCTGAGGCAATGGAGGGTAAAGCAACTTGCCCAAAGTCACAAGGAGTGCCAGTGGGAATCAAAACCAGGTCTCTCTTGGGTGCTAGGACGTTGCTCTAGCCCAGTGGTTCTGAACCAGTCCTCCTTGAACCCCTAGGCCAGTCGGGTGTTCAGGTTATCCCTAATGAATATGCATGAGATATATATGCATTAGAGATATCCTGCCAACCTGACTGGTTTGTGGCCCTCTAGGGCTGGATTCGGAGACCCCTGCCTTACACCTCTGTCATTTAAGATTGTGAAAGGGCAAGGTGAAGATCTCCAAGACATCAAAAAGATTAGATAGAATGTGTCACATGCCTCTTTGCTTCTCACCACCACCAAAATATTGTCTATTAGACAACTTTTTGGTGGTGGTGAGAATTGAGGAAGCATGTGACACATTCTATCTACCCTTTTGATTTCTACGACATCTGCACCTTGCCCACTCACAATCTTAAATGATAGAGGTGACGGCAGGGGTCTCCGAATCCAGCCCTAGAGGGCCACAAACCAGTCAGGTTGGCAGGATATTTCTAATGCATATATATCTCATGCATATTCATTAGGGATAACCTGAACACCCGACTGGCCTAGGGGTTCAAGGAGGACTGGTTCAGAACCACTGCTCTAGCCACTAGGCTCCTTCACCACTCTAGTAGTTTCTATACTGAAACTTTATTTTAAAAAGAAGCAGGAATTATTCTGTGGCCAGAAGTTAATGGTTTTCCCTGATGTTTGTTTTGCAACACAGATGTGCAGAAAATCTTTTTGTTATTGAAGCAAAGGGTTCTTGTTATTGGGGCGAGCTTTTTCCTGTAAATGCCTTGTATTTCAGGGGAATCGGTTTATTTTCTTTGATTTTTTTTTACAGTGGGAAGATTTCCTTAGGGATAAGGTGGCTGTTAAAGAGAAGTAGGGTTTAAGGTGAGGTCCGTGATCAGTTATTTGGCCCTTTTTTCCTGATTTATTGTGCCTTTGTGATTAATGCCATGTGTGAGTGGTTTATAATTTGATGTAATTCAGCAGCTGTGAAGATCTGGTACCTGTCTCCCTTGAAGTGGGCTCTCTCTTTCTTTGTAGTATTATAATAATTTTATTGTGGAGTGGAGGAGTAGCCTAGTGGTTAGAACACTGGCTTGGTACCCAAGCAACCAGGGTTCAATTCCCACTAGCACTCCTTGTGACCTTGGGCAAGTCACTTAACCCTCCACTGCCTCAGAAGAAAGGTCTGACAATCTACTTCCAGTGACACTGCCAAGAAAATCCAGGAGCTTCGGGGTCACCAGGAATCAGGACTGACTCAAAGGCACACATTGCATTTTGCAATAATTTTATTATATTTAGATTTTCCTGTTTTCCTGATGTTTATTGATTGTAAATTTATTTTTTGAAATGGAATAAAAAAAAGTATGGGGTTCAGTATTCAAAAGTTTTAGGAACCTAATTAGGAAGTGGCCCCTTTGAAAACCAACTCGGACTTATTTTCTTTTTTTTTTTTAATTATATCTTTATTGAGTATATAATTAGTACAACAACCAACCATACAATACAGGACAATCGAAATAGAAACTTACATAACACTTTACAAAAAAACTAGAAGGAAAAATATACTGATAAAGCCCACATTACTGGGATCGGACTGATTTTCTAAGTTTAGAAGACCATTTTCACATGATGCCTAAATTTAAATTCCTAGATAGTGGGTGGCTAGAGGAGCAGAATTAGGGCAGATTAAAAAAGTTAAACGCTTAGCATTGCTAAGCCTCTAAAGGGCCCTTAAGCAGCTAATACGAGAATTAGCCCATGCAAACTGTTAATGCAGCAGCTTGACACATGTAGGATAATTTAAAAAACCACCCTGCAGTGTCTGTGCGTTGCCACACTCGTATTTGGGGCCACATACATACTATAGGGTAATGTATGAATGTGCTTTACTTTATAGAATAAGGGCGTACTGGTGTGTCTGAACCCAGTCACGGCAGTTAACTGCACACAACTAGACCAGCTAGGAAGCAGGTGTATGTTATAGTATTTTACAACATATGTGCATGAATTTAGGCCCCGCCTATGATCTGCCAAAGCTCCACCCCCATGCACACCCCTACCGAAACTATGCCTGATGGGACTTATGGCATGCTTGCAGAATGGCAACTGCCCAAAACACGCACATAAGCAATCCTGCCATGTACAGGGCAGAAGCAGCCCCCCTCCACTCCTGCTCCGTCTATGCTGTTGCTCAAAATGGCGCCAGTCTCACGGTGATGCCCTCTAATGATAAGACATCGGTATCTAACCACTGGGGGCATCACCGTGAGATTGGCACCATTTTTAGCAGCACTAGAGAAAGGGCAGGAGCAGAGGGGGGCCACACTTGCCTCATACGCGCTGCATCACCAGAGGGACCCCGATAAGGACCAGGGCAGAGTAAGGGGGATGGAAGGTCTGCTGGCTATCAAAGAGTGCCAGTCTAGTTGGGGGGAGGGAAGGACAGCCAGCACCATGTTGGCTGCTGTCTGGGAAGGGTGCTGATGTTTGGGGGGATCTGGGGGTCTGTATGGGTGCTGTGGGTCTTTCGATTGATTTTGGAGGGGTCCGGGGGGGGGGGGGTACTGCCACTGCTACAATCAGCAGTGGTCATGATGCAGCCCTGCGAAAGCTGGGCTGTACATAATGCTACCTCTTGAAGGGCTATTATCTGCAGCTGCGCTATTGGCGATTTTGACAGCCAGTGTATGGTAATTGCACTCACACTAGCTATCACCTGTCACCACATCGTCCCCCTGTCCTGATCCCGTCTCTACCCGCATTTAAGTAGGAAGTGCAGATAGCACCGAAAATCGCTGCTCCATCTGCATTTCCCCTGTGTTAGCTCTCAACGCAGCCTGATAGCATGGGCTATCTGCTGTGTTAGTAAACATGCCTCTGTGGTTTTTTAACTGTTTTAATTGATTGCCTGGAGGCATATTCTAAGAAGTGCGTCTGGTTGGAACCGGACGCACAGAGGTAGACAGGATTCTGATTCTGTGGGGCACATCTAGCCCCCGCAGGATCAGAATCCCGTCTAGGCCTGTACGTGTAGGCCAGAACCCGATTCTGGTCGGCCTGCACGTACAGGCCTCTGCCCGGCTAATTTAGTCAACGCTTCTGAATGGGGCAGTGATCCCTGGCTGCTGACTACTTCTTTCATTCCCCACAGCCCAACCCCTGATCTGGCCACCCATAGCCAGGTCGGGCTGCGGGGAATCTCCTGCACCCCCTCCTACCTTTTTCGCTGCCCGGGCCTGCTGTCCCCCGACGTCTAGGTTACCTTATTCCTCCTCAGAGGTGGACTAAGTTCCCCATCTATTCTGCCGGCCCTGGACTTACGGGGCCAACATCAGAATCGGCCCTGTACATCCAGGGCCGCAGACCGCCCACCGTCTAGCCTCCCCGTACAAACTCCTTGTTCGTATGGGGAGGTTTGGCAGGGATGAAAAAGGCAAATGTCCATCCCCACTGTTCGTGTTACAGAACAGACCCCAAAGTATACACAGCTTAAATAAATAAACAAAACAAACACAGTTGCAAGTGGGTACTAATAATTGTGTATCATGAATGACATATTGCAAATTATCCAAAGTGAGACTAAACTGAAGATGATTTATATCGAGTGCATTTTTCCTAGATAAAAAGATACCAGTACTCATATGTAGGGCTCTCATTAATACATGAGAACCATGGGCCAGTTTTAACAGGCAATGAAAAAGGTGCTGGTCCTCAGTACCACCGTGTATCTCCTAAAAAAAGCCCTGTTTATATCTGGGCCACTGCTCTCATAGGTCTCCTAACTCTCTGGGCCATTAATGCATGAATCTATTATGACTAGCTATATTTAGCATGAGGTCTCATTCTGCTGCTTTGGCCTATAGTCATCATATTGTCATGGTCCCAATGGGGTGGGATCCCAGAGTTGTAAACTCATATTGCATAGGTTTTCAGTATCAGCCAAAAGGGAGGGTCCTTAGCTCACTGCTCAGAACCAGGGCTGGCCCAAAGATATCTGCAACCCATTGTGAACCTTCAGCCATATGCCTCTTCCCCCCCCAGGGGAAGCTCAGGCTGAGGGTGCTATCTCCCCCTCACCCCCCATAGTCCAGCACCTCCCTTTCCCTCCCTCCCTCCCCCCAGGTGTCCTGTATCTCCTCTTTCCTTCCCTACCTTGCCCCTCTCCAGGTGTCCAACATCTCCCCTTTCCTTCCTCCTCACCCAAATGCCCGGCAAGACAGTAACCGTTCAAACTGCTGACAGTGCAACTGTGGGTCTTCCAGTACCATATGTATTGTGTACACTCATGTCCTGCCAGTCCTGCTTTTCTGATGCAAACTTCTTTTGGAGAGGGTGGGAATAGCAGGCCTTGGGTGCACATGGGCCTGCACTCAGCAAGGCTTCCAGTACCACCTATGTTCATATCTTTATTGGTAATGCTATTTAAGTCAACAAAGGTGAATAACACATTTAAGACTTGACTGTTATCCAATAAAGAAATCTCCTTTGCGGTGAAGGTTGGTAGGAAAGTATGCTAAAGATGCATAGTCACAAGGATCAACTGGGACCATTGGATTAATTCCGTAAATAATTTATTTATTTATTTAACATTTCTTATATACCGCCTTTCATGATATCAAGGTGGTTTACAGGGAACATGGGCAATGGAGGGTTAAGTGGCTTGCCCAAGACTACAAGGAGAACCTGTGGGACTAGAAACCCCAGTCCTTCTGGCCCAAGGTTGCTGTCCTCTAGCCCAAGGTTGCTGTCCTGCCCTTCCAGCCTGAGGTACCTTGCCCCAACCACTAGGCCACTCCTCCACTAGAAAAGGTAACAGTTCCAGAAGTACCGTGGGAGAGGAGCTGGCAATTACGCTCTACTTGCCTCCCATTCCGAAAACACATAGGTCATTTTTCAGTTCATGCTGGGACTTGTATGGCAACTCCCTACTCCGCAAGTCCCTGTCTGCTAGGGTCGTACCAAGGACTGTGCAATCGGTGCGGCCGCTCAGGGCACCAGTACAGAAGGGACACTGATGTCATCGATGGGCTTTTAGGAAGTCTGACAAAAGCACGTTTGTACACATGGTTGGATGGATGGAGGAGGGGGGGGGGGGTGGGTAGGTGCCAGGTCCATCAGTCACACAGAGTGCAGTGCTAGCTTGATACGGTCCTGCTCCCTGTCAACTTACCCCAATTTTGCTCCTCTCCGAGCAACCTGGTAGAAGGATTTTCTTTCCCTGCTTTATTTTCTGCCCTGCTGCTAGCATACCCTTGCTGTCTATTACCAACATGCCCAGACAAAAATAGTCACAGACAGACAGATGGATGGGCAGGACTAGGGCACAAGGCATTCTTTTTTTTCCCTTTCTGAAAACAAGTCCCCTAAAAAACTCCCCTAAAAATGTAACGCAGCAAGTCAAACGAGGGAATCAGGATGGAGTTTTGCCTAGTAGGAGAAAACAAACCTATTCTTTTAAGTTTAAAAGAATCTAAATTGCAACTGCTCTTCATTCCAGAAAACAGGGCAGTGCGATTTCTCTTTTCTGCCTTTCCTTCCCTTTCAACTGACCTTTGCATCATATGCATTATTTATGTGTCAAGCGGGATGTTTTGACTTAAAAAGAGCTCTCCGTAGGCTTTTCTCAGATTTAAAATGAAAACTGCTATTATGGAAAGGAGACATAATTACGTATTGTTAGCTTTTCGAAGCTGAAAGTCACCATTTGGAAGAAGAGAATAATGAAAGCCCTGCGACGTAAGTGGTTCAAGGGAGCCCATGTGAATTGGCCTACCGCTTTCCTTTTTATCCACTGTCTAGGAAAGAGCTTTACTCACGCTCTGGTGACCCACTAGCACTCATTCAGGATTACCTACTGATCACAGAATGGAGAGAAACAGGTATTTCCCTGTCCCCACTATTACCTGGATAAGTTATAAGTAACCACTGTTAACATATATCCTTCCTCTTTTACTTGGTCTATGTAACTTAAGTTCAATTGTTTTCAATATAAGCTGCCTTGATACTCCTGAAAGGTGCTATATAAGAAATGTTAAATAAATGAATAAAATAAACATTCAAAATATTCATCCCTACCTGCACAGTACATTGACCCCACCAGCCTTGATTCTGTCTCCAGTCCAAATCTAATTTATATGCTTGGAAATAAAGGCTCTCATATATGAACTTAGAGGTTAATTTTATAACAGGGCGCCATAGGTAGGTGCCTGTGTATATGTCATTTTACAAAGACAAGGTGGGGCCTACCCATCTTTATAAAGTGCTAGCATGTTCATTTTCTTTATTTATTTAATGGGTTTTTTTATACTGCTTTATCATTTCAGTCAAAGCAGTTTACATTTTAACTTAAGGGTTTGTTTACTTAGCTGCGGTAGCGGCTTCCGTGAGATATCGGAGCCGCAGTCCCATTGAATTCAATGGAGCCATGGCTCCGATATCACACGGAAGCCACGACTGCAGCTAAGTAAACAAACCCCTTAAACTTGGTAATGGACATTAAAACATGGACACTGATAACTTGGATTTTGCTGAGGCAATGGAGGGTGAAGTGACTTGCCCAAGGCCACACATATGTGGCAGAGACTGTGCTCGCAAGCAGGTGCAAATGTTTAGTCATATTTTCACACATATGAACATAGATTAATGTGTTTTATAATCTATGCAGGTATGCCCTGCACAGACCATGGCCCCCGCTATGTCTACTGGCAAAGTAACGCTTTCATGCCAAAACGGCATACTTTTATGCCAGTTAGTTATTTCATAAGAGGCCATTTATGTGTTTATGTGGCCACATATGCGTGGGAATGACTTGATAAAATTACATCCAATATTTCTACCATGTTTAATTAAGAACATAAAATACACCCATGCTGGGTCAGACCAACAGCGGCATGCTGTCTGCAACAGGGCCAGTCCTGGTCACTAGGAAGTACGTGGCATGAGGTAGAAATCCAGGCAGGGCTGAGAGCTGGAAGGGTTAAGTGAAAAGGATACACCCCTCTTGGTGAAGTCATACCCTGGTACATGCTTGTCCCTCCCCTATTCCTTTGTCCTGCTGCTCTCTCTGCCTCGCTAGAGATAAGAATACAGTAGGCTTTCTCCAATCAGGACTATACTGTAATAAAGTGACCAATCATGAAGAAATGCTGTAATAATCTGATAAGAAGTCTATATAATCTCTCTGAGCCCTCTGGTGGGGGCCCAGAATTTGGAAAAACTATTTTCTCTGGGTCTGTGCACATTAAACTGTTGTTTCCTTCTAAGACTCCTTGGGTGTTTCTTTCTTCACTCCTTTATCTGCTACAGGCAGATCCCAAGAAGAAATCCATCCCTTGCTGGTTACTCCAGGAATGAGCAATGACTTTCCCAAGTCTCCTTGACTAATAATTGTTTATGGATTTTTCCTCTAGGAACTTGTCCAAACTCCTTTTAAAACCAGCTGTGCTAAATGCTTCTGGCAACAAATTCTACAACTTTATTGTTCATTGAGAGAAAAAAATACTTTCTCCAATTTATTTTAAATCTGCTATCCTTTAGTTTCATGGAGAGTCTCTTAGTCCTGGTACAGTTTGAAGGAGTAAATAAACATTTCTTATTAACATGTTCCCCCTTACTCATAATTTTCTAAATTTCTACTTTATCACTTCTTAGTCATCTCTTCTCTTTTTCATAAGGAAGCTCTTCCATCCCCTTTATCATTTTTGTCACTCTTTTCTGTACATTTTCTATTTTCTCTTTTTTTGAGAGGGAGCAATCAGGTTACAAACAATAATCAAGGTTTGGTTGCACCTCAGGTCTATACAGAGGCATAATGATATTCTCCATTCCCTTCTAAATTATTACCGACATTCTATTTGGCATGCAGTTTGTTTTTTTTTAACTGACGCCATATACTGAATTGAGAATTTTAACATATTGTCCCGGGCAGTAACTTCTAATATGGAAGCCAGCATTATGTATCTCTAGATAGGATTGTTTTTCACTATATACATTGCTTTGCACTTACCCACATTACATTTCATTTCAGCTTCGGATTTACTTTGTTGGCGCCCACCATAGGCAACAATGGGGGAGTTCTTATCATGCAACCTAGTCCTTAAGCGACAGCAGTAAGTTTGCTAATGAAATTCAGCCGAGGCTGCTCAGACCCCGCAGCGCCCTTCCTTTCCTCTCACAGGGCTGCCTGTTACCATAGAAACCCTGTGGGGGGAAAGGAGAAGGCGGGCGCTACAGGGCTTGGGCAGCCTCGGACTGAATTTAATTAATGAACTTCTTGCTGCATCTCTGGGACCGGATTGCGCGGTAAGCAGAACTTCGGGACAGAGACAATCGGGTGGGGGAGCCAGAGCCAATCAGTGACGTGATCACAGAGCTGCAGCATCAGGCTCACATCGAGGCATGGCACTTGAAGCAACTATCAAAATTTGGCACCGGAGGCATTTGTCTCCATTGCCTGTTCCTCAATCCGGGCCTGTTTCATTTACTCTTCTGGTAAGGGCCTTCTGCATTTCCTTACACTCTGCTTGTGTTTTAATTACTTTGAATATTTTTGTGTCATTGGTGAATTTCATCACTTGTTGCTTCCTTCTCCAAATGTTAATGAATAAGTTAAACACCGGTCCCAGCACAGACCCCCAAAACATTCCACTATTTATCTCCTGCTGTCAGGAAAACTGACAATTGACCCTACTCTTTGCCTCCTCTCGACTAGACAGTTATCAGTCCAAAATAAGATTCTGCCTCCTATCCCTTGAGTTTTAAATTTCCTAAGGAGGTTTATCAAATGACTTTTCAAAATCCAAATTGACTGGTTCACATGCTTATTCAAATAATTCTAATAGATTAACTAGGCACAAACTTCATTTTCTAAATCTGTACTGGCTCTTCCTCATTAAACCAACCATATGGCCAGATTTTTTGCTTTTAACAATAGAATCCACCAATGTCATGCCCTTCATGCTGTAGTCACTTGGGTCTCCCCTGGAGCCCTTTTTAACAACTGGTGTTATGTTGGCTACCTTCCAGTGCTCAGATACAGAGACAGATTTCAATGATAGGTTAAAGAATATCAGTTCAATTTTGTATTTGAGTTAAGTACACACAACAACATAAGAAATGCCATACTTGTTCAGACCAAGGTCCATCAAGCCCAGTATCCTCTTTACAACAGTGGCCAATCCAGGTCACAAGTACCTAGCAATTTCCCAAAAAGGCACAAAGGTTCCATAATGCTTGTATTGGGACAAGCAGTGGATTACTTGGGTCCTCTTTAATAATGATTTATGGACCTTTCCTCCAGGAACTTGTCCAAATCTTTTTTAAACCCAGCTACACTAACAGCTTTACTGTATTCTCCGGTAACGAATTCCAGAGTTTGATAACTCGTTGAGTGAAAAAACATTTTCTCTTATTAGTCTTAAATGGGTTACACTGTAGCTTCATTGCATGTTTTATTCTGACGTCACCCAATCACGATTTAATAGAACCAATGCCATTTAATTTGAGAATTTAACCCTCGTGGTTCCACAGTCTGCCAATGAAATATAAAACTGCACATGCGCCGGCGTTTTTTAGCAAACCCGTCATGTCAATGAGGACTGTATGTTGCTAGTGATTTAGTGGCTTATCAAAGGTCAGCATGTTTTTTTCTTTTTGGTTTCGGTTTTTCTAGTGTGTATGTAGTTTTTTCACTTGTGATGTTGTGTTGACATAATTTCATTTGGTTTTTTTTGTGTAGAAGGAATGAAATCCTTGAGAAAGCCGGTCATCAGCGAAACTGTTAAATATATGGAGATTTTGGCATACTATGAAGTGTGGGCAGAAATGTAATGGTTTGAATACCATTCAGGTGATATACAATGGAGTTTGAACGTGTATAAGTATTTGTGTTAGTGGTTTTTGTAATGTGGGTGCGAGTATTCTTATGTGTTTTTGTTTTGATTTGCAGTCGGGGCTGATGTATTGTTAATGAAATTTATTAACAAGAAATGGAAGAGGGTTGCCCCTGAAATTTATTAATGAATGAACTGTTTGAACAAACGGTGGAAATTTCGCGACAGTCAGTTGATTTACTGATTGGACTATTTGGCAGATATCAGCGTTCTCCAGTGTGTAGAAGCACTCATTGGGAGGAAATATTTCTACCCTGTCCATCGTGTTTGCCTTATTCAACAGTTGGAGTTACTACATACTGTTTTAAAAGTGTTGGTAGAAACGGAGTTGTATGTGTGTAGCATAACGTTAGTCGTTGTTGGGGGTGATATTGAGGAGTCACAATAAATAAGCTGGTATAAGTTTTTTCAACTGTTAAGATTGGTTTGGCCAATTGATAATGATATGTTATTTTATAAAAGAATTGTGCAATTAGAATTTTTAATATCAATTGCTTATAGATATACATTTAAAATTTAAAAAGACATGTATATTGGAATATTTAATATTTATACATAATAAAATATATGTTGATACACACTAGTGTTAATATTTATAAATTTAGTATGGTGTTGATTACATCTGATTGATGTGTTTAAAAATTTTGAAGTAATGAATGAGGTATTATTCTCAGGCTGTATGTATTTGCATTGTGCATTTTTGGTTGGTCAGTAAATATAGCTAAAATTGAGACATTGGAACACAGACTGGCCAATCAGCAAGAGGAACTGACGGTTCTTCAATCTTCTATCAAGCATTTACCAAAGATACAGAGTAGTATCAGTCAGGATAGGCTAATTTCACCTCCCTAGCACGTCCTGATATAACATCTATCCAGTCAATACTGCAAGTACAATCACCCATTATTATTGTGTTGCTAGTTTGTTAGCTTCTCTAATTTCTGATAACATTTCATCTGTCTGCTCGTTCTGTCCAGGCAGACAGTAATAAACCCCTACCACTATTTTCTTCCCCTTCACACATGGAATTTCTATCCATTAAGATTCAATGGCAGATTTTGCTTCCTGCAGAACTTTTATTCTATTTGATTCAATGCCACTCTTCCACAAATTTGATCCAGCATTCCATTGTGATAATATTTATACCCTAGTATCACAGTACTCCACTGGTTATCCTCCTTCTACCAGATATCCAAGATGCCTATTATAAAGGGCAGCCAAGTGCAATATAGGAGGTCCAGGGCAGAACATGCAGAAAAACGCCAGGTAACATAGTAAATGACGGCAGATAAAGACCAGTATGGTCCATCTAGTCTGCCCTGTAAGATGGCAAGAGTAGGTGCACCTGCCGCTCCGTGCAGGCCACTCATCCCCATGTCTTTGTTTTAGGGGTGAACCCACTGCTCCGTGTAGGACACCCCTGTATGTTGAGAAATTAGTTAGTTAAGTTTATTTTGATTTTATCCTGTTGCTGTAAAGGTATATCTATGTTTAGTACTACTGACTACTGCTACTGATCAACTGTATAGCGCTACAACAGGGGTGGCTCAAGACAATCTGCTGCCTGAGGTGAGAGATGAGCTCCCCCTCCCCCCGCAGCTTAAATGGAGGCAACTCCCCAGGGCTCTAGTCAGGAACCCCCCCACTCAACAGCAGTCAGGTGGCTACCCAACAAATAACGAAAGCAATATATTTCCAGGCTATATAAGGTTTTTAAAAAACAACTTCAGTTTGCTGTTTTTATGCAGAGTAGATTCCCAGGCTGTATAATTAATGTACAACATATTGACCCCTGACGTTGCACACGGGTTTGGCGTGCTATTAAATGTAACTACACCGTCTGCAAAAACAAAGGAGATGCCAGGTGATCACAAACCAAGGAGCAAAATGAAAAAGCAAGAACCCCAGCTAATTTTATTTTGGTGTTATAAGCTGCGCTGTGCTTCTCACTTTTTATTTTTGAGCATATATTCTGCATTTAAAGAAACCCTTCTCCCAATAATGAGCGCAAAGGACATTTCCCCATAGAACTCTACCAGTACTCTTCCCAGAAAGTTTTGCCAGCCAGATGGCTTGAAGGTGTAGCCGAGTGGGTGACATTATAAGCTGGCTGGCAACAGACATCACAATGTCATCTTTGCTTTTTTCCGTTCCTTCTCATTATTTTGGAATGATTATGTTAGCCAGATGGTCAGTAAAATCACTCCAAATAAATATATCCAATACTGAGTGGCACAAATAACTAATCAATAACATACATAGAGGGACTCCCAAATATATCTTACCTAAACTTCACTATCACATTTAAATATATCTTAAATTACTCTCTATAATAACTTCATATATTGCTTGCTTGCTGCCAATGCCGGGGACACAAACCGTGGATTTTATTGGTTCAGGTAACCCGTAACCACACCACCAGGTAAACCTCGTCTTCATCCCCTATACTACTGCAGAGGCTTAGAAAAATGATACCAAAGCAAAGAATAAAAGCTGCAGTTAACAAAAACGTTGACAATGTTGACACACTGCCTTCATTCAAAGAACATTTTGATACCCTGCCACCTAAATAACACATTCAAAATCATCCAATGCAGTATTATCCTGCGGTGTTTCATCTGACCACGGCTGTTAGTTTCGCTGCTGCTGCGCCTTTGTCAAAGAACTTCTCCACAAGCCGCTGTTTCTCAATTCATACTCTGCACATCCAAGAAAAATGCTCCAGAATCCAAACACACCTTCAAACTTTTACATCCCTGAAGAAACAGCTGATCCTTCAGTTCACAGAGCAAAACCCCCAGCATTGGCAACATTTATCCAGTTCTCAATCTTCACCTTTTAACTGCCTTCCTATCACTTTCCAACCTTTAGAGCAGCCCTCTCATACCCCGCCTCTCTCTTCTTCCCCAGCCAGTTATTCCCACTCTTTAACTCTCTCCTTTCTCTTTCTCCCTTCTGCCCTCCCTCTGTCCAGCATCTCCCCTCTTCTCTCCTGCCCTGTCTTGTGTCTCCCCCTCTCACCATCTAGCACCTCTCCCCTTGTTCTCATCCCAAACCCTCCAACATCCCCCTCTCTCCCCCACCCCATGTCCAGCATCTTCCCTCTCTCGCTACCCTGTGTCCAGCCTCCCTCATCCAGCCATTGCCCTCCATCCCACTTTGTGTCCTGCATCCCCCTTCTAGCTGTTGCCCCATCCCCCTTCCAGCCATTGCCCCATCCCCCTTCGTGTCCTGCATCTCTATTCTAGCTATTCTCTCCCCCCCCACCCTTGCTACTGTTTTCCAATGACCGCAGCAGCAGCGGCAGGCCTCAGATTTGAAACATGCACCCAAAAAAAAAAAAGGCGCCGGTTTGGAAATGCCAATGCCTGCCCCCACTGATGCATCATATTGCATCAGAGGGGGCGGGCATTTTGTAACTCGTGCAGTAGAAATAATAAATAATTTAATTACCAGGCTCCAGGGGTCCAGGATCATGGGCAGGGGCAGTCTGTGGCCAGGTTTGGGGCTCAGCTGGAACTGGACAGTCAGCAGCCGTAAAATGTGTTTTATTTCCCCCAGTAAAGCTGCCTGATCGCAGATAAGCGCTGCGATGAACATTGGGCAGGCTGAGTAGTGCAGTTTGGGGACTTTGCTGCAATCGGGACTGTCCAATGCCATTGCGGTCCCCATTGCAGCAAAGAGCAGCAGCGACAGCAGTTTAGAAAAAAAAGGTCGTCTGATCGCGTCCAAGTTCAGCTTAAATTAAAATAAAATAACGAACAAAACCTGCTGCTGCTGCTGCTCTTTGCTGCGATCAGGACCACAACAGAATTGGACAGTTCTGATTGCAGCAATTTCACGTCTGAGGCAGCCGTCACACCCTGCTTCATGATAGAACCGCCCCTGTGCTACAAGGTTATGCAGCGCTGCACAGAGACATGTAAGAGACAGTCCCTGCTCATCAGAGCTTATAATCTACTCAAGACAGACAACAAAACAGCCGGGGACAAAGACATTTCTAGGGAAATGGTTTGGAGAGCAGGAGACTATGCAGTTCAGCATCCAAAAGTGGCCTCAGCGAGGTGAGTTTTTAGCCTGAATTTGAAAAGGGCCAGAGATTTATTTTATTTATTTATTTGCTTTTATATACTGCACTCTTTAAAATCAGTGCGGTTTACGTATAACGTGAAATAGTTGAAACTATTTACATAGAACAGGTAGTTTACATAGAACTGAGAACCATGGAACAGGTATTAACAGGTATTAAGACAGGCAGCTAAAACATTAAATGGTAAATGGGGACATGAACTTGGGATTTGCATGAGGGAGAACTAATTGTAAGCTGGACAGTAGAGTTATAGCCTCCAGTACCTGTTTAGGGTGTATGGTCGTAAGCTAGTTGAAACAGGTATATCTGTAAGGTCTTCCTAAAGGTTGACTGGTCAGAGATGGATCAGATTGCTGGAGGTATTTATTTTATTTTATTTCTTATTTATTTTTATTTCTTATATACCGCACTATTATAATCAGTGCGGTTTACATTTGAACAGAACATACAAGAATGTAACAAGTTACATCGAGTTTTTTACATTGAACAGGGAAAGTAAACATGGAGGAAAAACCGAGGGAAACTATGTACAGATTATATACAAATTATGGAAACTCTAACGAAGCAAATCTAGAAAACTTTACCTAGAGGCCTGGGCTCATGGGTCAGAGAAGCAGATAAGGGAAAATTGGTTAACCATTATCTACAGGAGGATGATCTAAGGGACGGGCTAGGTAGGGAGGTAAGGTGATGGCGGTATGAATATCAGGATTGGTGTCAGGGTAATGTTGTAAGAATAGGTGGTGTTTGAGGGCTATTCGGAATAGCGCCAGGTTTGAGATGGCCCGGATTTCAGCAGGGAGGGCATTCCATGCCATAGGTGCAAAAATGGAGAAGGCTCTACTTGCTGTTGACTTCCTGCATTTTATCAATAATTTCGGGACTTCGAGTGTATTCATCGATGTGGATCTCCTGGTTCTGTTGTCTGGTGTGCTTTGGAGAAGTTCACTGATGGGCGTGGGGGGATGGTTCTTAAGGGCCTTGAATGTCATGACCAGGGCCTTGAAATGGATTCTGGCCCGCAGCGGAAGCCAGTGTAGGTTCTTTAGAACTGGCGTTATGTGGTCTGATCTTGAGAGCCCTGCCAGTACCCTTGCAGCTGAGTTCATGGCAAGTCGTAGCGGGTTAAGAGTCCACTGTGGAAGTTCGAGTAGGCTTATGTTAGCAAAGTCGAGGTGTGGGATGACTAAGGCTTGGAAGATTGAACGGTAGTCAGGGAAGTCAAGAAGTGGGCGGAGATGGCGTAGTGATCGGATCTTATGATATATTGCTTTAGTTGTGTTTATGACATGTGCTGACATGTCAAGACGCTGGTCGAGGGTGATGCCCAGGTAGCGAATTGTAGATTTGGACTTCAGTTCAATGTTATTGACTAGAAGTGAGGAAGGTGGCGTGAACTTCTGGTTTCGCGAGATGAATAGTACATCTGTTTTGCTGTGATTAATACGTAGATTTTGAGAGAAGAGCCAATCTGCTACCGCCTCAAAGCATCTTGTAATTGGAGAAAAGTCAGGTTGATCGATTTTAAACTGTGTGTACATGAGGATGTCGTCTGCATATGCAAGGCATTGGACGTTGAAGGAACGGATTAAAGCGCAAATGGGCTGCATGTAGATGTTAAACATTAATGCAGAGAGGGAAGATCCCTGAGGTACATCTTCCTTCAGTGAGAATGGTTCAGAGGTCTTGGAACCTGCTCTGACTTGTTGCCATCTGTTACACAAATAGGATTCACACCAGGCTAGTGCTGAGCCTTGTAGTCCTTTATCTTTGAGGCGAAATAAAAGCGTTTCATGATTCACTGAATCGAAGGCGGCTGCTATGTCTAAGAAGATTAGGACGAATCCATGGTTGATATTGTCAATTCCTGTGATTAGGTTGTTGAAGAGGGTTGTGAGGATGGTGTCCACGCTGTGAGCTTCCCTGAAGCCATGTTGGGATGGGTCCAATGGTGCAACAGTATCAACATGGTGTTGGATTTGCCGCTGGACTACCTTCTCCATAATTTTGGCGAGCAGTGGGATGCTCGAAATTGGTCGGAAGGACTCAACTTTAGATGGATCGAGCCTACTATTCTTCAACAGGGGGTGGATTGATGTGTATTTTAAGCTTTGAGGGAAGGATCCTGTTGTGAGTGATTGATTCAAGATTCTGCATATAGTTGGGCTGAGGTCATGGCGCAGCTCTTTAATTCAGCTAGCAGGGCAAGGATCGTTGGGGGCAGTGGTGAGGTTAATAGATGAGATGATATCTAAAATTTCTTTGTTGGATACCTTGGAGAATGACATCAGAGGGGTTGGTTGGGGGGGGGGTCCGTGTGGGGTGGAGGTAGATAATATGGTTGCATTCATGTTGTACTTGGTCTGTATCATCTTTGATTGAAGGTAGTTAGAATAGTCTTGCGGCTGGGGCATGGTTGGTTGGGCTAGTGCTGGATCGCCAGTTAGTGACTTTACAATGTTGAATAAGTCGTGAGGTTTGTTCAATGATCGCCTTAGTAATTCTGAGTGATACTGTTTTCTTTTTTCCATGGTTTTTTGTCGGTGGGCTTGCAAGTGAGTGGAGTATGCACCGAGTGCCCTCAGGTAGGGCGTTCCATAGGGTTGGTGCATATAAGGAAAAGGCACGAGTTTTAGTAGTCTCGGTGCATTTCTTTATTGATGAAGAGGTGACAAGTGTGCTCTCCATGCATTATCTCCTCATTCTGTTTTCAGGGGTACATTGTATGAATGCTGCAAGGGAGGTCGCAGACATGCCATGAAGAGACTTGAACATCAGTAGAAGGCTTTGTAAATCAGGTGGCTTGTTATAGGGAGCCAGTGTAGCTGAATCAAGAAGGGCATGATGTGTTCAAATCTGGACACACCTAGGAGTGTTTGGGCAGCTGTGTTCATGGCCAATTGTAATGGCTGGAGGGTGTGTTTTGGCAGGCTGCGGAAAATTATATTGGGATAGTCAAAGTGAGGAAAGATGAGGGCTTGGAATACTGTGCGAAAATCAGAGGGCTCAAGGAGCGGGTGTAGATGATGGAGGGTCCTTATTTTATGGTAGACTGCCTTGATGATGTTTTGTACATGGGCCTCCCAGTTCAGATGGTGGTCCAAGATGACTCCCAGATAACATACCTCCTGCATAGTCATGAGTTCAAAATCTTTCACCTTCAAGGAAGTTGGTGGGATGAACATTTGGTCTTTGGATATAAATAAGACCTCTGACTTTCTGCAGTTGACCATAAAGTTGTGGGTGGAGAGCCAATCTGAGACCGCATTGAAGCATCCTGTTATTGAAGAGTAGTCAGGGCTGTTAAAGGAGAAAGGGGTGTAGAGCAAGATGTCATCGGCATAAATATGGTAGTAAATACTGAAGGACTGTATAATGGCACAGATTAGCTGTAGATAGATGTTGAAGAGCAGGACACAGAGGGATGAGCCCTGCAGGACTCCTTGTGTTTGATGGAATGTACTCGATGACTGAGCTCCTATGCAGACCTGTTGCTGGCAATCAGTCAGATATGATTTGCACCAGTTGAGGGCTAGGTTTCTTATCCCTTTTTGATGCAAGTGGGCGAGTAGAAGACTATGACTGACCATATCGAAGGCAGACGCAATGTCCATGACTATCAGGATGAATCCTTGTTTCTTCTTGTCTAAGCCCAGGTAGACGGAAAGCTGGAGAAGGAGGCCTTCCGCAGAATCCAGGAGGGAAAAAAGGGAGCAGAGGTAGAGCCCAGGTAGAGTCTGTCCAGGAGAGTCGCCAGAAGGGTTTCCACACCATGTTGTTGGCGGAACCTATGCTGCTGCGGGTCAAGAGGTGCATGGAAGTCAATAGGAGATGAAACTTGATGTACTGATGCAGGTAGTTTGTTCCAGGCATAAGGAGCAGCAAGGTGCAAAGAGCAAAGTCTGGAGTAGACAATAGAAGAGAAGGGCACAGATAGAAGCAATCTGCCAGAAGAGCAGATTTTTGAAGGAGTAGTGTAGGGAGAGATAAGAGAGGAAAGTAGTGAGGAGCAGCAGAATGAGTACACTTATAGGTCAGTAGGAGAAGTTTGACCTGAATACGGAAATGGATAGGGAGCCAGCAAAGTGACTTGAAAACAGGAGTTATATGAGCATATTGAGGCTGGAAGATTAGTCACACAGCTGAATTTTGAACAGACTAAAGGAGAAAGAGATGACTCAGAGGGAGACCAGCCAGGAGGAAGTTGCAATAGTCCAGATAAGATGCGACTAGAGTGGATAAGTTCCCTGGTAGTGTGTTCAGAAAACAAGGGGCAAATTTTGCTGATGTTACAGAGAAAGAAATGGCAGGTTTTAGCTATCAATTGGATGTGTGTGGAGAAGGAGAGGGAGGAGTCAAAGATGACCCCAAGGTTCCGAACTGAGGGAACAGGGAGGAGTATAGTGTTATCCATAGAAATAGAGAAAGGAGGAAGAGGGGAGGTGGGTTCAGAGGGAAAGATAAGAAGCTCGGTTTTGACTATGCTCAATTTCAAACAGCAGTGAGACATCCAGGCAGCAATGTCAGATAGGCACAGATCCAGGCCCGGATTCCCGGAGAGATTTCAGGTGTAGAGATGTAGATCTGAGAGTCATCAGCATAAGATTGTACTGAAAAACATGGGAGGAGATGAGCGCACCAAGGGACTGAGTGTAGAGAGAGAAAAGGAGAGGACCCAAGACAGACCCTTGGGTCACACTAACTGAGAGCGGGATAGCAGCAGAGGAGGATCCACCAGACCAAACACTAAGGGTGCGGTAGGAGATCCATCGCAACAAGATTGCATACAAGGATTTCCAGCAGTGTGGCAGAATGAAAACATGAGCCTCCATTCTCCGTCAAACAGTAACATAAAAGGGATATGAGTATACCTCCTTCTCTACACCCTCCACATATTTGACAGACAAAAAGAACGCTTTTCAGATGCCTAATCATTCCTGGAGCAGGTATAGCCTTTGACTCAGCTCAGGAAATCCAGGACATTTCTGAAATTGGGTGAGAACGTCCAAGTGAGCAACCTGGCCATGCCTCCATCATGCACCTGTTCTGACTTGGACATCCTCACACTGGAAACATCCACAGACCCAGCTTCTAAAATGGCCCAGCACAAATAGGGCTTCTAAAATAATCCCCTATATCTCTCGCTTTATTTAGTACTATATATTCTAATTCTCCCATTTTATTTTTTAGGCTTCTAGTAGTTTTATCAATTATATTTTCCCACCAGTGATTATCATAAACCTGCATTATGATCACTGCTTCTAATATTACCCTTTGCACTGAGACTTAAATCTAAAGTATCCCCTCTCTTGTCCGTTCTAGGACCAGTTGTTCAGTGATGCATTCACTTATGACATCTAAAAACTTAGGGGCCTGTTTCCTAAGCTGTTATTCAATGGGACCTAGTGATAACATCTCTGACATGCTCTGATGAGACATCATCCAATCAGTGCTGAAGTAGGAAATCTCCTGTTATGTCTGTTAGCATTTCACAATCTATTTCACTATCCTGGTCAGGTGGACAATAGTAAACTCCCACCGCCCACTATGTTCCTCAACGTCACGTATGAGTTTCTATCCATAGAGAGTTTAGAATCTAGTGGAGGTAATTTTATAAAGCCATTTCTGTGCTTATGTCGCAAATGATCTCATAAAATACCAAATGGTATAAATGTATGCACTTTGGCATTAAGGCGTGTATTCTGCTGATGAAAATGCACATGGGCTGAGCGTGGTTGGAGCATGCACATTTACATACAGATTATAAAATACTATCATTTACGGGCATACTTGAAAGATAATAGGTGTGGACATTTACAATACATTTCTAGCAGCTCTGGGCCTGGTGTAAATGTCCATGCCTGCAATGTGGACACATGTTAGGCCACTTATGTTAGTATTTTATAAAGATACCTGCTTGTCTTCATAAAATGGGCTGAACATAGACACCCCTATATAAAATGGTATTGCCTTTTCTATCTACTCTATTATCATTTTGATAAATTTTGTACCCTAGTATCGGTGTCCCTTCAAATGTTTTCAAATGCTACATGTTATTTACTTTAATAAAATGTGTAAACAAATAGAAGTGATAATATTGCAATGTGATTAAATCAGGCCATGAAGGACAGAGTAATATCATACTGTCTCTTTTTACTTTACACTTGTCAATTTTTTTGGACTTGTCACATAAAATCACTTTGACAGACAGTCCCACTGATGTCGGATTCATTAGGATGTTATTAATTTTCCTTAAGAGAGTTTATGAATATCAACACCATTTATTGATGGCTGTCAAAGCACAGCAAAATACTTCATCTGCTCACCCAATGTGTACGTCAACCTTATAAGAAACCTGACTTCATGACATTTTCCCAAATCTAGTCTAGTATAAGAACTAGAAGGAAAAAGCATGCGTGCAGAAAAGCCAAATTAAGGTATTAATGAGATTTGTAGCTCTTAAATCAAAACAATGACATTAGTAGCATCTGAAGGCATCTCTTACAGCTTCATGGCACGTTGGCAATGTCAGAGATGTCAACATCAAGTGCGGCCGCATGCCCGGTGCTGTCTTCGGAGAACCATTTTTCTCCCCTTCAATCTATTCAAAACTCACCTGCACAACTAATCTTCTCTCAGGGTCACTACACTTGCATAATCCCTCTTCTCAAATCACTTTGTCGGCTCCCTATGCGTTTGCCCATACAGTTCAATCTTCTCTTACTGACCTACTTCAGGGAAGTCACTCTTATCTGTGCTCTTCTCCACCACCAAGTCCAAACCCTGTTCCTTCTACATCATACGTCTGGAATAGACTTCCTGAGTTGTTGCATCATGCTCCGTCTCTGGTCATTAAAATCCAAGCTAAAGGTCCACCATTTTGAGGCTGCTTTTAAATCCTAAACCCCTTATTCTCCTGTTTATTACCCATGTTTTTAATCATTTTCATAATATGTGCGACTCCCTAATCTCTTATTTGTCTTGTATGTATTTAATAGATTATAAGCTGTGTCGAGCAGGGACTGTCTGTATGTATATGTGTACAATGCTGCGTACATCTACTAATGCTAAAAAATGATAAATAGTGGTAATAAGAATAATTTCAAGGCATTTTGTGTATCCAGTAGAAGTATTTTTAAGTGAGTTTACTGGGTTCTGCTTTGAAGAGAATTTATTTCAATCGGTGTATGGCATGGTTTGGGTCAACTTAACCACTAGGCAGACTAGGTGATCACCCAGAACAATGTCTTCTGGGTGGCAGCAAGAGCATCTACAGTCAAAGGAAAACCATAGGTCCCGACGACCACGGAAACCACAAGAAGCATAGGTGCGTACTTTTTGCATGCTTGCAGGGAAAATGCACAATTTTCAAATAGCCCTTTTACCTGAGTAAATATATTTTGGGAAACTGGATTGTATATTTAATTATTTGCTATTTGCAGATTCAAGCTCAAGAGGAATTATTTTTCAGGTATAGTTGCCCAAGAAATCTAAGTTGTGCCTGAAACAGTGCAGGGTGAAATGACTTGCCAAAGGTCACAAGGAACATCTGTGGGAGAATCAACATTTGAATCCTTGCGTTACTGGTTCTCAGTCTGCTGCTCTACTGAACTACTCCTTCACTCCTCATTATATGTAAATATATATAAAACAAACCTTAATATTAAAAAATATGATGTCCAATTATGTATTTATACAAAGACAGAGCCAGGATTTCTGGTGCCCCCTGTAAATTATGCATCAGCACCCTTTCCCTGCTTGGAGACAGGGCCAGTGCAACCTAAAATGGTGCTCTTGGCAACTTTTGGTGACCCTCCCCCACCCTGGTTGTGGGGCTTAAAGTTATATGGAGTAAGGTTCATTTGAGCCGTTCTCCGTACAACTTATCCATTTAGTTTAATTTAATTTGGCATGTTATACCACTGATCTGAACATTTTTCCCATGCACATTTCTAATCTCACTGCAGAATTCAAAGTTTTTTTAATGAGCCTCTGGTCAGCACTATAGGCAACAATTTGTAGTAATACCCTTCGACAGCACCTAGATTCCAAAATGGTTATTGCAGCCACAATGCCAGATCATGCCAAGGAAGCAACATCAAGAACTCTTCCACCCCATTTACTGATAAACGGCCTGCATTCTACTTCATACTCTGCTTATTTGAAAAATGTACAAGAATCGAGTTTGAAAATAATTTGCTGAACCTATAAAAGTAACAATTTATTTATTTAAATTTGATTGCACACCTTTACAAGACATTCAAAGCATGTTGCACAAAGTACAAAGAACCCCAACAATATGCTTCCAACCCAACTCTCTTAAAGTAATATCAATAAAAACAACATAATGCAATGCAAAAAGTAATTACAATAAAAACATCATAATAACAAACCTACACAACCACTCCCTCCTCGAGAAACAGGAAGGCTACACACTGCAGGTTCTGCTAGCTACATCGTTGAGAAAAAAGCAACGTTTTAACCATCTTGCGAAATTTCAAATAGTTTGACTCAGAGCAGATGAAAAAAGATAACATATTTTAAGGGGTTGGGCCACCAAAAGCAAAGGTTCTATCCTAGTCCTCTAGAACCTTACACCTCCTAGAACATTCAACAAAAGTTGCTAGGAAGACCGAAGAGAACTACTACATTGACTCAAAATAAGGTTACTTATGAAAAGCTTTGAAAAACATACATAAGGTTTTAAATTTAGACCTACTGTAGAGGGGTCACATGATATACTGAGAGTGTATAGACGTGTGCTGAGCTCTCTAGGGCTACCCATTACCAGAGCCCTTTTTATTAATATTTGCTATATACCAACCCACCACTGATGGACTAGACAATCTGCTGGAGTGAGTTTTTGGCCATGAGATCCATCATGCATGTGATGAAAAATGCCAGTTGAAATTGGGAATGACTGGCGGTGCTGGCAACCAAGATAGTCGACCCCCCCCCCCCCCAGCTTCATCCAGCTCCCTGGGGTAGGCCACACTAATGGAAGATGTGACGGCCGCAGTGGTTGGGACACTCACTGGCCGGTTCGATGCAATTACAGGCCAATTAGATAATATGGCCTGGTCTTTTGAGGCATACAGGAGTTGTCTCCAAGAAGCAGAGCAGCGGTTACCTCAGGCAAAGAATAGCCTTCAAACCGCACCAAAAAAAATTAAACATCTGCAGGAGATCATGGGGAAAGAAGCCGCTAAACTTGATGACCTCGAAAACTGGGGATGACAGAAGAATCTTCATTTTGTCGGTGTCCCTGAATATGTGAAAGATACTGAACTTCGGGGTTATTTAGCGACTCTTCTTCTGACCTCCCTGGATTTAGGGGACGACTGTAAGCCCTTGATTATTGAATGGGTGCACCAAGTTGGGCTGGCCTGGGCTTCAGACCCGCACCCTTGGGTGGTTTTGGCCCAGTTTCTTAATTTCCGACATAAAGAAAAGATGATAAGGGCCGTTCGCACTCAGGGCCTTATCCAGAGTGGCAACACCCGAATTACGGTCTACCAGGACGATTCTATGGACCTGAGTACCAAGAGGAGGGTCTATGCTGGAGTATACCAAAAACTGGTCGATTCAAAAATAAAATTTGTAGTACTCTATCCTGCTAAGATCCGAATTTTTCATAATGGAACATCCCAGGTCTGTGAGAGTCCGGAGGCAGCGAAGACCTACATGGACTCTATTGAACCCAAATCTGAGGTGATCCTGAGGGGTTTGGACTGACTGAATATTTTTGCAGTCGGGCTCAGTGGGCCTTATAGACACATTGATGAGGGCGTCCCTAGAAATGGGGTCTGGAATGACTGCTGCATGAAGAACTCCACAAATCATGTGGCCCCTCCGGAGGGAGAGCGGGAAACATCTGCACTTTCAAAGCCTATATCTGGTCACTCAGAGAGATAGACACACATTGCCTGAGCGGTCACTGGGAACTTTGCTGTCTCAATGCTCTTAATTGTACTGGCTGGAACTTGTACATCTTATTAATAATGGACTATCCTGATGTGTATGGGAAGGGGTGGGACCACTGATTCTCTGTTTGCTTGTTATTTTAGGCTCTGGATAGGGCTTTGGTAGCCATATTATAGGGAGGAGGGGCTTTGAATGAGTTTGTTTGGGTTCAAGATCCTAATGAAGGTTGAATCAGATTTGGGACTGCTGAAGGGAGGCCAGATGTTCAGTGCATGTGTCCATGAAAGGGTGGGTAGGGCGAATGAAATTGGCTATGTGAGTGGGACTTGGTGTTTAAGTGTGGGAGGTAATGGTAGAGGATCCCTACATCAAGTAGTGACTGGTTGAGAGATAGAATGAGAGGTGATTGGGAGACAGGGGAAGGGAGGGAGGAAGTAGAGGGAGGGGTGGGGAGGGTGAGGGAGGCAAGAATAAAAGAACTTTGGATCATTGAGGGACCTCGAGGGAAAAGGGATTGGGTCCACTGATAGAGGGAGACTGGCTCGTTGGAGATGGAGGAACCTGAAGATCCTAGACTGGGGGGATCCTTGGGGAAACAATTTAAAATACTGACTTTTTCCTGAATACGAGTTCTTACTGGACCCAGGGTGAGATTATTATCCTGGAATGTATGTGGCTTGAGTAGCTCCATTAAGAGGCGGAAAATCCTTCGGGCCATTAGGCAGCACATGAAGCATAACATGAAGCTGCAAGGTGGAAAATTGAAAGGCAATGTCAGGAAATATTTTTTCACTGAAAGGGTGGTGGATGCTTGGAATATTCTCCCGATGGAAGTGGTGGGGCAAACACGGTGATGGAATTCATAAGAGCATGGGACAGCGGATCCCTTTACAGAAACATGATAAAAACAAAATAAACGGAACCATCTAACTTCTCAACAAACAGGGGTGTCCTACATGGAGTGGTGGGTCCACCCCTAGACAGAGACATGTGGAAGGGTGGCCTGCACAGAGCGACAGGTGCACCTACTCTTGCCGTATTGCTGGGCAGACTGGATGGACCATGCTGGTCTTTATCTGCCATCATTTACTATGTTACTATTATGCTCCAAGAAACTCATCAAGCTTTGTATGACTTTACAACTTCTAGATATGTGGCGTGCACTACACTCTCAGGAATGTGATTACATCCATCTTTCGAGAGCCCATAGTACTAGTTTGTGGTTGGATTGTATTTTTACTTCTGAACCCCTTTTCAGGACAATGGAGGAGGCCACGATTGGCCCGTATGAAATTTCGGACCATGCCCCAGTAAGGGTGGACTGATCCTGGGGGGACTCCTGGGTGGGATGCACACCATGGTGGTTTCCAATTGAGTTATATGGGGATGATGTATTCCAGAAATACTTATTGGAGTGTTGGGAAGACTATTGGTTTCATAATGAGGGACATGCTGAGACCCCAGAGCTCTTTTGGGAAACCTCTAAAGCTGTGTTGCGAGGTAACATAATCTCATATGTAGCCAAATGCCAACAAGACTTTGCTGCGAGAATCCTCCACCTTGAAAAACAGGTTCGTCAGGACCGGTGGTTGATAGCTCGGCACCCGACAGAGGCAAAGAAGGCCCAATTACTGGCTACCCAGGTAACTTTGAACACTATGCTACATCAACATGTGAAGAAATCCCTGGCTTATTATAAATATCACTTATTTCATTATGGGGATAAGTCAGGGAAGTTCTTGGCATGATGTCTCTGGAAGAGTCAGGGGTCGAGATATCTGACCCCTTAGGGATATGGCAGGCATTTTGCGCAGGGACGCAATGGATATTGGGGACATTTTTGTGGAATTCTACCGCTCTCTCCACAAGGGAGAAGAGGTGTCCCTGACATGTGTCCATACTACATGGGTCGAGTGTCGCTCCCACAAATTACCCCAGATCAACGAGAACGCCTTGGAGCTCCAATTTCAGCAACCAAAATACAATGGGTCATAGCTGGAGTTTTAGGGCCAAATATTAAAAATTGCTCTTGGTACAACTTATCCCCTCTTTAGTCACAGGGTTCAATACCTGGCTCACCTCTGGTAAACTTACGTTTGATATTAATACTGCTCATATTGCCCAAACCTTGGAAAGACCTCTATTTGGCTGAATCATACCGCCCTATATTGCTTTTAAATTTTGATCTAAACAATTATTATTGTTTATAATTGAATGTTCTTTGTAAAAGTTGAAGTTAATGTGAACCGCCTTGATTAAATGAAAAGGCGGTATAGAAAAACTGTTAAATAAATAAATAAAAATGTTTGCTAAGGTACTGGCAGATCATTTAGCTCCCTGTCTTCCTGAATTGGTTTGCCTGTATCAGGCTGGATTTGTGCGGGGGAGATATTCTGCTAACAATATACGTCGAATTCTAGCCTCCTAGGAGAGAATTCATCAGTTTCGATGTCAAGAAGACATTTGATAGGATTGGTTGGATCTACCTATTTGAGCCCCTGGAGGCCTATGGCCTAGGGGAGGGGTTTCTTTCCGGGATGCAGGCTTTGTACCAGAATCCGATGGCGGCAGTGGGAGTCAATGGTGGCCTAACCCCTTGCTTTGGATTGGAAAGGTGAACCCATCAGGGATGTCCCCTCTCCCCTCTACTTTTTGTTTTGTCTCTTGACCTTCTATGGGTTATTCACTCACAGGTCGACCTCAAAGGAGTAGATATGGGAACTATCCCATTTAAGGCTTCTGCATTTGCAGATGATTTGCTAGTACTGCTGACTGATCCCATGGTTCCTTTATCTAATTTATTAACAGAGATTGGGGACTTTAAGGCTTTGTCAGGGTTGAATTTAAATATGTCCAAATTGGAAGCTCTTCATGTGTTGGGTTGTTTGAGTGGGGCTGGCAGGAACCTTTCCCTCTTGAATGGGCCGAGGACAAGTTTAAATATTTGGGAATTTGGCTTCTGGCTATCCCGGGTTGACTATCAGCTGAATGTTCTCTACTCTTCTCAAATGGGTCCAGGATAAATTACGTGATTGGAACCCTCTCCCCCTAATACTTTTGGGAAGGATTGCAACCTGTAAGATGATGGTTTTTCCCAAGATCCTCTATGTTCTGCAAATACTACCCCTTAAATTACTCCGCCGGGATATGCAAGACATGGAGAGGTCACTCTAGGGTTTTCTTTAGCCATGGGAAAAATTTCCAATTGTCGATTGGCCGTCTACAGTGCCCTTGGAATAGGGGTGGTATGGGGCTTCCTTCCCTGACACACTATAATTTGGTGTGCATGCTTAGGCATGTATGGGATTGTTAGGGAGAAAGTCAGCATTTACACCACAGGATTTTAGGTGGCCATGGTTGCTCCCTGTCTCTGCTCTCTGCTCTCTGTCCTCCATGCCCCCAGGGCTCTGTTGCCCCCTCAGGTTCGTGACAATCTTCTGGTATAGGGGGTGCGAGATGGGTGGAGGACTCTCTGTAGACTTGTAGCTGATACCACTGGGTATTTGCTGCTACAAGGCAATGTTGCCTTTGCCCAGGTTTAAACTCTCACCTCTTTCATATCTGGGCCTCTCGGGGAGTGACACGCCTAGGGCAGGTGGTTAATGAACAGGGTAGGCTACTCCCATTGCAGGAAATCTGGGATCAATTTGAGATACCTGATGGGCATTTGCATACATGCAACTACAGCCAGGGGCGGCTCAAGGCAATCTGCTGCCTGAGGCGAAGGATGAGATGGGCCTCCCCCCCCATAGAGGGGGGCGACCTGTCTCAAAACTCCAGTCAGGGACTGAACCAAACCAAAAAGCCAATTAGATTATAAGGAGGAAATGCAAGATGTTTGCACACAAGGAACTAAAAGAGAGCGAGAACCAACAGCACAGTTTATAAAACTAAATTATAACTCATTTTTATTTTGTTGTTATAAACTGCCTTATGGTTCTTGCTTTTTCTTTTTCAACATATATTTTGCATCCATAGAATCCCCTTCAACAATGGGTGCAGAGCAGAACCAGGATATTCACCCACAGAACTCAATATCTTAAGAAAAAATCTGATTCTGATCATCTCAGTAACAAACATTCTCCAGTACCAGGCATATTGTGAACTAATACAAAATCCTACAACAAAGTCACTGAGTATCTGCAGAACAAATCTACAATACCATATCAGCACCAACTTCCAAAACTCACATAAGGAGCCAATCCAAAAAATACATCACTGTAAATACTACAGTGGGCCCTGGAACATCCAAACACCTATTTGGAAAGCTGAACAATTCAGATTACTACAGTACAGATCCCGACATACAAACTGCATGTTAACAGAACACCTGGTCTTGGTCACACACTCATAACACAGACCCTCACCAAGTACAGAATAAGTGACCATAACCTAAAAATAAACACATGTAGATAAAAATTAAACTGCAATCCCAAGAAGCCAGATTCTGCATACAGTGTACTACCAGCGAAATGGAAAGAGAAGCATTTCCATGTACTGTATAAAATATAAAGATAGCACCAAGTCAGATAATTACATTGAAAATAAAATTCTCTTTGAACTTTGTTGTCTGACCATTTTATTCCCTGATCAAGTAGGTCTTAATCTGAGGTTTCTGCTTTCCTCTATCTCCCAGTGATGCAGGGCCAAGTGCGGAGACTCACTGCGGCATCATGTGCATACATTTAGTATACTTTATTTTAAAATGTATATGCTACCCATCTAAAGTCCTAGGTGGCTTCTAAACATACACATGCAATTTAATATAACAGATGTTACAATAAAAAAAACATAATAATAAAACACTAAATTTGATTAATGAAAAGCCACTTACACAGCCCCTCCCATCAAACCATTATAAGTATCTGTACATCAGATTTATTTTGCTATGACCAGATTATTGATGAGAAGGGAAGATATAAAATGAGAAACTAATCCTGGTAGCCATGAATCCAAACGCTGGATTGGATTGTGCTAGAGCTGGAAAAGTCCGGAATTAAGCAGCGGTGACGTTATCAGGCTACTAAACAAAATTAAACTGAGACGGTCTCATAAAATTTGAAATTTCCTTGAATCTCAACTGACAAAATATTTTAAATTTCAGTCTGGCAGCATAAAGAATGCGAAACTGCAAATCTCGAAAACAATACATATTCCAGTACCCCCCCCAAACCAACACCCTACAGTTGACCTCACCAAGAACCCAGAGTACAGGACCCTTAGAGCAAATCTACTATTCCATAATAGCACTAATTACCAAAACTCACACAACGTGGAGCATACCCAGAAAAGGGCAGCGCCATAAATATTGCAGTGGGTCCTAGAAAATCCATATTCCTATTCAGAAAACTGAACAAGCCAGATTACTAAACTCCCTACATAGAAACTCCATGCTAACTGAACATGAAGCCATAGTCACACATCTGCAGAAGTAGGGAATATATTAGTACAAACTAAAAACAGACATTGTAGTCAAAAAATTGCTTTTACCCATTCGATTGTTAGGTTTACAGGATTTCTTTCCCAAAATTATACTTTACTGCAGAGTGAGGTGAGAGAAAGAACTCACACACAGGGATCTGCATTGTCAGCAGAAACTAACATCATAATGGCTCAGCGCAAACAGTCTCACGTGAGACAGGAAATGCCTCATTACCCTCAGCGCCGGTGGGCTCAACTTTAACCGAGCTGCAGGAAAGAAACAAAGAACTACCTAAGTCTACTCATAGAAAAGGACAATCAAATAAACTAAAGATTCCAAAAGAATATATAAGATCTCACAAAATTACAAATAATAGAGCCTTTTCCCACATAGCTCCAACAACTTGGAACTCGTTACCAGAGGACTTACAATCACTAACAGAGATAACAGAATTCAAAAAAAATTGAAAACATATCTATTCACTAAACACTATAATTCCATAGAAAACATTCCACTCAACTTAGATAAAGGCTAAACATGAACCCCCCCACATCAAGCGTATACTCCCTTCTTCAAGGGATAACACACAAAACATAATCGAATAAACACTCCACTCCTATGCACTGATACCCTACTTGTATATAGTTGCAACTGATATGATCTGCCTATGCGGTAGAGTCAGTACTTTGTTTAAATTGTTACACAATCTGTGTTAGTAGAATTATTCTGCTTAGTTTTTTAAACCTATGTGTGCATGTTAAGATGTTCTATGTAAAAAGTTATTCTGTTCCATGTAAAACAAGCTCTGCATTGTTAACTGTTGTTAATTGTACACCGCAACTGATCGCTGGAAGATGCGGTATATAAATAAGTGTTAAATAAATAAAATAAATAAATAAATAAGGGAAACGGTCTCCCTTCTTGGCTCTGCAAAGCTGAACCTGGCGCTGGTAAAACAACGGCAGGGCTCTTCTGGGACAGTGGGGTGGGGGCAGCGGGGGGCCACAGGGCGCTTGATTCTGCTGCTGCAGCAGCAGCTTCTCCAGCCTTTTTTTTTTTATTTTGAAGACTGAGTGAGGCAAAATGTTGCCACCTGAGGCCACTGCCGCCCCTGACTACAGCATTATGTAGCCTCTTTACAATAGCAGGGACTGGAGAGGAGGTCCTAGATAAACTAGAGAGCTGGTTTGAATTTGAAGACTGAGTGTGGGTCTCTGTGGCCCAATCTTACTGTGTAATAGGGGATCTCCCACGGGATCATTCATATGAATATTGGACTTGAGGCTGGGAGACTGAGTTAAATATCTCGTTCACGAGATCTGCTTGGGAACCGGCACTGGCTTGCATGCATGGACTAATTCTAGGTACTCAGCTCTGGGAAATACAATTTAAGATAGTGACGCGAGCATATTTTTCCCCCCATAGAGTTTGGAGGGCAGGGTTTGCCGAATCTGCGAAGTGTCCTTGGTGTGATTCAGAGCCGGCCATATGTTTTGGCCATGTCCACTTAGGACATATGTTTTGGGGATGCACCAGAGTGAAAGTATTTTGGGGCCAGTTAGGGCATCTACTGGGACAGTGGCTGGTGCTCCTGCCCGTCCTTGCAATCTTGGATGCTCTTGACCCACTTGGTTTGCGGAGGGCTGAGGGGAGACTTTTGGTTCGTAAAGGCTGCCTTCTTGCTAAACAATGCATTTTGTGACATTGGCGAGATTCTGATGGACCTGGAATTTGGGAATGGAGAATTTCTTTTCACCAATTGGCAGCGTGGGAGGGACTCGCATCTAAGAGCAGAGGGAAGCACTGTGACCATTTTTAGCACTTTGGGAATCTTATCTAACTAGCTTGTCCTCAAGAGCCCGAAATGATATCCTCACACAGTGAGCGTTACTCACCCCCCTGTATCTATCTGGTGTTAATTCTGTCCTTGAGGGGGGGCAGTCTCTCATATGGTACCATTTTGTTTATTGAGTCCTCCGGGAGGGTAATTTAACAAGGGGCCGCACGAAGATAGGTGCTATCAGTGCACATAAATTGTATGTTTTCAAAGACTTGGGTGTGTCAGTGGGCCTTTAGCCAGTTGCTATTCAATAAGTATGTGTGCTAGACTGATGGTGCGTACTTTCAGTTTGGGCGGGCAGGGGCACAGCATGCATTTACATGTGGACTTTATAAAATATGGGTATACGCACTTAAGATATACATGTTCATTTATGTCTGTCATAGGGCTGGTGTATGTGATTATGCCTTGATTGAATGTACGTTTCCCACTACTTATGTCCCTATATTACTGAATGCATGCATGTACTTGACTTTCTAAAATAGGCACGATTGACACACATAAAAACACATTCTATCTCATAAAATTAGCCTTTTAATGTTTGAATTTGAATTTAGCTTAGTCTGAATTGCATATGGAAAGTGCCCGATTGGGGGTTGGGCTACAGGGAAAGAATGTTTTGGGGGGTGGCCGGTGACCATGGCTCCATCATGGTGCTGCAGTGGCGTGGCAACAGGACGCCATGCCACTGCTGCTCCATGGAGAAGCCTGGCTGAGTTAGCCGAGGAAGTGACTGGATGTCCGAGGTGTCTACACATTGCAGGGTCTTGTGTTGAAGGCTTAGTTGACGATTGTGTGTTTATGTGAATGGGATAATTTTGTCCTCTGGATTGAGGAGCACAGGTGTGCTTGTATGCATCATGTCGACCCCTACGGCTGATTCCTTGTATGATGGGGATGAGTGTTGGAGGATGTATATAAGTCGCAGTCTCTGTGAAGGTTAGGATGAAGCAGAGAAGTAGGTATATGAAGGCTAAGGTGTGAGCCATTGTGCAGTATCATATGGGGAATTAGGCTATACTCTGGAATTTAAGGGTGGGTACTTGTCAGTTCCAATTGTTTACTGAAGGCTATTGTTTACTTAGGTTCGCTTACTGATGATGTTACTGCTCTCTTCAGGTTTGATGGTTGCAGGGACTGGAATGTCAGGATGTGTAGTTGATTGGAGTGGTGGTGTAGGTGTTTAGGAGGGCTCACTGGCCTTTCTTCGGTCTGTCCTGGGTTTCCTCTCCGGCCACTCTAAGGGTCATGCTTAAGGTCCCTTTGGCATGGCCCATAGGTAGGGGCATGCCCGAGGAGCTTTTACATTTAAAGGAGTGATGCTGCTGAACGGGGAGGTTCTTACCTCCTGCACGCTTCCCCAATCTGGTCTGTGCAGGACTCCTTCTGGTCGGCGGTGCTCTTGAGGTGAGGGGGGTTGCCTCTGGTGCGGGTGAGAGGGAAAATGGCTGCGATCTTCCTCACACCTGAGGAACTTTTACATTTAAAGGAGTGATGCTGCTGAGCGGAGAGGAGCTTATCTCCTGGCTCAGTAGCAGCAGTATTTAACAGTATTTTAATTATATAAATGACACTTTATGACGCTTCCATTAATTGCGGTCTAATGCGCATACATCACTCATTTTCATCTCTCTCATTTGTAGTTTAGAAATTTCAATATCCACATCACCCTGGGCCAGCCCTGTGGCTAAGTGGCAAATGCTGTGCCCTGCTGTGGCACTTTCCAGGCTAGCTGGGGCCAGGGTGGCGCAAGGAGATGAGGCACTCTAGGCAAACCTTATCTCTTGTGCCAACTCCCCTGCGGCACCTACTGCCACCCCTCTCCGGGATGTACAACGGCAGCAAACAGCCCTGTGGCACTTACCTTCAAACTTTAACACCACGGGGCTGTTTGTGGCCATTGCCATCACTGTAGGTCCTGAGAGGGGCGACAGCTATGCAACGGGTGCCCCTGAAGGGCCAGAGCTCTAAGCGACTGTCTACTTTGCCTAACGGTAACGCCGGCCCTGGCTGGGGTCATATTCCATGAGGGTCACGAGTCTCAGTTATTGAGCTATGTGATACCCATTGGCTAGAAAAAGGGGCCAGGCAAAGGCTGGGCTAGGAACAGCTCTTAAGATGGAGGAAATACCCCCCATGCACCAGCAAGTGAAAGCTCACAGTGACACGATCCAACAGAAGTTGCTAATTCAAAAGAGGGGAAGGACACTGCTGCATCAAATTATACTAACTGCCTTCCCCTAGTCCTGAATTGCAGATCTGCTCAGAAATGATTTTACTGATATAAATGGAAGTTTCTCCCTTTGAAAAATATATTTAATTCTATAAATGTATTCTTAATTTCAATAATTTAACATTGCACTTTGTTCACTGAGTGGAATCATTGTTAATAAAGGCTTCTCTTAACTGCTGATACAGGCTTAGAGGCCTGTTTATTAAAGTATGCTAAGCAGTTAGCATGTAAATTAGCATGCATTGTTGTTGTTAAGTGCTATTGAGTTGAGTTGACTTATGGCATCCCTCTGGATAGTTGTCCTAAACTGTCCGATCTTCAGTCAAGCAGCTAATCGTTGATAGAATAGCATCCATAACTGCTGTTATTCTTTCGATCAATCACATTCCTCTTTTGCATTGGCCTTCAACCTTGCCAAGCACGTGTCTTTCTCTAATGATCTTTGTCTTTGCATGATGTGTCCAAAGTATGAAAGTTGAAGTTTTGTCGTTCGATCTTCCAGCATTCGTCAATTCATGTGCTAACTGCATGCCATGCTTTGGGGTGGGAAATGGGTGAGCAGAGGATGGACAGTTAGCATATGCTATGTACAATGGGTTCTGTCATTTGTGTGGTTAGTATGGGTACTCTTGACGCCCCCTCAAAAGGAGGCAGTAAGTGTATGTGCTCTAATTGTGAATGCAATTAGCATGCCTGGTGCAGCAGAAACACCCTCTAAACCTCTAGACCCCCCCCACCCCCCCATGTTTCAAACTATCCCCGCTCCCAGAACCCTCCGAACTTCTGCTCCCTGGCTCATACCAGGAGTGATCTCCAGTCACTCCTGTTCTGTTGGCAGCCCAGGATCAAAGTGGTGCCTCTGATTCCTAATGGTAGTCTCAGTACTAGCCTAGTAGTCAAGTTACCTTTGTCCATCCCAGCACTATATGGACAGTGCTGGAATAGTCAGAGAGAATTTTCAGAAACAGTACTGAAAATTCAAGGATAGGGAACTTATATTTAGCAGCCATTGGTAAACATATACGTCCCCACAAATATCCAGCCCAATAATAAAGCACAGTTACTTACCTGTAACAGGTGATCTCTGGGAACAGCAGGAATAAGTCTTCACATATGGGTACGTCGGTACCGACGGAGCCTGCGCGGAAACGCTCCCCAGCTTCCCAAAAAGGAAAGCTTTGGGGAGCATCCCACAGCGCCTGCGCGCTGCCTTCCCGCCTTTCCTAACCGCCTCTCCCCAGTTCGAGTTTTAAAGCTGAGACAAAGAGAGAGAGGAAAGGAAAGATAGATAGAGAGATACAACTCCTAGGGGAGGTGGGTGGGTTGTGAAGACTTATTCCTGCTGTTCCCAGAGATCACCTGTTACAGGTAAGTAACTGTGCTATCTCCAGGAACAAGCAGGAATGAGTCTTCACATATGGGGACTCCCTAGCTAGAGATGCCTGGGCGATCCCCAAGGTTATGAGACCCTGGGAAGGGCTCTATCTCCTCCTATGGATCTCAGGCATCCATCAAGGGAAGGAGGGCAGGAGTTGATTAAGCATGGAACAGGTGTTTGAGAACAGCCTGACCAAACAAGGCATCCCGGCGGGAGTCCTTGTCCAAACAGTAATGGGCTGTGAAGGTATGAACCGAGGCCCAGGTGGCCGCTCGACAGATCTGGTCGATGGACACAGAATTTAGATGAGCCATAGAGGTGGCCATGGCCCTTACATTATGAGCTGTGACATGGCCCTCCACAGAAAGGTTCTTACTCTGGTAGGAGAAAGAAATACACTGAGCAATCCAATTGGACAGTGTCCTCTTAGAGACTGGAAGTCCCAAATGAGAGGGATCAAAAGCAACAAAGAGTTGAGAAGACTTTCTATGTTGCTGTGTCCTTTGTAAGTAAAAGGCAAGAGCTCTCTTACAATCCAGGGTATGAAGATTCCTCTCTGCACTTGATGCTTGAGGACCTGGAAAAAAGACAGGTAAATACATCTCTTGATTAAGATGAAAAGGTGAGACCACTTTAGGCATAAAATGTGGATTGGTCCTAAGGACTACCTTATCATGATGGAACCTTGTATAAGGTGGATTAGCCACTAAAGCCTGCAGTTCACTGATGCGGCGAGCTGAGTTGACTGCAATGAGGAAAATAACCTTCCAGGAAAGAAATTTCAAGGAGGTGGTGGCTAAGGGTTCAAAAGGTGGCTTCATAAGCTGACCAAGAACCAGATATAAGTCCCATGCCACCGGAGGAGGCCTAATGGGAGGTTTAGTTAAAGTTAGGCCTCTCATGAATCTTGCAATAAGAGGATGAGAGGAAATAGGCTGTCCATTGATAGGCTTAAGGGATGCTGCAATAGCACTCAAATGGACCCTTACTGAATTCGTCTTAAGGCCTGCATTGGAGAGATGCAGGAGATATTCCAATAGAGAATTCAAAGGTAGTGCTAGAGGGTCAAGACCCTTCTCAGTACACCAAATGGAAAACCTTTTCCATTTAAAAGCATAGGAACGTCTAGTAGAAGGTTTTCTGGAAGCATGGAGGATATCCTTCACCTGCTGAGAAAGATTCCAACCTTGAAGGTCTAGGCCTTCAGCAACCAAGCTCTGAGGTGAAGGGACTTGGGGTTTGGGTGCCACAAAGTCCCCTCCTCCTGGGACAGAAGGTCTGGAGCAGCTCCCAAGTCTAGGGAGGGAGCTTGAGAGAGATGCAGAAGTAGAGGGTACCACACTTGGCGTGGCCAGCGTGGAGCTATGAGGATCATAGATCCTTGATCCCTCTGGAGCTTGAACAGAGTCTTGGGAATTAAGGGAATGGGTGGAAAGGCATACAGAGGTGTTGACCCCAGTGAAGGAGGAAGGCATCCTTGGCCTGAACCCCCTGACACGGAATTCTGGAACAGAACCGGGGAGGTTTGGCATTCCACAGACTTGCAAAGAGGTCTATGTCCGGGGTTCCCCACTCTTGAAAGATTCTGAGTACTTGGTCCATGTGCAGGGACCATTCGTGTGGAAGCAGAACTCGACTGAGTCTGTCTGCCCAAGAGTTTTGGATTCCTGGAAGGTATACGGCCAGGAGATGGATTTGATGCTCTCTGGCGAAGGCCCACAATCTTAAAGCTTTGTTGCAAAGCGACAGAGAGCCAGTTCCTCCTTGCTTGTTTATGTAAAACATGGCTACCTGATTTTCCGTATAAATGAGGACTGTCTTGTAGCTGAGCAGGGTATAGAAGACCTTGAGAGCTAGAAAAACTGCTCGGAGCTCCAAGTGGTTGATATGTAGAGAGGTCTCCTGTGGAGACCAAGTGCCCTGAGTGGAGAGGTCTTGCAGATGAGCTCCCCAACCTGTTTGGGAGGCATCTGTTGTGAGGGTTGCCTGGGGCAACAACTGTTGGAAGGGGGACCCCAGCAACAGATTTTGGGTGGACCTCCACCACTGGAGAGACCAAAAGAGGTGCCTGGAGGTTGCTATTTTGTCTGACAGAGCCCCTGATGCTTGAGTCCACTGGGTGGACAAAGTCCATTGAGCTGCTCTCATGTGAAGGCGAGCATAGGGTACCACATGCACTGTGGATGCCATGTGGCCTAGCAGTTGTAGCATCTCCCGGGCAGTTAAATGGCTCTTTGACTGAATCTGGGAGGCTAACTGCACTAGGCGTAGGCAACAGGCCTGAGGAAGATAGGCCCTTGCAGTGATAGTATATAGCCAGGCCCCTATGAACTCTAGGGACTGAGTAGGGGTGAGCTGGGACTTTGGGAGGTTTACCACAAGTCCCAGATAGTGCAGAATGTGCCTTGTGCAGTCCAGGGAAGTCTGGGCCTCTGACTGAGATGGAGCTCGGATGAGCCAGTCGTCCAGGTATGGGAATACAAATATTCCCAGAGTGCGTAGAAATGCAGCTACTACTGTCATGCATTTGGTGAACACTCTTGGAGCAGAGGCCAGACCAAAAGGAAGCACCCTGTATTGGTAATGCTTTCCTTGGAAAAGAAAACGGAGGAACCTTCTGTGAGATGGATGGATGAGGACATGTGTGTACGCATCCTTGAGATCTAGAGAACAAAGCCAATCCTGACTCTGAAGGTATGGAAGGAGAGTGCCCAGAGAAAGCATCTTGAATTTCTCCTTGCATAGAAATTTGTTCAATTCTCTGAGATCTAATATGGGTCTGTAGCCCCCTGTTTTCTTTGGGATTAGAAAGTAGGGGGAGTAAAACCCTGACCCTTGTTGAAGAAGAGGTACTTCTTCTATTGCCCCTTGGGCAAGAAGGGCAGCCACCTCCTGACCTAGAAGGTCGAGGAGAGATGTTGGAGAACTGAAATGTCTCACCATGGTGTGAGGAGGAAGGTTTGAGAAATAAAGTTTGTAGCCCTCCCTTATGATGGAGAGGGTCCACTGCTCTGCTGTAATTTGCTCCCATCTGGGAGCAAAATAAGCTAACCTTCCTGGAATGGTGAGAGGCTCTGGTTGTTCCAGAGCCAGAAAAGCTAAGTTCTCTAGCATTAAGTCAAAAGCCCTGAGGAGGCTGGGTCTGCTGAGTTGCAGCAGCCCCTGTGGGCTTAGGCCTGGCCTGTTTAGGTTGCTGACACTTAGCAGCAAAACGACATGTAGATGATTGTTGGCCAGAAGCAGGATGGAATCTGCCTTTTTTGAAAAAAAGACTTCTTGAAAGGTTTTTTCTTGGCAGGAATGGAGGTTGACTTTGAAAGTCTATCCAAAGCAGAATTTTCTGCATCCATTTGAGTGGCTTTTATTTGCCAATCTTTGCCAAATAGGTTTTCTCCTGTACAGGGAAGATTTCCCAAACCATCCTGGACCCAAGATTCTAGATCAGAAGCTTGGAGCCAAGCAATTCTGCGTGCAGCTATGGCAATGGCCGAAGCTCTGCTGGCACCCTCAAAGGAGTCAAAAGCTGCACGGTTGGAAAACTTTGAAATATCTTGAGTATGCTTAAGCCAAATAAGAAATTCTTCCCTTTTATCCTCTGGAAGAAAAGGGAGGAAAGTGTGCAGCTTATCTGCAACTTCTTTCAGAAACATACCCATATAAAGACTATAGGAGTTGATTCTGGCAATGAGCATACTGGCTTGGAAGATTTTCCTACCAAAAGCATCCAAGGTCCTGCATTCTCTTCCTGGAGGAGCAGAGGAGTGTCTTTTTGCACTCTTTATCTTTTTCATAGCTGACTCCACCACAATAGAATGGTGAGGAAGCTGTGTTATGAAAACCAGGACAAGGAGGGACACGGTACATAGTGTCCAACCTACGAGAATGAGGAGAGATAGTGAGAGGAGTCTCCCATAAGTCAATCATGTGATCATAAAGAATCTCATGAATTGGCAAGGTGACTGCCTCCTTAGGAGCCTTCCCTTTAGCCACTTCTCTTATGAAGTCTTGAAAGGACAAGTCTTCTGGAGGAGACATTCTTCTTTTTGGAGAAGAAGGCTCCTCAGGAAGGGCTATGGATACTTCAGCAGATGCCTCCGATGCATCAGAATCTTCGGAGGAATCAAAGTATCGACTGTCAGGGTGCTCTTTCAAAGCTCGATACGCGTACCGAGCCGTATCGACATCGGGCGTTATCGGTACCGGTTCGGTACCGATAGGCATCCCTAGACAGGGAACCGCTGCAGACGACACCATGGCCGATGTCGATGCAGTCGGTACCTGGGCCGATACCGACAACGGAGTTTGTTGTGGTATCAGCGGCGTCGCAGCTTGAACGAAGGCTGTGATAGCCTGCTGCATGGATAGAACATTCTGATCCATCGACGCCATGAATGCCTGGAACTCGGTACCGGAAGGTTGTGCCGGTACCCCAGAGCATTCTAACAGGTGATCGGTCGAGGCCGTGCCATCGATGTCAACCTGTAACCCCATAGGTGGAGCTTTGGAAGCCGGAGCTTCCCGCCGGGGTAGTTTTGCCGGTGCAGGATCCTCGAGGGCAAGCCCGGAGGCATCTCAATGCTTAGAAGGAGATCTACCCTTTGAGGACCGGCTGGATTTATGTTTGGTTACCTGAGATCCATGGGAAGAAGAAGAAGCCCTGGAAGACGTCGATGCTACTGAAGCTGCATCAGAGGGAAACAGCACATGGAGCTTGGCTGCTCGGTTCTGTAAACCTCGTTTGGACATCAAGGAACAGGACGAACAATCCAAAATGGAGTGGTCAGGACCCAAACATTTAAGACACCATTCATGGGTGTCGGTAACAGAAATAGTACCGCTGTACTTAGTGCATTTTTTAAACCCGGAGGCTGGTTTTTCCATGAGGAAAATTTCTCGTGAGGCCTAAGGCCCAAAAGAGGAAAAACACACTAAGTGAGGGAAAAATATGTTCTTTTTTTTTTAATAAGAAAAGAAAGAAAGACCGGCGGTACCGGTCCGACGTCGGGGAAGGCAGACGCGCGACCAAAGAAATAAAATAAAACAAAGAACTTCTTCAGCGGTGACAGGAACACGACCTGCTGGCTCCGCGGAAAAGAAGAACTGGGGAGAGGCAGTTAGGAAAGGCGGGAAGGCAGCGCGCAGGCGCTGTGGGATGCTCCCAAAAGCTTTCCTTTTTGGGAAGCTGGGGAGCGTTCCCGCGCAGGCTCCGTCGGTACCGACATACCCATATGTGAAGACTCATTCCTGCTTGTTCTTGGAGATTAGCAGTATACAGCAAGTTTTTTCCTTTGTGGGATTCAATTCAGTGGTACTTTTATTTTTCTCTAATCCCTGAAGGTGCCTGTGATATAGTGTGCGGTGTCAAGGGTTCATAAATTATCATGCACACAACAGTTCAGGACATACAAAACAACTTTTATTTTCCTTTAGCTAAACAGAAATCACTCCCCAGCCTGTTTTCCTCACAGAGCTGCTTTTCAGTGCCTTTCTTCCAACCCACAAATTAAAGTCAGAATTCAGTTCAGCCCAAAGTCCAAGCAGTCACTTGGGCTTTGTTGTTTAGGAACATGGCTCCCAGGTCCTTGAAAGATAGAACCAAAGAATAAGAACTTTATTTTGACATGGTAGGACTCTTGGCCACACCCAATTTCAGGGCCTCACATATCAAGAAAGGTTAGGAACTACAAAAAGTCAAGAAAAGGGCTACTAAATCAATGGAAATAGTGTTTAAAGAGGACTCTTATCAAATTATACTTATTTTCTTCTTTGGGAAAAAGGTGGCTCCATATTCCTAAACCCCCTACCTTACAGCTGAACTCCTCTCCCAGCCTTGCTTGGAAGGAGCTTTCTGTTTCCACAGGCCTCTCCTCTCCCTTGTGCACACAGCTGGCTTCTTAATCCCTCTGTCTGAGTCACGCCCTCCAAGCCCTGAGTTCTGAGCTTTAGTCTCTTTTAAGGTGGACTGCTGATAATCCCTTTGGAGAGGGACAGATGACTTCCTATATACCCCATCACAGTGCCCTTTTGTCATATTAGTTGAAGATGAAGTAAATCACTCCCCTGTAAGATTCTTGTGTGCTTTTTAATATGTCCCCCTGTTAACCACCTTTTTCCCCTCAGAAGAAAATAAGTATAATTTGATAAGTGTCCTTTAAACAACCATTTCCATTGATTTAGTTGCCCTTCTCTTGACTTTTTGTAGTGCCTAACCTTTCTTGATATGTGAGGCCCTGAAATTGGGTGTGGCAAGATAAAGTTCTTATTCTTTGGTTCCATCTTTCAAGGACCTTTGGTCCCCTTTTAACTTAAATTGCTCTGTCTGTAGTCAGAGTAGAGTTCTCATACAGCACATTCCCTAAAATGAGTCCATCTGTGCTCTTGCTGGCTGTATGTTGAAGCGTGTGCATCCATGCACAAGTCTACTGGCAGCTGAGAAATGCGTTAAGTTCACCGGTACATAAGTCAGCTGGCAGAGTACAGGAACCATACAGATATAAGCGAGGACAGAGGAGAATTCATTGCAATCCTTTGTGCGCTCCAGCAGGAAATACATCTTTCCTGACATTTTACAGCACAGTGAGGCAGAAATGCGTTTGTTTGATTGTATAGTTCAACTCCAATGCCTTTAGAAACTTACTGCACTGTTAGTCAGAGCCGGCCCAAGGCAGGAACCCCCCAGCTGATGCCGCCCCTCGCCAGCTGCTGCCCCCCCCAGTTGCCACCCCCCCTCAGCTGCCGATGATTCCGTCTCGGGAAGAGGAGGTGGGCAATGGCAGTATTTCCAAAAGCGGCGGCTTTTTGCTACTGCGTTTGGAAATACTGCCGCTACCCACCTCCCCCCAAAATGGAATCAGCGGCAGCTGGGGGGCGGCATGGTTGCCCATGTGTGCTGCTGCCACCATCACCCACCCGTGCCACCGCTGCCACCCACTTGGGCTGGTCATCCTAGGCAGCTGCCTAGCTCACCCAGTGGACGGGCAGGCCCTGCTGTTAGAACATTAAAGGACTATAATATATATAAGTTCCTTTGGATTATTACATTTGCAAATTTATTTACAAACCTGAAATGTCATTCTGCTGGGTGCAGCTCAGATTTTGACCCTGAAAATGACTTCACCTTAATCTCATGAAAAAGCTGAATGAAACTCTTACCAGGGTGGTGGATCTGAATACAGCACATTATCTCGGGACATTGTTTCCATGTATGTAGCAAAATCAAACACAGGTGGGAATTCCTCAGTGCAGGCGGATCGCAACTCTCCATTTGAACCATCATATGAGAAACTGTCTGGACCTATAAAACACACAAATTGTAGCAGTGAGTATGAAAAAAACAGCACTGAATGGTTTACTGCTATCGGTTTCACAGATCACCGGGAGCTTTATTTACTAAGCTGCTGTAGCTGTCACGGTAGCAATTAACGCAGCATGCTAACAGCTAACTGTGGAGGCCCTGAAGATTATTCCTTCCCCCTACTTTCAAGAAATCCATACTCCAGCCATGGACACTATAGCAGGAGCAGGGCTACACATGCACGCACTGGTCCTGACACTTTTGGCCTAGAATCAAACAATACAATTTCACCCAAGCCAGTATGTCACATTGCCAACATAGTTTTGTTCTTGTGCCTATTTTGGTCCTGATTTAATTTCTTGTAACTTCTCAAAAGGGGAAAGAATCCATTTTAATAGCCCAGAAATGATCTGGGCATCTAAGGTTACCAGGCAAATCTGGGACACTTTTTATCCGAAGCAAGGTTAGGGGGTGGGGAGGGCATCTTAGTTCCAGAGTTGAATGACAAGGTGTAAAGGAGGGAAGAGGGGCTATCACCTTGAGCCCCCATCCCATGACAGCAACAATATCACTTCCAAGCAGACAAATCGACAGAGAAATAGAAACCGTGATGCATTTCCCCTGCACTGTGCAAACTATAAAAATAATGGATGCAAATTTCAAAAACGTACATATTCCAATCACTAAATTGAAAATAAAACGTTTTTCTACCCTCTGTTTCCATTACTGGAATCGGGGGCAGGAGGCTGCCAAACAGGTGGAGTCGGGGACACAGATTTAAAACCAGGGACATCTGTTAACGTTATGGGTGCCCCCACCTAATGGACAGAAATAATGGCTTCAGGTGTTACTCTTTGGAAAATCTGTCGGCTAGGACAAGCTCGAAAAAATATTCTGAAAATCTGGTAACTATTTGTTTGCTTCATTTATTTATTTTATTTATTTATTTATTTAACAGTTCTTCTATACCGCGCTTTTCAGATCAGTGCGGTTTACATTCAACGTCAACTATACAAACGTCAACTATACAAACGTCAACTATACATTTGCCAGAGTTAGTGTGAAATACAGTAACTATTTGTAACTGTTGAGGTATTAAGATTGTGTGTGTATCCACTAATAGAATGTTGTAAAAATCCACATTTGCAATGTTAAATTTGCAGTTGTAACATATTTTGTGTCTGTTATGATACAAAGGTGGATAATAATAAAATTATTGAAATAAAAGGATAAACAGCCTCTACCTAGTTCTCTTCTACTCTACTCTACTCGTGATTTTATAGACCTCTGACATATCTTCTCTCAGATGTCTCTTCTTCAAGCTGAAGAGCCCTAACTTTAGTCTTTCCATGGAGGAGAGCCATTTCACCCTCTATCCTTTTAGTCACCACCTCTGTACTTTTTATGAGAGGGTGATCAGAACTGTACACAATACTCTAGGTGTCGCCGCTACAGATGATAAAAGTTTTTGTTTTATTTTCACGCCTTTTAAAATAATTCCTAACATTCTATTTGCTTTTTACACCAGCGCTGTAAAGCATTTCAGCGTATTTCCCGTAATGACTCTGCAACGATCCGTTTCCTGAATAGTGACTCCTAATACAGAATCCAGCATTGTGTAGTTATAGTTTGGATTATTTTTCCCTCTCTCTGTTTCTTTGTACTTGTCCACATTAAGGGGTCTATCTACTCAGCTGCGTTAGGTGTTAATGTGTTGATAGCATGGGGACAGGGTGCTGCATTAACAGCTAATGTGGGGAAAGTGCAGATAGTGCAGAAAATCACTGTCCTATCTGCAGACTGAGCATTGGTTGCTCAAGTGGACGGGCTGTGAGCGCATCTGCAAGAGCAGTTACTGTGAGCGTCGGCAATGCGCGGTAACTGCTGGTTTTGCAGACATCGTAGGCGCAACTAATGCTACCGCAAAAGGTGGCATTAGTTGCATCCACTGTGCTGCTGCACTGTGATCGCTGCATTTTCCAAGCTTTATATGCCGGGATAAAGCAGGGCTTTTGCAACTAACACAGTTCTACATATCTACACTAATGTGCTGCGTTACCAGCAAAAGCCTATCGTGGCATAATTTCATTTGCTATGTAGATGCTTGCTACCCCAGTCTTGCATGACCTCAATCTCACACAGTTCTCCTGTAACTTTTCACATTCCATTTGTGATTTAACAACTTTGAATAATTTTGTGACATTTACAAAATGAATCACCTCATTTATACATATGTTAAAAAACACACCAGTCGCAATGCTAATCCCTGAAGCAGTCTACTATTTACCTTTCTCAGCTGAGAAAACCTGATCATTTAAAGGGGGCGAGTTGCTAAAATGTGCTATTTTAGCACAGGTCCCATGTTATTCAAAGACGTAGTAATAGCAAATTAATGCACATTAATGTTAGCGCATCATAGAGTCCTACTCTCTTGTTTCCTATCTTTCAGCCAGTTGCCAATCTAGAATAGGGCATTGCCTTTTATCCCATGATTTTTTAATTTCTTCATAGGTTTCCCAACTGACCGATTTTAGACCAGCTCGACCGGCTTTTCAAGTTGGAGACCAGCAGCTGGCAGACAGCAAAACCGGGTAATGAAGAGCTGGTTTTCAGCCGGCTGCCGGGATCTGCCCAGTCAAATGTTTATTTTTAAAAAAGTGCAATGTGAAAAAGTACAGAAACTGGATCCCTGTGGGCAGAAGCAGCCACGATACCGCGGGCCAGGAGAGTCAGTGACTGCCTGCGGGAATCCTAAGCAGGGCAGAAGCAGCCACTATCCCTCGGTGACAGTCTGCGGGGATCCTTAGCCCCGTGGGTAGAAGCAGCCGCTATCCCTCGGTGACAGTCTGCGGGGATCCCGAGCCCTGTGGGTAGAAGCAGCCATTATCCCTCGGTGACAGTCTGCAGGGATCCTGAGCCCTGTGGGTAGAAGCAGCCGCTATCCCTCGGTGACAGTCTGCGGGGATCCCGAGCCCTGTGGGTAGAAGCAGCCGTTATCCCTCGGTGACTGTCTGCGGGGATCCTGAGCCCTGTGGGTAGAAGCAGCCGCTATCCCTCGGTGACTGTCTGCGGGGATCCCGAGCTCCGTGGGTAGAAGCAGCCGCTATCCCTCGGTGACTGTCTGCGGGGATCCCGAGCTCTGTGGGTAGAAACAGCCGCTATCCCTCGGTGACTGTCTGCGGGGATCCCGTGCCCTGTGGGTAGAAGCAGCTGCTATCCCTCGGTGACAGTCTGCGGGGATCCCGAGCCCTGTGGGTAGAAGCAGCCGCTATCCCTCGGTGACTGTCTGCGGGGATCCCGAGCCCCGTGGCTAGAAGCAGCTGCTATCCCTCGGCCGGGAGAGCCAGTGGCTGCCCATGGGGATCCCAAGCTCTGCGGGCGGAAGCGCAGAGAACCGGTGACTGCACAGCCTAGCAAGAAAAAAAAAGGTCACTGAGTTTACTGCACAGACGGCTGAATAAATTAAAGGGAAAGTAGATTTCTGCCCCTTTAATTTATTTAGCCTTCTGTGCAGTAAACTTGGTAACCTTTTTTTTGACAGGCTGTGCAGTCACCAGTTCTCCCAGCTGCCTTGGCACTTCTAGGAAAGGAAGGCAGAGGTGAGTGCAAGGGCGGGAGGTTAAAAGGGAGAGTCTAGGGGTAGGGGAGGAACAGCAGGAGAGGGAAGAGATGAATGCACGGGAAGTAAGTAAAGGGCACAACGTGCATATACAAAAGGAACACACATGCAGGCACACCCACCTCCGCACCACATGCACACACAGGCACCCCATCCCTGCACCACACACATGCACAGGCACCCCATCCCTGCACCGCACACGCACACACACACACCCTTCATCCCTGCACCACACGCACTCCATCCTTGCACCACACACACATCATCCCTGCACCGCACACGCACACACACACACTCTTCATCCCTGCACCACACGCACTCCATCCTTGCACCACACACACATCATCCCTGCACCACACACACATACAGGCACCCCATTCCTGCACCACACACACACACACACACCATCCCTGCACCACACACACACATACAGGCACCCCATCCTTGCACCACACACACATACAGGCATCTCTGCACCACACACACATACAGGCATCCCATCCCTGCATCACACACACACACACACACACACACACACACATATACATCATCCCTGCACCACACACACATACAGGCACTCCATCCCTGCACCACACACACACACACATCATCCCTACACCACACACACACATGCACAGGCACCCCATCCCTGCACCACACACGCGCACACACACACACACACCCCTCATCCCTGCACCACACACACATACAGGCACTCCATCCCTGCACCACACACACACACACATCATCCCTGCACCACACACACACATGCACAGGCACCCCATCCCTGCACCACACACACACACACACACCACTCATCCCTGCACCACACACACATACAGGCACCCCATCCCTGCACCACACACACACACACACATACATCATCCCTGCACCACACACACACACACATACATCATCCCTGCACCACACACACATACAGGCATCACATCCCTGCAACACACACACACACACACACACACATATACATCATCCCTGCACCACACACACATACAGGCACTCCATCCCTGCACCACACACACACACGCATCATCCCTGCACCACACACACACATGCACAGGCACCCCATCCCTGCACCACACACGCACACACACACATATACCACTCATCCCTGCACCACACACACATACAGGCACCCCATCCCTGCACCACACACACACACACTGTGATGCAGCGGACCCTCTTGAAGAGAGAGAAAAAGTTTTAAAACCAGAAAAAGGCAAGCACAACTTGCAATATTGGGAGGATCCATCTAGAGGGAGCAGGAGAGTCGAGAGAGAGACTGAGAAACCACGCCCTTCTGGGCGGGACGCAAGCCCAGACAGCTTCTTTTTGAACAGAGGCAGGTCTGACTTAGGGGGAGAGGAGGAGAAGGACCAAAGCAGCAGCCAAAGCAGAAGCCAGAACCAGAGTAGAGGAGGCCAAGAGGAAGGCAAATACTCTGGCAAGAGCAGGAAGAAGCAGAGTCCTGAGCAGAAAGCAAAGCAGGAACTTCAACCAGAGTTGGAGTGGAATAAGGAACAGAGGAAAAGCCAAGAGAAGTACTGGAACCGCAAGGGAGTACCCTGGCGGAAGGTCCTCACAGCAGCCGTGGAATAAAGAGGTTCGTCCATTTTCAGAGGTGGGAAATGTTTGTTTGGAAGAAAGAAAACATCCTTACCACTTTGGTCTGAGGTCTAAGGAAAGACCGCAGGAGAGCCTGAGCACTGCTGCGCTGAAGCCAAACCCAGGTAGGCCTCAAGCCTTACTAGAAAGAAGGAAGAGAAGCCTCAAAGGTAAAACTCTTATTACTGATAATTACCTTCAGAAGTCTAAAGTATGGGGAAGACAGTGGGAAGAGGATTACTGTTACCCTAAACATTCTTGTAAGCAAGACTATGAAAGAAGTTTGCCTAAGAAGAGAAGTTTTGAGTGGGAAATCTTTTTATGAATCTGCTTTTGAACATCTAATCAGAGAGGGACCGTTGTACTGCAAAACTCCTGGAGACCGACGCCCAAAGCTAAATGCTAGGCATTGGGACATAGTGCAACAAGTATATAAGAAACCCGATTACGATTACCCTGATGTTACAGATTCAGAGGCTTCTGAGGTTGAATCCATGCAAGTAGGATCAGAGGGGGAAGAATCAGATAATGCAATGGATTGTACATATTGTGCCTCGGGGAGTGTTGAATATATCTCCAATGTATCAGATAACTAAGTGAAGGAAGTTTATTGTTTTTGTACAAATGTTCTGTGAAGATAACAGCCTTTACTTTATTGCTTGCTTTTATTTTTTCCTATCCTGAAGTAAGGACATTTCAGTTGTTACCATAACCAATCCCTTTGAACCGTTTTGTGCAAGAAAGGGAAATAAAGCCTTTAACTTTCCCTCCACTCTGTGCATTTGTTCTTTGAGCATTGGTTACAAGGAAGCCATAAGGAATAACCACCCTTAACCCTTGCAGCATAGGCCAACCTCAACCCTCACCTTTCTTGTGTCTGGGTCCCTCTTGGGTCTACTACCCCTCTACAGAGGGTGCCCTGCGACAACACACACACACACACACACACACACACACACACACACACACACACACACACACACACACACACACACACACACCATCCCTGCACCACACACACACACATCATCCCTGCACCACACACACATACAGGCATCCCATCCCTGCACCACACACACATACAGGCATCCCATCCCTGCACACACACACACACATACATCATCCCTGCACCACACACACATACAGGCATCCCATCCCTGCACACACACACACACACACATACATCATCCCTGCACCACACACACATACAGGCATCCCATCCCTGCACCACACACACATACAGGCATCCCATCCCTGCACACACACACACACACACACACATACATCATCCCTGCACCACACACACATACAGGCATCCCATCCCTGCACACACACACACACATACATCATCCCTGCACCACACACACATACAGGCATCCCATCCCTGCATCACACACACACACACACACGTCATCCCTACACCATGCGCACATACAGGCACCCCATCCCTGCACACACACACACACACACACACATACATCATCCCTGCACCACACACACATACAGGCATCCCATCCCTGCACACACACACACACACACACACATACATCATCCCTGCACCACACACACATACAGGCATCCCATCCCTGCATCACACACACACACACACACACACACACACACATCATCCCTACACCATGCGCACAGACAGGCACCCCATCCCTGCACCACACACACATACAGGCATCCCATCCCTGCATCACACACACACACACACACATCATCCCTACACCATGTGCACATACAGGCACCCCATCCCTGCACCACACACACACGCATCATCCCTGCACCACACACACACGCATCATCCCTGCACCACACGCACATACAGGCACTCCATCCCTGCACCACACACACATCATCCCTGCACCACACACACACACCATCCCTGCACCACACACACACGCATCATCCCTGCACCACACACACACACAGGCACACACCATCCCTGCACCACACACACATACAGGCACTCCATCCCTGCACACACACACACACACATCATCCATACACCACACACACACATGCAGGCACCCCATCCCTGCACCACACACGCACACACACACACATCATCCCTGTACCACACGCACATACAGGCATCCCATCCCTGCACCACAAACACACACATCATCCCTGTTCTCCACACACACACACACACACACATCATCCCTGCACCACACGCATGCGCACACACACCCACACACACACACATCATCCCTGCACCACACACACATACAGGCACCCCATCCCTGCACCACACACACACACACACATTATCCCTGCACCACACACACATACAGGCACCCCATCCCTGCACCACACACACACACACACACACATTATCCCTGCACCACACACACATACAGGCACCCCATCCCTGCACCACACACATACACACATCATCCCTGCACCACACACACATACAGGCACCCCATCCCTGCACCGCAGGCACATACACACACACACATCATCCCTGCACCACACACACACACACACACACACACACACACAGTTGTAGCTTAATGGGTCAGTGGGGGTGGGAGATAGGGAGGAGGCGTGGGGCCACTATCTTCTGTTGGCACTGTGTAGTGGCCCCTTCAGAGCTTGATTTAGGAAGCTTTTTCCATAGAAAATGGGAAAACGGTCTTAGTAAATCAGGCCCTAAAACCTTAAACAAATAACTTCAATACACCTTAGGAGAGCCGAGTGCATGTACTGTGACCTATGTTTTGGCAGCTGGCCCCTAGATTCCCAGAAAATATGTCAAGGCCTGGTTTATACCATGCATGTGAGCTGACAGTTCTGCCACATTCCGTTGCCCTCTAATGTCAGACGTTATCGGATGGGGCAGGACGTGGCAGAGCTGTCTCAGCATGAGCATGGTCTAAACGCAGGCCCTGTGCAGCGCTCTTGCATTTTCTTTTACTGGGTCCACTGGGAATAAGCAATTGCCCTGGTTGCTTCCCTCCTAATGGCAATCCTGACATCTGCTGTCGTTTGTTTTGTAAAATTTAGGGGAAAATGCATTTCTTTGTGTTTCTCTGGCGTTGCACTGCATTCAGTGTCTGGCTTTCTGGGGTTTTATTTTAATTTTTGTCTACATATTTCTGTTTTTGCTTTGTGGTCACTTATTGATGAAAGCCTTTCTGTAATGTGTGTGTGACCAAGGCCAGGTATTCTGTTAACATGGTATTTCTGTTTAAGAATGTGTAGTAATCTGGCTTATTCAGCTTTGCTAATAGGTTTATTGATGTTTTAGGGCCCACTGCAGTATTTACAGTGCTGCCTTTTTCTAGGTAGGGTCCTTGTGTGAGTTTTGGAAGTTAGTAGTGGCATGGTAGATTTATTTGCTCTTGGTCCCGAATGACTCTTTTGTATTAATTCCAGGGCTGGCCCAATCATCAGGCAATCTGGGTGATTGCTTCTGGGGGTCGGCAGAGTGTAGGGGATTCAAAGCTAAGCAATAAATTATGACAGTCTGGGGGGGGGCATATGGGTTAAGATTTGCTTAGGGTGCTAACACTTCTAATCAGCTCTGTGACTGGCCCTGATTAATTCACAATATGCTTGGTATTGAGAGGGCTTTTTCTCATATGGTAAGTTTTATGGGGAAGGTTCTAGCTCTTCTCTGCACATATTTTTGGGGAAGGGGCCGGGGGTGGGGTTTGGTGGATGCAGAATATATGTTTGGATTTAATACCACATGGGAGAGCAGATGTACGTTGGTGGGACCTGAGAAAGGGACTGTGGCTAAATAGGTGCTAAAGAGTTCAACCTCTTGTCCCCCTCCCCCTTGATATTGCCTGAAGACATTAAAGCTTGCCCCGTTGCCCTCTCTGCAATTATTTTTATAGGCTGGACAAGGGGAAGGGCAGGGGTCGGGCACGGGCAGAGCATGGCTAGTCACAGTTGGTGGGATTTTCTCCCTATTTCTTCAGGAGCCTCGTATGAGGAACTTTGTCAAATGCCTTTTGAAAATCCAGATAGCCTGTAGCAACTGGTCTACCTTTGTCCACATGCTTGTTAACACCTTCAAGCAAATCTAACAGATTGATAAGGCAAGACTTTCCTTTGCCAAATCTGAGTTGGCTCTGCCCCATTAAGCCATGTCTGTCCACATGGCCAGTAAGTTTATTTTTCAGAATAATTCTATCATTTTGCCCAATACCAATATCAGGCTCGCCGGTCTGTAGTTTCCGGTCTTACTCCTGGAGCCCTTTTTAAAAACATCGGCATCCTTCAGTTTTCAGCAATATCGCAGCTGTTATGGTAAATAAAGATTGTCTGTGGCAGTGCTTTCAATTAAACACTTCACCCTTGACAAGGGGACTGTTCCAAGTACTATTTGGAAAGCCCTTTATCCAGGTACATAGTGATTTAGCCCAGTAAAGTGGCCATATGAATGCTGCCCTCCCTCAGTGCAGCTAGAAGTCGATGGACCTTTAGCCACATTTAGAGGAGGAATTCCCCGGGGGAATGTAGAGGGCAGGGGGGGGGGGGGGATAATGGGTGTACGCGGCACGTTGCTATCTGCAGTCTTGCACTTCCAAAGCGTGCACATTTTTCTTCAAAAGATTTCTGAGATTCAGTGAGATTCTAAAATGGAAGAAATGCCAGGACTCGTAGCCCATTACCCACCTCAAGGGCTGAGAAGGTGAGAACAAGTGCTTGCCTGGCCTGATTTACGACGCATCGTCCTTGGATCTGATTTTGCAGCTGGTGACTCTGGGAACAGGTGTAGAGTATGTCAGCAATCCTTTGATGCAGATTAAACTCCGTCTTTACCAAGCTGACAAAGGTAGTCAAATTATGTGTCAGAGACCATGTTTAATTCATTGAGCTGGGGATAACAATGAAGGGCTAAGAATCAAACAAAATACAAGCAGAACTACATTTGTGTGTTCTCCATTTGTTAAGTGATCTCGGTGTCAGTCTGAAAACTTCCCAAAATGTACTGATGCTGACAATCCTTTCTGTGGTGTCTTTTGAAGTTGAATATGAATGTTTCACAATCCCTAAATTCAGACAGATGCTTTGCTTTAAAAAAGGGTGCACTGGGCATAATGAAAGCCTGCCAGTGTCTAAAGTAGCTCACACCATAAGAACATAAGATATGCCATACTGGGTCAGACCAAGGTCCATCAAGCCCAGTATCCTGTTTCCAACAGTGGCCAATCTAGGTCATACGTACCAAGCAGTTTCCCCAAAAGACACAGGTTCCACAATGCTTGTACTGGGTCAAGCATTGATATCCTGGGTCCCTTCTTAATAATGGTTAATGGACCTTTCCTCCAGGAACTTGTCCAAACCTTTTTTTAAACCCAGCTACACTAACAGCCTTTACTACATCCTCCGGTAACAAATTCCAGAGTTTGATTACACGTTGAGTGAAAAATATTTTCTTTTATTAGTCTTAAATAGTTTACCCTGTAGCTTCATTGCATGTCCCCTAGTCTTTCTATATTCTGATAACGTAAACAATCGATCTACATTTACCCGTTCCTCTCCGTTCATTAATTTATAGACTTCTATCATATCTCCCCTCAGCCATCTCTTTTCCAGGTTAAAGAGCCCTAACTTTTTTAGCCTTTCTTCATAGGAGTATCCTTCCATCCCCTTTACCATTTTGGTGGCTCTTCTCTGAACCTTTTCTAAAATCGCTATATCCTTTATAAGATACGGCGACCAGAATTGCACACAATATTCAAGGTGCGGTCTCACCATGGAACGCTATAGAGGCATTATAATATATTTTGTTTTATTTTCCATTCCTTTCCTTATGATACCTAGCATTCTATTTGCTCTCTTGGCTGCCGCTGCACACTGGGCCGAGGGTTTTAACATGTTATCCACAATGACGCCTAAATCTTTTTCCTGGGTGGTGGTTCCTAATGTGGAACCTTGCATCATGTAACCATAGTTTGGGTTGTTCTTCCCTAGGTGCATAACTATGCACTTGTCCACATTAAATTTCATCTGCCATTTTGATGCCCAGTCTTCCAATTTATCAAGATCCTCTTGCAATTTTCCACAATCCTCTTGAGTTTTAACAACTTTAAATAGTTTTGTGTCATCTGCAAATTTGATAACCTCACTCGTTATTCCACTTTCCAGGTCATTTATGAATATGTCAAAAAGCAGCGGACCCAGCACAGATCCCTGGGGTACACCACTATTCACCTTTCTCCATTGGGAAAATTGGCCATTTAGCCCTACCCTCTGCTTTCTATCTCTTAACCAGTTCCTGATCCACAATAGTACACTGCCTCCTATCCCATGACTCTTTAGTTTTGCCAAAAGTCTCTGATGAGCGACCTTGTCAAAGGCCTTCTGAAAGTCCAGATACACTATATCAACCGACTCACCTTTGTCCACCTGTTTATTCACTCCTTCAAAAAAACATAAAAGATTAGTAAGACAAGATCTTCCTTGTCTAAAGCCATGTTGGCTGTCTCCCATTAGGCCGTGACTATCTACATGCTGACCGGTCTGTAGTTTCCCGGATCACCCCTGGAACCCTTTTTAAAAATTGGTGTTACATTGGCGATCCTCCAATCTTCAGGTATTAGAGATGATTTTAATGATAGTTCACAGATTACTAATTGCAGGTCTGCAATCTCATATTTCAGTTCTTTCAACACCCTTGGATTTATACCATCTGGCCCAGGTGATTTGCTACTCTTCAGTTTATCTGATAGTTGTAATACATCTTCCCGATGTATCGATATTTCCTTCAATTCTTCTGCACCTTTAAATACCACTTCAGTCATGGGTAACATCCCTACATCTTCCTCAGTAAAGACCGAAGCAAATTCAGCACCCAAAAATATTGGCTCATAAATAATACATACTTGAAATGTCTGACTTATTTAAGCAAAGTTGCCATTGATAAACTACTTCTATTATATAAAGCCCTTTTTTTTCTTTTTTTAAAATGATCATGTGCCCACCATAAAACTAATCATAAAAACAGTCCATATGAAAAATGCCAACTACGACCTGTTGTGTTTCAAAAGGGTAACACGATATTTTTAAGAACTTAAGAACCTAAGTCAAATATGGTCGTTGATGTTACTGTAGCACGTAGCTCATGAGAGATTCATCCAGAGCAGTGCAAGCTATCGTCTGAGACCATTGGTTCTTATTCTGAAATATCCTGAAATATTCTTATATATTGATATATGTTTATGAGTATACCTTTGGAACATAGAACATCGGACTTAAGCTTATATAATTGGAGGGACATCCTCAGATATCTTATAGCAAAGAGCACTATAAGCAGAAAATCACATCTGAACCTAGATAAGATTATGTTGGTAAATCTTTTACATCCAATTTTAGTATCAGTGACTCTCTGATTAATGATCCTCTGATTTGTAGGTCATTTTCCCCCCTCTAATGTCATGTAAAGTGATAACTCTAATAAAGTGAGCTCTTTCTGAGAAGAATGTCTGAAATGGCTACTCAGTTCCTGCCACCACTTTAAAACCATTGATAACTCTGAACATGGCTCTTCATTGCTTTACTTCAACCTAAAATTTGCTGCACTCCCATGTGAACTTCATAAAATAGCACCAAACATCACAGGCTCAATGGCATAGAATTGTTTTATTGTTCAGTTTTGTCAGAGATAGTGTTGCTTTAGAGATTCCTTCCAATATGTTTTTTTGCACAAGCGAATGCACTGGCTTTTTTCCCAAATGCAATATTAAAGTGTCTCCATTTAAATTTCTTTATAGGTCTACGGAGGACAATTTTACAAATCATTTATATGCATAAAACTGTGCTTTTTTATGCACAGAAAGACATGTTCATAAAATCATATCTCTGCTATGCCCATAATTTAACCTACATTGATGAAAGCGGGGTATTGTGCATATAAAAGGTGTGTTTATGTGCATAAATTAATCCAAAAGCTTTGTGCATGGTCAAGAGCAAGTGTGAATGTAAGTGCATAAATCCCTGAGATAATTTTCAAAATGGAAATTGTGCACACTTGCATTTTCTGAAGTTTTCTGTATACACACTGACAAACGTTATGCATTTATTATTTACACATGTGCTCATTTATAAAAATTAACCCAAGAGACAATTTTATGTTTCTCCTAGATTTATGCATGTAAATCTACGTATTTTGGTCATATATATAGTAACATAGTAAATGACGGCAGATAAAGACCAGTATGGTCCATCTAGTCTGCCCAGTAAGATGGCAAGAGTAGTGCACCTGCAGCTCCGTGCAGGTCACCCCTCCCCATGCCTTAGTTTTAGGGGTGAACCCACCGTTCTGTGTAGGACACCCCTGTATGTTGAGAAATTAGATAGTTATGTTTATTTTGATTTTATCCTGTTGCTGTAAAGGGATCCACTGTGTCTGTCCCATGCCATTTTGAATTCTGTCACTGTATTTGCCCCCACCACTTCCATCGGGAGAGCATTCCAAGCATCCACCACCCTTTCAGTGAAAAAGTATTTCCCGATATTGCCTTTCAGTTCACCCCCTTGCAGCTTCCTGTTATGCCCTCTAGTTTTACAGCTTCCCCATCTTTGGAAGAGGTTTATTTGTTCATTATTTCTCTTTAAGTATTTAAAGGTCAGAATCATATCTCCCCTATCTCTCCTCTCCCCCAGAGTGTACATATTTAGGTCTTCAAGTCTCTTCTCATAAGGCTTCTGATGCAGGCTCCAAATCATTTTGGTTGTCTTCCTCTGAACAGTTTCCAGTCTTTTTACATCCTTTGCAAGATATGGTTTCCAAAACTGAACACAGAACACAGCCAAGTGAGGCCTCACCAGTGACTTATACAGTGGCATTAGTATCTCTTCCTTTCTGCTGGTAATTACTCTTTGTATGCAACCCAACATCCTCCTGGCTTTTGCCACTGCCATGTCGCACTGTTTTGCCACCTTGAGATCCTCAGAAATAATCACACCAAGGTCCTTTTCCTGGTCCGTGCACAGCAACCTCTCGCCCCCTATCGCATACATTTCCCCTGGATTCTGCTTCCCAAGTGCATGACACTGCACTTCTTGGCATTAAATCTTAACTGTCAATCATTAGACCATTCTTCCAGCTTTTGTAGAACTTTCCTCATGTTAACAACTCCCTCAGGGGAGTCCACTCTGTTGCAAATTTTTGTGTCATCTGCAAAAAGACAGACTTTTCCATGCAGTCTTTCAGCAATATCACTCACAAATACATTGAACAGTGCCGGACCCAGGAACGAACCCTGGAGCACCCTGCTAAACACCCTCCTTTCATCCGCATGAGCTCCATTTACCATCACCTTCTGTCATCTGTCAGTTAACCAATTTCTGATCCAGTTCACCACCTTGGGACCCATCCCCAAACTACTGAGTTTATTGATAAGCCTCCTATGAAGAACAGTATCAAAGGCTTTGCTGAAATCCAGGTAGATGACATCCATTGCATGCCCCTGATCTAGTTCTCTGGTCACCCAGTCAAAGAATTGGTGTTGTAAATTGCGCTTTGATTCTCACTTTTTGCAGTGGGCCTTGGAACATCCATATACCTATTTAGAAAACTAAACAAGCTGGATTACTACAGTACATTTCCCTAAATAGAAATTTCATCCTAGCGGAACACCTGGCCTTGATCAGGGCTTAATTTGTGCTGAAACAGGATGGAACGGCGTTCCGGCAGTCCTCCAGCTTAGAACATGACATCACTCTGCCTAGAGCAGAAGTTGATGTGAGTTGCGTGGTCGTTTCATTATGATTCATTTTTAATCTGAACACAGTATGAAAAATCTGAAATTCTGTTTTTGTTGTTCTACCGCCATCTATTGTCACAGCCTGGCCTCAAACCTGTGACCCTTGAATTAGAAGGCAGGAATCTTGCAGGGGGACTGGTTCTAGCCATTCTGCTCTTGTCTTGTATTTCTGGTGATCTTTGTTACTATTTCCTGATTGGCCCAAAGTTTGTTTGTATAGTACTTTTCTTTTCCCTAGTTGTGGGCAACCAGGATCTGCATTAAGCTTATGTGTGCAAATGGGTATTTACACACAATGCGGTCACTACTCTGAAAGTATGCACATCAGGACGATCATGTGGGCATGTAAAGAGGCAGAGAGCAAAGTTATCCATGTAGATGATAAAATACCATAATTCATGTGCGTTCTTGAAAAAAGTAGGTGCAGGCATCTACACCAGTTAATACTACCAGACTTAAGTGAGAAATAGACATATTAAAACATGCATAAATGTAGACGTGCCTTATAAAATTACGCTTCATGTTCTCTTATTATCCATATGAGTAGTCAGAACTGGTGTGGTCTAGCTAGGGCTGGATAAACATTATGGGCTAGATGCAGTAAAGTGTGCTAACGGCAATAGTAAATAGGGACTCGATGGCACACAATGGGTTCCATTGTGTAAACCGGGACCTGCAGTAAATAATGCACATTAATGTGCATTAGCACAGGCTAACTCGGTAGCACACATTAGTAAATCTAGTCCTTTAGTGGGCCTAGGCAACTTATGCAATAATTTATGATCTCACACTGTGGTGATGCCAGTGGCCCAATGCAACTCTGGGTCATCAGCATCACCAGGATGTGATATCATGAACTGTATACAACCTAGTCTGCACAAGGCAACCAAGTTGGACAGTGGGGAGTGCCTGACTCAAAAAAGTACTGGCTTTAGGTTAGATGGTAGCATGTTCTAGAAAACTGCACTAAAACCAGGATCAAATTAAGAAACATCACACACAATACCATAAAGATTTTGGATCCTAGATGCGTACTTTATTTATGTACGCCTTGGACGTAGTGGTGAAAGAGAATTCCTATTCTAGAGCTAGCTAGGACTCTGCTTGGGCAAGAGGAGCAATGGGAATCTCTTCTTTGTCACTACTGTCATGTTAGCATTGCAGCAAGAAGACTGAGCAGTATCTCACCATAACCAGCATCTGTTCTCAGGTGGGGCTGTCTTAATCGCCCATCTTTTCGCAGGCTGCCGACGATAATCGTCACACAGGACAGAAAGAGCACGAGTCCAATCACTATTCCAGCCACGACTAAAGGTGACACAAACAAACTGGTGTCACTGTTGCTTTCACTGTAGCTGGGACACTCGATAGGACTGCTTTGGTTTGAATGAATTTCTGCAAAGCACAGAGAAAGCAAGAATGTCAGTGATACTGCAAGTAAGACGCCTCCAGCGAGGACTAAGATTAGTGAAGCCAAGTTGGGTTTTCAAGATACCCACAAAGAACATGCATGAGATGTATTTGCATACCAAGGAATCAGTGCCTGCAAATCTATCTCAAGCACATTCATGGTGGATATCATGAAATTCAGACTAGCTGGATGTCTTCGTTGAGTTACTGTCCTGAAGCCTGCTGCCATTTGCACAATGGTGGTGGTGATCGATACTGTAAAATAAAAAGACGGTTACGAACAGCTAGCAAATAGTTTTTATAGATGTTTTATAGAAGTTCTTAACATTTCAGAAAGATTTTTTTTTTCAAAGAACATACAAATATTTGGTTTACTGGAATGTTTGATGTGGCCATCACCCGTGTTTCATGCTGTTCTCGGTCTCCAGCCTACATCATTATATGTTAAGTACGTACTCTACCACGTAAGATATCCCTTCTCTTTGCTGAAGGTGTTAAGCACCTAGGAACAGAAAAAGGCCATTGATATCTGAAGTATCCTTAGACACAAGGTTGTTGAACTCTAGTCCTCAAAGGATGTAAGCAGTTTGTTTTTCAGGATTTGCCAAACAAATACGCACAAATTATACTTGCACGCAAGGCTGGTGCTACTTTTACCGTTGCCCTGTGCGAGTGATTACTGTGCTGCCCCCTTCCCTCCTCATTGATTTCACTGGAGCTCTTCATGAACCTACACGACTACTCTCCAATGCCAACTACTAACTATATTAGGAAGAACTATAAACCCCTGTAAAAAGACCACTGCCGTATCATAACAGCACTACCAGAACCCACACAGTACTGACCCTGCCTATGAAAAGGTAGCCCTACAAATGCTAAACCAATACATCTCCTATTGCAAAGATAGAACTGGGACTGCAACACAGAAACTGCACGCTGACGCCTTGCTCACACACACAGACCATCACCAAATACAGAACAAAGGGACACAAATTAGAAACAGAAAGAAAAAATTGAGCTGGGAATCCCAAAAAGCAAAACTTGGAACGTACGGCAACACTGGCAAAATAAAAATAGAACTGCTGACAATACCCAAAAACATCAGCGATGGACATTTCTCCAAGCTACTGTAACTTATTCCACTTAATGCATTCAAAATAAAATGTTTGGTATTTTTACCTTTGTTATCTGGGCATTTTATTTTTCAGACAAGATGACCCCAGTCTCTCTTTTCTGCTCCTTTCATCTGTCTTCTGCTAACCCTACTTGTCCATTTGCATTTTCTTCTCTCTTCTAATGTCTTTTTTCCCTCCCTCCCTACATCTCTCTCTCTCATATTGATCTTTCCCTTTTTGATCTTCTATTTCTTTCTTTATTCCTTCTCTAGCCACTCAAATTTCATTCACCATCTAGTCCTCAATCTCCTTTTAACTTCTCACCTGTCCATCAACTTTTTGTCTTCTCCTCGTACCTCCAGCCGAACCCATCTACTCTAGCTCTCCCATTTCTCCTGTTTCACTCCTTCCCTGACCTCTTATTCCCTTTTTGTCACCCATTCCCCATTACCACATTTCTATCCTCTGTACTCACCCTTTTTGCTCATCTTCTTGCCAAATCCCCAGGGCTTCTCTCACATAGTTCAACTGTGCACACAGTTTCCACACCCCCCTTCAAATCCAGCATCTCCCCTCTTTCTCATCCACTGTCCACCCTTTTCTTTCCTCTCATAGTCCAGCAGTGTCCTATTACTTCCCCCCTTCTCCATCCCCCCCCAAGTGGTCCACGATCTCCCCCCTCTCTCCCCCCTTAGCCTGGCATCTCCTCTCTCCCTTTCTCTGTCCACCCCCCAGTCCAGCATCTCCCTCTCTCTGCACCCCACCTATCCTGCCCCTCTCTCTCTATCCCCTTTCTAATAGTCCAGCATCTCTGCTCAAACTCTCTCCCCTATCTGTAATAGCCCAGCATCTCCCACCTCTCTCTCTCTTTCTATGGCAAAAGGATTCTCTCTCTGTTCTCCCCTAGACCAGCATCTCACCTTTCTCTCACATCCTCTTTTCCATAGCAAAAAAGTCATGCGGCGCCATCCTTTAATTTCTCCGGCTCGAGTCAGGAGCAGCTGGTGCTGCTTATATCATTTATTTCCAGTGCGAGGTTCGATGGCCCTGTGCACTGGAAGCAGATGCTATAAATAGTGCCGGTTCCTGCCTCGGACGAGAGGAGATTACACCGAGACTGCTGATGCATGATTTTTCTACTGCCAGGGCCAGGGCTGGGACCGTGTGATCTTTCTACTGCTAGGGTTGGGGTCGGGGTCATGTAATCTTTCTACTACTGGGGCCAGTCTTACTGCTGGGTGATCTCTGCTGATTCAGCATTTTGAGCCCTCACCGCCTTTTTGGAGCTGCTATGCTGTGCAAGTGTGCGCTTCCACAGCGGGTCGCATGCAATGCCTCCATTGTGCGCAAATATTTCATTCATATTCATTAATGTGCCATACAAAATTAATCTCTTTCCTGTAGAATTTGAGCGCAGCTACCACGATGAATGGGCTGAGATTCGGATTTTCATTCCAAAAATTTCCAGCTCTGTGGTCTAACCAATTGTCTTATCACCAAATTTGTACCGTACCTTTATAAAGAAATAAAGTATTATGATTAAGTAGTCCCGTTTTTTTTTAAACTTTCATACTTGGCAATCATACTAGAGATTAGGATTAGGAACTGGTTAAAAGATAGAAAACAGACAAAAGGGCTAAATGGCCAGTTTTGTCAATGGAGAAAAGTGAACAGTAGAGTATCCCCAAGGATCTGTGCCAGGCCTATTGCTTTTTAACATATTCATAAATGACCTGGAAATGGGAATAACGAGTGAGGTGGTCAAATTTGCAGACGACACAAAATTATTCAAAGTTGTTAAAACACAAGAGGACCTTGAGAAATTAGGAGACTGGTCATCCAAATGGCAGATGAAATTTAATGTTACTTTAAATTTATTTTTTTTTACATATAGTGCCACTCCTCCACCATTTCTCCCTATCCTGTCCTTCGGAAATAGATTATGGCCTGATATAACTACATCCTAGTTACGGCTCTCCGTGAACCACATCCTTGTAACCACCACTAAATCCAAGTCAGCCTCTTTCATTACAGTCCCTAGATTCAGGATGTTATTTCTTGTTCTACAGGCATTAGTAAACATTGCTTCCCAGATATTGCTCTTTTCCCCATTTTTATACAGGTAAATCCGATGACATATTGCTTCTTGGTAGAATGGCTATGAAGGATCTAGACAAGATTTTCAAGAGCAAAGATGTCTCTCTCCATACAAAGATTTGACTTGTCCAGGCCATGGTATTTTCAATAACATCATATGGATGCGAAAGTTGGACAGTGAAAAAGATAGACAGGAAAAAAATTGATGCCTTTGAATTATGGTGCTGGTGACAAATTCTGTGTATATCATGGACTGCCCAAAGAACAAACCAGACAGTACTAGAGGAGATCAAAACTAAGTTTTCCTTAGAAGCTCAGATGACAAGATTTTGACTTTCATACTTTGAACATATCATGCAAAAAGAGATCATTGGAGAAAGACATAATGCTTGGCAAGGTAGAAGGTCACCGTAAAAGAGGAAGGCTGGCAATGAGAAGGATCAATACAATAACAGCAGCTATGGATACCAGTCTATCAACAATGAGCCGCTTGACTGAAGACCGAACAAAGTTTAGGTCAACTATCCAGAGGGTCGCCAGGAGTCGACACTGATTCGACGGCACTTAACAACAATATCATCCCTGCACATTCCTTTAATTCTAAATGTATGTTTTGCTTTCGTTCAAAGACTTAGGAGCATGTTTATGAAAGATTTAACGCCCATTAATGAAGTTAACGTGCCTCGAGTGCTACTTTGCCCAAAGGGGTGTGTTTACTAAAGGCTAACAAGCGTTAAATGCCGCAATGGCCCGCAATGGAAGTGGCAGCACTTAATGCATGTTAACCTTTAGTAAACATGCCCCATAGGAATTAAAGGACTCTTGGCACTTAACGCACGTTAACTTCATTAAGGCGCATTCAATCCTTTAATAAACATGTCCCTCAGTGATAAAGTTGCAAAGGAATTACAGTGCAGACTTGGAAATCTTGGTGTGTTTTATTCCATCTTCTTTCATTTCCTTTCCTTTCTTCCCCAAAATAGAAAATTTGTAAAGAAAATATGTGGAACAGAGCTCAATAAAAGAGAGCAGTGAAATTATACACTTTAGGTCTATGAAAGCAATAAAATACATGGTGGGCAACCATAAAGCACAGTTACTTACCTGTAACAGGTGATCTCTGGGAACAGCAGGAATAAGTCTTCACATATGGGTATCGTCAGTACTGATGGAGCCTGCGCGGGAACGCTCCCCAGCGTCCAGTAAGAACGTTTTTGGGAGAATCCCACAGCGCCTGCGCGCTGCCTTCCCGCCTTTCCCAACCGCCTCTCTCCAGTTCGAGTTTTAAAGCTGAGACAAAGAGAGAGAGAGGAAAGGAAAGATAGATAGAGAGATACAACTCCTAGGGGAGGTGGGTGGGTTGTGAAGACTTATTCCTGTTGTTCCCAGAGATCTCCTGTTACAGGTAAGTAACTGTGCTATCTCCAGGAACAAGCAGGAATGAGTCTTCACATATGGGGACTCCCTAGCTGCAGATGCCAGGGAGAAACCCCAGGTTGTGTGTCCTTGAAAAGGACTCTACCTCCCCCATGGATCTCTGGCATCCGACCAGGGTAGGTGGGTAGGAGTTGATTAGGAATGGAACAGGTGTTTGAGGACAGCCTGACCAAACGAGGCATCCCGGCGGGAGTCCTTGTCCAAACAGTAATGGGCTGTGAAGGTATGAACCGAGGCCCAGGTGGCCGCTCGACAGATTTGGTCGATGGACACAGAGTTTAGATGAGCCATTGAAGCTGCCATGGCTCTCACATTGTGAGCTGTGACATGGCCCTCCAGAAAAATGTTCCTACTCTGGTAGGCGAAAGAAATACACTGAGCAATCCAGTTGGACAGTGTTCTCTTAGAGACTGGAAGTCCTAAATGAGAAGGATCAAAAGCAACAAAGAGTTGAGAAGACTTTCTATGTTGCTGTGTTCTTTGTAAGTAAACTGGAAAATCCAAATTTAACCACCTAACAAAATTCTCCACACATATACAATTAAACGCAAAATAGAGAAATGTGTAAAATCTTAAATGCAGTCTGGCATGTATCATTCAATAAATGTCGGAAATATAGCCATGAGACAGTAAACTTCCTCTTGAGGCTAATGTTCCATTTTACTTATTAAAGCTGCGACGCCATCGGTACCGCAGCCAGCGGTACCGACTCCGGTTCCGGTACCACAACCGATACCGGTACCCAGGGCATCCACATCGGCCAGGATACCGATTCCGGTTCCTGGTTCCGGGGTTTTTCCCGATACTGATCCGGTTCTGGGTACCCCCGATGTCGATACCAGTCGATACGCTTATCGATCCCTGGAAGCAAACAGACAATACTTCGAGTCTTCTGATGATTCTGATTCATCAGATGACTCTGCTGAAGTATCCCTAACTCTACCTGAAGAGCCCTCTTCTTCAAAGAGGAGAATGTCTCCTCCAGAGGATTTGTCTTTTCAAGACTTCATCCTTGAAGTGGCTAAAGGTCTCTCTATTTCAGTAACCTCTGAAAAAGAACCTAGAGCAAAAAAATTAGATATTTTAGGATACTCTAAGGTTCCCAAAGAGGCAGTCACCTTGCCCATTCATGAAATTCTTCAAGAACATATGATGGACTTATGGGAGACTCCTCTCACCCTATCTCCACATTCTCGTCGGTTGGACACCATGTATCGTGTCCCTCCTTCTCCTGGTTTTCAAAAAACTCAGCTCCCTCACCACTCTATTGTGGTGCAGTCAGCTATGAAAAGGATGAAGAGTACCAAAAGACACTCTTCTTCTCCTCCAGGGAGAGAATGTAGGACTTTGGATGCTTTTGGTAGAAAAATCTTCCAAGCAAGTATGCTTATTGCTAGAATCAATTCATACAGCCTCTATATGGGCATGTTTCTGAAGGAGATTGCATTGAAAATACGCCATTTTCTCCCCTTTATCCCAGAGGATAGAAAGGAGGAGTTCCTTCTTTTGCTAAAGCATACCCAAGATATATCAAAGTTCTCCAACAGAGCAGCCTTTGACTCCTTTGAGGGTGCTAGCAGAGCCTCAGGTATTGCCATAGCGGCTCGCAGAATTGCTTGGCTCCAGGCCTCTGATCTAGAACCCTGGGTCCAGGATGGGTTGGGAAATCTGCCCTGTACAGGTGAGAATCTGTTTGGTAAGGAGTGGCAAATCAAAGCCACCCAAATGGATGCAGAAAATGCTGCTTTAGATAGACTTTCTAAGTCTACCTCTGCCCCTGTCAAGAAAAAATCTTTCAAGAAGCCTTTCTATAAGAAGGCCAGATTTGCTACAAATACTGGCCAACAATCTTCTGCAGTTCGCTTTGCTCTTAAGTGTCAGCAGCCTAAACAGGCCAGGGCAAAACCTGCAGGGGCTGCTACAGCCCAGCAGTCCCAACCCCCTCAGGGTTTTTGACTCAACTCTAGAGAACTTAACCTTTCTGGCTCTAAAACATCCAGATCCTCTCACCATTCCAGGAAGGTTAACTCATTTTGCTCCCAGATGGGAGCAAATCACATCAGAACAATGGACCCTCTCTATCATCAGAGAGGGCTACAAACTACATTTCTCCAGCCTTCCTCCCCATACCATGGTGAGATGTTTCAATTCTCCCCCTTCTCTCCTGAATCTGTTAGGTCAGGAGGTGACCACCTTTCTCGCTCAAAGGGCAATAGAAGAGGTTCCTCTTCTTCAACAGGGGTCAGGGTTTTACTCCCCTTATTTTCTTATTCCCAAGAAAACAGGGGGATACAGACCTATTCTAGATCTCAGAGAATTGAACAAATTCCTATGCAAGGAGAAATTCAAGATGCTTTCTCTAGGTACTCTCCTTCCATACCTACAGAGTCAGGATTGGCTTTGTTCTCTAGATCTCAAGGATGCGTACACACATATACTCATCCATCCATCCCACAGAAAATTCCTACGGTTTCTGTTCCAGGGAAAACATTTCCAATACAGAGTACTTCCCTTCGGTCTAGCCTCTGCTCCAAGGGTATTTACCAAATGCATGGCAATAGTAGCTGCATTTCTACGAGCCCTGGGAATTTTTGTTTTCCCATACCTGGACGACTGGCTCATCCGAGCTCCATCTCAGTCCGAGGCTCAGACTTCCCTGGATCGCACCAGACGCATTCTGCAGTATCTGGGACTTGTGATCAATCTGCCAAAGTCTCAACTCGCCCCTACTCAGTCCCTGGAATTCATAGGGGCCTGGTTGGATACCACCACGGCAAGGGCCTATCTTCCTCAGGCCCGTTGCCAACGTCTAGTGCACTTAGCCTCCCAGACTCAGTCCAGAAGCCACTTGACTGCCAGGGAGATGCTACAACTATTAGGCCACATGGCCTCCACAGTACATGTGGTGCCCTATGCTCGCCTACATATGAGAGCAGCTCAATGGACTTTGTCCACCCAGTGGACTCAAGCATCCGGAGCTCTCTTAGACCAAATAGCAAACTCCAAACGTCTCTTTTAGTCTCTCCAATGGTGGATGTCCACTCAAAATCTGTTGTTGGGGGCCCCCTTTCAACCATTGTTGCCCCAAGCAACCCTCACAACAGATGCCTCCCAAACAGGTTGGGGAGCTCATCTTCAAGATCTCTCCACTCAGGGCACTTGGTCTCCACAGGAGACCACCCTTCATATCAACCACTTGGAACTTCGAGCAATCTTTCTAGCTCTCAGAGTTTTTCATACCCTCCTCAGCAACATGACGGTCCTTATTCATACGGACAATCAAGTAGCCATGTTTTACATAAACAAACAAGGAAGGACTGGCTCTCTGTCGCTTTGCAACGAAGCTCTAAGATTATGGGCCTTCGCCAGAGAGCATCAAATCCATCTCCTGGCAGTATATCTTCCTGGAATCCAAAACTCTTGGGCAGACAGACTCAGTCGAGTTCTGCTTCCACACGAATGGTCCCTGCACATGGATCAGGTACTCAGAATCTTCCAGAAATGGGGGACCCCGGACATAGACCTCTTTGCAAGTCCGTGGAATGCCAAACTTCCCCGGTTCTGTTCCAGGATTCCGTGTCAGGGAGTTCAGGCCAAGGATGCCTTCCTCTTTCATTGGGGTCAGGACTTCCTATATGCCTTTCCACCCATTCCTTTAATTCCCAAGACTCTGTTCAAACTTCAAAGGGATCAAGGGTTCATGATCCTCATAGCTCCACGCTGGCCACGCCAAGTGTGGCACCCTCTACTTCTGCATCTCTCCCAAGCCCCCTCCCTGGACTTGGGAGCTGCTCCAGACCTTCTGTCCCAGGAGGAGGGGACTTTGTGGCACCAAAACCCCAAGTCCCTTCACCTCAGAGCTTGGTTACTGAAGGCCTAGACCTTCAACACTTCAATCTTTCGCAGCAAGTGAAGGATATCCTCCATGCCTCTAGGAAACCTTCCACTAGGCGTTCTTACGCTTTTAAATGGAAAAGATTTTCCATTTCGTGTGCTCAACAGGGTCTTAACCCTCTAGCACTTCCTTTGAATTCTCTTTTGGAATATCTCCTGCATCTCTCCAATGCAGGACTCAAAACGAATTCGGTAAGAGTCCATTTGAGTGTTATTGCAGCATCCCTTAAGCCCATCAATGGACAACCTGTTTCCTCTCATCCTCTTATTGCAAGATTCATGAGAGGCCTAACCTTAACTAAATCTCCCATTCGACCTCCTCCGGTGGCATGGGACTTAAACTTGGTCCTTGGTCAGCTTATGAAGCCACCCTTTGAACCCTTAGCCACTACCTCCTTGAAATTTCTTTCCTGGAAGGTTATTTTCCTTATTGCAGTCACCTCAGCTCGCCGTATCAGTGAACTGCAAGCTCTAGAGGCTAATCCACCTTATACAAGGTTCCATCATGATAAGGTGGTCCTTAGGACCAATCCCCACTTTATGCCTAAAGTGGTCTCCCCATTTCATCTTAATCAAGAGGTATATTTACCTGTCTTTTTTCCAGCTCCTCATGCATCCAGTGCAGAGAGGAACCTTCATACTCTAGACTGTAAAAGAGCTCTTGCCTTTTACCTCCACAGGACACAGCAACATCGAAAGTCTTCTCAGCTCTTTGTTGCTTTTGATCCTTCTCATTTAGGACTTCCAGTCTCCAAAAGAACACTGTCCAATTGGATTGCTCAGTGTATCTCTTTTGCTTACCAGAGTAAGAACCTTTCTCTGGAGAGCCATGTCACCACTCACAATATGAGAGCCATGGCCACCTCTATGGCTCATCTAAACTCTGTGTCCATTGACCAGATCTGTCAAGCAGCCACCTGGGCCTCGGTTCATACCTTTACAGCCCATTACTGTTTGGACAAGGACTCCCGCCGGGATGCCTTGTTTGGTCAGGCTGTCCTCAGACACCTGTTCCATTCTTGAACAACTCCAGCCCACCTTCCCTGAATGGATGCCTGAGATCCATAGGAAGATGAGGAACCTTTCAGGGTCTCATACCCTTCAGGGGATCTCCCGGGCATCTCAGCTAGGGAGTCCCCATATGTGAGGACTTATTCCTGCTTGTTCCTGGAGATAGCACAGTTACTTACCTGTAACAGGTGATCTCTGGGAACAGCAGGAATTAGTGCTCACAACCCACCCACCTCCCCTAGGAGTTGTATCTCTCTCTCTTTCCTTTCCTCTCTCTATTGTCTCAGCTTTAAACTCGAACTGAGGAGAGTTGGTCAGGAAGGCGGGAAGGCAGCGCGCATGCGCAGTGGGAGGCCCCAAAAGCTTTCCTTCTGGGAAGCTGGGGAGCTTTCCCGCGCAGGCTCTGTCGGTACCGACGTACCCATATGTGAGGACTAATTCCTGCTGTTCCCAGAGATCACCTGTTACAGGTAAGTAACTGAAATAGAGAGACCTTTAGCCACTTCAAGGATGAAGTCTTGAAAAGACAAATCCTCTGGAGGAGACATTCTCCTCTTTGGAGAAGAGGGCTCTTCAGGTAGAGTTAGGGATACTTCAGCAGAGTCATCTGATGAATCAGAATCATCAGAAGACTCGAAGTATTGTCTGTTTGCTTCCAGGGATCGATAAGCGTATCGACTGGTATCGACATCGGAGGTACCCGGAACCGGATCGGTATCGGGAAAAACCCCGGAACCGGGAACCGGAATCGGTATCCTGGCCGATGTGGATGCCCTGGGTACCGGTATCGGTTGTGGTACCGGAACCGGAGTCGGTACCGCTGGCTGCGGTACCGATGGCGTCGCAGCTTTAATAAAAGCCATAATAGCCTGCTGCATGGATTGAACTGTATGATCCATAGACGCCACGACTGTCTGGATGTCGGTACCGGAAGAATGAGCCGGTACCCCAGAGCAGTCTAACAGGTGATCGGTCGAGGCCGTGCCATCGATGTCAACCTGTAACCCCATAGGAGGAGCTTTGGAAGCCGGAGCTTCCTGCCGGGGTTGTTTGGCTGGGGCAGGGTCCTCAGGGTCAAGCCCGGGGGCATCTCGATACTTGGAGGGAGATTTGCCTTTTGAGGACCTGCCAGAGGAATGTTTGGTTACCTGAGATCCATCAGGAGAGGAAGACCTGGAAGATGTCGATGCTGGAGTATCTGTAGAAAACAGCATGTGAAACTTGGCTGCTCGGTTTTGTAGGCCACGTTTAGACATCAAAGAACAGGATGGGCAATCCGGGATGGAATGGTCAGGCCCCAAACATTTAAGACACCATTCATGGGTGTCTGTGACTGATATAGTACCGCTACACTTGGTGCATTTTTTAAAACCAGAGGCTTGTTTCTCCATGAGGGAGAATTCTGTGAAGGCCTAGAGGCTTCACAGAACAAACACACCAAGTGGGGAAAATAAGATATATATATATTTTTTTGTAAAGAAATAAAGAAATAAAGAAAAAAGACCGGCGGTACCGGTCCGGAATTGGGGAAGGCAGATACGCGGCCAAAGAAACAAATTAAAATAAGAACTTCTTCAGCGGTGACAGGAACACGACCTGCAGGCTCCGCGGAAAAAGAAGAACTGAGGAGAGTTGGTCAGGAAGGCAGGAAGGCGGGAAAGCAGCGCGCATGCGCAGTGGGAGGCCCCAAAAGCTTTCCTTCTGGGAAGCTGGGGAGCTTTCCCGCGCTGGCTCCGTCGGTACCGATGTACCCATATGTGAGGACTTATTCCTGCTTGTTCCTGGAGATAAAGCGAGAGCTCTCTTACAATCCAAGGTATGAAGATTCCTCTCTGCATTTGATGCATGAGGTCCTGGAAAAAAGACAGGTAACTATACCTCTTGGTTCAGATGAAAAGGCGAGACCACTTTAGGCATAAAGTGTGGATTGGTCCTGAGGACTACCTTATCATGATGGAACCTTGTATAAGGTGGATTAGCCACCAAAGCTTGCAACTCACTGATGCGGCGTGCTGAGGTGACTGCAATGAGAACAACAACTTTCCAAGAAAAAAATTTCAAGGAGGTGGTGGCTAAAGGTTCAAAAGGTGGCTTCATAAGCTGGCCAAGAATCAGGTTTAAGTCCCATGCCACTGGAGGTGGTCTAATGGGAGGTTTAGTTACAAGAAGACCTCTCATGAATCTTGCTATAAGAGGGTGAGAGGAAATAGGTTGTCCATTAAGAGACTTCAGGGACGCTGCAATAGCACTCAAATGGACTCTTACTGAATTCGTTTTCAGGCCTGCATGGGATAGATGCAGGAGATACTCTAGTAGAGAATTCAGAGGTATTGCAAGAGGGTTTAGACCCTTCTCTGAACACCAAATGGTAAATCTTTTCCATTTGAAAGCATAGGAACGTCTAGTAGAAGGCTTTCTAGAGGCATGAATAACATCTCTGACTTGCTGAGAGAGATGAAAATCTTGAAGGTCTAGGCCCTCAGCAACCAAGCCCTGAGATGGAGTGACTGGGGGTTTGGGTGCCACAACGTTCCCTCTTCCTGGGACAGAAGGTCTGGCGCAGAGCCCTAGTCCAGGGAAGGAGCTTGAGAGAGATGCAGAAGTAGAGGGTACCACACTTGGCGTGGCCAATGTGGTGCTATGAGGATCATGGTCCCTCGATCTCTCTGAAGCTTGAATAATGTTTTGGGAATTAGGGGAATTGGTGGAAAGGCATAAAGGAAGTCTTGACCCCAGTGAAGGAGGAAGGCATCCTTGGCCTGAACTCCCTGACACGGAATTCTGGAACAGAACCGGGGAAGTTTGGCATTCCACAGACTTGCAAAGAGGTCTATGTCCGGGGTTCCCCAAATTCGAAAAATCCTGGCTACCTGGTCCATGTGGAGGGACCACTCGTGTGGGAGCAGAACTCGACTGAGTCTGTCCGCCCAAGAGTTTTGAATGCCTGGAAGATATACTGCCAGAAGATGGATGTGATGCTCTCTGGCGAAGGCCCACAGTCGCAAAGCTTCGTTGCAAAGTGACAGAGAGCCAGTCCCGCCCTGCTTGTTTACATAGAACATGGCTACTTGGTTGTCCGTATGGATGAGGACTGTCCTGTAGCTGAGCAGGGAATGGAACACTCTGAGAGCTAAGAATATTGCTCTGAGTTCCAAGAGATTGATATGCAGAGAAGTCTCCTGTGGAGACCAGATGCCCTGGGTGGAGAGATCCTGCAGATGAGCTCCCCAACCCATTGGAGAAGCATCTGTTGTCAGAGTTGCTTGGGGTAGTGACTGCTGAAAAGGGGACCCCAGCAACAGATTTGGAGGGGACTTCCACCACTGGAGAGACCAAAATAGGCGACTGGAGTTTGCTATTTTGTCTGACAGGCAACCTGATTCCTGAGACCATTGGGTGGACAAGTCCATTGAGCTGCCCTCATGTGAAGGCGAGCATATGGAACCACATGCACGGTGGATGCCATGTGGCCTAATAGTTGTAACATTTCTCGAGCAGTTAAATGGGACTTTAACTGTATCTGGGAGGCTAACTGCACCAAGCATAGGCAACGGGCCTGAGGAAAATAGGCCCTTGCAGTTGTGGTATCCAGCAAGTCCCCTATAAACTCAAGAGACTGAGTAGGGGTGAGATGGGATTTTGGGATATTTATTACCAGTCCCAAATACTGAAGGACACGCATTGTGCAGGTTAGACAAATCTGGGCCTCTGACTGGGATGGAGCTCGAATGAGCCAGTCGTCCAGATATGGGAAAACGAATATTCCTAGAGTGCGTAGAAATGCAGCTACTACTGCCATGCATTTTGGTGAACACCCTTGGTGCAGAGGCCAGACCGAAAGGAAGCACCCTGTATTGGTAGTGCTTTCCTTGAAAAAGGAACCGAAGGAACCTTCTGTGTGTTGGATGGATGAGGACATGGGTGTACGCATCCTTGAGATCTACAGAACAAAGCCAGTCCTGACTCTGAAGGTATGGCAGCAGAGTACCGAGAGAAATCATCTTGAATTTCTCTTTGAATAGAAACTTGTTCAATTCTCTGAGATCTAATATGGGTTTGTAGCCCCCTGTTTTCTTTGGAATAAGAAAATAAGGGGAGTAGAACCCTGAGCCCTGTTGAAGAAGGGGTACTTCTTCTATTGCCCCTTGGGCAAGAAGGGTAGCAATCTCCTGACCCAGAAGGTTGAGGAGAGATGTTGGAGAATTGAACTGTTTCACCATGGTGTGGGGAGGAAGGTTTAAGAAATGAAGCTTGTACCCTTCCCTTATAATGGAGAGGGTCCATTGCTCTGCTGTGATTTGCTCCCATCTGGGAGCAAAGTAAGCTAACCTTCCTGGAATGGTGAGGGGCTCTGGTTCTTCCAGAGCCAGAAAGGCTAAGTTCTCTAGTTGCAAGTCAAAGGCCCTGAGGAGCCTGAGGCTGCTGGGCCGTGGGAGGCCTGGCAGCCTTTGCCTTGGCCTGTTTATGTGGTTGCTGACGCTTTGCAGCAAAATGACCTTGAGAAGATGCCTGCTGACCATAAGCAGGATAGTATCTTCCTTTTTTAGAAAAAGGTGTCTTTTTGAACAATCTTTTCTTAGCAGGAGCAGAGGTAGACTTTGAAAGTCGATCCAAAGCAGAGTTCTCAGCATCCATCTGAGTGGCCTTTGCTTTCTAATCCCTGCCAAAAAGGTTTTCACCTGTACAAGGAAGATTTCCCAGTTCATCTTGGACCCAGAGTTCCAAATCAGAGGCTTGTAACCAAGCAATTCTGCGTGCACCTATAGCAATAGCCGAGGCTCTGCTTACACACTCAAAAGAGTCAAAGGCTGCACGGTTGGAAAATTTGGAAACATCTTGGGCATGTTTAAGCCAAGTGAGAAATTCCTGCCTTTTATCTTCTGAAATAAAAGGGGCTAGTGTCTGCAGATGATTTGTGACTTCTTTTAGAAACATCCCCATATAGAGACTATAGGAGTTGATTCTGGCAGCAAGCATATTGGCTTGGAAACCCTTCGGCCAAAAGCATCAAGGGTCCTGCATTCACGTCCTGGAGGATTAGATGAGTGTCTCTTTGCACTCTTTATTTTCCTCATGGCAGACTCTACCACAATAGAGTGGTGAGGAAGCTGAGACTTATGTAAGCCAGGACAAGGAGGGACACGGTACATGGTGTCTAACCTACGAGAATGAGGAGAAGTGGTAAGAGGAGTCTCCCACATGCTCAACATGAGATCATAGAGAATCTCATGAATAGTTAAAGTAGCTGCTTCTTTAGGAGCCTTAGGATATTGCAAAATATTTAATTGCTTGGCTCTAGGCTCTGACTCAGGGGCCACTGTAATGGAGAGGCCCCTAGCCACTTCCCTAATGAAGTCTTGAAAAGACAAGTCTTCTGGAGGAGACATTCTTCGTTTTGGAGAATCAGACTCCTGAGGAAGAAGTACCGGTGCCTCGACAGAAACCTCCGACTCATCAGAGTCTTCGGAGGAATCGAAGTATCGCCTGTCTGGATGCTCCTGTAAAGCCCGATATGCGTACCGAGTGGGATCGACATTGGGAGTAAGCGGTACCGGTTTGGTACGGATGGGCATCATAGGACAGGGTACCGTTGCAGTCGACACCGAGGCCGATGTCGATGCAATTGGTGCCGGAGTCGGTACCGGCAACGGAGATTGGTGCGGTACCGGAGGTGTCGAAGCCTGCATAAACGCCATTAGGGTGCGCTGCATGGACAGAATCATCTGATCCATCGACGCCACCAGAGTCTGGATGTCGGTACCGGTGGAGGTCACCAGTACCCCAGAACACGGCAACAGGTGATCAGTCGAGGCTGAGCCATCGATGTCAACCTGTGACCCCATAGACAATGCTTTGGAAGCCGGAACTTCCTGCCGGGGTAATTTTGCCGGTGCAGAATCCTCGAGGACAAGCCCGGAGGCATCTCGATGCTTAGAGGGAGATTTGCCCTTCGAGGACCGGCTAGAGTTATGTTTGGTTTCCTGAGATCCATGGGAGGAAGAAGAAGCCCTGGAAGACGTCGATGCCACCGAGGCTGCATCAGAAGGAAACAGGGTACTGAGCTTGGCTGCTCGGTTCTGCCGACCTCTTTTAGACATCATGGTACAGGACACACAATCCGTGATGGAATGGTCAGGACCCAAACATTTTAGACACCAATCATGGGTGTCGGTGACAGAAATAGTACCGCCACACTTCGTGCACTTTTTAAACCCGGAAGCGGGCTTCTCCATGTGGAGAAAAAATGTTCAGGCCTAAGGCCCAAACCGAAAATGCACAGTTAAAGAAAGAAAAGTTTTTTTTGTTTTTTTTTTTGTAAGAAGAAAAGAAAAGACCGGCAGTACCAGTCTGACGTCGAAGAAGGCAGACGCGACACAGAAAAATAAAGAAAAAAATAAAGAACTTCTTCTGCGGTGACAGGAACACGACCTGCTGGCTCCGCGGAAAAGAAGAACTGGAGAGAGGCGGTTGGGAAAGGCGGGAAGGCAGCGTGCAGGCGCTGTGGGATGCTCCCAAAAGCTTTCTTACTGGACGCTGGGGAGCGTTCCCGCGCAGGCTCCGTCGGTACCGACGATACCCATATGTGAAGACTCATTCCTGCTTGTTCCTAGAGATAATGATTTGATTATACATCCTGCGTAATGCGGATTGTATAGACAAGTACAAATAAAATAAGGCCCACATTAGTAAAGAAAATCAATGCACAGGATCATACAAGCTCGATACAACAGGCAGTCGCTGTATACTCTGAATACCTTCCTATGCATTTTCTCATTTTATATGTCATAAAGAGCATTTGAAAATTATATCTGTCATATTTATCAAATGTTTTCAATGTATCTATAAATCTGAAAGCTCTGTGTCAGAGCATTAACCAGGTACGCTGCATCTCATTCAGATTAATCTTCTGTGCCGAGTTCGAACTGTTCATTTTATTTACTTTTTAGCAAAGCTTTTATATACCGCCCCTTTCCAAGATCAAGGGCTCCTGGAACCTCTTTAAGGAGACCATAGCAACCGGATAACCTTACATATGTTCAAGAGATAAAGGAGGTGCCCTGCCCTTTGAGGTCTCGAATTCTGCTTTATTTTATGTGTTCCAGTTGTTGTCTAATGACTTTTTCTTTTTTCATTCTGGCATCCTTTTTATAAACCCAGAATGAGTCAAGAGAGGATTGCAGGATGCCAAAGGCAAAGGAACTCTGACTACAGAGAGACTGAGAATATCAATCTCTACTCGTGCCAAGGCTTTCGGGTCTTAGGCTGATATTACAGTAGGTTTGCACAGGTGCTATTTCAACTGAGCAGGAAAAATGCTTAGAGGGTAACTTTATGAAGTTGCACCTAGTTAATGCACAGGCTGCTGTATGTCTACCATGCTTATTTTATAAAGTCAAGTAAGCATGTGCTTTACTTTATAAAATAAGGGCGTAAGTGGCCAAAAAATGCACATGAAATCTAGGTGCATGTACTTATGCTAACTCTATAGCTGGTGTAAATGCCTGTACCTAGATTTTTCAAGGATGCACATAAATTTAGTATTTTGCGTGTGTAAATGTGTGCTCTGCTCATGTGCACGCCCACAGTGAAAGCATGCCCAGTGTATGCACTTACAGAATAGCAACTGGTAAAAGTGTATGCATAAAGACCCATAAAGAGTAAATCACTGAAAGTGGATGATTTACGCACACTGATAGCACGTAACTTTACGTGGCTCTTTATAAAATGACCTCCTTAGGGGTCCTTTTACTAAAATACAGTGAGGTTTTGCACTTACCGTGTGTTAGACACAACAGTTAACATGCGGTACGTGCAGAGCTGGTTCCCTTACAGTTATTGCAGAGAAAAGTACTTTACTGCGTGATAAGCGCAGTTGTCGATAGCGTGGATGCACTTATCTCCTACTTAAGAAGAAGTAAGCACATCCATGTTACTGCACTGATGACAGTTAGCTCATGGTAAAGTGCCGCATGCTGACTGCAATTCGCCGTCCATGTCCATTTGCTGCCCATAACCTGCCCATTTCCCAACAGACTGGGCAGGCAGTATATGAACTAGCATGCGTTAACTGTCATGCCAGCATGATAACGACGATCACCACTATGTGCTAAAAGTGTGCTCTAATTAACATGCATGGAGACTATTCCCTAATGGATATCCAGCCCCTGTACGGCCCCTCAGAATCGGGATAGAAACATAGAAACATAGAAACATAGAAATATGACGACAGAAAAAGACCACATGGCCTATCTAGTCTGTCCTTCCATAACAACTACAACAGTCCACTCTTTGCCTTTAGAGATCCTCTGTGTTGGTCCCATGCTTTCTTGAATTCAGTTACTTTCCTCATCTCTACCACCTCCACTGGGAGACTATTCCACGGATCCACTACTCTTTCCGTAAAGAAATATTTCCGCATATCACTCCTGAATCTATCTCCCTTCACCCTCATCCCATGTCCCCTCGTAGCAGAACTTGCTTTCAATTGAAAGAGGCTCTCTCCCTGAACATTTATGCCACGGAGGTATTTAAACATCTCAATCATATCACCTCTATCCCGCCTTTCCTCTAAGGTGTACATATTAAGATCCTTAAGTCTGTCCTCATATGCTTTATAATGAAGCCCATTAATCATTTTGGTAGCAACCCTCTGCACCGACTCCATCCTGTTCACATCCTTTTGAAGGTGCGGTCTCCAGAATTGCACACCATACTCCAAATGAGGTCGCACCAAAGACTTATACAGAGGCATTATCACCTCCTTTTTTCTGCTAGCCATTCCTCTCCGTATGCACCCAAGCATCCTTCTAGCTTTTGCTGTCGCCTTTTCCACCTGTTTAGCTACTTTAAGATCATCAGACACAACCACGCCTAGGTCCCGCTCTTCTTTAGTGGACAAAAGTACTTCACCTCCTATACTGTATTGCTCCCTTGGATTGCTGCAGCCCAAATGCATGACCTTACATTTTTTAACATTAAATCCCAGCTGCCAAATTCTAGACCATTCTTCAAGCTTAGCTAGATCCCTCCTCATGTTATCTACCCCTTCCTGGGTGTCTACTCTATTGCAGATTTTGGTATCATCCGCAAAGAGGCAAACCTTACCCGACAGCCCTTCCGCTATATCACTAACAAAGATGTAGATGCCCCCACAGGATCAGAATCAGTCTACCAGCTTGTACATGCAGGCAGGGGCCTGATTCTGAAGGGCCGCACGTCCAACCGATCCCCGGCTAACTCAGCCTGACTCCATTAAGGAGCCGTGAATGCCAGTCACCGCTGAGATTGTCTTTTCCCCACAGCCAGAACCCCGATCCAGCCTCCCATGGCCAGGGTCTGGCTGCGGGGAACCTCCTGCGCGCCTCCCGGTCTTGTCCCTGCTGGCCGCCGCTGCTATCCCACGTCCAGGGGGACTTATTCCACCTCTGAGGTGGAACCTGGTAGCAATGATTTTTGATGCTACCCAATGAGCCCTAGCGCCTCAAAGATAGGTGCCGAGGGCTAACCGGGTAGTATCGAAAATCGCTGCGACCCGGTTATCCCTTTCCTCTGCCCCCGTTCCATCCCATAACGCCCCTGACATGCCCTGATGCTAACCGGATAGTATCTGGGCACATAAGGGGCTTACCCATGGATAGACAAAAGCTCTAACCATGTAGGTGCCTTCGTCTATCCAGGGTTAAGGCATTTACATGGTTATCTAGGGCAGTTAACAGTGTAAATGCCTTCAAAAATGGGGCCCTAAGTGTTTAGCATACTTAGTTTAGAGTTTACGATAATCTATATTGACAACAAACTGATAGTCATTCTTAGATAGTTCTATCTTGGAACAAATCAATTGATGAAATCTTTATAATTTAGGTAAAGTAGCTATTGAGTATTTATTAAGCTTATTATTTTTGCTGTGCTCTATTTAGTATTATATTGGATATTTTTACGTGTTTAATTAAAAAATTTAAGTATTGGATATTCAAAAGGACTTATACATTTACCAATGGCCGGCAAAAGTATTAGTTCACCACCAGTAACATTTGGATAGTGCCGGGGCAAAAATTTATCTAACTAGAATACTAGAATTTACACCCAAAGAGGCACATTCTAATGAGTGCGTCCAGGCCCCTGTGCATCTGATCAGAATCGGGATGCCCAGAGGTACACCCGATTCTGATCCCAGGGGGCTAGACGTGCCCCCGCAGAATCGGGTCTAGGGCTTGTACGTGCAGGCCAGGACCCGAGTTCAATCGGCCTGCACGGGGGACAGAATAGACCACAGAGTTTATAAAGTACACTTTTGCTGTACCTTATAAAATAGGTATGAAATATGTACGTTAAAATGCTTGTTAACCTAGGGGCACCTTATAAAATCACGCTCTATATAGCTAGTGGTCAGTGGTCAGCAGTGAATATTTATATTTAGTGCTTCTGACTATGCATATAGCAGCACAGAGTATATGGTTCTTTTAAATGCTAGCTGTAGCATTTTTTGAAAAAATGTGCCAACTTCCAGCTTTAAAAATTGATCTCTTGTTTTTTTGACCGTTTTCTGCCTCAGTTGGTGAATATAGTAAATCAGTTCTCATGGCTCTCTTAACAAAGTACCGCAGACATTCCAGCACTTAGCTGCAGTAACATGTCTTAGACTGAGTTAACTTGTAAATCATGCCTCTTTAAGAAATAGACCCAGCTTTCTTTTCCATGCAGTGGAGGAGTAGCCTAGTGGTTAGGACACTGACTTAATAACCAAGCAACCAGAGTTCAATCCCCACTAGTGCTCTTTGTGGCCTTGGGCAAGTCACTTAACCCTACATTGCCTTGGAAGAAAGGCTTGGCAATCTACTTTCAGCACTGACTTAAAAGCACACGTTGTATTTTTGCCATATTGCTGTGCAGGATAACCATGTGGAAATAATCAGGGCTTTCCAGTGCCACCCTGAAAATGACTCAGCACTGTACCTGTCATATGTATTTGCTGAAACTGAACATCTATCTTAAAAAAAAAAGCAAATAGTCTGTCAATGACTGTACACAGGAATTAAATGCATAACTTAGCCAGGGAAGTGGAGTATCACTGTATGATTCACCTAAATTTTATCAAAATTATGCAAGTCAGAGGCACTTATGATTTATTTCTCAGCCAAATTTCAGCATAGTTTCAATAATGTAAGAGATAAGGGTGATAGGGCCACTTGGCAATAATAATCATATACTCTGTGCTGCTATATGCATAGTCAGAAGCACTAAATATAAATATTCACTGCTGACCACTGACCACTAGCATTTGATTTAATTAATGGAGGAGAGATAGCAAGGAAATCCATATTACTACCTTTTAACTTTCGAAAGGGAGACTATGATAAAATGAGGAAAATAGTTAAGAAAAAACTAAAAGGAGCAGTTGCAAAGGTTAAAGACTTACATCAAGCTTGGGTGTTTAAAAATACTATCTTGGAAGCCCAGACTAGCTGTATTCCATGCTTTAAGAAAAGTGGAAGGAAGTCCAAAAAACTGTCAGCATGGTTTAAAAGTGAGGTCAGAGAGGCTGTTGTTGCCAAAAAGCATCTTTCAGGAAATGGAAAAAAGAGCCAAATGAAGAAAACTGGAAACAGCACAAGCACTGGCAAGTTAAATGCAAGACATTGATAAGGCAGGCAAAGAGAGAATTTGAGAAGAAACTTACTGTGGAAGCAAAAACGCATAATAAAGACTTTTTCAAGTACATTCGTAGCAAGAAACCTGTGAGAGAGTCAGTTGGACCATTAGATGATAGAGGGGTAAAAGGGGCAGTAAGAAGGGACAAGGCTAACCAGAGAGATGGAATGAATTGTTTGCTTTCGTCTTTAATGAGGAAGATGTAGGGAAGTTACCATGACTGAAGTGGTATTTAAAGGTGATACTGCAGAAGAATTGAAAGAAATATCGCTACACCGGGAAGATGTATTACAACTATTTGACAAATTGAAGAGTAGCAAATCACCTGGACCAGATGGTATACATCCAAGGGTGTTGAAAGAACTGAAATATGAGCTTGCAGGCCTGCTATTAGTAATTTGTGAACTATCATTCAAATAATTTGTAATACCTGAAGATTGCAGTATTGCCAATGTAACGCCAATTTTTAAAAAGGGTTCCAGGGGTGATCCGGGAAACTACAGAACTGGGAAAAGTGGTAGAAACTATCATAACAAAATTACTCAGCATGTATATAGTCATGGCTTAATGGGAGACAGCCAACATGGCTTTAGATAAGGAAGATCTTGTCTTACTAATCTGTTATGTTTTTTTAAAGGTGTGAATAAACAGGTAGACAAAGGTGAGTCGGTTGATATAGTGTATCTGGACTTTCAGAAAGCCTTTGACAAGGTCCCTCATCAGAGACTTTTGGCAAAACTAAAAAGTCATGGGATAGGAAGCAGTGTACTATTGTGGATCAGGAACTGGTTAAAAGATAGAAAGCAGAGGGTAGGGATAAATGGCCAATTTTCCCAATGGAAAAAGGTGAATAGTGGAGTACCTCAGGGATCTGTGCTGGGTCTGCTGCTTTTTGACATATTCATAAATGACCTGGAAAAGGGAATAACGAGCGAGGTTATCAAATTTACAGATGACACGAAACTATTTAAAGTTGTTAAAACCCAAGAGGATTGTGGAAAATTGTAAGAGGATAAATTGGGCATCCAAATGGCAGATGAAATTTAATGTGGACAAGTGCAAAGTTATGCACCTAGGAAAGAACAACCCAAACTATGGTTACACCATGCAAGGTTCCACATTGGGAACCTCCACTCAGGAAAAAGATTTAGGCGTCATCGTGGATAACATGTTAAAACCCTCCGCCCAGTGTGCAGCGGCGGCCAAGAGAGCAAATAGAATGCTAGATATCTTAAGGAAAGGAATGAGAAATAAAACAAAGGATAGTATAATGCCTCTGTATCATTCCATGGTTCGACCGCACCTTGAATATTGTGTGCAATTCTAGTCGCCGTATCTTAAAAAGGATATAGCGTTATTGGAAAAGGTACAGAGAAGAGACACCAAAATGGTAAAGGGGATGGAAGGATACTCCTATGAAGAGAGGCCAAAAAGGTTATGGCTCTTCAACCTGGAAAAGAGACGGCTGAGGGGAGATATGATAGAGGTCTATAAATTAATGAACGGAGTGGAACGGGTAAAAGTAGATCGACTGTTTATGTCATCAGAATATAAAAGGACTAGGGGACATGCAATGAAGCTACAGGGTAACCTATTAAAGACTAATAAGAGAAAATATTTTTTCACTCAACGTGTAATCAAACTCTGGAATTTATTACCGAAGGATGTAGTAAAAGCTGTTAGTGTACCCGGGTTTAAAAAAGGTTTGGACAAGTTCCTGGAGGAAAGGTCCATAAACCATTATTAAAAGGGACCCGGGATATCACTGCTTGACCCAATACAAGCATTGAGAAACCTGTGTCTTTTGGGGAAACTGCTAGGTACTTATGATCTACATTGGCCACTGCTGGAAACAGAATACTGGGCTTGATGGTCCTTGTTCTGACCCAGTATGGCATATCTTATGTTCTTATGACTACCAAATTGTCCCACTTGTATCTGTATAAATATAGTTATAGAAGTGTGGCGTGCAGTGGGTACCGGTTGAATTGTCTGAAGTGGTTTCAGATGCATCGAGGCCGTGAGAAGAGCCGCCAGACTGTGCTCAATAGCCAAGAATCTCTGGTCTATCGACACTGCTGATGCTTGGGTATCGGTACCGGATGAAGCGGCTGGTACCCCAGAGCATGGCACCAGTAGTTCTGCCGAGGTTGAAGCCTCGAAAACATCCTGGAGCCCCGTTTAGTGCTTTGGAAGCCGAAGCCTCCCGCTGGGGCAATTTTGCCGGTGAAAGTCCCTCAAGGGCAACGCCAGAGGCATCTCGCTGTCTAGAAGGAGATCTACCCTTTGAGGACCATCTAGATTTATGTTTAGTTACCTGAGATCCATGGGAGGAAGACGAAGCCCTGGAAGATGTCGATGCCACGGAGGCTGCATGAGAGGGAAAAAAGGTGCTAAGTTTAGCAGCTCGGTTCTGCTGGCCCCTTTTCGACATCATCCCACAGGCAACACACTCTGAAATAGAGTGGTCAGGACCTAAACATTTGAGGCACCACTCATGGGTGTTGGTGACAGAGATGGTACCGCCACACTTAGAACACTTTTTAAAACCTGAAGCAGGTTTTTCCATTCTGAAGAAAAAGTTGGTCCTAGTGCCCAAAATGGCGCATGGCACCTGAAGAGAAAAATTACTGGAAAAACTCCAGAAAAAAGTTTTGTTTTGTTTTTTTGGAAGAAAAGAAAGAAGAACCGGTGGTACCGGTGTAGCGTCGAGGAAAGGCAGACGCGACCACAAAAAAAGAAGAAGGGAATTTTTTCTGCGGGGACAGGATGTGCGACCTGTCGGCTCTGCGGAAAATGAAGAACTGGAGAGGGACAGTTGGGAAAGGTGGGAAGGCAGCACGCAGGCACTGTGGGATGCTCCCAAAAGCTTTCCTATTGGATGCTGGGGAGCATTCCCGCGCAGGCTCCGTCGGTACTGACTATACCCATATGTGAAGACTGCATTCCTGCTTGTTCCTGGAGATAATAAAATGCACACAGATATTTGGGTCAGTGTTACTGAAGTGTTTATGTCGAGTTCTTTCCTGTACATTCTGAATATCTTTTTTTTCCCAGGCAATGACAAAGCTTTCATTTTTTATTTATTTAATCGTTTTTAAGACTCCCCATCTCCACTGGTTGCCACTACAGTTCCGGATTCCCTTCAAAGTCCTCACCCTAGTTCATCGAGCTGTCTATCTCCACAGACCCCAATACCTCTCGGATCTGCTCACTTTTCATGTCCCTACTCGCAGCCTTCGGTCCATTCATGTCAACCGCCTCCACCTTCCAGCCCCCTCTCGTGCCCACCTCCAATCCACTCGTAAATCAGCCTTTTTCTACCTCGGTCCCTTCCTCTGGAATTCACTGCCCACAGCCCTCCGCTTAGAAGAATCCTACCCCAAGTTCCGTTCTCTCCTCAAGACCCATTTTTTCTCCTCCGCCTTTCATGATTCTCTGTGACATCTCATAACCCCACTTTCCTTTCTATCTTTCGGCCATCTATTCTCCATCTTTCCTTTCTCCTAATTTGTTGTAACCTCTTTTTCTCTCTCTGACATAATGTTTTAATCACATTGTAAACCGCCCCGATGTAATGGGGGGCGGTATATCAAATGTTCTGTAAATAATAAACGATAACAATAAACAATTTGACAATTACAGACCAGCATCATAGATCCAAGAAAAAAACTCCTGGTCTGAGTTTTGTGAGATATAATTTCTATAAAAAAGTGCAAAGTACAAAATACAGATATTCATATATTCTTCTCATATGGATAAATTCATTCAGTCCAATTTTCCAAAAAATCGCAGTCAATGATTTATCTGTATAATAGTAAAGTCCACTTAAGGTAAGAAAGGCAATGAAAAACATAACCCAACAAGGGCCTCTGTTTCGCCAAACGTATCCAGCTGCTCCAGGGGTTCTTTACAAATCCAGTTCCCTCAGCTTTCAATGAGTAAACCTGCTTCTCTTTATGGTGTACGGCACCATTAATGTTTAAAGCTCATTCAGCAGACCCAGTCTTTTAAACGTACTCCACAGCCAATAAAAATCTTCATAGTGTGAAGAATCCCACAACATTGGCAACAGCTGTAACCAATAGATGTGCACCATGCAAACCTTCAGCGCATCAATCCAAGGTTCCGACATCATTAGGAGTCCTGCAGAGTCAGCAACCACTATGGCCACTCACTGTATTAGTAAATACACAAACTCCTACATAAAAACTCCTCCTCAGAACGCTTGTATGAAAAATGCCTTCCACTCAATGGAAGAATTAAGTCCATTAGGTTCCAATACATGTAATTGATGAGCCCATCTTTGCTCTCGTTGAATTAACAATTTCCCACGATTCCCCCTCATATATTCATGGCTACTTAATCAATAATAATACAGTGTAGGTCTAAAAAAGTGTGAGATTTTTCCAATGTTCAATGCTTCTTTTCGTTGGTTCAAAAGACAAGATTTATGTTCGGCCATCCTCACTCTTAGAGGCCGCATTATTTTACGAACATAAACTTTGTTGCAGGGACAAACAATAATATATACAATGTACATCGAATCACATGAAGTGCGTTGTCTCATAAAAAACATTTTATTGTCCACTGGATTCATGCGTTGGAATCTAATGGACTTAATTATTCCATTGAGTGGACTTCTACTATTGTACAGCTAAATTGTTCAATGTGATTTTTTGGAACATTGGACTTAGGGGTATGTTTACTAAACCGTCTTAATGTTACCGGCGTTAGTTGCAGTCTTACTGTGACGAATGCCATATAAGGTAGTGGGCATTCCGGTCTTAAGGCGGCATTTTGGGTTATTGCACGATAAAGTCCGTTATCGTGCAATAGAAGGAGCCGTGGCACGTTAACGCGCGTTAGCCTTAATTAGGCGCACTGACCTACAAACACAGCAACAGAGGTGTAGCACAATGGTTAATGCATTGACTGCTGATACAGTGGTCATGAGTTTGATCCCCCAGAGGGCTCAGTTAAAAGACCATCTGAGGCAATCCCTTTTCCTGCTTGTAACAGTCAGATACATCCCAACAATTTGCACTGCCAGCCAAAAAAGCCTCACCCCAGTGCTGCAACCTAATGCACCTTTTAGGGCGCACCATAAGGCACATCATAAAGCACCACGTCATCCAAGGCAGGTCATAATGTGCCCCAGAGGGCGGCAGGAAAGGTTGGCACCCTCCAAGGCAGCATATGAGGTGCCCCATAAGCTGGCCAAACCTAAGGTGCCACGAAAGATACCCCAGGGATGCCAAGGTGACACAGGAGATGGTGCCCAGGGGCACAAAGGTGCCCCAAAGTCACAAGCATGAAATGTATGGCTCAAACACAGATGTAACCATAACACTGCACAGAGCACCAAGGAAAGGCCATGAACAAGTGATGGAAGGAAGTAGATGACGGAGCTCATGGACCAGCCAAATCTGCATGCAGCCCATGTGGCAGCAGATAAAGTGGACAAACATATCGAGGGCAGCTGTACCGATGTACAGGGTGATGGTAATGTACAGTGCAACAATGGCAGTGTGTGGCAGAGGATGGGGATACGTGTCCACCAGAGGAGGTAGAGGTGGCAGGATAAGTGCAATGACAGGAGGACAGAGAAGAGCAGTGCCATGCAGAGCAGACAGAGGAGAGGCAAGCATGAAGAGCCGCAATGCAGAAAAGTGTGCCATTGCAGGACATGGGGTAGCAGCCTGCACATTAGGGCAGGATGCCACATAGCTGGCACACACACATAGATGGACAGAAGGATGGATGGCAACGGTGATGAGGGTATAATGTGGCGGCAGCACAGATATGACTGTTACACGAATGAAACGTAGTTGTGTAGGACAGCCATAAAAAAAAAAAAAGGGGAACAGAGAGGAATCAAACCCATGACCTCTGCTATTGAAGCCATTGCATTAACCATTGTGCTACATCACTATGGGAGCTATCATACCAATGGCTGGCTACAGAAAGAGTGCACATCACCATAAAACTGTCTGCTGTGGCTACCAGGATAGGATAGAACCAACAGTACCCATAATGCAATTCACATGCAGAACAGCAGTCTACATTTATTTATTTAGTGTACATTTGTATCCCGCTGCTTCCAGCGATCAGCAGCGGTTGCTATACATGGTAGGAGTGGCTGTACAGGCCAGGAATTAGAAAGATATACATTGTGATTGGGAGGGAGAGATATCAACACATCAAACATTGGGTTACAGATTACACTTGATTGATGAGAAACACTTAACACAGGATATATTATATACATATTTACACATAAACTGAATGCACTTCTCGTTGTGAGATTACACGGGGTACAGTGACTTTCCCACGCATGGTAGACACATAGTAGTGGGATACAGTGGTAGTGGGATACAGTGCCTAGGTTACATTGTAATGCGATTGGAAGAGGTGAGTCTTAAGCTTTTTTCTGAAGTCCATTAAGTCACAGTTTGCACGCAGCTCACATGGCAGCCGGTTCCAGAGTGGTGGAGCTATGAGTGAGAATGCTCTGTTACTTGTACATGCATTAACAGTTCTGATGCTCTTCGGGAGACAGAGCATATTGAGGTTTACTGTTCTTCTGCTCCTGTTGTTGGGTAGATTGGTGATTAGGCTGTTGAGGTGTGAGGGTGCTAGATTATGAATAAGCTTGAATGTAGTGATTATGATTTTGTATTGGATGCGGGCCGTAATGGGGAGCCAATGTAGCTCAATTAGTACAGGTGTAATGTGCTCAGAGAGGCCTTTTTGCATAATGATTCTGGCAGCAACATTTTGTGCCATTTGCAGAATATTTATAGTTTTCTCACCAGATGGGGTATGCACCTCTACAGCACGTCAGCTTGGTAGGGGGGAATGACCGTGCGTGTTACTGGCACAGAGTACCCACAGGTCATGCCAATGTGCGTGTTCTGTGCTCACCCTGAGGGTGAGGTGGAGTGGCCACCACCAGGTCCACAGTACCCGGGTTGGTTGACGTGGGCTGTGCTGCAGGTCCCCATCAGTGCTAGTGTGTGACAGGCATTTGTTGCAGACACCTTTAGGAGGTCTCTGTGTCCATTTGTAATTGCCAGTCATGTCTGGCCCTTGTGGACCATGATGCACACAACACAGTGCATATCCACTGTGCTTGCTATGGTTACCTGTTTAGGGAGCAGGGGTGTGTCAGGGCTCACATGGCGACAATGTACGTAGCAAACCACCCTCTCTGGGTCAGGGTGGGGGACATGATCTGCCCCCAACAGACCTGCACTCTCACCCTTTGCAAGGGGGGCAGTGGAGGTACATGAAGGCAGGCTGTGGGACCAGCAACTCCAGTCCTGGTGGTGAACGGACAGCTGCTGAAGATCTGCACTTGGGACAGGGCCACTGTCAGATAGATTGTGGGCCCAGTCAGTTCAGCTGCCCCCCCCCCACTACAATCTGACATTCAGCAGCAGAGGGCAGTCAGTGTGCACCTGCTGCACCCTGCAAGGTGGTGCAGCCATACAGACGCTAACTGCAGACAGTCTGCTAGCTAGTACATGTTTCTGGAGGAACTGTGTGCACCCAAAACTGGGATGTCAGCACACACACCATGCAGGTATACCAGTGATTGAGCCCCAGAAAAGAGAACCCATAAATATCACTTGAGAGAAATGCTGCATGGCACTATGGGGGAACCTAGCCATGCCGTGGTCACTGCTCAGTCAGGGTGAGAGCAACCTCCCAGCATGACATGCTGTGGCCACCCTGTCCGTGCAGGTGGTGGTCAGGCACTACAATGTCCCAGCCATTGCCCTATACCCTGTGCAAATGCATCCTGCCCATGCCACCCTGTCCGGGCCATACCCACAGCACCCTGCTCCTCATTATGCACAATGGTAGGCTAACACTGAAAACAGTGCAAGCAATGTGGGCTCAGTAAGGTGTAGGTAGCCACAACACACTGGACAGACAGACACAGACTCCCACACCTATGCCAGCATTGTGCAAATATAGAGGTTTGTGGCAGCCCTGGCCACCACACCATTCCTGGCACAGTGCGGGCATTGCTATGGTACTCAATACTGTTAGGGTCACTCCCCGGGGTGATAAACACTGTCAGAAGCAATAACTGAAACACACTCCACAGATATCAGAAAGGTTGCTATAATGAATCTCTGTCAACAAATTGTGTTTAACTTAGGATTTGTTAGCTGACATTAATCATAGCAACCTTTTGATATATGTGGAATGTGTTCCCAAGTTTAGAACGGCATTGCTAAGGTATGCAGGTGCCAGTATTGGGAGATGCTGCTCCGCACAGGGCCCAACAGCCTGACTCTCCATGAGGCTTTGGATAGTGGAGCCTGTGGGTATGGGTGCTTATGCCCCTGTTGGCTGCTGCTCTAGGGCAGAGGTTCCCAACTCCGGTCCTGATGGGCCAAACACTGTTCAGATTTTCATGCTGTCCCTAATGAATATGCATGAGAAACATTTGCATACAATGGGGGCGGCACATACAAATACAGCACAGGCATATTTATTAGGGTTAGCATGAAACCTGAATGGTGTTTGGCCCTCCAGGACTGCAGTTGGGAAATTCTGCGCTAGGGATTGCACATGTTTATGGTGTCTATGCTCTGTAGGGTAAAATATAGGTGTTTCAGGCATGTTTATTTTATCTGCAATAAAGGTTTTGTCTTTATTACCACAGTTTAGTACTGGGTAAAATATGGGAACAGGGTTGGCAGGAGCCACAGCTGGGGCTTGAACTTGTGACCTTCTGTTCCTGAACACACTGGCTGTGTGTACTGCACCACACTGTTGCCACAGGACAAATTATTCCCTGGGAATACCATGACTGTTCGTCAGACAGACCCTGTCTGTTGCAGTGCATGGCACCCACCTAAACGGGGCTAGGCCATGGTCTGCTGTGGGCAGATGCCACTGCCCCCTCCGCCACCAGCACCCCTCTGCCACCATGCTGCCATGCCATTATGCCGGTGGTGCTGGTGGTGCGCAGTCCCAGGCCATCCAGTGTGCCAGTAGGCAGCTGCCAATGGTGTGGTTTCTCGTTTAGGGGTGCCTAGATGGACATGCGCGCTTTCCCCCGGCACCGCCTGCCAATTTTATGTGCCCTTGGGGGTACCTGCTGGGTAATATCCCCTGTGACACTGTGGGACACACACTCGTGCCCATGTTGGACCCTCGTCAGTTGCTGTCTTGCTGCTTTACAGTTTCGGCATTCCTATGTGCCACCTAGGCATCTGCCTAGTCCGCACTGTGCCCCTGCTGGACCACAGCATGTGCCGCCTGCAGCCCCCTGATCCCATTTACAGCATTAGTACAGTTGCCCTTTCCTACGTGCCCACTCTGCTGTTGCTGCACATGTGCACGCCATAACAAACCTGCCCAATCTATATGACAGAAACCCTGATCAGCGCTATTTCAATGTGGGATCATTCACTTTGTAGGGGGACAGAGCATAGTCCCTTCCAAACATGATATCTTAAGTTTTACGCTTTGTCAGTAGTGTTGCTTTATGTTTATCATTAATATCACTATTGGCCAGCTTGGTTATTGGGATTTTAAATGTGATTCTGGTAATTTTGTATGTTTATTTGCCTTTTTGGTTCCTGCACATGTATCACAACTATCACTTTTCTGGGTTTCCCTGCCTTTGCTGCACATTGCTGACTTAAATTGTTTCTCTTTCCTGCAAATGTGCCTAACGAGAGGGTTTCTCTGGCGTTAGTGTTCAGACCCGGCTTTCACAGCGTTAGTGTGCCTGGAGCCTCTCCCCGCCCACTCTCCGCCCATTGACCCCTTCTCTCCGCCCTCTGGGAAGCCTTACTCCACCCTTCAGACCCGGATTTCACAGCATTAGTGTGCCTTAACGCTGCCGCTACATTATCGTGCGATAATGTCACTTATCACACGATAATACCACCGCTGCAACGTTAAGACGGTTTAGTAAACATACCCCTTAATGAATTTATCTATATGAGAAGAATATATGAATATCTGTATTTTGCACTTTGCACTTTATTATAAAATTTGTATTTCACAAAACTCAGACAAGGAATTTTTTTTCTTGGATCTATGATACTGGTCTGGAATTGCCAAATTGAATTATGAAATATTTGTTCATAATGTGGCTGACACTGAGATCCTTTTTTCTCCTTGATTGATATTGTTGGTTCGAAAGGTTAAGGTTGTGTGAATGCAAACTAGTACACAACATACAAGAACTTTTTAACAGTGCAGAAAAGGACACCATAAAAATAAAATACAATGAATTTGAAAACTAAAAAGAGCCATTAGCACAGATGGCTGACATGAAGAACGAGAACTGAGAGTAGACCAGGTCAGAGAAGTCGAGGACTGAGCCTAGGATACAAACAAGCAAGTTCAATATCAGAGCTAGGCTAGAGATCAGAAGGACAGAAGGAAATGAAGACCAGAAACAGGACCAGACTGACAGACAAAGGAAAAGAAAGAGGAATACACAAAAAACTCCAGACGAAAAACAAGAACTCAGGAACAGATCCCGAGAAAGGTGGTGCACCACGCTCCCGTGAAGCTGCATGGGCGTCCTCGCTTGTGCTGCCGTCAGAAGGGGAGCTACTGCAATATCATGCTTTTTGTCACCTGAAGCGGCGATGGCACTGTAAAGCTTAACATCCATTGGAGAGGCCTTCGGTGATCTGCCTCGATAGTATCTGAGACATTTTGACTGGACTAGGATATTCTCAACTCAACATTTAGCGGCAGTAAGCATTTATTTTTAAAAGTTGGCCATGGTAGATGTTCCTGGATGTCGGACTTATAGATTTAGCGGATGCCATACAAGTCCCTTTGAATGCCACTCACTTCAGGCACAGGAGGCTCGGAAAGGCGGCTCAAGATGCCTAGATACTTCAAGTAGAGCAGCTACCCTACAACTGCAGCAAACGCAGATCAATCCAGGACAAATTGAATATGATAGGATAATGGACATTAATAATTCTTTTAGATGTATTCATTTCATAGTAATACATTTAAGTAATATATTTGAACAAAAGAAAACAAGTAAACAAGAAAAATAGGAAATAAATACAATTGAAAAGCCAATGGTATATTAGAACACAAAGAATAGAGGCCAATCAAAGGAAATTATCAACAAGGAAAAAATTACCATCATCACAGAGAGACGGATACAGCATGAATCACAGAATCTTCTGGGACATTAGGGACCATAACTCGAACTTCTCTATCTACTACAAAATCCAAGAACAGTTTTAAGTCCAAAAATGAAACATTTTTCCAACACAATTCATAAAACAGTGAGAAGAAAATTTCAAATTATAGCTATTCTGCCAATGCTAGAACTCTCGGGGGCTCTGTCACTAAAGGTTAACACACATCTCATTAATATACCTGAAGAATAGATGAAAAACCGTGCGACTGTCAGGCTCCATAACTAAGGTGACCAGCAAGGTGGATCTTATTGTAATCAGCTCCGGTGAGGTCTCCAAGAACTCAATCAAATTCATGGCGCCCAACTGACCTCCTCCTGACTCCCCGCTATCCCATCTATGAAGGGACTGATGAAAGCTTGTCAAAAATATACAGTATTGAGCCAGTCCAATAAAAAGGTCTCACCTGCAGTTTGTTGACCTTTATTTGCACATGATTAAATGGACTAACCCAGCAGTTACAATTTTCTGCTCGTTTATTTGGGAATGTTATATTTATTGCTATATGTACTTTTCTAGATCAAGTGCAATGCTTCTATATTGTGTTTATAAATACAGTGAAAAAGAGAGGAAAAAGCTAGTGGCAGGCTGGGAGCAAAAAAAAGAGAAAGTAGACAAAAATAGCACATTTCTAATGAACCCTGAAGGCCGGGCCCTTACATATTATCAGTGTGATACTCTCAGTGAAAGAAAACACACACCGCTGCTGTCCTTGACATTATCAGCACCTGCCTAGCAGTGCAATTAATTGATCCACTTTCAAAAGTGCCCTACTGATTACACAGAAACTATCTTTCATTGCAAGTAGTACCCGAAGGATGTAGCTGACATCTGCTGTCTGGTCCCACCACGCTCAAAATGTCAAAGACACCTTTTGACTGTTTTTGAAAAATAGGCTTTGATTTTCCCACAGAAAATCAGATGCAGCTGGTGTCCACACACCAAAAAATCATTGTACCAGTATAGCTACTCAATCAGGTCTGCAAGCATTTGTCCACTCAGGGCAGGCAGGAGTAAGGCATAGGCAAACCAGGCATGTGCCTAGCGCCTAACTGTTTAGGAGCGGCCCCTCTCAGATTTACTAATTCACTGGCTCCCAAGGCAGAGTTTTCCCTTAGTAAGTCAGCTGCTGGTAGAAAGGCAATGAGGGGATCAGTCACCACTGCCTGTTCTGCCCACCGCCTTTGTATTACTCTCCAGTTAGCAGGAGTTGGAGCAGTGATTTTAACCTGCTGGTTTCTTCTCTGTCAGTTGTCCTCTGGGGACCCCATTCATGCAACTTTTCAAATGTCTTTATATTATGATGGCGGCCCTAATATGCTTGTTTGCCTGGGGACCACCTTAAGGTTAATATTGCCCGGCCTCCACCATAGGCTTAGAAAGTTTAATTTTGCTGCTTAGGCAAATTTGAATCGAGAATCACAAAATCACTGGCTGCTAAAATCATTACAAAACTTGCAAAGAAAACAGCCTTGGAGAACAAAGAATGCCTCTATATTCCAATGTGCTGGATTTTCAAACTGCGATTTGTAGGTCCCTAAACATTATCCTATTTTTATTTCACAGGAACCTGAACCCACTCTCCCTAAACAAAAAGTAAAATACAAATTCCAGCCCTGGGCACACATACAATTCTCAAGGGGGCTTGACCGAAAAAGCAAAGCGTTGCTCTCTTATGGAACATCTAACAACAGGATTCCAACTGAATGTCTAAGGGACATGAATTCCAGAGGGAATGTTGAAAATGACTGAAAGCGTTCTATCTAGTAGGTGACGGCAGATAAGATGGACCTCTCAGTCTGCTCAGTAGTCTTCCTCTCTGGTTCTCCAGAACTTTGGGCAGCTAAGCATAAACGTTCCCTATACTTAAAGCAATACAAATATTCCCCATGGTTTTTTTATGCTATCCTATAGATCTCTTCTGAGCATGTTTGAACTTTCTTACATTGTTGGCCTCAATTAAACACATCGGTATATTATTTCTACTACTACTATTAAACATTTATATAGTGCTACAAGGCGTATGTAACGCTGTACAAACATATAAAGAAGACAGTCCCTATCTTTACTTTTCCCTTTTTGGTTCTTATGAGTCACATGCTTCATCCCAAATCTAGGCCCTTCCATGTCTTTACCATCAACCTTTGTAATAATTTAGAAAGCCATCAAACGTAGTAAGGTTGTTGTCCGAAAAAATTGGCTAACTCATACTCATTGATGATATGGATACAACCTTGGCCATTCCATGCAGGTTACTCCAGCCTTTTTGGAAGCCATACAGTTGTAACCCAGAAGTCAGAGTTGTTACCAAGGGTGCTCCATGCAGCTTACTCCAGCTCTCTTTGAAGCCTGATGCAGCTATACCACTACTCTCTTCCCAAGGGCTTCTATGGAGGACAAGAAGCCTAGTGGTTAAAGCAACAATGGTTCAAATCCCACTGACACTCCTAGTGACCTTGGGCAAGCTGCTTCATACCCCTTGCTTCAGGCACAAGCTTAGATTGTGAGCCCTCTGGGGACAGAGAAATATCTACTGTACCTGAATGTAACTTGTCTTGAGCTACCAATGAAAAGGCATGAGCCCAATCCAAATCCTTCCTTCTGTGGACTTCCTCCCTCATATCTTCTTCCTGCCCTTCTCTCTGCATTATAAATTCTGCGATGAGGTTGGGCGGTACTACTCCTGCTGAGAGGTAATTCTGTTCTCTCAGTGAAGAACTGTTTCATATTTCCTCTGTACCTTTTATCCTGAAGCTTCACATGATGACCCCCATTTCCTTACATTTCCTCTTTCATGGAAGATTTAACCATTTTTATATTTTATTGAAGCTTGTCAATTATTTGAGTGCTTTCTTCTTTTCTCCAGTGCCAGGCCAGTATTAGACATGCAGGGGCCCAGTTAAGAACCTAGTGAGGAGACCTGAAAGCTTGCCTGCAGGCTATGCCTTCTTTAGCTTGAGGCAGACTTGGAGGGCCCCGTGTTGGCCACTCTCTAACGTTGGCTCTGCTCCAGTGAGTACACTATGGGGCTTGTTTACAAAGCAGCGGTAGTGGTTCGCGATCGCGATCGCAGCCGCGGCCCCATTGAAATCAATGGAGCCGCGGCTCCGATTACGATCGCAAACCGCTACCGCGGCTTTGTAAACAAGCCCCTATGAGTATCTTAAGCCTCTTCTTTTCAGAGTTTGTGTTGCAAGACTTGTATCAGTTTAGTAGACTTTTTTTTGGGGGGGGGGTTGCAATTTTTAAAAAGATTCTGAGCAGGTAAATAGAAGTTTACCCATGGAGAAGGCCCCTTTAAAAATAATGCTGTTATTCTTCTGTGGGCAAAAGACTGCATGCTGCCACCAGTGGCCATACATTTCCCATACTACTATTACTACAACAACTGATCATTTATATAGCACTACAAAGCTAGTCAAGACACATAACACAATAGTTAAGAACAAGGAAACAACTAGGGGAGGTAAGGAGACACATAGGAGACTAAGCGGGTCAGGATCCAAAAGTAGCCTCAAAGAGGTGAGCTTTTAGCATGAATTGAAAAGGGGCAAGGATGAGGCCTGACCTCCAGACTCGGGTAGTTTGTTCCAGACATAAGGAGCAGCAAGGTGAAAGGATCGAAGTATGGAGTTGGCAGTGGAAGAAAAGGGCATAGAAGAAAGCCACCAGAAGTGTGGACATCACGAGGAGGGATGTAGAGAGATAGAAAAGGTAGTGAGGAGCAGCAGAATGAGTGCATTTATAGGTCAGAAGGAGAAGTTTGAACTGGATACAGAAATGGATGGGGATCCAGTGAAATGTCTTGAGAAGAGGGGTTATATGAGCATATCGAGGCTGGCAGAAGATTAGCCACGCAGCTAAGTTTTGAACAGATTGAAGGGGAGAGAGATGATTCAGAGGGAGACGAGCAAGGAGGAAATTGCAATAGTCAAGATGGGAGGTGACTAAAGAGTGGATAAGTGTCTTAGAAATGTGTTCAGAAGGGAAGGGGAAAATGTTGCTGATAATATAGAGAAAGAAATGACAGGTTTTAGCTAACAGTTGGATGTGTGTGGAGAAGGAGAGGGAGGAGTCAAAGATGATCCCAAGGTTGCGGGCACAGGAAACAGGGAGTAGAAGAGCATTATCCACAGAGACTGAGAAAGGAATAAGGTGGGAGGTACATTTAGGGGGAAAAATAAGAAGCTCAGTTTTGGACATGTTCAATTTTAAATGACGGTGAGACATCCAGGCTGTGATGTCAGATAGGCAGGCAGAGATCCAGGCCTAGACTGCCGGAGAGATATCAGGTGTAGAGAGATACTGTAGATCTGAGAGTCATCAGTGTAAAAGTCATACTGGAAGCCATGAGAGGAGATGAGTGCACCAAGGGACTGGGTATAGAGAAAGAAAAGGAATGGGCCCAAGACAAATTCTTGGGGTACACCCAACTGAGAGTGAGATAGCAGTAGAGGAGGATCCACTAGAAGAAATACTGAAAGAGCAATGGGAGAGATAAAAAGAGAACCAGGATAGCACAGAACACTTAAAACCAAGTGAAGACAAGGTGTTGAGGGGAAGGTGGTGGTCAACAGTGTCAAAAGCAGCAGAAAGGTCAAGAAGGTTGAGGACTGAGTAAGGCCCTTGGATTTTGCCAGGAACAGGTCACTGGAGACTTTGGCAAGAACTGTTTCAGTAGAATGTAAAGGACAAAAGCCAGACTGCTGTGGATCCAGAAGGGCTTGAGAGGAGAGAAAGTCAAGAAAACGGCGGTGAACTGCACATTCAAGGTAGTTTAGAAATGAAGGGGATGAGGGAAATGGGTCGATAATTAGAAGGACAGGTAGGACCAAGTGAAGATTTCTTGAGGAGAGGTGTGACCACGGCATGGAAGGGATGACAGTGGAGGAGATGGTGTGAAGGAGACAGGTAGGAACTGGATCAGAGGAGCAGGTAGTGAGTTTAGAGGAAGAGAGAAGAGAGGTTTCCTCATCGGAAATATTAGAAAAGGAAGAGAGGGTAACAGAGGTTGAGGGGAAGAGTTGGGATTGAAGAGGGGAAAGAGGGGGCGGTGGCCTCCAGCTTGTCCACAAAGCATCCAAGGCCGATGGAGGGGGAGCAAGTCCAGCAGCGGATAGCAGACGAGATGAGGAGATTAGGATCATGGAAAGTGACTAGGCTGCTGCGGTTGGTGCGGTAGAAGGCGGTCTCAGGGTCAGGCACAGGCAGCAGACATATAACTTCACTCTGGTTACCGGCAGAAACTTTTAAGTTTAAGTTTCTAGAGCATTTGTGGGATATGATCAGGTCATACACGGTGCCGGCGGCAGTTCAAGGAGTTCTCCGCTCTAAATTATGAGTTCCGATGTTAGACATGTGGGGGCCCAGGGCAAAAATATGGGGAAAGGAGGCAGTGCTGGGGCTGAGGCCAGGTAAGCCCGTCGAGTAAAGTGCTGGGATTTCACTTTACCTCATGTACTTTGAAATATCCCCACGGTACTGGCTGGCCTAATTATTTTAAAAGAACTATCCACAGTCTTTAAAAATCGACTTAAAGGACCGTGAGTATTATGTATAGGGCTTCTGATTTTTGGTTTTAACCGATAACACAGAAAAAATACCTGCTATGCAAAAAATTAAAATATGTGTTTACCAGATAAACACATTACACCTAGTACCCTCTCACCCCTCCTCTGGCTTTTCATAGACCTTCTACTCAGTTTGTGTGCCTTTTCTGAGATGACAGCAAGTGACACCAATGAAGATATTTGATTCCATCGGAAAGATACTCAGCAATAACCCCTGGGACAGAAACACCAAATTTTTGTATCCTTGAAGAACACTTAAACAGCTGGAAAATAGACAGATTTTTCATTTATAAACACCTCAGAACAGAAACCCCAAAGATGCACTTGTGAGCCTGAAAGCTAAGCGGAGATACCCATAATTATACTCCTTTTGAACTGCTTTTATCTTCTCAACATCTGTAGACTTAAGGCCTGCAGAAACCAACATGGTTCTCAAGGGAGAATCTCATGAGTCCCCTACACAACGGCTGGGTAACCTCCTTCTTCCTGCTGCCGTCACTTCTGCTGAAGCACCTGAGCATCCGGTTAGCTGTCCCAGCTGCTTTACTAAACTAACTGGCTACCCTGATGCAGCTGACATGATGGCTTATCCTAGACCTCTTTGTTGTTTGACAGGTTCACATCCTTGTCCTTCTAACTGATAAGTGACTGATACGCTTTTTCATCCTAATTGCATGATTTTAAAGTTTTTTAACACTGAAGTTCATTTTCAAACCCTTGATTATACGTATATACAGTTTTAATCAAGAAAGGTAATGACTATTGCAGCTCACGCAAAGGAGAAACCTAGCGGTTAGAGCAATGGGATGGGGCTACCGCTTCTGCCAGTGATGCTCCTTGTGACTTTGCTAAAATCTATAAACTTAAATTTTCAGCCCTAGGAAAGGAAGGGTCCAATATTCAAAAAGGCCAATAGTCAAACATCATGGCGGTCAGCCATGACACTTAAATACCGGTGGGCTATTCAGCAGCGGTCTCTAGATAGGAGCTGCCACCGACTATACGGACTGAGTGGCATTATGTGGGTAAGTTCCAGCGCTTACCCAGTCAGCGTGATATTCAGCCGGCATTTGCCTGTATTGCAACATAGGCATGCTTTTCATGCAGCCCACTTTGTCCGGATAAATGCTGGCTGAATATGGTGCTGGCCAGAAAAGTGTCAGCACTTATCTGGCTAGTGCCAACAAGCCCTCGCTCTGCCCAGGAATCGCTCCTGCATTAGCCGGATACTACCAGGGAGGTCTATGGAGATATTCAGTTATATTAACTGGATAGTGCCGCTGAGCACCCTTATCCCGACAGCCTCCTGTTGGCCGTCTGACTAAGGGTTGTGAATATTGGCTCGGAAGTACCCACTGCAACTTGTCTTTGGTTTGGAAAGGCATGTAATTAAATGCATTTCCATGATCCGCAATTTTTGTTAACTCATTAACAACTCAACCAAGCTTATCTGACAGGATTTTCCCTTGTGAAATCATGTTGTTTGCTGTCCTGCAATGTATTTGTTTCGCAGTGCTCCACTATCTTTTCTTTAACGTTATATCCATAGCTTTGCCCACTGCTGAAGTTTGAGTCACAGGTTTGTAGTTCCCTGCCTCCTTTCTGTTGCTATTTCTGAGTAGCGGAATCACATTCACTCTCCTTTTTCCATCGGAAAGGGCACAGTTAGAGCCTTCCTGAACGCTTAGCATCCTAGGATACACATTATAGGCTCCACTGCCTTATCCAAACTCATCTGTATAAGCACTTCAAGCACCTCCTTCTCTGTAATTTTCTGTGTACTCCCTTCACAGTTATCAATACTATTTCCCACTTTGGGTCCCTTGACATCCTCGCCTCGGCAAAAGCTGAGAAAATGAATTTATTTAAGCTTTCTGCCTTCTATGGTCCTCGTATTTTCAACTCCCACTTTCTTACTTTGACATACCTATTTCCTTTTTTTTCTCTCTCCCTTTGCAACTCCCACTTCTCCTTTTGTCATAGCTATTTCCTCTTGGTTTTTTAATCTCTCCCATACAGATATGTATATAGAAAGAACGTTTTTCTCTCTTCTTTATACTGAATGAACGCTTTTTTTCCATATGAGGCTTTGCCCTCCCTGCTTCCTTTTGTTGTTCTTGATAATTTTATCTGTTCTTCTCTGCTTGTGGTTTTATAAAAATATTTTTTGAAGATTAACCTCTTTGCTCCTGCCCCTTCTTCCACCACCTTAGAGAACCATGCCAGTATCTCTCTCCTTTTCCCTTTGTTAACCTGCGCAATGATTTCTTGCCTTTTCAATGTTCCTTTTTATTGCCGATCGGAGTTCCTCCAACTCTTCAACTCTCAGATTTCTTTCCATTAAGGTCTCTTCAACACTATAACTCATCTTGAAATCAACCCTTCTGACATCAAAGATTTTAGGCTTAGTTGGGGCAATAATCACACTATGTTGCTGCAGACTCTACGGGTACTTTTCACCCACAGAGTTTGCAGCAATAATCAAAGCAAAACTATCTGGGCTTTGCTTTGATCATTGTCTTCCTGAGAAGTTACCCACAGCATTGCATCTGCTTTCTCTGCTGGTAATTTTACTATTGGCACATAGCACGCAGTTTTGATTACATGAAACTACGATTGTACCAACCCCCATCCTCAGGAATTTCTTTTCTAGCTTCAATACTTCTCCTCTCATTGATAACCCAGAATCAATGCCTAGCACCAAACACTAATCCTATCCCCATTATCCGTACCACTAACTATGCCAGTTCTAGAATCCCCCCGGTGAGGATACGATATAAGCATCACTCTCATCTAATTCACGTCCCTCTGATCCAGTCGTCACCGAGTGACTTCCACACACAGAACACTAACCACAATGACTCACTCAAGTGTCTACTGGTCAACTCACGTTCAGTAAGAAACAAAACAGAGCTACTTAAGGAATACCTCACAAACCATGACCTTGCCATCCTGTGAATCACAGAGAGATGGCTCACTGTTTCCGACACTGTCCTGATTAATCAACTAAAACACCCAAATTATGACCTATTCAACTGTCCAAGGCTTGGACGTTGGGCAGGTGGAGTTTGCATAATATCCAAGTAGTCCCTACTATTCACCCTTACAACAACAAATATCAATGATCTGAACTCCATCACTATCTCCAATAAATAGATCTCAATCCACATGGTCTACCACTCCCCAACGGAAGATACTGAGGAACTGGCTGCCATTCTGGAAACTGTCAGCACCTACACAGATCCTAACTGCCCACTAATTCTAATGGGAGATCTTAACCTGTCCTCCATTCCACAGAAGCAAGCAGCTGCATTCACTGATGCAATGTTCTTCCAAAAATATTCTCAGATTGTAATGGACCTAACACACATCAAAGGTAATATCCTGGACCTTATCTTCATTACATTTCATGTTCTGGAGAAGTATCACATCCCATTACCTCTACTTACTAAGGTCCCATGGTCAGACCACTACACAATCTCATTCCACCTGAATCCTCAACCTCGTATGGTTGCCAATCACCACAGAGAAAACAACTACAGAAGATTTAAACAATTTGAGAGAGAACACTTCCGTGAATCTGTCATCCCTAAACTGGATATAGACTGTGACGACTTAGACATCTTTGTAGCCAAATGGAATGAAACAATTACCAACATTGCTGCTGCACCTCCTTCAAAATCAACTTATCACAGCTCTCAGCATCACACACCATGGTACACAACAGACCTAAAAAGAATCAAGCAAGAACTCAGAAAAGCTGAACGCAGTTGGAGACATTCTCCAGATTAGTAATCAAAGATGAACTACTGTACCTTCAAATCCTAAATTCATACAGAACACACACCAATAGGACAAATAAAGATTTCCACACCCGAACGATCTGAAGATCATTAAATAAACCCAGAGAACTATTTGACATTGTCAAGTCCATGCTAAGAGAAAACAATCCCCCATCTGTACAACCCGCTCCTCACCCTCAAACACTTGCGCTTCACTTCCAATCCAAACTACAACTTCACCCTCCAGCCACACTAACAGATGACTCCAGCAAACCCTGCACATCCAGCTCTTTGCATTCGTTTACCCCAATCTCACCTAACCACCTAGACAACATAATTAGAAATCTCAACACAACTACATCACCTCTGGATCCTTGTCCTGCAAGCTGGCTAAAAACAGCAAGATCTGATCTTACTCCTACCATATGCAAGATGATACAGCTCTCTTTCACCCAAGGTTATATGTCAACTGGTCTAAAGATTGTCTCCATATGCCCACTACTAAAAACCCTAAAGTAGACCTCGCTGATCCAAACTCATACAGGCCTATCTCAAGCTTGCCATTCCTCACAAAAATAATAGAGAAAGCGGTACAGCTTCAACTGTAAGACTACATTAACTTAAATGCGCTGCTCGACCCATATCAGCACAGCTTCCGTTCCAACCATGGAGTGGAATCATTGTTAATATCACTCATTGATAGACTCATCAAGGGAATAGAAAAACCAAGGCAGGCCTTCATCCTCATATTTTTCAATATCTCTGTGGCATTTGATATGATATGTCATGAGATTCTCCTACAAAGACTTCGCTGGATTGGCATCACTAACAACACACTCAACTGGATCCCTTCATATTTTGATGATCGCCAGCAAATTGTGAAAGCTGAAGACAAAAGCTCAGACCTCTACCCACAAAAACGATGTACCCCAGGGATCACCTCTATCAGCCCTTCTACTCAACATCTACATCCAGCCTATCTGCAATACCATCTGATCATGTGGAGGCACATTCTAATGTGTGCATCCAGGTCACTGTATGCCCGATCAGAATTGGGATGCACAGACGCAGACCTGATTCTGCGGAGGCTAGACATGCCCTGTGGGATCAGAATTGGGTCTGGGCCTGTACATGCAGGCTGCAACTCGATTCAGATTGGCCTGCATGTACAGAACCCTGCCTGGCTAACTCAGTCAGGCTCCTGAATGGAACTGCAGTGCCATGTCGTCCCATTGCCATGGCACTGTGGCTCCATTCAGGAGCTGTGATTCCCGGCTGCCGACCACAATCTTTGTTCCCCACAGCCTGACCCCTGATCTGGCCTTTTATGGCCAAGGTCAGGCTACGGGGAAAGCACAGTTACTTACCCATAACAGGTGATCTCTGGGAACAGCAGGAATGTCTTCACATATGGGTACGTCGGTACCGACGGAGCCTGCACGGGAATGCTCCCCAGCGTCCAATCAGAAAGCTTTTGGGAGCATCCCACAGCGCCTGCGTGCTGCCTTCCCGCCTTTCCAACTGTCTCTCCTCAGTTGAATTTTATAGCTGAAACAAAGAGGGAGAGAGAGGGAAAGGAAGAGAGATAGAGAGAGAGAGACAACTCCTAGGGGAGGTGGGTGGGTTGTGAAGACTTATTCCTGCTGTTCCCAGAGATCACCTGTTACAGGTAAGTAACTGTGCTATCTCCAGGAACAAGCAGGAATGAGTCTTCACATATGGGGACTCCCTAGCTTTTGATGCCAGGGAGAGAGCCCATAAGTTGTGTGTCCCTGGGACAGGGCTGCACTTCCCCACCTGGATCACTGGCATCCCATGAGGGATGGTGGGTAGGAGTTGATTAAGTATGGAACAGGTGTTTGAGAACAGCCTGACCAAACAAGGCATCCCGGCGGGAGTCCTTGTCCAAGCAGTAATAAGCTGTGAAGGTATGAACCGAGGCCCAAGTGGCTGCTCGACACATGTTGTCGATAGACACAGAGTTCAGATGAGCCATTGAGGCTGCCATGGCTCTCACATTGTGAGCTGTGACATGGCCCTCCAGAGAAATGTTCTTGCTCTGATAGGCGAAGGAAATACATTGGGCAATCCAGTTGGAAAGTGTTCTCTTGGAGACAGGTTGTCCCAAATGAGAAGGATCAAAAGCAACAAAGAGTTAAGAAGACTTTCTATGTTGCTGTGTCCTCTGTAAGTAAAAAGCTAGAGCTCTTTTACAGTCCAGGGTATGACGATTCCTCTCTGCACTTGATGCATGAGGTCCTGGAAAGAAGACAGGTAGGTAGACCTCTTGGTTGAGGTGAAAAGGCGAGACCACCTTAGGCATAAAGTGTGGATTAGTGCTAAGGACCACCTTGTCATGATGGAACCTTGTATAAGGTGGATTAGCTACTAGTGCTTGCAATTCACTGATGCGGTGTGCTGATGTGATTGCAATGAGAAAGATAACCTTCCAAGAAAAGCATTTCAAGGAGGTAGTAGCTAAAGGTTCAAAAGGCGGCTTCATAAGCTGGCCAAGAACCAAATTTAAGTCCCATGCCACCGGTGGTGGTCTAATGGGAGGCTTTGTTAAAAGGAGGCCTCTCATGAATCTTGCTACAAGGGGATGAGCGGAAACAGGTTGTCCATTTAGAGGCTTGAGGGAAGCTGCAATAGCACTCAGATGGACTCTTACTGAATTTGTCTTAAGGCCTGCATTAGACAGATGAAGGAGATACTCCAGCAAGGATTCCAGAGGTATGGCACGGGGGTTAAGACCCTTTTCACAACACCAGATGGTAAACCTTTTCCACTTGAAGGCGTAAGAATGTCTAGTGGAAGGTTTTCTGGAAGCATAAAGAACATCTTTCACTTGTTGAGAAAGATGAAGATCCTGGAGATCTAGGCCTTCAGCAACCAAGCCCTGAGATGCAGAGACTGGGGATTGGGGTGCCACAACTTTCCGTCCTCCTGAGAGAGGAGGTCTGGAGCAGACCCTAACTCTAGGGAGGGAGCTTGAGAGAGATGTAAAAGCAGAGGGTACCACACTTGCCGTGGCCAATGTGGAGCTATGAGAATCATGTGGCCTCTGTCTCTCTGAAGCTTGAACAGGGATTTGGGAATTAGGGGAATGGGTGGAAAGGCATACAGGAAGTCTTGACCCCAGTGAAGGAGGAAAGCATCCCTTGCCTGAGCCCCCTGAGCCGGAGTTCTGGAACAGAACCGGGGAAGTTTGGCATTCCACGGACTTGCAAAGAGGTCTATGTCCGGGGTTCCCCAAATTTGAAAAATCTTGGATACCTGGTCCATATGTAGGGACCACTCGTGTGGAAGCAGAACTCGACTGAGTCTGTCTGCCCAAGAGTTTTGAACACCTGGAAGATAGACTGCCAGAAGATGAATGTGATGCTCTCTGGCGAGGGCCCACAGCTGCAGAGCTTTATTGCAAAGCGACAGAGAGCCAGTTCCTCCCTGTTTGTTTATATAGAACATGGCTACCTGATTGTCCGTGTGGACAAGGACTGTCTTGTGGCTGAGCAGGGTGTGGAAAACTCGTAGAGCAAGGAAGATTGCTCTGAATTCCAAGAGATTGATATGTAGACAAGTCTCCTGTGGGGACCAGATGCCCTGGGTGGAGAGGTCCTGAAGATGAGCTCCCCAGTCCATTGGAGAAGCATCTGTTGTAAGAGTTGCCTGGGGTAGAGGCTGTTGAAAGGGAGACCCCAGCAACAGGTTTTGAGGGGACTTCCACCACTGGAGGGACAAAATGAGGCGACTTGTGTTTGCTATTTTGTCTGACAGGCAGCCTAAGGCCTGGGTCCATTGGGTGGATAAAGTCCACTGAGCTGCTCTCATGTGAAGGCGAGCATATGGTACCACATGAACGGTGGATGCCATGTGGCCTAACAACTGTAACATTTCTCGAGCAGTTAGTAGGGGTTCTGACTCTGCTTGAGAAGCTAACTGCATCAAGCGAAGGCAACGGGCCTGAGGAAGATAGGCCCTTGCCTTTGTGGTATCCAGCAACGCCCCTATAAACTCCAGGGACTGAGTAGGGATCAAATTGGATTTTGGGATGTTTATCACTAGCCCTATATATTGAAGGATATGCATTGTGCAGGTTAGAGCAGTCTTGGCCTCTGATTGAGTGGGAGCTCGAATGAGCCAGTTGTCCAGATAAGGGAAGACAAATATTCCCAGGGTGCGCAGAAAAGCAGCAGCCACTGCCATGCACTTCGTGAACACCCTTGGTGCAGAGGCCAGGCCAAAGGGGAGCACTCTGTATTGATAGTGCTTCTCCTGGAAAAGAAACTGAAGGAACCTTCTGTGAGTTGGATGGATGAGAACATGAGTGTACGCATCCTTGAGATCTAGAGAACAAAGCCAATCCTGACTCTGAAGGTATGGCAGCAGAGTTCCTAGAGAAACCATCTTGAATTTTTCTTTGACTAGGAATCTGTTCAACTCTCTGAGATCTAAAATGGGTCTGAAGCCCCCTGTTTTCTTTGGGATAAGAAAATAGGGGGAGTAGAACCCTGTGCCCTGTTGTTGAGAAGGCACTTCCTCTATTGCCCCCTGGGCTAGAAGAGTGGCAACCTCCTGCTCTAACAGGCTGAGGAGGGAGGTTGGAGAATTGAACTGGTGCACTCTTGTGAGAGGGGGCAAGCTTGAAAAATGAAGTTTGTACCCCTCTCTTATGATGGAGAGTGTCCAATGTTCTGCTGTGATTTGCTCCCATCTGGGAGTGAAGTGACATAACCTTCCTGGAATGGTGGAGGGCTCTGGTCCTTCTAGAGCCAGGAAGGCGAAGTTCTCTAGCAGAGAGTCAAAGGCCCTGAGGGGGCTGAGATTGCTGGGCTGGAGCAGGCCTCACAGCCTTTGCCTTGGTCTGTTTGGAGGATTGCTGACATTTGGAAGGGAACTGAGCTGCAGAAGATGCTCTCTGACTATAAGCAGGATAGGATCTTCCCTTTTTAGAAAAAGGTGTTTTCTTGAACAACCTTTTCTTAGCAGGAGCAGCAGTAGATTTGGATAGCCTATCCAAAGCAGAATTTTCAGCATCCATTTGATTGGCTTTTGCTTGCGAATCTTTACAAAACAGATTCTCACCTGTACAAGGGATATTTCCCAATTCATCTTGGACCCAGGTCTCCAAATCAGATGCTTGAAGCCAAGCAATCCGACGTGCACCTATAGCTACAGCTGAGGCTCTGCTTACGCATTCAAAGGAGTCGAAAGCTGCATGGTTGGAGAATTTGGAGATATCCTGGGCATGTTTGAGCCCAGTGAGAAATTCTTGCCTTTTACTGTCAGACATAAAAGGACTTAAAGACTGCAAATGGTCCGTGACTTCTTTTAAGAACATTCCCATGTAGAGACTATAAGAATTAATTCTCGCAGCAAGCATGGAAGCTTGGAAGACTCTTCTACCAAAAGCATCCAGGGTTCTACATTCACACCTGGAGGATTAGAGGCATGTCTCTTGGCACTTCTAATCTTTCTCATTGCAGACTCAACCACAATAGAGTGGTGAGGAAGCTGAGTTTTATGGAAACCAGGACAAGGAGGGACACGATACATGGTGTCCAACCTGCGAGAATGAGGAGAGGTGCTTAGAGGTGCTTCCCACATCCTTAACATGAGATCATACAGAATCTCATGAATAGGCAAGGTAGCTGCCTCTCTAGGAGTTTTAGGATATTGTAGAATATCTAACTCCTTAGCTCTAGGCTCTGACTCTGGGGCTACTGTAATAGAAAGGCCCCGAGCCACCTCTCTGATAAAGTCTTGAAAAGAAAAGTCCTCTGGAGGAGACATCCTTCATTTAGGAGAGGACTCCTCCTGTGGAAGAAGCATCGCTGCATCGACAGACTCTTCAGAATCCTCAGAGTCATCAAAGGAATCGAAGTATCGTCTGTCGGGATGCTCTTGCAAAACTCGATACCTGTACCGACCGGGATCGGTATCGGGAATCACTGGTACTGGGGTATCGGTACCGGAGGACTGCAGAGGGCAGAGTACCGGCATAGCGGACACCGATGCTGATGTCGATGCCACCGGTACCGGGATCGGTGCTGATGGCGATACCGGAGCTGGTACTGGCGGAGTAGTCTGTTGCGGTACCACGGGCGTTGATGCCACAAGGAAAGCCGCCAGACTGCGTTCGATGGACAGAATCCTCTGATCCATCGATGCCGCCAATGCCTGGAAATCGGTACCGGTGGAAGCCACCGGTACCCCAGAGCATGGCACCAAGAGATCTGTTGAGGCCACGCCATCTAGATCATCCTGGAACCACGATGACGATGCTTTAGAGGCCGAAGCCTCCCGCCGGGGTAATTTTGCCGGTGCAGAATCCTCGAGGGCAAGGCCAGGGGCATCTCGATGCTTAGAAGGAGATTTGCCCTTCGAGGACCGGCTGGATTTATGTTTAGTTACCTGAGATCCATGTGAGGAAGAAGAAGCCCTGAAAGACGTTGATGCCACCGAAGCTGCATCAGAGGGAAACAGGGTACTGAGCTTGGCAACTCGGTTCTGTCGAACTCTCTTAGACATCATGGAACAGGACATACAATCTTTAATGGAATGGTCAGGGCCTAAACACTTTAGACACCAGTCATGGGTGTCGGTGACGGAGATAGTACCGCCACATTTTGTGCACTTCTTAAATCCTGAGGCAGGCTTTTCCATATTTAAGGAAAAGGGTTTTGGGCCTAAGGCCCAAAACTGAAGTACACCTGAAGAAAAATAAATGGAAAAAAGGTGGTTGTTTTTGTTTTTTTTTAAAAGAAAAGAATAAGAACCGGCGGTACCGGTATAGCGTCGAGGAAGGCAGACGTGACAGAAAATAAATAAAGAAAAAATAAGGAAATTCTTCTGCGGTGACAGGAACACGACCTGCTGGCTCCGCGGAAAAAGAACAACTGAGGAGAGACAGTTGGAAAGGCAGGAAGGCAGCACGCAGGCACTGTGGGATGCTCCCAAAAGCTTTCTGATTGGACGCTCGGGAGCGTTCCCGCGCAGGCTCCGTCGGTACCGACGTACCCATATGTGAAGACTCATTCCTGCTTGTTCCTGGAGATCACCCTGCACCCCTCCATCTCTCCGCCGCTGCCTGGGCCTGCCATCCCCCGACATCCATGGGGACTTATTCCTCCTCTGAGGTGGAATAAGTCTGCTGTCTAGATCCGAGGCCCCGGACGTACAGGGCCAACTTCAGAATTGGTCCTGTATGTCTGGGGCCTCGGACCACCCACTGCCCACTATCACTCTGCCTCTGGAACGCCCCCTCCTACCCCGTCTAAGCCTCCCGGTACAAACAACTTGTTCATAGGGGAAGGCTTTTGCCAGGGTCGGAAGGGAGGTGGGTAGAGGGGATGGATGCCCCATGGGACGTCCGTCCCCACTATTCATGGTACAGAATAGACCCCATAATGTATTATTTCACCTGTATGTGGATAACATAATGGTTTATGCACCATTCTCAACCACAGCCCCAGACTTCAATCCCAAAGTACAGTGCTTTAATGCAATTACCAAATGGCTCTCCCAGCAAGGCCTCACCATTAACTACAATAAAACTGAAGTACTATTCATATTCAAAGATAAATCCTTCACCCAGCCAAAGTCACTTAAAGTTGGACACACGGAGCTAGCAGTCAAATCAGAAGCATGATATCTTGGGGTAACTATTGACCAACATCTTGCCTTACAGTCCCACAAAAACAACGTGACAAAGAATATGGAAAAATAAGAACTCTCCAAAGAATCCATCCTCTTCTTGAGCCCCACGACTATAGGATTGTATTCTAGGTGATGATACTTCCTCACTGACTTTTGCACGGCAATCCTCCAAGGCTTGCCAAAATCCCAACTGCTTCCATTACAGCTGGCTCAACACACCCATCATGAAAGAGCTCCAATGGCTATCACTACAAGACAGAGTTAAATATAAAAACATTATCATAATATTCAAAATCCTCCATGACCAATCCTCAGATTACCTTCAATCTATAATAAAAACACTCCCCAACAATCAACAGAGAAGAAGTACTGCAGACCCCCTCCTTACATCACACACAGACTTCATTAAATCCAACCAATCATCACATGTATGAGCATCTCATTATATGCTCCAATGAAATGGAATGCACTCCCTGAAAAATCTGAACAACTACTGATATTAAGGACTTCAGAAAACTCTTAAAAACCCACCTGTTCCAAATACACTTCCAGGATATCACATAAACAAACAATCACATAAGATAATTGAACCATCTCACCTGAACTTTTGCTATAGCCCGCACTATGGTCTAATATCATAGTCTATTTTCTAATATGACAGCTCCCCTGTAGACCTCCAACATGACTTCTCACATGGAAATACTTGGAAATATTCCTGGTTATTGTAAAGTTTATGGTTACTTGTTTTGTTCATTGTTCTTTGTAATGTTAATGTGTTCCACGTAAAGTTAAGTTCTGTTATCTGTAAACAGAGTTGATCCTTGGAATCAGGGTATATAAACTCTTCAAATAAATAAATAAATAAATACTGTAACACAGATAATTCTGCCTGCATTGAGGGCAAGCAATGATCAAAGCTCCTGTTTCTGCATGTAAAATTCACAATATTTATTTAGTTAACAACTCTTTTATATCACCGTATCTATTAGTCACGGCGGTTTACATGGAACAAGTGAAACAAAAGAACTTGGAGTGGAGGAGTGGCCTAGTGGTTGGGGCAAGGTACTTCAGGCCGGAAGGTTGGAGGTTCAAATCCTACTAGAGGACAGCAACCTTGGGCCGGAAGGACTGGGGTTTCTAGTCCCACAGGTGCTCCTTGTGGTCTTGGGCAAGCCACTTAACCCTCCATAGCCCATGTTCCCTGTAAAATAGTTATCTCCAAGTTATAATGCCCTGTTCAATGTAATTTCAGTTTGTTCAACGTAAACCACACTGATGCAGAATAGTGCAGTATATAAGAGAATGTAAATAAATAAATAAACTTGAACTTTACATGGAACAAATTGTTGAAGGAACTAACAGAACAAACAATATAGCAACTCTGGAACACTGAACATGATGAACTATGTAGCATAAATAGGATACATTGTATCAAGGTAACTATCCCTTGCAGAGTTTATATGTCCAGGGGCTGTCAGGGTGGTTATGTGTCTGAGCTGAAGGATTCCAGGAAAAGCAATGTCTTTAACTTTCGGTGGAAGTCTCCAATGTCTGATAGGGAGCGGAGGTCAGGGGGAAGTGCATTCCTTATGATGGGTGTGTAATAGCAGAAAGCTCTGTTGAATGTAGAGCTGTTGGTGTGTGTGGTTGTCGGAGGGACTGCAAGGAGCGTATTGTTAGTACTTCTACGAGTTCTCCAACCCTGGGGTTTGTCAAGCATAGACTTCAGATTATGGGATGATATTTGTAGAATCGCCCTGAATGTTGTTAATGCCACTTTATATTTCACTCTGCTATGAATTGGAAGCCAGTGTAGCTGCTTCAAAATAGGTGTTATGTGGTCGTGTCGAGAGATACCTTTGATGAGTCTGGCTGCTACATTCTGCAGTGGCCGTAACAAGGCTTTTGGGAGTCTTTGATAGGTAGTGCTGGCGTAGTCAAAGATGGGAGTGATAAGTGCTTGGCAGACGTTTCTGAAATCCTTGTGATCTAGCAGTGATTTGAGATTCCTCAGGGTCCTGACACGGTGGTATATTGTTCTGATGACCTGCTTGATGTGGGTGTTGAAATTTAGGATCTGATCCAGAATTATGCCTAGGTATTTTACTTGTTTTACTTTAATGTCATGTTTGCAAGTGTAATTGTATCTGGCGGAGAAAAGGTGGGGTGCCTGGTGATGTGTATGATTTCTGTCTTGTTGGAGTTAATAAGTAGGTTATGGAGGCTGAGTCATTTTGTGACTGCTTCTAGACATCTGCTAATTGCGGAGTAGTCTGGGTTGCTGTTGGTGAAAGGGGTGTAGATGAGGATATCATCTGTGTAAAGATGGTAAAGGACATTGTGGCTTTGGATGATCTTGCAGGGGGTTTGGATAAAGACATTAAAAAGCAACGAGGATAATGCAGAGCCCTATGGTAGGCCTTGGAGGAGCTTGAAGGATTTTGAGTTTTGTGATCTTACACGGACTTGTGAGCAGTCAGTGAGATAGAATTGGAACCATAATAGTGTCTTATGGCTGAGTTGGAATCAAGTTCATCACTGAATTATGCATTAACGTGATCACTAGATCCTAAACTTCCCTTTACCATGAGTTCAGTGGCAGTCACATTAAAGCGCATGGTCCTCCCCAAATTGAGAACTATGTTGGACTAATATAGAGGGTAAAGTAGGTGGAAACAGAGTTATCTCTGATTTGTATTCTCTAGTCTTGATGGTTTAAGACAAGAATAATGAACCTCTTTCCCAGTGGAAGCTAATTTTCAAACTTATCTGGTAAGTACCCATTAGAGCTGTTTTACTTATAAATATCACATTGCTTGACTATTATTTCAAGTGGACCACAATCTTCCTTGGTCTTCACTTCCAGTCCTCAAGAGCAGCCAACAGGTCAGGTTTTCAGGATATCCCTAAGGAATATGCATGAGAGAGAAAGACCTGCATACCCATTGTGTGCAAATCTCTATGATACATATTCATTAATCGTATCTTGAAAACCTGGCCTATTGGTAGCCCTCAGACTAGGAATGAAGACCACAGGACTAGGGTGTCGACCGGAACCATACCAAGCTTGAAATGCGCTCTGTGCAATTTGTGAACATGAAGCCTCCCCAGCCATATGCAAAAACCTGCTCTTATGGAGCTTCCTGAAAGCTCAGTGATGTCAGCGCCCTGTGTGGCCGCACCACTCACACATCCCTAGGTACGGTCCTGGTGTAGACAAACAGGCAACAGCCATTTTGCTCTATCCTGGCTTTCCAGACAATTCAAAGCAGTAAATATTTCAACCAAACAAGAATGTAATCCATTCTTAAAGACAAAAGAGTTTAATATTGAACTGGACATTTTAGTAATGTGATAAAAATGGGGCTGAAGAAATGAGAATAGGACTTATAGATTCTTGGCTTCTCTTCTTTTGGGGGTGTTTTATGTAAGAGTGATGGCAGGTATTCTGTGAATAAGGTGAGTTTTAAGGTCCTTACTGAAATCCTTTAGATTAGAGCTTGCATGTATGTTGTCAGGGAGATAGTTCCAGATGCTTGATGCAAATAGCGAGAAGGTTTGGTTGGAGATCATCTGACTGCTCCTTATTTTTAGTGGGGACATGCTGAAGGTGTTTGGGGTATATACAGTAATTCTGTGCCTCTTTGTTGTAAAAATCCCAATGTTCAATGTATTGTTTAAGCTTAATTTTGCCTCCAAGTTCCAGCTCCCTACGTTCCATGTAATAGTTTGAAGTTCGCTTAATAAGAACATAAGAAATGCCATACTGAGTCAGACCAAGTCCATCAAGCCCAGTATCTTGTTTCCAACAGTGGCCAATCCAGATCACAAGTACCTGGCAGGCTCCTAAAAGGTACATGGGTTCCACAATGCTTGTTTTAGGGTAAGCAGTGGATTTCCTGGGTCCTCTTTAAAGCACAGTTACTTACCTGTAACAGGTGATCTCAGGGAACAGCAGGAATAAGTCTTCACATATGGGTATCGTCGGTACCGACGGAGCCTGCGCGGGAACGCTCCCCAGCGTCCAAAAGGAAAGCTTTGGGAGCATCCCACAGCGCCTGCGCGCTGCCTTCCCGCCTCTCTCCAGTTCGAGTTGTAAAGCTGAGACAAAGAGAGAGAGAGGAAAGGAAAGATAGAGAGATACAACTCCTAGGGGAGGTGGGTGGGTTGTGAAGACTTATTCCTGCTGTTCCCTGAGATCACCTGTTACAGGTAAGTAACTGTGCTATCTCCAGGAACAAGCAGGAATGAATCTTCACATATGGGGACTCCCCAGCTAGAGATGCCTGGGAGATCACCCAGATTGTGAGTCCCTGGGAAGGGCTCCACCTCCACTCATGAATCTCAGGCATCCAGTCAGGGATGGAGGGTAGGAGTTGATTAGGTATGGAACAGGTGTTTAAGAACAGCCTGACCAAACAAGGCATCCCGGCGGGAGTCCTTGTCCAAGCAGTAATGGGCTGTGAAGGTATGAACCGATGCCCAGGTGGCCGCTTGACAGATTTGGTCGATGGACACAGAGTTTAGATGAGCCATAGAGGTTGCCATGGCCCTCACATTGTGAGCTGTGACATGGCCCTCCAGAGAAAGGTTCTTACTCTGGTAGGCGAAGGAAATACACTGAGCAATCCAATTGGACAAAGTTCTCTTAGAGACTGGAAGTCTTAAATGAGAAGGATCAAAAGCAACAAAAAGTTGAGAGGACTTTCTATGTTGTTGTGTCCTTTGTAAGTAGAAAGCAAGTGCTCTTTTACAATCCAGGGTATAAAGATTCCTCTCTGCACTTGATGCATGAGGTCCTGGAAAAAAGACAGGTAAATACACCTCCTGGTTCAGATGAAAAGGTGAGACCATTTTAGGCATAAAGTGTGGATTAGTTCTGAGGACTACCTTGTCATGATGGAACCTTGTGTAAGGAGGATTAGCCACTAAAGCTTGCAACTCACTGATACGGCGAGCTGAGGTGACTGCAATGAGAAAAATAACCTTCCAGGAAAGGAATTTTAAGGAGGTAGTGGCTAAGGGTTCAAAGGGTGGCTTCATAAGCTGGCCAAGAACCAGATTCAAGTCCCATGCCACTGGAGGTGGTCTAATGGGAGGTTTAGTCAAAAGAAGGCCTCTCATGAATCTTGCTATAAGAGGATGAGAGGAAATAGGTTGTCCATTGAGAGGCTTAAGGGATGCTTGCAATAGCACTCAAATGGACTCTGATTGAATTTGTTTTAAGGCCTGCATGGGATAAATGCAGCAAATAGTCTAGTAAAGAATTCAAAGGTATTGCAAGAGGGTTGAGACTCTCCTCTGCACACCAAATGGAAAACCTTTTCCATTTAAAAGCATAGGAACGTCTGGTGGAAGGCTTTCTGGAAGCATGAAGGATATCCTTCACTTGCTGAGAAAGGTGTAAATCCTGAAGGTCTAGGCCTTCAGCAACCAGGCCCTGAGATGAAGAGACTGAGGATTTGGGTGCCACAAGGTTCCCTCCTCCTGGGAGAGGAGATCTGGAGCAGACTCCAGGTCCAGGGAGGGAGCTTGAGAGAGATGCAGAAGTAGAGGGTATCACACTTGGTGTGGCCAATGTGGTGCTATGAGGATCATAGACCCCTTATCTCTCAGGCGCTTGAACAGAGTCTTGGGAATGAGGGGAATAGGTGGAAAGGCATAGAGGAAGTCTTGCCCCCAATAAAGGAGGAAGGTATCCCTGGCCTGAACTCCCTGACATGGAATCCTGGAACAAAACCGGGGAAGTTTGGCATTCCACAGACTTGCAAACAGGTCTATGTTTGGGGTACCCCAAATCCGAAAAACCCTGGCTATCTGGTCCCCATGGAGGGACCATTCGTGTGGAAGCAGAACTCGACTGAGTCTGTCTGCCCAAGAGTTTTGAACCCCTGGATGATACATTGCCATGAGATGGATTTGATGCTCTCTGGCAAAGGCCCATAATCTCAGAGCTTCGCTGCAAAGTGACAGAGAGCCAGTCCCTCCCTGCTTGTTCACGTAGAACATGGCTACCTGGTTGTCCGTGTGGATGAGGACTGTCTTGTAGCTGGAGCAGGGTGTGGAAGACTCTGAGAGCCAGAAAGATTGCTCTGAGCTCTAAGAGGTTCATATGTAGAGATGTCTCCTGTGGAGACCAGATGCCTTTGGTGGAGAGATCTTGTAGATGAGCTCCCCAACCCTTTGGAGAGGCATCTGTTGTAAGGGTTGCTTGGGGTAACACCTGTTGAAAGGGGGACCCCAGCAACAGATTTTGAGTGGACTTCCACCAGTTGAGGGGCGAAAAGAGGCGACTGGAGGTTGCTATTTTGTCTGACAGGCAGCCTGATGCCTGGCTCCATTGGGTGGATAGGGTCCATTGAGCTGCCCTCATGTGAAGGCGAGCATAAGGAACCACATGCACCGTGGATGCCATGTGGCCTAATTTCTCGAGCAGTTAAATGGGACTTTAACTGAATCTGGGAGGCTAACTGCACCAAGCGTAGGCAACGGGCCTGGGGAAGATAGGCCCTTGCAGTTGTGGTATCCAGTAAGGCCCCTATGAACTCTAGAGACTGAGTAGGGGTGAGATGGGATATTGAAATGTTGATTACCAGTCCCAGATACTGAAGAACACGCTTTGTGCAGGCCAGGGAAGTCTGGGCCTCTGACTGGGATGGAGCTCGGATGAGCCAGTCGTCCAGATATGGGAATACGAATATCCCTAGAGTGCGCAGAAATGCAGCTACTACTGCCATGCATTTTGTGAACACTCTTGGAGCAGAGGCCAGACCGAAAGGAAGCACTTTGTATTGGTAGTGCTTTCCTTGGTAAAGGAACCGAAGGAACCTTCTGTGTGTTGGATGGATGAGGACATGGGTGTACGCATCCTTGAGATCTAGAGAACAAAGCCAGTCCTGACTCTGGAGGTATGGAAGGAGAGTTACGAGAGAAGTCATCTTGAATTTCTCCTTGCATAGAAACTTGTTCAACTCTCTGAGATCTAATATGGGTCTGTAGCCCCCCGTTTTCTTTGGGATGAGAAAATAAGAGGAGTAGAACCCTGAGCCCTGTTGAAGAAGAGGTACTTCTTCTATTGCCCCTTGGGCAAGAAGGGTAGCAATCTCTTGACCCAGAAGGTTGAGGAGAGATGTTGGAGAGTTGAACTGTTTCACCATGGTGTGAGAGGGAAGGTTTAAGAAATGAAGCTTGTACCCATCTCGTATGATGGAGAGGGTCCATTGCTCTGCTGTGATTTGTTCCCATCTGGGAGCAAAGTGAGCTAACCTTCCTGGGATGGTGAGAGGCTCTGGATGTTCTAGAGCCAGAAAGGCTAAGTTCCCTAGTAGAAAGTCAAAGACCCTGAGGAGGCTGAGGCTGTTGGGCCGTAGCAGTCCTCGCAGCCTGAGGCTTTGTCTGTTTTGGTTGTTGCTGTCTCTTTGTAGCAAAACGACCTTGAGAAGAGGCCTGACCATAACCAGAAGAAAATTTCCATTTTTTTTGGGAAAGATCCTTTTTTGAACAACCTCTTCTTAAAAGGAGCAGTAGTAGACTTTGAAAGTCTATCTAAAGCAGAGTTTTCAGCATCCATCTGGTTGGCCTTTGCTTGCCAATCTTTGCCAAACAGGTTTTCTCCTGTACAGGGAAGGTTACCTAGACCATCCTGTACCCAGGATTCCAAATCAGAGGCTTGCAACCAAGCAACTCTGCGTGCACCTATGGCAATAGCCGAGGCTCTACTGGCACCCTCAAAAGATTCAAAGGCTGCACGGTTGGAAAACTTGGATACATCCTGTGCATGTTTAAGCCAGGTGATGTATTCTTCTCTCTTATCTTCTGACATATAAGGAGATAAGGTTTGCAGATGATCTGTAACCTCTTTCAGAAACATCCCCATATAGAGACTATAGGAGTTGATTCTGGCCACAAGCATACTGGCCTGGAAGATCTTCCTGCCAAAGGCATCTAAGGTTCTGCATTCTCTTCCTGGAGGAGCAGAGGAGTGCCTTTTTGTACTCTTGATTTTTTTCATAGCAGACTCTACCACAATGGAGTGGTGAGGAAGCTGAGTCTTATGAAAACCAGGACAAGGAGGAACACGATACATGGTGTCCAACCTTCGAGAATGAGGGGAGGTGGAAAGAGGAGTCTCCCATATGCCTAACATGTGATCATAAAGAATCTCATGTACTGGTAAGGTGGCTGCCTCTTTAGGAGCCTTAGGATATTGAAGGATATCTAATTTTTTGGCTCTAGGTTCAGTTTCAGAGGCCACTGAGATGGACAGGCCTCTGGCCACCTCCCTGATGAAGTCCTGAAAAGACAAGTCTTCAGAAGGAGACATTCTCCTTTTTGAAGAAGAGGGTTCCTGAGGAAGGATCCCCGATGCTTCAATAGAGGCCTCTGATGCATCAGAGTCTTCAGAGGAATCGAAGTATCGACTGTCTGGATGCTCTCGGAGAGCCCGATACGTGTACCGGGGGGTATCGACATCGGGAGTAATCGGTACCGGGTCGGTACTGATGGGCATCACTGGATAGCGTACCGCTGTCGTCGACGTTGATGTCGATGTTGATGCAAGCGGTACCGGTATCGGAACCGGTATCGGATCTGGTACCGGAATCGGTACCGGTACCGACAACAGGGTTTGTTGCGGTACCGTAGGTGTCGCAGCTTGTATGAATGCCTTGATGGCACGCTGCATGGTCAGAATATTCTGATCCATCGACGCCACCAATGTCTGGATGTCGGTACCAGTGGAAACTGCCGGTACCCCAGAACATTGTAACAGGTGATCGGTCGAGGCCGAGCCATCGATGTCAACCTGTGACCCCATAGATAGAGCTTTGGAAGCCGGAGCCTCCCGCCGGGGTAATTTTGCCGGTGTGGATTCCTCAAGAGTAAGTCCGGGGGCATCTCGATACTTAGAGGGAGATGTACTCTTTGAGGACCAGCCGGATTTAAGTTTGGTTACCTGAGATCCATGGGATGAAGAAGCAGCCCTGGAAGACGTCGATGCCACAGAAGCTGCATTGGAGGGAAACAGGGTACTGAGCTTGGCTGCCTGATTTTGTAACCCTCTTTTAGACATCATGGAACAGGACTCACAATCCGCAATGGAGTGGTCAGGACCTAAACATTTTAGACACCAGTCATGGGTGTTAGTGACAGAAATAGTGCCACTGCACTTGTGCACTTTTTAAATCCGGAGGCGTGTTTTTCCATGAGGAAAAATATATCTGTAGGCCTAAGGCCTCAGAAGAAAAAAAAATGCACTGAAGTAAGAAAAGAGTAGTTTGTTTGTTTTTTTTTTTTTAAAAGAAAAAAAAAGACCGGTGATACCGGTCCGGAGTCGAGAAGGCAGACACGCGACTAAAGAAAAATAAAAGAAAATAAGAAATTCTTCAGCGGTGACAGGAAACACGATCTGCTGGCTCTGGGGAAAAGAAGAACTGGAGAGAGGCGGTTGGGAAAGGCGGGAAGGCAGCGCGCAGGCGCTGTGGGATGCTCCCAAAAGCTTTCCTTTTGGATGCTGGGGAGCGTTCCCGCACAGGCTCCATCGGTACCGACGATACTCATATGTGAAGACTCATTCCTGCTTGTTCCTGGAGATTAATGGTTTATGGACCTTTCCTCCAGGAACTTGTCCAAACATTTTTTTAAATCCATTTACGCTAATAGTTTTTACTATATCCTCCAGTAACGAATTCTAGAATTGTACATGTTGAATGAAAAATAATTTCTCTTATTAGTCTTAAATGGGTTACATTATAGCTTCATGCACACAAAAAACCAGGAACAGATCCTTCACTCTATATGCACCTAGGTGCTGGAACAACCTCCCACCACATATCAGATCTATCAGGGACCTTTCTCAGTTCAGGAAAGCCGTTAAGCACCACCTGTTCCTCTTACACTTTGCCCACTCAAACCCATTACAACCAATCCCTACACCCACTGTTCCCTCTAAGCTGTGCGCGTGTGCGTGCGCACACACCTCGCCGAGCAAGCGCACATACTTTACGAGCGAGCGCACAAAACTTACAGCTCTGATTCTGATAGAAAACAACATAGATGTCTTAAAATTTAAAAGTTATGATAGTAATTACTAGAAATTTCCCGCTTCATTTAGTAATCGTCTATTTTCATTTAATTTGATTAAAATCAATGTGGTGTACATACTGTATTCTGACATGTAGTCAAATTTTAAGGTATATAACTCCGAGTGTCGTTATGTGGCTCACAAAAATTTAACCTTCCTTCAAAAGCTGCACACAGCTAATATTTTATGCGCACACATCCTACAGAAAATTAGAGGGAACATTGCCCACACCCCAACCCACTCAAGCAGCTACTAACACACTCACAAGTTGACCCACAACAGGGCAGTCATCCGAACCACCTATCTGGTACATTTATGATATGCTTGTAGACTTTAATGACTAAGGAATTAACAACAGAAAGTATTAAATGCATTATGAACTGTAAATAGTTCCAAATCCACTGCTGGTGTTGCACATGTATATAGTTATCCTAGTTACAACTCCAAGTTATTTATCCTGTTATAATGTAAGCATACGACTGTTTGGTCAGTTGCAAAAAAGTTTTTGTTATTTGTAAACCACACTGATACTGAAAAGCGCGGTATAGAAGAGCTTGTAAATAAAATAAATAAATAAATTGTGTGTTCCTTAGTCTTTCTACTTTTTGATGGTGTAAACAATCGATCTACATTTACCCGTTCCACTCCATTCATTAATTTATAGACCTCTATCATATCTCCCCTCAGCCGTCTCTTTTCCAAGTTGAAGAGCCCTAACCTTTTAAGTCTTTCCTCATAGGCGTATCCTTCCATCCCCTTTACCATTTTGCTGGTTCTTCTTTGTACCTTTTCTAATTCTGCTATATCATTTTTAAGATATGGCAACTAGAATTGCACACAATATTCAAGGTGCGGGCGCACCATGGAACAATACAGAAGCATTATATTATCCTTGGTTTTATTCTTCATTCCAATTGTGAATTGCTCTGACTCTGAGATAAATAGCTAAATAAATAAATAAGAAATGATCAAGCAGCCTATTTCTTCCCTCAGGAGAATACCAGGATGAGATTTATCAAATATAATTTTTGTTCTTAATGCTCATATGACTTAGCAGTAATATAAGAGCCAGAAAACATTTTTTTGTTTTCCTCTGAATAACAACAAATACTTAATAACCATTTGGAGAAACTGTGCTTATAGACAATACATTGGCAGTAATTGTTAGTGCGGTGAAATTTTTATAACCTTTTGCAAAATTTAATACAGAAAGCTACATCTGTAAACTGGCATTTGCATGAACCATGTCCTTCTTCATACTGTGTAAATGGTTCTTAATCGTGTTTCCTCACATGACAGTCTGTTAAGTGAAAATCCCTTTGAGACTCATAATTTTATTTTTATTTGCTGCAGTTGGATGTGTATAACCATATTCCAGGAAAAGTGAAATTGACAAGCCATGATTTTTTCCACTGATAACTTTATAGAAATTGAATTAACTTCTGTGATGTGAAGCTCTCAGGAAAGGTAAATAGCTTTAGAGTTGCATTTGATTAAATATTTTCCTTCAATGAGAAATTATATTAACAATAAAGACAATTACACCTTAAGATTTAAAGTATTAGTTACTTTAGTATATTAGGTCGCAACTATAAATGTTTAATAAATCTTCATCTGCACATCTACTCTCAGGCAACGGGTATCCAGCACCGCTAAAGGGAAGGGAATCATAGTCATTGCACAATGGTGACATCTAGTGGTCAGATTTAGGACTTAACACTGCAGAGTCCTTGAAGGAGCTCTGCTACATAGCCTCTGGTTTCCCGGTTGAGGAACATCACTGCAATGACTGTAGTAAAGAAAATTGGGAGAGAATATAAAATAGGAGAAAAAAATCCCTGGATAGTTGGAAATAAAAGTTCATGGTACCAGTTCCAACTGGACCGGAAGCTTCAAGAGGTGAAAACTGTTGAGTAAAATAAGTTAAATATTATAAGGAATGAAAAATGTATGTCCCAAAAAAAATTTAAATTTTCATGAATATGTATGTATGTGTATATATATATATATATTTAATAATACTGCAAATTGTAATTACTTAATGCACCAGAGGTAGTGCATACAAACTTAGGGGTATGTTTACTAAACCGTCTTAATGTTACCGGCGCTAGTTGCAGCGATAATATGAAGAATGCCATATAAGGAGTGGGCGTTCCAGTCCTAAGGTAGCAAGAATCTGTATCGCGCGATAGTGGGCGCCATGGCACGTTAACGCACATTAACCCTAAGTACATGCCAGCACAGTGTTACAAGCTATAGCGATGTAGCCTACTGGTTACTGCAATGACTGTGGAGGCAGAGATCATAGGTTCAATCCTGCAGTGGTGTAATCTAAAAAGGCTGTCTGAGGCATTTTCTTTTAATTTAAATCAGTGCTGCCAGCAAAAACACCCTCACAGTGCTGTGACCTAAGGTGCCTCATAAGGCACCCCATAGGTCACATTATAAAGTGCCCTGTCTGCCAAGGCACCCTATAATGTGCCCTATAGGGTGCTGTTTAGGGCACCTATATGAGGCACCTTAGGCTACAACACCGTGAGGGTGTTTCTCCTGGCAGCACTGATTGAAATGAAAAGGAAAAGCCTCAGACAGCATTCCTAATCAACATCACTGTGGGATCAAACCCATGACCTCTGCCTCCACAGTCAATGAAGTAACCAGTAGGCTAAATCTCTATAGCTACTACTACACTGCTGGCTGGCTACAGAAAGACTGCAGATCACCACAGAAACTATCTGCTGTGGTTACCAGGATAGGGTAAACCCACCCATACCCATGATGCACTGCAGATGCAGATCAGCAGTCTACAGCTGATCACATAATGGGGTATGCACCCCACAGCACCTAGGCCTGGTAGGGAGAACTGACTGTGTGTGTTACTGGCACAGAGTAGCTACAGACCGTGACATTGTGCGGGTCCTGTGCTCACCCTGAGGGTGAGGTGGGGCACCCAGCACCAGGTCCGCAGCACCTAGCTTGGCTGAGATAAGCTATGCTGCAGGTCCCCATCAGTACTAGTGTGTGCTAGGTAGTCCTTGCAGACACACCTAGGATACACCTGTGTCCATCTGTATTTCCTATTCACATCTAGCCCTTGTGGACTATGATGCACCCAGAATAGTGCATATCCTGTGTGGGTGCCATGGTCACATGTTATAGGTGAAGGGGGGTGTTTGGACCCAAAAGCAGATTATGTTGCACCACCCAACCTGCCCTCTGTGGCTCGGGGGGGGGGGGGGGGGAGACAGGGTCTCCCACCAACAGATCCACATTGTACATCTCTGCAAAGGTGGAAGTAGAGAGGACCATCAACCCCAGTCCTGCTGGGGAACAGGCACCATGCAGGGCAGTCAATGCAGATCTTTACACATCACATAAGGCAATGGCAGACAGGCAGAATGCTGGAGAAGCTCAGCTACCCCCCACCACTATCTGACATTCACCAGCAGAGGGCACAGTCAGTCTCCACCCACTGCACCCTGCAAGGTGTTCCAGCCATATACATGCTAACTGCAGATAGTCTGCTAGCTAGTACATAGTGCATGTTCCTGGAGGAACTGTGTGCACCCAAAAATGGGATGTGAGCACACACACTAAGCAGGTATGACAGTGATTGGGCCCCAGAAAAGAGAACCCATAAATATTACTTGAGAGAAATGTTGTATAGCACTATGGGGGAACCTAGCCATGCCATGGTCACTGTTCAGTCACGGTGAGAGTGACCTCCCAGCATGACATGCTGTGGCCACCCTGTCCGTACAGGTGGTGGTCAGGCACTACAATGTCCCAGCCATTGCCCTATACCCTGTGCAGACGCATCCTGCCCAGGCCACCCTGTCTGGGCCATAACCACAGTACCTTGCTACTCATTATGCACATTGGCAGGCTAACACTGGAAACAGTGCAAGCAGTGTGGGCTCAGTAAGGTGTAGGCAGCCACAACACACTGGATAGGCATAAACACACTCCCACACCTATGCCAGCATTTTGCAAATATAGAGGTTTGTGGCAGCCCTGGCCGTCACACCAGTCCTGGGCACAGTGCGGGCACTGCTATAGTATGCAATACTGTTGGGGTCACTCCCCGGGGTGGTAAACACTGTCAGAAGCAATAACTGAAACACACTCCACAGATATCAGAAAGGTTGCTATGATGAATCTCTATCAACAAATCGTGTTTAACCTAGGATTTGTTAGCTGACATTAATCATAGCAACCTTTTGATATATGTGGAACGTGTTCCCAAATTTAGGACGGCATTGCTAAGGTATGCAGATGCCAGTATTGGGAGATGCTGCTCCGCGCAGGGCCCAACAGCCTGACTGTCCATGAGGCTTTGGATAGTGGAGCCTGTGGGTGTGGGTGTTTCTGCCCCTGTTGGCCGCTGCTCTAGGGCAGAAGTTCCCAACTCTGGTCCTGGTGGGCCAAACACTGTTCAGGTTTTCATGCTGTCCCTAATGAATATGCATGAGATATATTTGCATACAATGGGGCGATGCATACAAATGCAGCACAGGCATATTTATTAGGGACAGCATGAAACCTGAATGGTGTTTGGCCCTCTAGGACTGCAGTTGAGAAACTCTGCTCTAGGGATTGCACATGTTTATGGTTTCTGTGCTCTGTAGGGTAAAATATAGGCGTTTCAGGCATGTTTAATTTATCTGCAATAAAGGTTCCGTCTTTATTACCATGGTTTAGTACTGGGTAAAATATGGGGACAAGGATGGCAGGAGCCACAGCTGGAACCTGAACATGTGACCTTCTGCCCCTGAACACACTGGCAGTGTTTACTGCACCAAACTGTTGCCACAGGGGCAGATCATTCCCTGGGGATACCATGACTGTTCGTCAGACAGACCTTGTCTGTTGCAGTGCACGGCACCCACCTAAACGGGGCTTGGATGTGGTCTGCTGTGGGCAGATGCCACTGCCCCCTCCGCCACCATGCTGACATGCCCTTATGCCGGTGGTGCTGGTGGTGCGCAGTCCAAGGCCATCCAGTGTGCTGGTAGGCAGCTGCCTATGGTGTGGGTTCTCGGGTAGGGGTGCCTACATGGACATGCGCGCTTTCCCCTGGCACCGCCTGCCAATGTTATGTGCCCTTGGGGGTACCTGCTGGGTAATATCCCCTGTGACACTGTGGGACACACACTCGTGCCCATGTTGGTCCCTCGTCAGTTACTGTCTTGCTGCTTTACAGTTTCGGCATTCCTATGTGGCACCTAGGCATCTGCCTAGTCCGCACTGTGCCCCAGCTGGACCACAGCATGTGCCACCTGCAGCCCCCTGTATCCCATCTACAACATCAGTAGAGTTGCCCTTTCCTACGTGCCCACTCTGCTGTTGCTGCACATGTGCACGCCCTAACAAACCTGCCCAATATAAACGACAAAAACGCTGATCACCGCTATTTCAATGTGGGATCATTCACTTTGTAGGGGGACAGAGCATAGACCCTTCCAAACATGATATCTTCCTTTTTACGCTTTGTCAGTAGTGTTGCTTTATGTTTATCATTAATATCTCTATTGGCCAGCTTGGTTATTGGATTTCAGATGTGGTTCTGGTCATTTTATATGTTTATTTGCCTTTTTGGTACCTGCACATGTATCACTACTATCACTTTTCTGGATTTCCTGCCTTTGCTGTACATTGCTGACTGAAATGGTTTCTCTCTCATTCAAATGTGCCTCTAACGCAAGGGTTTCACTGGCGTTAGTTTTCAGACAACGGAGTTACTTACCTGTAACAGGAGTTCTCCGAGGACAGCAGGATAAGTCAGCCACACCTGGTGACGTCATCCGACGGCGCCGAGACGGAAGTACTCTCCATAGCTCAGAAGGGCTTTTCGCCCTTCTGAGCATGGGCCAACTGGCCCTGCCCCCTGTCCCGCCCCTAGCTAGCCAGTTCGTCACTAGCTGAGCCTTAGCCGCTAGGAGGCGGGTACTTGGACCGAGGCCGAGACCTTTTCCAGGGGAGGAGGGCGGGTATGTGTGGCTGACTTATCCTGCTGTCCTCGGAGAACTCCTGTTACAGGTAAGTAACTCCGTTTTCTCCAAGGACAAGCAGGATGAGTCAGCCACACCTGGTGCCTCCCAAGCTGTAATGCGATGCGGTGGAAAGGGGGAGGCCGATATAGGTTCTGAGACACGATATCAGGGCTGGAAGTTTAAGATTTGCCCTAAATACCTGATGGTGGCATCAGTGCACCATGTGCCAACCTGCACTGTGTACGCGCACCGGACAATGCGCAGTGTGCAGTGCTAATGGGTGTGCGCCCATGAGAAGTGAGCTTATAGCAATATGGCGCGTGTGGCCGCTGGGTGTGAATGTGCCGTCACACTTGGTTGCGAGGGTCTATGGTCTGATGAGCAGCTGCCGAGAAGGTCTAACGGCAGAGATGCCAGCAGGTCCTCAATGTGAGTTACCCACTGCGTGCGGGGATAGCGACAGTATCAACGCTGGAAGCGTGCGGCAAGGCCCGGGCATGAGACGTGACTAAGTTCATGACTTGGTTAGGAGAGCCCGGGTCGCAGCCTAGACCTTAAGACTGCTAGGCGACGCATTCCATGTGGTATGCCGCTTGCAAGTGTCCCTGCCAAGGCATGGGACACAGGTTGTGGATGCATCCTTGACAGGTTGTCGATGGATCCTTTGGCACAGTTAAGTCCTGTGCTTGCCTTTGGCCTAGTTTGGGCCTCTGCATATGGCCATGACCGTTCCATCCTATGGCGGAGCATGCGGGATTTCAATCGATAGGCGACACCATGACCGGTTGTCAGGTTTAATGAAGGACGAGTTGGGCCCTTTTACTGATCCTGGGCAAGAGCTCCAGAGGTGCGTAAGCGTGACCGCTCTGACCGGGCCCTGCAGCTTGTGTAAGCCTTGCAGGAGAGACTGAAGGGCAGATTCAACAATGACGGATTGGTGGCAGGAGTCACCGCTGGGACTGAACCTGTGACCTTCTGCTCCTGAGCACACTGTCTGTGTTGCCACGGTGGTTGTTGCTTGTCGAATCCAGGCATGATTTTAACGACATACTTAGAGTCCAATTTGTGTGGGCAGGAGTGTTTGGATGCTGGTGTCTGCCGCGTCTTTGGGGCTGTCCCGGAGGAGCTGATGGACGGGTAGAGCGGAGATGGTGGAGGACGAGACTGGTGCGCCGCAATCCTGACATCCAGCATGGTTCTTAGATGAAGACGCTTCGCAACCTCATCGAGGAGCTTACTGTCCTTGTCTAGAGGTGCATAACTCCAGTCGCCATTCTAACTACCTAACCCAGTCGGGACCAGTCCTCCCCGACTCAGGGCAAGACCAAGTTTAAGTTTCCTGTTATAATGTAAGCGCCCCATTGTCCTCTGAATGTGCAACCTTTGTTATATGTAACCGCTCTGACAACAAATAGTGCGGTATATAAAAGATGTTAAATAAATCAATAAATAAATAAGTTAGGAGAGAAACAAAGCACGCAGGTGCGGATGGCCTGGCTCTGACTGTATGAAACAGTTGCCCTTCCTGCTCCCCGCGAGGTGGGCAGGGCGCTTTGTGGTCAGCCCACCGATGGGAGAGGAGATCTGTTGCGAGTTCCTACCTGCAGGTAGTAAAGAAGGTTTATGTGACATGTCCAAGTGCCCAAGGGTCTTCGTGGGGAATGGACCCATGTCTCTTACTACAAGGCTACTCCTCCACTCTTGCAGTCGAGTCGGAGGTCTGCCTGGAAGGGTGGGTTTGAGTCCTTCTTGTGGAGAAGAGGGAACCTGTTCCCTTTCTGTGAAGGGTGAGACTACGGCCGGGCCAGTAGTCAGGTATTGAATATGTGATCTTATGTGCAATGTGGTCCCATGAGCGGTTTCGACCTCACCACCCTGCACTCATGCCCACAGAACTGGGTTTAGTGCCGCAGGGCTCTGTCACCGTGCACTATGGGCCATAGTGACCTGGTTTCGGTGCCATAGGACTCTTGGGTTCAGGGCCACAGATGTCGCTGATGGGGCCTGTGTAGTGCAGTGTTTCCTTCTGCAAGGGAGCAGGTGGTGGCAAGCAGGCCGGAGGGCTTGAGCCATAGCCTGGAGCTCTGGGGTCCATTTGCTGGGCGTTCTTCGCTGGCACCCAGCTGTCCTGAGTGCAGAGGTCACCACCATGGGCCCCTTCCACCAATGTGGAGGCACCGTTTCGGGAATCCCCCACGGTGTAGGTGTCTGGAAGGGCGTTCCAGCCCATAGATGCGGGAGGGTGTCGATGCAGCCGAGTGCTATTTGTTGTAGGCTAGGGAACTGGAGACAATCATCCTGTGGCAGGGAGCCTGTGGTCTGACCACTGAGAGCAGAGCGCCGACTGCACTTCCCGCATGGGAAGACGTCTGGGTTGATGTTTACCTTGATGCTATACGTCCCAGTAGAAGAGCAGATGCTGGGCGGCAGTGCACTTTGCAAGTGCCTAGAGTGCACTCTGCAAGCGCCTGGAGATGCAGGGCTCTGTCCCAAATAAGAAAACCTTGGTCTTGATGGTGTCCAGCTGCCCTTAAGAACTCCATGTTTTGGGTTGGCTGGAGATGAGACCTTGGGTAATTGACTAAGAACCCGAAGTGTTCTAGCACGGGGAAGTGCGTCCTGTCACTTGCTGTGGCTTTGGCGGCTGTGTTGGCCATTACCGGTGATCCAGATAGGGGAGGATGAGGCCCCCTTGCCACTGTCCTTGATACATTAGCCCGAGGACAAGCGGTGATCCATTCATGAGTAGGAGCAGTAGCGAACTGAGGAGGGGGCCTGCAAGCCCACTGGCACTGCACCCTGCCATATCGGGTCGCAGAATTTTCAGTCGGTGACTTGCTACTGCTGCTGCTCCTCAGGATCGTTCTAAGGGTGAACCTCAGACAGCCTTAATAGTAACCACACTGGGGAATCACTAGTGACTCCTGGTTTAGCAATGTATAACCATAGTGCTACATCTCTCCTCACGAGGAGTGGGTTGGGGAGCAGGTCTGCCTCGAATCGAGGAGTGGGCTTCGTTGTAAGGACAGCTAGCTAATAGCACTCTGGGCAGGAGGTACCCATGTAGACCGATCTGGGTGGGGGGCAGAACCAGCTGGCGGTGCCATTCAGGTCTACCGTGGAGACTTATTTTTCGGGATGGCCGAAAGAACATCAGGAACTGCCTCTGGCCTCACTGCTTACGGAGTACCAAGGTTGCTAGGGTCAACGACCAGCGCAAGCTGCAAGAGAGCAATAGGCACCAAGGGGGGACAGTGAACTCGATCCTTAAAGCGATTTCCGATCTGGCCTTTCCTATGCAATGGATCTCTCTGACCGAAGAATGACAGGGAGAGAGTTGGAGATCGCACCTAGCAGCTTTTCACCTCAGTGTATGCATGCCTCAGCCAAACTTGTTCATTTGGCACTGTGGGGGATTGACCCCTGATCCCTGCATCATTGGTCGGGATCTTAACCCTTGTATGGGGACTGGGTTGGCAGGGGCCCCCTGCTGGGATTTGAACCTGAGACCTTCTGGTCCTACAGGCACTGGCGAGCACTTTACATTCTCGCAGCTTCTCATCGCTGCTTACATAAAGGACGCCGAGCATAAGGATGCTCCTGAACACACAGATTGTGTGTACTGCATCCCACTGTGGCCACAGGAGTAACACGCTGGTGAGTACTAGGATTTACGTGCAAGCGCCGCAAGAGACTGGTAACAGTCCGGGAGCCTACGGAGGTCAGCGGTCAGTGGCTACTGGGCTTAGCCTCCTCGGCATGGGGGATCTGGAGAGAGACTGGACAGGCACCACCAGTGCTCTGTCAAGCACCCAAGCCCAGTGGTGGGACAAGGAACTGCTACAGTAGAGTGGAGTGTAGCTGTATCAGCTCAGCCAGACACTCCCACCAGCTCCGGGTTTGCCTTGACATGTGGATGCGAAGTTCTGACTTCTACTGGGATCAGACTTACACTTCCATGCGAGGGAGGGACTTAGCGTGGAGTGCATCAATGAGCACTTAGGGAGGAGGGCTAAGGCAATATTACCCATAACAGTTAATGCCTCAGCCAGCCTATTCATTAGGCGGGTGGGGATTGGCCCCATGACTCCTGCATCATCGGCCGGTGTCTTAACCATTGGACTGCCGCTCTGTTCCGCTGGAGGCAGCTAGGTCCTGGAGCTGTGCGAGGAGGGGCCGCACCACGCAGTGCACTGCCTCTCCTCCCCGGCACATTTTGTCCCTGAATCTCTGCTTGCCCCCGTAGTCGAGGCAGAGTCACAGGTACGGCTGGCGTGCCGGCGCCAACGGAGTCGTGAGCAAGGGAGAGACCAAGATGGGCTCCAAATGCTAGGGCAGGTAGTGCCTTAGCAGTCTTATTCATTGGGCATAGAGGGGAATAGAACCCATGACCCCTGCACCATCAGTCGGTGCCTTCACCATTGCTACACTGCTGTTCCGGTGAGCAAAGGGCTTCCCTGTTGCCCCTCCGCTCATAGACAATGAGATCCCCACCGTGATGAGTGCCGCAAGGAGGGAGGGAGGGACTGCTGCAAACTGTAGTATTAGTGGCTGCGCCGTGCACATCAATCTCACGGGGGGGCCGTCGGTGATTCCTCTCCGCGCCGCCGGCGGGCCGGCGCTGTTTCTCGGCACGGTGAAGGCTCCAGCGCCATCTCTGCGGCAGCCAAAGGGGCCGAGGGTGAGCATGACCCTATGCTATCCAAGGCGCCACGGACAGGATCGACGGCGCCAGCCAATGGCGCTGCTGGGGTGCCGAACAATTAAGACCAATCCTGCAGAGGGGCGTGTCTGTAACTTTGCCCAATCATGTAGCTGGGGGCGGTGGCATGCAGAGCAGCCTGGCTGGGCAAGATGGCCGCCCCCATGGATTACACGAGGGTTAGGCCTGTCCCACGATCTAGTGCTGCTGCCTCACCTCCGGAGAAGAATTCTGGGATCCAGCGTGGAGACGCCTCCCGCGGGAGGCAGCATCATAGCAGCAACAGCGAGCGGCAGAGATCGGGAGCATTTTTCTGCCGGGCCAGACTGAGGAGGCCGTAAGTAAACTACGGGAAAGGCGTACCTGTTATGCTTACGGCCATGCAGTCCACACTGCAGGAGACGCCGAGCACATGGCGGAGGCCTTATTTAGGGATCCGTTGTTTCTGCCGACCACGGGAGAGAGGCAGGAGGCTGGCCGGGGACGGAGGCCTTACTTAGGCACGTCCTGGGCTGCTGCGTTCTCCGGGATCCGTTGTATCTGCCGACCTGGGGAGAGGCAGGGGGCAGGCCGGGGACGGAGGCCTTAATTAGGCACGTCCTGGGCTGCTGCGTTCTCCGGGATCCGTTGTATCTGCCGACCTGGGGAGAGAGGCAGCAGGCTGGCCGGGGACGGAGGCCTTATTTAGGCACGTCCTGGGCTGCCGTGGGCTACCGGAGGCTTTCTTCTCAAGCCCATTCTTTTCAGAGTCCTCTGCTTCTAGGCTACTGCTGCCTGGAAGATTTCCTCTCAAGCCCATTCTTTTTCGAATCCTCTGCTTCTGCGCTGGAGAAAAGGTTCATCCCGGATCAGGAGGATTTGTATGTTTCTGATGATATATAACTTAGGAATCTAGAAGGATAATGTGTATTTCAGTTGGAGAGTGGAGAGGTCCGTCTTGCTGGCAAGGCGGAAGAACTGAAACTGGCTAGCTAGGGGCGGGACAGGGGGCAGGGCCAGTTGGCCCATGCTCAGAAGGGCGAAAAGCCCTTCTGAGCTATGGAGAGTACTTCCGTTTCGGCGCCGTCGGATGACGTCACCAGGTGTGGCTGACTCATCCTGCTTGTCCTTGGAGAACTGGATTTCACAGCATTAGTGTGCCTGGAGCCTCTCCCCACCCACTCCCTGCCAACTCTCCACCCATTGACCCCTATCTCCGCCCTCTGGGAGGCCTTACTCCACCCTTTAGAGCGGATTTCACAGCGGTAGTGTGCCTTAACGCCGCTGCCAATGTTATCGCGTGATGCGCGATTATCGCCGCTGCTACATTAAGATGGTTTAGTAAACATACCCCTTAGACTCTAAAAGCAATAATATAATAAGTAAGTAGATGAACAAGCCTCATAAGAACATAAGAAAAGCCATGCTGGGTTAGACCAAGGTCCACCGAATGCAGCATCCTCCTTGGACAGTGGTCAGTCCGGATCTCAAGTACCTGACAGATCCCAAAAAGTAGATCTGTTTCTCATAGCTCTTTTCAAGGGATGAGCAATGGCTCTCCAAAGTCTATCTGGCTAATAATTTTCCACCAAGAACTTGTTCAAATTTCTCTAATACTAAGTTCTCTAAAGGATAAAAAGGAAATACAGTAGTTGGTAAAAAAAAAAGAAAAAGAAAAAGAAAGAATTACAACAGTTGTTATGGAAGGGCAGACTGGAGAGGCCGTACGGTCTTTTTCTGTCATCATGTTTCCATGTTGCTCTGTCTTAGCAAACTATATTTTACATTTAAATTTGAAGTCATTAACATTTCCTGCAGAGCATTTCTCAGTCTCTCCTCCATGTGATACCCCTAGTTACATACTAATATAAAGTGTGAACAGATAAACATTGCTTGCGCCATCAGGTGACCATCATTACGTGCTTACTGTGTAGCTGCAGACTATACATGATCTAGCCCTGCTGCTGTCATTTTCAAGAAAGCTTGAATTCTCTCAGTGTTTCACTACTAACAGTTCTTGCGTCCATTCACCGGCAACCAGCAGGGTCGGGCCAACCACCAGACATACCAGGTGATAGCCTAGGGTGGCACTTTCATAGGGGCAGGAAAGAGTGGTCAAACAAAAGCAAAACAATGAGTTCAAACAACAACAGAGCCTCAGACTCATCAGTGCACACTTTTACTTGCAAGAAGAAGGTGCAAGGGTTGATATAGTATAGTCGGCTGATATAGTGTATCTGGACTGTCAGAAAGCACAGTTACTTACCTGTAACAGGTGATCTCTGGGAACAGCAGGAATTAGTCATCACATATGGGTACGTCGGTACCGACGGAGCCCGCGCGGGAAAGCTCCCCAGCTTTTCAGATTAAAAGCTTTTGGGGCCTCCCACTGCACATGCGCGCTGCCTTCCCGCCTTCCTGACCAGCTCTCGTCAGTTCGAGTTTAAAGCTGAGACAATAGAGAGAGAGGACAGGAAGATAGATAGATAGAGATACAACTCCTAGGGGAGGTGGGTGGGTTGTGATGACTAATTCCTGCTGTTCCCAGAGATCACCTGTTACAGGTAAGTAACTGTGCTATCTCCAGGAACAAGCAGGAATAAGTCATCACATATGGGGACTCCCTAGCTAAGATGCCTGGGAGATCCCCCTCCAAGGGTAAACCATCTTCGTATGGATCTCAGGCATCCATCCAGGGAAGGTGGGCAGGAGTTGTTTAAGTATGGAACAGGTGTTTGAGGACAGCCTGACCAAACAAGGCATCCCGGCGGGAGTCCTTGTCCAAGCAGTAATGGGCTGTGAAGGTATGAACCGAGGCCCAAGTGGCTGCTCGACAGATCTGATCTATGGACACAGAGTGAAGATGAGCCATAGAAGTGGCCATGGCTCTCACATTGTGAGCTGTGACATGGCCCTCCAGAGAAATATTCTTACTCTGGTAAGCAAAAGAAATACACTGAGCGATCCAATTGGAAAGTGTACGCTTGGTGACTGGAAGTCCCAAATGAGAAGGATCAAAAGCCACGAAAAGTTGGGAAGACTTTCGATGTGGTTGAGTCCTGTTGAGGTAAAAGGCAAGAGCTCTTTTACAATCCAGAGTATGAAGGTTCCTCTCTGCACTGGATGCATGAGGATCCGGGAAAAAGACAGGTAGATATACCTCTTGATTAAGATGAAAAGGCGAGACCACTTTGGGCATAAAGTGGGGATTCGTCCTAAGGACCACCTTATCATGATGAAACCTAGTATAAGGTGGATGAGCCACTAAAGCCTGCAGTTCACTGATGCGGTGAGCCGAAGTGACTGCAATAAGGAAAACAACCTTCCAGGAAAGAAATTTGAAGGAGGTAGAGTCCAAAGGCTCAAAAGGTGGCTTCATAAGCTGACCTAGAACTAGGTTCAAATCCCATGCTACCGGAGGAGGTCGGATGGGAGGTTTAGTTAGAGTCAGGCCTCTCATGAAACGTGCAACAAGAGGATGAGAGGAGACAGGTTGTCCATTTATAGGTTTTAAGGATGCTGCAATAGCACTCAAATGGACCCTTACTGAATTCGTCTTAAGGCCTGCATTTGAAAGATGCAGGAGATAGTCCAAGAGGGAATTCAAAGGAAGTGCTAGAGGGTCAAGACCCTGCTGAGCACACCAAATGGAAAAACGTTTCCATTTGAAAGCATAAGAACGCCTCGTGGAAGGTTTCCTAGAGGCATGAAGGATATCTGTCACAGGTTGAGAAAGATTAAAGTCTTGAAGACTTAGGCCTTCAGTAACCAAGCTCTGAGATGTAGGGATTTGGGGTTTGGGTGCCACAAAGTCCCCTCCTCCTGAGACAGAAGGTCTGGCGCAGCTCCCAGGTCCAGGGAGGATCCCTGGGAGAGATGCAGAAGTAGAGGGAACCACACCTGGCGTGGCCAGCGGGGAGCTATGAGGATCATAGTCCCGTGATCCCTCTGGAGCTTGAACAGAGTCTTGGATATTAGAGGAATGGGTGGAAAGGCATAGAGGAATTCCTGACCCCAATGCAGGAGGAAGGCATCGTGGGCCTGAGCTCCCTGACACTGAGTTCTGGAACAGAACTGGGGAAGTTTGGCATTCCACGGACTTGCAAAGAGGTCTATGTCCGGGGTCCCCCATTCCTGAAAGATTCTGCGTATCTGGTCCATATGTAGGGACCATTCGTGTGGAAGCAGAACTCGACTGAGTCTGTCTGCACGAGAGTTTTGAACTCCTGGAAGATACACTGCAAGAAGGTGAATTTGATGCTCTCTGGCGAAGGCCCATAATCTGAGAGCTTCGTTGCAAAGCGACAGAGAGCCTGTCCCTCCTTGTTTGTTTATATAGAACATGGCTACCTGATTGTCTGTCTGAACTAGGACAGTCAGGTTGACAAGGAGGGTATAGAAGACCTTGAGGGCAAGGTAGATTGCTCGCAGTTCCAGGAGGTTGATATGAAGGGTGGCCTCCTGTGGAGACCAAGTGCCCTGAGTGGAGAGGTTCTGAAGATGAGCTCCCCACCCTGTCTGGGAGGCATCTGTTGTGAGGGTTGCTTGGGGCAACAAAGGTTGGAAGGGGGCCCCCAACAACAGATTCTTGGTGGATGTCCACCATTGGAGGGACCAAAATAGACGGCTTGAGGTGAGTATTTGGTCGGAGAGCACTCCAGATGCTTGAGTCCACTGGGTGGCCAAGGTCCATTGAGCTGCTCTCATATGCAGACGAGCGTAGGGCACCACATGTACCGTGGAGGCCATGTGGCCCAGAAGTCGCAGCATTTCCCGGGCTGTCAAATGACTGCTGGACTGAGCTTGGGAGGCCAAACTCAGCAGGCATTGGGCCCTGACCTGAGGCAGGTAGGCCCTTGCAGTGATGGTGTCTAACTGGGCCCCTATGAACTCGAGAGACTGAGTAGGGATTAGTTGAGACTTGGGAAGGTTTACTACCAGTCCTAGATACTGCAGAAGACGCCTTGTGCGGTCCAGGGAAATTTGGGCCTGGGACTGAGAGGGAGCTCGGATGAGCCAGTCGTCCAGGTATGGGAATATGAAAATTCCCAGGCCTCTTAGAAAGGCAGCTACGACTGCCATGCATTTGGTGAACACTCTTGGAGCAGAGGCTAGACCGAAGGGGAGTACTCTGTACTGGAAATGTTTTCCCCGAAACAGAAATCGAAGGTATTTTCTGTGGGATGGGTGGATGAGTATGTGTGTATACGCATCCTTTAGGTCTAGAGAACAAAGCCAATCCTGACTCTGAAGGTATGGAAGGAGAATGCCCAGAGAAAGCATTTTGAATTTCTCCTTGAAAAGAAATTTGTTCAATTCTCTCAGATCCAGAATTGGTCTGAAGCCCTCTGTCTTCTTTGGTATTAGAAAATAAGGGGAGTAGAATCCCGTCCCCTGTTGAAGAAGAGGGACCTCCTCTATTGCCCCCTGGGCAAGGAGGGAGGAGACTTCCTGACCCAAGAGGGCCAGAAGAGATGGGGGAGAATTGAACTGCCTCACCATAGTATAAGGAGGAAGGTCGGAAAAATGGAGTTTGTAACCCTCTCTGATGATAGAGAGGGTCCATTGCTCTGATGTAATTTGCTCCCATCTGGGAGCAAAGTGAGCTAACCTTCCGGGTATGGTGAGGGGCTCTGGTTGTTCTAGAGCCAGAAAAGTTAAGTTCTCTAGGGGCAAGTCAAAACCCCTGAGGGGGTGGAGCCTGCTGAGGCGTAGCAGACGCCGCAGGCTTTGACCTTGCCTGTTTAGGTTGCTGACGTTTAGCAGCAAAACGAGGCTGAGAGGATTGTTGGCCAGTATTTGTGGAAAATCTGGACTTCTTGTAATAAGGCCTCTTAAAAGACTTCTTCTTGGCAGGAGTGGAGGTAGACTTAGAAAGTCTATCTAAGGTGGCATTTTCTGCGTCCATTTGAGTGGCCTTAATTTGCCACTCCTCACCAAATAAGTTCTCACCTGTACAGGGCAGATTTCGTAAGCCATCTAGGACCCAAGGTTCTAGACAAGAAGCCTGGAGCCAAGCAAGACGTCGGGCTGCTATAGCAATGCCCGAAGCCCTACCAGCACCCTCAAAGGAATCAAAAGCTGCCCTGTTGGAGAACTTTGAAATATCCAAAAGGTGTTTCACTAAGGAAATGAACTGCTCCCTCTTATCCTCAGGGATAAAGGGGGCAAAATGCCGAACTTTTAGAGCGATTTCACTGAGAAACATGCCCATGTAAAGACTATAGGAATTAATCCTGGCTATAAGCATAGTAGCCTGGAAAATTTTCCTGCCAAAAGAGTCTAGAGTCTTACATTCTCGCCCTGGAGGAGTAGAAGAGTGCCTTTTGGTACTCTTTATCTTCTTCATTGCAGACTTCACCACAATAGAATGGTGAGGCAACTGAGTTTTTTGGAAACCAGGAGAAGGGGGGACACGGTACATGGTGTCCAACCTGCGAGAAGAAGGAGACAATGTTAGAGGAGCCTCCCATAAGTCCATCAAGTGTTCTTGAAGGATTTCATGGATAGGCAGGGTAACTGCCTCTTTAGGAGACTTAGAGTATCCTAAAATATCCAGTTTCTTTGATCTGGGTTCCTTTTCAGAGGATGAAGCAATAGAAAGACCTTTAGTCATTTCTATGATGAAGTCCTGAAAGGACAAATCCTCTGGTGGAGACATTCTCCTTTTAGGAGAAGAAGGCTCCTCAGGAAGATCAAGGGAGAACTCATCAGAATCATCAGAGGAGTTAAAATCCTCTGAAGAAGCAGAGTATCCTCTATGTGCTTCCAACACACGATACGCATACCGTTCGGTATCGACATCGGGCGTACCGGGTATGGGATCGGTACCGGGCAAAAGCCCGGATCCGGCATGCGGAACCGATCTGCGTTTGGAAGACGATGGCCTCGGTTCCGGTATGGAAGCCATTACCGGAACTGGACCCGGTACCGCTGGCTGCGGTACCGAGGGCGTAGCAGCATTAATAAAAGCCAGAATGGCCTGCTGCATGACTTGGACAGTATTGCCCATAGACGCCACTGCTGCCTGGATGTCGGTACCGGTATGGGCCGGTACCCCAGAGAAGTACAACAGGTGATCTGTCGAGGCCGCGCCATCGATGTCAACCTGTGACCCCATGATTGCTTTGGAGGCTGGAGCCTCCCGCCGGGGTTTTTTTGGCCTGGGCAGAATCCTCGAACTCAGAATTGAGAGCCTCTCGATCTTTAGAAAGAGATTTGCTTTTAGAGGATTTGCCCACTGGAGTTTTGGTTACCTGAGATCCATCCGGAGAGGAAGACCTGGATGACTGTGATGCTTCTGAAGGAAACAGCACATGGAACTTGTTGGCCCGGTTCTGCAATCCACGTTTCAACATCTGGGAGCAGGATGGGCAGTCCGGTATGGAATGGTCAGGTCCTAAACATTTAAGACACCATTCATGGGTGTCTGTAAGAGAAATGACAGCACTGCACTTGGTACACTTTTTAAAACCAGGAACTGGCTTCTCCATGAGGAGAATTTGTGTAGGCCTGAAGGCCTAACAAAGTACCAAGCTGTGCTGAAGAAAAGAAAAATATATATATATATTTTTTTTTTTCAAAAGAAAGAAAGAGAGACCGGCAGTACCAGTTTCAGAATGGGGAAGGCAGGTACGCGGTCTAAAGAAAACAATAAAATTAACAATTTCTTCAGCGGTGACAGGAACACGACCTGCTGGCTCCGCGGAAAAAAAGAAACTGACGAGAGCTGGTCAGGAAGGCGGGAAGGCAGCGCGCATGTGCAGTGGGAGGCCCCAAAAGCTTTTAATCTGAAAAGCTGGGGAGCTTTCCCGCGCGGGCTCCGTCGGTACCGACGTACCCATATGTGATGACTTATTCCTGCTTGTTCCTGGAGATAGCCTTTGACAAGGTCCCTCAGACTTTTGGCAAAACTAAAGAGTCATGGGACAGGAGGCAGTGTACTATTGTGGATCAGGAACTGGTTAAAAGATAGAAAGCAGAGAGTTGGGCTAAATGGCCAATTTTCCCAATGGAGAAAGGTGAATAGTGGTGTACCCCAGGGATCTGTGCTGGGTCTGCTGCTTTTTGACATATTCATAAATGACCTGGAAAGTGGAATAACGAGTGAGGTTATCAAATTTGCAGATGACACAAAACTATTTAAAGTTGTTAAAACCCAAGAGGATTGTGGAAAATTGCAAGAGGATCTTGATAAAATTGAAGACTGGGCATCAAAATGGCAGATGAAATTTAATGTGGACAAGTGCATAGTTATGCACCTAGGGAAGAACAACCCAAACTATGGTTACACGATGCAAGGTTCCACATTAGGAACCACGACCCAGGAAAAAGATTTAGGCGTCATTGTGGATAACATGTTAAAACCCTCGGCCCAGTGTGCAGCGGCGGCCAAGAGAGCAAATAGAATGCTAGGTATCATAAGGAAAGGAATGGAAAATAAAACAAAAGATATTATAATGCCTCTATATCGTTCCATGGTGAGACCTCATCTTGAATATTGTGTGCAATTCTGGTCGCCGTATCTTTTTTTTTTAATTTAATTTTTATTTTATTAACAACACATCCATAACAAACTCAAAAACATCCATTGTAACTGCAACAACACACATATAACTCCGTGGTAATCAATACCCCCTCGAAGCATAAGAATACTATCACATTTCAACGGCTGGCCCGCTCCTCCCCCCCCCCCAAGCCCAGCTTCCTTCATCCCCCCCACCCCCCCGACAGCCCCACATATGAGAAAAGGCATTTCCGTCCCCACGCCCGACAGGAGGGACATATAAGGCCACTGTCTCCCTATGGCCAACATTTAACACACATCCGTGTCCCGCCTTTATGAAGTGTTGAGTGTCTTCATCCCCCCCCCACACCCCCCCTTTCCCTCTTCTTAACTTCCAGTATCTCCCCCCCCTCCCCTCACCAACCCGCCCCCACCCCCCGTTCTCCCTCCCCAAGGACCACCCCCCCCTTTATAGCTCCCCAATAACCCCCCCCCCACCCAAGTATAAACACTCCCTCTACTGTAGGGTATCTTTTCGTAGGTAAAGCAACACCTTATCCCACTGCTTCTCAAATCGATCCACCCTCTGCCTTCAGGCTGCTGTTAGTTTTTCCATTAGGTACACTTGCCGGAGGCGTGCCACACAGTGTTCCACCTGCGGCGCCTCCTTCTGCTTCCAACGATAGGCCAGCTCGCAGCGGGCCGCACTCAGGCACGCCAGGACCTGCCTTTTATCTTGACCTGGTCCCCCCTTCTTCCACCACCCCAGTAGATACCCACAAGGGTCGAGTGTCGCTTCCGTCCCCACCACCTCCCTAATCCAATCCCTTATGGCCTCCCAAAAGCACTGTATCCTAGGGCACAACCACCAAATATGGAAAAAAGTGCCCTCTTCCCCACATCCCCTCCAGCATTGACTAGACACTCGGGGAAACATGCGATGCAACCGGACCGGGGTATAGTACCACCGCATGACCACCTTGCACCAATTTTCCCGGACTGCTATTGACAAAGGCATCAACCGCAGCTGGTCAAACACAGTCTTCCATTGGCCCTCCTCTATTTCAACCCCCAAGTCCCCCTCCCATTCCCGCATGTATCTGTGCTTCCCCCCTGGGGGCCCTTGTATGGCCTTGTACAGCACCGAGATAAGCCCCGGGGACGTCTTCTTCCCATACCAAACCACCTCCAACGGGGTATAATCCCGCTCCAACTCATCCTTCCCTAATTTCTTCCACAAGAAGGCCGCCACCTGTCCATAATAAAAGCGATCCCCGTCCCGCAGCCCATACTGTTCTTGTAATGTCGCAAACGGCACCAAGTCCCCCCATCAATAAATTGGTAAAAGCACTTCAACCCCCCTTGTGCCCACCGGCGATAACCCCCCCCCCCTTCCCTCCCGGGACGGAACTCCGCTGTATGGCAAAGATCCCGCATCAGGGAAAAATGCTTCCCCCCCCCTCCACCACTGCCCCCCTAATCTTATCCCACTCGTGTAGCACATGACTCACATAGGGATGGGCCCGGGCTGCTGTCCCTCTCTCCCCACGCCCCATCCACGGGAGTCCCGCCAGAGACTGTCCCCCCCCACACTCTTCCTCCAGCTGCACATAGTTCTTCCGCTCCCCTCCGTCCCTCCAATCCATCACATGGCATGCCTGAGCAGCCCAATAGTAAGCCTGCATATTGGGCACCCCCAGTCCCCCCTCTTCCCTCCTCCTATACAGCACCTCCTGGGCTATCCTCGGCGGACGACGCATCCAGATGAACTGGTTCACCTTCCGCTGGAGCCGCCGTATTTGTGCCCCCGGGATGTCTATGGGGAGTGCTTGGAAATAATACAGCACTCGCGGGAGGACATTCATTTTTATAGTGGCAATCCTCCCCAACCAAGACACTTCATAACGCATCCACCGCTGCAGGTCCTGGTTCAGCTCTCTCCATAATCTGCCATAGTTAGCCCCATAGAGCCCCCCAGGGTGGGAAGTGATATTAACCCCCAAGTAGCGAATGGCGCTCTCCGCCCATTTAAACGGGTAGGCCCGTTGTAGCCTTTCCACCCGGGCCCGAGCCATATTAATGTTCAAGGCCTCCGTCTTATCCTGGTTTACGCGAAACCCCGATACCTCCCCATATTGTCTTAGCAATCGCAAAAGCTCTGGAATTGACTCCTCCGGCTGCGTCACCACCAGGAGGACGTCGTCCGCAAAGATTGAAATTTTGTGATGTCCACCCCCCCTCTGCAGCCCCCACACCCCTTTATTGCCCCTAATTGCACTCGCCAGGGGCTCAATGGCTATAGCAAAGAGCAGTGGGGACAGCGGGCATCCCTGGCGGGTCCCCCTTTCCAGTTCCAACGTCTCCGTATAGCGCCCATTGATTTTAAATCGCGCCTTCGGACCCCGATAAAGCGCTTGCACCCACTGCATGAATTTCGGGCCTATCCCCATCTGCCGCATGACTAGAAACAGAAAATCCCAATCCACCCTGTCAAACGCTTTCTCAGCGTCGATTGACAGCAGCATGGCTTCCACCCCCTGGGCCTGCGCCCCCCACACCGCTTCAAGCACCCTCTTGATGTTATCTGAGGCCTGCCTCCCCACTATAAAGCCAGTTTGGTCTATCCCAATCAGGCCAGGCATCCTCGGGGCCAACCGGTTAGCCAGCACTTTGGCGATGATCTTAACATCTACATTGATCAGGGAGATGGGGCGGTAGGACCCGCACTGCATGGGATCCTTTCCCCCCTTAGGCAGGACCGTTATGCCCGCCGTTAGCATTTCCGCCGAAAAATCTCCCCCCTCTTGCTGCACCCCATTCGCCATCCGAACCAACCGATCCACTAATTCCTCCCTAAAGGTTTTATAGAAAGCCCCTGTCAGGCCATCCAGGCCCGGGGCCTTCCCCGCCGGCAGCACCCGCAAGGCCTGAACCACCTCTTCCCGAGTGATATCGGCCTCCAGCTCTTGGACATCCCCCTCCCTCAGACTTTGCAGCTCAATATCTTGCAGGTATGCCTCTCTAAGCCCCGGTCGCCCCCCCCCCCTCTGATATAAATCCCGATAAAATTGGCAAAAGCGCTCCCCAATGAGTTTTTCCGACCGCAATGGTTCCCCTCCGCTCCCCATCACCCCCAGTATAGAGGTCTGGGCTACTCTCTTGCGCAACTTGTTGGCCAACATTTTCCCAGCCCGGTCCCCCCATTCATAGTAACTCTGCTTCAACTTGCTCAACTGAAACCCAATCTCCTCCACCTGCAATTTCTGGAGCTCCATCCGTAATTGGCTTAGCCGTTTAAAATCTCGCTTATGCCCCCAAGCTTGATAGTTCGTTGCCACTTGCTTAAGCTCTGTTTGCAATTCCTCCTCCCGGGCCATCCGCTGCTTTTTAAATCTAGAGGACCACATCACCAATCGCCCCCGCACAACTGCCTTCATACCCTCCCACAGTCCCACCTCCCCCACATCTCCCGTATCATTAAGGCGCCAATACTCCCGCAGGCAGTCCTTAACATCCTTCACCACCTCCTCTCTCTTGAGGAGACTTTCATTGAGCTGCCAGAATCTCACACCCCCCTCATCTCTGGGACCCCCAACGCTCACCCATGTAGGAGCATGATCGGACCATGTGATATTTCCTATGGCCGCTTCCTGAAACCTAGGGCCCCATCCCTCATCCATCAGGATATAGTCTATCCGACTGTAGCTGTCATGGGGCGCCGAGTAAAAAGTATATTCCCGGCCCCCCTTGTTGAGATGTCTCCACACATCACACAGCTGATAAGTTTCCATAATACTCTGCAATATCCTGCGGGTGCCATCCTTCCCCCCCCCCCCCCCCCCCCCGCTTGGCGATCCCAGTTGGGTGAAGTGCCAGATTAAAATCTCCCCCCAAAATAAGCCTCCCTTGCACGTGTCGAGCCAGTAGCTCCTGCACCCCTCTCCAAAATTGCCCCTGCCGCTCATTTGGAGCGTATATGTTGACCACCGTAACCTGCTCCCCCTGCCATTCCCCCCCCAGCAGGAGCACCCTCCCCTCATCGTCCCTCTCCACCCTACTTACCCGAAAGGAACTGTCCCGACGCACCAATACCGCCACCCCGCCTTTCTTACCCGCCCCCTTCCCCCTCAGGCCCCCCAAATATTGCTGTGGATATTTCGCATTCCGCATCAACCCCTCGTACTTCCTCCGCAGATGTGTCTCTTGGACCAACACCACCTCCCAATCCAACCGGGTGGCTTCTCTATACAGCAACCGCCGCTTCCGGGGGTTGTTCAGCCCTTTGGCATTAATGGATCCTATCTTCCCCATCGGGGCCCTTCAACCACCCTCACCCTCCCCCCTCCGATACCTCCACACCCCCACTTCCATCCTCATCCCTCCCCCCCTCCCCCTCCCCCCCCACCCCCATACCCCCCCTGCATTACCACTCCCTTCGGAGTCACTCTGACCCCCCCGATGATGTTCCCCGGGCGCTTCCACTACCCATCGCAACCCCCCTCCTTCCCCCCTTCCCCCCCCTTTTCATTAAACTACCTACCGCTCCCCCCGCTCCCCACCAGCCCCCCCTCACATCCAGCTATAGAAACCTACCCCTCCACCGTCTCCCAGCCCCCTATCCCCTTCCCTCTCCCACTCTATCTCCCCCCATATCCCAAATCCCTCATTCCGTCCACACGCATCCATACATACAGTAATCTTATCCCCCCACCACCCCCCTAATGCACCCAGTAAACAGTAACATGTCCATGATATAACAGTAAGATATCACCATGGCAGTTCTTAGGCAGACAGAGTCCTCCCGGTTCATCCGGTTTCCTCGACTCCATTCAGTCTCCAGGTGCCCCAGCAACAGGAGCCGGTGCGTTGTCTCGTGAGAGTCTGGTCAGCCGCCTACTTTTACTCTCCACTCGCTGCCACTTCAGGCCTGTGCCCCTCTCCGAGGCACGTTGTTCCTTTGGCGGGCCTCCCCTTTGATCCTCTGGGATATTCTCGACGCCAAGGTCCCGCAGGATCTGCCAGGCTCCCTCCACTCTCTGGATCCGGCGTGTAGTGCCCCAAACCGTCACCAACAGGCCAAATGGGTAGAGCCACTTATAGCGCCAACCTTCTCTGCGCAGTAGCGATGTGACTCCTCGCAGCTCCTACCTCCGCTGTAGCGTACCCGCAGAAAGGTCCTGAAAGAGCTCTATCTTCGCCCCCTCCCACTGGTAGGGTCCAAGCTTCCGCGCCGTGGTGAGAATGCGCTCCTTTAACTTGAAAGCGCCAAGACACACTATCACATCGCGTGGCTTATTCTCCCGGGGGGGGGGGGCCCAAGCTCCAATGGGCTCTATCCATGGGTATCGATTTCCCTTCCCACGCACCATCGGGCTCGACCTCGTGGAGGATCGCGGTAAACAGGCGGGTCAGCGTCGCCTCTCAGTCTTGGAAGCGCTGCTCCTCTGGTAGGCCCCGCACCCGCATATTGCACCTGCGAGACCTGTCTTCTAGGTCCTCAGCTTTCGCCTGCAGTTGATCTTGGGCCTGCCGCAGTTCCTCCCAACCAGCCCGCAGTTCCTGGATCGTCTCTGCCTGCTGCTCCAGCCTCTCCTCCGAGGCCTCCACCCGGGCTCCCAGCTCCTTCACATCCTGTTTCAACGTACCCAGCGTTTCCTTCAAGTCTCTTTTGAAAGAGCCCATCTCCGCTTTCAGCTCTTCCTTAAAGGCAGTGAGCCACTCCTTTAGGCTCCCCAGCGAGTCCGGTCCTCCATCAGTCCCCATCGGAATCAGACCGCTCTATTACTCCGTCCGCCATGTTTACCGCGTGGCTCTCGTTCTCCTGCTCCGCCGCTACAGCATATGAGGAACGATAGGCAGATAACCTCGCTTTTACCGACATCCGCTCTTATAGTCGGTACAGCGGGTGCCGTTTGCACTCTCTCCGGGAAGGGTAGGGTCACTCGTTATATCGCTTATAGCATTAGCGCCCCGGAGCTCCCTCAGAGAGCTGCCACCATGCTCTCTGACATCACCGGACTGGTCGCCGTATCTTAAAAAGGATATAGCGTTATCAGAAAAGGTTCAGAGAAGAGCCACCAAAATGGGAAAGGGGATGGAAGGATACTCCTATGAAGAAAGGCTAAAAAGGTTAGGGCTCTTTAACCTGGAAAAGAGACTCCTGAGGGGAGATATGATAGAAGTCTATAAATTAATGAATGGAGTGGAACGAGTAAACGTAGATCGATTGTTTACGTTATCAGAATATAGAAAGACTAGGGGACATGCAATGAAGCTACAGGATAAACTATTTAAGACTAATAAAAGAAAATATTTTTTCACACAACGTGTAATCAAACTCTGGAATTTGTTACCGGAGGATGTAGTAAAGGCTGTTAGTGTAGCTGGGTTTAAAAAAGGTTTGGATAAGTTCCTGGAGGAAAGGTCCATATACCATTATTAAGAAGGGACCCAGGATATCAATGCTTGACCCAGTACAAGCATTGTGGAACCTGTGTCTTTTGGGGAAACTGCTAGATACATATGACCTAGATTGGCCACTGTTGGAAACAGGATACTGGGCTTGATGGACCTTGGTCTGACCCAGTATGGCATATCTTAAATACTCCATTTACTCTTAGAAGTGGCTTAGGAAATCTCCCTCGTTTACAAAACACAGTTAAATATTTAAAAGCACAATGTCCAAATATGAATTTTTATAGCATTATTCTGAGAGGGACTGTGTTAAGATGATTATGACTGAGTTTAATTATCAAAATATTGCGGGGGGGGGAGGGTGTGCTAGGGGTCTAAAATCAATTGTGAGGGGACTCAAGACTGAATATGCGCAGTACGTTAAACAATGCAGGATTTAGCTGCAACCTTCCCATTTGTCAACTGTCTTATATGTGGCTAGCAATTACACCTTAAGATTTAAAGTATTAGCTACTTTAATATATCAGATTGCAACTATAAATGATTAATAAATCTTCATTTGCACAGCTCTTTTCTATTGATTTCAAGGATATCGGGTTTGTTTTGAATTAGTTCCTTCAGGTCTACGTGTTAAAAATCTTTAAAAATGAAATGACGACATACATTTGTATTCTTGTGTTGGCGAGCACAAAGTGTGTCAATACAAATGATAAGTAGTAGTAGTAGTAATAGTACTTGGGAAATTATTAGTTTAAAATAAAACCAAGACCTACTGTGAATATTATCTAATAGAAAACAATGTTTCCATTTTAAAATAGTGTGCCATTTATTGAGAAATCTGATAAATGACAAAGGAAAGAAAACAAGGGCCCATTGGCCGTTAATGCGCATAAATGCAGTGTTTAACATGCATATTAATGTCCTGTGTTCATGAGATATACATGTGGCATGTGTTACCAAAGCCAGCAAAGTATAGGTGTTAATATGGACAATAATGCAAAAAAATTAACTATAGCTCCATGAAGTCAGGTTCCATTTTAGGAATTGGCAATGGCCTCTGATGCCAAAGTTTTGGAGGTACTGAAGTACGATCACTGCTGCTATGCCTTTAAGCCTGCCATTTGTTTTCCAGAGAGGTGTCAGATTCTCAGCAGCAGCAGTGAGTTGGAAGAGGAAATTCAATGTGAGGCCTATAAGCCCTCCTGCTCTGACAGGCCCTGCGGCACCCTATTCATTCCTTTTGCATGGGCTCCTGTTGTCATGGGAATCGATATGAGAGGCAGGGCCTGTAGGAGTGCAAGGGCTGGCAGGCTCTGCACTGAAATTTCTTTTCCAGTTGGCTGTTGTATGGCTGGTGCCACTCTGGACAAAAAGCAGCGCAGAGGCTTGAAGGTAAACGGGGGACCTCCCACAGAGGGGCCCATCTGGGCATGGATGATTGGGGAGGAGCACGATGGGAGCCTTTCCCTTATCCTGTTGCTTACTGATGCCTTAAATCTGGCCCTGCAGGGAATGTAGATAATTTTTTTGTATTAATTCAGCTGCGTAACATTTTAAAGCACAAGAGTTTTCACTGCTCTAACAGCTAATGAGCTTCTTTGCATACTTTAGCATCCATTATCTCATTAGCACAGATTTTTCATTAATACTAACACAAGTCAGCTTGCATGCATTAAAATTCACAAGGAAGGTAATTCTAGAAGAAATGCTTAGCTCAAAATGTGCTATCACATGTGTATTTGCACTTATTTTATAAATTAAAGTACACGTAGACTTTACATTATAGAATAGGCGTGTAAGTGGTGAGCTACGCGCACCAAATCAGTGTGCAACCATTTACACCAACACTAGACTTGGGGGTATGTTTACTATCGGCGGTAGCGACTTCCGTGCAATATTGGAGCCGCGGCCCCAGCTCCCATATCACATGGAAGCTGCTACCACCCAATAGTAAACATACCCTTGGTGTAAATACTTGTGACTAGATTTGTAGGAAATGCACATCAGTGACAGTATTCTGTAACTTACACGCGTAAATTTGCGCATCCCAGAATATTCACATTATTAGGTACAACCTTATATTTTAAGGTTTTTCCATGCTCTCCCCATGCCCCCTAGGAAATAAGAAACTGAGCATATTCAAAGTAATTTAACTGGTTTGCAGATCTACTAACCAGTTAAACCGCAGCCAGTCGGATATTCAGTGGCAATAAACCATTTAGTGCTGCTGAATCTCTCCTGCTACCCAGACTGTATGCCCCAATGTTAGCCGCTAGCACCGCAGGGCGTTCCAGGGACACAGCAGGGATGGTCCTGGAGGTTAGCCAGTCAGCGGCGATATTGAGCCACTGGACAGTAAACCCTAACCGGCTAAAGTTAGGAACGCTGAATGGATGTCCTAACTTTAGCCAGTTTAGCTATCCGACCAGTGGCCGAATATCATCACTGACTGGTTAGCTATTTGGCTAACCGGGCAATCTGGATACTCAATGCCAAGGCCGGATATGGCCGTGGGATTGACTATACGGGTTTAAATTAAAGTGGTGACAGACAGCCACTTTAAGGGGCTTGTTTACAAAGCCGCGGTAGTGGACTCCGTGCGATAGCGGAGCCGCGGCCCCACTGAATTCAATGGGGCCGCGGCTCCGATATCAGGCGGAGTCTGCTACCGCGGTTTAGTAAACATGCCCCTAAGTGTGCTGGCCCCTTCGACCCCAGTAACCATTAATGTATATTCATCTCAGAGGCTGCCATTTTCAAAATATTTTGAACATTCGGAGCTGGATTTATCAAGCAGTCGCTCCTAGTCCGTGTACCATTAGGGAAAATCCTTTATTAGATCATGTCCTCAATGCACTCAATTCCTCTACGCAGGAGGTGACGCATCACAGGGTTTCAGAGGCTTTCATTCCATCCGATTGCTAATAGATTCTCACCCAAGATCTGTTTCATAGCAACTGTAGAACTCTCCTTCCCATAGCAGGGGAGCTCTTCCTTGCTACAGTATTTTTCCAAGCAAGTATTAAGGACATCTATGCATTAGAAATCATAGATGCCTTATATTAAATTTCCATGCCTTGCAGCTGTAGTGCTTGTCCCCTGAAAAAATTTGTGCTATATTACTTGAATAAAAAATATACTTTGTTGGACCAACTAAATATGGTAACATCAATAGGTGCTAACATCCACATTTAGGCCCATGTCGATGTATATATACCAATTTATTCTTCAAATCTTCATAGTGAAAATGTAACAAAGCTCGAGAATCACAGATCTTGTGGTTCCTAATGATCAAGGGGGCGATTGGAATGCATTTCTGAAAAGAACAATTTTGTCCAGCCTTCGGGACTGAATGCACCAATATGAATGGATGATGCATTCACTTGCCATTGCTTAACTTTTCTGGTTACTGACTGGTTGTGAAGTTGCCAACATCTGAGTTTATATACTGAATGTTTGGAGTACCAGGCTGCCGCCATCTTTACTGAAGTGATGAATGAATGAAATGATACAGAGGAAAGCTGTTTGGCTGTTGAAGTTGGAAATTCTAAGTATTTTTAAACCCCGATGTAGAACCTTGAAGTACGAATCATTATGAGGTTTGAAACATAATGCTATGTCGGATAATTGATGGTCTATACCTTTTGGAAACTTTTTTTTGCTCTAGCTTTTTCACTATAAAGATTTGAAGAATAAATTGATATTACTATTTAGCACTTATAAAGCGCCACGCACGCAGCGCTGCACAGCTAACCTACAAGAGGTAGCCAACATACAAGAGACAGTCTGTGGATCCTGACACCTATTGATGTTAACATATTTATCCTGGTCTGACAAAAAATATATTTTTCATTGAAGTAATACATTACCATTTTTCTGGGGGATTTTTGCAGTAGTCTTTTGTCTTTAATTCTGATCCCTTGTGATTCTTTAAAAGTGTGTTAGCATGGAAGGGTTACTTTTAGCAAACAGGGGCTTCCAGAACCAGATTGACATGAAATAACATTCTTACACAATTAGATTTACTTTGTGGTATTATTATTCACAATGACAAAGGGCAGACAACAGTGGGAGAAGGGAGGTGTCTCACACCAGCTCATGCAGAACCCTTCACAGTGTGCAGTTAATGCACATTATTTTTTTGTGTTACAAGACATTTGCAGTGCAATGGTGGTAAGTATTCAAGCTTGAAGTCACGCTGGGGCACATGTTGCCAGCTAGTGTAGGGCCATGAGAGTGCGGTATGATTCCTGCACTAACTGCGCAGCCCACGTTAGGGCTGTGAGTGGGTGGCTTACGGGTCGAAAGTGAACATGGCAAGCTCAGTACAGTTAGCGCTGGGTTCCCACAGCACCCTAACTGCATTAGTGCCTCCTGGAGTTAAGAGCACCCACGCCAATGCTGCCTATGTTAGGGGAACGTGCTCTGCATTAACTGCTGGGAAAATGCTTTCCACATCCACAACGGTTAACATGGTGGTGCTGCACCTAGTGCGCTATAGCTTTGGGGTTATTGGTGCATTAGGTGCAAGACCTTACCGCTCTTGAGTAAAAGATACCCTTAATTCTCTCCCCACAGAGATTGCTGGACATAAAGAGGATAAATCTATAAAAGTCTTGCATAGGTAGCACCCATTTTTCTGAGCACATTTCATGCCTATTTAATAAAGTAAAATGTACGTGTATGTTATTCTACAAAACAGGGGTGCAAGTGCTGTTAGTGTAGCCGGGTTTAAAAAAGATTTGGACAAGTTCCTGGAGGAAAGGTCCATAAACCATTATTAAAAGGGACCCAGGATATCACTGCTTGACCCAGTACAAGCATTGCAGAACCTGTGTCTTTTGGGGAAACTGCTAGGTACGTATGAGCTAGAGTGGCCACTGTTGGAAACAGGATACTGGGCTTGATGGACCTTGGTCTGACCCAGTATGGCATATCTAATGGTCTTAAATCTATGTGCGATCACTTATACGCCCCCAAAATGAATTGCTCAAGCTCCTAAGGCTTTGTACCCTGGCTGCCAGTCCATTGCTCTTCCTCCCTCTACTCATAAATGCCAACATACTGATAAATGGTCTGCTTTCTATTTTTTGTCATTCTTCTAATTTCCTTTATTTTGAGTGTTTAACATTTGGACAAGCAAAGCATCTGGCCAGAAGGACCTTTCTTTAATGATTGTGGCTGACTGCCAGCCTTTAATCGTTTCCTGCATGGACATCTGGTTTCTTCTGTAATTTCATCTTTGAATGCTATAACCCCGTTTCTAAAATGCCTGTCATCACAACTCAAAAATATCTTTCATTAGGCCTTGGTGAAAACGTTTGGAATCGAATATCACCAGCCACCAGTTCGCTCCTTTTCGGTAGACATATGAATCCATATCAGAGCTTTCGTTGCCTAAGAATGCTAAAAGTGATACTTTTCAATAAAAAATGGACTAAGTAGAATAAGGGGGGCTTCACATTAGGTTTAGTTATTTTGGAGTTAGCTCCTACCTTTTCAGTAGTGATTCAAGGCAAGTTACATTCTCAAAAAAATAGGTATTTTTGCGTCCCCAAACAGCTTACAATCTTAGGGCTAGATTTACTAAAATGTACTAATGCTATTAATAGGCATTATTAGTAAATAGGGGGAATGGTGACAATGCAAAACCCATTAGGAAATCACGGGGACATGGTGTGGTGGAGAGAGTTCTCTATTAGCACCTGGGAACATTGAAGCAGTAGGAATTTGGAAGGCAACAAAAATACCACATATAAAACTGAAAATTGTAAAATGGGGACTGGCCAAATAACAGAGAGATAATTGATACAACTCCTATGGAGGAATAAATAAGAAAGAGGAGAGAGGGAGGTAAAGGAACAACTTGGAAAGTCGTATGTATAAATGCTCACAGTTTATCCAAGAACTGTATTGACTTGGAAGCTGCAATGGTGGAACAGGACATTGTAATAACTGAATTATGCTTCACTGATAATCTGGACTGGGACGAGAATATACCAGAAAGCAATCTTTGCAAAAAGGACACGATAGATAGAAAAGGGAGAGTAGCTTTATATGCTAGGGACACAATAAAGGCCAATGAGATACCAAGTGAGTAAGAAGTTGTTGAATTGCTATGGATGGACATAAAGGGACCTTGAAGGACTAATATCTATGCAGGACTAATCTATGCAGGAGTAGGCCACACCATAAAAGGATGAGGTAGATATAAGTGTGATAGAAGCCAAAGATGAGGTGCTGTTAGTGAGTGACCATAATCTACCAGATATAAATTGGAATGTGCCATCTGTTAGATCAGGTAGAAGTAGAGAAATACTGAAATTCTTTCAAGAGTCTCTCAGGCAGTTAGTTGAGAATCCAACTTGTGGTGAGGTGACACAAGACCTGGTATGATAAATGGTGACAGTATCATTGGAATTAAAGTAGGGGATAATCTGAATTCAAGTGATCATCAAATTATGCGGTTCAGGATCTATGGGATTCCCAAGATGCCGGCAATGAGTAAGCCAAGTGCAACAAGACACTGATCCTGGGAGAGCTTGAGGCGCAAACGGAAGGCTAAGGCTGGCAATCACTTTGCTAGTTTGACTGTGCTGACTGGAGGTGGCTTGATGAATAACTTTGCCATCCCCTTTACATCAATTTATAAAGCATACTTACTCACCTGTAACAGGTGTTCTCTGGGGACAGCAGGAATCAGTCCTCACATATAGGTGACATCAGCACCAACGGAGTCCTTGTGGAACCATCTCCCCAGCTTTCAAAGAAAGCCTTTGGAAGATGCCACCACAAATGTGTGGTTCTCTTCCCTCTCAAGGGTGCGATCTTGCTCAGTCAGATGACATAGCTAAAAAAAGGTAAAGAAGCAACTCCAAGGGGAGGAGAGAGGTTTGTGAGGACTGATTCCTGCTGTCCCCGGAGAACACCTGTTACAGGTGAGTAACTATGCTTTCTCTGGGAACAAGCAGGAAGTCAGTCCTTACATATGGGACACCCTAGCTACAGGCTACTGAAAGCCCATAGAGAAAAACATGATCGCCCTCAAGGGGAACAGTAAGCAGCAGCAAATGAGTCCGCAGATACAGACTGCAGTAGGATGTGTGTGTCCGATGTGAACCAACGCTCTGGTAGCCTGAACACAGAAGGGTCGGAGCATAGGAGTTGCTTAGACCCTGAAAAGATTACAGAGCACAGCCTGGCCAAAGGAGCTGTCTCACTGGGACTCCCTCTCCAGGCAATAATGAGCTGCGAAGGTATGGACTTGAAGACCAAGTGGCGGCCCAGCAGATGTCCAACATCGGGAAAGAGCACAGGTTTGCCACGGAGGCTGCCATGGCCCTGACACTGTGTGCCATAACCCGGTCGTCCAGCATGCACCCAGCCTTCTCATAGGTGAGGGCAATGCAGTCCGCTACCCAGGTGGACAAGGTTTACTTGGTCACTGCCTCCCCCAGGCAACTGGGGTCATAGGAAATGAAGAACTGAGAAACTTTTCCATGGCCTTGGGTACGATGAATGTAGGACAGGGCCCTCTTATGGTCCAAGGTGTGAAGGACGGTCTCCGCCCTGGAGAAGTGAGGCCTCAGGAAGAAGGTGGTTAGCACTACCTCCTGGTTGAGGTGAAAAGACACCACCTTCGGGAAGAATTTGGGGTGCTTTCGTAGCACAACCCTGTTTTTGTAGAACCTGGTATACGGTGCCTCTGCCACCAAGGCTTGGAGCTCGCTGACCCTGCGAGCGGAGGTGAGCACCACCAGGAAAATGACTTTCCACAAGAGATAACTCAGGTGGCAGATCACCAGGGGCTCAAAGGGCAGGTGGATGAGCTGTGCCAGCACTACACTGAGGTCCCATTTCATCGCCAGAGGGAAGACGGGGGTTTTGACAACAGGAGCCCCCTCAGGAAGCGGGTTACCAGAGGCTGGGCTGAAAGGGGCTTGCCTTCAACAGAGTGGTGGTTTTCCTTCATACACCACACCGAGAACATGAGCCATTTGAAGGCATAAGCTGTCCTGGTTGAGGTCTTATGGGAGGCCAGCAGGATCTCTTCCACTTCTCCTAAGAGGCTGAAAGGGGCTAAGGTTACCCTTTCAGCAGCCACGCTGTCAGTGATAGAGACCCCAGATTGGGTTGCAGGAGAGAGTCCTCTCTTGAGAAATGAACCCCGGGGAATTCCCCAAGGGAATCGGTGCCTCCACTGACAAGCAGAGGAGCAGCAGGAACCACGGCTGCCTGGGCCACCGTGGAGCCATCAGGATCAGTGATGCTCTGTCGTGAAGAGCCTTGAAGAGGGTCTTGGCAATCAATAGTATGGGTGGGAAGGCGTACATGAGGCCTTCCGACCATGGGATGAGGAACGCATCTGTCGCTACCCGGCCCAAGTGGTGCTGATGGGAACCGAAGTGGGGCAACTGGTAGTTGTCTGGGCTGGCAAAGAGGTCCACCTGCAGGTCCACCCAGATTCGGAAGAGCCATTCTGGGTGGCCATTCTGGGATCCAGCTGTCATTCGTGCAGCTGGAGGACCCTGCTCAGTTTGTCCGCCAGGGCATTGTCCTGGCCTGGTAAGTATACTGCCTGTAGGAGCATTCCTTGATGAACTGTATAGGAGCAGAGTCTCATTGCCTCATGGCAAAGGGTGCAAGACCCTGTGCCCCCTTGCTTGTTCACGTAGAACATTGCCACTTGATTGTCTGTTTGGATCAGCACTGGCTGGTGCTTCAGACAGTGGCGAAAGGCTCGGAGAGCTAGATACATTGCCCGAAGCTCCAGAAGGTTGATATGCTGGTTGCCCTCGGTCTGTGACCAGCTGCCATGGGTGCAAAGTTCCTCGCAGTGGGCTCCCCATCCCAGCAGAGAGGCGTCCATTGTGAGGACCCTTAGAAGGCTTGGGACTTGGAAGGGCATACCTGCCTGATGGTGTTGCAGATTTTGTCACCATGTCAGGGATTCTACCAACTGGTGGGTCACTGAGACTCTGTCTTGGAGGCGACCCATGGCCTGTGTCCACTGGTCTCGAAGGTACCACTGGGCAACCCTCATGTGCAGATGGGTGTCTGGGGTGACATGGACCATGGAGGCCATGTGGCCGAGTAGGCGCAGCAGAAGCCGAGCTGACACCGAGGGACTGTGCTGCATGTCTGTGGCCAATTCCCCAAGACAGTTGGCATGATCCAGGGGGAGGAAGGCCTTGTCTGAACAGTGTCCAGCTTTGCCCCATGAACTCCAGACATTGTGCTGGGAGGTGGTGGGACTTGGGATGGTTTATCACGAACCCCAGATATTGTAGGATGTGGATGGTGCATGCTGTAACTTGCTGCACCTCAACAGCTGTGCCTCCTTTTATAAGCCAGTCATCCAGGTAGGGGAAGATGAATACCCCTTAGAGACAGAGGTAGACAGCCACTACTGCCAGGCATTTGGTGAAGACCCTGAGGGCAGACGCTGTACTGGTAGTGGCCTCCCCCCACCATGAAGCAGATACTGCCTATGGCTGGGGTGAATGAGGATGTGGGTATAAGCATCCTTCAGATCTAAGGAGCATAGCCAATCTCCCTGCTGGTGGTTAGGCAGCAATGTTCTAAAGGAGAGCATCTTGAACTTCTCCCTCACCAGGAACTTGTTCAGGTTCTGCAGGTCTACAGTAGGATGGGCCTTAGGCCCCGTGTCCTTTTTGGCATGAGGAAATACCTGGAGTAGAACACTTTGTAACTGAGATGTTGGGCTACTAGTTCCACCTCCTTGTCCTCGAGAAGCCCTGTGAGTTCCTGCAGTAGGAGATCCCGGTGAAGGGGAGACCTGGGGGGCTCTCCCGGGAAGAAAGGGGGAGGTGTCTGTGCCAGGTGGAGGAGGTAGCTCTCCCTCACCACCTGGAGTGCCCAGGAATTGGTGGTGATGGTTGGCCATCTGTAGGCATAGTGGATCAGACATCCCCCTGTGTGCTGCTGTCCTCCTTGGGATAGAGAGGTTATGGCCAACAAGTCAAAATCTCCCCCCCCCCCCAGGCTGGGCCGGAGCAGATGCCTGGGGCTTGGGAGTCTTCTGCTTAAGATGGCCATGCCCCTGTCCCTTAGCCTGCTGACCCTGCTGGGGAGGTGTGAAGGCTTGGAAATATGGGTAGTTTTGTAAGCAGCCCCTTTCCTCTGGTAAAAGGGCTTTTTACCCAAGCCCTTCCATCGGGGAAGGGTAGCAGTCTTTTTGGAGAGCCTGTTCCTTGTCACAAGTTTGGTCTTCAATTTGGCAACCTTCTCTGTCATGGGTTTGACAAAGAGATTCTTCCCCTGGCATGGGACATCAACCAATTTGTCCTGAATCCATTGCTCGAAGTTGGAAGACTGTAGCCAGGCTTGGTGCTGGGCACTGATGCACGCCACAGCTACTCTAGCTGCCAACTCAAAGCCATCATAAGCTGCTCGAGTCATGAACTTGGAGCACGCACGGACGGCTTTGGACAGGTTCCTGAACCTCTATAGGGGTTCCTCGGAGAGACCAGCTGAGAACTTGGCGAGCTCCTTCGCCAGGTCTCTCAGGTACATGCCCATGTACAGCTGGTAGGTCTGGATCTGGCTGATGAGCATCGAGCCCTGGTAGCACTTTATGCCGAGGGCATCCAAGGTGCGGGCTTCTATACCCGGGGGCACCGAGGAGTGTGTCTTCTGGCTCTTCAGCTGATGCATGGCCGACTCCACCACCATGGAATTATGCATCAGTTGTGTTTTGGAAGCCTGGGCTCTGGTGGACCTGATACATTGAGTCAAGCTGCTTGTTCACAATGGGCACCAATGCTGGTATTTCTCACATGTGGAACATGAGTCGTTCCAGGATGGGTGGGGATGGGTACCGTCAACGATTCCCTCAGCGGGGTATTGTATTGGAGGATTTCTAGTTCCTCCGTCCGAGGGTCCTCCTCTAATTCCACTGGGAATACCAGGGCCTTTGACATGTCCTGCACGAAGTCAAGGAATGCCATGTCCTTAGGTGAGGACTGACACAGAGACTCAGAAGGGAGCGGGTCTGAGGGGACATCGCGGTAGCAATGGGTGTCGGGGGAATCCTTGTCCTCGGTCTCCCATTCCGGTGGAAGACTCAAGGAGAGGGCAGCCCGGAGGCTCTGGGCCTTAGCCCGGCCCAAACCCCTTGGAGGCCCTGCGGCTAGTGTTATGCACGCTAGCTAGGGAAGACCTCAGTCCCGTAGAATGGGACCCGGAACAAGACGTTGACCAAGGATTGACTCAGGGCCATATGGTTCGGCCTCTGGGGATTTCCTTAATGTCAAGGGTCCGGTGGTCTGGGTGGAGGAACCAGCAGTGCAGGACATCACCACCCACTGCTGGTCCATGAAGGCAGACAAGCTGTGCTCCAGGGCTGCCATTCTGGTCTCCAGTCCAGATGGCTCTGCAGCCTTTGGCATGGGCACCGAGGAACTGGGGCCCGGCACTGGTTCACCTAAAGGGGTGTCTGGGGCTGGTCTCTAGGCGATTCCTTCTGGGTGACCTTGGTAAGCCGCTTCCACTCCGAGCCCTCAAATGAGCAGTGTGGACTGCGGGACCTGGCTTGGGGCTTATCCGGCCTGCTGGAAGCATCCAGGGATGCTGCCTTCAAAGGTTTCTTCTTCTTCTTGTGTTCCCTTGGGGAAACCTCCTTTCTGAAGACCCACAGCGTCGACCGGGGTTGCCATGGGAGTCTGAGGTTTTAGACGGAGCCTTGGCCTTCAGGAGCTCTGGAGACTCCGGTAAAAACTTATCGTGCTGCTGGCAGCTCTTGAGAACCTTGGTGGACATTTTTTTACAAAGATCACAGGCTGCGGGGTCGTGGTCCAGCCCGAGGCAATGCAGGCAGTAGTCGTGTTTATCAGTAAGGGACATAAATTTTCATACACCAATCACACTTCTTGAAGCCACTGGTAGCCATGGGGAAAAGGTACCCCGGCAAGGTTGAAGACATGCGGTGCTGCCAGTTGGAAAAAGGGCGTGAAGGCATCAAAGGGAAGAAAAAAATGGATATGGACCAGAGACTCAATGCCGGTGCAGTGGGCTCGGGTGTTGGGAAGAGTACTGGTGCACCACCGGAGGGAAGAGTATGAAACTCGGTAAAGAAATCAACTTTTTCCAGGGGGAAACAGACAGATGTCTGAAGGGCTCCATGGAAAAAAGAAGACTGAGCAAGATGATACCCTTGGGCAGGAAGGGGACCACACATGCGTGATGGAATCTCCCAAAGGCATTGTGGTATCTCCCAAAGACTTTATTTGAAAGCTGACGAGATGTTTCCGTGAGGGTTCCGTTGGTGCTGATAACACCCATATATGAGAGCTGACTTCCTGCTTGTTCCCGGAGAATAAAATTTTTTTAAAGTACATTTATAGAAAAAAACCTGTGAGAAAGTCAGTTAGGCTATTAGATGACAGAGGGGTAAAAGGGGCACTAAGGGAAGACAAAGTCATAGCGGAGAGACTGAATGAATTCTTTGCTTTGGTCTTTACTGAAGAAGATGTAGGGAAGTTACCTACGCCAGAAATGATGATATTTAAAGGTGACGTATCGGAGGAACTCAAACAAATCTTGATAAACAGGGAAGATACAATACAGCAATTTGATAAACTAAAGAGTAACAAATCACTTGGACCGGAGACATCCTGAGAAAGATGAATTGAATGAATAAGTGAGAATCCATCAGAACATGGGGGATAAGATACAGCAGAATTTGCAAAATAACAAAAAAACTCTTTAAAGAATTAGCTTGGCAAACAAGGAAAAGTAATTGGTTATGTAATTGGTAAATGGAATAGAATAATTATTTCAACCACAAGTAAATCAAAACCTGGCGCATGAATGGTTAAGGAGAGTTGATTTAAATCTAAAGATGGGAGACTGATAAATATAGCACAGGATAGTAGACTATGGAAAACCAGTATAGGTAAAACCAGTAAGACATTTGGAGACATTACCCAGAGAATAGGGGCATATTTACTAAAGTTTGCTAAACAGTTAACGTGTGTTTTAGTGCACACTATTAATATTCGAGTGTAGTAACGGCATACTAAAAACGCAGCTTTTCATAGCACGTGAGAGGGATGGAATGTACCTCTGCAGATAATGTGCAGTACATTAGACGATGCAGTTAGCATGGGACATTTAACTCTACCTTAAGAAGAGGCATTAAGTGCACCTGTGGAAGCTACACTCCACTTAGTGAGTGTTAAAGAACCAGAAACTTTCTCCCTTGGACCACCCCCTACACAAATCAGCAAATAAAAGTGCAGCAGGCCTTTCCCCATGCATTTCTGGCATAGTACATAACGGAAGCTGAGGTATCTGCGAGAAGAGTTGGAGAATGAGATATGCTACTGTTTCCTGATGCCTCCAATGGGTGCAACAGGCCATGAGGAGCCCGGTTAGGATTTACAGTCCTTTCCCTACTGAGAGAAAACAGTGCGAAGTCTGGAGAGAGAGTTTAAACATCATTGCTGGCTTACCTAATATGACGAGAGCTACTGAAAGAACATTTGTAGTGCTTGTCCGACCCGGTGAGAAGGAAGCTAGCTTTCACAGCCATAAGCACTTCCATTCCCTGTATGTGCAGATGGTCTGTGATGCCCTCAAAAGGCTTGCAAGAGAGACATAACCAGCTATTCAGAGTTGCAGACAGAGGAGGTCTCTAGAGAACTTGAACATCTAAGACCACATTCTGTATAGGACGTCCATGCCCTTGTGTGCCCGATCGGAATCGGACGCACAGGGGCGGATGTAATTCTGATCCTGCAGGGCACGTCTAGCCCTGCGGAATCAGAATCACAACTAGGTCTGTAGGTGCAGACTGGGACCTGATTCCGGCCAGCCTACATGTACAGGCCTCTACCCAGCTACCTCAGTCAAGGCTCCTGAATGGAGCTGCAACGCCATGGCGTCCGGTTGCCATGGCACTGCAGCTCCATTCAGGAGCCGCGATCTCCAGCTGCCGACCTGTTCTGAAATTCCCTACAGCCCGACCCCCGATCTCGCCTCCCAAGGCCAGGGTTGGGCTGCGGTGACTCACCTGCACCCCCTCTAAGCCCTTCCACTGCCCAGATCAGCTGTCCCCCACCATCTGGGGAACTTATTCCACCTCAGAGGTGGAATAAGTTCCCTGTTCAGTTCGCCGGCCCCGGATGTACAGGGCTGACATCAGAATCAGCCCTGTATGTCCGAGGCTGCAGACCACCCACTGCCAACACTAACCCCGCCCCTTCCCACCCCCGACTACCCTCCCTGTACAAACACCTTGTTCATATGGGGAAGTTAGCCGGGGATGCAGAGGAGGCTGAATAGCAGGGATGGATGTCCCAACGAGACAGTTTCTCATTTTGCATCTTCTGATAGTTTTGTCATAATTACCATGAGCTGAGTCCAAAATAGTAACACTTCCAGTTAGCTCTTGTGGGTAGGAATCCAAGGATACACCCAAAGCTGTTTGCGGTCCTTCTGCTCAGAAATTTATATTGATGTCATGTGCTTTAGGTCTACCAGAGGAATATAGATTTTTCATGGTCCCGTGAATAGGAAAGTTCAAGGAATCCGTTACGTACTGGTTCTTTACTCCTGTCCCCAGTGCATGAACTGATTCACTCAGTGCTTGGCGACCCACGGGCTGCTCAGAGATCTCGTTATGGCCTTCCAAATGGCTTTCCTAGAGACTGACATCTTGAGGCTCTGCTTGCAGGGAGAAGTTAGAAATCTCCATCTTCAACAGCAAATCAGTCTTCACTGCACAAGTGCACATTTGCACTGACACAGCTCAAGACATGTATGGAATGCTTTGTTAGCGGGTTGGTTGGCATGTGAGGGGCCCTCTCTACCCGCTGCTGGCTGTTGCTTGGCTCTCTGCCACTCCTGGTCTCCTGCTTCTTTCTGTCCTCCCCCTAACTTCTCTGTGGGATATCCTGGGGTAAGCTCCTCCTGGACCCACCTCTCCTAGTCCTGGCTTCTGGTGATCCATTCACATATCTCCCACACTCCATTCATGTCCCTTTCACACTCAGCACACACACTGCACACTGAAAAGCAAACAACCAAACCAAACATACAGAAATTAATGTAATACCACAGCGCATTCCTACTCACAATCCACTCATGTCCAAATGCAAAGTAGCTGATGCTTCTCTGGTACTCCTTCCAACTGGTCAGCCCACTTGATCCTTCTCACAGTACAGGCATTTATGCAAAGGACAGCTTTCCTCTTTATACAGCAGGATGGAGAACAAAGATGGGACTTGCTAATGCTTGGTAAACTACCACATGTTAGCACAAGAGCACCTCTAACATACCAGGTGGTGACTTAACCTGCGTTAAGTGTCTGCCATCGTACTCCCACCTCCTTGATGCGGACATGCCCCCATTTGGCTGAAACCTTTAGCATAACTGATTCCCTGCTAAAGCATGGTAAATCTTGACATTAACGCATTAACAGCAATTAATTTAATAAAAGTTTATGTTCTGAGATTTCCCAATAGTTGTTGTGCATGTCAGGGGGCACGTCAGACCGGATTACATATAACAAAATTTAAAATCCACAGCAATGCAATCATATTACAGTAAAAACCATATAAAATCAGTTTCAAACATAAACAAAATTCCAATTAACCAAAGTAATATTGGAACAAAAACGTTTTAAGAGCATGACGGAAAGCCATATGATTATCAACAGACTGAATTTCAGAAGGCAATTGATTCCATTCAGAATAAGCCTGATACGAAAACAGTTTATCCAGCGTTCTTTTATAATGAAAATTCTTCATGCTAGGAATTATCAAATAAACTAACAAATGCCACATATATGCTGGAGCCAATCCTTGAAAAATCTTATAAACAAAGCATAATAATTTTAAAGCAATCCGTGCCTGAAAAGGCAACCAGTGAACTGTAGCTTTTCCAGTAACGTAGTAACTATCCAAAGACCGAGCATGAAATATCAATCTAGCTGTAGTATTCAATAATTGCTTTCTGTTTGTGTTTTTAGAAGACCAAATGATATTACAGTATCAGAGCCTGAACAAAATTTTAAAATGAACTTCATCAAAATAAGAACAAATCTGTCTAAGATGTAATTTAAAAAACACCCTTTTCACTGTATAAGATATACATATGTGCTTCCATGGATAGGGTAGAATCTAAGATACGAGCCCCCTAAGAGTTAAAGCTGTTCTCTATTGAAGTAAGATAGGAAAGAAGAGATATGATATAAACATCCAAATATCTAGCCAACTTCAGTAAAGCACCAAAAGTTAGCTTTTTCCATAGCATAGAAGGTTAAAGAATAAAGGGGTCATCATATGAAACCGAAGGGTGGAAAACGCAAAAGAAATTTGAGAAAATACTTTTCCAGTGAGATGGTGGTGGACACCTTGAACAGACTTCCAGCGAGGGTTATAAGCTGCCAAACACTGGCAGAGTTCAAGTGAACATGGGATAGACATGGGGGGGGGGGGGGAGGGAGCAATTTGGTAATGTAGGTGACCTATTTTTTAAAGCAAGACATGCATTTGCCTCACTATAAAATACCTGCATACCGACATGCTGTAGCGTAGAGAAGACATAGCTGACGGCACCTAGACTGGAATAGTGATGCACGCACCTCATAATATTCTATAACGTACACATATCCCTCAGGGCCACACCAATGCACCACCCATGCTGCGCCCCTGTGCATGCCCCATGTTGATTGGCATGGAGGGCACATCCTTGCGTGCTTATAGATGGTGCCCAACCAAAGTGCACATGTGCAAATCCGGGAAAAGAGTTGTGGGGGTAGGGGCTGCAGATCTTTCCATGGCTCCCTTTAAAATCATCCCCATAGGGAGCTTAGTAGCAGAGCAATGATGTTGACAAAACTAGTAAGGCATAGGCGGATACATATGGGCCAAAATGGTCCTTTTCTGACAACATGTTTTATGTTTCTATGTACTAGGTGTGGCGTAAGGAGGAAAAGCAGTGAAAATGATGGAGGGGGTGCTGTGAGCTGATATCCTCTCCATTAGATCTTGACGACTACTCCACATGTGGAAAGAAAAGGGTGGTATGAAGAACTTAGCAGCTTTCACAGCATGAAAGGAGGAGAGGAGCTCAGCTGTTTCTAAAGGAGGATCAGTATGGTTTGTGCCATTGTGACATGATGGTGCGATAAAGACTCTCTGGAGTACTGTTTAAGAGGTCATCCAAGAAGAAGTGAGGGGCTGAAGACTGAGGTCATGGGAAGATGGGTTGGGGGATAGGGGGTCTCTTTTGTAAGGGTTAACCAAAGGGGGAGATGCAATTGTAGCATGAAGCCACTGAAAGGACCACTAGGAATAAAGTTACTATAAAACAGAAAGTTCATGATCAGTGTTATAAAAATTATCTTCTTGTTATTTTAAGAAGGTTCACCTAAACATATATCTTTATGCATGTATTTCATTCCTATTTTATAAAGTAAGGTAGTATGTACTTCATAAAAACAGGCGTGTAAGTTGTCGAAAGCGGGTATTAATTTAAGGAGTAGGTACTTATGCCAGCCCTGTGGCTCACATAAATGCCCATGTCTAGATTATTACTATAGTATGTTAGAAATATACATGCTCTAACTTTGTGCTCTGCCCAAACGTTGCTCTTGTTCATGTTCACAGTGAAAGTACACATGAAACTTTCAGAATAGTGACTGCGCTATATACATGTGTAAATGCCCATTTATGCATGTTTTTGACTAAAATACCTAGATTCATGTGTTTATACCCATGAGTAAAACTAGGCAAGACTTATTTTATTTATTTAACAGTTTTTCTATACTGCAGCATTTCCCAAACTGTGGGTTGCGACCCCAAATGGGATTGCAAAATCCTCCTTTGGGGTTGTGGCCACTTGTTGGGTTCAGGGCAGGGGTGAATCAAGCTTTCGGGCATGCTCTGGGAGACCACCTCACATCAAATCCAGCCCGCCAGTAATAAAGATAGTACAGGCGCAGGGCCTTTATGATACAAGTGTGTGCGTACCTCTAAGGCCCTGTCGGCCCTCCCGGTTCCACCCTCTATAACATGTACTTGTCATGCCAGAGAGGATGGGACAGGGAGGGTCGGCAGGGTCTTAAAGGCACGAATGTGCTTCTAAGACCCTGCTGGCCCTCCTTGTCCTGCCTCCTCTGATGCGACAAGTATGCATCAGAGAGGGCGGAACAGGGAAGGCCGGCAGGGTCTCAAAGGTGTGTGTGCTTGTATCATAAAGGCCCTGCACCTGTACTATCTTTATTACTGGCGGACTGGATTTGACGTGAGGTGGACTCCCGTGTTTGTGCTATCTTTGATTAGAGGAGGCGGAGAGGAGGGCTTAGATTGGGACATAAAGTTCTGTTACATAGGTTGGGAGGTTGGAGTATCAATGCATAGCAAGAAAAAGGAAGAAAAACAGAAAATCTTTGACATGGAGGTGGAAGGAGACTGAGGAGATGCTGGACAGTTGGGGTGGGGAGACACTGGGTGACAGAGGGGTGATGCTAGACATGAGGGGAGGACCATAGGGAGACAGAGAGATGATGCTAGATGTGGGGGGAAGAGCCAAGGGAAATAGAGATAGTGAGGCTAGGGAGAGAGACAAAGGGGATGCTAGATGTGGAGGTTAGAGAATATGGGGGAGCTGCAGATGTGAGGGAAAGAGAGAAGGGGAAGACATCGGGCTGGGAGGGTACCGCAGTCATACATACAACACACAAACAGGCCCTCGCCAAATACAAAACAAAGGACCACAAATTAGAATAGACAATAATTGAACAGGGAATCCCAAGATGTCAAACTCTATAGTGATGGCAACACTGGAAAAATAAAAATAGAAATGCCTTTCCTCTTATCCTGAACGGAGACATCAGCAATGCACATTTGCCAAAGTTAACCTATTCCAGTTAATAAATTCAAAATAAAATACTTTTCTATACCTTTCTTGTCTGGGCATTTTATTATTTCAGTCACAATGGCCCCAGTCTCTCTTCTACTATCCTCTTTCCAGAGTCTGCCACTGATTTGCCATTTCACCTTCCTCTGTCTGTCTTCTTCCATTCTCTCTTTATATCTCTCTGACATATTGATCTTTCCCTTTTAGCTCCTTCCTCCATCTTTATCCACTCAAATTTCCCCCTGTCCGCCCCTCAGAGTCCAGCATCTCTCTCTCGCTCTCTATCCACCTCTCTGTCCGGCATCTTTTTGTCCAAGCCTCACCCTCTGTTCACCTCTCAAGAGTCTAGCAATGCCCTCTCCATCCACCATATAGAATCAAACATTCCCTCTCTGCCCACCCCTTGGAGCCCGCCATTTCTCTGTCATCCCCTCATAGCTCAGCATCTCTGCTCTCTCTCTCTGAACCCCTCCCCCTCAGTCCAGTATCGCCCCATCCCCTATGACAGAAGTAGATCCCTATGACAAAAGTAGATTTCTGAAGCTAATCCTCTCCATGCAACTTGCCTTTAAATGCTGATATTGCACTTATACGCTGCATGCACAGATTCTCAAATCATAAAGTCTCCCATCATCAACCAGTACAGAAGTTATAGCCAAAAAGGATTCCACAAATTCAAAGTTTATTGCATTTCTCAGTGCTTTTCCCCAGAAAACAGAACTAGCTAATGTTTATAATGTTAAGACTTCACCTCTTGATAGGTAGGCCAAGCAAACAAATGGGCTACATCCAATTCATAATCATCCCTGAGATGAGTCCCTATGGAGGTGTGCCGCGGTCCCTTATACAGTGCATCCAAAGCTTGCATGATGTCAATGGTGATTTTCCACCAGATCGGCACCCCCGGAACCGTTTTGAACTTGCTTCCTTTTCCCCATTGCCGCTTCTGTCCTCCTTCTTCTGCTCCATTTGCCCCTTAATTTACCATCACCAATTTGAAAAGCAACAAGCTGAAAAGTATACACTAGCAGTACAACACAATGGCACGCTTCCCCTATTTCCAGAATCAGGCACGTGGAACGTTCATATGTGTCTCTCACTGGAAGTGTCAGATGATATCAGGGCAGGGCCGGTGCCTGGGTTTCCGGCACCGCCCTGCAACCTACAAAATGGTGCCCCTCCCTTATTATGTTTATGTTTATGTTTATGTTTATGTTTAATTAAAATTTGATATACCGCCCAACACCAGAGGCACCTGAGCGGTTTACAATAAAACAATATAAAACAAATTAAAAACAGGCTGCATGAAAAAGAAAGGAACGCCATAAAATAGATAGGACAGAGAAGAAAAGGAGAACACTGAAAGAACAATAATTACTATTAATGGTAGGCTGCACCTCCACTTTTCACAAAACTCAGGGCATTTTCTCCAATTGGTTAATTTTGCAGATTCCATGACAGTTGTGAACCTCACTTCTAAGACAGGGTATGTGGAGTATGATCCCAGTCTCTCAAATTTACTGCTAATGCTCTTTGTAATACTTGCATCATGCCAAAGAGAGCTTCCTTCTGGAGTTCGGAAGATGTAACAGGTAGGGGTAGATTGTCAAGATGTGGTAAAAGGTAAAAGGAAAAGAAGACTGCTTTGGTTTTCGAAAGAAGTAGCTGAAAAGGTGAAGAAAAAGAGGGAGGCCTTCATGAAACAAAAGAGATCACAGAGAAAGGAAGACAGGCATCTATATTTGGAAAAACGTAGAGAAGCTAGCAAAGTAGTCAGGAAAGCAAAGATTCAAAAAGAGGAGGAAATAGCCAATGCAATAAAATGGGGGGACAAAACATTTTTCAGATATGTTAGTGAGAAGAGGAAAGGCAAAAGTGGTGTTGTCAGACTCAAGGGTGCAGGGGGGGAATATGTAGAAGCTGATGAGGATAAAGCAGAATTGCTTAATAAATATTTCTGTTCTGGTTCACAGATGAAGAACCAGGAGCAGGACGTCAGAAAACACCCACAAACAGGAACAGAAGAGAACAGCATCTTGAACAATTTTCAGAAGAATGTGTTCAAGAGAAACTAGCTAAACTTAAAGTAGACAAAGCGATGGGATATACTCTAGAATACTGAGGGAACTTGGGGATGTTCTAGCAGCTCCACTGACTGACCTTTTCAATGTTTTGTTGGAGTTGGGAGTGGTGCCAAAGGACTGGAGAGAGGTACATGTGGTCCCTTTACACAAAAGTGGAAGTAAGGATGTGGTTGAAAACTACAGGCCAATTAGTTTAACTTCGGTAGTGAGTAAATTATTGGAACTGCTGCTGAAAGAGAAAATAGTGAAGTTTCTGGAGTCTAGCAGATTAGAGGATCCGAGGCAGCATGGATTCACAAGAGGCAAGAATTGTCAGACAAATCTGATTGATTTCTTTGACTGGGTGACCAGGGAGTTGGACCAAGCAAGAGCCCTAGATGTGGTGTATTTAGAATTCAGTAAAGCCTTTGACAGGCGACTTATAAACAAATTGAGCACTCTAAGGATGGACCCTAAAGTTATTGCTTGGGTTTGAAATTAGTTGAGTGGGAGGCGACAAAGGCTACAGGTAAATGGAGCTCACTCTGAGGAGAAGGAGGTTACCAGTGGTGTGCCCCAGGGATCTGTCTTTGGTCCGATTCTTTTTAACATCTTTGTTAGTGATATAGCGGAAGGGCTGTCGGGTAAGGTTTGCCTCTTTGCGGATGATGCCAAAATCTGCAATAGAGTAGACACCCAGGAAGGTGTAGATAACATGAGGAAGGATCTAGCTAAGCTTGAAGAATGGTCCAGAATTTGGCAGCTGAGATTTAATGTTAAAAAATGGAAGGTCATGTATTTGGGCTGCAGCAATCCAAGGGAGCGACATAGTATAGGGGGTGCAGTACTTTTGTCCACTAAAGAAGAGAGGGACTTAGGCGTGATTGTATCTGATGATCTTAAAGTAGGTAAACAGGTAGAAAAGGCAACAGCAAAAGCTAGAAGGATGCGTGGGTGCATAGGGAGAGGAATGGCCAGCAGAAGAAAGGAGGTGATAGTGCCTCTGTATAAGTCTTTGGTTCGACCTCATTTGGAGCATAGTGTGCAATTCTGGAGACCCCACCTTCAAAAGGATGTGAACAGGATGGAGTCGGTGCAGAGGGTGGCTACTAAAATGGTTAGTGGTCTTCACTATAAAGCATAAGAGGACAGACTGAAGGATCTTAATATGTACACATGGGCTTTAAAGTCCCACGCTGTGCATAGCTTCCTGTCCGCAGTGCAAGAAATCTAATAAGACATTGAAGGCTGGCTGCAGGGGGGGAATGAGAGAGAGAAAACATCTGCCATTACTATTGTCGTGTTGGGATCACTGGGCCTCTTCTGAGCTCGGCTGCCCCCTCCCCCCCCTCCTGCATTGCAGGAGCTACTTGAGCAGTATTTGTGCCACTGGCTACATATCTATATAGTATTTCTGAACCACCTTTACAATGGTTTCTAACGATTTTTCTAGGTTAACTAAATGCCTGTTCCAAGGAGCTTATTACCAGCTTTATCCAGATTGGGAAGTGAATACATGAATCTATGTGGGTATATCAGGCAACAGAAGGTAAAGTAACTTGCTCAAGGTCATTGGAAGAAGTGAGATTTGAACCTCAACTTCCCTGATTTGCATCTTTAACCACTAGGACAATCCTTTTTCGTACTGCTACAGCCATTGTTTCTCCTCTTTTTCCTGCTCATTCATTGATTTCCTAGATAATCTCAGGAAATCTATCTATCTGATACCTGGAAAAGTGGGAGGGGGCGCTGGAAAAGAACATCCCTGCAGCTCTAGATTCTGAAAGGAAGTGGCAGAACTGCTTTCTAGGCCGTTACTCCAGAAATTAAGCTCTGCTTAGCAGCTACTGTATATATAAAGAATTTTTTCACTAGGCCAGAAACATAAGCTGACCAAAGACAATAGATACTACCACATCCTGCTACTTTTATCCTACTGTTTAAATCATTATTATGTATATAAATATTTGTCTTGTTTTGTTTTAAGCACCTTACAACACATGAGCAAATTGTTATGCCAATAAAGTTTCCTGAATTTAAAAGTGGAGATTGGGGAAGGGGATCTTGGGGAAAGGTAACAGATTTGGCTAACACTTCCTTTTTCAAGCTCTTATTATTCAGCTATATATGCCTCCCACTTGGTTTGCAGCTTGTCGTGCTGTGAGGGCTTGCGTGCATCAGTGATGCTGAGAGCTAAACTATCGGTAGTTTAACTACTGGCAGGGTCTCCCAAGATGGACAGGTCTCAGCTGAGGTGCCAGACCAAGACAAACCACCCATCTGGGCAGCAGCAGAATGGGATAGTGTTGATGGCGGAGGATCACATTTTTGTGACAACGGCAACAACACCAAACTTAAACTGCGCGGAAGAAAGACCCGGCAATCTACTTCTGTATCTTGCCATGAAAACCCAATGGATAGTTACAACAAAACAAATTGTGCTATGGTGCTGGAAGATGAGACCCCCAGGTCGGAAGGCACTCAACTAGCTACTGGGGAGGAGCTGAAGACTTTTCAGAGTAAAGCCAGCAATTATGATGTCTGATTGCTGATGTAGCTGCGCATGAAATGAGAGTCAGAAGCTGCAAAGATGTCTTACATATTCAGACATGGAACATACAAAGCATGAACCAAAGGAAGTTGGAGATGGTCAAGAATGAAATGGAACGTGTACAACTTGATCTGTTGGGAGTCAGCGAACTGAAATGGACTGGCATCGGGCACTTTGCATCAGATGATCACATGGTCTACTATGCTGGAAATGAAAGACAAAAAAGACAAGGTGTTGCATTTCTAATTTGGTTTCCTAGACCATGGGATGCTGTTCCAAGGGTTGCAGAGCAGAGATGGCATCCATCTGTCCAAGAAAGGTCAACGCATCTTCGGTAGTAGACTGGCTAATCTACTGAAGAGGGCTTTAAACTAGATTCGTTGGGGATGGGTGAAGAAAGCCCCCAGGTAAGTGAAAGCCCCCAGGTAGGTGATACATTAAATACCTTTATGGAAATGGGTAACAGGGGTAACATATGGAAAGCAGTGTGTATTAATGCCCGTAGCATGGGAAATAAGATCCCTGAAGTTGAAGCTTTGGTGGGAGTGGCTGACTTGGATTTAGTGGCAGTTACAGAAACATGGTTCACAGAAAACCATGACTGGGATGTAACTATACCTGGCTACACTTTATTCAGAAAGGACAGGGGAGGAAAAAGGGGAGGAGGAGTGGCACTATATGTAAAAACTACTATTAAAGCTTTGGAATTACAGAGCTTAAAAGGGAGAGAGGAGGCATTGTGGGTTAAACTAGAAAGAGGGAAAGAGAAATCTATTTGCATTGGTGTGATATACAGACCTCCCTCACAAGAGGAAGAGGTGGACAGAGAGTTAATTGAAGACATACGCAGCATTGCTAGGAAAGGGGAAGTGCTACTGATAGGAGATTTCAATATGCCAGATGTTGATTGGCACATTCCTGCTGCAGTATAATCTAGAAGTAAGGAGATCCTGGATTCTCTACAGGGAGAACTATTCAGGCAATTGGTAACAGACCCCACACGTGAAGGGGCCATACTGGACTTGGTGCTTAGCAATGGTGAAAGTGTTTCTGATGTTGTAGTGGGAGATCATTTTGCATCCAGTGATCACCAGATGGTGTGGTTCAGTATTAGGACTAGGGCTGTTAGAATCCATTCCAAGGTGAGGATCTTAGACTTTAGGAAGACTAACTTTGCGAAGATGGGCCAATACCTCAGGGAGTCGTTAGTGGGATGGGAACAGCTGGGGGATGTAGAAAAACAGTGGGCAAAACTGAAAGGGGGTATTTTAAGGGCAACCAACCTTTTTGTTAAAATGGTAAATAAAGGCAAAAGGAACAGGAGACCGCTATGGTTTTCGAAGGAAGTAGCTGAAAAAGTGAAGAAAAAGAGGGAGGCCTTCATGAAATACAAGAGATCACAGAGAGAGGAAGACAGGCATCTGTATTTGGAAAAACTTAGAGAAGCTAGCAAAGTAGTCAAGAAGGCAAAGATTCAAAAGGAGGAGGAAATAGCCAATGCAATAAAATGGGGGGATAAGGCATTTTTCAGTGAGAAGAGGAAGGGCAAAAGTGGTATTGTCAGACTCAAGGGTGCAGGGGGGGAATATGTAGAAGCTGATAAGGATAAAGCGGAATTGCTTAACAAATATTTTTGTTCTGTGTTCACAGATGAAGAACCAGGAGCAGGACCTCAGAAAACACCCACAAATAAGAACAGAAGCGAGGGACATCTTGAACAATTTTCAGAAGACTGTGTTCATGAGAAACTAGCTCAAATTAAAGTAGACAAAGCGATGGGACCGGATGGGATACACCCTAGAATACTGAGGGAACTTGGGGACGTTCTAGCAACTCCACTGACCGACCTTTTCAATGCCTCGTTGGAGTCGGGCGTGGTGCCAAAGGACTGGAGAGAGGCTCATGTGGTGCCTTTACACAAAAGCGGAAGTAAGGATGTGGTTGAAAACTACAGGCCGGTTAGTTTAACTTCGGTGGTGAGTAAATTATGGAAACGCTGCTGAAAGAGAAAATAGTGAGGTTTCTGGAGTCCAGCGGATTAGAGGATCCGAGGCAGCATGGATTCACAAGAGGCAAGAATTGTCAGACAAATCTGATTGATTTCTTTGACTGGGTGACCAGGGAGTTGGACCAAGCAAGAGCCCTAGATGTGGTGTATTTAGATTTCAGTAAAGCCTTTGACACTGTTCCTCACAGGCGTCTTATAAACAAACTGAGCACCCTAGGGATGAACCCTAAAGTTACTGCTTGGGTTAGAAATTGGTTGGGTGGGAGGCGAAAAAGAGTACAAGTAAATGGAGCTCACTCTGAGGAGAAGGATGTTACCAGTGGTGTGCCACAGGGATCTGTCCTTGGTCCGATTCTTTTTAACATCTTTGTTAGTGATATAGCGGAAGGGCTGTCGGGTAAGGTTTGCCTCTTTGCAGATGATACCAAAATCTGCAATAGAGTAGACACCCAGGAAGGTGTAGATAACATGAGGAGGGATCTAGCTAAGCTTGAAGAATGGTCTAGAATTTGGCAGCTGGGATTTAATGCTAAAAAATGTAAGGTCATGCATTTGGGCTGCAGCAATCCAAGGGAGCAATACAGTATAGGAGGTGAAGTACTTTTGTCCACTAAAGAAGAGCGGGACCTAGGCGTGGTTGTGTCTGATGATCTTAAAGTAGCTAAACAGGTAGAAAAGGCGACGGCAAAAGCTAGAAGGATGCTTGGGTGCATACGGAGAGGAATGGCTAGCAGAAAAAAGGAGGTGATAATGCCTCTGTATAAGTCTTTGGTGCGACCTCATTTGGAGTATGGTGTGCAATTCTGGAGACCGCACCTTCAAAAGGATGTGAACAGGATGGAGTCGGTGCAGAGGGTTGCTACTAAAATGATTAATGGGCTTCATTATAAAGCATATGAGGACAGGCTTAAGGATCTTAATATGTACACCTTAGAGGAAAGGCGGGATAGAAGTGATATGATTGAGATGTTTAAATACCTCCGTGGCATAAATGTTCAGGGAGAGAGCCTCTTTCAATTGAAAACAAGTTCTGCTACGAGGGGACATGGGATGAGGGTGAAGGGAGATAGATTCAGGAGTGATATGCGGAAATATTTCTTTACAGAAAGAGTAGAGTGGAGGTGGCCTATCTAGTCTGTCCTTCCATAACAACAACTACAACAGTCCCCTTTTTACCTTTAGAGATCCTCTGTGTTGGTCCCATGCTTTTTTGAATTCAGTTACTGTCCTCATCTCTTCCACCTCCTCTGGGAGACTATTCCACGGATCCACTACTCTTTCCGTAAAGAAATATTTCCGCATATCACTCCTGAATCTATCTCCCTTCACCCTCATCCCATGTCCCCTCGTAGCAGAACTTGCTTTCAATTGAAAGAGGCTCTCTCCCTGAACATTTATGCCATGGAGGTATTTAAACATCTCAATCATATCACCTCTATCCCGCCTTTCCTCTAAGGTGTACATATTAAGATCCTTCAGTCTGTCCTCATATGCTTTATAATGAAGACCACTAATCATTTTAGTAGCCACCCTCTGCACTGACTCCATCCTTTTCACACCCTTTTGAAGGTGCGGTCTCCAGAATTGCACACTATACTCCAAATGAGGTCGCACCAAAGACTTATACAGAGGCATTAACACCTCCTTTTTTCTGCTAGCCATTCCTCTCCGTATGCACCCAAGCATCCTTCTAGCTTTTGCCATCGCCTTTTCTACCTGTTTAGCTACTTTAAGATCATCAGACACAACCATGCCTAGGTCCCGCTCTTCTTTAGTGGACAAAAGTACTTCACCCCCTATACTATATAGCTCCCTTGGATTGCTGCAGCCCAAATGCATGACCTTACATCTGTGGAAGTCAACAATGGAAAAGCTCTATAACATCAACAAAGACAAAACCTGGAGCTGATTGTGGTACAGATCACCAACTACTAGTATGCAAATTCAAGCTAAAGTTGAAAAAGAGCAAGCGACTCATGAATTAGCAAAATATGACCTTGAGAATATACCACTGGAATTTAAGGACTGCCTGCAAAATTGATTTGCTGCTTTAGATACAAATGACAGAGCTCCAGAAGAGTTATGGGATGACATCAAGAAGGTTGTGTTGGAAGAAAGTGAGAAGTCTCTACAAAAAGTGAAAAAGCAAAAATGGCCAAAATAGATGACCGAAGAAACTCTGAAACCTGCCCAGAAATGCAGAAAAGCTAAAGCCAGAGGAGAAAGAGAGGCAGTCTCAGAACTCAGAGATTTCCAACGTGCAGCAAGACAAGACAAGGAGAACTATTACAATGACACATGCAAGGAAATAGAAGCAGAAACTATTAGAGGAAGAACAAGATCAGCTTTCCAAAAGCTATGAGAGTTAAAGAAAAATATTCCAGCCTCGAATTGGAATGTTACACGATGCTCAAGGATCTATGTTGAATGATGCTGAGAAGATTAAGAAAAGGTGGAAAGAATATACAGAGTTTTTATATGATAAAGATCAATTGGACCAACAGCTATTTCAACCTGTACCTTATATTCCGGAACCATTGGCCATGAAAGAAGAAGTCAAAGCAGCATTGAAAGCCTTATCAAAGAACAAAGCACCAGGCATTGATGGCATTTCCATAGAAGTATTACAGCAATCTGATGCAGCCGTTACCATACTTAACAAGGCTCTGCCAGGAAATATGGAAGACAATATCATGGCAAAGTGACTGGAAAAGATCTGTGTTTATGCCATTACTAAAAAAGGGTGATCCAACTGACTGTGGAAATTATCACCCAATTGCTCTGACCCACATGCCAGCAAGATTCTACTGAAGATTATTCAACAGAGACTACAACCATACCTGGAACGAGAACTACCTGAAGTGCAAGCAGGGTTCAGGAAAGAGCGAGGAACGAGAGACATTATCGCAGTTGTAAGATGGATCCTTGAAAAGACAAAAGAATAACAAAAGGATATCTATTTGTGCTTTATTGACAACAGCAAGGCTTTTGACTGGGTAAACCATGAGAAACTCTGGACCACATTAAGAAGCATGGGTATACCAGAACACCTGATTGTTCTCTTGCACAACCTTTACATTGATCAAGAAGCAAAAGTTTGAACGGAACAAGGAGAAACAGAATAAAATCAGCAAAGGTGTACGACAAGGCTGCATACTTTTTCCCTACCTGTTTAATTTATATGCAGAACAAATCATCAGAGAAGCAGGATTATATGAAGACTATGCTGATGAAACCACATTATTGGCTGAAAGTGAAGATGATCTGAAACATCTGCTTCTCAAGATCAAGGAACATAGTCTTAAAATGGGCCTGCAACTTAATGTAAAGAAGACAAAGATCATGACAACTGGCAAAATCAATAAGCTCATCATAGATGGAGAAGAAATTGAAATAATGGAAACTTTAACCTACGTGGATCAACTATCAATAAAGAAGCAACAAGCAGTCAAGAAATCCGACGACACATTGCTCTTGGCAGAATGACTATGAAGGACCTAGACAAGATTCTCAAGAGCAGAGATGTCTCTCTTCATAGAAAGATTTGACTTGTTCAAGCCAAGGTATTTTGAATAACGTCATATGGATGTGAAAGTTGGACAGTGAAAAAGATAAACAGGAAGAAAATTGATGCCTTTGAATTATAGTGCTGGCGACGAATACTGCATATACCATGGACTGCCCGAAGAACAAACCAGTCAGTACTAGAGGAGATTAAACCTAAGCTTTCTTTAGAAGCTCAGATGACAAGACTTCGACTTTCATACTTTGGACACATTATGCAAAGAGAGAGATCTTCAGAGAAAGACATCATGCTTGGAAAGGTAGAAGGTCAATGCAAAACAGGAAGGCGATCAATGAGATGGATCAAAACAATAACAGCAGCTATGGGTGGCAGTCTGTCAACAATGAGCCGCCTGACTGAAGACCGAACACAATTTAGGACAACTATCCAGAGGTTCACCATGAGTCGACACCGACTCGACGGCTCTTAACAACAACATAAAAGAGCTGTACAACCATACATACAGAAAGAGAGTGGTGGTAGTATCTGTAGCAATAATAACAGACAAGATAAGAGGCATGAAAAACTAAGTGGTTGTAACCTTTGTGGACATTTTCCGGTTAAATAAATAAATAAATAAATTAATTAATTTTGTTTGCTTGGGTCACATTAACCCTTTGACTATCACAGCTTGCTCATCCGATGTTAAATATTTACTCCTCAATACTAGTTTTTATTCCAGCTAGACATTTGCCCCTTCTCTGCAATTTTCTTGTTACAATACTTATGTTGAAGGAGAAATACTGGTATTACATGAACAGAGTTCACAAAGGAGGTTTGGGAAAGGGGGTGGTGCAGCCTACAATTAATAGTAATACGGTCTGTAGATTGCAAGGGGGCATTAGAGACCCTAGCACCGGCCCAGTGCCTGATGACTGCACCGGCCCTGGTAGGAGGTTAGCAGGCTTCTCTTTTAATTGATCTTGATGTATCTTATAGTTCTGCGTAACATTGTGAGTTATTTTGACAACTGAAAAAGATGGCGTGTAAATGCTTTTCAGCAAACAACTGGACTTCACAAATGCAAGGGCTAAGATCTAAATACTTCCTGCTCCATGCCTCTTTAGCTTCTCAAGCAGAAGGCAAACAAAGGAATTGGGATAAAATCTATCTTTTCAACACCACAAACAAAGCTCTGAATGCTCTATATTTAAAGACTTAGAGGGAACAATTTTACCATCTGATGGCTTACCTTGGAACCACAATAAAAAAAAAAAGGCAGGAGAAGGAGTGGAGAAGTGACTCACTTGTGCATGTTAGTTTGATGGCCATGTACTCTCCGCCGCAGTTCTTCTGGTAGTGACAGCGGAGACTGTTCAGCAGGCAGAGTCCTTTGCCACACTCTAGTGCTTCCTTTTTGCAAGGTGGGTTTCGCTGCTCAGCTAACAAAAAGACAGAAAAGAAAAGAGCTTAGTAGCTGATGGACCTGTTATATTCATAAATCTTCCTGGGCGTTCAGCTCTTCTCCATTTAGCTGCTCTGAAGCCTTCATAAATTACAGAATTGTTTTTACATGGAAACAGAGGAAAATGGCAGCAAATAAAGACCATGTGGCCTGTCCAGTCTGCCCATCCACACCGACTGTGCTTGTCCTAAGCTTTCTTGAAGTCAGATACAGTTCTTGCTTCCAGAAGCTATTCCAAACACCTACCACCCTTCCCATAAAGAAATATTTCCTTAGATTACTCCCGAGTCCACCTCCTTTCACCTTCATCCAAACTCGTTCCAGAGTTTCCTTTCAATTGAAAGAGGCCCGCCTCCTTTGCATTTATATCATGGCGATATCTCTATCATGCCTCCTCTTTCCCACCTTGTCTTCAGGTTATACATATTTAGATCTTTAAGCCAGCCCCCATATGCTTTATGAGAAAGACTCTTGACCATTTCAAGGGTGGGGAGGGGGGGGGGCGGGGAGAGGTCTTGCAGTCTTGCAGTCTCTGTAATAATTGAAGGAGCAGTGAACAAATGCAAAACTCTTGCATTCGGGACAACTTCCCCTTACACTCCCAAGCCAATCAACTCTACGGAGGCAACAACATAGATTAAAGATAGAATACAGAGATTATTTTTGATCATAGTTGAGTTCTGTAAGACAAGACCATTGTTAGATATGCAGGGGCCCAGGGCAGAAAACTGGTAAGGGGCAGAAATGGGTGAGGAGACCCCAAAACCCACTTGCCTCCTTCATTTTGAGACAGATTTGGAAGCCCCCTGTGGCATGGGGACCTGGGGCAATTGCCCTGTTTGCCATTCCATAACACAGGCCCTAGTGCCAGAAAGAAAGCTGGAACAGGAACTCAATCCTATGTTTCTCATGCTTTTCCAAGCACATTTTTGTCAGTCTTGTGCCATTCTGAGAATATCTTGAATCCCTGTTTTATGTTCACCGGAATGCGCAGTATAGAAAGACTATCATCCCTCCCTCTCTACACAGGCCTTCACCCGTCCCAGCTTCATGTAAACTACAGTACATGAGGTATTACTTAGTGTTACAGTGGCATGGGGCACTTAAGTGTAGTTTCTGCAGAATTATTTCAATTTAAGGTACTTCCTCTGGAATTTCAGCCTCTGAAAACTTATGACCTGAGGTCCCCAGAACCTTTAGTATCAGTTCACCAGACCTCCAGAAGTCAAAAAGGACAATAGAGAAGGTTGAGTTATGCTTCATTTCACTTCTCATATTATTAGATTTATCACCTGCCTGTCAATGACTAGGTGGGGTACAAAATTACTAGCATCAAATTAAACATAAAACAGACAGTAATATGAAGCAAACATACCACAAGACAGTCAAAGCTTGCACTGTAAACTGTTAGATAAGGTATTTGCCCAATGCAGTATTTATCCCCCTCCCCCATAGCTGCATAACATTTACAGGGTTAACTTAGACTACGAGGCACTGGCGGATTTTGAAGTATAGCTTCATTGGCTGTCTGAAGTGTAGATTAATTCTGTGGTCTTGCTTACTGGGATTTCCTCTCTATCCACCTCAGTCCTGCTATTCGGCTGCTCCTCTGGGACAGGGCCCTCATTTGCTGTAGACTACCCTCCTTCCTTAGTGACGGCACGAGGACGTGAAAGATTTGGTGTCAGTACTGTTTCCTTTTGCACCCACAGGGACCGAGTGTTTTTATAGCATTTCAAGATAACTTAGCATCAATAAGGAATCAGTTGGTGAAAAGTGTGCAAATTTGAGGAGACATTTGGTAACACAACTTTACGACAACGCTGCCTTCAAATTTGAGTCTTAGTGTTTCATTTCTCAGTCTGTTTCCTGAGGAACCTGCGGTGCAACATACCACCTCTCGGCAGAGTGTGAGATCTTGCTGTACGGGAAGCATTTTAATTTGTTTCTAATTAACTCATTCTAGGAAAGAGAGTTAATAGAATGATCATATATGAAGGATTAAGCAAGAAATGGACAAAAACATCTAAGCAGTGAGCCCTAAAGGGATGACTGGGTTAGAAACTGGTTGAGTGAGAAGTGACAAAGGGTTGTGGTAAATGGAGTTCTCTCTGAGGACGAAGACATTATCAGTGGTATGCCGCAGGGGTCAGTCCTTCATCTGGTTCTCTTTAACATTTTTGTAAGCAATATTGTGGAAGTCCTGTCAGGAAAGATTTACCTCTCTGCAGATGATACCAAAATCTGCAATAGGGTAGGCATGCTGGAAGGTGCGGATAACATGAGGAGGGATCTAGCAAAGCTTGAAGAATGGTCGAGAATTTGGCAGCTAAGATTTAATGCTAAAAATGCAAGGTCGGTATAGGGGGTGAAATACTTTAAAGAACAAGAGCATGACCTGGCGGTGATCATATCAGATAATCTTATGGTGGTCAAACAGGTCAAAAGCAAAAGCTAAAAGGATGCTTGAGTACATAGGAAGAGAAATAGCCAATAGGAAAAAGGAACATGCATGATCTCATTTGGAGTACTGTGTACAATTCTGGATATAATCAGGATGGAGATGGTGCAGAGGGAGACTGCTAAAATGATCAGTGGTAGTTGTCATAAAGCATACGAGAATAAACGTAAAGATCTCAATATGTAAACTCTAGAGGAAAGGCAGAAGGAGGAAGATATGACAGAGACATTCAAATACCTTTGTGATATAAATGCACAAGAGGTGGGCCTCTTAACTGAAAGGAAGCTCTGGAACAAGGGGGGTCATAGGATGAAAGCTAAGGGGATAGATTCGGGAGTGAGTTAAGGAACTATTTCGTTATGGAAAGGGTGGTGGATGTATGGAAGAGCCTCCCACTGGAGGTGGTGGAGATGAGAACTGTATCTGAATCCAAGAAAGCATGGAGTAAGTACAGAGGAAGGGATTATAGGGCTGAGTCATTTGTATGGATGGACAGACCATATGGTCTTTATCTGTCGCCATTTTATTTGTGTCTGTGTAACATCTAGTATGTTTTAGCTACTTTTTATTTATCAGAAATTATTTTTTAATCAAATTAGTAATGTATCCAAGAGTTTTCTATAAATAAAATATGGGGCCCATTTACTAAGTTATATTAGCTGCTAATGAGGCAGTTAGTGGAGGCTTATAAACAGTTAATATGGTGCCTTAGAAGTTAACACGTGGAATTTCTATTAACAGCTCATATGGAAGGGACAGAGAATGGACAGAGAATGGCTGGGACTGTGCCTTGCAGTTAAAGCAAAGGTTGTTACCATGTATTAATGTGCTTTAATGGTCAATGTGTCCGATTACATGGCACAGTTAATGCCACGCCAACAGGCACAGCAAACTGCATCATGTTATCTACAATGCAATGAACATGCGGCAAAGGATGTTTCTCCAGGTAACTTCATGGGAAGATACTAGGAAAGCCCCGAACAGTTAACACAGAGGTTTGCAATTACTGTACAATCATTTTGGGAAGTACTGTGTTATACAGTGCAAAGTTTTACCGCACTTTAGTAAATATGCCCTTTATGAATTATAAATGTTCTGTTAGGCTTCCACGGCTAGTATCATGATCTTTGCAATTTTCCAGGTCATACCACATCTTAGTACATGGAACCAACATTTCGGCCATCCTGCTGAGGTTATCTTCAGGGTAAAATGCACAATATATTGTATATTATAAGCTCAGTAACACAGAGAAATCTGCTGTAGTTTTCCATGTGATGGAAATTGGCCATACAATCAAATGTGATGACACAAGAATCCTGGAAAAAGAGAAACACTGGTGGCCAAGGAGGATCAATGAGGTGGTAGAGACAGCAAAACATTCATGAAACCTCAATGGGGATTACAGACGAGATGGTTTCTAGTGAGCATTGAAAAATCTGGCAAACAAACATAGGTTGATTCTGTAAGAAAGAGCTGGAAACAGCGACTCAACTCACAGCTGGTTGTGAAGTGCTGATGGCAGAAAATTTCTATACAGAAAGGCACAACAAAGTAGCATGGCTCATCCATTGCAAACTCTGTAAACACTACAAAATCACTGCGTGAAAAGCACTGGGATCATGACCCTAAGAGAATTACAGAGAATGAAGAGGTTCTGATCACCGGGGCACTCCCATTCTGACAGATAAGAAACTGCTTGCGAGAAAACCCAACATAGTAGTAAAGGAGAAAAACACCAGAATGGCATTGATAATAGAGATGTTGGTTCTTTGGTTCTGAGTGATTACTCTGTGAATCACATGGAGAGGCAGAAGATTCTGAAGTATCAAGAAAGTCAGTCAGAGACCAAGAAGATGTGGCAGAAAATTACAGAAATATTTCCTATTACTGGGAGCAACAGGCTTGATAAAGAAGAATTTCCAAGAACATCTTGACAAACTACCCTTACATGTTACATCTTACGAACTCCAGAAGGAAGCTCTCTTTGGCACGATGCAAGTACTATGCCGAGCATTAGCAATAAATTTGAAACACTGAAATCATACTCCACATACCCTGGCTTAGAAGTGAGGTTCATGACTGTCATAGTATGTGCAAAACTAACGCATTTGGAGAAACTGCCCTGTGGTGATCAAGAGAATGAGGGGTATTGGAATCCAAAAACAATCTTGAAGCGATGTTTTTTTAGCCTGGATTTCAAGAGGGTTAGGAAAAGAGGCTGATGTACTGACTCAGGTAGTTTGTTCCAGGCATATGGAGCAGCAAGAATGAAGACTGGCATTGGCAATGGTAGAGAAGGGCACAGATAAAAGGGATAAAAAGAAAAGATATGCCATACTGAGTCAGGCCAAGGGCCATCAAGCCCAGTATCCTGTTTCCAACAGTGGCCCATACAGGTCACATGTACCTGTCAGGTTCCCAAAAGACGTACCAATTCCATGCTGCTTGTCCAAGGGGTAAGCAGTGGATTTACCTGGTCCACTTTAATAATGGTTTATGGACATTTCCTCCAGGAACTCGTCCAAACCTCTTTTACATCCAGCTACACTAACAACTTTTACTACATCCTCTGGTTATTCCAGAGTTTAATTACACGCTGAGTGAAAAAATACTTTTTCTGATTTTTATTGCACGTCTCCTAGTCTTTCTGCTTTTTGAAGGAGTAAAACAATCAATCTACATTTACCCGTTCCACTTCATTCATAAGAGCGGAGTTCCCGAGAAGAAACATAGGGCGAGTTAAGAGAGGAAAGGTAGTGAGGAGCCGTAGAATGAATGCACTTGTAGGTCAGTAGAAGCTTGAACTGGATTCAGAAACAGATAGGGAGCCAATGAAGTGAATTGAGCAGAGGGTTAAATGAGCTTAGCAACATTGGTAGAAGATAAGCTGGGCAGCTGAGTTTTGAAATGTGTAAAACTGAACAAAGTCCAAAAGTTTGGAAAAAAGGCTAAATGAACTGAAACTTTTTGTCCTATGCATATCCCTACTAATTGGTTAAAGCGTCTCTGTCACTGGCAATCTCTCTACAGGGGTATTACAGTTTTATATGTACACAAATGCTGTAAAGGCAGGAAAATAATACTCACAGAATAATTGCTTCCTAACCCAGTGTGAACGGAGGTTCCAGAGGCCAGACGGAGGTGGAAGAAAAGTACTAGACAAACAAATGCAAGAAGTCTTTACTGTGATTCCAGTTTGCTGCGAATTGTCAGCTGACGTTTTTCATTTCAGTTCATTTACCGATTTGATATTTCGCCAATGAAACAACACATACATGCTGTGCAGTGCACCCTCCCTTTCCACTGGCTGGGGATGTCTGTGCTGTTCATTGATTTTCTCTGTATTCAGAATTTTGATGGTTGAAATTGATATATTTACTTTGAATTCCTCTGGGGTTTGCCCAGCGATCTGCTAAACAAAGACAGACCTGTTTTTCCAGAAGACAATATTGCATCTAACATGGCAAAAGTCAGATGCTCACACAACGATGGATACCGTAAATGCTAAAGGAATGAATTCTTTTCTTTTAGAGTTTGATATAGAAAAGCAAGTCAACAGCACATTTCTTGCTTTACTTAAGCTCTTCTCAAAGGCAAGTGGAGACTTTCACTGTTTAGCTGCAATTGGAGAGAGTAAAAAATCACCACTGACTAAGCGCTATATCTCAGATCCCAAATTAAGGGCCAGCTTTTCTGTCAATGTTTAATTAGGTTTACAGGTTTGTACAGAGGTTTGTAATAAGGAATAATTTCAAAGCTCAATGTTTCTCTGAGTAAATGGGGGTCTCCAGTGTAGGCTCTTAAATGATTGGAAAAGATCTCCCAAATTTGTAAGGGATTATAACTGCATTTAAGTTTACATGTACTACTTTTAATATGTTTTAAACTGTAGTATTCGCAAATTGATTTCAACAATCAAAAAAGTCAGAAGATAAAAATATAGTTTAGTAAAAATGTTGCCATAATTCAGGGGTTAGGGTAGCTTTTCCTCTTGTGACAGTACTCAGGCTCCAGGAAACACCTCCAGACAATCCCAGCAGGAGAGCGGAGGGAAGCTGGGAGCTGAGTAAATGGCTTCAAATTGTAGGGGAAATATTAATCTTAAAAGTCCTTTCTATGCTTCAGAGTGACTTATCGCCTCACAGGAAGCATTCAACCTGCCTGATAGTTGTGTTAACTGAGATAAATGGCTGCTTTAGTTATAAAGGTAGGCAGTAGACATACGCTTAGAAGTACCACTTAGAAAATGAATACGCAGTGATGCACAGACATTATTCAGTTAGATTTTATGACTAGTTTCAATCTGCACGTCTATTACTATGGACTTAACAGGCAAATGTTTGTATTCAGCATTTTCTGCAGAAAAATTCTTAATTTTTTGTAGAAAAATAAAATAGCCAAAGAAAACACCCCCCCCCCCCAACACAAAAATGCATTTTTATTCCTTTATTATGCAAAGAACATAGTCCCATGGGTGCTGCATCTCTGCAAAAATACTGAGATTTGTAATGGAGCTTCAGAACACCCTCATGGCTTAGGAGTGAGGTTCACTGTGGTCATGGTATGAGCAAAACTAAGCTATTGGGAGAAATTGCTCCTGTTGCCTAGGCTGCAACACAGTACAATTGCATAGGTGGAAGAATTACACCTGGAGGTTTTCAGAACAGATATTTAATCCTACTAATCTGTGCGAATGAAGACATCATTATGTATTTTCTTTTCAGTGACTGATCCCTTGTCTCATTTTTAGGCAAGTTTGGCTTAGGCGTAGTGCCTGTTGTCAAGGATTCAGGTGGCTGGGCAAATTTTGTGTCTGCACGCATATCTATAACTAGCTATAAACACATACACACAGATTTAGGTATATACCTTTTTTGACTGAACTACCTATTATTCAAGTTGCATCTATCATATCTCTCTGCAAAGTGTGAAATTCAGCCTTTTGGAAGAGATTTGACACAAAAGGTCTTGGAAGTCAGGACCAGCTTAATTTAGGTCAACTAGGCAATTACCTAGGGCGGCAGCTAGTGGAGGCAGCAAAGAGGCGCTGTCGTCAGAAAGCCAGCTAGCTCACAGAGCATTCGGCTTGTACTTTTACCCACAAGGAGGATGAGTAATTTTCAAAAAGCTCTTTTACCTGAATAAAAAGAAACTTACCTAAGCTTTCTGAAATTTTTGTTATTATGTATGTACATACAAAGCAAAGTTAAATATTTAGAAATGTTATGTTCATCTAGGCGTTTTTACAGGATTGCTCTGGGATGGGATTATGAAACTCATAGCGGGGGCCTAGGGGCGGGGGAGATGCACGGCTGGCCATCAGATATCCTTGCACCGGCCCCGATGGAAGGAATGAGATAACTAGACTACAAAAGGCGCGGTGTCCCGTGTCTACGACGGACAGGCAATACTAAGATTTCGCTTTCTTACCTGTGCAGAGATAAGTGGCTCTTATCTCCATGCTCCTCAGCTGCAGCTCTGCATCGGAAGGGGCTCATTTGCAAGGGAAACCAAGAGGATGCGGTTCAAGGCGAGCGAAGATCGGATTTCCCGTTTGAATAATCCGAGAGAGAGGACAAGTTGCCGGTGTGCAAGGCTTGCGCTCTCTTTGCTGCGATCGCGCGGTACTTTCCTCGGAGCCCGGCGTGGTAGCTCTAGGAAAAGCTGCGCTGCCTATATGAAACAGTCAGGTGACCCGTGACCCTCTGCAAGGGAGGAGAAAGGGAAAACCGGGATGCAGGAGCGAGCAGGTTTCGTCGGAAGCAGCCCAATCTCGAAAGGTTTTTCACTCAGATTCCGACTTGGCTGCTTACCGCACCTGCACTTAATTGGTGACGAGGAAAGTGAGCAAAACCAGCCTAACCGAAGCCCCAGCAAGGGAAATAGCCTGGAAAAAATAAGCATGGACAGGAATAAGAGGAAGAACAATCAGCTAACACAGGAAATGTTGTTGGTTTTTTTTGCTAATATCTAAGGAACTGGATTCTCCGGAGTTCTGCATCTGGATTGTACGACCCTAAATCGGATCCTCAGACACTCCAGTTTTACCTGTTTAGCAGCGGGGATTTACAGTAAATTGGGGTGGGCACTATTGCCCCCTGCCATGCTAGACACAAGTTAGATTCGGAGGATCCAGACAGGGTTTTTTTTCCCTAGTAGTGAAAGACTCAAGTTAGATCCGGTGGATCCGGCTCTGGATCCGGACCCGCACCCCCCTCAGAATCTAACCTGAGTCCAGCGCTGCAGGGGGCAATCGCGCTGTCCCCATTTAAATCCCCCACCGCTAAAGAGGTAGAAGCCGGATCCGATTTAAGGTAGTATAACCTAGATCCGAAGAATGCGGCTGTCACCTATTTCTGTGTTAGGAAGCGTTTGTCCAAGAAATGTGCGGGTCTGACAATTTTGGGCGCTATTTAGTCAGTAGAAAGCGAGTGCCCTACTAGCCTGCCAAGAATATTTTATGAAAAGAAAACCAGTAAAGGAGTGATTTGAAATGATAGACTCCCTGAGTCCTTTCACTGCCTGGTCTTTTTCTGTCGTCATTTTTCTCTGTTTCTATGGTATCTGAATTCAAAAAAACATGGGACAAACACAGAGAACGCGCCTTAACTTGCATCTTATACAGTAATGCTCCTTAACCTAGTAAAAGCATAATCTCTACCCGCCTACTTTAGGGCGCGTTAATGTTCTGGTGACGTCAGCTTTTCCTCATGCGGGTCTGATTTGAGGAATGGAGTGTTAGCTCCTGAAAGGTGGTCAGATCAAAAGGTATTATTTTATATTTTTCAAAATGTGTTGATCTTTAGTATTCACCCACTTTCCAAACCCCCTTTATAGCTGGGCTGTAAAGCCCTGAATATGAGACTGCAGCAGATGTGTGCAACTTGTCTTTGCTAAGTGTGCCTTGCACCAGTGAAGTAGTCAAAGGAGAGCCTGAGAGCACGCGCAGAGGGAGGAAACTAGGTTTCCATAGCAACGCAAAAGGAAACTGGGTTTCCATAGCAACTGCAAAGGCTGTGCTCCGAGAAAGGAAGGGACGGGAGCGGGTTTGCACGGACTGGGAAACACATGAGCAGACCTGAGGCTCTTCTGCAGGCTGTGAAACCACATGGCGACCCTGACTTCATACAAAATCATTCATCTATTCTAAATCAAGGGTTCTCTGAGCTACCCCACTGAGGCTTGGTCAGGGACTCGGGTACCCCCGATTGACTTTTTAATGCATCTCCAATACCACACAAATAGATGTACTGGAAATTGTAGTCCCTGGTGTGCCTTGAGGTACCCCCAGTTCAGAACCACTGATTTAAATCACCACCAGGATGTAATCGGCATCCTAAGAATTACCTCAGATTTTGCAATTATTATTTTCTTTGCATCTTAGAAAGTAAACCTACTTCTCTCTGGTTCTCTCCACACTATTCCTTTCACTAGGTTTCCTTCTTTTTGGGCTTATCTTCCCTGTTTCTCTCTTATTCCTTTACAGGGAGCAATTCACCAATGTCAAACTCAACTTGAATTGTACTTAGTAGTATTTAGCTCCGGTATTTTTCTTGGTAGCTCAACGATGTTTGCATTTCCCAGTAATGCAGGTAATGCAGGCATTTCCCAGTCTAAAGGCTTCATTTACTAATGTATGTTAGCGAGTTGTACCGCATGAGGAATTTGTGTGTGAACATGTATAGATTGGTTAAATATCTGCCAAAGTTGATGTTATGCTTAAGTAAATCCTATAAGCAGTTTGTTCCAGTCTGCTTCTCCATTTAGCTGCTGATGGTGGTTCTCGGCCTGATGGATATATTCACGTGGCTGTGTATTCGTAACTTCGAGAATCCAGCCTAAAATCAAAGATGAGATCCCCTCCTTTCTTTTCTTGCATTAGCATTTAGTTCACACACATACCCGGATCTAAGCCTGGGCAACTATCCAGGATGCCAAATACCTGGGCTAAATGGGTGCCTGATTCCACTTGCTTTAGCACCATGCTCTATGATCTCTATGGGGAGAAACCGCTCTCCGGTCTTGCTTATGGGTGCCAACATCTTACATCCAGCCCTGCTCAAACACTATTTCAGTAGGAGCTCCAGTTGAGTTACATTCAGTTACAGACCTCCGACTCAAATCGAAGAAATAGATAATGAATTGATAGATATTGCCAAGATAGCCACAAAGGGGGAAGTGATCATATTGGGTGACTTTAATCTACCCGATGTGAATTGGAGTACTCCTTCTGCGAATCTGGCAAGAAGCAAAACAATTGTGGATGCTCTCCAAGATATGTCACTTAAACAAATGGTGATGGAACAAACCAGGGAAAGCTCAATGCTGGATTTGATGTTCACCAATGGTGAGAGCGTGTCGAATGTCTGCATGGGTGCCCCTGTGAGCAGCAGCGATCATCACACAGTGTGGTTTGAGAAAAAAATCCAAGGTGCAGTCCAATCATAGCAAGCTCAAAGTCCTAAACTTCAAAAACACTGACTTCAGTAAAATGGCCAAGTACCTGAAGCAGGAGTTGGCAGGGTGGGAGGGGATAAGGGAAGTGGAATTGCAATGGGCTAAACTAAAGGTGGCAATAAAAGGGGCAACAGATATATATATAAGGAAAGTAAATAAAAACAAGAGGAAAAAGAAACCTATTTGGTTCTCCAAAGAAGCGGTTACTCAAATAAAGGCAAAAAACATAGCTTTCACAAAATTCAAAAGCTTGCAAACAGAGGAATACAGTAAGGAATACAGGAGCAAACTAAAAGAGACAAAAAGAGAAATAAGGAAAGCAAAATCAAAGGCAGAGGAAAAGATGGCTAAAGATGTGAAGCGTGGCGACAAAACTTTCTTCAGGTATATTCAGGAGAGGAGGAAAATCAGAGATGGAATTGCAGGACTCAGAAGTGCTGGGAACGGATTTGTGGAAAGTGACATTGAAAAAGCAAAATTGCTAAACAAATACTTCTGCTCTGTTTTTACTAAAGAAAATCCTGGAGAAGGACCATCTGTGACTCCCAAATATTAAAATGGGAATGAAGTAGATACCACACCATTCACTGAAGATGATGTGTTAGAACAACTTGTAAAACTGAAAGTGAACAAGGCCATGGGACCGGATGGAGTACATCCCAGCGTACTGGAGGAGCTCAGAGAGATTCTTGCAGGGCTGTTAGAGGATGTTTTCAACAGATCCTTGGAAACAGAGTAGTTCCTTAAGACTGGAGAAGGGTGGATGTGGTACCTCTTCACAAAAGTGGTGACAGGGAAGAAGTGACAAACTACAGGCCCGTGAGCCTTACCTCGGTGGTGAGAAAAGTAATGGAGGCGTTCCTGAAAGAGTGAATAGTGGACTTTCTTGAAACCAACAGGTTGCATGATCCAAGGCAACATGGTTTTACCAAAGGATGATCTTGCCAAACAAATCTGATTGAGTTCTTTGACTGGGTGACCAGAGAACTAGATCAGGGGCATGCGATGGATGTCATGTACCTGGATTTCAGCAAAGCCTTTGATACTGTTCCTCATAGGAGACTTATCAATAAACTCAGTAGTTTGGGGATGGGTCCCAAGGTGGTAAACTGGATCAGAAATTGGTTGACTGACAGACGACAGAAGGTGATGGTAAATGGAGCTCACGCGGATGAAAGGAGGGTGATTAGCGGGGTGCCCCAGGGTTTGGTCCTGGGCCCGGCACTGTTCAATGTATTTGTGAGGGATATTGCTGAAGGACTGCATGGAAAAGTCTGTCTTTTTGCAGATGACACGAAAATTTGCAACAGAGTGGACTCCCCTGAGGAAGTGAATAACATGAGGAAAGATCTACAAAAGCTGGAAGAATGGTCTAATGCTTGGCAGTTAAGATTTAATGCGAAGAAGTGCAGTGTCATGCACTTGGGAAGCAGAAATCCAGGGGAAATGTATGCGATAGGGGGGCAAGAGGTTGGTGTGCATGGACCAGGAGAAGGACCTTGGTGTGATTATTTCTGAGGATCTCAAGGTGGCAAAACAGTGCGACAAGGCAGTGGCAAAAGCCAGGAGGATGTTGGGTTGCATACAAAGAGTAATTACCAGCAGAAAGGAAGAGGTAGTAATGCCACTGTATAAGTCAATGGTGAGGCCTCACTTGGAATACTGTGTTCAGTTTTGGAGACCATATCTTGTAAAGGATGTAAAAAGACTGGAAACTGTTCAGAGGAAGGTGGCCAAAATGATTTGGAGCCTGCGTCAGAAGCCTTATGAGAAGAGACTTGAAGACCTAAATATTCATTGACATCTCTGCAGCTTTCGATAGTGTACATCACACCCTAATGCTCAATAGACTCAGCCAACTAGGAATTAATTCGACAGTACACAAGTGGTTCACTTCATACCTAACCAACAGAACACAAACTGTAAGAATTAATACCCAAACTTCAAACACATACAATCAGGAAATCGGCCTCCCACAAGGCTCTGCCCTCTCAGCTCTCCTTTTTAATATTTATATCCAACCAGTTTGTAACATCTTTAAAAACACAATGTACACTATCATTTATACGCAGACGATATAATGATGTACATTCCTTTCACAATCCCTACCCTACCTATGCAACTCTTAAATCAGTGCCTTAATGATGTAACAATATGGCTAAATGAACACAATCTACATATCAACCATGCAAAAACTGACATACTAATTGTAACGAGAGATCAATCCTACATTCCTCCGGCACACATTACACTCCAAAATCGAGATATCAAGATAAAAAATGAAGTAAAATACCTTGGTGTGATCCTCGATTCCCACCTCAACATGGACTCCCACATAAGAAATACAACAAAGAAAATCTTCTTCAAGCTCAAAATTCTAAAGCAGCTGCGCCCTCTTGTCCATATACAAGACTTCACTACCATAATACAGGCAATCATCACACCCCACTTCGATTTTGCCAACTTAATCCTTCTAGGCACATCAAAGCAAAACATTAAACGACTCCAACTAGCACAGAATACAGCAGCTAGAATCCTAATGAAAATCCAAACATTCGAACACATAACTCCCATCCTAGCTAATCTACATTGGCTACCAATACAATGTAGAATAAACTACAAGACTATAATAACTACCTTTAAGGCACAAAACAACATGGCTCCTCCAACACTAGGTAAACTGATCACTAAGGACTCCACTAAAACTGTACACAGGAAAGGTCACACAAACAAACTAACAACCCCAAAAGATTTCACAAAAGCTAATAAGACAACCAACAAAAAGGCATTCTCCCATGCTGCACCAATCCTATGGAACTCCCTCCCTGAAGAGATTAGAACGCAAACCGAAATCAAGGTCCTCAGAAAAGAACTAAAAACATATCTATTTACCTCACACTTTGACCTTACTACATACTCCTTCCCCCATAACGAAAACGGATAACAACTTATAAATCACACCCCAACCAAGCAAGACCCACTACACTAACCTATAAAACAACCCCAACACCTCATTACTGTAATCAATGCTCTTTCCCGGGATTCTTCACCCTGAGTCATTAAATTTGGTCAATTGACCACTAAGCGAGAATACAACTTGTATATAGTTATGATACCTGAAATGTCGCCATTAACATGGTATCTGTTTCAGTTTATGTTATCGTAATAGTTACTTGTTAAGGCATTTGCCCACTGTACATAGTTTACCGATGTTCCTTGTAAAAAAACAGACTTCGAATCTGTTCATTAACTTGTTCCTTGTAAACCGCACCTGATACATGGGAAGGTGCGGTATATAAATGATTGTTAAAATAAAATAAATAAATAAATAAATATGTACACTCTGGAGGAGAGGAGGGACAGGGGAGATATGATTCAGAACTTTAAATACTTAAAGAGAAATAATGAACAAACAAACCTCTTCAAAAGACGGGGAAGCTGTAAAACTAGAGGGCATAACATGAAGCTGCAAGGTGGTAAATTGAAGGGGAATGTCAGGAAATACTTTTTCACTGAAAGGGTGGTGGATGCTTGGAATGCTCTCCCGATGGAAGTGGTGGGGGGCAAATACAGTGACAGAATTCAAAATGGCATGGGACAGACACAGTGGATCCCTTTACAGCAACAGGGTAAAATAAAAAAAAAACTTAACTAATTTCTCAACATACACCGTGTCCTACACAGAGCGGTGGGTTGACCCTTAAAACAAAGACATTGGGAGGGGTGGCCTGCATGGAGTGGCAGGTGCACCTACTCTTGCCATCTTACTGGGCAGACTAGATGGACCATACCGGTCTTTATCTGCCATCATTTACAATGTTACTATATTTCCCTGCCTCCAGAGGACTGACAGTCTAAAGAGTGGCTTAACTTTGACACGGGCACATAGCTGGAATCTCCCAGCTCCAGAAAATGAGATCTCAGATTTCCTTCACACTGCTGGGTTTCCTTCAGCTATTTTCTGGAAAGAGATTGCTAAACTAAAGTAATTGGAGATAACAAATACTTCAGTCACATGTGTCGGGGCAGTTTCTCCAACTGGGTTAGTTGTGCACATACCATGACAGTCATGAACCTCACTTCTAAGCCAGGGTATGTGGCATAAGAACATAAGATATGCCATACTGGGTCAGACCAAGGTCCTTCAAGCCCAGTATTCTGTTTCCAACAGTGGCCAATCTAGGTCATATGTACCTAGCAGTTTCCCCAAGAGACACAAGTTCCACAATGCTTGTACTGGGTCAAGCATTGATATCTTCGGTCACTTCTTAATAATGGTTTATGGACCTTTCCTCCAGGAACTTGTCCAAACCTTTTTTAAACCCAGCTACACTAACAGCCTTTACTACATCCTCCGGTAACAAATTCCAGAGTTTGATTACACGTTGAGTGAAAAAATATTTTCTTTTATTAGTCTTCAATAGTTTACCCTGTAGCTTCATTGCATGTCCCCTAGTCTTTCTATATTCTGATAACGTAAACAATCGATCTACGTTTACCCATTCCACTCCGTTCATTAATTTATAGACTTCTATCATATCTCCCCTCAGCCGTCTCTTTTCCAGGTTAAAGAGCCCTAACCTTTTTAGCCTTTCCTCATAGGATTATCCTTCCATCCCCTTTACCATTTTGGTGGCTCTTCTCTGAACCTTTTCTAAAATCGCTATATCCTTTTTAAGATACGGCGACCAGAATTGCACACAATATTCAAGGTGCGGTCTCACCATGGAACGATATAGAGGCATTATAATATCTTTTGTTTTATTTTCCATTCCTTTCCTTATCATACCTAGCATTCTATTTGCTCTCTTGGCTGCCGCTGCACACTGGGCCGAGGGTTTTAACATGGTATCCACAATGACGCCTAAATCTTTTTCCTGGGTGGTTGTTCCTAATGTGGAACCTTGCATCGCGTAACCATAGTTTGGGTTGTTCTTCCCTAGGTGCATAACCTTGCACTTGTCCACATTAAATTTCATCTGCCATTTTGATGCCCAGTCTTCCAATTTATCAAGATCCTCTTGCAATTTTCCACAATCCTCTTGGGTTTTAACAACTTTAAATAGTTTTGTGTCATCTGCAAATTTGATAACCTCACTCATTCCATTTTCCAGGTCATTTATGAATATGTCAAAAAGCAGCGGACCCAGCACACATCCCTGGGGTACACCACTATTCACCTTTCTCCATTGGGAAAATTGGCCATTTAGCCCTACCCTCTGCTTTCTATCTTTTAACCAGTTCCTGATCCACAATAGTACACTGCCTCCTATCCCATGACTCTTTAGTTTTGCCAAAAGTCTCTGATGAGGGACCTTGTCAAAGGCTTTCAGAAAGTCCAGATACACAATATCAACCGACTCACCTTTGTCCACCTGTTTATTCACTCCTTCAAAAAAAACATAACGGATTAGTAAGACAAGATCTTCCTTGTCTAAAGCCATGTTGGCTGTCTCCCATTAGGTCGTGACTATCTACATGCTGAGTAATTTTATTCTTTATGATGGTTTCTACCATTTTTCCCGGTACTGACGTCAGGCTCACCGGTCTGTAGTTTCCCGGATCACCCCTGGAACCCTTTTTAAAAATTGGTGTTACATTGGCGATCCTCCAATCTTCAGGTATTAGAGATGATTTTAATGATAGTTCACAGATTACTAATAGCAGGTCTGCAATCTCATATTTCAGTTCTTTCAACACCCTTGGATGTATACCATCCGGCCCAGGTGATTTGCTTCTCTTCAGTTTATCTAATAGTTGTAAGACATCTTCCCGATGTATCGATATTTCCTTCAATTCTTCTGCACCTTTAAATACCACTTCAGTCATGGGTAACATCCCTACATCTTCCTCAGTAAAGACTGAAGCAAAGAATTCATTCAGTCTCTCCGCTATCGCCTATGGCGTATGTTCTCAGATTCTCAGATTTACTGCTAATGCTCGACATAGTACTTGCATTGTGCCAAAGAGAGCCTCCTGCTGGAGTTCATAAGATGTAACATGTATAATTAGTTTGTCAAGATGTGGTTGGAAATTCTTCTTTATCAAGCCTGTGGCTCCCAATACAATAGGAAATATTTCTGTAATTTTCTACCACATTTTCTTGGTCTCTGACTGAATTTCTTAGTACTTCAGGATCTTCTGCCTCTCCATGTGATTCACAGAATAATCGCTTGCAACAGACACCTCTATTGTCAATGCCATTCTGGTGTTTTTCTCTTTACCACTATGTCAGTTTTCTTGCATCCAGTTTCTCATCTGTCAGAATGGGAACATCCCAAGTGATCATAACCTCTTTATTCTCTGTTATTCTCTTGGAGTCATGATCCCAGTGCTTTTCACGCAGTGATGTTGTAGTGTTTACAGGGTTTCCGATGTATGAGGCGTATTACTTTGTTGTGCCTTTCTGTACAGACATTTTCTGCCATCAGAACTTCACAGCTAGCTATGAGGTGAGTCATTGTTTCCAGGTCTTTCTTATAGAATCAACATTTTGCCAGTTTTTTTTTGACTCACATGCCCTGAGAGGGGTTTAAGTAATCTTGCTCACTGATGGGTCTGAATGTGGTAGTGAGGGGTATAGCTGTTTAGGTCCTGGATATTTGCAAGACTTTAGGTGGACTGGGAGCTCTGGTAGCAGTGGCTGGTGTTGCATTTAAGGCGTACACATTGGATAATGCTTACAGGCATGTGTCCTTTTGCAGCCAGGTGCTTATATCGTTGATGCTTTTATTATTTGGTTTGTAATATTTTTTAGTTTTACTGCTGTACATTGCTTTGAATGGCTTTCTTGTGGAAGTGGTATCAAGAAATTCTGTGACGTTATTCTATAATCTGAAATGAGGGTGTCATTGTATGAGGATGTTCAGTTTTTTATTACCTTTGTGCATATTATCCATATTTTACTTGGAAGAGTATGCTGGTTATCTATATATTTTGATGCTGTTTTGAAAATAAAAAGAGAACCCCTCCAACCCCCCCCCTAAAACCCAGGCACCATTTTCTAATCAGTTACAATAAAGACCTGATCATTTGCAATACGGTGGTAGCTCCTCCCGATTTTTTTGATGTCAGCTGTATTATTCTACGCACCTCAAATTCTGCTCCTGCTTCTTCTCTCCTTTTAAATCCTCGGTATGTTTCTGTGACACCTTCCTGGTGTGGTTCATTTTTTCTTTGCTGGCCACTTCTTCTCTGCACCCTTTCACTTGGGAGCCATCTTAAACTGCCACCAATATTCTCAAGGGACTATTACCAGAAATCTATCGAATTTGTCAAACTCTGCAATGCTTGCATTGCATCCATGTGAAAGACCTTGCAAGGAACTCAGGAAGGACAACGCCACTTTCCAGTCTTCAGATTAGCAGCGGTAATCAATGATTAATTAAAAGATAACCGACACACAGGACTGGGTTTAAATATCTTCCGAGGGCAGGAATATTGAGACCAGGGTGAAATGGGTGAGTTTGCTGAGTTTCTCCAGGTTGGAGGTAGGGGTGGAGGAATGAGGCTACCAGTATGGTAAGACTGATTTTTGTAAGTGTTGTGTTGTTGTCATTATGGATTGGAAATTGCAGTGACTGTGCATTTGACAGTACAGCATTGAGCTGCGTTATCAGAGTTTAGGATTGTCAACAGCGCCAATGCAAAGCATCTTAGGCAAACCTTCAGTCTTGCACCCCCTTCCCCCCACACCCACAATTTTCAGACCTATAGGTCATTTCCTCCTCTATATAATTGGAAATTAATATTTTAGCATCCATATGCATTAAAAGCTGTAATTATACCAAAATGTATTATACAGTCCTTGAAAAGGGGATTGTAACTGGATATTTCAAAACACAGCACACAAATAGACATTCTAAGTATTATCTTCTTATCTTCTGAGGTAAATCTATCACTTATTATAGCACATTATATTGATATAAACTGCTGTGGTGCCAACCAAAATGATTACTGAATACCTTGCAAAAAAGACACTCGGAAGCTCTACATCAAAGTTGCCATTTCATGACAGTATTATCTCCCAGGACTTGAACAACACAGGAAGGAAGGAAGCACATTAAATGTTACACCAGGTCTCATTTCCCTACTGTGAAAATGGAACAAGCCAGACTGCTGCTCATCCTGATATGGAAATGCGCCTTTCTTTCAAAATGAAATAACAACGGAAATGTTTATATCATTTTTCACCTGAAAGACAGAATCCCTCCCCAACCCTCAAAAAATTTTTTTTTGGGCTGACAATTGGCTTAAAGAGTGCCAGTCTTCCAGGAGGAGATCGGAGTCTAGCCAACCTAATCTTAACTATGTCTTTTATTTCTGGTAATTTCACTTCCGGCTTAGCCTACAGTTTCCCTATTTGGCCTGCAGCTCCTTGGAAAACCCTGCCTGGATTTTTTTCCATATGAATCTATTGACTTCCGCCCTAGAGACTTACTCCAAACACTTTTCTTGTACCATTTTCCTAGCCTTGTAAGTTCTGGAAAAAGGATCCTGGAACCTTTGTTCTCCTTGTTGAATTCTTGGACTTACAATCCTGAATCCTTGTGCCAAATTCCCAGTTGCTATTATACTATCAGACATTTACCAATCCTACTCCAGATCCTGGTTGCCAAATTAGTGATCCAGTTCAAATTCTGTAATGCCATGTCTACAAGTCAAAGCTGAAATTAATAGGGATATTAGTAGGGATATGAAAAGACATGGGGACATGTTTACTAAAGCACTACTACTTCTACTACTACTTATTATTATTTATATTTTCAGCCTGGATTTGAAAAGGGCCAGAGAAGGCGCCTGACATACAGACTCAGGTAGTTTGTTCCAGGTATAAGGAGCAGCAAGGTGGAGGGATTGAGGTCTGGAGTTGGCAGTAGAAGAGAAGGACACAGATAGAAGTGATTTGCTAGAAGAGCGGAGTTCCCAAAGAGGGGTGTAGGGAGAGATAAAAGAGGAAAGGTAGTGAGGAGTTGCACAGTGAATGCACTTATAGGTCAGCAGGAGAACTTTGAACTGGATACAGAAACTGGTAGGGAGCCAATGAAGTGACTTAAGAAGAGGGGTTAGATGAGCATAGAGAGACTGGCGAAAGATTAGCACTTAGCGTGGGACCACAGTAACTGCTACTGCACAAAAAAGCAGCCAGAGTGCTATAAATTCCATGCTGCATAGTGCGCAGTGGGGGAGGGGGGAATGGGTGGGTTAGGGGTGGACAGTGGGTGTTGATTGTACAATGCAGTTAGCATGGAGGTGAATAGCACATGCTGTCACTGTTGCAGTCATCACAAGTGCCAGCTAACTGAGTGGCGTTAAATGAACCTGCATTAATTGAGATTGCAGTTTTAGTATAGCGACGTGCTTCTCACCACAGTAACTACAGGGGAGCATGTTGGGCATGCCCTCAACAGTTAGTGTAGGACTACTTTTTGTCTCTTAATGCGCGCTAAGGTGCCAAAAGTTAGCACATTTTAGCAAACATGCCTCACAGAAAATATAAAAAAACAAGCTGTTTTTTTTTATTCAAGATCATCGTTGTCCAAATAGTGATCCAGTTGATATATTCTGTGAAACCATGTCTAAGAAAGTAGAAGCTGCAATTAGCCCCTGTGCCTAGAAGCCTCTAGTAACCTTTCAGCTTTTTGTTGGTTTGGGCAGCAGCTGCAGCCACTTCTTAACAAAATTTCTCCAGTTGGTGAGAGGCCTTATGTGTGCACTAGGTGCAAGGAGCTATTTGCTCTCAGGGAATGAGTCCATTCTCTAGAGGCTAGAGTAGCACACTTGGAAGATATAAGAAAGACAGAGAGGTACATAGATGAGACCTACAGGGATATAGTCCTGAAGTCCCACCTCCAGTCTGGCAGCATCCCTGTTGCCATGGAGGAGAGAGGTCACGTGACAGGAGAGCATCACCCTGGTGTGGTAGGAAGTGATCCTGTAACTAGGACCTGTCCTCCAGGTGATGTAAAACCCTCTCACACCGAGGAAGTTTCTCCAGGACCATGTGCTCATGAGGGAAGGCTTAGGACAGCCGTTATAGTTGGTGATTCGATCATTAGGCATGTAGATAACTGGGTGGCTGCTGGATGTGAGGATCGCCTGGTAACATGCCTGCCTGGTGTGAAGGTAGCGGACCTCATGCGCCACCTAGATAAGGTCTTAGATGGTGCTGGGGAAGAGTCTGCTGTCTTTGTACATGTCGGTACCAATGACATAGGAAAATGTGGTAGGGAGGTTCTGGAGGCTAAATTTAGGCTTTTAGGTAGGAAGTTGAAATCCAGAACTTCCATGGTAGCATTCTCCGAAATGCTTCCCGTTCCACGCACAGGACCCAAAAGGCAGGCAGAGCTCCGGAGTCTCAATGCGTGGATGAGACGATGGTGCAAGGATGAGGGTTTTGGATTTGTTAGGAACTGGGGAACATTCTGGGGAAAGGAGGGTCTCTTCCGAAGGGATGGGCTTCACCTTAACTGGGAGGGAACCAGGCTGCTGGCATTAACCTTTAAAAAGGAGATAGAGCAGCTTTTAAACTAGATAATAGGGAAAAGCCGACAGTCACACAAGAGCACATGGTTTGGAAGAATGCATCCTTGAAGGATACTACCAAAAGCAGAGAGGTTCCAAAAAAGAGTAAAGTAGCCCAAATGCCTTCAAGTATGGAGCAGACAGAGCTTAAAGATCCCAAATTACCCATGCCTATCAATAGCCAGATAAATATGAATAAAATACAGTCTCTAAAATGCTTGTATGCTAATGCTAGAAGTCTAAAAAAATAAGATGGGAGAGTTAGAATATATAGCACTAAATGAGAGGTTAGATATGATTGGAATCTCAGAGACATGGTGGAAGGAGGACAACCAGTGGGACACTGTGATACCTGGGTACAAACTATATCGTAATGATAGAGCTGATAAAATTGGTGGAGCGGTTGCGCTCTATGTTAGAGAGGGCATTGAGTCATAAAGGATTAAAGTTTTGCAGGAAACAAAATTTGCTGTAGAATCTCTATGGATTAAAATTCCATGTAAAAAGGGGAAGGCGATGGCAGTGGGGGTGTACTATTGACCGCCTGCCCAGAATGAACAAATGAATGATGAAATGCTCAAAGAAATCAAGGAAGCTAACAAAAGTTACAGCACAGTGATAATAATGGGTGATTTCAATTACCCTGGTATCGACTGGGTCAGTGTCACGGCAGAACATGCTAGGGAGATAAAGTTCCTAGATGAAATAAATAACTGCTTCTTGGAGCAGCTGGTTCATGAACCGACCAGAGGGGAAGCCATATTAGACCTAGTCCTTAGTGGAACACCAGATCTAGTGCAAGAGATAAGGGTGTTGGGGCCACTTGGCAATAGTGATCATAGCATGATCGCGTTTGATTTAATTAGTGGAGGAGAGATAGTAAGGAAATCCACAGTACTACCTTTTAACTTTCGAAAGGGAGACTATGATAAAATGAGGAAAATAGTTAAGAAAAAACTAAAAGGAGCAGTTGCAAAGGTTAAAGACTTACATCAAGCTTGGGTGTTGTTGAAAAATACTATCTTGGAAGCCCAGACCAGCTGTATTCCACACTTTAAGAAAAGTCCAAAAAACTGCCAGCATGGTTTAAAGGTGAGGTCAGAGAGGCTGTTGTTCTCAAAAAAGCATCTTTTAGGAAATGGAAAAAAGAGCCAAACGACGAAATCTGGAAACAAAAGGTGCGGAAGAATTGAAGGAAATATCGATTCATCGGGATGATGCATTACAACTATTAGATAAACTGAAGAGTAGCAAATCACCTGGGCCGGATGATATACATCAAAGAGTGTTGAAAGAACTGAAATACGAGATTGCAGACCTGCTATTAGTAATCTGTGAACTATCATTAAAATAATCTGTAATACCTGAAGATTGGAGAATGGCGAACGTAACACCAATTTTTAAAAAGGGTTCCAGGGGTGATCTGGGGAACTACTGACCGGTGAGCCTGACATCAGTACCGGGAAAAATGGTAGAAACCATCATAAAGAACAAAATTGCTGAACATGTAGATAGTCATGGCTTAATAGGAGACAGCTAACATGGCTTTAGACAAGGAAGATCTTGTCTTACTAATCTGTTATATTTTTTTGAAGGTGTGAATAAACAGGTAGACAAAGGTGAGTCGGTTGATATAGTATATTTGGACTTTCAGAAAGCCTTTGACAAGGTCCCTCATCAGAGACCTTTGGCAAAACTAAAAAGTCATGGGATAGAAGGCAGTGTATTATTGTGGATCAGGAACTGGTTAAAAGGTAGAAAGCAGAGGTTAGGGCTAAATGGTCAATTTTCCCAATGGAGAAAGGTGAATAGTGGAGTACCCCAGGGATCTGTGCTGGGTCCGCTGCTTTTTGACATATTCATAAATGACCTGGAAAAGGGAATAATGAGTGAGGTTATCAAATTTGCAGATGACGCAAAACTATTTAAAGTTGTTAAAACCCAAGAGGATTGTGTAAAATTGCAAGAGGATTTTGATAAATTGGAAGAGTGGGCATTCAAATGGCAGATGAAATTTAATGTGGACAAGTGCAAAGTTATGCACCTAGGGAAGAACAGCCCAAACTATGGTTACACAATGCAAGGTTCCACATTAGGAACCACCACCCAGAAAAAAGATTTAGGCGTCATTGTGGATAACATGTTAAAACCCTCGGCCCAATGTGCAGTGGCGGCCAAGAGAGCAAATAGAATGCTAGGTATCATAAGGAAAGGAATGGAAAATAAGACAAAGGATATTATAATGCTTCTATATCGTTCCATAGTGAGACCGCACCTTGAATACTGTGTGCAATTCTGGTCGCCGTATCTTAAAAAGGATATAGCGTTATTAGAAAGGGTTCAGAGAAGAGCCACCAAAATGGTAAAGGGGATGGAAGGATACCCCTATGAAGAATGGCTAAAAAGGTTAGAGCTCTTTAACCTGGAAAAGAGACGGCTGAGGGGAGATATGATAGAAGTCTATAAATTAATGAACGGAGTGGAACGGGTAAATGTAGATCGATTGTTTACATTATCAGAATACAGAAGGACTAGGGGACATGCAATGAAGCTACAGGGTAAACTATTTAAGACTAATAAAATAAAATATTTTTTCACTCAACATGTAATCAAACTCTGGAATTTGTTACCGGAGGATTTAGGAAAGGCTGTTAGTGTAGCTGGGCTTAAAAAAGGTTTGGACAAATTCCTGGAGGAAAGGTCCATAAACCTTTATTAAGAAGAGACCCAGGATATCAATGCTTGACCCAATACAAGCACTGTGGAACCTGTGTCTTTTGGGGAAACTGCTAGGTACGTATGACCTAGATTGGCCACTGTTTGAAACAGGATGCTGGGCTTGATGGACCTTGGTCTGACCCAGTATGGCATATCTTATGTTATGTTCTTATGCCCTGAAATGAAAATTTATCAATACAAAACTGGATATTAATTGTGGTGATCAAAGTGCAGTCTGCTCTGTCCTCGGGAAGGTTGCAGTCATGAAACAAGCACTTTTTTTGCACCTTATTCATGGTCAGGAGCTGGTATAGGCATAGACGCCTCAACAACCACAGTCAGACGTGCTGATGACATTTTGAAATCACACCATTGCTTCACCCAGGCCACACCTCCTTCCCATCCCCCATGCTCACGCCAGGAACGTCTGTATACCTGGTTTCTAAAACGGGTCTGGGGTCGTCTATGTGATTTGCACATCTGAATGCCCATTTTCGCATGTACAAATTATGAACAGAGTGCTTAAAACACCTTCCCCTAGGAAACTCAAAGATACACCAGATGCAGCTTCCTAAACTGAAGCTGAAATGCCCTCTTTTTCTAATGCACCATAATGTGCTTTTACCATCATTTTCATTTGTTGAAAGTGGGAAGTCACCAAATAGCTGAAGTAACTACTGCAAATCTCCCTGGTTGTTAACATGATTACAAATTCTCCATTTTCTATTATTTGATTACTTTCTTTCAGTGAATAAGAAAAGAAAATACAAATACATGATATCTGATTTTTAATCCTCTTCATATAATCAAACTCCTTCTGGCCTCCTATTATATTATAGTTATCAAAATACTATTTGGGTGCCAAGATGCATCATTACTGAGCTCGGAATCACCTGAAATTCAGCATTAACTATCTTTAAACTGTTTTTTTTTTTGCTTCAATTTTATTTAATAACTCATTTTTTCAGTGACAGTGCTGTCTGTATTAACCGGCATGCAAAATGGAAATATAGATGGATTTAATACAATAGTATCAGAGAACTGTTACACTGGAAGCTTACTGTTTTAAAATAGAGATTCCCAGTTCCTTCATTATCACGCTTCTTTCACCAGGACTTGTCTTTTTATGTCCTAGGGAGAGGCCTTTATGCTTTGGCGTATAATGAGATACAATGGCAGAGCAGTCCATTACAAGTAATTTAACAAAAAAACAGGTCTTCAAAATGTAAGCTGTAGAGGAAATACTGTAATTTTGTATTTCAAAATGTGCCTTAAAGCCACTTACAGCTTCAGGGAAGGCCTTATTCATCCGCCTTCACTGAGTGTTCTGAATACTCTTGCCAGAAAGAGATTTAAGTAGTGCAAAAGATTGCTTAAGAGGAGTATAATACCCCTTCATTTTGTTGGCACTTCCAGAATATTTATGGAAGTTGATATGGTTGGAGACATATGCTCACCCATTTTTATATGCAAGTTTCAAAAACATTTTTCACGGTATCAACAGAGCCAAAGTCTTACTGGTAATACTGCATTCAATTAGACTCCGGATAGTCCTGAAAATGTGCTTGCAGTGGATACAACTCTACTTTGTTGGAGACTTGGATGGTTCATTTTCAGAATGACAAAAGTAATACATCTTCTCTTATGCCACCATGATTCAACACCTCTCATTCCTTTCGTAGGTGACTCTACGTAATTATAGTTGCATCAAGAATGGCCTTGGGTAATTCTCTATCTTATTTTCTGATGCATGGGCCAAGAATTTGCTAGGTAGGAGAGTAATCCGCCGCCGATGGTCATTTATCTCAGGATACAGGATCGTGTTACATCTCTCTGTGAGTCCCATTGCACTTAATGGGTTTTCCTAGTGGTAATCGATGTGTGTATCTTGTGATATATTCCTGGGTAAACAGGGAAAATATTGACTATCATATGTTTACCTGAGTATTATCATATTTTATGTCTACCTATTTACAATACGGCCTTTATTTAACTTTCCCTCAAATGAGTTTGGCATCTATTTCATCTAGATTTCAAATGTTTTTGAAACTCTCCTGGGATAGATTTTGGACTCATTTGATGAAATGTTGAATGAAAACTGGACTGTGGGAGATAAAAGATGAGGCAACAATGGCATACCAATGTTTTTTTGCCATTTAAATTGCGCATACTTTTCCAAGCTTGAATTAGGCTGACCATAGTTGAGTTATACTGCTAGCTGTACATTACTACTGGACTCAGGGACAGCTCAAGACAATCTGCAACCTGAGGTGAGAGATGAGCTGGCGCCCCCTTCTCTCCCCCCCCCCTTCCAGCAGCCAAAATGGAGGGACATCCTCAGAGCTCCAGTCAAGGAATAGTGGGTCCCCTGACTCAGAACACTGGTTAGATGGTTGCCCCAATAATAAAGAAAACAAAATATTCCGCGCGTAAATAATTTAAAAAAACAACTGCAATAATGTTCGCATATGCAGCAAAAATTATAACAGTTCAACTATGTAGCCTGTGAATCTAATATAAAATATATTGACTCCTGACACTGCACACAGCTAGGATATTAAATGTAAATATATATTCTGCAAAATACAATGGAGCTAGAACATAAGAACATAAGATATGCCATACTGAGTCAGACCAAGGTCCATCAAGTCCAGTATCCTATTTCCAACAGTGGCCAATCTAGCTCATAGGTACCTAGCAGTTTCCCCAAAAGACACAGGTTCCACAATGCTTGTATTGGGTCAAGCAGTGATATCCTGTGTCCCTTTTAATAATGATTTATGGACCTTTCCTCCAGGAGGTTGTCCAAACCTTTTTTAAACCCAGCTACACTAACAGCGTTTACTATATCCTCCGGTAACAAATTCCAGAGTTTGATTACACATTGAGTGAAAAAATATTTTCTCTTATTAGTCTTAAATAGGTTGCCCTGTAGCTTTATTGCATGTCCCCTAGTCTTTCTATATTCTGATGATGTAAACAATCAATCTACGTTTACCCGTTCCACTCCATTCATTAATTTATAGATCTCTATCATATCTCCCCTCAGCTGTCTCTTTCCAAGGTTGAAGAGCCCTAACTTTTTAGCCTTTCTTCATAGTGGTATCCTTCCATCCCCTTTACTATTTTGGTGGCTCTTCTTTGACGATGACCAGAATTGCACACAATATTCAAGGTGCGGTCTCACCATGGAACGATATAGAGGCATTATAATATCCTTTGTTTTATTTTCCATTCCTTTCCTCATGATACCTAGCATTCTATTTGTTCTCTTGGCCATCGCTGCACACTGGGTGGCGAGTTTTAACGTGTTATCCACGATGACGCCTAAATCGTTTTCTTGGGTGGTAGTTCCTGATGTGGAACCTTGCATTGTGTAACCATAGTTTGGGTTGTTCTTTCCTAGGTGCATAACTTTGCACATGTCCACATTAAATTTCATCTGCCATTTTGATGCCCAGTCTTCCAATTTATCAAGATCCTCTTGCAATTTTCCACAGTCCTCATGGGTTTTAACAACTTTAAATAGTTTTGCGTCATCTGCAAGTTTCATAACCTCACTTGTTGTTCCCTTTTCCAGGTCATTTATAAATATGTAAAAAAGCAGCGGACCCAGCACAGATCCTTGGGGTACTCCACTATTCACCTTTCTCTATTGGGAAAATTGGCTATTTAGCCCTACCCTCTGCTTTCTATCTTTTAACCAGTTCCTGATCCACAATAGCACACTGCCTCCGATCCCATGAATTTTTAGTTTTGCCAAAAGTCTCTGATGAGGGACCTTGTCAAAGGCTTTCTGAAAGTCCAGATACACTATAACAACCAACTCACCTTTGTCTACCTGTTTATTCATGCCTTCAAGAAAACATAATAGATTAGTAAGACAAGATCTTCCTTGTCTAAAGCCATGTTGGCTGTCTCCCATTAAGCCATGACTATCCACATGCTCAGTAATTTTGTTTTTTATGATGGTTTCTACCATTTTTCCCAGTACTGACAACAGGCTCACTGGTCTGTAGTTTCTCAGATCACCCCTGGAACCCTTTTTAAAAATTGGTGTTACTTTGGCGATCCTCCAGTCTTCAGGTATTACAGATGATTTTAATGATATTTCACAGATTACTAATAGCAGGTCTGAAGTTTCATATTTCAGCTCTTTCAAGACCCTTGGATGCATACCATCCGGTCCACGTGATTTGCTACTCTTCAGTTTATCAAATAGTTGTAATGCATATTCCCGGTGTATCGATATTTCTTTGAATTCTTCCGCAGTATTACCTTTAATTGCCACTTCAGTAATGGGTAACATCCCTACATCTTCCTCAGTTAGGACAGAAGCAAAGAATTCATTCAGTCTCTCCGCTATTGCCTTGTCCCCTCTAAGTGCCCCTTTTACCTCTCTATTATCTAATGATCCAACTGACTCTCTCACAGTTTTTTGCTATGAATGTACTTGAAAAAATCTTTATTATGTGTTTTTGCTTCCACAGCAAGCTTCTTCTCAAATTCTTTCTTTGCCTGCCTTATCAGTACCTTGCATTTCACTTGCCAGTGCTTGTGCTGTTTCCAGTTTTTGTCATTTGGCTTTTTTTTTTCCATTTCCTGAAAGATGCTTTTTTGGTAACAACAGCCTCTCTGACCTCATCTTTAAACATGCTGGCAGATTTTTGGACTTCCTTACGCTTTTCTTAAAGCGTGGAATACAGCTGATCTGGGCTTTCAAGATAGTATTTTTAAACAACACCCAAGCTTGATGTGAGTCTTTGCAACTGCTCCTTATAGTTTTATCTTAACTATTTTCCTCATTTTATCTTAGTCTCCCTTTCGAAAGTTAAAAGGTAGTACTGTGGGTTTCCTTACCATCCCTCCTCCATTAATTAAATCAAATGCAATCATGCTATGATCACTATTGCCAAGTGACCCCAACACCCTTATGTCTTGCACCAGATCTGGTGTTCCACTAAGGACTATGTCCAAAATTGCTTCCCCTCTGGTCAGTTCATGAACCAGCTGCCCCAAGAAGCAGTCATTTATTTAATCTAGAAACTTTATCTCCCTAGCATGCCCTGCCGTGACACTGACCCAGTCAATACTGAGGTAATTGAAATCACCCATTATTATTACTGTGCTGTAACTTTTGTTAGCTTCCCTGATTTCTTTGAGCATTTCATCATCCATTTGTACATTCTGGCCCCCACTGCCATTGCCTTACACTTTTTACATGGAATTTCAATCCATAGAGATTCTACAGCAAATTTTGTTTCCTACAAAACTTTAATCCTTTGTGACTCAATGCCCTCTCTAACATAGTGTGCAGCCCCTCCACCAATTTGATCAGCTCTATCATTATGATATAGTTTGTACCCAGGAATCACAGTGTCCCACTGGTTGTTCTCCTTCCACCATGTCTCTCAGATACCAATCATATCTAACCTCTCATTTAGTGCTATATATTCTAACTCTCCCATCTTATTTTTTAGACTTCTAGCATTTGTATACAAGCATTTTAGAGACTGTATTTTAGTCATATTAAACTGGCTATTGGTAGGCAGGGGTAATTTGGAATCTTTAATCTCTGTCTGCTCCGTACTCAAGGACATTTGGGCTTCTTTTGACTTTATTGTAACCTCTCTGCTGATATGCCCTAACTTCACTCTTTTGCTAGTATCCTTCAAGGATAGATTGTTCCGAACCATACGTTCTTGGGTGACTGTCGGCTCTCCCCTATTATCTAGTTTAAAAGCTGCTCTATCTCCTTTTTAAAGGTTAATGCCAGCAGCCTGGTTCCATCCTGGTTAAGGTGAAGGCAATCCCTTTGGAAGAGCCCCTCCTTCCCCCAGAATGTTCCCCAGTTCCTAACAAATCCAAAACACTCATCCTTGCACCATTGTCTCAACCACGCATTGAGACTCTGGAGCTCTGCCTGCCTTTCGGTAGAGAATGCTACCCTGGAAGTTCTGGATTTTAACTTCCTACCTAAAAGCCTAAATTTAGCCTCCAGAACCTTCCTACCACATTTTCCTGTTATTAGTACCGACATGTACCAAGACAGCAGACTCCTCCCCAGCACTATCTAAGACCTTGTCTAGGTGGCATGTGAGGTCCGCTACCTTCACACAAGACAGGCATGTTACCAGGCGATCCTCATGTCCACCAGCCACCCAGCTATCTACATGTCTAATGATTGAATCACCAACTATAACGGCTGTCCTAACCCTTCCCTCATGGGCACATGGCCCTAGAGAAACTTCCTCCATGCGAGAGGGTTTTACATCACCTGGAGGACAGGTCCTAGTTACAGGATCATGTCCTGCCACACCAGGGTGATGCTCTCCTTTCACGTGACCGCTCTCCTCCATGGCAATAGGGATGCTACCAGACTGGAGGTGGGACTTCAGGACAATATCCCTGTAGGTCTTGTCTATGTACCTCTCTGTCTTCCTTATCTCCTCCAAGTCTGTTACTCTAGCCTCCACAGATCGGACTCGTTCCCTGAGAGCAAAGACTTCCTTACACATATTGCGCACGTAAGACCCCTCACCAACTGGGAGAAAATCATACATGTGACACTTAGTGCAAAAGACTGGAAAGCCCCCATCTTGCTGCTGGGCTGCTATCTACATTTTAGTTTTAAGGTTGTGTTTAGATATTTAAGTTCTTTATTTACTAAAGGTTTCTGGGGATACTTATACTAATAAAACTATACCTAATACGTTTAATGTACTTTGTCCACCTGTAGCTTAATTAATCTCAGGTCCTTAATGTATGCCTGATGAGGATAAACAGCTGCACCTGAGAGTGAATATGGCACCTCCTTTCCTTTAAGAGGTTTAGGCACCTATAAAGCTACAATTATCCCAGGGGTGGGTGGGTGTCAGGGAGGGAGCGAGGGAGGGAAAGAAGACTTACTAAAACCTGGCTGCTACACAGTACCCTGTCCTGTGCTCCTAAGGTAATCTGTGACCAATTTCCAGGGGGAGTCCCACAGCCCTTGCTTGGATAGAGGGAGTTTTGGGGTCTAAATTTAACCAGAAAGCTCTCTTCTGTGTTTTAAATTTTAACTGAAAGCTCTTTGCTGCTACTAAGCCCTAACTGATTTAACAAATACACTGGGTTCACAGATTAAACAGCTTTAATCTAAAAAATTCCTTTTTCCCCAAGATTTAGAAAAATTTCCAGAAGTAATACTTATAATTGCAGATCTCTCTCCAGAAGTAGCATCCCCTTTAGTAGTCCTTCAAACTGAGAATCACAGAACTCTGTTAGAACTATTTATGCCTGTGCTTCTGAGGTAAGCTGTGACCAATTTCCTGGGTAATTAACACAGTCCTTGCCTGGATAGAGGGAGTCTTTCAAAATGGCCCTTTGATCTGCCATCTGGCTTTAACACCTATTTGAAAAATTTCACAGGTCTCTTGCCCCCTATGTAGAAGGCCTCTCTGTAAAGGTCTGTAGAAATAATTTATTGCTTAAAGAATACTGACCCTGTTTTGTCTTTTATGCTGTTATTTTCTGATTTGATTTAAATTAAAGCTCTTTGCTGCTACTAGGCCCTGATTGAGTATGAAATTTAAACTAGAAGCTCTCTGCTGGGTTCTAAAATTAAACAGAAGGCTCTTTGCTACTACTAGGCCTTGACTGATTTAACAAATACACTGGGTTCACAGATTAACCAGCTTTAATCTAAAGAATTTATTTTTCCCCAAGTTTTAGAAACATTTCTAGAAGTAAATATTTACAATTGCAGATCTCTCTCCAGAAGTAGTAGTCCCCTTTTGTAGTCCTTGTGGTCACACATCAAAGGAACAAAAACAAAAAGACCCATGGCATGGTTTATGACAGCAAAATAAAATTATTATAACTAATTTTATTTTGGCATTTTAAACTGTGCTGTGCTTCCCACTTTTTCTTCTTGAACACGTGGAGCCCAATTCACAAAAGGGCATGTCCGGGCTGTCCGGATGGCCCCGAGCAAGATGGGCCCATTAGGACCCAATTCTGGAGCACGGGAACAAAACATTCCTACGGTGCACAGAATTGGGCCCATGGATGGCCCAGCATGCCCCTGCTGCCTTTGGGGATGTCGTCCCCCGGCTTAGGCCCCCCTCTTCCCTGCCACCCGACCCATGGCTGGCCAACTAGCACCTGAATCGGGTGTCAGGGATCACCCGCATCTGGCCCCGGCCGGGGATCCCCAGGCCCGATGGCCGGGTCAGTTCTGCTTATTCGACCTTCGAGGTGGAATAAGCAGCATGTCCCCTTTGACCTGGCAGGACATAAAGGGCTGTGACCTGAATCGTCCCTATATGTCCTGCCGAGCTGACTCGCCCCCACTCTGCCCACATCTGGCCACCTCCCTGCTCTCCCCATCCTGCAGAATCAGGCCTGGACTGCATGTGGGGCTGAATGTCCTGCCAGGACGTGCAGTCCAGCAACCCACGTCCCAGAATCGGGCACATATTCTAAATCCAAAAAATCTCCTCTTCCAATAATGAGCACAGGCCAAAACTAGGATATTTCCCACAGAACTCAACGTATCAAAAATAGTTTCTGATTCTGTTGTCATTTCAGTAACAGGATTATAAACCCTCATCAGTCCAAGGAATATTGTGAATACAAAACCTTACAAAAATTACTTAGGACCTATAGATAAAAATCTATCACACCATAACAGCATTAACTTCCAAAACTTACACAGGAGGCCTACCCAGAAAAAAGGAGCACATAAATATTTCAATTCGTCTTAGAACTTCTTATGCAGAAAACGGAATAAAGCGGATTACTACCAATCCCTGTATAGAAACTCTATGCGAACAGAATATCTGGCCTTGGTCACACACTCAGAATATAGATAGAGCCTCACCGAGTAGGGAATAAATTACCACAAAATAAAAAGAGTTGTACATAGATAAAAATTAAACTGAAACCTCAAGAAGCCAGCCCCTGCCTCAGTGGTGTAGTACGGTGTGTCAATTTTGGAGATATCATAATTTTAAAAAGCACTAGTGAAAAAATGGTACAATTTCATGTGAGAAATCAACAACTAGCTTTAAATTTTGTGTAATATGTTATTTCCTATCTGAAATTTCTAGGAAATTATGCAAAAATACACATATTACTGAAATGTTTAAGTGCTCTGATAATAGTTTTTATGTTTTTGCATTGCATATTAATGCCTTTTGTGCCTCAATTATCAATTTATCTTACTTATTTACCCATATTGACACTAACACATTAGTTTCATTTTCTCATGCACAGGTTTCAACATAGCATCGTCATAGCGATAATCTCATATTGAAAATGTCCAATAGAAAATCAAGACTGCATAAATGACATTTTAAAGACAATTATGTGGCTACCAGTGTTTAACTATTTGTGCGGTCAAATAAATATTACTTAATTTCCACATATTGCAACTGTGCTTTGATGTAGGTAAGACTCACTTTAAGCAGTTTCTGAAGATAGCTTTAGATTATGCATGCAAAACTGCATAATTTGGTCACTAGAAGTTTTTAAAGTTTGGAAAAATATTAATGTAACCTTAAAATTGACACGCCCTAGTGGTGTAGCCAAGACTGATTTTTTGATGAGGCCTGAGATTAACATGCGTGGGCATAAAACAGTGTGAACATTGACACTGCCTTCAGTTACCCTCTCATTCAACTGTTTTTCTGTCACTGATGGGTGGGTCTTATGCCAAAGTGGAGAGGCCATCGCCCACCCATGTCAATCCTTGGCTACCCCCCCCCCCCCCCCTGCATACAGTACAACATCAGGGAAAGAAAGAGATGCATATGGCCCTGTACGGTGCAAAATATAAAGACAGAACATGTAAATTCCAAAAACTGACATATTCCAATCACTAAATTGAAAATAAATTCAGTTTTCTACCTTTGTTGACTGTCCATTTTATTCTCTAATTTGTTGATCTCAGTCTCTGGTTTCTGCTTTCTTCTGTCTTCTCTTAACTTTCCAGGGTCTCCGGCCCATCGCCATTTCTCTCCCCTCCTGCCATCTTCACTTTCCCATTATCTCTGCCATTTATCTTTCCTTTTCAGCTTTCTTCCATTTATTTTTCTCTTTCTCTCTCTCTGCTCAGATTTTATACCCTCTTCTTACCAAATGGCCCTAAACCCTCACTCGTTACTGCATTTACTACTTTTCAACTCTTAACATAGTCCTCTCATTCCCTGTTGCTGTTGCTTCTCGTTGGGTCTGAATCAGCGGGAGAGGGAGGGAGAGTAATGTCGCTGCTGCCACAATGAATCCTCTGAAAATTTTTTTTAAGAAAAGGCAGAGTGAGGCAGCCGTCGCTAGCGGGTTTTGGGGCATTTTTGCTGCACCCAAAACTTTGCCACCTGAGGCAATTGCCTCACTCTGCCTAATGATAGAACCGCCCCTGACTGGACTAGAAGTTCTTACCGTTGCATCTTTGTAAAATCTCAGAACCGTATTCATATAGAATGTCTACTTTTGTTTTTTGAGGCTTTATGGGACACCCAGATTTGTCCCTGTTCTCATTTCTTCTCACAGCTCAGAGGGCGTCTCCCAACCATATTTACTATAATTCCTTAAGTGCATCTGGCCTAGACGAAGGAACAGCATATACTGAAAAAAAATTCTAAAACACTTTGAAGATCTGCATTAAACATGCAAAATCTAACTAGAAAATGAAACTTTTATTCCTGCTGCTTTTGTAAAAGGCACATTGGGGTTCTGTTTTCAAATGTGAGCCAAAGAAACATTTGAATAATTATCCCAGTTGTGCATTCTCTCTGGCTGCTTCCACACTCACTTATTAACTCCCCTTCCCATGTGTACACATTTCTATATTGAGACCTGCATAGGCATTGAAAAATGTATTGCATGCTGTAACAAAATTAGCAAGAAGTGTCATATAGAACTCATGGAGCCTGCATTCCACGAATATATGTGGATTAAAAAATGCCCATGTCAGGATGCCGTTGTAACCCCTCGTATGGCCTGAATTTGGTGTTGATAGGAGATTAAACACAAACGTTAGTAGGGACACACACAGTGGGAAGGACAAAGATGAACGATTGAGCTAGGGTATGTAACACTTCCAGTTTCTCAAGTTCTTGTTTTGATCACGGTTGAAGAGCGGTTCATTGGCAATGCCACATGCTGCAATGTGAAGGAACCTGGGTTTGATTCCCTCCCAGGATTGGCCAAGGCTAGGAATGCTATGGAGGCCTTTCTATCTCCGGTGAGGAGGGAGTCTTAGTCATCATGCAACATGACGATCAGAATTGAGGCATTGAGGTTGGGTCGTACTGAATTCTGACAGTTCTTTGGACACGGCTATGCAAACCATGGGAGGAAGTGCAGGAAGAGATGGGGACTGACGTTGACGTGCAGTGGGAGGTGCCATTTTGCAAATGTGCAGATGGGAAAAACTGACAGAGGAAACCCAGCAACCTCCACACGTAAGTGCCATCATTTCACAACTCTCATGCCAAAATGTTGACACCTTCACATGCATGCCAGCCATTTTGCAAGCTTAGCAACTTAGCTGCCGCTGCTTAACTACAGAGGACTCTATCTTGAACTCATTTTAATCTGGATGGGGAAATAAACTAGGGGAGATTAAGGAGGATAACCTCTCAGTCCCTCTTGGAAAGGGCAGGCCAAAATGCACATGGATTGATATTAGGATGGGTTTATGTGGTCTGCAGTACCTGCAAACCACATAAACCCCAGCGATCCCAATATTCAGCTGTACTATCCAGACAATACCGCTGAATATCCTCACGGACTGTGGAAAAGACACTCGGTTAATTCCATGGCGGTCTCTGGATAGAGCTAGGGCGGTGCAGGCACTATCTGGTGAGCAGCAATATTCAGCTGCTATCCAAAGAGCTAAACTGCATGTTAGCCACTAACTGGATAGCAAAACGTCTGGCCAGAAAAACCGGATATTCAGCACCGGACGCCAGAGAGACTCCAGCACCGAATATCCGGGTTTAGTTAGAGTAGTGATGGTCAGGTGCTTTAACACACTGATACCACCGCTGAATATCAACCCTATACTTTTGCGTGGGCGCAAATCTGGCCATGAAAAATTTTGGGCTTATAGGTGCATTCCCTATATGAAAGGGGAATACACATGCAGATTTTTGTCCCACCTAGGCCACACCCCTGCCGCACCCCCTCAGACTGTACACATATTAAGGAAATCTACATGTACACTAGACCTTTCTAAAATGGCATTTACACATGGATATAATTTACACGTGTGTATGCGTGTGCAAGTAATGCTCTTCTTAAACCTCCCTGCAGAGGGTCAAGGCCAAGACCAGGAGACTCGCATTCTGGAGGTGAATGTCTGGATGCATGAATGTGTCATCAAGAGCATTTTGGCTTCCTGGCTGCTGAACAGAGATAGCCATCCACCTATCGGAGAAGGAGGGCTTTAAACTAGGATTGTTGGGAAAGGGTGAAAAAGCCCCCAGGTAAGAAAAACCTAAAGAAATACTATAGAAAAGGGGAAAAAGGGCAACGTCTGGAAAGCTGCATGTATGAATGTGCACAGTAAGCAAAATGATGTTCTAGATTTAGAAGCTGTAATGGGAGAAGCTGGCTTGGATATAGTGGCAGTCAGGGAGACATGGTACACAGAAAACAATGACTGGGACATAGTAATACCAGACTATAATCTATTCAGAAGAGACAGGGTAGGAAGAAAGAGAGGAGGAGTAGTGCTATATGTAAAAAAAATATTAAAGCCACAGAACTGCAGGGCTTAGGAAGGAAAGAGGAGGCACCGGGGCTTAGTCTGGAAAGAAGGAATGGAAAATCTACGATATACAGACTTGCCTTACAGGCAGAAGAAATAGATATAGATTTAATTAAAGACATTCACAATATTGCTATGAAAAGGGCAGTAGTTTTGGTTGGAGATTTCATTCTGTTGAGGTGTGATTGAGAAGTAGGGAGATCCTGGATTCTCTACAGGGAGACCTGTTCTAGCAACTGGTAATGGAACTCAGGCAGGAAAGGGCGATACTGGACATTATAATATAAGAACATAAGATTTGCCATAGTGGGTCAGACGAATGGTCTATCAAGGCCAGTATCTTGTTTCCAATAGTAGCCACTCCAGCTCATAATTACCTGCCAGGATCGTAAAGGTAGACAAGTTCAATGCTGCTATCTCAGGAATAAGCATTGGATTTTCTCCAGTCTATTTTAATAGTGGCTTATGGACCTTTCCTCCAGGAGTCTGTCCAAACCTTTTTAAAATCCAGTTGCACTTTTACTGCCTTCTATGTCTAAGGATTCTAGAGTTTAATTACACATTGAGGGAAAAGATATCTCCTCCGATAAGTCTTAAATGTACTACTTTCTAGCTTCATTGAATGTTCCCTATTAGTGGAGTGGAGGAGTGGCCTAGTGGTTGGGGCAAGGTACTTCAGGCTGGAAGGTCGGGGGTTCAAATCCCACTAGAGGACAGCAACCTTGTGCCGGAAGGACTGTGGTTTCTAGTCCCACAGGTGCTCCTTGTGGTCTTGGGCAAGCCACTTAACCCTCCATTGTCCATGTTCCCTGTAAAATAGTTATCGCCAAGTTATAATGCCCTGTTCAATGTAATTTCAGTTTGTTCAATGTAAACCGCACTGATGCAGAATAGCGTGGTATATAAGAGAATGTAGTAGTCCGATATTCAAAGGCATTTCCACAGTTTACAGACCTGCAAATGCCGTTTAGAGGGATATTCAGCGGCACTAACACAGAATATCCCCAATTAGCATTGCTAGATGCTCCGATACTAACCATGTACCGTCGGGGCATGCTGTGGGTGTTCTGGGGCAGAGTGAAGGCGGCACCTGATGAGCTAAGTGGGCAGAAGTGATATTGAGCTGTTACCCGGTTAGCTTCTAAGGTGTCCGAGGCTGTGCAGCAAACCCAGATATTCACTGCTGATGGCTGGATCTGGTTCTGGCATTGAATATCTGGGTTCGCTCTTCAGTGCTGGGGCTAGCCGCTGGAATCACTCTAACCGCCAGCACTGAATTTCAGGCCTGATATGTTTTGTGGCATAAAATAACTGAGTCACAATTCCTCATTCTCCTTCGCTCATTATTTTATAGACCTCTGTTCTATCTCCCCTCAGCTGTCTGTTCAAGATGAAGAGCCCTAAACATTTAAAGCTTTCCTCATAGGGCTATGTTTCTATCCCCTTTATCATTTTGGTTACCCGTCTCTGTACCTTTTCCAGTTCTGCTATATTTCTTGCTTACAAATGGGGAGAGTGTTGCTGATGTTATAGTGGGTGATCATCTCGTGCGCAGTGATCACCAGACGGTGAGCTTCAATATTAAGACACCAGTGGAGTTGGTTCATTCAAAAGCAAGGGTCCTAGATTTCAGGCATGCAAAATTGGCAAAGATGGGGGGATACTTCAAGGAGTTGTTGGATGGAAACATCTGGAAGATGTAGAACAATAGTAAGCCAAACTTAAATGAGACATTTTAAGGGCAACAAACCTTTTTGTTAGGAAAGTAAATAAAAGTAAGAGGTAAATGAGGCCGCTATGGTTTTCAAAAGAAGTAGCTGAAAAAGTAAGGAAAAAAGTGGTTGGTCTTCATCATAAACTATAAGAGATCACAGAAAAAGGAAGATAAACAACATTATCTGGAGAAGCTAAGGGAAGCTGGTAAAGTAGCCAGGAAAGCAACAATGCAAATGGGGAAAAAATAGCCAATACAGTAAAACATGGAGGCAAGGCTTTTTATTTTTTTAGGTATTTTAGTGACAGGAGGAAAAGCAAAGCTGGAATTGTGAGATTTAAGGGTGAAGGGGAGGAATATGTAGAGGCTCATAAGGATAAAGCAGAATTGCTTAATACATATTCCTGTTCTGTGTTGATAGATGAAAGGCTGGGAATGGACCTCAGAATGGACCTCAGAAAACAAACACAAATAGGAATGGAAGTAAGGTAGAACTTGAACTATTTTCAGAAGACCGTGTGAGGAGCTAGCTAAAATAAAAGTGGATAAAGCTATGGGGTCAGATGAGATTCATCTGAGGGAGTTGTAGGAACTGAGGGAAGTACTAGTGGCTCTGCTGGCGACATTTTCAATGCTTCTATAGAGTCAGGAGTGATCCCAGAAGACTGGAAATGGGTCAAGGTGTCCTGTCTACAAAAGTGGAAGTAAGGAAGAGGTTGATAACTATAGACCAGTCTGACCTCTGGTGAGTAAATGAATGGAAACGCTGCGGAAGCAGAGGATGGTGTGGTTTCTGGAATCTAAGGATTACAGCATTTGAGACAGCATGGCTGTACTAGAGCTAGGTCTTGTCAGATTGATTGATTTCTTTGTTGGGTGGCCAGAGAACTGGATCAGGGAGAGCACTAGATGTGGTATACTCAGGGCTGGCACAAGGAGATGAGGTGCTCTAAGTGGTATTTATCCCTTGCACCCACTCCCTCTGTGTGCCACACTCCGCCCCCCCCCCCTGTAGTGCCCATTTCCACCGCTGCCATCCCTCTCTGGGACCGACAGCAAAAGCGTTAGCTGCAAACAGCCCTGTGGAGCTTAGCTTCAGGCTTCGGTGCCGTGAGGCTCTGCTTCCACTGCTCTCTGACTCCCTCTGCTGGCTTTCTGTGCAATCGACATTGAGATTCAGAAGCAAACAGCCCCTTGGTGTCAAAGCTTGAAGGGAAACTCCATGGAGCTGTTTGCAGCTATTGCCACTGCTTTCAGTTACAGAGAGGGGAGACATTGGTGGCAATGGGCGCCTCCGGAGGGCCGGTGCTCTAGGCAACCGCTTACGTCGCCTAATGGTAGCACCGACCCTGGATATACTTAGATTTCAGCAAGGCCTTTGACACTGTTCTGCCCTTGCAATAAACCCTAAAGTGACTGACTGGGTAAGAAAGTGGTTGAGTGGGAGCTGTCAAAGGCTACTAATAACTGGAGTTCACTTTGAAGATAGGGGTGTTATCAGTGGTATGCCTCAGGAATTGGTCCTTGGTCTTGTTCTTTTTAGCATTTCCGAAAGTGAAATTGTGGCAAGGTATGCCTCTTTGTGGATGATACCAACATTTCAACAGCGTAAACACCCTGGAAGGTGTGGATAACATAAGGAGGGATCTAGCAAGCTTGAAGCATAGTTGAGAATTTGGCAGCTAAGATTTAATACTAAAAGATGCAGGTTATGTGTTTGGGCTGCAAAAACCCAAGGAAGTGTGGTGGTGGGGGGCAGGGGGGGGAGGAATGGTCAGCAGGAAAAAGGAGGCGATAGTGCCTTGGTATAAGTCTCTAGTGAGACCTCATTTGGAATACCGTGTACAATTCTGGAGGCTGAAACTTCAAAAGGATGGAATCATTCCAGAGGGGGCTGCTAAGATGGTCAATGGTCTTTGTCATAAGGCAAATGAGGACAGATCTCAATATGTATACTTCGGAGGAAAAGCAGGAGAGGGGAGATATGATAGAGACATTTAAATACTTCCATGGTATAAATGCACAGGAAGTGGCCCTCTCCCTGTTGAAAGGAAGCTCTGGAATGAGGGAAGGTCATAAGATGAAAGTAAAAGGGGATAGGCTCGGGAGTAATCTGAGGAAATGTTTTTTTCTGGAAACGGTGGTGGATGCATGAAACAGTCTCCCAGTGGAGGAGGAGGATATGGGAGAAATACCGTATAGAGGATCTCTGAGGGAGGAGAAGGGATTGTAGAACTCAGTAGCTCTTATGGATGGTGTTTATCTGCCGTTGTTTTCTGTTTCTATGTTATACACATGTAAATCACAAATAAGTTACTTAATTAACCCCTGTAGCGTATAGGGCAGATAAACACATTATCTTCTTATTTTAATATACATTGCTACATAGCCCCCTATGAGCCCAATTCAGAAAGGGGCACATCCGGGCCGTCTGGACAGCCTCCTGCAGGACGGGCCTATCAGGACCCGATTCTGTAATGTGGGAGCAAAACATTCCCGTGACATACAGAATCAGACTCAAGGATGGCCCGGTGTGCCCCTGCATGCCTGTGGGGACGTCCTCCCTGCAGGCTCCCCTGTCACCTGCGACACCGACCCTCTTCTTCCCCCCTCCCGCCTGACCCATGGCTGGGCAGCCGGGGCCTGGATCGGGCTGCGGGAACCTACCTGCCCCCAGCCCCAGCCTCTGGGGGGGGGGGGGGGAGGTTTGGCCACGATTGCCAGGTTTATGCTGCTTATTCCACCTTCAAGGTGGGATAAACAGCACATTCCCCCCTGACTGACCCCGCAGGATGTACAGGGCTGTGACTGGAATTGGCTCTGTACGTCCTGCCACCTCGGCCTGCTCCTTCCCACCCCCTCTAGCCGTGCGGGGAGGCCTGAGGGGGAATAGGGCAGGATGGCTCTTGCCTCTCTGAATCTTGCCCAAAATGTACACTTTTATTAGTACATGAGTTTGAATTTAAATATTGCATGCTTATCAAAGAGAAAGAGTTCATTAAACTGCTTCACTATTTGTTTTACTTCCTTTGGAAAGATCAGGTGACTCACTCCTGTCCCGGTTCGATGAGCTAGCTTGTAACTGAAAGTCTGAGCTGTGCAAAATTGGTTTGGGTATCAGTGTTTGAGTTTCATCGGTTTGGAATAAGTACATGAAAGCTTCCCTGAATACATGTAGTTTAACAGATAATCATGTGTACTCATAATTTATATTTGTTTATAACTAAAAGTCCAAACAGGCAGAATTAATTGAGAGTAAAGTAGATGGAAGCAGAATGGCTGACTGGTTTATGACTCTAGCTTGCTTCATTCCTGGAAGTGAGCGCCACCAGGTGTTCATTTAAATGTATGGCAGATTCAAACTGTGCATTGAACTCCTGCTGTCAACTGAGTTTAATTTGAGCAGCAGTAAGTAGAATTTGGATGCGCCCTAACTTTCACCTTTGTGTTCCTTCCGTTCCACCTTCATTTGGCCTACCTATTAAATCTGTCAGAATGAAAAGGTTTTCAGAGCTGTCATATCACACAAGAGAAAACATTTTATAATTGTTTTTATTATCTTCTAATTAGTAATTGCTCAATTACCACGAGCTACCACGTTAGTGGCTGCTACAGCTTTAATGTGCATTATTACTAATTAGGTCCGATTGCATAAAGTGGGACCTGAGGTAATATAATGCACGCTAGTGGTGTTAGCTTGGGCTAACACTGTAACACATATTAGAAACTCTAGCTGTAAGCTTTTACAAGTTGCTATAATTTCAACCCATTCCAAAGTTCCAATTAAAAAGAACTCGATGGATACAAAGTGAAAATGAAATCTTTTCATTATCATTACTGACTGTATTAGACTCTGTTTAGTGTTGTGTGGTGCATGGACTTAGCTGCCCTTTTAAAGATCTTGGCTCACTTACATGCGATGTGTGTGGCTGCTTCAATACAGAGGCACTGTCAGGCATGCAGTGCTGAAATCAGGACGGATGTCTGGGGCGGCATTCTGGAGGTCATATCCCAAAGGGTGTCATTAGGTTGCTCTGTTGCAGGTAGCCTATGTTGTTAGAAAGACAATAGACCTCTGCAGGGCTTCCCCTACTTGACCTGATCTGGTCCATGCAATGCATAAAAATCTTCCCTTGTGCTGGCATTATGCCTGCTCCAGTCACACTTCTCGGTGCCGGAGTGAGATTACACTGGGGAAGGGGATCAAAAGGGTGCTGTTGTCCCTTTTGTGCAAGCACAGAATTTGCCTGCAAGTCAATGATGCTAGACTCAGCAGTCTCAGAGCACAGCATCCTGACATACATTGCAGCTACACCTAAACCACTGTGATGTCTTTCTCCAAAGATGGTATGTCAGGAGAAAAAGTAAACTGTGATGCTACTGGATCCCCAGTGAGCTTGTGGTCCTGGATTAGGTGACTGATGCTAGTACTCAGATGACTAAAAGGATTAAGTGGAAACTGCACTGGTAGGAATGGGGACTGATTCATGCTGCTGGATTTGAGGGAGGAAGGGCTGAAGAGGATTCCATACCAAGAAGGTGGTGGGGGGCAGAGAGAAAGGGATTGAGAGTTTGCTACACGGGGGGGGGGGGGGGGGAGAGAGAGAGAGAGAGAGAGAGGCACATATCAGGCAGGAGGGGAGTAAAGAGAGAGAGGAGGGAGATGCTGGTTTGGGGCGGAGAGAGAGGACTAGTGGATGGAAGGGAGAAGAGAGATGCTGGAAAGGGGGTGGTTGGAAAGAGAAGGAGAGCGATGTTGGTTCTGGTGAGGTGGAAGGACAGGAGGGTGTCACCCACTGTGGGGTGGGAGAGATGGGTGAGGCTGGCTGTGGAGTGGAGTGAGGGAAACAGAGAAGTATAGGAGGATGCAGAGAGAGAGGGAGAATAACAATGGCCCAGGCCCAGGGAAAGAGGGAGAGACATGAATGTTTGGCAGAAGATAGGCCAAAGTGGGGTAAAACACTTTAGCCATGACTAAAGGGAGCTCAACTAAAAACAGCAGGGGGAGTGGAGGTGTAATTCTCAGCATCTACAATGGGTGCAGACAGAGTTGGCCAGATGCACCTTTACTACCACAGAGTTATGGATAGACATTTCCAATAGGCGATCTCATTCTAGTGACTGTGCTTAAGTATTCATTATATTTAATAACTATTTTATTTATTGCTGACACAGGATTTTTGGGCCTAGTAACCTTCCTCCTACTCCTTTGGGGTTCGAGTTGGGATCTGGCACCATGAACTTTCATTCACACTGATGTGTACGTTTAGTCAGCCATTGCAAAGTCAGTCATAAAGTGGGGCTCCTTCCAGAACCCCATAGCTGAGGGCCCAAGTGGCTCCTAGGCGTCACTACTGTGGCATGAGTGAGACGTTGTCCCCTCAACGGCTGTGAACGCTGCAGCTCTGGCTGGTCTGATAAGCAGAGTCTTGACAGCCACCAGGTGAGTCCCAGTTTTAACAGTGATATTAATGGATGGCACAAAAGAGGAGTTCATTCTTGTCTTCTTAGACATTGCTTCCGCATTTGACAATGTCAACCACAACACCCTCATCATAAGATTATCACAAATTGGAATCAAGGGCACAATACTCCACTGGTTCAATTCATACATCTCCAATCGCGTACAAGTCCAAGTAGGACTAAAGACATCCACTACCTTCAAACAGGATCAGGGAATACCACAAGGATCCACCCTCTCAGCCCTCTTGTTCAATTTATATCTCCAGCCAATCTGCAATATATTCAGAAAATTAGAGATAGGATACCGTATCTATGCGGACAATATCCTGTTATACCTCCTTATAGACATAACAAACCCCACCCATCACAATCTGTTAGCATACATAAAAGAAACAGAGAACTGGCTAAACGCCAAAAACATGAGCATCAACTTTAAGAAAACTGAAATATTATACATCATGAGAAACCAAAACTTACCCCTGCCCCAGACACTCACCATCCATGTCATTACCCTACCAGTGAAACATGAAGTAAAATATTTGGGCGTCACCCTTGATCAATCCCTCAGTATGACATTATACAAAAAGCAAATAACCAGAACCATATTTTTCAAACTAAGGACCATACAACATCTAAGACCCTTAATTAACACCCATGACTTCAGATCTGGGGTACAAGCCTTAATCTCCCCACACTTTGACTACTGTAACAGCCTACTGCAAGGAACAACCAAAAAGAGCCTAAACCTACTTCAAATGACACAAAACGTAACAGTAAGAATCATTTATAAGGCCTGATTAACAGACCACATTACACCCATTTTACATAAACTCCACTGGTTACCAATAGCTAGCAGGATAAAATATAAAACAATAATGACCACATTTAAGCTTAGGCAGAACATAGCACCCTCATTCCTCTAAACACTAATTCACACTCCAGCTGACACAAGATCCAGAAGAGGCAAGGCACATAACACACAAATAGTCCCCTTGACTTTCTGCAAAACAAGCAGACCACCAGTAACCGATCTTTCTCATTCGTAGCCCCCATCCTTTGGAATGCTTTCCCAGACACATTACGCTCAATCAAAGACTTGCAAACATTTAGAAAGGGACTCAAAACACTACTCTTCATTGAACACTATGGGGCTTATTCTGATCCATGAATAGAGGGGATGGACGGTCCAATGGGATGTCCATCCCCACTATTCATGCCGGCTCCTGCCCCCGACTACCTTCCCTGCCGTTTGTGTGGGGAAGTTAGACAGGGGTGGGGAAGGGGCAATCTGGGGGTGGAGTCTGGGCGGGCAGCCCAGACCCTGGACTTAGGAAGCCAGATCGGGGGTCAGGCTGCGGGGAATGAACCCCTTTTTCATGGCTCTTCAATGGAGCTGCGGTGCCATGGCAACATGACACCATGGCGCCGCGGCTCCATTGAGGAGCCTTGACTGAGTTAGCCGGGGGCAGTCCTGCACATGTAGGCTGGACTGAATCACAGTCCCGGCCTGCATGTGCTGGACTGTTTGCGATTCTGATCCCGCGGTGCTAGATGTGCCCCGCGATATCAGAATTGCGATCCCCTCTGTGCGTCCGGTTCAGACCAGATGCACAGAGGGGATCTACGTGCAGGATGGAATTGGACCCTATGGCAACAAATATAGTAGCAACAGTAATGACCCAACCCTCAGCCACACACACTGAATCCCTCTTACTTCACTGACACCAGTTCATTTGATTTTCAATCTTTCAACCTTTAAGCTTGGGAACGAAAACATGATAAATTTGTATTATGTAAGCATTAGATTTACATAACCTGTAAATTGTTACATATGTAAATAATTGGTTTTATTTTGCATTGTACCACCCCCACCTTTGTTCTATGTAACTTGTTTGTTCATTGTAAACTGCCCCTGGTATCTGGAAGGGATGGTATAGACATACCTCACAAATAAATAAATAAACAATTGGATTAAACCTTTTGAAAAGAGGAATTTCTAAGTGCTATTAAAATCTATAGAGTTGATATTCAGTGGTGGCCAGGACTAGCTGTTCCACTAGGCAGACTAAGCTACAACGCGACCCCTTCTTCAATGTGGCAGCTTTCTGTCATTGCTTTGGTGCCATGGTGGGCTTTGAAGCACATGTGTGTGTGCACACTCGTGGCCTGCCACTCCTGCTAATCTGATGCAACTTCCTGTCAGAGGGGAGATGTGCGCCAGGCCATGAAATGCTTGAGCTTAGTTCTCAGCCCCTTGAGTGAGAGAGGAGCTTGATGGAAAGATTGCTTCTAAGATTTATTAAGGAATTAAGTGTCAGTGTTTTGGGAAATTGACAGGAGGGGGATGTGTTTGCTGTGAAAAATCTTGAATAGAAGCCATAGGGAAGCATTCGTCTAGCAGTTGGGAGTACCAGGGAAAAGGGTCTGTGCTGGTGAAAAGACAGACAAGCGGGTAGAGACCACCTTATTGCAATTAGAAATACATCATGGCATAAAGTTATGCTAGGGGAGTTGTATATGGAGTGGGAAAGTTATTGAGCAGGGACTCAAGGAATGTAGAGATAGGTGAACTCAGAGTCGCAGTCAGCAAGTGAGAAGCTGGATGGTGCAAAAGAAACCCAAAGGCCGTGGTCTGTACTAAGGAAGGTCTGAACAGCTGGGATTGGGGGAATTTGCATTGCTTATTTGAAATTGTGATTTAGGTTAAGTTACATATGATAGTTTAGAAAACCCATGGTGAAGCATCCACCCGAAGTTGTAAAGAAGCATGCAAATAGTGCACCAGTGTCCTGTCTTATCTATGGGCAAGGGGAAATATTACTGAGTTCTTGACTCAGACAGCTGACCGAGAAGGCCCAGTGTGATAATATTTCGATATACTTTTTTATGGTCAAAAAGCAATATAAACTTTACAGACCATGACCTAGGACAGCTAAGAAAAATATCAGCTAGTGTAGACTGGTACTTTTAAGGTAGAAATGAACTGATGCTGTGGACACGTAGGGCCTGATATCTAAAAGCACTTACCCGGATAGCAGTACCTGCTGTGCAGCTGAGTGCCGCTGGCTGGGTCTCACTGGCGATTCTCTCTTTTGTTTTTTTAAATAATTTTTAACATTATACAAAGAAAAAAAGTATAGAAAACTATACATAGTCAAGTCCACATCAAGGAGAATTCATCACACAAGGAAAATACCTCTGAAATAAATCATAAACTAACCCCTTATACAAAATGAAACAATAGCTCATTACAAAATAAAGAAAATTACACCTTTCCCCAAAGGAAACCTTCTAATTGTTCACATTCAAAGAAAACAATTAAACATTTGCAGGGATATTTCAAATAGAAGGACACTTCGAGAGCCAAGACTTCTGGTCTAAAAGAGCTTTCTGATGCTTTGAGTTATCCTGCATGCATCAGGAAAAATTTGTATTGGTTGTCACCAAAACATTTCGGACTTTTTAGTAAAGTATAACTAAGAATTCTATCCTTATCAGCCTCACTAACAAAGGTAATAAGGGTCATACGAGACAGAATCTCTTCCACCGACGACTCTAGAAAATTAAACAAATCCATACTAGGCTGCAAAATTATATCACGTTCCTGATCTGCACCCTTTACACCCTTAATCGTCTCCTGTCTTCCCTTAGGAACATAATAAATCTTTGACAAATGAGCTAAGTCAAAATCAGGAAGCAGCAAAACTTCTCTAAGACACCCTGATAAAGAGAAAGAGTACTGACAATAGAAGCCTTCACTCCAGCCTGAGGAGATGACTGAACTACTGAGGTGGTTCCCACAGGTTTAAAGTGGGCGTCGATAGGACCAGTTGTTTTAGCAGCCTTCATGGTTGAGGAAAAAGAGGCCTCCTTTTTACGCTTTCCCATTACAGGGGATAATGACCTCCTCCAAAGCTCCGACATGTTTGAAGGGGCTCCAAAGGGGCAGTGCCTGTAACTACGTCCCACGGTGGGTCTGATCTTTAGTAGCCCTTAGTGGCTGTGTCACCATCAATGTGCCTCAGCGCAGGTCCCAGAGAGCCAATAGGAACAGCTGGTAAGCAAATCAGGAAATGGAACAATTGTTCCTACCCAGCGATTTTCTAGTGCTGCTGAAAATCATGTTATCCTGGCACTAGCTTAACAGTGCCAGGGTGGTCCTGGAAATCATCCTGATAGTGGCAATGTTCTGGCGCGACCAATAGGCAAACTAGGCAGTCGCCTAAAGTGCTAATAGTTTAGGGGACGCCATTAAGGGGGGCAGAAGCCAAACAGCTTCACAGCACCAGAGGTTGAGGTAAGCGCTGTGAAGCCATTGCTGCCTCGGCAGGACCTGGAGAGGGGAAGCAGCGATGGCAACGGGGGCCAGGGAGGGGGCAGGAATGGGAGCTGGGGAGGGGGGGGGGAGCACAAGGGATGAGGTTTGCCTGGGGTGCCTCATATCCTTGCAGCGGCCCTGATCTTCAGCACCGTTATCCAGATAACTATATGGATAAGTTAGGACAGCAACATGATCGTCCTAGGTTACCCATATAGATAATACCCGAAGACACCTCTCTATCCAGATCTTCTGTGCTGCTCATTATCCAGATAGAATATCCTGATATTTTAGAAACTTCTGGGGTTGCCAAGTCTTTTATAAAATACTGGTGTGGATTTACATCTGTTCAAACATCAGTGTTCCTGCCAGGCAAGGTGGGCCATATACCATAGAGCATCTCCTCCATTAATCCGTTCACGGTCTGGTCTGGTTTACACGGTTGCTCAGAAAGTTCCACTTACATGTAAGCTGCCCGAGCCAAGGATTTTTGTGCCTGTATGTAATCTGTTGTAGAGAACTGCATGAATGCCAAAGCAATTCAATTAAACAAATTCAGTTAATTCATTACAAAATAATTGCATTTTATTTAGGCATTTAAAGGAAATATCAAAAGCTTCAGCTCTGCAAACTTTTCTGAATTGCATAAATGGTTGAATATTGGTGTGGAGGAGTAGCCTGGGGGTTAGATTCCCACTAGCACTCCTTGGGTAACTAAGTCACTTAACCCTCAATTTCCTTGGAAGAAAGGTCCGGCAATCCAATTTCCGTCACACTGCCAAGAAAACCCAGGAACTGCTGGCTCGCCAGGAGTCAGCGCTGACTTGAAGACGCACATTGCATTTGCATTTGGAGATGGTAGTGACAGAGCCTTTTTCCTCATCTTTCCACGAACAATGTATTCCTATGCATAATTTTATTTTGCACAGCTCTGCATGTCACAGCAAAAGCCAAAGTGCAGTGATCAGAGAAAATAACCCACTTTGCTGCCTGCTTCATAATTAAGCAGTTTGTATACTACTGTACAAAACACATTCCAAAACAGCTTATCCAGATGACCACAGGGAACATTAAAGCAAAAGGTTTCTAGAAACTAAGCCTCAACTTTTATGCATGCCAGATGAAGATCACAGATGTGTCTACATAGGGTTGTACAGTCAGGGCTGATTTTCCAGGCGAGCTAGTGAGGAACTGGCTCATAGTGCACAGGTTTTAAGAATGCCGAAAATCTGCCTCACTGCCTCGTCCCGTTACAACTGCAGAAGGGTTTCCCTTTGCTACCATGGCTGCCGACACTGTGGCAATTTAAAAAAGGAAACACAGGCAGTTCCTATTTATTGCTAAAGACAGGAAGTACCTCCATTTGCTTTTTAACAATGTTGCAGTACACAGCAACGGCAGTGTAGAGGAAATTCCCCCAGAAGGGAAGGGGGTGAGAGGAGGTGACTGTCTGGGGCTGATGCCTAGCGGGAGGAGGTGACTGGCTATGACTGGTGCCGTGGGTAGGGAGGTGGAAGACTGGAAATAGACTGAAAGAGGGGTTCAGACTGAAAGAGAGCTGATGCTTGGGGGGGACGACTGGAAATGAGCTGAGGTTGGGACTGGAGGGCACTAGGACTGAAAAGAAGCTGATGCTAAGGGGACTGGATGGTGGAGGGGGTGGCTAGGACTGGAAAAGGGCTGATGTTGGGAGAAGTGGGACTGGAAATGGGGTAATGGTGGGGAGGGGAGCTTGGAATGAGGCTAGAAGAGGACTGATGTTTGTGAATCTAGACCCTTGCTGTAGAGATTTCTCTGAAGATTTTTCTTTTGCTATGTTCTTGTGTCAGAAAGTCTCCGTGAAACCATTTTTAAGTACACGATGAGAGACACTTACAAAACCTAATCCGATGATTAACCAGGATCTACATTAATCTAGGTAAATGTCTCTGATAGTGCACTTAGACATGGGTTCACATAATTTCTGGCACAAGAACATGTCGAAAGAAAAATTTTCAAAGTAAATCTCTACAGCAGGAGTCAATAAATTCACAAGGCAAAATAATCCAGGTAGCATTTTGCATTGAGCTGCAGACCAGACAAACTTTGAGCCACTCAGGAAACAGGAAGAAAAACCACCAGCTTGCTAGAGGTCACTGGTTTGAGACCAGCCTTTAGCTGTGAGAACAAAAAGAAAGCTGTTTTTTTTTAATTTGCCTGAAAGCTCTAAGTGACATTTCAGATATGTTTTTCATTTGAGCAGCAGCCACAGCTACCTCTTCATTAACAAATTTACTCTGAAATAAAAATTTATAAAAACAAAACTAACACAATGAAAATGTAATAAAATGAAACAAAACATAATGAAAAAAACAAATAAAACAGGAAGCGCAACTAAATGAAATGTTTTTGCCTGCACAGCCCTAGATTGTACTATTCTTATATTCATTGCCACTAGATATATGGCTAATACTTCTGAATACATGGACTAAGTTAAATGGCAGCACCAGCATTAACTTAAGCCAGTGTCTGTGCAGCTTGAAATTTACCTGTTTGCGCAGCTCATACAGCAAAAGGCACCAAGGGGGTGGGGTGGGGGGGGGGGGCACAAAAGCAAAAGTTGGATCAGGATGCTCGAACTCATTAGTAGTACATACCAGTCACTACAAAGGTTTTACTTCATCCTTTTCTGTGTACGGACAAAGTCGCAGCTCCCATTGCCCTTGTTGACCCAGCAAATACAACCTCTGAGATCAGGTTTTCTGAGGTTTTTCTCAAATCAATACTGTATATTGTCAGGGTTTCTAAAATTTCTGCTTTCTCTCCACTGGCTTCCTATTAAAGTTTGGTATGTCTATAAACTTCTCATTCTCACCCACAAGGTGCTTTACACCAACACTCCCCAATATCTTGCTGATCTCATTTTTCTCCAACCTACCCCTTGTCTGCTACGCTCCGCACATGGCAATCGCCTTTTCTTACCCTCCCCCACCCAAGCTCACCTTGAATCCACTCGTCACGCTGCCTTTTTCTTTGTTAGCCCCTCGTTATGGAACTCTCTCTCCCGCATCACATCCGCACCGAGTCATCCTTTCCTTGCTTCAAAGCCTTGCTCAAAACCTCTCTCTTCTGTCAGGCCTTTGATCTTCCTTTCCCTCCCTCCACCTCTAACCAGTCAGGCACGTTCCCCTCTACCCACCCCTGAGGATTTAACACATCCCTATTCTCATTTGGGTCACCATTCACTACCGAGCTGTCTGTCCTTGTCCGGCTCCCCGCCCTTGATGTCGTCCGTTGTCTTTTGTTGTATCACTTGACACATGCCAAGTTTATCATTTACTTTGTTATTTGTCCCCTACCACTCCGTCCATTGTCCGCTGTGTCATCTCTCGTCGATTATGTTGCTTATCCTTGTTTCGTTTCTACCGCCTTCTGCTGTCTTTTTCTATCCTTATCTCCCTGTCACTTTCCTATTCACCTAATGGCGTTCCTTTCTATCTTTTATTTCTGCAGCCATGATGTTTTCATTGTACACCGCTGTACTACACTAGTAATTGGCGGTGTATCAAATTTGGCTAATAAAGATAAAGAAAGAACTTAGTAGCCAGGGATAAAATGCAGTTGCCACATACTCCCACCTACACATCTCGCCCCAAGAATTTGTATTGGGAGAGGTCAGTGGACGCACAGAGTGAGTCTAATCATACCCAGAGTTTACGCACCCTGCTGTCCTGCCCCTGAATGGTGCTCAATCTCCTCTTCTCCCAATTCCACCACAAACAACCCAGGTGCAGTATTCTCCTCCATTCTCTAACTTTCTCCCACGAACCTTCTCCCTCTCCCTTTTCCTCTCTCCAATTCTTTCTACCTAAAACCACTCAGTCACCTCTTTTGGCTCCCAGGCCTGAATGGAGGCCTAAGATGCCTTCTTCCTCCAACAGTAGCAATGCTCTTTCCTCACTATCTGCTTAACCTTCTCCCCTGCTATTTTATTCCTCTTTTATGGATGGATAGGTAGGGCGGTGGGAAGAAGGGTGTTGAAGATGCCTCCTATCCACCAGGACCCTGATGAGGGCCCAAACTCAGTGCCGCTTCCTCCTCCTGAGGTCCTAGATTGGGTGAAGGTGCTTCTGCCGTCTCTCTTCCCCAGTCCTAACTGGAATTGAGTAACTGCTGTCGCCAGTGTTATTCCTTCTTTCCCCTTGGCCTCAGTTAGGGTGAGGACACCACTGCCTGCTCCCCCAGACCACCACCTGAAAAAATCCACTTGCCTCAGACAGGGGGGTCAGTGGAGTTTCAGGACCTTGAATGTTCGTACGTCCTGCGAAACCTTTGTCTTGTGAAGGGTAAGAGATGTTTCATCCATGAATGTCGTCATCTGCCGAGTGCACACGGAGCACAATTTGCATACTTCTTGTGGTATTTGCTGAGCATATTATACCCCTAGCCGTAAGCAGATTTTCAAATAGAAATTACTCTCTAGAGTTTTACTTGAAAATACTGCAGTGGGCCAGGCACGTGAGCATTTTTTACCCCGTAGATTTTGTAGCTGGAAAATAACACCTAGGTCTGCCCTAATCCTCCCCCAGCACTGCCCTTTTCCTCATGCGAGAGAGGCAATTTTTAAAGCAGTTTTCCCCCACAGGTGAAAGGTCGTGCACCCATGGAAATCCCTCTGAAAACTGCCCACATTGTGTACATACCAAAACATAAAATTTGCCCAGGCTCTGCCCATTTTGAGTGTAACTGAAGGACTGCAATTTCCACTGGTAGAAATTTGGTCACTAAATTGGACACTAAAATTCACTATAAAAAGCCATTCAACACACACAAAAAGAAGTGGAAACTTGTGCTGAATCCGTCTCTACTGAACTATAAAGAAAAATGCAAGCTGCCATTTAGAGAGCAATTTTATCTAGTTTTTTCTGCATGCAATGCCCATTTTATCTGCAGGAAAAGGCTGATATAAAGTTGCATGGCTGTATATGCATACAAAAAGTAAGCACATGGAAAGAGCGAACTTACTTTCATGTGATCTGCATGTAGGCATTCCTGGGGGCAGAATTTGGGGGGAGTGGAGCCTCATTTGTGATGATTGAATGCATTTTATAAAATATAAAATGTATACTGTATGGTGTAATGCCTAGTGCGTTCATACTAGCTAGACTTGATCTTTCTGGCCAGGGCTGGCCTGACAACTAGATAGACTAGGCATCTGCCTGGGGGGGGGGGCACAGCTTGGGGGCATCAGAAATCAGCAGCTCTGCTGTGCTATACAAGAATCAGGGCAGTTGGCATGAAGCCTTAGCACCTGAGCGGCTCAGGCCTGCTTTGCCCTGCCCCCTCTGAAACAGGAAGTTCCACCCTGGCCACACTGACTATGATTTGGAACCGCAGGCCTGGGCAGGCTTGATAGGGTAATGGGGCGGTGCGGCAGCAGTGACAGGACCGTACAAAGCCAGAAATACGTCCTGTGTGACTTGTGAACCTGGTACCCCACCTCCACCCAATGGCACGCAGGAACTTGGTGTTTTTGGGCTTTCTGGAAGCCCAGTGATGACATTGCACCCTGTAAGATGCTGGGCATATGGGGAACAGGGAGAGAGGAGGAGGAGGGTGCGGTGGGGGGGGGGAGGGGGTAAGGAAGAGAAGCTGCTGGACCTCTGGAGGGTAGGGAAAGGGAGTTGCTGACCATCTTTGGGAGAGGTTAGGGAGGTGAAGGGGAGATGCTGGGCCTGAGGGGAAGGGCCTTGAGCCCCCCGGAATGGTTGCCTAGGGCACTAGATACCCTTGGGCAAGCCCTGTGTGCACTTATAAAAGACTGAGGGCATATCTCTTGCTGTGTCTATGGCAAACCCTAAATTGGTTACAGCCATTCAGGGTTGGCACACACTGGAACTTGTTTTCACATCTTTTGTTAGTACAAACTTCTCATGACATACCAATTACATCTTAAGGTATTTCATGCCATCTATGTTATCTAATATAAAAGGCAGAAAAACTGAAGGCACTTTAACAGCACTTTGGAGCTTATTTACTGAGCTTTGTAGATTAGGCCCTAAGGGCCCGATATTGCAAGGCATTTACGAGGTGTATAGAGCTGAAACTGTGTAAATGCGCCTAAGAGGGGTGTTCAGTGGCACTAACATGCTGAATATCCCAGAATAACGCCAAGCGCTTAGCATCGGGGCATGCTGGGTGCATTGCAGGGGCGGTACCCGAGGATAACTGTGCAGCAGCTGAATATCGCTGGTGAACGGTTAGCTTCTGCGCCGTGTGCGGCTGTGTGGCAAACCCAGAGATTCAGTGCTAGTGGCTGGATAGGACCCCGGATTGAATATCTAGGGTTAAACTTTGGTGGTGATGGATATACGGTTATACACCTTAGAGGCGCATAGCCATCGCAATTCAACATTGGGCCCTAAGTGCTCTAAATGGAATTGTCAGGCTGTTATAAATCTGATATTTGGCTGGCTGTGTAACGCTATGGGGTCTGACTGAGATGCGCAACTTCCTACGGTTATAAAAACCTTTTTTCACCTTTGATATCCTCTTGGACTTTCAATCTTGAACTCAAGATCTATTTCACTCATCTCCCCCACTTTCTAAGGGAGACTGTTATCACATTCAGAGGCGTCGGACTGCTGCGTTCCGTGAGGGGACCAAGCTCTGCCCCTTGGCCAGCCAAACTTCATGTGGCTGCGATCGCCGGCTTTCCCCTACTTCTGCCTGCAGGAGATTGGGTCCTCATGGACTGATGCAGGGGAGGCTCCAACCACAGTAACAAAGTTTTGGTGGGGCCAGGCCCCCTGTGGCCCCCATTCAGACTCCTATGATCACATTTTTTGGTAGCGTGTTCTGTGGGGGGAGGGAAGAGGGAGGTAAATTGGGCTTTTGGGTGATTGTTTCTGATGATCTTAAGGTGGCTAAACAGGTAGAAAGGCAATGGTAAAAGTCAGAAGGATGATTGGGTGCATAGGGAGAGGAATGGTCAGCAGGAAGAAGGAGGTGAAAGTGCCTCTGTATAAGTCCTTGGTATGACCTTATTTGGAGTATTTTGTGCAATTCTGGAGACTGCACCTTCAAAAGGATATAAACAGGTTGGAGTCACTGCAGAGGGTGGCTACTAAAATGGTTAGTTTTTGGTGAAACCTCTTTTAGAGTATTGTGTGCAGTTCTGGAGACCAAACCTTCAAAAGGATTTAAACGGGATGGAGTTGGTACTTCGGAAGAAAGGAGGGAGAGGGGAGATATGGCCAGGAGTGGAGGAGTGGCCTAGAGAGGAGGAGTAGAGGAGTGGCCTAGTGGCTGGGGCAAGGTACTTCAGGCTGGAAGGTTGGGGGTTCAAATCCCACTAGAGGACAGCAACCTTGGGCCGGAAGGACTGGGGTTTCTAGACCCACAGGTGCTCCTTGTGGTTTTGGGCAAGCCACTTAACCCTCCATTGCCCATGTTCCCTGTAAGTATTAGTGTATGTGTCTCATATCCTCTCATGTTAAATGTATCCCCCAATTTGTCTTGTGACCACTTTGATTGAAGGATAAGGCGGTATACAAAACTGTCTAAATAAAACCTTCAAAAGGATATAAACAGGATGGAGTTGGTGCAGAGGATATCTGGTAGTGGGCTTCATCATAAGGCATATGGGCACAGATTTAAAGATCTCAATATGTATACTTCAGAAGAAAGAAGGGAGATATTTAAACTCCTCCATGGCATAAGAAGAGAGCCTCTTTCACTGGAAAGAAAACTTTGCAATGAAGGAACATTGGATGAATGTGAAAAGGGGATAGACTGAGGCATAATTTGTGGAAATACTTCTTTGGTATATACATGGAATAGTATCCACGTGGAGGTGGTAGAGATGAGGACTGCTTCTGAATTCAAAAAAGCATGAGAAAACACAGAGGATCTCTAAGTTAAAAAAGGGATTGCAAAGCTTAATAGTTGGCATGAAAGGACAAACGGGCAGGGCTGGCCCAACCATCAGGTAAATTAAGCAGTTGCCTAGGGTGGAAGCTTCAAGGGAGGGGGCGGCAGTAAAGAGCAGGGCATTCAAAGCTAAACCATAGATTCTGACAGCTAGGAAAGGCTTAAGGTCTGTTTAAGGTGCCAATACCTTGAACCAACTCTGGGGCCGGCCCTGCAGACTAGACCTTCATTTGCTATCATTTTTCCATGTTTTTATGTTTCTAATATGTTTATTTTTCATGCTGCTTTCTCTAGCTCTGATTTTAAGGGCAGATAGCAGCGGGTCTGTGCTGAAGAAGGAGTATAGAGCATGTAAAATTCTACAGGAAGTGACACACATCAATGATAATACCTGCATTACTACTACGACCACCACCACTACTACTATTAATCATTTCTATCGCTCTACAAGGTAAACACAGCACTGTACAGATACATTAAAGAGACAGCTCCTTCTCCTCAGAGCTTACAGTCTAGATTCACAAACAAGACAAATAAGATATCTTAATAGCAGACCACTAACAAAGTAGAGCTGCAATAATCAAGCTGCCGCCTCCAAAAAAGTATCTAAAAAAAGAAAACATTATACCTGACTTACTAAGCTTTGCAACACATCCAGAAAGCATTCTAGATTCCAATTTTATTTGGCAGTCCTTCTCACTGGACAGAGCCCTGGGCCCTGCATTGCATGGCGGCTCTGCCAGCGACCTTTGATATTACTTGAGAGGACTGGCAGGCCAAAGCTTACAGCGTCCCAAGTAGGGTTGCCAACTGGCTCCAGATGCGCCCGACAGGCTTGATCCAGTCCTGGGTTTACCCCATTGCATGCAGGGACATGTAGTTCTGATTTCTCCATTGCACTCTATAAGAAAAACAAGACTAAATTTCCCAGCATGCAATGGGGTAAACCCAGGCATGGATCAAGCCTGTCGGGCGCATCTGGAGCCAGTTGGCAACCCTAGTCCCAAGTATGGGAAATATCAGCAGTGATAAAGGAGATACAGTGTTCCCCCCTACTTTTAAAGATCTTGGAGGGGTTAAGGGGGCCTGACCCATCTGGATCGCCCCTGGGTCCCGCCCTCTCTTAGGATTAACCATGTTATCAAAGGAGATTCGACTTTTTAGAAAAGTGGCAAAGGTATCAGGGATGGGGGTGAGGGCAACCAGTACAGCTGCTTTGGGGTCCATGCAGTGAAAGGCACTGTACTGTGATGAGGGAGCACTTGCGTGGATCCATATGGGCTAAAACTGCCCGAACTGCACAGGTACCCCTTGTTTGCTGCTTTCACTCAGCCCCCTCCCCCTCTCAGTCCTCATAAGAGAGGAAATCCCTCCTCTCCCTGGGCCCACACCAGGGTTCAAGCGACTATAGCACCACCACTCTTTCGGAAGCTAGCTTGACTATACTATGACATCTTATTTGGGAGAATTAAAAGAATTTATAGGTACAAATATTTCAAATAAAATACTGAGCTGCCTCTCTTGAAACTAACTGATGTTTATAAAAGTCCCTGACCTATTACCATGTTAAGTAACTTTCAGTTTTGATGTAACTCTCCATCTGTTACTTTTGCTTGAGAAATTAATACCTAAACCGTTTAAGCCCAATTGTGATGCACTTTGCAGTGGCTGACTAGAAATCTCAGATTAAATTAAATTTTGGTAAAAGAAACCCCATCTGCTTTTTTTTTTTCTCGTGAAGGTAATAACCACTGGGAAGGAATCAAGAAATGTTATTTTTGTTTACATAGAGATTTGTGTAGCTTTCTGCATAAGCAGATGGTCGTACAGTACACACTCATGGTGGAAGAGTGCCTTGGGTTCCTTCTCTGTCTCTACGGCATCACAGTTGCTTCACTTAAAACAGCAAATCCTCAGCATTCTGCTCCAGTCCATAAAGGTCAGCTAACATTTTAAATCGGGGCCCCCACTCATTTAAAACATCATAGTCCAAGTCTGAATCAGAAGATCCTGATTCCAGAGAACTGAGAGATTCTACAATAGACTCTGATCCTTCATAGCCATAAATATGAAGGGTGTCATACGGTAACCCATCGCCATCATTGTCCGCCTCATCTTTTTTCACTTCAATCATAATTGCCATCTCCCCGTTTCTAGAGGGTTTCTGGACTTGTGCATATAAGCATGGTTCAGGTCCCAACTCTGGTCTTGGCTTTGTGATATTTCTCCGAACAGAATTGAGCACAGACACATCATAGCTGGTGGTGTCCATTTCTCCTCCTCCTTCTTCATCGTAGGCCACGAGTTGCTCATGAATTTCTGTCACGTTTTTTCTTAAGATATTCACATCCTTCTTGTACCGTCTTCTCAGGATTATCAGCAGTGTAATTACTGAAAGTAAATTATTAAATAGAGTTATCAGTATCTACAATTTGTCACTCTAATGCCTAATACTAGAAATGGTCCGCTGGCCTGGTGGCAAGTGTTCTGTGCTACTACATGGAAGGACCTGAGGTTTCAGTTCTGAGCAAGGCTTCTGCTCCCCTCCTCCCTCACAGTCTGCCAGGCCAGATGTTGTTGCACAGACAGGGGTAGATTCTGTGGGCCAAATAGCGGGGTTGGACATCTGGGATATCTGCCAACTCCTGTTTAGGCCCTGGACGTGATTTCCTGCACAACGCTCCCCGCATGTACAGAGGGTTTGTGCGGGGAGTACTGTATGGGGGGTGGGGAGAGCAGGGAGGGTGGGAGGCAGAGAGTGTGTGGAGCGGGGGAGGGGGAGCTGACTCACCCGGATGTACAGGGCCTATTCTGGTCATGCCCTGTATGTCCGGCAGGGGGTAGATGGACGTGGGACTTATTCCACCCACCTTGGAGATGGAATAAGTCCCATATACTGTGGCGATCAAGCCAGGCAGGCCCCTCCCCAAAGCAGAGAGCAGCATCCAGTGAGGTCCCTCTGACCCTGGCAGACCCCACCGAGAGTCGGGCAGTGGGGAAAAGGCACCACATTCCATTTGGGCCAGACTGAGCTCCTGCTGGGCATCACAGTGCCATGACAACCGGATGACATTGCTCTGGCAAAACAGCAGGAGCGTAAGGTGGGCTGGACGGGCAGGGCAATGGACGTCCTGAACTGCTGAATCAGGGCTAGCCCAGGCTGTCTATGTGCTTGATTCTGCAGCAGTGGGAATGTCTAGCTCCCGCGGTTACCGAATCAGGTCCGCTTTGGGCCCATCCATTTTTTGGATGGCTCGGATGCACCCTGTGCAGAATTGACCTCACAGTATTCATAGCCCCGGTAGGGGGAGGGGGATTTGGATTAGGCTTGCATCATTTTCAATAGTAGCTCAGGTGAGTTACATTCAAGTAGGCATTTTCCTATCCCCAGAGATCTTATAACATAAGTTTGTACCTGAGGCAATGGAGGGTTCTGTGATTTGATCAAGATCACACGGAGTGTCGGTGGGATTTGAACTCTAAGAAAGGTGTAGTTTAGGGGGGCATGGGGGGGCCGTAGCCCTCCCCCCCAATATTGCAGGCAGTAATGGTGATCTGGTACCCCTGCCACAATTGTCAGTATGACTTCCTTACCCTTTGCTCCCCCAAAATAAGAAGTCAAATTACACACATGCCTAACTTCCCTGGTTCTCAGCTCACTGCTGTATTCACTAAACTACTTCTCAATATGGATACCAAGGAACATAATTTCTAAATTACAGTAATGGTTAGCATGAGGTTTAGCACCCACCAAGTGCGTTATGGTGTTGGTGCAGAGGTGGCTACCAAAATGGTCAGTGGTCTTCATTATAAACCATATAGGGACAAACTTAAAGATTTCAATATGTACACTTTAGAGGAAAGGTGGGATAGAGGAGATATGATTGAGATGTTTAAATACCTCTGTGGCATAAATGCACAGGAAAAGAGCCTCTTTCAATTGAAAGCAAGTTCTACAACGAGGGGGCATAGGTTGAGGGTGAAAGGGCATAGACTCAGAAGTAATATGCTGAAATATTTCTTTCAGAAAGAGTGGTAGATACGTGGAATAGTCTCCCAGTGGAGGTAGATGAGACCAGGACAGTATTTAATTCAAGACAGCATAGGACAAACACAGAAAATGTCTAAAGGAAAAAAGGGACTAAAGTAGTTGATATGGAAGGGCAGACTAGATAGGCCATGTGATCTTTTCCTGTTGTCATGTTTGTATGTACCAGATATGCTCCTGCACTAGGAATCCCGTGCTAAGCACCTAGTGTGGGTTGGGGTAGAGTGCACATGGTGGTAAGTGCCTTTAACACACACTAACCCTCAGTACTGGTCCTTATCACCACTTCAGTAGGAGGCATTAGGTGCCCCCGCTTAGCACATGGGTGGCATGGAACTTGCGCTAACTACATGGGACATACCAGGCACAGGTTCTGCACCATCCCCATGCCGAGTGTCAGGGCTTAATGTGCATTGCATTGCCGTACTTTAGTAAACACACCCTCAAGTGTCCATATCTAGGATATATGTTAGTCCAGTTCTGGACGGAACCACCGATTGTGGCCTCCAAATTAGAAGGGGATATAAAAATAGAGGAATCCCTCTCCACTAGTTTCCCCAGATCAATAGAGATAAGTTTTATCTTTATTCGTTTTTTTGATATACCGCCCTGGACTGAAGCATCTGGGCGGTTTACAATAAATGTTGCATACCACAAGGAAAGGAAAAAGAAGGCATAAATTACAGGAAAGGACAGATTAAAAGAGGAAAGACAATCAGTCAATAAAGAGGGGCGAGAACTAAAAATAAAAAAAATCGAAGGTAGGGTACCTAAAAAGGTGTACAGGGCAGGTAAAAAGAAATAGCGAAAATACGAGTCTTCGGGAGATACTTAAAGTGGAAGAAAGAAAGTTCCAAATGGAGATCAGGTGGGAGAGTTCCAGAGGAGGGGACCAAGGAACAAGAAGGCAGAAGAATGGGTAGACTCCAGGTGGGAACGTGTGGGAGAGAGTAGGAGAAGGCGGTTAGAGTGAACTTGTTGAAGGGAATAGTGAGAGGAATGAAGATGAATGGTATCAGCAAGATATTGAGGGGTGCTAGAGCGAATGACATGGTGAACCATGAAAGAATCTTGTACACGGAATTTTATGGGCAACCAATGTAGGTGAGCAAGAAGGGGGGTAATACTGTCAAAGCAGGAAGAGTAGGTTAGTATAACGGCAGCAGTGTTTTGGAGGAGTTGTAATCTGCGGAGCTGGTATTGAGGGAGACCTGCAAGGACTACATTACTGTAATCAATGCGGGTCATGACCAGAGAAAGCAAAAGAATTGTCAGAGAAAAGGGGGAAAGAAACGGACTAACAAAATGGATTTGACGCAGGAAGTAGAAAGAACGCTGGACAATGGATGATATCTGATCATGGAAAGATAAGGAAGAGTCAAGTGTAATGCTAAGTACGAAAGAGAAGAGCTGAAAGAGCTCAGAGCGGTTCTTGCAGGACTGTTAAAGGATGGTCTTAATAGATCCTTGGAGACAGGAGAAGTTCCACAGGATTGGAGAAGGGCTGATGTTGTACCTCTCCACAAAAGTGGTAATAGGGAAGAAGTGACAAACTACAGGCCAGTAAGCCTTACCTCTGTGGCAGGAAAAGTAATGGAGGCACTCCTGAAAGAGCGAATGGTGGACTTTCTCAAAACCAACTGGTTGCATGATCCGAGGCAACATGGTTTTACCAAAGGACGATCTTGCCAAACAAATCTGATTGAGTTCTTTGACTGGGTGACCAGAGAACTAGATCAAGGGCATGCGATGGATATGATCTACCCAGATTTCAGCAAAACCCTTGATAATGTTCCTCATAGGAAGCTTATCAATAAACTCAGCAGATTGGGGATGGGTCCCAAGGTGGTGAACTGGATCAGAAATTGGTTGATTGACAATGGAACTCACTCGTATGAAAGGAAAGTGATTAGTGATGTGCCCCAGGGTTCAGTCCTGGGACTGGTACTATTCAATGTATTTGTGAGTGATATTGCTGAAGGATTGAATGGAAAAGTCTTCCTTTTTGCAGATGACACAAAAATTTGCAGCAGAGTGGACTCCCCTGAGGGAGTGGATAACATGAAGAAAGATCTACAAAAGCTGGAAAAATGGTCTAATATATTTGGCAGTTAAAATTTAATGTGAAGAAGTACAGTATCATGCACTTGGAAAGCAGAAATCCAAGGAAATTGTATGCGATAGGGGTGAGAGGTTGGTATGCACGGACCAGGAGAAGGACCTTGGAGTGATTGTTTCTGAGGATCTCAAGGTGGTGAAATAGTGTAATAAGATGGTGGCAAAAGCCAGAAGGATGCTGGGTTGCATACAGAGGGGAATTACCAGCAGAAAGGAAGAGGTACTCATGTCACTGTACAAGTCGCTGGTGAGGCCTTACTTGGAATATTGTGTTCAGTTTTGGAGACCATATCTCACAAAGGATATAAAAAGACTGGAAATGGTTCAGAGGAATGCGACCAAAATGATTTGGAGCCTGCATCAGAAGACTTATGACAAGAGACTTGAAGACCTAAATATGTATACTCTGGAGGAGAGGAGAGACAGGGGAGATATGATTCAGACCTTTAAATAAGAGTATTAATGAACAAACAAACCTTGGATGCTTGGAATGCCCTCCAATGGAAGTGGTTGGGGCAATACACTGATGGAATTCAAAATGGCATGGGATAGACACAGTGGATCCCTTTATAGCAACAGGATAAAATCAAAACAAACATAACTATCTCTTATATTTCAACAAATAGGGGTGACCTACACGGAGCAGTGGGTACACCCCTAAACAAAGGCATGGAGATGGGTGACCTGCACGGAGCGGCAGGTGCACCTACTATTGCCGCCTTGCTGTGCAGATTCGATGGACCATATTGGTCTTTTATCTATCGTCATATACTATGTAGAAGAAACCAAGGGTATGGAACAGGACGGCAAGGATGGGGTCAAAGAAGAGACAGGAGAGGAGAAAGAGAACCATATAGCAAAGGCCTTAGTTGATTTAAGAAGAAGGAAATTTGAAGACATCCAGGTGACAATTGACGAGAGACAAGCATTCAGGGGAGCCAGGTCAGGAGCAGAGGGACTGGTGTGGTGAAGAAGAAGGATGTCATCTGCATAGTAATAGGCAGAAATTCCATGTTGCTGGACAAGAAGTGCAAGTGGGGCCAGGAATACGTTAAAGAGAAGGGGGCAAAGACAGAGCCTTGGGGGACACCACAGGGAAGAGGAGTGACTGGAGAAGAGGATAAACCAGTCTGGATAGAAAAGGTCCGAGAAGATAGATAGGAGCGTAACCATCAAAGAATAAAACCAGTAACCCCAAAGTCATGCAAACGGAAACGAAGGAAGAAGAGATCAAGAGGCAACAGCCAGAGAGATGTCACCACGATCGTGAGAAGTGCGAAGCTCATTGAGGAGAGAGAGTGCGATAATTTCTGTGCTATGACCCGAGTGGAAACCTGACTGATGAGGGTGAAGTGCACAGGTAGTATCAAGATGGGAAGATAGTTGGGTAAAGACCAGTTTTTCGAGAACTTTAAAGAGAAAAGGGAGAGATGCGATGGGGCACCAAATGGCAAGAATTGCAGAACCAAGAGAGGATTTTTTGAGAATGGGGCAGACAGTAGCGTGTTTCCAAAGGGAAGGGAAAGAACCAGAGGCAACATTAGAGTTAGAGAATGAACGAGAGGAGAGCCAGGGAGGGTTCAAGAAGCCAAGAAGAAGGAGTAGGGTCGCTGGGGCAGGAGGTCTTACGAGCTCAACAGGGGAAAGACCCAAAGGACCAGGCAGAAACTACTGGGCCAAAAAAATAAGAAACAAGCCAAAAGAAGCACTAAAAATACAGGGAGTCATTTGCAATGGCAATGGCTGGGTTATATAAAAAGTGCCTAGTTGCTGCCCCTTTATTTAAAACCAGATATATTCAGTGCCAGAAAATAACCGGTTTCCACTGCTGAATATCTGAGTTCTCTGGAGAGCGGCATCACAATCTGATGTTCAGCCACTAACCAGATAGTGAAAGCCAGTTGAAATCAGGACAGCTGTTCAGATGACCCAGCTTTAGCCAGTTGAGCTATTTGGTTAATGGCTGAATATCACCACTAACCAGATAGCGAATGTCACTGCCCCAGATCTGCCCATAGATCTCCCTAGTTTTACCAGATATTGGGATATTCAGCAGCAGTAACGAGTTAGTGCCGCTACGTATTGGGCTGAGCGTGTTTCAGCCAGTTAGCAAAGCTGCTAAAATGCTGCGAATATGCGTCCCGCAGAATTTAAAGGGATGGATGCATTCTAATCACTGATTTTTGGTAGAAATCTACTTTTGTTTGTTTTGGTCTAAAAAGTTCATTATAAAACTGTACAATTTAAGTTGTCTAAGGAGCTCAAGTGCTATGTAGGACGAGATATGATTGTATCGGCTTATAAATTCAATTTATTATTATAATTTATGAAGCTGCATAGATTATAATACATATATATATATTATCTATTATATATATATATATATATATAATCTATGCAGCTTTGTAAATTATAATAATAAATTGACTTTATAAGCCGATACAATCATATCTCGTCCTACATAGCACTTGAGCTCCTTAGACAACTTAAATTATATAATTATTAATTATTATAATTATAGAGCATTTTACAAGGGAATTTTAAAACTTTTCCCTTTTTTGCTCAAGAACGCATTGTTATGGGCTGCAGTATCTTCGCTATGATCCTTTGAGTGGAAAGAAATGTCCCATATTAACCGTGGCTAACAAAAATTAAAAAAAATCTAAAATGCAGTGCGCATAAGTAGAAATCTTGTAGACTTACTGAGTATGGTAAGAATACACACAAGAATGGCAACCAAGGCTTGAATGCTAAATCCTGTTTGCATGAGAGCCTCTTCACAAAAGGTGTAGTCTCCATTTTCATCACAGGTGCAGACAGCAATGCTGAGCACGTTTGTGCTGCTCAGTGGTGGAGAACCATTGTCGGAGATAACGATGGGTAAATAGTGGACTTTGGACACTTCCCGTTTAAAGCCTCCATACTTGACGATCACCTTGGCAGTGTTATCTACATAACATAAAGACATAGTAATTTAGAGAGGATGACAAGTGTCTCTCTTGATTCTGATATGCCAGGTCAGGACCATACCAAGCTAGCAAAGCGCTCTGTGGAACCTGGTCCCCCTCACCCACCCAGCTGCGTGATGCTTTAGCTCAGTGATGACATTAGCGTACCTTCTGTAGTTGTGTCCTGTGTGGCGCATCATTTGCTCAGCCCTTGGTATGGCCCTGTGCCAGTTATTTGGGTAAGCAAACAAAAAGAAAGGAAAACAAGTGGTCTGTATGCTTTAACTGGGCTCCCATTGTCATGATTAAGAAGAATTAGATTGCCTTTATAGTCTACATACATAAGTTATGGCAATAGCAATAGCCTCTTCAGGGGCCCAATAGCTAGAGTTGCCAAGATATGCTACTGCTTTAACATGCATTAAGATGACTAAAGCACGTTAGTTTAGCACAGGTTCTATTTTATGTGCATGAATGGGATTAGCGTACACTAATGCGGATGTGCATATGCATAACTCTAGCTAAATGGATTAAAAATGCAAGTCAAAGGTGGTTGTGGCGCTACATAAGGACATAAGAGCCGCCATATTGAATCTGACCAAAGGTCCATCAAGCCTGGAATCCTGTTTCCAACAGCTGCCAATCCAGGTCACAAGTACCTGCTGGGTCCCAAAAGATAAAGAGTGGTTTTCTTTTGGAAAGCCTTAACGGCTTCTGGACCTTTCCTTCAGGAATTTGTCCAAACCTTTTTTTAAACCAAGCTACATGAACAGCTTTTACCACATCCACTGTCAATGAGTTCCAAAGCTTAAATATGCGTTGAGAAGAAAAAAATATTTTCTCCTATTTGTTTTAAATGTGCCACAATTGATTAGCATTTACCCCTCCCACTCCACTCAGGGTTTTATAGATCTCTATAGTATCTCTCCTCAGCTGACTCTCTTCTCTTAGCTGAAAAGCCCCAATCTCGTCAGCCTGTTACTGGAGTTCTTCCATCCCCTTTATCATTTTGGGCCCCCTTCTCTGTACCATTTCTAATTCCACTACATTTTGATGAGGCAACGAGAACTACATGCAATACTCAAGCAATACAGAGGCATAATTATGCATGATATAGTAAAAGAAAAGTTGAAATATTAATAAAACTATGGGTTAAGAGAGATTCTGTAAGTTTTGCCTTTATTATTTCTACATCTCTGGCATTCAGTCTTTTTCCAGCTTACCTCCCTGTTTGATGGACAGGTTATTTTTAAGGTCTAGTAATCACACATGGAGCAGTAGATCAATGCCTGTTGCCCTTAGGTTTCTAGAGGACTCCCATCTCCTATTTTTAACTATGACCTCAGAGGCTGGAATGCCGAATGGTGTCTCACTTTTATTAACCTACTATATTCTGGAGAGCTGCCACATGGACAAGGGACAAGAGGGTTGCTTCAAAATTGTTATTGCCCCGTCAGCAGGGAAAATATTAGCCGTGATACCTTTTCAATCTTTTGTAATTTCATCACTGATAATGGAATGACACCTTTATGATCTAAACCAGGAGTGTCAAATTGCACTCTAGTCTCGTTTTCCGCATGAGATATATTTACATACAAGGAAGCAATGCATGCAAATATATCTCATGCATATCATTGACAATGACACCACACAACTCCCAGACCTTTTACTACTATCGATTATTCAGGCCAACTAAATAGGTCCAAGACCTCATAAAAAAATCACTCAAACCTTTTTTGAACCTTGAGTTAAGGTTGCTACTGGTATAAGAATCCTTTGCTGGTAGCTTTGGCTGATGATATCAGAGAGGATGAAGTGACAGAAGCCGGCTGTCTTCAGATAAGGAAACTGTTTAACACAGCTAGTTATGAGCTTGTGAGCTTCCGCTGACTTTATCTAGTTCCTCCACAGGCAACACCATTTAAATACTGTTTGACAGAGCTCATCTTGCCTACAATGTGATTGGCTGTATTCTATTTGGTTGGTAGTTTTAGCAGCAGGTAGTGCCGAGGCACCTTGTGTACCCTCTGCTCTGTTAAGTTCAAAAATGCAATAGGTTTTAGTAATAGATTCTAATATTGCATATTCTTATCAACAGGGGAGTTTCTTAAACCAGTGATGTTGGGCTCGCTGTTTCTCCTATGGCTTTGAGTAGCCGCATAGAAGGACGAGGTATTATCCTAAGGCTTTTGCTCACCAGCTAAATATTTAAATACTAGAGTGTGTTGTTACCCTTGTTTTGGTTACTTTTATGAGGTGTTGAACCTATTTAGTTGCCTGAAAAATTGATATAGTGTATTGTATGGTAGTTAAAGGTCTGGGAGTTGTGTCATTGATATTTTAACTCTCAGTGTGATAGTTTGTTTGTTGAGGCATCTTCATTAGAGATCTCCTGAAAACCTGACTGGTTTGTGGTCCTCCAGAATTACAGTTTGAGAACCTCTCAGGTGCCTTGTAATAATCCCTACTGTATGTGCTACACAATTGCCTCTATGCTGCAAATATGGCTAGTGCTCTTGTTTTTGCCTGTCTTACTGTCCTTCAAAGGGGAAAGGAGACAATATTCCTTCTGTAGCCGAGCCACCTCGGGGTAAACAGTTTCAGGGAGACACTTATGGAGCTGGATTTAAAGTTCAAACAAAGAAAGAGCAAAAGTACCAAAAATCGGCCAAGTTGGAAGACTTGCAAAATTGTGAATCTGCAGAGCTTTTGGCCAAGGATTTAAGTTCAGAAAAAATTTCTGTAGGACCCTTTTCCTTTCAGAAACTGAATGAAATTAAGGGCCTCTTTTACTAAAGCCTGTTAGCTGGGTAATGGGCATTAGCATGGCAACAGGGCATCTGCAATAGTAATGCACAATCTGGTCCACAATTAATATGCTAATTAATTAGCTAATGAGGATTGGGGCAGGAAATGGGCGGAGCTTGAGCACAGAACATACAGTACATTAACATGACAGCCCGGGCTATTGTCACACGCTCGGCAGGGGCTTATCACCTAACATGGGCTCACTTAACGACTCTATACTGTAAAATTGCAATGCAATGTGTGCCTTTGAGTCAGTCCAGAAGCTCCTGGGTTTTCTTGGCAGTGTGACCGGAAGTAGATTGTCAGGCCTTTCTTCTGAGGTAATGGAGGGTTAAGTGACTTGCCCAAGGCCACAAGGAGTGCTAGTGGGAAGTGAACCCTGGTTGCTTGGCTACCAAGCCAGTGTTCTAACCACTAGGCTACTCCTCCATGCCTCTGCTATATTGTAGGAGTTGCTAAATGAACTCGCTATAGTTGAGCGCATGCTGCATTTGGCTGGCATGGCTAGCTGCCGGGGACATACTAGCGACGCCCTCCACAATTAATATGGAGACTTTGCAATGATGCACATGTGATTGGCCCGTTGATAGCAAATAATTAGTGGAGTTTAGAAAAAGGGGCCCTCAATCTTTGGATTAAAAGAAGCAATATTTAAAAACTGGACAAGCAAACTTGCTGGCAGACTTTTTGAAATATTTTTGCCTTATTTCTGTCCAAAATATAATACTGGCCTAAGAGTCCTGCATTGCATAGAGAGTTAGTAGGGAAGGAATTTAACTCATGGGACCTGTCTTACAGCTCAATGTTCTTACCACCAGATCCCACTCACATTCCCTCTTTCAGAGAAAATACAATGAAGAGCTTTGTTTTAGCTATTAAAAATAAAAACAAGGGATCTTTATTTTATTCTCTGAAACTGCTATTTAATGTTGCATAGGTGGTCATGTTTTCCTGTGAGTTTCTTGGGACTAGAAAAGGGAGAGGGCGAGGAGGCGGCCGGGGTGCACAATATTTTCAAGGTCACACTATAAGTAGCGTTAGAACCAGTGATTAGATTGGAAACGGAGTCTCCAGGTCTTACACCTCTGTTCTCTAACCATTTTGATGCACTGCCAACCCCCAGATCTGATATCCACTGAAGGGAAGCTACATAATACCTCGATTATCTTGCACCGTGAAATTGCTTCTCTCTGTATCCAAGTAATATGTGAATCTCATTTGTGGTATCATGTCATCCTTGTCGACAGCAGAAATTTGTGAAATCACCTGGAAGAAATGGAAGAGGTTGCAATTTAAGTGTCTGTTCTCACAAATGACCAAAACATTAATTGTTACTAATACAGAAATTATAGTCTATAGATACACTGGATAATTGATGCTTATTAAATGATTCTATGCTGTAGTTTAAGCAGGCAAGTAATAATTGGAGGGAGGCTTTCATAATAAAAAGGATTATGGAAACAGTGGGGTAAGCTATCGAGGATCTTATGTGATGGGTTTGTGGGTATTGCCATGTTGCCATTTCTTGCCCCAGAAAGAAAACTGTCTCAGCTAAATAGCCAATTCACCCTATAAGAATCAAACCCCTATCTATCATGATGGGTAACAGTGATTAAAATAATAAACCAACTTCCTCTTCCCATTTCTATATCTCAAGCGAGGGAAACGCGATGAGGTGCAGGTAGAAGGGGTTGGGAAGAAGATATAGAAATGGGAGGAGGATACATAAAATATTACGATAAGCATTTTCTCACACGGGAATGTACTAGGCCAGGAAAGGAATAGCATTTGATTGGTCATTGATGCAAACAGGCACTGATAGTTCTGACGAATTGAAAGTCAGTGAAAATAGTGCCGAAGAGTCTGAGACCATTCTACAATATTATTTAAGCGATTTCTACATAGTAATTGAAAGTGAAGTTGGTTTATTATTTTAATCACTGTTACCCATCATGATAGATAGGGGTTTGATACTTATAGGGTGAACTGGCTATTTAGCTGAGACAGTAGACCTCACTCGGCAAAAAGCGCCCATTTGGACTGTGTTTGATCCAGAAAGAAAACTGGCATAAATTAGATGGCACAGAGTGCTGGGGACAAACTGAAGCAAGGTTCAGGTTTAGAGCGATGTGGTGGACTGGGGAGGGTCATTCGGGAAGAAGAGTATTAGAAAGCGAAGGGGAGGTGGTTGAAAGGTAGACTAGATTAAAAATGATTTAAAAAAAATGAACCATTTACCGTCCCTTCTGCAACATTTTCACATATTTTGGGCTGATATAGTTCAGCAAATTCGGGAGCATTGTCATTGATATCAAGAACCTTTATGGAGACCTGGACGTGTGACTCTTTATCAGTCAAGGGATCTGTAATATATGGGAAAAGAAATAGAATCAATTTGTGTTGGAAAGCTTGTGCAACTGAGGATCAACAACAGAGTTGTAGGTGAAAATAACTTATTTATCTTTGACAAGCTTTCGAGAATTATTCTTTCATTGTTAGGCCAACAAAGAAGCGATGCAGTTACATTGGATTTAAATAGAACAAATTCATCTAGGTCTTAGGCTGTCCGCACAACATTGTACCATATTAAATAGGGGTGGAGACAGACGAGGTGATGAGACGGTAATGCTATATAGTTGAAGGATCAAAAATACAATGTGTGCCTTTGAATCAGTCCTGACTCCTGGTGACCCAGAAGCTCCTGGGTTTTCTTGGCAGCATCACTGGAAGTAGATTGTCAGGCCTTTCTTCTGAGGCAATGGAGGGTTAAGTGACTTGCCCAAGGCCACAAGGAGTGCTAGTGGGAATTGAACCCTGGTTGGTTACCAAGCCAGTGCTCTAACCACTAGGCTACTCCTCCACTCCCAGTTGAAAGATCAGAAGTCTAATATTTAAGGGTTGATTCCCTGTAAATATTTTTTCATGTATACACAGAGGGCCTGATTTAGGAAGGCGGCTAGCAGGGCTGTACGTCCCGGCGGGATGTGCAGCCCCACCAGCCGTCCTGCCCGAATGCAAGGACACAGTCTCCCCACATGCACAGCGGTTGTGTGCGGGGAGATGCAGACGGGGTAGGCACAAGGGTGGTTCATGGTCGGGCTAGTTACCCGGTCATACAGGGCCGATTCAGGTTATGGCTTGTACATCCGGGGAGCACCAGGGAGATGCACTGTTTATGCAACCTCGGAGGTAGAATAAGCGCTGGACCTACAGCCCCCCCCCCCCAACGCAACGAAGTCATGGAAGGAACTGCCCCACAACCCGATCCCAGCCCCAGAAGACCCGCCGAGGGTTGGGCGGCGGGGAAACCAGTCGGGGGGGGGGGGGGGGCAGGGGGACCTGGCCATGCTGACTCAAGGATGTTCCTCAGCTGCGACGGGGGCATGCCGGCCCAATCCTGCATGGTGCAGGGAGCATCTAGCTCCCACAATGCAGAATCAGGTGCAATGGAACCTGTTCTGGGACGTCTGGATGGCCTGGACGTGCCCCTTCCAGGATCGGGCTCAGAATGGGAGAAAAGCCTTCGAGAATCAGGCGCCAAATATTCCTTTTGCTTATTTTGTGATTTCAGCTCTTCTGAAAGCTGAGCGGGGAAGTGCTTGAGTAGTGAATTACCATATAACTATTAGGAAGTTTGTTAAAAACATAAAATGCCCTACTATTAAGGATATTTTTACATATTTTCAGAAAAGCCTTTCCTCTAATTTTTGTTAATTTTTTTGGTTCGTTTCACACATTTTTGTTAATAAAAATGTTTTAGCCTGCACTAGAAGATTTTATAGGAGGGCGTCATGGCTACAGAGGCGGCCCAGTAGGTGCCATTTTATAAAGAAAGTAGGTGCCTGCTTGTCTTTATAAAATACTAGCATATGTTGTGGAGAAAATGCCTTGAATATAGGTGCAATCCTTTATATCTGCTGGAGATAAACCTCCATGTGTACTTTAGACACATACTCGTGCAGATTAAGGTATTTTATAGTCTATGTGTGAATGTGAAAAGCTCCACTCATGCTGTGCCTAGACAATGTGCCAAGGCTAGGCCTACTGGCAACGTAGAAACATTCATGCCAAAGTGCATATTTTTACAGTATTGGTATTTTATACGAGCCCATTTATGCATGGAGATTGATTGTAATTCATAGGTTAATGCACATTAAATCGATTTTGTGCACATTAAACGGGTCTTTTACTAAAGGACGCTAAGGTGTTGCACCTAATGTGCTAATAGTTCCAAAACCATGATGCAGCATCGCCGCATTACTATCCACACCCCCGACAGTTATTTTCCTGGCAGTTAACGTGGAGTCCTGTCCTCAACGCCACTTAATTGCATCTGTTGAGGCGGAGTTAGGTGAACCCATGCTAATCACACAGGACACAGCACGCACTAATTGCACAGTGCTCACCCACTCTCTGCTTCTAATGCGTCCCTAACATGAGATGACCAGTCATGGCCTCATGTTAGCTGGTAACGCATGTCCAAGGTGCACTTTTAACCCACTGCCAGCTAATGCTGTTTAGGAAAAGACGCTCTAAATTTTTAAGGTGCCTTAATGAACCTCATGAACCTTAATGAATGCACATCCATATTTAGGATTTTATAAATCTTCAAAGTCAAAAAGAACATTAACTCATGACACATTTATATTGTGGTACTGAGATGGTTACACTTCCAAAATAGATACTGGATGCACTTCCACTTCAATTTACGCCAGCAGGAGACAAGAGCCAACCGTTACTTCTCAGAATTTGTATCAAAATCTCTTTGTTTGCATAGGAGTGCACTTACTGTTTTGGTGAATCTCATAGGCTGCTATGGTGAGGTTATGCCAGGCACTGGTTTCCCTGTCAAGAGTTCCAGTGTTTAGAATACTTCCAGTGGTCTTCCTTACAGTGATAGGGCTCTGTAGAGCGGGTCGCCTGATGAGGTATCTGCATTTGTGAACAAAGGGACATATCGGCATAAGAAGGTTTTGTCAGGTTGATTTTTTTTGGAACGCTCTTTCCTTCTTTTTTTTCTATTGCTTTTCCCAGAAAAGATGGAAGGAGCAGCAGTGGTAGATCACCTGGAGCTGACGGCATATTTTCACAATGGGTACCTAATAGTTTGCCTGGCAAATACTGTCCCACTTTCATCTTTTCAAGCAACATGTTGGCCTCTGGGTTTTCCTGTTGGTTTAACTAACTTTACCAACTCACGCTTTTAACTAATTAAAATCTGTAAAGTCTTTTTACTTCTTGGAACCAGAACCAATAACTGGAAGTTTGATGTTTGGGATTTTTAGCTCTCAGAATTGTTATGAAGGGTCTCAGAAAAAATGAGTAACTGAAAACCATTCTTCTTTCAAAGTAGGCTGTGTAGTAGTAAAGTCCACTCTCACTTTTCTAGTAGAATTCCCAGTCCCCTCATCACCTGGGGCAGGTGCCCCCCTTGCAGCTGGTGCCCCCCTAACAGGCCCAGGCAGTATGGCAACATTACCTTAATGTCACGGGTGGCTTGCCGCACTGCCTCCGCTTCAGGCTCAGCAGCTCTTCTTTCTCGATCCGAAGTCTTGCAATTCATAAGACTTCAGCCGAGAGAGAAGAGCCGCTGGGCCTGGAGCGGTGGCAGTGTGGCAAGCCACCCACATTTAATGCACTGTCTCTGCGTGTGGGCCCGGTGGGACTGTACTCCTCTCCCGGCTTGGCACTTGGGCTAGGCCGGGCTGCACCCACTGCCGTACTTTTGGTACACCACTGCAACTTTCCATATGGATTTTGCACCAGTTCTCAAAGGGAAGGTATGAGCATACTTTTCCTTTGAAAATTGCCTAAGGAAAAGGTGCCCAGTGCTCACAGAGATTTGCATCGATAGATATTTTCTCCCTTCCAAATAACATGTGTAGTTGTAAAAATACAGAAGTTGGCATGCCACTGCCTCTCCTGATTTATCTCCATGCCTCAACTCACCTGTTTTTCTGGGGGGTAATGGGGGAGCAACATTATTTATTTTTTATTTAAACACATTTTTTTCTGCATTATCAAACAATCTAGACAGATTACAAAATACCTACATGATAAAATATAATAGATAAGTCATACAGCAAATCACATAAAAGCAATAAATCGCAAAACCTAAAATCCAAAATAAATGCCAATATATCTAAACTATACAATAAATCTCAAAGGGCTATTACAGCAACATATGAATCATCTGTCACATAAATACAAGATACAATGCAATTTAGTATATCAAAATTGCCACTATCTGCTATTATGTTATATCACTGCTTCAAAGGTTGTTGAAACAGGATTTGATCCCCATTCATACTTTCACCAGCAAAGGCGTAGGACACTTTTCAGACTCGTAATTTACCCAGGTAAATGGCTTCTGAAAGTTTCCCTCTTAATAATTGAGAGCAGTGGGGTATGGCACTTCATGTAACGAGAATATTAATCTGTATTTAATGAATTTGATCTATGCTAAGGGCATGAGATGGGTTGCATTTTCTGATTCAGGATTCTCAGAAGCCTGATATAGTAATTAAGGTTTTGATAAGACACAGCAAACAGGAAATTCATTGTCAAACTTTCCATCTTTAGACAGAATGAGGGTCATTCCGATTCACGTTTAGCGAGGAGCACCCTGCACATATTGCAGAGATGTGTAGGGAGCTCTGGACAGGGGATGGGAGGGGGTGGGCCGGAGGAGGAGCGAGGGCGGGGAGTAGGTGGGACCCTGACCCAGATGTACAGGGCCGATTCTGTTGTCGGCCCTGTGCGTCTGGGGTTGGCGATCTAGACGGGGGATTTCTTCCACTTCAAAAGTGAAATAAGTCCCCCCAACTTTGATGGTTAGGCTGGCTGGGATCCGAGACGCAGGTGAGCAGGGCAGGGGGTTTCCTGCAGCCCGATCCTGGCCTCAGAAGACCTGGTTAGGGGTCAGGCGGTAGGGAACAGGACATTTGTTGCAGTGCGGGCGATTGGGGTCCAGCATGGAGCTGTGGTGCCATGGCAACGGGACACCATGGCACCACGACTCCATGCAGGAGCCCAGGCTGAGCTAGCCAGGGAATTACCTGGACGTGCTGAGAGACAGAATCAGGGAATGTCCTGCCCGTCCAGGCCTGTTGCACCTGATTCTGATCCCGCGGGGATTTCTAGCCCCTGCAGGATCAGAATCAGGTCCAAATCCAGCCCATCCAGATTTTTGGATGTTTGGACGAGCGGGACCTGCCTTGACGAAATTGGCCTAAATATATAACTGAGGGTCCTATGCAATAAATATTTTCCCATGGACACACAATGGGAAAATACCTTTAGGAGGGCAATTTTCAATGATGGTGGCCAGCATATTTAAAGTGGCTGGCCATTGCCACTTTAATTTAGCCCCAGATATTCAATGCTGAGGCCATATCTGGCCATTGACATTGAATATCCAGGTTGGCTGCATTAACTTTTTGCAATTCGGTCAACGGCGATATTCAGCCACTGGCCGGATTGCAAAACCCGCTAAAATTAAACAAGCCTTTGTTTTGCATAACTCTAGCCAGTTTTGGTTAACTGGGCAGTGGCTCAATATCATTGCTGCCCAGTTAAGCTCCACTGCTGCCTCTGCTCCGCCCTGGATCGAAATGGTTATGTGACGTTGAATATCCTGCTCACCTGGATTAACGTGGTTGGCAGGTCTGCTAACCATGTTAATACTTCTGAATATGGCCCCCCTTAATAAAAGGATGTGAAAGTTGGACAGTGAAAAAAATAGACAGGAAGAAAATTGATGCCTTTGAATCATTTTGCTGGCGATGAATACTGTGAATACCATGGACTGCCCGAAGGACAAACCAATCAGTACTAGAGGAGATCAAACTTAAGCTTTCTTAGAAGTACAGATGACAAGACTTTGACTTTTATACATTGGACACATCATATGAAGAGAGAGATCACTGGAGAACAACATAATGTTTGGCAAGGTAGAAGGTCACCGTAAAAGAGGAAGGCCGGCAGTAAGATGGATCGATACAATAACAGCAGTTACGGGTACCAGTCTGTCAACAATGAGCTGCCTGACTGAAGACCGAATACAGTTTAGGACAACTATCCAGAGTGTCGCCATGAGTCGACACCAAAACCAACTTGATGGCAGTTAACAACAACAACAATAAATAGGACCCTACAGTTCTTAAATTCTCACAGTTTTATAAGATGAAGAGTTTCACTTAATTTGGGCTATGTATAACCGAAATAATTTAAAAAATTACCAAATACTTAGGCACCGTTTTCCTAAAGAGATTAACTTGCTTTTATTGTTGCGAACTGCCTTGTATGAGGTATCAAAATAGTGGTATCTAAATATTTTTAAATTAAAGTGTGCTAAGTGTGCTAACACGTGTTTTAGCATGGGTAACTGTTAGTGCAGGACCAGAGTAACTATTACTGTAGTAGCGCAACGGTGCAGGGAACGGGTAGGTTATGGGCCGACAGTGGGCCTGGATTGCATATTGCAATTAGTGCAGGAAACTGCAGTCGGTGCTGCAGCTAGTGTGAGTGCCTTGAACATCATCTCAATAGGCGATCTTAGGTGCACCTGCGGTGGTTTTGGATGACTTTAAGGCTTAGGAAGGGGCTTTTCAGTGTGATAATTGCAGGGAGTACGCTAGATATGTCCTTGACATTGCCTGTTTCTTCTCTTTATTTTGAGCGGGCAGCACCTGACACATTTTTCTGGTTTTGCTGAAGAAGGCGGTTAACAAACCAACAGGGGATGAGTTGATGTACCGGAAGAACGTTATTCGCAGGTGCTGGAATGCTATCAGGGCCATAAACAGCAGTAGGATTTTGCACAGAATTTCTGTGCGGAATAACACTGCTCTTTGTGCACCAGAAAGCATTTCAGTACCTGAAGAACTCCCTCATATACTGTTTAGGAATATACACCCCTGTATGCCCCTAATTAATTTAAAAAAATAGTTCTTCACGCTCTTATAAAAAAAAAATTATCAGGGTGGAGCTACTGGAAACTGCTAGAAGTTTTAAAGCAATGCTTCACTCTTTGCTTCCCTTTTCAATCATCAGTTCTATATGGCTTTTTGCAGTATTCTTTAGTGCTATGCAATTCTCTTTTGTGTTTTTATTTATATGTCCTTTATATTTGATTTTATGCTACAATAAAAGATTGAATTGGTTGTTTTCCAGAAGGGCTCGTTCCAGGTTTGTCCATCACACCAAAGCAAATATATTCACAACAGTTTTCCGTTTCTCACGCACTGTCAGATAGTATTCCAGCACATACACACAACTGCCATTGTTTTTGTGCACAAGATATAGGAGACCCATCTGCCTTGCTCTCCTAGCACAGACTTTTCATTACAGCAATGGAGAGCATTAGACTTGCTTTAGGAAACCCTGGTGCAGAGCTTTAGTTCAGGGTTTCTGCATCGGCCTGTGAGTTAGTTACAGGAATCAAGTTGTGGATCTTTTCCTTTCAATCGGAGTAAAGTGCACCTGGAAGAAGTGGAGTCAGAAGAATAGTCCTTAGGAACTGGGCCTCTATAGTGAAAGAGCGTCACAAGTAACGAAAGCTTAGAAAGCGGAGGAGAGGATTTAGAATGTGAAATTCTGTTACTTTCTTTTATAATCAGAAAGGTGACTGTTGGAAATGTGTCACTTGCAGTCTTTTAATGAATGCTGGATGCATTTTTTTATTTTATTAATTGATAACGAAGACAGCTTTTTAAGTGCAAGTAAAAATAAATAAAGTTATAGTTTTGGTTAAAGACATAACGTTCTCCATCTTTCTCTGAATTTGTTCTGAGAAGCTGCCACATAATTACCAAAGGGTACAAAAAAAATAGGGGTAAAGACAAGAACCAGCTTCTCGGGTGATCAGAGTAAGGTTGGCTTAAGGGGCGAGTCAGTGAGGCACTAGCTTGGGCACTGAAAGCATGCTTCAATGACTTGTTCCTTCACAGATGTGGGAGCATTCACCTTTGCCAGCACTACGATGCCGCCAGCACTATAGTGTTTCAAAAAGGCAAAACCAGGCACTTCCTGTTTCTTGCTAGTAGTCAATGAAGGCAAGGGGGCAACATGTAGTTCAGCTATAGAGATGATACAGTAGTAGTAGTAGACGACACTGATGACAATTGGCACTTTGATGAAATGCCTAAAAAGAAAACAAGAATGATGCTACTCACTCCGTCCAAAATCTACTTACCCTACTTTTCTTTTGGCTGCATCTGGGTCTTGTGCGGAAACATATCCAATGATATTGTCAACAGGGACATTTTCTTTTACCTCAAAGTAATACGATGGCTTAGAAAAGATAGGGGGCTCATCCACGTCCAGAACATTGACAATGATGCTAGCAATGCTCCGAGACCCTCCCGACTTGACGGCGCGAAGAACAATAGTTGGATCTGTGACTTCAATATCAAACCTGTATTCTTTTATGCTTTCAAAATCCAAAGGCTGAAAAATAAAACAAGCAGAAGCCACAGTGAGAAATCTGCATGGAATATAAAAGCAACATTGTGTACTCGAATGGGCAGGCACATAATGGTATGTAAATATAGCCCAGTCACAATATGGCCAGGTGCTCCCAAGTGCTTGTTGGTGATCCTTTTGGGCACAGCCCTTGCTGCTCACCTCATTAGATCCCTGTCCCTGATATGTGTTAGTATAGTGCAGGAGGAAGCTCAAATGCCAACACCAGTTATCAGGGCTGGAGCTGGGGGAGGGTGGGGGGGGGGGGGGGGGACAACAGAGCAGCTGCTTTGGCCTCACAACTAAAAAGGGGCCCCTGAGCAGGGGCATAGCCAATGGGGGCCTGGAGGAGCATAGGCCCTTCCAGTACTCCAAGAGAAAATACTCTTGATGGTGGAGATCCCCAAGCTCTGTCAGCTCTACACAGCTCTTTGCTGAGCAGACGTCTCTGAAATAGTACGTCTCATTGATGTCACCAGGAGTTTTCAATACAGTGTGGTTACAGGCAGCATGGCAGCCGTCATCACCCTCAGATTGCTGCTGCAGCTAAGGCCAGGAAGGAAGGAGCTATTCTGGGGGCCTGTGGCTGCTACAGCTGACTTCAACGAGGGCTGTTTGAGATGGCCTGCAGCTGCTGCAGCTTATGGTAGCATAGTAAATGACGGCAGATAAAGATCCACATGGTCCATCTAGTCTGCCCAGTGACTTGGGTAAGTATGGTAGATGGATTGCTGCTGCTGGTGGGGGAGGACGATGCTGGTTTCTCTGGGTTGGTGACAGGGGAGGATGAAAGCTATGGGACAGAGAGGGAGATGTTGATGATGGCAGTAACTGGTGGGGGTCCAAAGGGGAGAGTTCTGGTGCTGATAGATGAAGGGAAGGAGAGGAGGTTACTTGTGCTGACATGGTGCTAGCTTATGGGTCAGGGGTTGAAGAAGGGTGGAAATATTGCTGGCACTCAGAAAAAAACAGGGATTTACTTAAAAAGAAACCAACCCTCTTTCTAAATATTTTAGTTGGGCAACTAAAGAATAAACTTGTTGAAAGGCTGTTTCCAATTCCATGCCTCCACTAAAGAGGGCTGGATTCTGATTTCTGGTCAGGGATTTAAGAGAACCAGCTTCCGGCAGGTAACAAACGTAGACCCACTTCCCTTGGACTCTAGGCTAAGGATGTCAAAAACACAATTCTGCTTTTCAAATTTCAGACATGGATTCCTATGATTTTTATGGAAGACTTTTCATAACAAATGCCGCACATGAGAAAATTGCCAAGCTCGGTAGGGTTTCCCCCCATCTCCTTGAGTGAAAAAGGGAGGAGTGTGAAGGGAGTGTCACCTGGGGAGATAGCGGAGATGCTGGATGCCTGGAGGAGGGGATAGGGGAGATGCTGGACATTTGGAGGAGGGGCAATAGGGGAGCCCCTCTTTAATGTCCTCCCAGGAACCCATCATGTCTTACAGCAGTTCTGCCAGTAATGCTGTACTCCTGTTTCATCATGGAAAATCACAGCTCTTTTTGTGCTCCCAGCAGTAGCCCCCAAGCAAAATTTTGCAGAGGGGCTCTAGGACAGTTTTGGCAGAGGGACCCAGCCTGTCTTCTTTCCCTCTGTCTCTTCTGCAACACAGCAAACAACTTCCTGTAAATGAAGTTTGCTGTGCTGCCTCTCATCCCTGCTCATAAGTAACACTTTCCTTGCCGGGCAGCTATTACTTCCCGCTGCTGGGCCGAAGTCTCACGATAACAGCTGTGGAGGTTTTGCAATAACCACAAATTCATTTTGGCTATTACTGTGCGATTACTGCTAAACATTACTATGCTTTAGTCAGGGACCTCTATATGTAAAGCTTATTCACACAGAAATTACTTTTGAATTCAGACAAGTTAATTCTTCCTAAATGTGTCTAATTAGCATGTGCAAGAATTTTCTTACAAATTGACATCAGAGCAGTTCATTAATTCCAGCTTTAAATTAACTTTTGGGCAAAGAATTCTTTGCCTAGATGTTTATTACGGCAAAGTGCCCATTTCCAAAGTGGCTTCACAAAAGCTTGCTTCGTGAGAATATAACCAAAATAGTTTTTGGCATTTTTGTGTATTTCTAAGCATTTTGCAGTATTTTTATATGACGTGCACTTTTGCAGGGCCCCATACTACTTTTTGGTGTAGTGCCAATACTGTGTACTAACTCCGCACTACCTGGGTAGCGTACATTAGTAAACGCCCCTTTATAAAGCCATTCCTGCACGTATATGGCCACATACACATGTACATGATCAGCGTAAAAGTATTTACTTTGGCATGGAGGAATGTACGTTGCCTGTAGGCATAGCTGGTGGCATGGTATGGACAGAGCATGTAGGGAGTTTTCACATACATGTGTAGATCATAAAATACCTTAATCCACACAGATACATATGTGAAGTACAAGTAAACACTTGCTTGCGAGCAGGCGCAAGTGGTCATATCCACATTCAAGGTGCATTCTCTGCCATATACACTAACAGTTTATGAAGACAAGATGTCTACTTGTTTTTATTTTTATTTATTTATTTATTTTATTTAACTATTTCTTTTATACCGCCCCTTCCAGAGATCAAGGGCGGTTTACATATAACAGGTTAACAGTCTTGTACACATTTGTATACATTCTTTACATAGAACAATAGAAACTAACTATTTACATTGAACAATAAAATTTAACTTAGTGGGTATTAAAGCAGAACAAAACATCAAACTTTTTTACAAATGTATATTTACAGTGTGTGGTGTGTAGTGCGGGTAATTTGTGTAGGTGCTGGAATTTAGTTCCTTTTATGTCTTCTTTGGGGCGTGTGTGTAATAGCAACTACCAAGGTGCCTCTGTAGGTACCTACCCATGGTGCCCTGTTATGAAATTACCTTCTTATCTCCCTAATAAATGAATACCTTTTCCCACCAATTTTTGCATCATTATCTACCAAGTACTATAGGCAGCATGTCTGATCTATCAGGTACATTTCTGCAATTATAATACTTTTTTTTGTAATCTTAGGGCCCCTTTTACTAAAGCCCACTAAGGATTTGCATTAACATGCCGATCTCACATGTGTAAATGGCAAAGGCCGCATGTTAACTGTCAGGGGTGTGTGTTCAGTATGCCACTCCTATAGAGGAGTGGTTAGGTGAACCCGTATTAAGAGCCGCATTGCCGTTGAGCATGCAGCAATTGCTTTGGCGCTAGCTGTAATGGACTCTTCATGCCTATTCTCTACTTATTTCCCACCCCATCCCGCGACTGACGATTAATGTGCGTTGTAGCGTGCAAAGGCAGACAGTATCACAGGGTAGTGTTTCCGACTGCCTGTAGCTGCAGATTAGAACGCAGTTGACCAGCTATCTTTCTTAGGAACCATACCTTTTTTAAGATGACTATTCCTTCATTGGTTGCTGCACTTGTGACAACTGAGAACGTGTTTCTAAATTCTCCTTTGATAAAACTATATTTCGTATTATTGTTCTGCTCTGGCTCATCAATGTCTTCAACTTTTAATCGGCCTACTTCGCTATTCACTTGGGTGTTTTCAGCCACATCAAACATGAACTGACCTGGAAGGAAACAAATTATTATTCTTAAAACATTTATTCCTCACCTATCATGAAACTTCTAAGTCAGTTACAAAAAAAGATGCATAATAAAATACAGTACAATAGAAAGAGTACACTACCCCAAATCAATCAGGGAAAAGAACTCCATAGTTCCTGAAAATCGAAGGGCTCCTTTTATTAAAGCCTGTTAGCCAGTTAACATGAATTTTAACATGTAACAACTGGCAGCTGGGAACACTAATGCATGGGTGTGTCTGCGCTCGAATGCTAAGATGCATGTTAAATCGGCGATCGTGGAATGAGGTGGGGAATAAGTGGAGTGTGAGTGTGGAGAGCGCTTCACTGCTAGTTCCAGGGCTATTGCTGCATGCTCTGTGGAAAGGTGGGGCTTAACGCAAGTTCACCTAATGACTCCTCTGTGGGAGTCATTAAGTGAACCTTCCTTGGTGGAGCGCACGTTAGATTGGCACATCATGCGTTAGCTGCTGGGACCATGCTGGTTATGCCCCCGAAGGCTACTGTGGAGGCTTTGCAATTAGGTGCATTTGTTTGGCATATTAATTGCAAATGCTTAGCCGTGTTTGGTAAAAGGGCCCCTGGATTTCACAACTCAGGACTCTACTTCATTCCCAAATGTCTCTAGGTACACAAATTTGATTTCCTTTGCAATCCTAACAGCAACAGGCAGAGAATCTCTCATAATTACATTGCTTGTTTCAGTAGCCATGAGCCAGAAAATGATTCCATATTGTCAGGGTTATTGCCAGTAGCAAATGAATATATATATATATATATATTGTCGCACCCCCAGGTGCCCTACCGGTGAGGCCTTGGTACTGCCTGAGGACTCCCCTGAGGGTGGTAGTTGTACCTTCTCTATAAACCACAAAAGACACTTGTGTTCCAAACTCAGGGTTTTATTCCCCGTCCGTGAGGTATTTTCTCCTTGGCAAAACAAAGCAAACAACCCACTTCGGGCATATAACAGAAATCAAAAGGTTAAACAAAAATAGCTTACTTCAGCTTAAATGCAAAAAGAAAAGAATTAAACATTCTCAATGTTTTTCACAGGCTTTCCTTTTTGCTGCTACAGCACAGCTCATTCACATGGTTTTCTGTGAGACACGTTTTCCAGCCCACAACTTGTGACTCTTACTCAGGTTATCTTCAACCCTTTTCACCTTAAGGAAAACTCTGGGTCAATTACCGAGACTGAGCATTCCATGGGCTCAGGAACTGTTGCTAACTCTGCATTCTCATATTCCATAGATTCTGGTTCATTAACACTCACGTTTTTAAGGTCAGCTGTTTCACAAGGATAATGTAGGTTTTCCTCGTCAAGCAGGAAGTTATGCTGTCCTTCTCTCTCAAAGCCTCCCTGGGAACTACCATATACTTTTGCATGAGGCTTATGAGAACTCAGCCCCTGCTGGTAAGCATAAGGACATTCAGGAACTTCCCTGGCTCTGCTGTTAGAGTGATTACGGTAGACTCTGAGCGTGCTCGGGTCTAGCCTTTTCCTCACAGCTGCCCTGGATTGCACTGCTCTATACGGAGGTTGCTCAAACTCTGGGAGTTTAAAGTGGATACTAGAATCTCTAGCTTCTCCAAGTAAGTGAGCTTCTTTTCTCCTGGGTTTTCTAGCACAAGGGAAGGGATTATTTCTAAAGCTTATTTCTGGGTGGCTTTTTCTATTGCTGCAGGGTTTTACCCACTCGGGTAGAAAACAGCCACTATCAACACTTCTGGCTTTGTTACCTTGTACTGCAACTCTCCCACGTCTCTCGTGCTCTTCACACATGCATTCAATATCTGGCTTTTGCCTTCCAAATGTTTCACTCTGGGTTTGAGACTCACTCAGACCTTCGTGTGGGCTTGCATGCTGTCCCAATAATTCAGACTCTCTTTCATTCCACTTCCATACTTTTCCCAGCTTCTGCTGCGCTGACCGTTATCTCCCTGGCTGTGAGACTTGCTGGTTCACCTCCTCTCCCTCTCTAATTATTTGGGAGCGTATTATATCTCTGTGTTTCTGGGCTCCACCTCTACCCAGCTGATTCCTATCAGGCAAAGCAAACTCCCTTTGCTTGCTATCTGGGTGTGTCTTCTCAGCCCTTACCCACGTGTGCCTAGGTTGTCTGTAGCAACCATCTGACAGTTTTTTGTTTATTCTGTCATCTCTTCTCTGATCACTGCTGCTGATTTCCATTTTCTCAGGCTCCAATAGGTCCACCTTGTGACAATATATATAAATACTCGATAGGTCGAGGGGTAATTGCTACATTCCTCTTTTCCCAAGATTCTATAGGTCTATCTGACAAATGAACCACGTGAGATAAAGGGAACCGACCCTGTGCTTGTATATAAATTAGACTTTATTGCTGATAGAAAAATAGTGCAGATATAGAATAAATTAGTTTTCTGAGGTAGCAAGTTATGTATGTTAATCTGTATCTTTATTAGGTTTCTTACTATACTGCACCTTCTGAGCCATCGGGACGGTTTACAAAAGAACAAAATACAGCAGTGGCCAAAAAGGCTGGGAACGGAAAGATGCTACGATTCTTTGACAGGAAAGCAGCAGTCACACTAGCAAAAGAGCAAGAGGAGAGCCCTATGATTACAGAGATCCTAAATCACTGTTTTACAACCTATGTCATTGATTCGCTCTGCAGAAAATTAGCTGTCTGTCTAGGCCCACACCCCAGGAGAATTCAGACTAGTACCTTAGCTTTGCTAGAAGAACAATTGTAACTGAGTCTGAGAAGTCGTCTCTGGAACAGCACAAAGTCCAAAGGATGGCAGTGGTCCAACGCAGGTTGCAGGCAGTCTGGCCGAGCCGCATGATAACACAGAGCTTCAGGTCTGTAGGAGAGATTCACTCCTTCCCAAGGTTTGTCCTTGTCCTTGCATGCTGTCTTTTAGAAAGAGACAGACTGGCAAGCAGAGCACATGAACTGCAGAAAATGGCAGAGAAAGCAGGACGGCCAGAATGCCAAAAGCAAAATTGAAAGTGTAACTACTGAAAGGTGTCTAAAAGTGGCCCTTAGTGCCCTGCGCCCCAGTGCATAGTTCTTTGTAGTGACCTCCTTGTCATGGCATGGTAATTAGTTGGTCTCAGATACTGTATGTCATCTTCAGTGAATCATGTAACAGCTGTCAGGTGGTCATTCTTCAAATAAAGGTTCATGGAGAGAAAATATGCTGGTATGCAGGTCCATACATTGTTGCAAATCCTAGGACCAGTAGCACAGTCTCTGGCCTCAGGAGAGAGTTCTCTTGCACATAGTCATAAACAATAATTCTGCTGTATGGAACATGACTTTGCAGAACTGCTTGATCTGTTGGTTTAGAAGCTGAGAACATAGCAGAAAAGGAAGCCATCTTTTTGGTTCACGCTTTGATTTCTGAGCAGGCCCCATCTTGTAACAGGAAGCCATGTTGCAGGGTTCAGGCTTTAGTTTCTGAACAGGCCCCAGGCACCAGCCTTATATTTCCCTCTCTTTTAAGAAAGAAATAGCTACAAGGGAGCATATTCCCTCTTAAACCTAACTAGCATACATGACTACTGTGCAGGTCAGAACCAAATCTAAAGTGGTAAAGTCTAATAATGTTTTTTCTCTAAGCACAGCAGATGCACTGAAAGCAATACTGCATGAGTAAACCGTAATTAGACTTTAGTTAACTGGCAGAGAAAGCAGGACAACCAGAAAGCTGAAAGTAAAGTTGAAAGTTTAATTGCTGAAAGATGTCTAAAAGTGGCCCGTAGTGCCCCCCCCCCCCCATCCCTCCGAGTCCAGTGTATAATTCTTCATCCTTAACTCCTTGTCACAGCACGGTGATTGGCTGGTCTCAGATACTGTATGTCATCTTCAGCAAATCATGTAACAGTTGTCAGGTGGTCCTAGGGTTGCCAACTGGCCGGTTTTCAGCCGGCCTGGCCGGTTTTGCCATGGCCAGGCCGGCTGCCGGCGCAGAGGTAAAACCGGCCCTTGAAAAGCCGTTTTTTTGCTCTGGCCACAAGATCGGGAGCGGCCAGAGCAAAAAACCGGCTTTTCTCCCAACCCGTTCAAAAAAAAAACCTTCCCCGGGGCGGCCCACACACCGGAGGGCTTCAGAGGGAGCCGGGGAAGCCCGCGCGAGGCCCCGGCTCCCTCTGTACAGCCGCCAGCGTGAAGAGCCTTTTCCTTCACGCTGGCGGCTGTTTCTGTAAAGCCGCGATTGCTGGGAAAGGTTAAAGGCAATACCCTTTAACCTTTCCCAGCATTCGCGGCTTCACAGAAACAGCCGCCAGCGTGAAGGAAAAGGCTCTTCACGCTGGCGGCTGTACAGAGGGAGCCGGGGCCGCGCGCGGGCTTCCCCAGCTCCCGCTAAAGCCGCAGACAGCCGCGGGGCGGGGGGGGGGGGGGGGGGTGGGGGGCCCAGGACTGCATGGGCTGTGATGGGGGGGGACCTGGACTGGAAAAGGACTATGGGGGGGGGGGGGGGGAGGGGACATGGACTGGAAATGGGTTGTGAAGGGGGGGACCTGGACCGGAAAAGGGCTATGGGGGGGGGGGGACATTGGACTGGAAAGAAATGGGCTGTGATGGGGAGGGGGACCTGGACTGTAAAAGGGCTATGTGGGGGGGGACAGGGACGGGAAATGGGGTGTGAAGGGGGGGGGACCTGGACCGGAAATGGGCTATGGGGGGAGGGGAAGCATTGGACTGGAAAGAAATGGGCTGTGATGGGGAGGGGGACCTGGACTGTAAAAGGGCTATGTGGGGGGGGGACATGGACTGGAAATGGGTTGTGATGGGGAGGGGGACCTGGACTGGAAAAGGGCTATGGGGGGGGGGGGACTTGGACTGGAAATGGGATTTGTTGGAGGGGGGGGGAACTTGAACTGGAAATAGCCTTTGATGAGGGGGGCTAGGACTGCAAATGGACTGTGATGGTGGGGGGGGGCTAGGACTGCAAATGGGCTGTGATGGTGCGGGGGGACTCGGACTGCAAATGGGATGTGATGGTGGGGGGGGGCCTAGGACTGGAAATAGGCTGTGATGGGGGACTTGGACTGGAAATGGGCTGCGATTGGGGGGGGGGGCTAGGACTGAAAATGGTCTGTGATGTGAGGGGTAGCACTGGAAATGGGCTGATGAAGAGCTGGAATAGGACTGGAAATGGGCTGATGTGGGGCATGGGAGAATGGGACTAGAAGGGAGTGGATGCTGGGTGGGTCTAGAACTATAAGGGAACTGATTTTGGGGGAGGACTAGAATGGATGGGGAATGAGAATGGAGAGGGGAAAAATATTTTGTGTGGAAGAAAAGTCTATGATGGGCTGGGTATTGGGAGAGTAAGAGGGACTTGAGAATGGAAGGGTGAAATTTAAATGGATGATAAAGGAATAAGGAAAGAATTGGGGGAAAGAGCAAAAGGGAAACAATCAGTATGTTAAAGCAGAAATAGAGAGAGAATGGAAAAGAGAAGGAAGGACAAATGGATAGCTTGCAGAAGACACAAAGAAACCAGAAGAAAGTGACTGGAGCAATTGCAACTGAAAAATAAAATGCCCAAACAGAAGGTAGAAAAATACTTTTTATTTTGAATTTATTAACTGGAATATGTCTGGTCTGGGAAGTGTGTATTGCTAACATCTTTGCGTTTTTCTTTAGTGCAAGAGGAAATGACTTTATAGTTTTATTTCTCCAGTGTTGTACATTTCATGTTTGGATTTTGGGGTTCCCAGTTTAATTATCTGACCAAGGAAGTTAGCCTACACGTATCCTCGGTAATTTTTGTGGGTGGGGCTGGGGGCGGGGCAGGGGTGGGACTAGGGGCGGAGAATGGGTGGAGCATGGCGAGCCACAGGTGTCGGGTTTTTCTCGGTGAAAAAGTTGGTAACCCTAGGTGGTCCTTCTCCAAACAAAGGTCCATGTTGAGAACAGATGCTGGTATGCAGGTCCACACATTGTTGCAAATCCTAGGACCAGTAGCACAGTCTCTGGCCTCAGGAGCGAGTTCTCTTGCATGTAGTCATAAACAATAATTCTGCTGCGTGGTACATAACTTTGCAGAATTGCTTGATCTGAGAACAGAAAAGGACTCCATCTTGCTTGGTTCAGGCTTTAGTTTCTGAACAGGCCCCAGGCACCAGCCCTACAGTATACGTTAAAGGTTTTCTGCCACAGAGAGGACAGTTTTCAAAGGGATTTACCGGGAAGCATTGATCTGTTTAAATATTATCTGTTTCAGAAGGGTATTTATTAATTTAGTTAATTTCTTAATTTATGAAATTTATAACCCAATAGCATAGCTAGATCTGCATTTTTTGGCGGGGGGGGGGGGGGCAAAGTTACATGGGTGGGCACTTCTAAGCATACACAAGTCCAAGCTGTGTTGGTTATACTCTTAAAATAATGCCTTAGAGTGCATCTGATGACATATTTCTAATACAAAGCCTGCAATAGCTGAAATGGGTGGTGGAAGGCAGAGCAGTAACAAAATTCAGTAGAGGGTATGTTTACTAGTCGGCGGTAGCGGCTTCCATGTGATATTGGAGCAGCGGCCCCATTGAATTCAAAGGGGACCACGGCTCTGATATTGCACGGAAGCCACTACCAACGATTAATAAACATACCCAAGTGTTGTGATTAAACATGGAGATCCTTACCTACAACAAGGCGGGATAGCGGAAGGTTAATCAATGGACACCACAGGTAATAGAGATAACTTTCACAGTAATTAGGCCCTTAAGAACATAAGAAATGCCAAGCTGGGTCAAATTGTCCTTTCTCTGATAATGGTTAGTCTGGGTCACTTGGAAGAACCCATCAGAAACTAGGAAAGGGAGGTAGAAGCATCTAAAACAATGGTTCTTAAGCTTTCTTCAGCTGGGACACACGGCACATATCAACCCTCCCAGACCTTTGGTCTAACACAGTGCAGAAGTTCTTTTGGGTTGAATGCAAGGCTGCCCTGGCACTAATTCCTAGGATTCAAACGGCAAGAACCCTATGTAGGAAGAGTCAGCACTACAAATACCTCAAACACCAATACGACTGCTACAGGTACAGAACTACATGCTAAGAACACTGCACCTCGAGCAAGGGGCCACAAAATCGAAATAGAAATATAAAGACAAATGAACCGGCTACACCAAGAAGCCAAACTGCAGTGCTGGAGAAATAAAAACAGGAATGCATTTCCTCTTATTCCGAACAAAATGCAAAAATATCTGCAATGCACATCTCCTAAAGCTAACGCATTCCAGTTAAGAAATCCCAAATCACTTTTTTTCTACCTTTGTTCTCTGAGTGTTTTATTTTTCCAGTTGCGTTGGTCCCAATCTCTCATTCCTCATCTGTCTTCTGCTGCTATCGATTTTTCCTTTCTCCTCCTCTCTCCTCCTGTCTTTTTCCTATCCCCCTCCTTATCTGTTTATCTCTTTTAGCTCTTTCCTTCAATTATTTCTTTTCTTCCTCTCTCATTCCAGTTTCACCCATGTTCTCACCCTCCAATCCTTGATCTCTGTGGAGGAGCAGTCTACTGGTTAAAGCAATAGTCTGGTAGCCAAGCGACCAGCGTTTCATTCCCACTGGAACTCCCTGCAGCCTTGGGCAAGTTGCTTTATTCTCCATTTCCTTGGAAGAAAGACCTGGCACCAACCACACTTTCCTAAGGAAACCCAGGGACTATATATCCTCAACTTACTTCCTGCCCAACCCGTCTTCTCTGTCTCACTCCTTCTTCAACCCATGTGTGCTCGTCCTTTCAGCCCCTGTTACCCAGCATCTCCCACCTTGAAGTCCAACAGCTCTTTGTTCCCTCCCTTCCCCTCCACCTCTTTGCTACATTACCCCAGACACATCTCTCCTCATCCGCACACACACAGAGTATAGTGTCTCTCTGTGCTGCTGTCTTGCTTTCCCTTCTCTTCCTTTGCCATCTCTTGCTGTTTGTTGCTTCCATCCCTTCCTCTCCTCCCCCCCCCCCCATGCCTCGCCTCCATCCACCTGGCAAACTCAAGTTGCATTATTCTATGTAGCTTGCACCGCAGTGAAATAATGTGCATTAAGGTAAAATAATGCACAATTTCATCATTTAAAGCACATTAGGGTTGCTCTGAGTGGACACCGACTCAGCGGCACTTAACAACAACAGTTACTACCACCCTCAATATGGTGAAAAGAATGCAACTTCTTTCAGAATGCCTGTACTTTTAGCTTCAGAGAACGAAGGATTGTGTACAGAAAGAATATGCATACTGCTATTACTACTACTACTACTGAACATTTGTATAGTGCTATAAGATATATGCAGCACTGCACAAACGTGTAAAAGAGGGTCCCTCTCAAAAGAGCTTACAATCTAGTCAAGACAGACAACACAGTAGCTGTAGACATCTAGGGGGCACTGTTCCCTCTAAGCTGTGCGCGTGTGTGCGCGCGCACACACCTCGCTGAGTGAGCGCACATACTTTACAACAGAGCGCACAAAAATTATGGTTCTGATTCTGATAGAAAACAGAGGTCTTAAAATTTAAAAGTTGTGTATTTACGGTTTTCACAAGTTCTACAATATTTTCTAGTGCAATCAATGTGGTGTACATACTGTATTCTGACGTGTAGTCAAATTTTAAAGTATATAACTCCGAGTGTCGTTATGTGGCGCACAAAAATTTAACCTTCCTTCAAAAGCTGCACAGCTGATATTTTATGCACACACAGCCTATAGAAAATTAGAGGGAACATTGCTAGGGGGAATGGTAAGGAAAGGCAAAGGAGATTAGGTGAGTCAAGATCCGAAAGCAGCAGCGAAGAGGTGAGCCTGGATTTGAAAAGGGTCAGAGAAGGTACCTAACGTACATAGATTGGTTACATAAAAACACAGAAGCATGACAGCAGAGAAAGACCATGGGCCCGATATCCGAAAAACATTTACATGGTTTATAGTCCAGTGAATTGTGCAAATGCCTTAAATCTGGATATCCCGTCCTAATTCCCCTATGCACCCCAATGCTATCCGGTTAGCATCGGGACGTGTCGGGGGCATTCTGAGATGGAGCAGAGGCAGCAACAAGCGAAAACCAGGCAGCAGCAATATTGCATGCTGTCTGGTTAGCGATCTGCGCTGTAAGGATAGGCAAGGGAACCCCTTGCCTATCTTTCAGCACAGGAACTAACTGGGAAGCATGGAATATCGCTGCTGCCTGGTTACCTAATGTGGCTTCTGGCGTGTGTGGCAATCCCTGGATATTCAATGCCGGGCTGCATATGACCCCGGCATTGAATATCTGGGGTTAAGGGTCAGCAGGCAAGGCTATATGCTGTAGTGGCGCATAGCCCACCCAGATGAATATCAGGCCCCATAGGTCTATCCAGCCTGCCCTTCCATATCAACTACTACAGTCCCTTTTATTCCTTTAGAGATCTGCTGTGTTTGCCCATGCTTTCTTGAATTCAGATCCTGTGGTTGTCTCTATTACCTCCACCAGGAGACTATTCCATGCATCTATCACTCTTTCTGTAAAGAAATATTTCCGCATATTACTCCTGAGGTTATCCCCTTTCACCTTCATCCCATGTCCCCCCGTTGCAAAGCTCTCTTTCAATTGAAAGAGGCTCTCCCCCTGTGCATTTATGCCATGGAGTTATTTAAATGTGTCGATCATATCACTCCTCTCCCGCCTCTCCTCCAAAGTATACACATCATCCTTCTGGCTTTTGCCATCACCTTTTCTACTTGTTTAGCCACCTTAAGATCATCAGAAACAATCATGTCCAGGTCCTACTCTTCTTTCATGGGCGAAAGTACTTCACCCCGTACACTGTACTGCTCCCTTAGATTTTTGCAGCCCAAACGCATGACCCTGCATTTTTTAGCATTAAATCTCAGGTGCCAAATTCTTGACTTTTCTTCAAACTTGACTAGACCCCACCTCATCTTATCTATTCCTTCCTGGGTGTCTACTCCATTGCAGATTTTGGTATCATTCGCAAAGAGTCAGACTTTACCCAACAGCCCATCTGCAATACCACTAGCAAAAATGTTAAAGAGAATCAGACCAAGGACTGATCCCTGCGGACACCACTGATAATGTCCTTCTCTTCACAGAGAGTTCTGTTTATCTGTACCCTTTATCGCCTCCCACTCAACCTGTTTCTAACCCAGTCAGTCATTTTAGGGTCCATTCCTACTGCACACAAGTCAGCTGTTTGTCAAATCCATGTGCCTTGGCCTACGTTATTTTTCTAAGTACAGAGTTTCAGGGGCCACCTTTTAATTAGAGATCTTGTGAGCAGTTTTCAAAGGGAAATAATCTGGGCTGCTATGAGATCCTTGAGAACAAATCATGAAATTAATAGGAGCCCAGACTATTCAGAATTGCCTCCTAAATGACTGAGCAACATTTTCTTTTAACTTTCTCCTCACCCAGCACCTCCTTATAGTATTACACCTATTCAGCTAATTTCTTTTTCTTTTTTTTAATTGGTAGGCAGAAATTGCCGGGTGCAAAATGTCAGGTCTCTCCCAGAAGCCTCAGCATGTGCCTAATAGAGCTGAACCCCATTATCCTTGTAAGATGGGTACTGATCTGACTATGAAAGTAAGTTTGTAACAGGCCATCTAGGTGTGAAGACCAAGTAGGGGCCTATCTTGAGTGAATATCTTTGTGTCTTAATTAAATACTAGGGACAATGCAGCAGAAATCGCACCTAGATTGATGCCTCCTCGGAGACAGGTGGAAATGTTCATTGCTGACGTAAGCATGTATTTTATAAAGAACATGCATCAAGTGCGATTCCGCCTGAGTTGCATCCAAACTTTGCCCCAGAACATGTCTACTCTAGGGTCTTGCCTTGGCCCCGTGCATTCTTTTATGTGCGTAACATGATGAATTCTTGGTAAAATGACTCCCTCCCCTCCACTTGTGCATTTCCATGTCCTGAAGCTGGTCCAAGAATGCACGGATTTAAGGAAATTACACTATTGACTCTGCACTTATACATGGATTGTGCAGATGTAAGGTCCGAGGCGTGCAAGTCTTAGTGCTAGATTTGGGGAGATATTAGCCGAACTTTGCACTAACCTTCCAAAATCTATTAGCTGTGCATTAATGGGTCAGTGTCTTCCCCTGTGAAAACACAACCTCCTCAGTGCTCCTCAGTCCTACCAGGAACCAGCATTATCAGTCAGACATCCTGATAGAGTCTTGCCGCTAATAGATTGATGGGAACAGTCATTGCCTGAATTACTATTCTACTTAATGATAGGAGATTTCAATATGCCAGATGTTGATTGGTGCATTCCTGCTGCAGTATCATCTAGAAGTAAGGAGATCCTGGATTCTCTACAGGGAGAACTATTCAGGCAATTGGTAACAGATCCCACACGTGAAAAGGCCATACTGGACTTGGTGCTTACCAATGGTGAAAGTGTTTCTGATGTTGTAGTGGGAGATCATTTTGCATCCAGTGATCACCAGATGGTGTGGTTCAGTATTAGGACTAGGGCTGTTAGAATCCTTTCAAAGGTGAGGATCTTAGACTTTAGGAAGACTAACTTTGCCAAGATGGGCCAATACCTCAGGGAGACGTTAGTGGGATGGGAACAGCTGGGGGATGTAGAAAAAAACAGTGGGCAAAACTGAAAGGGGATATTTTAAGGGCAACCAATCTTTTTGTTAAAATGGTAAATAAAGGTAAAAGGAAACGGAGACCGCTATGGCTTTCGAAAGAAGTAGCTGAAAAAGTGAAGAAAAAGAGGGAGGCCTTCATGAAATACAAGAGATCACAGAGAGAGGAATACAGGCATCTATATTTGGAAAAACTTAGAGAAGCTAGAAAAGTAGTCAGGAAGACAAAGATTCAAAAGGAGGAGGAAATAGCCAATGCAATAAAATAGGAGGATAAGACATTTTTCAGATATGTTAGTGAAAAGAGGAAGGGCAAAAGTGGTATTGTCAGACTCAAGGGTGCAGGGAAGAAATATGTAGAAGCTGATAAGGATAAAGCAGAATTGCTTAATAAATATTTCTGTTCTGTGTTCACAGATGAAGAACCAGGAGCAGGACCTCAGAAAACACCCACAAACAGGAACAGAAGCGAGGGACATCTTGAACAATTTTCAGAAGACTGTGTTTGTGAGAAACTAGCTCAACTTAGAGTAGACAAAGTGATGGGACCAGATGGGATACAGCCTAGAATACTAAGGGAACTTGGGGATGTTCTAGCAGTTCCACTGACTGACCTTTTTAATGGCTCGTTGGAGTCGGGAGTGGTGCCAAAGGACTGGAGAGAGGCTCATGTGGTGCCTTTATACAAAAGCGGAAGTAAGGATGTGGTTGAAAACTACAGGCCGGTTAGTTTAACTTTGGTGGTGAGTAAGTTATTGGAAACGCTGCTGAAAGAGAAAATAGTGAGGTTTCTGGAGTCCAGCGGATTACAGGATCCGAGGCAGCAGGAATTCACCAGAGGCAGGTCTTGTCAGACAAATCTGATTGATTTCTTTGACTGGGTGACCAGGGAGTTGGACCGAGGGAGAGCCCTAGATGTGGTATATTTAGATTTCAGTAAAGCCTTTGACACTGTTCCTCACAGGTGACTTATAAACAAACTGAGCACCCTAGGGATGGACCCTAAAGTTACTGCTTGGGTTAGAAATTGGTTGTTTGGGAGGCAACAAAGAGTACAGGTAAATGGAGCTCACTCTGAGGAGAAGGATGTTACCAGTGGTGTGCCCCAGGGATCTGTCCTTGGTCCGATTCTTTTTAACATATTTGTTAGTGATATAGCGGAAGGGCTGTCGGGTAAGGTTTGCCTCTTTGCTGATAATACCAAAATCTGCAATAGAATAGACACCCAGGAAGGTGTAGATAACATGAGGAGGGATCTAGCTAAGCTTGAAGAATGGTCTAGAATTTGGCAGCTGGGATTTAATGTTAAAAAATGTAAGGTCATGCATTTGGGCTGCAGCAATCCAAGGGAGCAATATAGTATAGGGGGTGTAGTACTTTTGTCCACTAAAGAGGAGCGGGACCTAGGCGTGATTGTTTCTGATGATCTTAAAGTAGCTAAACAGGTAGAAAAGGCGACAGCAAAAGCTAGAAGGATGCTTGGGTGCATACGGAGAGGAATGGCTAGCAGAAAAAAGGAGTTGATAATGCCTCTGTATAAGTCTTTGGTGCAACCTCATTTGGAGTATAGTGTGCAATTCTGGAGACCGCACCTTCAAAAGGATGTGAATAGGATGGAGTCGGTGCAGAGGGTGGCTACTAAAATTATTACTGGTCTTCATTATAAAGCATATGAGGACAGACTTAAGGATCTTAATATGTACACCTTAGAGGAAAGGCGGGATAGAGGTGATATGATTGAGATGTTTAAATACCTCCATGGCATAAATGTTCAGGGAGAGAGCCTCTTTCAATTGAAAGCAAGTTATGCTATGAGGGGACATGGGATGAGGGTGAAGGGAGATAGATTCAGGAGTGATATGCGGAAATATTTCTTTACGGGAAGAGTGGTGGATCCGTGGAATAGTCTCCCAGTGGAGGTGGTAGAGATGAGGACAGTATCTGAATTCAAAAAAGCATGGGACAAACACAGAGGATCTCTAAAGGTAAAAAGGGGACTGTTGTAGTTGTTGATATGGAAGGACAGACTAGATAGGCCATGTGGTCTTTTTCTGTCGTGATATTTCTAGGTTTCTAATATCGATTCTGTCAATTAAAAACCCTCATATATCAGAAAAAAATCCAAAATGGTTAGTGCATTTTACTCATATCTCCTACGTATTACAATACCTTTGTTAGGATGGGCTACTGCCAGGACTTGTACTGAAAGGGACAACTCTAGGATGACGGTTAATGCTCTATCATTTAGGATAGCCCAGCAACACACAAGAATCGAGGTTCATGAAAGATGACCTCAATGACAAATTCTGAAACTATACTCCCAAGCAGGACCGTACTAAGCTAGAAATGTGCCCTGTGCAATTAACAAATCTGGCGCCCCCCTCCGCCATAGCCACGTGCAGTAACGCCCTCTTTTTGAGCTTCCTGGACTTGTGCCCTGTGCAGCTGTACCACTCACACAGCCTTTGGTATGACCCTGCTCTCAAGGATCCAGATTGGCCAAGGATTGCTGGAAACAAGAAAATGTTCTTAGCATCAAGAAGGCTGTCCATTTTCTTTATCTTTAATCTGAAAGGCTTGTTCCTGAATCCAGAGGCTTTGCTTGGATCCTTTAGCCTTATGTTCCCATCTAGCCACCACCTATGAACAGCATTTGGAGCTCCCAGATTCCCTCTGTATAACAAACTCTAATTTGGACTGCTACTGCAGAAACGGAAACGATGTGTAAATGTAGACTTGGAGACTGCATGTTCCCGGCTCAGGACTCAGAGCCTGTGACTGAGCCCTGGTGGAAATAGGGTTGACCTTAACTGACCTCTAGCTTCCTCTCTGAGTGTAGTTCCTTTGTCCCACATTGTTCTGAATTTTGTTGCCGACTGTATCCCTACCACAACCTTCTCTGTGAGGCTGTGTCCTTCTGAGTCTTCCCTCTTCCAGCCTCTTATCATGACCCCGTCATTCTAAAATGGTTCACTCAGGTGTGCTGCACAAAACAAGCATCCTGAAGATTTAAAACTAAACATGAATCTAAGCAAAAATGTTGAGTAATTCTGTGCCAGTTGCGGCTTTGCTTTTTCAAAAGCCCCTTGTAATGAGATGCATTAGAGATCTTTTACTGAGTCCGTTTTTTGTACTGGATCTACATTTTGAATGACTTCACAGTGTAAAAATGACAAACCAGCTCACTTTTTGTGAATGTTGGCAAGTTATCATTAATATCCGTCACAGTGATGATAACGGTGGCTGTGCTCGTCAACCCTTCTGCGTGTTTAGGGCTATCTTTTGCCATAACAACGAGTTTATATTGTGCCTGTTTTTCTCTGTCCAGATTGTGCACTGCTGTGTAAATGGTCCCTACAAAACACAAAACATAACAATATTAGTAGCATAGGGAAAATATTTTATTTACATCTCTTTAGTAATTAAAATGGCCATGTATAGAGAATGCCCTGGTACAAGGATTTCTAGTCAGGCAATTAGAAGAAGTGAACTGCTATTTGTTCGAGTGTATTCATTATAAAGATATTTTGAAGTGTTTTTTACATGCTCAAAGACACCACCAAAACCTTCTCACAATACCTATTCATAAGACAAAAAACTCCCAAGCAACCTGCCAATGGACCTTCTCAATCTACAGTCCATCACTTTGAAACTCACTACCAGCTAATCTAAGAGCAATTGAAGATTTATTTGATTTCCGGAAAAAAGTAAAAACCTACCTTTTCACAGAATTCTTCCGTTCAGATACCTAACTTCCCAATCAGACAATATACTTACCAGAAGCCCCAAAAATGTTCTGCATTGCCTGTATTGTAATTAACCTTAGTGCCCCACTGATCCCATCCTCTTACCATACCAAACCTCTCGTTAGCAACTCAATGTTTCAATGGTAATAATTAGCTGATTATACTGTTCTATGTAAAATAAATTGAGTTTAATGTAAACCGCTTTGCTAAACCATGAAAGATAGTATAGAAAAAAGGTTAAATAAGTAAACACGTTGAAGTAATATTCAGCTGCATGGAAAATGTTTAATTTGAAACATTGTAGACAACTTCATACCACATATGCAGAAATCTCCATATTAGATGTTTGGAGTTATACTTGCTATTTGGGTGGTCTGCTCATCCAGCTATAAAATCAAAAGTGGGGGTGCAGGGGGGGGGGACATGTACATAGATACTTAGAGAATGGTTGTCTACCTTTTCAAATAGTCAGGGCCAATGCAAGGCACCTTCCACACACACTGCTGCTCCCTCCCCTCAGCAGCTCAAGGTTTTGCCGCCACCCTCTTCTCCCCCCCCCATAGCTCTGCATCATCTCCTTCCTCCCCTCCTCTGCAGTTCTGCATCGTCTCTCTCTCCTCTCCTCTACCAACTTGGTCCGTCCTTTCAAACCTTCAGAAGTGCAGTTCCCTTGTTCTTTGCTCGATGATAAGTCAGTGCTCGAAAAACCCCCATAAAGACATTGTACTTGCACTGAAGCATGCTGGAAACCCCTGCCAGTCCTGTCCCCAAGAGCAGGAAGTGCGTGCCAGAGGAAATGGTGAATGCTGCCTTGTCTTAAAGCAAGGAACAAAGGAACCGTGCCTCTGAAGGTATGAAGAGGCGGACCACTTGGGGGGGGGAAGGAGGTGACAATCATTCTGCAACATTCTGGGCTGCCAGCTGAGTTGGCTACTTCCTACTGTCAATATCTCTTTAGTGCCGCCCTGCCCTAAAATTCTGCTGCCCTAGACAATTGCTTAGCCGGCCTGGCAAATAGAACTAATACTAGGGGTCATCCCATGAAACTAAGTGATAGCAGATTTAAAATATATTGGAGAAGGTTTTTTCCCATTCAACGTACATTCAAGATGTGGAATTTATTACCAGAGGGCCCCATCAAAGCAGTTGCATAGCTGGGCTTAAAAAGGGTTTAGACAAGTTTCTGGAGGAAAAGTTCATAAACCGTTACTAGTCGGAGATTTGGGCAAGCCATTGCTTATCCCTCTGGGAGAGAGCAAAAGAGAATAGGCTTACTCTGGGATTCTTCTGGACAATAGCAATCAAAATTAGTGGGCTCAATAGACCTTGGTCGGACACCAAAAACCAACATGATATTAATGCAAGCAAGTTAGGGTTTCTAATATTTATGGGTAATCTCAAGTGTGCTCATTCAGTCTGAAACTACGACACTTCGCTGTACTTCTCCTACATTGAAGGGATACATATACTGTAGAATCCTGAGCATAAGGACGTCTCAATTTCAGTAGCATCTATTCTTCCTGGAGGGGCAGAATTAAAAGGAAAATCTTTATAATATTCTTACCATCATTACTAATAGTGAAATAGTTTCCTCCTTCAACTATCTGGTAAGTTACCTGACCAAACCCAGCCACTGTTGGGTCATCGGCATCTGTTGCCAACACTTTGGCACCCGAGGTTCCTAGAAAGAATAAAAAGAAATATATTAATTTTCAAGATTTATTTGCTGTATTGGTCCTGAGGGAAACAATTCTTTCTAGGTTGTGTATGTTTTATTATGCAAAGATGTATGAAGATAAGTCTTAGAGGCTACATAGGATGGAACCTATTTGATCTTTAAAGTATGCTCAAAATCAATGGATAATTTTTCAGTTTGCCCAATTAAAGGTCCAACAGTATTTCCTGAATGACAAATTGTAAAGTTAAGAAAAACTACAGGCACAGCCTATTTGGTCAGTGGCATTTCTGAGCATAAGGAAGTCTGTGGTCCTTGGTTGGACTACCATTGGAAACTTCTCCTACTGAGCAATTGAGAATGAAGACTCATCGTTCCATAGACCAGTAGAGACTGGTTTCGACTGAGTTGGAAACACAAAGGAGCAGGAGCAGGAGTACTGGGTGGAAAAGTAAAGAAAGCAAACGGCTATAAAGAACTCACCTAGAGCTGACATTTCTTCCACAGACCCTTCAAATACTTTCTGTACAAACACTGGGCTATTGTCATTGATATCATATACTTTGATAATAAATTTGGATGGTGGTTCCAAAGTCCTGCTGGTGTTTTTGTCAAGTAACAGAGCCGTCAGCTCATATTCTGCTTTCTTTTCACGGTCCAGTCTTTCAAAAGCATATATATCACCAGTGCTTTCATCAACTTTAAAAATGGTGTTTGCGTATTCTCCCTGGAGAACATACTTAGCATTTGCATTAATGGAATTTGATGTGATCTGGAAAAGCAGCACAAAAATGTGATAATAAATATTAAAAACCAGGCAGACCAAGAAAATAAATATCATGGAAATGCTTAAATTCATGAACATTATAGCAGACATTTAAAATTTGCACAAAAAGTGAGCAGCCTCAAGAAATATATATATTTTAACGTTTTTATTTATGCAATTTCACTGAATACATCCAAGATAATGAATGAATAGAAATGTGGAAGACGAAAACAATACAAAGAAACAAAGCCATAATCAAACATACCATTAATAAACCACAAGTGAAGCAAGAACAGGTAATCAAAAAAAAGGGATAAACCTAAAAAATAAATCACTTCAAGCAGTAGCAATCCAAATGTAGAAGCGAACAGTTGGCATTAAATAGCTAATTCCTCTGAGGCATCCACCAATACTTCAAGACCCTCTCTAGTGACAATAAATTGAAGTAACTGATCTGGTTCAAAGAACACATGTTGCTTGGACTGAAAAGTAATCAAACATTTACCAGGAAACATAGCTTTCATGGAAGCACCTAGTTGCATGGCCCTGGGGCTCAGAGTCAGAAACTCACAGCACTTCTTTTGTGTATCTCTAGACGCACCAGGAAAACATATATCTTAGAACCAAGAAATAAAGCAGACATATTTCCGAAAAATAATGGTAGAAGAGCATTCCTATCTGACTCAAAAGCAAAACATGCTCTCAAGGTAGTCCTTTCCGTGATGACTTCTAATGATGATTCCAAAAAGGCAGTCAAACTCTCAGCCTCTGAAGTCTGAAGCAGCCCAGAAATACCTTCCACACTCTGAATCGTAGGGCTACGGGACCAGTACTGGGCCCAGACAATTGGCGGAACTGTATCCCCAGATATCTTCAAAACCTCTCCAAGATATTGCCTCAGCATGTCCATTGGTGGAATTACTGGACACTTTGGGAAATTAAGAAATCTTAAATTGTTCCTTCAAACACGATTCTCCAGGAACAATATCTTCCTATTTAAGATGTCCTTTTCCCTTATCTGGGCATTACTCACAGTCTGGAAGTTATCCAGCGCAGCTTCCACTTGTTCCAGTCAAGTAGCATGTTGAGCCAAAACAGATTCATGGTGCGTCATCTTACTCAGGACTTGCTGCAATTGAGAATCAAACTTGCCAGCATAAGCAGCTAAGGAGGAATCCATGGCTTTGATGGCGTCCCATAACGCTCCCAGCTTTACAACAGCCGGTCTCTCCGCCACCACAGAATGTTAACCCAGAACCAGTGAACCAGAAGAGGTCTCCAAAGAGGACTCATTCGCTGAGGGGAGCTCCGCCGTAAGGGATAAACTCTGGACTTCTCCACTGGATTCCTCCTGCCTTCCATCAGGCAACACCAGTTGTGACAGTGGTGTGTCTGTTCTCTGTTCAGGGCTCAAGTACGCCCCACTACAACTAGCATCAGATGCCAAAGTGACCAACTGTGCCAAAGTCAGCTGTGGCATTGGAACTTTGCCCAGAACAGGAAAAGGGACTGAACCAGTGACTTCATTGTAGAGGCAGACACAGTCACTGAAGGCTTCCCCTTCCTCTTTTGAGGCATCCCAGGCAGGTACGTTCTCCTCAGACCACTGACATGTCCGTGCTACTGCTCACACTGCCATCTTGCCAGGCTCAAGAATTATTTGGAGTAATATATGTTGTGCACTTGTAGGTACAGTGGGGGGATAATTTTATAAAAGGCATCTGTGTGGAATGACAAAATAGGCCCCTGTTTTATGCTTATTTTGCAAACGTGAAATATGAACCAAAATACACTCTGTTCAAAGTGTGTACATCAACTCAATCCACTGCAATACAATACACATGCATATACAGCACTTTGTATATAATGGTACAGCAGCCAGCAACAAGTACCAAACCCAAAATTTTGAGATTGAGAGACCTCAATGTGGAACAGTCATTCAGCTATACATACTGCAATAAGCTATCCATAATTTCAATCACCAATCTCCAAATAGTGTCCGAAAGATTTTATAGTATCCAGGGCCGGATTTACGTATACGCCATGTACGCCATGGCGTAGGGCCCACAGCCGGCAGGGGCCCACAATTTACTTTAGGCCGGGGGGGGGGGGTGGGTAGGACTGGTAATGGGCTATGGGGGGGGGGGGTGGACTGGAAAAGGGGGGGGGGGTTAATAATGGAGGTGGGCTGTAGGGGTTAGGACTGGTAATGGGCTGTTGGGGGGGGTTAGAACTGGTAATGGGCTTTGGGGGGGTTAAGACTGGTAATGGGCTGTGGGCTGATGGGGGTTGTCGGGTAGTTGGCTAGTGTGGGCTAGGACTGGAAATCGGCTGGGGGGTTAAAACTGGAGGTGGGATGATGGGGTTAGGACTGGTAATGGGCTGTGGGCTGATGGGGGGGGTAGGACTGGCAATGGGCTATGGGGGGCTGACTGGAAATGGGTTGATGGGGTTAGGACTGGAAGTGGGCTGATGGGGGGTTAGGACTGGTAATGGGTTATAGGGGGGGCTTAAACTGAAAATGGGGTGATGGGGGGTTAAGGACTGAAAATGGGGTGATGGGGGGTTAAGGACTGTAAGTGGGGTGATGGGGGGGCTAGGACTGGTATTGGGTTGGGGGGTTGCTAGGACTGGAAATGGGCTGATGGATGGCTAGGACTGGAAATGGGCTGATGCAGGGACTAGAAGGGAATGGATGCTGGGTGAGGCTGGAACTAGAAGGGAGCTGATGTTGGGGGAGGATTAGAATGGGATGGGGCTGGAAGAGTAAAATGGAGAAGGGAAAATATTTTGTGTGGGAGGGATAAAAAATCTACAATTGGCCGGGTATTGGGAGAGTAAGTGGGGATTGAGGATGGAGGGGTAAAATTTGAGTGGATGAAATAGGAATGAGGAAAGAGCAAAAGGAGAAAGATTAGCATGTTAAAGCAGATGTAGAGAGAGAATGGAAAAAAATCTAGAAGAGAGAAGAAAGGACAAATGGACAGCAGACGATGGAGAGTTAGCAGAAGACACGAAGAAACCAGAAGAAAGTGGCTGGAACAATTGCAGCTGAAAAAAATGCACAAAAGGTAGAAAAATATCTCTTTATTTTGAATTTATTAATTGGAATATGTCAGCTCTGGTAAATGTGCATCATTAACATCTGCGCTTTGTTTAGTACAAGAGCAAATTAATGTATAGTTTTATTTCTACAGTGTTGTACATTCCAAGTTTGGCTTTTGGGATTCCCAGTTTAATTATTGTCTTCCTATTTCTAAATTGTGATTACTTGTTTGGTGATGGTCTATGTTCTGCATGTGTAACTGAGCTGAGGTGTTCTGTTTATATAATTCCTATTTGACATTGCCACTTGTTCTCTTTCCCCAGTAGGTCATGTATTGTTGTTCTCTGAAATGTATTGGTTTAATATTTGCAGTGTTGCCTTTTGATTGGTAGAGTATGGTGCTTTGTGAGTCCTGGTAGTGCTGTTAGGATACGGCGGGTTTACTATGGGCAGTGTTTGTAGTAGTTCCTAATGTGTCTGGCAGTTGGCACTGGATTATAGTAATGTAGAAATCTTTTAGTCTTTCTTTATCCATACACTCATTAAGAGGCACGTTTACTAAAAGTTAGTATATGGTAACATTATGCAAATATTTATGCAAATGAGGCCCCTTATGCAAATGAGGTCCGCACCCCCCTTGGGCCGCCCCTGCTGGGGGCCCACAATTTTTGTTGGCGTAGGGCCTCACTCAAGGTAAATCCGGCCCTGATAGTATCTAATTTTCCAATGCATATGAAAGTACTGAATTGTGCAAAACAATCACATGGTACCTATCACCCTGGCCTCAGACTGCTCCACTCTCAGCTCCGTAGGGCCGAACGTAGGTGGCGTAAGGCTCCCTCTTCGTCTACTCTCTCTTCATTCAAGGCTCTTTGCTCCCATTACCGCTCTCAGGTACACTCAGCCAAAAAGGACTTCTTTTCCAATGCCATTTTGAACGCCCCGAATCAGACTCGGCACCTTTATAATACGCTTCACTCACTTACCTCCCTTCTCCCTTCCACTTCTACCCTTCCCCCCCATCCATCTCCCTCCCCCTCACTCCTTGCCACCTTTTTTAGTGATAAGATCCTTAATCTCAGAGCCTCCCTCCCCTCTTGTCCCTTGCCTATTCTTTCCCCACCCCCCATCGCGTCTCCTCCTCTGTCCCTCACTCACTCTCACACCTGGTCTTCTTTCTCACTAATAACCTCTGCTGAACTCCATCAACTTATCTCCTCCTCTAATAAGACCTTTTGCTCCCTAGACCCTATCCCTTCGACTTGGTTGTTGGATCCATCTTTGGCACTTCTTCCTCCTCTCCTCTCTATGCTCAACTCTAGTCTTACTTCGGGCATCTTTCCCCGTTCCTGGAAACACGCACTAATTCGCCCCATTCTTAAAAAACCCTCTCTCGATCCTATGACTCCTTCACACTATCGCCCAGTCTCTAATCTTTCTTTCGTCTCTAAGCTCTTGGAAAAATTTGTCTTTGCTCAGCTCTCTCACCACTTGGATATCATCAATTTTCTTCACCCACGTCAATCTGGTTTCCGTCAGGGTCACAGTGTGGAAACTATCCTTCTTGCTTTCACTAACGCTCTACACGTAGCGCACGATCGTGGTGATATCTCGGTGGCGGTTGCACTTGATCTATCAGCTGCTTTTGACCTTGTTGATCACTCCCTCCTTCTCCTCCGTCTTCAAGAGGCGGGCCTTTGTCACACGGTACTTCACTGGTTTCACTTTTTTCTCTCTTCGCGTTCCTGTTCAGTTCTCCCCTTCTCCCCTTCCGTCCCTCCCTCTGATTCTTTTCCTTTGTTATGTGGTGTTCCACAGGGTTCTGTACTTGCCCCTCTTCTTAACCTTTTTCTTGCCCCCCTTACCCTTCAGATCCAGCAAACTGGGATCAGCGCTTTCTATTATGCTGATGATATTGTTCTCCTTCACCATACTTCCCAATCTCACCCTGATCTTTCTCCACTCAACTCTTGTCTCACCATAGTTGTTAGTTGGTTATCACAAAACTGTCTTCACCTTAGTCTTGCAAAGACCACAGCTATTTGGTTCTCTCGTAGTGGTTCTCCTCCCTCCCTAGCCCCTTCTTTCTCAGGTTCTTCCGTCCCATTAGTTTCTTCTTTCCGCTACCTTGGCGTTATTTTCGACTCTCACCTTTCTTTTCATGACCATATCTCTCATGTCGCTAAAACGTCCTTCTTTTTCTTACGTCAAATTCGTGCTGTTCGGCCTTTTCTCACTCCTCCTGCACTCACTACCTTACTTCTTTCTTTGGTTATGTCCCGTGTCGATTTTGCTAATTCCCTTTTTCTTGGTCTCCCTAAGTCTCAACTATACCGTCTTCAACGTATTCAATACACTGCCGCCCGCATCGTCACCCATTCTTCCATTCGCGATCATGTCTCACCCCTTCTCTTTCGTCTCCATTGGCTGCCCCTACCTTTTCGCTTTCACTACAAACTGCTTACTTTGGTCCATCGAGCTTTCCATACTAACACCCCGCAATATTTGGCCGATCTCCTCACCTATCACACTCCTAGACGCACACCTCGTTCATTCCACCTCAACTGCCTCACTCTTCCTTCCCCTTCTTTAGCGCACCTCCAATCTACCCGTTCCTCAGCCTTCTTTTTCACAGCCCCTGCCCTCTGGAATTCCCTTCCCCCCTCCCTCCGGCTTGAACCTCACCATCCTACCTTTAAATGTAATCTAAAAACCCACCTCTTCTCCCTTGCCTTTGACCTTCCCTCCCCTTTTGTATAAGCTATTTCTTGCAATGTCTGTGTTGTGCTCTTTAACCCCCCTCTTTCCTATTAAGATTGTATTTCCTTTCCTCTTTTCTGGCTATGGTTTTATGACTGTTTTTATTTGTTTTTTGATTGTTTTATGTGATATTTATATTGTAAACCGCTCTGATCTTCTTGAATGGGCGGTATATCAAATTTTAATAAACATAAACATATCTGTGCGCTCTCAGGAAGATGAACCAACTTGTTGAGCACCACAGCAACGAAGGCCGCTGCGTCGACTAAATCTCAACTCGAGTTTCATCAGTTAAAAACTGCATCAGGAGGATAAAAAGCTACAGCATGGCATTGCTCGGGTCCCTGCTGCACATGCGATAACGTTGGCCCTCTCACCAGCAGCACACAAAGCAGTAACTTGAGAAACACTGTGCTGCAACTTTTTTATTCTCCTGATTGTATTCTCTCTCCCTTCCACAAGCCTGTACCTCCATCCAGTCTCTCCATCTACTCCACCCTCTTTTCTTTTTTTAAGATCTAATTTTGTCCCATAGACCTCCTTTAATCGTCTCATAGAACCCCAGGGGTCCATGGATCATAGATTTGGAATATTTGTTCTAGAATATTTGCAGTGCTTATTTTTCATAGGTAGGGTTGGTGCAGTTTGAGTTCTCTGTGCGGTTATGCAAGGGCAGTGGAAGGGCTTTTTCTTTGAGAGGGCCCAAGCACTGCCCCCCCCCCCCACCCTGCGGGCAGAGACCTTCCTGTTCTGCCCATGGGGATCCGATCTCCTGTGGACAGACAGGAAGGGCCTTTGCTGTAATCACAGTTTCTCTTCCTCTTCTGCCCACAGGAAATGGGATCCCCATGGTCAGCCTGCTACATGCCAGCTGTGATTTTTGGTGGGGCCCACCCTTTTCCGACACCTATGCGCTTCTGGAATGGCAAGTTTTTGAATGTCCATTTACAGGATTTTGTGGAGGGAGTTGGTACTATAGCCACTGATATGACATCAGAATTTACCTGGAATTGTTTTTGTATATTGAGTTGTAAAGTAAAACACCCTCCTTCTGCTCTCCATGAGAAAGAAGCATCGACTTCCTCTGCAGCACATGGTGAGTCATTTGAGATGACCTGCAAGATCGGCCGCATGCCGCAGAGGAAACCGACATGCTCCTAAGGTCCCTTTCTCATGCCGACCGCAAGTGGGATGTAGAACTGTTGGGATGTTTGCTCATTCTGCGTTTAAACGCCTTTCTCCTGCCAGCCACACAGCAAGGAGCTGAGCTGCTGGGATAATGTTTGCTCGCTGACCCCAGAATGCCGGTGCTCGAGATGACTGTCTAGCTTGCCTGATGGCATCACCAGCATTGAATCAAAGTCGGCATCTGTGCTGGCTGAAAACTTATCTCTGGTACTGTGTCGCATTCCACAAGATTGGCCCCAAGAAGGGGAGGCACAAAAACAAACGATGGATCAAGGTCCCACAATCTCTTGAGCCATCTCCAGTCCCAAGATATACAGATACATTTTGGCTATATAGCAACTTATACTGCCCAAATGGATCAGTTCTCCCCATGCCAGCAAATTTTAAACAAAACCATAGTGCATTCAATACCTGATGCAGACTACATAAGTGGTTTTAAAAAGAGCTCTTTTGAGGCAGCATGTGTACTACCACTTGCAAAATTTGCTCCAGAGCTTTGCAGATCCTGCTTCTGCTCCCCCCCCCCCCACGGTAGATTTTGAGGCTGCCAGCTGTAGGGCATTGCATATACAGCTGGCAATGTTTTAACTCTGTTTTGCAGCCCGCGCTGCTTTGCACATGAGGTTTGAACCATGGGTGTGCTCTGTATGTACAGAGGCCTGTGTGGTTTAAACATCTACAGTAATTGGCGGAAGACTGAAAGAGGCCAAAGTCAACCTGATTAAGAAGCAAAATATCCAGATAACAAAGGTAGAAAAGAAAACCTTTCATTTTTAGTTTTTAGAGCTGGTCATCTGTCAACTCTGAGATTTCTTTACTGTTTGCTTAGTATAGGCAGAAATGTGATTCTGTTTCTCCTTTTCCAGTGTTATATTGCTCATAATTTGTCTTCTTAGGGCTTCCATTATCAGAATTTTCCCAATTTTTTTCTGTTTTTAATTTGTGGAGTCTGATTTCGCATTAGGTGAAGGTCTGTCCATATGCTATGGGCCCCTTTTACTAACACTTAGCTTGAGCCACCTGCCGCAGGGCCCATTTTATTTCTCTGAGCTGCCCGGCAGATAGCACGAGCTGAGTTTTAGCAAAAGGGTCCTACTGTATGTGTGTGGCCGGTGAAGGCTTCTGCTAACATGTAGTATCCGTGCAGCGATCTATAGCAGTCCTTCTTGTCTAGGGTTTCGTGTAATATTTGAAGGTCTGCATTTTCATTGGTTCAGTGGCTGATTTCAGGGGGAGTGGTTAGCCCATAAGGACAGTCCTGCAATCAGCACCTTCCTTTTCTAGAAATATAGCACTGGTTTTGAATATATCGACTTGAAGATGAACATTTATGTATCTATTTATGTGGAGGCCAATTCCAATCTGCCCTCCTCTGTGTATGGCCTGTCAGAATCAGGGCGTGCAGTGGTAGCACCCAATTCTGATTCCACGGGGGCTAGATGTACCCATGGGATCAGAATCGGGTCTGGATGTGCAGGCTGGGCCCTGATTCTGACAGGCTGGACATCCTGCACTTACGCAGCTAGCCCAGCCTGGCTCGTGAATGTAGTGGCGGTGGCATGACTTTCTGTTGCCATGCCACCACGGCTCCATTCACAAGCCACGATTCCCGCAGTGGCGGCAAACCACACATTCCCCACATCCCGACCCCTGATCTGGCCTTCCAAGACCAGGGTCGGGCTAGGGGGAACCCCCTGTGCCTCCTGACCTTGTCCTCCGGGTTCTGCGTCGCCATCCCCCACCATCCAGGGGGACTTTTTCCACCTCCAAGTCCCACATCTACACTGCAGACCTTGGATGTACAGGGCCGACCTCTGAAGCAGCACGTTATGTCCAGGATCAGTTGCTGCACACTGCCCACCTTCGCTCTTCCCCCAGCCCACCCCTCCCGCCCATGAACAGAGCTCCACGCACAAGTCAGCTATACGTGTAGGGAGCTCTGTTCCTGCCAGTGCGATCTGGGTGTTTAGCAGATCTGGATGTCCGGATTAGACGTCCAGACCTGCTAAATGAAGATTGCAATGACCCCATAATGCATTTGTACCCACTTAACAAAACATTTCTAAGCTGTTAACAGAAAAACAGACACAAGATCAAACAGCAAATACAATTACAAATAAAACAGATTTACAGTCTGACATTAAATTGACAATATTAATATTAAAACTAAAGTAAAAGCAAGACAAAGAGAGTGTTAGGAGCTTTCTGAAACTCTAGATATGGATAGTGATGGTAAAGCACTGCATAACTTAGGCTCGACAATTGAAAAGACCCGTGTATATGCAGCCTCATGGTGCAGTTCAGTAGCTTGAGGTACATGCAAAAGTTCTTGTGATGCCGATATCAAGGTTCATAAGGGACCTAGAGCAACCGCGGCTTAAAGCCAGCATGTGTAACGATCTACATGCAAAACATAAGCACTTGAATTGCAGATGAAACCTAAAAGGGAACCAGTGAAACTCGACCAAGGAGGGAGTAATATGATCAATTTCTTTAAGCCTTCAATTGTGCATACTGCTGCATTGTGGGCCAATTGCATCAGCTTAAGAGCACATTGCAGGAGACCCAGATAAATCAGGTTATCAGGAGACCCAGATAAAACTGAGATGGGGAAGTGCTAACATTTGAACAACTATTCAGAAATCTCTAAGTTCTAAATATAAGCATAATTTACATGCTAGATGTAATTTAAAAAAATGCGTCACATATTACAGTGCTCTTACTACAGTGCTTTAAGCAGTGTTAAAGTGTGCAAAACATGGTTTCCCTCTAGAACCAAAATCCAAAATGGCATTGGCTGACCTAACATTGGAATGTGTAGGAGATCAACTGGGCACTTAATTTTTTAAGAGGGATATTGGGGGGGGGGGGGGGGGGGGAATGCAACTCATATCACGCCGTGCTTTACTGTTCCCAATAATGCTCGTGTTATTGTGGCAGTCATGCATAGTGTTTTAGATAACGCCTGCATTAAAATTAACCACTAAGGTATTAACAGCTGATTTTAATGCAGCAGAGCATGTTGGGCCCTTTATGGTCAATAATAGGATGCCAGAACAAAAGCATTTTTTACATCACCCGGCCTCTGCTGTATTACAGGTCATATTAGGAAGCCTTTGAATTAACAAGTGTCTTCTGAATAATTAAACCTGATCAATTATAAAAGCTCCATTGGCCTAGCTGATGAAGTGCTGTGTAATAAGTGTCTGACCAATTAGAGGAATGAACCCGATAGCAAACGTAAACAGCCTGTTTTGACTGATGTACACACTTTGTATAATGAGGTTCATTTGATGTTGGAATAAACTTCAGAGAATAGATTTAGGGCACTCCTGGGGACTGTGTGAAGTGGCATCCGTCATCTGTACGATTCCTTGTCTTTAAACAGTTAGTGTACTGTAAGAAATTCAATGTTAATTATAATGGGTAACCTTGTAGTGCTGAAGGAAGCATATGGAAGTCTCTCTGTTGCTGGTAAATCACTTTCAAGATCCACCACTGTGGATATTTAGCTGCAGTGGCTAGCTGATCTAATGTGGCTTGCCGCCACTGAACTTTAAACTGGGAAGAGAGAGAGAGAGAGAGAGACTGGTGGAGACTTGGAAGGGGAAAGGAGACAGAGAGCTAGTGAGAGCAGGCTTGGCATGGAGGTGAGCTGGGTCCTGAAAGAGTGGTCTGGATGAACTGAGGTCACTGAACCTTTTGAAGGTTAATAAGGGGTTTTCACAACCAGAAAAGTTGGGAACCTTTGTCTTAAGTCATTGTGACACTTTGTCTTATTTCTACTGCCTCACCACTACACTGCGCTTCAGGAAGGATCAAGGCCTTCACAAACACTTGACTCAAGAGTATACCATGCAGAATAACCTATCTAAAGAAGGTTTTTCTTATTACAGTTGCCCTGTCTTACTTGTGTAGCAACGTGTTACTGTGCTCAGAGTTCCCCTGCAGGTGGCCGAAAGTGCTGAAGTGTGGCTCTTGGGCCTTCTACAAATGGCTGCCTCAGATAGCTGGTGCTTCACGGGATTGCCCTCTGCCTTAATCTGAGAGCCAGTGATAGCACAAAAAAGTTGCCTAGGTGGAGAGGGCAAGAAGATACCTATTTATAAAGACACAGACGTGCCTAGCTGCCTTTATAAAATACTAGCACAAATCCTGCCGGAATTGCAGATAAAAGGAATCCAGGTACATTTACATTTGTTTGAGAGCTGGCACAGCTTGACGTGTGTATTTTATGTAAATTGCGACTCCACCTAAACTCCGCCTCCAAACATGCCTATGCTATAGTCACATGCAAGGACGCGCATTCTTATCATGGCGCCCCCTTCTACATGCGGGGTAATTTTATAAGAGCCATTCTATGCTCGTATGCCGGCATGTACTATATTCAGGGAATGCCTTTATAAACTTACCCTCAAGGAGACCTGCCACTGATAAAGGGAGAAGACAGAGAGTTTTGATTTAAGAACCATCTCTGGCAGAAGAGAACAGGACCCTGGGACTAGGGGAGACTGTGGAGAGAAGCCTTTGGCGTTACCCAGCCCTGAAACCGAGATAGGAAAAACTATGGTCTGCTAGCAAGATAAAGTCACTGTGCTGAAACAGCAAGTGGACGAGCCCTCCAGGAACCCAGCAGAGGAGCCTGGCCTCAGGGCAGAGTGAATTACATCAGCTGCAGCTGTTGAGCTAACAGGGTAGATAAATAAGAGAGTGCAGCCTTCCCAGCAGTTGCAATGCACCTTCAAGTAGCTCCTGCAAAGACACTAGCTTGCTATTGCTGTCAGGACAAACATGCAGCATCATGTGTGAAGTGATTCTGGAAACTGACACAGCAAGTACTTACCCCAGGACTTCAGAGAGCGATGACGGCCAGAAATATTTTACTTTCAAGTATACTGCTTGGCTTAAGTGCTTTGATTAATGATGGATTTCTTATCACTCACGAGTATGTCTGAGACCATTTTATATTCTATTTGCTTTGGTATATTCGTAAGTGTTTAAGCTTTTCTTTCTTGTTGTAAACACAGTTCCAGATTAAGTAAAAATGCTGTTATTTTACTCTCATGCCTCCCCGGCTCCCTCTGAAGTCAGCTTTGCAACCAAACACCGTGTTTGGAATGAAGTTGGCGTGGGGCCCCCTGTTTAACTAAAGTGCATTAGCTGTCTTTGCAGCACTACCGTCGGATCACTGAGCTGCGAAGACAACTCCTGTGGGAGAAATGCACCTACCATGGGCCTTTTTCCATGTTAGCTGCATTTGGCGTGATAGCTACTTGAATGGACAGGATGTAGGTGAAGAGTGGACGTTCCAGTATCGAGCAGCTACCTCGGGCATTGGCATTATGGATTAACTGCATGTTCTGCAGGCTTCACGGATTCAATGGAGGGGCAGCCCAAGGGTGGAGACTCATGGCGGGGCCTCATTTGCATAGCCATTGGACCTCATTTGCATCAATTTAATTTTTTTTATTTTAAAATGTATATGTTGCTAACTAAAATTTTAGGCGGCTTTCAAAGGAGCCCTTCACAAGCCTCTCTTTTGTCCTGGCAATGACTTAGGGGCAGATTTACTAAATATTAATGTGCGTTAACTGCCACTGCGCCAATAGAAATAAATGAGTGTTCCTGCACTTAGCGCACTTTCACATTTGTGAATATGCATTAACTTTTAAACATGCCTCTTAATGAGCGTCTGAATACCATTTGCATGGGGAGTGAGGATAAAGAAAGACTACCAGATTTCTACAGTACTATAAACCCTGCTGATTTAGAACCCATAGCAAACCTGCCGTATCATAATAGCATTACCAGGACTCACAAAGCACTAAACCCTACCCATCAAAAGGCAACACTGCAAATATTAAACCAATACATCTCAGAGAATACCAATACATCTCCTACTGGGGAAAGAGAACAAGTGGGACTGTCACATAGAAACTACATGAACAGAATACTGCAGCTCCATTATACATGCAAACAAAGACCGTCAGCAAACATAGAACAAGGGATCACAACTTAGAACTATGAAGACAATAATTAAACTGGGAGCCCGAAAAGCCAAACTTGGAATGTACAACAACACTGGAGAAATAAAACTATAAATTAATTTCCTCTTGTACTAAACAAAATGCAAAGACGTTAGTGATGCACATTTCCCAGTGCTGAAATATTCCAGTTAATATATTCAAAATAAAATAGTATTTTTCTACCTTTTTTTTGTTTGGGCATTTTATTTTTCTGCCACAACTGTCCCAGTCATTTTCTTCTGTTTTCTTTGTGTCTTCTGCTAATTCTCCATTGTCCATTTATTTGTCCTTTCCTCTCCTAGTTTTTTCTATTTTCTGTCTATATCTGCTCTAACATACTGTTCTTTCTCTTTTTGCTCTTTCCTCCATTTCTTTCTTTATTCCTTTTTCATCCACTCAAATTTCACTCCTCTATCCTCAATGTCCACTTACTCTCCCAATACTCGGCCAATCGTAGATTTTTCTTCCCTCCCACACAAACTATCTTTCCGCTCTCCATCCTCACTCCCCCAGCCCCATCCCCTTCTAGTCCTTCCCCAACATCAGCTATCTCCTAGTTCTAGCCCTACCCGCATCAGCTTCCTTCTAGTCCCATTCTCCCATTCCCTGCATCATCCCGTTTCCAGTCCTAGCCTCCCATCAGCCCATTTCAAGGCCAAGCCCCCCCATTAGCCCATTTCCAATCCTAGCCCTCCCAGTTGTATCCCAGCTGCCATCAGCCCATTTCCAATCCCATCCTAGCCCCTCATCAGCCCATTTCTAGTCCAAGCCCACTCAATCAGTCCATTTCCAGTCCTAACCCCCCCATCAGCCCATTTCCAGTCCTAGCGCCCCCATCAGCCATTTCCTGTCCTATCCTAGCCCCCCATCACCCCATTTCCAGTCCTAGCCTCCCATAAGCCCATTTCCAGTCCTAACGCCCCCCGAAGAGCCTCACGCCTGTCTGACCAGCTCCAGAAGGAGCCAGGGAGGCCCGAAGCCCCGGTTCATCTCTGCACAGCAACCAGAGTGAAGAGCCATGTGTTCCTTCACTCCAGCAGCTGTGTACTCGTGAAATGCACTGGCGCACCAGAGGTTAAAGGGCATTTCCTGTTTCCTGGCACTCAGCACGCTAGCGGCTTCATGAGAACAGAGCTGCCGGAGTGAAGGAACACGCCGCTCTTCACTCTGGAGGCTGAGCAGAGGTGAGCCGGGGCCTCCCTCCTCCCTGGTTCCCTCTGAAGCCAGCTCTGCAAACTGAACACCATATACAGAATGAAGTTGGCATGGGGGCCCCTGAAGCACAGGGCTCTGTGCGAACAACATTCTCGCACAATGGATGGGAAGTGCTGCCTCAATGGGAAGTGTTAGCTGCATACACGAAACTATCACCCGGTGATCCCAGTGTTTTCTCCATAGTATCTGCAGAGGAAATGCTGGGCGTGCCTCTTGCACACACCATGGTGTTCCACTGGCTGGCATACCCAAAAGGGTTGGATGTGCTCAGGGTCGGCTCATTCACTAAGTGAGCTAGGTGGGTGCCCCAGGTGTGTGGCTTTGTGCTGCCGTTTTGTTACCTGTGGCAGGCCATGTTATTTTTTAACAGGTTTTTTTTATAGCACTTCATCATTTCAGTCAAAGCGGTTTACATTGTAACTTCAAAGTTGGAAAATGTAGTCAAAGGGGGGTCAGAAGCAGCAGGCCATGTGTGCTGAAGCACATGGCCTGCCACAGGCAATAAAGCGGCAGCACAAAGCCACCGCTTTTAAAATACTGCCACCACAGCCTTTTGCACCCCCCCCCCAAGATGGAATTGGTGACAGAAACCCTTGGGCCGGCCACGGATTCACTGTTGGAATCCTCACCTCACAGACATTTCCCCCAAGAAGCCCCTTAACCACGGCGGAAACCCATCAGCATAAAAGCCACACCTAAGGATGGGACTATACTGTAAATGAATCTATGACTATAAGAAGATAAGCCGTTAAGTCAAAGTGAAAAGGTAGAACTGACCTGGATTTTCAAAATTTCAAAAGCAAAGGTGAAACCCTCGTAAGCAAGATACCCTAATACAAGAAACAACCAATCAACATTCCAATTAATACAGAAATGCAAGAAGAATGCGCAGACATCTTTATCTCGCAGTAGGACCGCCATGATTGATGGAATGAATGCTAGGCCCGCGGAAGATGCGGGGCTACATGCGGAGACTCAATGCAGGACCTCATTTCCATAAAGATTTATATATCTATTGGGCCTCATCTGCATAAATGCAATTAACCTTATTTATTGTAAAAGATATATGCTGCCTATCTAAAATCCTAGGTAGCTTCTAAACATATATACATACACAATTTATTAAAACAGACATTACAATAAAATAAACATACAACAATCATAAATGAAGATTAACTTAAAACCACTTTCCCACCCCCAATAAAAAACAAACCATTATAAATATCTGCATACCAGATTTATTTGGTCAGCACCATGACTAGTTTATTGTTGAGAAGGGATGATATAAAATGAGAGAAACTAATCCTAGCAGTTGTGAATTCATTTTCATGGCGCCCAGGCTAGATTGGACCGTGCCAGGGCTGGAGAAACCTGGAAATCAGCAGCAGTGAAGCAATCAGGCCGCTAAACAAAATTAAACAGAGACATTCTTTTAAAATTTGAGATTTCCTTGAATCTGAACTGATAAAATATTTTAAATTTCAGACTGGCAGCATCAAGAACACAAAACTGCACATCTCAAAGACAATCCATACTCCACTTCCAAGCACAAACATCCTAGAGTTGACTGAACAAAGGAACAAAAAGAAAAAGGAAGAACCCACAATACAGGACCCATAGAGCAAATCTACCATTCCATAATAGCTCTTAACTTTCCAAACTCACATGAGGAACATACTCAGAGGGCGGCAACAAAAATATTGCAGTGAAACCTAGATCATCCATACACCTACTAGCAGGGGCGGCCCAAGGGGGGTGCGGGGCCATGTGCAGAGACTCGGTGCGGGGCCTCATTTGCATAAGGGCCTCATTTGCATAAATATTTGCATAATGTTACCATATACTAACCTTTAGTAAACATGCCTGTTAATGAGTGTATGGATAAAGAAAGACTAAAAGATTTCTACATTACTATAATCCAGTGCCAACCGCCAGACACATTAGGAACTACTACAAACACTGCCCATTTAGAACCCATAGCAAACCCGCCGTATCCTAACAGCACTACCAGGACTCACAAAGCACCATACCCTACCTATCAAAAGGCAACATGCAAATATTAAACCAATACATTTCAGAGAATACCAATACACGACCTACTGGGGAAAGAGAACAAGTGGCAATGTCAAATAGGAATTATATAAACAGAATACCTCAGCTCAGTTACACATGAACAGAACATAAACCATCACCAAACAAGGAATCACAATTTAGAACCAAGACGACAATTAAACTGGGAATCCCAAAAGCCAAACTTGGAATGTACAACACTGTAGAAATAAAACTATACATTAATTTGCTCTTGTACTAAACAAAGCGCAGATGTTAATGATGCACATTTACCAGAGCTGACATATTCCAATTAATAAATTCAAAATAAAGAGATATTTTTCTACCTTTTGTGCATTTTTTTTCAGCTGCAATTGCTCCAGCCACTTTCTTCTGGTTTCTTCGTGTCTTCTGCTAACTCTCCATCGTCTGCTGTCCATTTGTCCTTTCTTCTCTCCTAGTTTTTTTTCCATTCTCTCTCTACATCTGCTTTAACATACTAATCTTTCTCCTTTTGCTCTTTCCTCATTCCTATTTCATCCACTCAAATTTTACCCCTCCATCCTCAATCCCCACTTACTCTCCCAATACCCGGCCAATTGTAGATTTTTCATCCCTCCCACACAAAATATTTTTCCCCTCTCCATTTTACTCTCCCAGCCCCATCCCATTCTAATCCTCCCCCAACATCAGCTCCCTTCTAGATCCAGCCTCACCCAGCATCCATTCCCTTCTAGTCCCTGCATCAGCCCATTTCCAGTCCTAGCAACCCCCCAACCCAATACCAGTCCTAGCCCCCCCATCAACCCACTTCCAGTCCTAACCCCCCATCACCCCATTTTCAGTTTAAGCCCCCCTATAGCCCATTACCAGTCCTAACCCCCCCATCAGCCCATTTCCAGTCAGCCCCCCATAGCCCATTGCCAGTCCTAACCCCCCCATCAGCCCACAGCCCATTACCAGTCCTAACCCCATCAGCCCACCTCAAGTCCTAACCCCACCCCATCAGCCCATTTCCTGTTCTAGCCCCCCCATAGCCCATTACCAAACAACCCCCATCAGCCCAAAGCCCATTACCAGTTCTAACCCCCCCCAACAGCCCACAGCCCATTACCAGTCCTAACCCCATCAGCCCACCTCCAGTCTTAACCCCCCCCATAGCCCATTACCAGTCCTAACCCCCCCCATCAACCCACAGCCCACCTCAAGTCAAGTCCTAACCCCCTCCATAGCCCATTACCCGTCCTAACCCCCCCTCATCGGTTCAAGGAACATTAAAAAAAAAAAAAAAGCTGGCTGCTACCGTCACGGCAGTGGCAGAATGGAGTGTCCCGGGGGGCCCCCTCTGCCCGGCTGAGTCCCTCCCTCTATCTGCGACGGCTGAGCCCCTCTGTGCCGGCTTTCAGATATGCGAAGGGAGAGTGTCTCCCTCGCGTCTCTGTTAAGCCCGCAGGGGCTGATGGGAAATTTCCCATCTGCCCCTGCAGGCTTAACAGAGACGCGAGGGAGACACTCTCCCTTCATGTATCTGAAAGCCGGCACAGAGGGGCTCAGCCATCGCAGAGGGAGAGCTCAGCCGGGCAGAGGGGACCCCACGGGACACTCCATTCTGCTGCTGCTGCGGCGGCAGCGGTAGCAGTCAGCTTTTTTTTTTAAACTTAATTTTGAAAAAAAGCAGAATGTTCTTTGCGCGGGGCCCCCTGAAATGCGGGGCCCTGTGCAAAAAACATTCTTGCTCAATGGATGGGCCGGCCCTGCCTACTAGGAAAACTGAACAAGCCAGATTCCTACATAAAAACTCCACACTAACAGCATACCTGGCCTCAGTCACACACTTAGAACACAGGTAGACCCACACCAAGTACAGAATAAGTGACCACAAACTAAAAATAGAAATCTGTTGATAAAAATTAAACTGAACTCCCAAGAAGCCACACTCAGCATGTAATGCAACATTAGAGAAATAAAAATATGTACTGAGGCCAATTCCATTCATGTACATCCATCCCTCTGTACGGCCGGGCAGAATCGGGCGTGCAAATTTAGACCCGATTCTGATCCTACAGCTCCCGTGGGATCAGAATCGAGTCTAGCGCCTGGATCAGATTCTGTCCAGCCTTATATCCCAGCAACTACCCAGCTAACTCAGCTGGTCCCGTGAATGGAGCTGTGGTGCCATGGCATCCCATCACCATGAAAACACAGCTCCATTCACGACCCGTGATCCTAGCCCACTGAACCCGGATGCTTGTTTCCTGCAGCCCAACCCCCAATCAGGCCTTCCAAGGCCTGGGTCGGGCTGAGGGGAACCCCCTCACCTGTGTCCCTGGGTCCTGCGCCACAATCCCCTTACATCCAGGGGGACTTATTCCACCTTTGAGGTAGAATAAGTCCCCTGTCTAGATTCGAGGCTCTGGACATACAGGGCTGACCTCTGCATCGGTGCTGTACATTGTCCCCAGGCGCCCCTACTGGCGTAGGAAATAAGGGCGTCCGGTGACATTTAATTTATTTTAAGGAGTGGTTGAGCTGAAGGACCAGGAGGATTCTGGTCCTTGTAGTGCAGAACTCCTTATAAAGAACAGTCTACGCCAAAGTGTAGGGTAATAAGGCTTTATTTCCCCAGTCAACGCTTAGGTTCAATAAGACACAAAAGAAAATGAAGGTAATTCTTTCCTCTAACAAAAAGATTCCACCGTGATATAAACAGTTAAGGGTTGTAGGCTTCACAATTAACTGTTTATCTGGGTTAAGGCTTCTTTCAAATCAATAGAAATTAACATCAGGAAAACAAATGGTTATCAACTTCACCATATGCAGAGTTCTCTTTTCTCTATACATCTAGCAAGGCAATCAAGCTAGTTCTTGAACAGAGGTTACATTCCATTGGTTCACATTCCATTGGTTCACTCTGAGGAATGGGAACACTGGTTTCACAATCAAAGTCCATTGACTCTAGGTCACTCCCTTCTTCAATGCTATGACTGTCTTCAATATCTGTTAACTCCTCACAGGGGTTCTTCTGTTTCTCATACAACTTCCTTATCACACTGTTGGGAAGTACTTTTAAAAGGTTAGCTTTACTTCTTCTAACTTTCTGAGGCTTATGTATTTCCATAAGGTTTTCATCACTTAAACTTTCCCTTATAATGAAAGGCTTTTCATACCTTGGCTTCTGTAGGCTGCCACACCCAGGACTCAGCTTGCGACGTAGCTTCTCAGGCTAACAAGCTGTTCTGTGCACTGCTCTACAATCAGAGTTACCAGGAAAACCTGACGTGGATTTCCACTCTCTGTGTTTCTTGGCAAAAGTATCACTGTAAAAGGAATCTCCCTTCCTTGTGCCTTTCTGGTTTAGCATAGGAGACTTACTTGGGCTGGGAGAATTGCTTCCATCAGGCAAGCTGCTTCTTTGGTTTGCTTGGCTTTGGACTCCGTTCCAATACCTTTGGCCTCTCTGGACTTTATCCCTTTGAGAATACCTCTTTTGGATTCTGTCTCCTTGAGTTGGCTGCACATGGAAGCCTTCCTCTTCCAGGCTTCTCTCACTGGTCCTGCTGCCGGTCCTTCTGACCTCGCTCTTACCACTTTCCCAGCACTTGCTCTTGCCTCCTCCTGTTTTAGTTCCTGTTCCTCCTTTATAAAGGGATTTCTGGTTTGCACGTTCTGAGTTTGAGGACAGGTGAAACTGCTTGTTATTAATGTGATCAATGCTAGAGCAGGTTGCTTCAGGTACTGTGTAATTGTTCATGCGCCCTCTGGTTGAGCTGTGCTGGAACTGCGCTCTCTGCCTTTTCTGAGTTCCATGAAAATCAGGAGTTTTTTTCAACACTGTTTCTTTTCTAGCTCCAGCCTCATGACAACATCCAGGGTCACGGCCCGCCCATGCCCCACCCTCGTTCCACCTCCAGAACATACCTCCCGCTTCTGTCTAGGCATCCCCAAACAAATCTGCTGTACATACGGGGACGGTATTGACGGGTCCAGCAGGGGGACAAATAATGGGGATGGACGTCCCAATGGGACAGAATGACCCAAACTATATATAAAGAAAGCATATGTAAATTACAAAAACTGATATATTCCATTACTAAATTGCAAATAAAATACTTTTCTCTGCATTTGTTGTCTGGCCATTTTATGTTTCTAATCATGTTGGTTCCATTCTCTGGTTTCTGCTTTCCTACATTTTCTCTTAAATCTTTCCAGGACCTCAAGTCCATTTTCTACTTTGCTTCTCTACATCCATCTCTGACATCGATTTTTTTCTTTAGTTTTCTTTCATGTATTTTTTAAAATCTTTGTGGACATAGATTTCTCTCCTTCTTCTTATCATCTTGTCCTCAATCTACTATTTTTCAGTCTTAACCCCAGCCCTCCCATTCCCCATCTCTCTCTTTCCCCACCTTCTTATTCCCTGTCTATCATTAATTCTCCCCTTTCTCTCTTCTCTGCTCCCTATATTCCCACTGTCCAACTTATCCCCATCCAATATATGATCTCCCTCTATCTCCCTGTCCAGCATCTCCCCCTTTCGCTCCATATCCCCCTCCATCCCCGTCTCCCTGAGTCCAGCATTCCTGCCTTCTCCCCATTTCCTCTCATATTTAGCATACTCCATCTCCCTAGTTCTTGTCCAGTGTCTCCCCTCAGTAGCTCTAGGCCCCCTCCCTTGTGTTCAGCATCTCCCCTCCACCTTTGTATGTCCTCAATGTCTAGCAGCCCACCTCCTTCTTTCTCTTCCCCCATTGTGCCCAGCATATCCCTCCCCCTCTCTCTGCCCTCATCATGCCCAGCATATCCCTTCTGTCTCTGTTTGCACCCATCATGCCAAGGCCAGCATATCCCATCCATCTCTTTGCCCCTCATTATGTCAAGCCTATTCCCTCTGTTTCTCTCAGAGTCTTTGCCCCCCTGGTCACGTCTAGCGTATCTTTTCTGACTTCTCTGTCTGTTCCTTGCTTCCCTTCGTCCTCGTTGCCCACACTCTGCCCAAGCTCCGCCCCTGTGCACACTCACAATGAAAGTACGCGCCATTGGCCTGAGGCTCGTACTTCTGAACAGTGACTGGTGAAATACGCACGTAAATGCCTATCGGTGCACGTAAGTCATGGAAAATCTGATTTATGCCCGCTGATGATGCTTTACGTGGTTCGATAAGTGCAAGCCTGTGTGGTAACTGTTGGGTGTGTTCCCAGCATGTTTCCATACAGTTATACATAGAAAATAACTAGTAAATGCATTAATGCGAATGCAGTTACAGCCTCCGCTTAGGAGATGATAAGTGTGTCCATACTGTCTGCATTGGCGGCAGCCAATGCTAAATGACTACACTAATTGCAATGTACGCTCATTTCCCATCCCATAACACGGTATGCATTTAATGCATGAATTAGCGCATGCTGTTGTGCCAGTGCCAGGGATGGTTACTGCAACCATGCGCTAAAAGTCACTGCATGCTAATTCGCATGGCAGCTGCCTGCTACACATTGGCTAAAGGGTCCCTATGTTTCTTCATAGACTTCTTTACAGAAAGGTTTTTATATGTTAGCCTTAATTCTATACTCCTTGTGGATCTCATTATTTTTATTTCTACCGTATGGCAGGCTGAGGTTTTGTCACCAGTAAGACCACCCATGGAGCCCCTTGATTTCCCGTTAATGAGTTGCACTGATACCAGTGGTAGAGGTCATACGTGCATATCTTTATAGTTAAAAAACTAATTTTTGGTAAAGACGATTCTTGCATCATAATGGTTAATGGACTTTGCAAGCAAAAAATGTAGAAATATTTAAGAAAGGAAGAAAAATAAATAATTAAAAATAATAATAGAAAAGTGAAAAATAAAAGTGACTGCATCTAGAAATAGAGAAGATTAATTGCCTGCTGGTCCACTTCCACATTCAGCACTCTCCTTCCCCTTTAAAGCCCTTTTTACCCTGATTACACTGATTTTTAGGAAGTTTTACAGGAGCGATTCTCAACTAAGCAGGGCACACTTCTGCTTCTGTTCTCAACTTCCCTCACCCATGAACTGAAACAAATGTGTTTTTTTTTATTTTCTCCCTCCCCTTCCCATCAAGTGGAAGTTGCAAAGCAACTGTACCATGTGGTAGCACAGTATAAGGCTCATGGTCTGAATGATGTGAAAATACACACACACACACACACACACACATTAGTCCAGTCTACCTGTCCTGTCTCTTCTCACATACTCTCATACAAAATCCAAAGTCCCATGTATAGCAGCAGGGACAGATTTACAATTTTGGTACACGTGGAGTCTGATTCAGGGAGGGGGATGACCGGGCCGTCCGAATGTCCCCGAGGAAGACGGGCCAGTTAGGACCCGATTCCAGACCGTGGGAACAAAACGTTCCTGTGGTGCACAGAATTGGGCCTGTGGACGGCCCAGTGTGCCCCTGCTGCCTGAGGGGACATCCTCCCCGCAGACGACCTGGACTCCTGCGGCTTCGGCCCCCCTCATCCCTGCCACCTGACTCACGGCTGGCCTGCCGGTGCCTGTATCAGGCAGCAGGGACCCCCCAGCACCCAGCGGGGATCCCCGGGTCTGATTGCTAGGTGGGTGCTTCTTATTCCACCTTCGAAGTGAAATAAGCAGCGCATCCCCTTTTACCTGGCAGAACGTATAGAGCCATGACCTGAATCGGCCCTGTACATTCTACCAGGATGGCCCGCCTCTGCTCTGGCCAGATCCTGCCCCCCTCCCGCCCCCCCCCGGCTCTCCCTGTCCTGCTTCTCAGGACGTATGGGGAGAGCCAGAGGGGGAATTGGGCCCGGATGGTTTGCAGAGCTGTGCGTCCCGCTGGGAGGAGCAGCCCTACAACCTATGCCCCAGAATCAGGCCCATAGGCAAAATCAGAGAGAAAATACCAAAGAGCAAGGAGAGGGGGTATGTCAGGCATCCCAAAAAGACTGGAGAACTAGCAGCATTTATTCCATAGTAGTCTCTTTTGGAAGCAGTAAATGGATTTGCTCCTAAAATAAATGGGATAAGGCTTTTCTTTGGTGCCTTTAGAATTTGGCACCCTATGTAGATGCCTATGCCTGAATCTGAGCCCCTATAGCAGTAGCCATAGAAGGTTTCTATATGCTCCCTGACCTTTCCTGTCTCTCTAACATATTGTCACTGCACATCTTGACCCGCTGCTTCTCCTTTAATAGACTTCTGCCACAGCCCCAGCATAAGTCCTTGCAGCAATCTTTTCTATTTTTTTCTTTCTTTGCCCTTTTATGCACATTATATTCTTCGGCATTTGGCCATGTAAGTGATTTGGAGGGCACGTTTTAAAGCAATCAAGCCACATTAAAATGCTTTAGATTGTTCTGTTTGAAAAATGCTCCCTCCAGCTTTGCTAAACAGGTATGCGTAGGATTGCCAACTGGCCGGTTTTCAGCTGGCCTGGCCGGTTTTTCCATGGCCAGGCCGGCTGCCGGCGCAGAGGTAAAACCGGCTTTTCTCCCAACCCGTCCAAAAAAAACAACCTTCCCCGGGGCGGCCCACACACCGGAGGGCTTCAGAGGGAGCCAGGGAAGCCCGCGCGAGGCCCCGGCTCCCTCTGTACAGCCGCCAGCGTGAAGAGCCTTTTCCTTCACGCTGGCGGCTGTTTCTGTAAAGCCGCGATTGCTGGGAAAGGTTAAAGGCAATACCCTTTAACCTTTCCCAGCATTCGCGGCTTCACAGAAACAGCCGCCAGTGTGAAGGAAAATGCTCTTCACGCTGGCGGCTGTACAGAGGGAGCCGAGGCCTCGCGCGGGCATCCTCAGCTCCCTCTAAAGCCTCAGACAGCCGCAGTGCTGGGGGGGGGGGGAGGGAGGCCAAGGACTGCATGGGCTGTGATGGGGGGAGGGGACCTGAACTGGAAAAGGGCTATGGGGGGGGGGAACTTGGACTGGAAAGAAATGGGCTGTGATGGGGGCGGGGGGGACCTGGACTGTAAAAGGGCTATGGGGGGGGGGGGAGGGGACATGGACTGGAAATGGGTTGTGATGGGGGGGGACCTGGACTGGAAAAGGGCTATGGGGGGGGGGAACTTGGACTGGAAATGGGCTATGGTGGAGGGAGGGGGGAACTTGGACTGGAAATAGGCTGTGATTAGGGGGGCTAGGACTGCAAATGGGCTATGATGGGGGGGGGACCTGGACTGGAAAAGGGCTATGGGGGGGGGGACTTGGACAGGAAATGGGTTGTGAGGGGGGGGGACCTGGACCGGAAAAGGGCTATGGGGGGGGGCATTGGATTGGAAAGAAATGGGCTGTGATGGGGAGGGGGACCTGGACTGTAAAAGGGCTAGGGGGGGGACATGGACTGGAAATGGGTTGTGATGGGGAGGGGGACCTGGACTGGAAAAGGGCTATGGGGGGGGGGGGGAATGGACTGGAAATGGGTTGTGATGGGGAGGGGGACCTGGACTGGAAAAGGGCTATGGGGGCGGGGACTTGGACTGGAAATGGGCTATGGTGGAGGGAGGGGGAACTTGGACTGGAAATAGGCTGTGATTAGGGGGGCTAGGACTGCAAATGGACTGTGATGGTGGGGGGGCCTAGGACTGGAAATAGGCTGTGATGGGGGACTTGGACTGGAAATGGTCTGTGATGTGAGGGCTAGCACTGGAAATGGGCTGATGAAGAGCTGGAATAGGACTGGAAATGGGCTGATGTGGGGCATGGGAGAATGGGACTAGAAGGGAGTGGATGCTGGGTGGGTCTAGAACTATAAGGGAACTGATTTTGGGGGAGGGCTGGGGATGAGGAATGAGAATGGAGAGGGGAAAAATATTTTGTGTGGAAGAAAAGTCTATGATGGGCTGGGTATTGGGAGAGTAAGAGGGGCTTGAGAATGGAAGGGTGAAATTTAAATGGATGATAAAGGAATAAGGAAAGAATTGGGGGAAAGAGCAAAAGGGAAACAATCAGTATGTTAAAGCAGAAATAGAGAGAGAATGGAAAAGAGAAGGAAGGACAAATGGATAGCTCGCAGAAGACACAAAGAAACCAGAAGAAAGTGACTGGAGCAATTGCAACTGAAAAATAAAACGCCCAAACAGAAGGTAGAAAAATACTTTTTATTTTGAATTTATTAACTGGAATATGTCTGGTCTGGGAAGTGTGTATTGCTAACATCTTTGCGTTTTTCTTTAGTGCAAGAGGAAATGACTTTATAGTTTTATTTCTCCAGTGTTGTACATTTCATGTTTGGATTTTGGGGTTCCCAGTTTAATTATTATCTGACCAAGGAAGTTAGCCTACACGTATCCTCGTTAATTTTTGTGGGTGGGGCTGGGGGGCGGGGCAGGGGTGGGACTAGGGGCGGACAATGGGTGGAGCATGGCGAGCCACAGGTGTCGGGTTTTTCTTGGTGAAAAAGTTGGTAACCCTAGGTATGCGGTCATCCATATTGCACACTGTCTTACCTGACCTGCGAGGGGGGAATTTCTTGGGGACATCTACATCAGCAGTAAGGCATTTCATAAAATTAAAATAGCATTTTGTAATTTTGAATAATATTTTTGTGATTCATATCGCACATGGTTCCATGTACTTGAAAAAATTTAAAACATGTTCTCGACTTGGACAACCTCCCCTCCTTCTGTTTGAATAATGGAAAATAGGGTCTTATGGGTGCTGTAAGAACTTCCTTTCTTTAAAACAAATTAAAAAATTGGTAAGCTGACTAACATTCTTGGAAGTGGAATTGTTTGTTACCTTATGCTAGTTAGTCGCATGGGACCTCATGAAAAACGCAAGAAACCTCCTTCACAATGCACTGTAGTGTTCCCTATCCACTAGTCATTTTATGGTAGCAGGATAGAAATTTACTGCACTGTGCTGCAGAACACTTAAAAATCCTTACAAAAACTTCAAGCTTTAAAATCACTCCTTGTGCTTCAAAGCAGAGCTGCATTTTTAAAATGACTTCTGAGTTCAGGCGTGACACATTTCTTTACTCATCGCTAATCTAGCCATGCATCTGTGATCCGTTCCATCATACCTATTTCATTTACAAAGCCATACACCTGAACGGTGTCCACTCTGTTTTGCATTTACCTTTCCCACATAATGTGGCAAATTTGAAGTCTGCTCTTCTGTGATGTGCATTTGGTTCCATACCCAATCTCGTTTTGCGCGTTTGTGAATGTTACTGTTCTCGGAAATGAGCTCTTCTGCACCATGTGTGACTAAACTCTGGTAGGCCACAATCAAGACAAGAATGACAGGCCTCTTTCGCATCTTCTTAAACTCTCTCCAAACCTGGAAAATTTAGAAAGCACAGAGCTAACATACGTTCAATAATATAGTTTCTGAAAGATAATACTTTGGACATGATACATGCAGTGTTGCAATTAGGATGTTTTAAAACAATTCAGCGTTAATTTATACAAAATATAAATATGCAAAAACACAGTTCATGGTGGATAAATAACTGAACTAATGTGAACTTAGAAAAGAGATATGACGGGAATCAAATCTTTATTGGCCGTGCATAGAACTCAAATCATTGAGCAAATGATCCACAGGTACGCAACCCCACTATTTCCATCCTTCAGAGAAATGTGAGCACATCAGCTGGAGAGGTGGAACATCTGCATACAGATGTACTGAAACACCGCTTAAACTCCCCTGACGCAGAATCTTGGATATGAAACACAAATTCATGTTGGGACTCTGTTGGCGACCAGTCTTTACGTTTAAAAATGAACTTATTTGTCTTAAGCCAAAACTGTGGACCGATGCTTATAATACAAGGGGAGGGAAAGTAAGAGATTGAGGTCCTTCTGATGATGGTTCTTCTCATTTATAGAATTAATTTAGGAAATGTAAAGATAATGAACAAGAGAGATAAAATACTCCTTAGTGAGTTACATGGGAAAGATGGCTGTGTGATATAAGTTGATAAAGTATTGGCTACATATGAGGGACTAGACGTGAACACTTGAAGATGAAAGATATTTATAAGTGAGATTTTTGGTATTTTTATTTTTGCTCTCACTTAAGGGTGATTTTTTCCAGATGCCAATCTAGCTCAGGCATATTCATTAGAGATTCCCAACAGACCTGATCCTTTTGCAGCCCTTGAGGACCATCAGCGGTATCCACCGCTGAAAATGAAGGCAGACAATAGCTAATGGTTTGTACAGACCTTTAGATACAGCGGCTACTCGAGCTGAAACTATGCTTACTGCCCTGCAGATGATGTTAGAAAACTAACATAAATGGAAATACCTGCATCTTAATAGAATGTATCTACCATACACTAGGGGTGTGCAGGGTAAAACTTTTCATTTGTTTTAATTTTTGAACATTTTTTTTTTGTTTTGGTCAATTTCATTCCATTGCAGCATGTGCTAACATGAAATAGTGCGTGCTAAAACGGAACGAAAGAGATATAATGAGAGTGCACACTGCCAAGAAACCCCAGGAGCTGCCGGGTTACCAGGAGAGGCACACATTATCTGCTTCCCCCTGCAAGTGTGATGTCCAAGCAACGAACACTTTCTTCACCTTATTCAAGGTCAGGAACAGGTATAGGCATAAAAGCCTCACTCACTAGGGCCATATGTGCCTCCGCTATTCTGAAATCACATTATGATATGTAAGTCCTCTGTTCCACCTCCTAGACCATGCTTCCACCAAGCCCCCTTGCTACATGGACATTCTCACTCTGGGGACGTCTATATACACAGCTTCTAAAATGATCCTGGGAATGTCTCTGTGCTTTGTACGTCTAAGCGCCCATTTTCAGACGTCCAACTCACGACTCGAGCTTTCAAAATACCCCGTATAATATTCCAGCCCACAAACTCATCCACAAAACCAGTCATATTATTTCAGTATCAACAGTCAGTGTTCCAAAGTAGAAATTCAGATGAATAAAACTCTTATTATTCTAGTACAATCAATTCTGGAAAGGCTAGCGCAAAAAAAAAAAGAAAAGAAAAGGTTTGTAGACTTTTCCTAAAGATGAATAAATGAGTAGCTAGACTCAGCTCAGTAGAAAGCAGGTTCCATAGCTGGGGCACAGCAATTGTAAAAGTACCTGTTCGAACTATGTTCAAACGAGTGGAATGTGCAGAAGGAATATCTTGTAAAGCTAAGACACTCAAACACAACACCTGAGCTAGACAATCTAACCGTAAAAGGGGCTTAAAATACTGCGATGCTTCCTCAAATAATACGCTCAGTATCGGTGTTAAGATTTCAGCGAGGATATTCAAAGGCATTTTAGGTGGTTTGCAGACCAATAAGGACCCTGTGGCTAGCTGGCTAGCAGGGGGGCATTCCATGAGTGGAGTGAAGGCGACACTTGAGGATAACCAGTTAAGCGTGCTAGCTGCTGCAGAATATCCCCTATTAAACTCTACATGCCAAACCACTGGTAGCCAGTGCAAGGTCATTAGCACTGGAGTTATGTGCTTGTAGCAATTTGATCCCGTTTCTAAATGTGCCACTGCTTTCTGGACCTCCTGAAGGGCATGGATCCAATAAGCAGGCAATCCAAGATAAATTCCATTACCAAAATCAATATAACGCACTACTAATGATTGCAATGTTGTATGGAAATCACCACAGTTTTAAAAAGGCTTCAACTGATGAACTAGTCATAGCTTAAAGAAAGTTGCATTTACAACTGACTCTATTTGGGGCTTCACAGACAGTTGTGAGTCAAGTATCACGCCCAAATTACGAACCTGGGACACTACCAAGATTGTTAATTCCTCAGTCAGCACAAATACTGACACATCTGTGTATAACAAGTTGTGAACCAAAATAAAATGTCCATTTTGCTGATATTTAAAACCAATCGCGTGTTGGTCATCCAGTTATAAACCATCTTAATAAGCATGGCTATGGTCAGCAGGGCTTGGTTATTTGACCTGTCAGCTGCAACAATTACTTGGACATCTTCTGTATAGAAAAACTATTGCAAGCTCTTATTTGCTTACAATTTACATAAAGGTTACACATATAAGTTACAGAATGCTGTGCGCAATGCTGAGCCATTGGGGACTCCAGTATTAACTGGATACCAACCAGTACATTGATCTGTTATGGTGCTGTGCTAGCTGTTAGCACAGGCCCACACAATAAAATGAGGTAACCAGTGCACTAAATTACAGAATATTTTTTCTTGCTTGTTGTTCCACCGCATGCAACTCACTTCAATGTGATACCAGTGCTCAACTATAAAAGGGAAAGCGCCAATAAACTTTGCAGATACGATACAGTTTAAAGCTCCAAAAACAGTGTTACCTGGTGTAGCTTCGGTGAGTTTGATCGATAGTTAAGGCCTACAAAAGACATGTATAGTCCATAACCTTCATGGGATTGGGAAGGCAAATTCTGTAGGCTATCTAGAGCAGCGTGTTTTTCTCAGCTTACAAAAATCTACGTACACAATTTCTTTGCCCTTGAATAACATTTCAGGAAGTAAGATTCAAAACAACATACGTACAGAAGCTTAACGAGAGCTTTAAGAGGTTACTCTGAAAAGTAAGAGTTCTTGTGACAGCAAAGCTTTTTATTTCATTTTTATTTTGTATACATTTTTATCAGGACCTGATTCAATTTTTGAGCTTAGAAAAGCAGGCCCCGGGTCTTCTAATTGAGAGCAAATGTACCATTGAGCACAGTTTAAGCGGGATCTTCAGTCTGAGTCCAAGCAGCATGACTGGTACAAAGATATCAAGTGCCCTCCACGAACCATCAGTCATACTCCCCCCTGAATTGGGGCACCTCCTGGATGTCCAGCCACTGTGCTGCGATTCTGCTCCTGTGGGGATGTCTAGTTTGTTAATTAAATAACAATCGTGACATCTCAGTACTGCCCAGCCCACATCAGTCCTGTGAAAATGCATACTTGAAATATTAAACTTTGCTCTGTTGTGTGTGTTTGTGTGCCCGCTCTCCCTTCAGGCAAAGAATTGACCAGTGGCTCTTTGAATGTGTGGCTGTCGGGATCTATTGTTTTACTTGCTGCTGCTCTTTGTCGCCTTTCAGGATTGCTGCCCTAGGGAGCCGCCTAGTCTTGCCTGATGGTTAGGCAGTTTGACTCGTGTGGGCATTAAATTAAAAGACACAATTACATGGTAAGAAAGTATTAACCATCTTTAGTGCAATTTAAACATTAAGGAACAAACGCATTTGAAACACTGTGGGTCCTATTTTAAAAAGTTTTGCCATACACACAGACTGGGGGATTCTTGTATGTCCCACGTAAACCCACTTGACCAAGTTGCTATCTGTAAACCGCTTAGATTCATAGATCAGTGGGATAGAAACACAGTTAAATAAATAAATAAGTATTGAAAATCAAGGTTGTTAATGCAAAGTGCTTCTTTGACTTGTCATCCATTTTTGATATTCTCATAATTGTAGGAGGTTTTCAGCAGTTTAGTACTGTTGAGAATAACTCTGGTATTCTTTGATGATTCTGAAGCCATTCATGAAAAGGAAAAATGAGATATGCATTGTAGTGGTCACAATGCATCATGGTGACACTTTATAGCATCATAATGGTGACTCATGCTGTATCATGTAGACTCATGCTGCTGAATCAGAGCCAGTGCGGATTATCGGGACTAGTCACACATATTCAAGGGCTAGTTATATCGAGCTTACAAAAGTCTTGCCTAAAAGTTATTTGAGATGTTTGGTTGCTGTTGCTAAGCGCCATCAAGCCAATGGTGACTCCTGGCGATGTTTGGTAAATACAATCAAATCCTATGTTTAAAAAATTAGGAATTTGTACTAGTTCAATATCAGAACTGTGCAATGTTTTAGCAACCTCTTTAGATTAATCCACGATCCTTGGTGTCTTTTTCCCCATATCCCATCACTCTCATGATGTGATAGTGCCTAGAACTGGGATGAAAGCCACTGAGCGCATCTGCTGTGATTCCACTTCAGATTAAAGACAAGTATAAATTACTTGCCTTGAAATCAATTACCCCACTGCCTCGTTTGCTAAAAAGCACCTATGTGGCTGGTCCAACTTTATAGGATTCAGTGGGAGAAAGTAAATATAAAATGAATAAACTTCATGCTTTGTAGAAAAATAGTCATAAGTTAGGGGTGAACATGGGAAATTTCTCCTAGTTTTGCTCTTTTTTTTGTTTCATTTCTGCATTTTATCACACAACAAAACCATTACTAAAGGTTTACTAAAGGTTAATGCATGTTAACACCATTGCACCCATAGAAATAAAACAGTTCTCGGCACTTAACATCCATTTAAATCCTTTAGCAAACATGTCCCTAAAACAGAGAAAGGAAATGAAAATGTGTTACTTATGATATTTTTTGCAGTGGAAATTACATAAAACAAATGTTATTGGGATTTCAGTGTTCAAAAAACCCCGCCCCATCACAATTAGACCAGAGTTAAATAGCATGCGATACGGGAGTGCCAAAAAGCTCATTCATGCAGAATTTAAAGAAGTTAAAAAATACCGTCAATCGGAATATCTTGCTTTGCCTCCACTACCTGCATGCATCACCGTACCTCTAAGAAGAACAAACTCTTTACTAACCCCAACCACATGCCCACTTTTTACTAATCTGGAGTTTGTCTTCATCCCATTCGAACCACCTATCATGAGATGGATAGGGGAAAGGGGTGAAGGCGTGATCAATGCCTCACAAAACAGAGCTATCCTTACACTTGAAGCCTAGAACACAGGAGAGACACATTATTATCAACCAGAATCTCCCCCACATATACATTTCTTAAATTTAGCACTCTAGCACTCTTTGGCAAACTAGTTCTACTGCTCTTTTCGTACATGCTTTTGTTTACATAATTCTTTTTTTGGAAATAGTTCCCTTCTTGAAATTGCAGAAAATTCAACTTTTGATGAAAAGCTTTGTTATTTCAAAATTAGGTAAGCAAACCTTCCTATGGGATCTTTATCTTTTTGTCATGTGTTAGTGAAAAATTTGGCCCTAACAACAATCAAGTATGCATATTTAAACATATACTGCTAATCTCAAAATTTTTAGCGACTTCCACTAAAACAAAGATAGTTCACAAACATACCATCTACAAATACAATGCCATTAACATAAAATCAAACAAGACAGATCTCATATTAAACATTGCAAAATTCACTATATAAAAATGTTTTTAGCTTTTTAAAAAAAATTCCATAAACTTTTCTGCTTCTAGAGCTCAACAAACAAATGGCGGCCACAGAACTCCCCGCACGTATAGCCAACTTGTGCAGGGAGCTCTGTTTGTGGGTAGGAGGAGGTGGGCGATGGGAGGAGAAGCGACCCCGGACATACAGGGCTGATTCTGAGGTCGGCCCTGTATGTCCTGGGTCGGCAGGTTAGATGGAGGACTTATTCCACCTCGGAGGTAGAATAAATCCCCCTGGACGTCAGGGGATGGCGGAGCTGGGCTGGACCAAATTGGTGAAGGGTGCAGGAGGTTCCCCACAGCCCGACCCCAGGCATGGGTGACCGGATCGGGGGTTGGGCTGCCGGGAAAGAATATTTTGGGGGATGGCCGGTCATCATGGTTCCTTCACGGTGCCATGGTGACATGGCTACAGGACGCCATGCCACTGCCGCTCCATGGAGGAGCTTGACTGAGTTAGCTGGGGAAGTGGCTGGACATCAGGGGTGCCTGAATTGGGGCACCTCCTGGATGTCCAGCCACTGTGCTGCGATTCTGCTCCTGTGGGGATGTCTAGACATCTGGACGGCCTGGGGACGCACATGTCTGAATGTGCCTCCACAAGACCAGGGGCACATTTACTAAAGAGTGCACTGCTAGCATGCATCTAGGCCATGATTTAAGCTTGCTCCAACTTCAGGGGGCCTGTCTCTTGGTGTGTTGAAAACATGTGGCACCATGTTTATTGGCATGTGGGTACATTTAACGCCACCTATCGAGGTGTTAAATGTACCCATGCTAACAGCAATATTCACAGTTAACATGCACTCAAAACATCCATGCTGTGATGCACAATCAACAGCCGCATTCTGCCCCTTGGGTACTTGGTGGAAATCACTCGACTGATACTATTAAGGTGCACATGGATTGGCATTTGACTTGAGTGATCTGTTGTATTACATGCTACTAATGGGTGTCATACATGGATACTGTATTATTCCAGATTAGTTGACATTAGTGGATCACTTCTCTATGCCCCTTTTCTTCCATTGTCAACTTCAGACTCCGATCCTTTCACCTTGCTGTTCCTTATGCCTTGCTTTATTAGAAAATATATCCTGATTGGATGGAGTGGACCCTACAAAAGGGATTGTCTATAGCTATGCAGATGATATCCTAGAGGATGTCCTCATGAGCAGCTCTGAATTTACACTAAAGCTTGCTTAAGCAACTGCTTTGACTGAATTTACCAATGAAAATTAACCTAGAGAAAACAAATTTACTTTGGATCAGCTTGCAATACAATGACATGCCCCCCCCCCCCTCTGGCTCAAAACTTAATTTTAGCTCAATGATAAAGGTTGTGGGAGTTTTCTCTGCAGCAAATCAACCATGGAGTACCAAATAGTATCCATAGACGACAAGCGTTCTAGTGTTTTTTAGAAAGCTGTGGTAAGTGGTTACACCTCACTTTGACTACTGAAATTCATTTTTTCTAGGACTACCAATATGGTAGGTAGCTCATCTACAAATACTTAAAAATATAGGAGTGAAGCTAATCTTCAGGGGGTCCAGATGGAACAATTGCATTGGTTACCTGGGCTTGCACACATCCAATTCAAAGTGCTATTATTTGTTTTCAAATGTCTACACAGTCTGGCTCCAGAATAATATAGACGGAATGGACATAATCAACATAGAAAATAGAACCCTTGCACTCACCCTCATATATAGACCCCCTACAGCTGATCAAAAAAACCTCTCTCCCATCCTTGAACTTGCTTGCACAACATCACCAAGCAAACCGCTCATAATCCTAGGTGATTTAAACCTCCCCTCCCTAAATGATTCCCAATCAAATAACTTTATGGACACTATGTTCCAAATGGGATATTCACAGATAGTACAAGCACCCACCCACACAAAAGGTAACACCCTAGATCTCATCTTCCTCCCCAGCTCCTTTATCAACCACCAGCAGCACACCCCTCCAACAATAACAGAAGTACCATGGTCCGACCATCACCTCATCACACTCCACCCCCCAATACAAGCAATGCAGAACTCTACGCACCACACACCTCATATATCACGATTTGCACACTTCAACAAAGACACTTTCCTGGACAAAGTACTACCCATACTCAACACAAACCTCCCAGACATCAACTCCACCGTAAATCACTGGAACCTTACAGTTCAAAAAGCAGCTGCCCCCACACAACCCACACATAGACAGTTAAAAAAAACAGAAAAATGGTTCACGAAAGAACTAGTGAACCTAAAAAAACAACTGAGAAAACAAGAAAAGAAATGGAGGAAAACTAAATCTGCTGAGAATAAATCCCAATACTTAAACACACTCAACGAATACAAGAATGCGATTAATAAATCAAAAAAGGATTACCACTCCAAGGTAATAAACTCAGCTATCAATCGCCCCAGAGAACTATTTGCAATTGTAAATACACTGACAAAAGTCAAAATCCAGAACCAAAACAATCTGCAATAAGTATACAAGCCCTTGCAACCCACTTTGCAGAAAAACTAAAATGCAAACTTAATACTACACCAACACTAACCCACACAAACACCGAAACTAATAACAACAGCTGGACAACCTTTCATACGATAGATCGGAAACACCTCCTCAGGATTATAACAATTATCAACACCACAACTTCCCCACTCGATCCATGCCCCGTATCATGGATCAAAAATACTAAGGAAGAACTAGCTGGAAACATTCAATACATAGTAAATCAATCCCTCTCCCAGGGCATTATGCCTGATGCCCTAAAACTCACAACAATCCGCCCGATAATAAAAAACAATAAACTCGACCCAAAAGACCCAAACTCATATAGACCAATAGCCAGCATTCCATTTATGGCTAAAATAATAGAAAAAACTGTTCAACTTCAATTGCAAGAACATATAGATGACCACAACTCCCTTAACTCCCACCAATTCGGTTTCCGCCCCTTCCATGGGGTAGAAACCCTATTAATTACTCTGATGGACTTCCTCATAAGACATACAGATGATAACACCCAAGGCCTCCTACTCCTTTTCATAGACATTTCCGCTGCATTTGACAACATCAACCACCTTACACTGATTAATAGATTAGAAAACTTAGGAATAGGTGGGACTGTCCTTAATTGGTTCAAGTCCTACATCACACACAGACTAATACGAGTTCAATTAAACCAGGAAGCATCGGAAACCTTCCCCCAAGGACAAGGAATACCACAAGGATCAGCCCTTTCTGCTCTCCTTTTCAACCTGTACCTGCAACCCATCACAAAAATATTTAAAAAACACAAAATCAATCACTTTATCTATGCCGACGACATCATGCTCGCCCTCCCCATAACCACGAAAAACCCTAATTATAACACTCTATCCGAATGCATGGCGGAAACCTCATCCTGGATGGGAACCAACTTCCTCAGCATCAATCTCAAAAAAACTGAGGCAATGTTTGTATCAAGATCACCTGTGGCTGAAGATACCTACCCAACAACAATCTCCATCAATAACACAACGATACCTGTTAAAAAAGAGGTAAAATACCTAGGCGTTATAATCGATCACACACTCACCATGCTACCTCACATAAAACAGACGGTAAAAACTATATTCTACAAACTCAAAACTATTCAACACTTAAGGCTCCTCCTTGACACGCATGACTTTAGATCAGTCGTTAGTGCCCTCATAACCCCTCACTTTGACTATTGTAATAGTCTCCTAACCGGCCTCCCACAAAAGAATATCTACTTATTACAAAGAGCACAGAACATTTGTGCAAAAGTAGTCACTAAAGCCCACCTAACAGACCATGTAACCCCTATACTGCTAGATCTACACTGGCTCCCCATAAATTATCGAATCAAATACAAAATACTACTAACAACCTTCAAACTACTAAACGATATTGCCCCCTCACATCTATCCACACTCCTTCACGTCCCAAATGAATTAAGAGCCCGCAGACTAAATGCAACCCTCTCACTAGAGCTGCCAAAAACATTCACGAGGACCAAAAACTCCACCAGTGCCAGAGCCTTCTCATTCACCGCTCCCACACTTTGGAATGACCTCCCAATAGACATCCGAATCATAAAGGACCTCTCCCAATTCAGGAAAGAACTCAAGACATACCTATTCTCTGAGCATTTCGGAATCCCCTACCCTCCAAGTCCAGACACACAGCGTCCACAGACACACAAACAAAAAAACCCGCAGAAACACAATTAACTGAACACACAACTCCTCTTCTAACAGCCCCCCAAAGACACCCCAAACAACCCACGAAAAAATGGAAATAAATTCCATCACACACAAACCCACTCACATACACACACAAACACACACGCACACTTATACACACACACACTCACACATACATACACACACACACACACCTGAATAGCGAATCATGTATTCTTGTAAATAATTTCTATAAATAGCAATGTCAGCTCGCTGACATTCCCCTGTAAATTCAGCAGTATACAAAAGTATACACCCTGTAAATAGTTCTGACAATTTACTGTTCTGTTATATGTAAAAAGTTAAGAAGTTCTTGTTCTATGTAATGTTATGCAAATGTATGCAATTGTTCCATGTAAACCGCCCCTGATCTCTGGAAGGGGCGGTATAGAAGAAATAGATAAATAAATAAATAAATAAAATAAATAAATACATGTCAAAACTGATTCAGTATTATAGACTGGTGTGACAACTAAGGTCATCAAAATTACCAAAAATCAGAAGCCCTAGTTCTATTACATAAATGCCAGTTCCACTCCTGCTCCACAATTTTCCACCCTCAGAACACTTTCACATATGAGGATGACTTTAGAAAGCTCTTTCTGCATGTAAAGCCTGTTTTACAACCAGAAAAGGGCTTTTAGATTATTGCGCGACTGCATACAAGGGTAAAAGGTAAGTGCACAGAGTGCACCCGCTTGAGCACTTTCTGTGCCTACCGTTCCCGGGCTCGTAGTTTGAGCAGAGTGGAAGCAGACTTGCAATGTCTGTCTGTATTTAATAAAATATGAAGGCACATGCGTAAAGTACACACACAGTCTTCGGAGCAAATGTAAATTTGAATTCTTGCACTATTGGGGGTGATTTTGAATCTGTGTTCCCTTTATAAAATAAGAGTTAAATGGGCCTTTCAACATAGGCATCTTGTTATAAAGTACTTGGGTATCGCATGAAACCACTTTTATTGTCTTTATTCATAGATAATATTCTAAGCACTTATTTAAGCTGGTCCATATTCTCAAGTTTCTTATTCAATTAGAGGGTAGTTTTGTAAGGGGCGGCTCGATTTCCGGGTATTTTTGCACACGTAAATCATGGTATTTTATGGGCCAATGCAGAAAACTAGCGGCATTTAAGCACAGATAACGCCACTTTTAAGCACACTTAGGGGCTTGTTTACAAAGCCGCGGTAGTGGTTCGCAATCGCGATCGCAGCCGCGGCCCCATTGAAATCAATGGGGCCGCGGCTCCGATTACGATCGCAAACTGCTACCGCGGCTTTGTAAACAAGCCCCTTACTGTCACTGCGAAATGCAAAAAAGAGACGGACATGTGTGTAAACAGCACAGGAAAAACTAGCACACAACTAACACCAAGAGTATTTAAATGTATTTAAATTAGATGCTAATGAGTTGAACATAACAAAATAGCATGCAAATATTGCCTGTGCCCAAAGCAGAGAAACACGTAGAGGATTTCGCAGCCAGTCTTAGCGCCAATAGCTCTATGCCTGGTCTTGAGGTGGCTTAAACATCTAGTGTGTGCCCCCAACAGTATTTTGATGGCATCGGGTGCTTTCTCTGATGCCTGGATCATCTGAGGGGAAATGTCAAAGATGATCTAGGTATCAGGGAAAGCTCCCTATGCAATCAAAATTCTGTCAGGGGCTGGTGCCCCCGACAGAAAGCGAATCCCCGGTGGCCCTGCAGCCCCGATCCCCCCATCCCTTTCCCAATTAAAAATAAGCCTGGTGGCCCAGCGGCCCCGAAGCCCCCTTCCAACAAAAATAAATCTGCTGGCCCAGTGGCACCGGATCCCCACCCAACTAAATATAATCCCTGATGGTCCATTGGCCTCTATCCCCCCACCTGCCCAACCAAAAACAATTCAGGTGCTGCCATTTTTCAAGATGTTGATGCAAGAGTGGGAGCGAGTGGGCAGTGCTCCCGCTCTTTTGTAAAGGTATTTGGAGAGGGAGTGGGGAGTTCCTGGCCGCTGGAACACCAGGGATTATTTTTAGTTGGGCAAGTGGGGGGATCGCAGCTGCTGAGTCACCAGGGATTTTTTTTTTTTGGGTGGATGGGGGTTCGGGGCCGCTGGACCACCAGGGCTATTTTTGGTTGGCCAGGTGGGGGGGGGGGGGAAGGAATCACCGCCACTTGTCTGCCAGGGATTTGCTTTCTGTCAGGGGCACTGGTCCCGCAACAGTGTTTTGATGGCATCAGGGGCTTTCTCCGATGCCTGGATCATCTGAGGGGAGTTTGGCATTTCCCTTCATATGATCCAGGCATCAGAGAAAGCCCCCTGATGCCATCAAAATATTGTCAGGGCTCATATGCAAATTAGCCACGCGGTGGCACACAGTTTAACGTATGGCTAATGTATGGCTAATTTGCTCATGAGCCCCTTTCTGCATACCGGCGTTAAAGTCATGTGCTCTCTGTGCGCTACAAATAGGCATAAAAAGTTGATAGTGTGAGACTTCAGCACCGGTTTTCTGCATCAGCCAGTTAGTGAGTTACGTACATAAATGAGCATGTACGCGCGGAGTTCAGTCGGTGCTATTCTGAAAGCATGAGCTGTGGACCGATGGCGTGTTCTTTCACTGTGGGTGCGCACAGCGGTGGAGTTTGGGTGGAGCAAGAGCAGAGCGCACATTTATACGCATACTTTATAGAATCTGATCTGACACGCAAAAGACACGTGTGGTCGTTTACACCTGCTATAGAGTGACTGCAGCTTCGTTTATGCGCGGCCATGATCACTCACCATAGTATTCTATAAGTCATATCAGTGCGGATTTGACTTTATAGAATATGTACTGATAAAGTGTGTAAATGCGTGCATAAATCTAGCAGCCACTTACAGAATTTCTTTAGATGGGGCCTATCTGAGAAGTCCAAAAAAGTGGCAATTTTAAGCCTATTTTGTAAAGATGCGCCAACAGAGACATCAATTTTTGAATGATAGATATCACCGAATCTCAAGTACAAAAAAATGGTCACAGACAAAGTTAATTTTATCAGCTGAAAAGCACCACCATGTACAATACTATAATGGGAGATTTAGCTCATGGCTTTCTCAGAAGTTCAAGGCAAGTTACATTCAGACCCAGTATTTTCCTGTCCCTAGAGGGCTTGGAATCTAAGCTTCTATTTGAGGGAATAGAAAGTTAAATAACTTGCCCAAGATAACAAGGGGCAGCAGTGGGAGCTGAACCTGGTATCTCTGGGTCACAGTCTACTGCTCAAACCATTGGGATCCTCCTCTACTCTGTTTTCAATTTTAAAGAAGCATCAAAGCAATGGCATCATAATAGCTGATTCCAAAGGCTTACACACCACACGTCTCGCCATTTCCTCTACTCTTTTTTGAAAACAAGTCTTGTAGAAAAGACTAAGTTTGGCTTGATTCCGGCTGATAGAACAAGATTTTATTCTTTGTAGGTTGACTCCTGAGGCAGGAGCCACCGAAACATTGATGTCGGGTCACCTGAGCCGTTATGATGCTGATGTACAAGAGAAATAACATCTGTGCTCAAAAGTGGTTCCTGTTTTCCAAAAGGATAAAGGCAAATGATGAGACATGCATTGTTTAATCTTATGAAGGTGGCTACTATGATGCCTCTTTAAAATTTATGGGGGATATTGAAAGCATTTTAGAAGGTTAGCAGACCTCTTAACCGGCTATACATGCTGAACCTGATATTCAATGATATTATACACATAGTGCCGCTGAATATCCTCACAGACCCGCAAAAAATGCCCGGTTAAACTGAGGTGGTGGATTGGGGGCAATGCCAGTCGCCCTCCAGCCAATGAAAATATTCATCCACTAACCAGATAGCTTAACCAACTAAAGGTAGACAGGTGAATGGCTGTCAACTTTAACCAGGTATTGCTATCTGGTTGGCGGCTGAACATTGCTTCTAAGTGGATAGCCACACACTGACCAGCAAACCTGGATATTCAGCGTTGCAGGGCGAATATGTTCTGGTGTTGAATATTTGGGTTTAATTAAAGTGGTGGCAACCAGGTACTTGAAATAACCTAGCTGCTGTTGCTGACCATTGGCCTGTTAATACTTACAGTATAAGATACTACAGTGAGGTGGTTTTCAGTCGATAATTAGTCTGGAATATAGATGAATGTTTTTGGCCTTTAGTATATTTTTAAAGGCAATGCAGGGGCCTATGTTCCTTTATAAAAAAGGCCCTCAAGAACCAGCTCTGGTAGCATGGCAATTTCCATGCACAAATTCATTCCTGCGTTGAAAGGGGGAAATTTTCTAAAGCTTTGTCCACGTGTAACGCACATGGATAGGGATGGCGTGAAGGATTAGTATGTTATAAAATGTACAAGCACTGGTGTAGAGCACACTCACAGATGTACCCTTTTTTTAGAGCAGGTATAAACGTGTGCATCAGCACTTGCGCAGTATGGGGCTGGACCTGGGAGCCTATTTTAAAGTCACAGAGGCACCTATTTTGCCATCATAAGATGGACTTACAAGAGGTGCCTTTTTGGACTTTTCACCCTGGTGACCTCTTATAAAATAAAGCTTGCAGTGTGTAAATGTGTACTTCTGTAGTTTTACAAAATATGCATATGTATTGCAAGCCCACCTCTGCTCTCCTGGATCATGCCCCTGGGAATGTCTGTGTGCAGATCATGTAAAAGTAGGTGCGCTCTTTAGAGGAAATTTTATAAAATCATTTGCAAACCAATGTGGCCACATGCGTGCATAAATGGTTTCCTATAATATGCCATCGTCGTAAAGGAATGCCCATTGGCATGAACGTGTGTACTTTGCTGGTAGGTTTAGCCAGGGACAGGGGTGGAGTGTAGGTGCATGTTGATTATAAAATATCTTAATTTACACATGGCCATATATATAAGGAAAAAGACAAATGGGGGAAGGAAAAGTACCAGGTAGGAGAAAGGAGTCAACAAACATGGAAGGACTACATTATACTGACGACTGAGACCACCACCTATTCGAAGGATGCAGTAACTCCAAAAGCAGTCTCAAACAGAGAGGTCTCTAATGTCTTTTTGAACCTTTGCAGGACCAGTTCTGTCTGTAATGTAGTGGGTAAGGAATTCCATAGAGCGAGGGCTGCGGCAGAGAAGGTGGACCTTCGTGTTGTTTCATACTTAATTGTGGAGGGGGATGGTATATGTAGACAGAACCCATGAAGTGAACGAAGGGCCTAGCAGGTACATAAAGACTAATCAATTTAACTAGGTATTCTGGGGCCAACTCATGGATGGCCTTATATACAAAAACAAAAACCTTAAACAGGACACGGGATGCAATAGGAAGCCAATAATATTACATGAGGAGCAGTGTAACATGGCCAAATCTATTTGCACGAGTAAGGATGCATATAGCTGTGTTCTGTATCATCTGTAGACGTTTAAGTTGGTATTGAGGGAGTCCTAAATAAACACTATTGCAGTAATCTACTTGAGCCATAACCGTATGAATTACCTCTGCAATTTGAGCTGCCGAATCTAGAAAAGGAGCGCACAGGAAGTGGTTTGGATGACCCAGGTCAGTTGAGGAGAAAATGATAATTGAGAATCTAAAATTATGCCAAGATATTTTAAATTGTATTGTAGGGTCACGGGTACCCCCTCAATGGTGGGAGTGAGCACAGGGATCTGTGAAGAATTTGTAAACCAAATAGCCATGGTCTTGGATTGTTTGAGCTTTAATGAGTTGATACGCAGCCAAGTAGCGACCTAGCCCAAACAAAAGGTAAGCTGAGAAACAACAGGTGAAAGTTCATCAGTAGAAAATAGTAACATGATGTCATGTGCGTAAATAAAACTGGAAATACCCGTACTCTGAATGAGTGTGACAAGAGGCTAAGAAAAACATTAAAAACATGGGTGAAACAGTTGAGCCCTAGGGCACCTCACACGGAAAGCTATGCGATTTTGAAAGTGAATCAGAGGTACAACCCCGGAAATAGCAATCCTGGAGAAATGAATGAAGCCATGAGAGTGCAGTGCCCCGAAGGCCTGAGTCATACAAGCGATGCAATAACAAATCATGATTCACTAGGTCAAATGCCGCTGAAAGATCCGAGACGGCAAGAACTATTTTTCCATAGTCCCAAGCTCTATGGACTTCATTTAAAATTGCTGCCATGTGTTTTTGGGGTCTAAATAAGATGGAGATATGATCTGTTATGTGATTTTATTTCCTGGATAATTGTATTGGAAGAATTCCATTGTTTTTTTTTTCTATGTCATTCATGATATGATATCTGAATGTTAATTTGATAATTGATAAATAAAAAGTTAAAAAAAAATTGCTGCCATAATGGTTTCTGTACTATCCATAGAATGTTCAAGATGGTCTGAGAACTGGCTAAAGACCAGTCATTCTGGGACCTTAGAAATAAAAGGCAGATTATAAATAGGCCTATAATTCTTGGGGTCATCTATGTCCCCCTGTGGGTCTTTTTGAATAGATCTGAGCAGTGCCTTCTTCCAGGCGCTTGGCACCACACTTACTGAAAGGCTGCTGTTTATAATAGCTACATTACTGGCTGAGGCCCTAGGGTCTGTTCTGTTAACCAGCCCACACTCTGCCCATTCTTGCCCCATGCCAGGATGGCCGATTACCGTGCACATGGCTGGCATGCTTGCACGTTAGTGTTCCTGTTCACCAATCACCACATGTTAAAGCACATGTAACGATCACTGGGCTTTAGTAAACGGTGTCCTTAATCAGGCACTTACAGGGAAAGCTAAGAAAAATCTGTGCCCCTAAGAACAAAGCTTAAAGACATAACACCAGAAATATTTTACATTTACTCTGCATCTGCTCTGACACATTTGGGAAAACAAAAAATCTCAATAACCCTCTCTTCACAAGTTACAAAGCCCTTTAATAAAAAAAAAAAATCCTCTCAGCACAAAAAGTGTGTGTGTGTGTATGTGTGTGTGCCATCAAATCAACTCTGACCCTGGGTTTGGACACCAGTAAAAAGCCCAAATGCTTTCTGCGGCATGGATGTCTGCAGCAGTTTATCAAATATCCAAACTGTTCATTGATAATTGGGCAGTTGTTGAACCCTTCCTGAATTTCCCTTCGCTTTACACTGTGGTAAGTTTTTGCTCTTGGAGATAGCTTCTGAGGTATTCCCCGAATCTTCAACAAAATATTTCTGGAACAAATTTCTAGTAGAAATTGCAGATAATTTACGAAAATGTATTACTCTCTCAGATTATACTTTCTTTCTATCGTTACCCCAAATTTCGGCTTTTGATTTCAACACCAAATTTAATTTAATTTAGGTACTTATATTTCGCTTAACCTAAATACGTTCAAGACAGATTACAATTCAAGAAAGAAAAAAAAAAAGAAAAAAATACAGCCATATGAAAAAAACAGCTTATTCAAAATTACAAAAGGTATCTATAAAAACAATGAACACAGCCTTATAAATCAATTAAGAATTTCATGATGATAGTCCTAAAGCATCCTATCTGAAATTCATTTTGAAGTAGCCAGATTTTCAAGCTCTTTCTAAACAGCAAGAGACCAATATTGAATCGCTACGGCGCCTAGCCCTGTCCGCTGACCCTTAACCCTCAATGCCGCGGCAATGGCATTGAATATCCAGGGTTGCTGCACATGCCCCGGAGCCGCCGGAGTTAACTGGGTAGTGGTGATATTGCAACGCTACCTGGTTAGAGACATCGCCGCCTCCGCTCCGCCCTGGAACGCCCTCAATATGCCCCGATAATAACCACATAGTATCGGGTCGTGTAGCGGGGTTAGAAGGGGATATTCAATGGCACTAACCATGTAAGTGCTATTGAATATCCCAATTTAAGGCATTTCATAAGTCGCACATTTGATCTGAGTATCTTTATTTATTTTATTTATTTATTTATTTATTTATGTGGACAGTTTTGTATACCGCCTTATCCTTCAATCAAAGTGGTCACAACACAATTGGGGGATACATTTAACACGCGGGGATGACACAATACACTAATACTTACAGGGAACATGGGCAATGGAGGGTTAAGTGGCTTGCCCAAGACCACAAGGAGCACCTGTGGGACTAGAAACCCCAGTCCTTCCGGCCCAAGGTTGCTGTCCTCTAGTGGGATTTGAACCCCCGACCTTCTGGGTTTATTTCATTTTATTTCTATACCGCTTTATCCTACGGTCAAGGCGGTTTACATTGTAACAGAACGTTTTATATTAAAGAGGGAAGTTAACTTGGAGGTAAGATTTAATAGTTAAATGTTACCTCCAAGTTAACTTCCCTGTTTAATGAACAATGTCTGTTATAATGTAAACTGCTTTGATCGTAGGATATAGTGGTATGGAAACACCGTTAAGTAAATAAATAAATATACTCGGACCAAATGTGCAGTTTAGAGGGTCATTATAGACGTAATGATGGTCAGGGGAGGTGAGAGTAGGGAGGGGTGTAAACTTGGGTTGGAAGGGGGAAGTGGGAGGGTGGTTGTGTAGTTGAGCTAATGACTGACTGGGTGAGGTTATTGGAGAGGAAGTGTCTGAATTTGTGTGTTTTTAGGGCTCTCCTGAATCTTGTTGTGTCCGTTGTGGTCCAAAGTTTCTCAGGTATGGAGTTCTTTAAAGGTATAACCCGCTATGGCGGCAGCACATGCTATTGGGGAGCATTAACAGATAACACAGGGAAATTGCAGATCTTTTTGCACTATCTGCAGATCCCGCATTAACTGCTGGAGTGGGCAGGATATGGGCGGAGAACGGGCATGTCTGCAGTGCGCGGTTACCGTGGGCGTACTCAGTGCTCAGTAACTGGCAACGTTGCAGACAGCGTGGGGGCTCATGATGCCCTTTTAGTGGGCGGCGTTAGCTGCATCCATGCTGCAGCTGCACAGTCTCTGCAATATCGGCACATTAGCTGATAGGGAGACGGTGTGCATGCCCCCAATAGATAACGCATGGCGTCTGCAGCTAGCGCCGTGCTATTTGCACTTTTTTTTGCCGTGGTAGCTTTAGTCAGCAGAACCCATAATGTGGCTGATATTAGAAGCATTAATCCCTGCTAAATGGATAAATGCTGCAGTAACAGATATCCTTACAACCCCTCTCGGGAACTCCGCTCTTCTGCTTCTATCTGAGCCCTTCTCTTCTACTGCTAACTCCAGACTTCGCTCCTTTCACCTCGCTGCGCCTTACGCCTGGAACAAACTACCTGAGTCTGTAGGCCAGGCACCTTCCCTAACCCTCTTCAAATCCAGACTGAAAACTCACCTCTTTGCTGCTGCTTTTGGATCTTGACTCGCCTGATCTCCTTTTCTTTCCCCCCCCCCTTGTTTTATCCCTGCCTACACCTTCTGTGTTTGCCTTGACTAGATTGAAGGCTCTGATGAGCAGGGACTGTCTCTTACATGTCTGTGCAGCGCTGCGTACAACTTGTAGCGCTATATAAATGCTCAGTAGTAGTAGTATACTGTCGCTGAACTCAGTGCTATCTGGGGCAGATCCGTGGTGGAGCTATGATTTATCTGAAGGGCAGCCATTATCTGGGCAGTGCTGCCGGATATCAGGAATTGTCTGCCCCCACTATGGGCTAAATACTACCTCAAGTACCTTTAACTGTTCTGAGGGAAGCGGTTTTCGCAGAGGGCAATCTGAGTATTAATACCTCTTTATCTGAGTAAATGGAACATGTTCTTCCCTTTTGCATTACCTTTTCTTATGGGCATCATTTTTGCACTTGGGCTCAAGAAATGTTAGCTGCCATTTAGACAGCCAGTTTCCCAGTTTCACAAATGTCCACAAACACTTTGTATTCATGGCAAGTTTCAAAGTAAAATGTGTGCATACTTCAGCTTCCCTCACTGCCGTGACGTCCACATGTTTAAGGTAACTGCGGACTGAGTTGCACTAGGAGCACTTTCATAACAGGGGGCTTTGGTTAAGGGGACAGGTGGAAATGTCCACAAGTAGCTTAATGAAATATGTGCGCAAATGAAGATATTTTATGATCTCTGTATGAACTTCTTGATTCTTCTCAAGCTCCACCTAAACCATGCCGTCAACACCACCTATTTTAAAAGTACGCAAGTGCATGATATCACGTGCACATTTATGTGCCTGGTGAGGGTAATTTTGCTGCTATTTACACATATAGTCACGCGCACACATAACAGTATTTTAGTGATTTGTGCACAGAAGCATAATGTAATTGGTTGGTAGTCTGCAAGTACGTGGCTTGGACCAAGGGCGCATCGTTTCACTGTGGGTGTGCACATGGCGGGAGCTTTGGCAGGGCATGGGCGGAGTACAAGTTTTCATGAGTGTGTTATGAAATAGTATAACTTACATTCTTGAGACATCTAGGCACAGGAATTTACACCAGCCAGAGAGCTGGCGTAGGTGCTCGTGCCGGGTTTGATGTGTTTTTGACCGCTGATGTGCCTATTTTATAAAGAAAAGTAGGCGCATACCTTGATAACATAGGTGTGAAATATGTGCACTGAAGTGATGTTAATCTAGGTAACTCTTGTGAAATTACTCTCATATTGTCACATACACAGATGACTTTATAAAATTACCCCCAATGTAGACAGTTGGAAAATTTGCACTCTAGAAATAGGTCTCTTGTGTTTGTGGTGACTCTTGACGTCATGAGCACTATTACTTATTCAGTCCTAAAGATATGGCCAAGTGGGGTTCTTTGAACTGTGCTGTGAAAATACACAGTACTGAACAATACTAACCAGAAGATGAGATTCTGTGCCCCCAGTGAATGTACAAACTGAATTTGACTTCAAGACTCATTGGTGGGGAAGAGTTTTGCACTCGTTTCCAGACGTCAGACTTCTGCGTCCTGTTGTAGGTCTTCACTGATTCCAATTCAGAACCACGCCTCACATTCACGCTTATCTCACCAATCTCATTTATGTTTTGACTTTTCCCTCAGTGGGTCTGTAAGGGCTCGGACTTCAGTGGCAGGGCTGCTGTTTAACTTTAAATAGATAAGAAATCCGTTTAAAGTTACTTGGATTTCCAGTGGCGATTCTGTGTAAGAGCTGCTGCTGAAATTTCAAGTAGGCATCCAAGTTTCTCTATAAAATGGGCTCAGGATAGATGTATTCTGGGTGCCTAAAACTGGGCATCTGTTATAACATCTTTGTTAGTGATATAGCGGAAGGGCTGTCGGGTAAGGTTTGCCTCTTTGCGGATGATACAAAATCTGCAATAGAGTAGACACCCAGGAAGGGGTAGATAACATGAAGAGGGATCTAGCTAAGCTTGAAGAATGGTCTAGAATTTGGCAGCTGGGATTTAATGTTAAAAAATGTAAGGTCATGCATTTGGGCTGCAGCAATCCGAGGGAGCAATACAGTATAGGAGGTGAAGTACTTTTGTCCACTAAAGAAGAGCGGGACCTAGGCGTGGTTGTGTCTGATGATCTTAAAGTAGCTAAACAGGTAGAAAAGGCGACGGCAAAAGCTAGAAGGATGCTTGGGTGCATATGGAGAGGAATGGCTAGCAGAAAAAAGGAGGTGATAATGCCTCTGTATAAGTCTTTGGTGCGACCTCATTTGGAGTATAGTGTGCAATTCTGGAGATCGCACCTTCAAAAGGATGTGAACTGGATGGAGTCGGTGCAGAGGGTGGCTACTAAAATGATTAGTGGGCTTCATTATAAAGCATATGAGGCCAGACTGAAGGATCTTAATATGTACACCTTAGAAGAAAGGCGGAATAGAGGTGATATGATTGAGATGTTTAAATACCTCCATGGCATAAATGTTCAGGGAGAGAGCCTCTTTCAATTGAAAGCAAGTTCTGCTACGAGGGGACATGGGATGAGGTTGAAGGGAGATAGATTCAGGAGTGATATGCGGAAATATTTCTTTACGGAAAGAGTAGTGGATCCATGGAATAGTCTCCCAGTGGAGGTGGTAGAGATGAGGACAGTAACTGAATTCAAAAAAGCATGGGACCAACACAGAGGATCTCTAAGGGTAAAAAGTGGACTGTTGTAGTTGTTGATATGGAAGGACAGACTGGATAGGCCATGTGGTCTTTTTCTGTCATCATGTTTCTATGTTTCTAAATTACCCTCATAAGGCTTAAAAGTTTATGGATAGTGAAGATATATGTGCACTGGCTGCTGGTGAACATATAACTGGCGGGTAAGTTTATAAATTCCTGTGCAGCTTATGTGCACTGCAATGCATGTCTTTGGGGCCTTATTTATTTATTTAACATCTCTGCTATACCGCGCTATTCATATCAGTGCGGTGTACATTCAACAGAACCTTATACCATGCAGATGGACCGCATTGCATTTACAGTGAACAGGGACTAAAACTTGGACATAACGGGGGTAACTTTCTACAAGTTATTTACACTAATGGCTATACTTTCCAACTATAGTCTATTTTATACAGTGAGGTACGTGGGTACTTTACATTATAAAATAGTGGCATACTGACATGCCTTAACCTAGAAGCAGCAGGTACCTCTGCCCTACAGTAGGGTAATCACTCAAGCCTAGATTGGGCAGAAATCCGCATAAGTCATAATATTCTATGACTTATATGTACAAATATAGGCACCGCTTACTCTCCAGCCAAGTTCTACCCCCACTCACACCCCTACTGAAAGTACGTGTGATGACGCGTAGATTTGTGGTTTCATAATAGCACCTGCCTAAGTCGTGCGAATAAGTGCCCATTCACTTGCTTAAGTCCTTTAAAATAATGACGTACATGCATAAATAGCTCTTAACGTTTAGTGCGTCCCTTATAAAACCAGTCCTAAATGCTAAACATTAGTGTGCTTAGAAAATATTCTATAATTTTTACTAGAAATAAAGGAAATAGAATATTTTGGAACACATTCACCAAAGAGCAATTTTTTAACTCAACAGCCACTAGGCATCAGACGTATCCTAGCATTTAAAGTTATACAAACAGATATCCTGTTTTCCATTATGCTTTGTGAACAAAAGCAGGATGTTTGGTCAGCATGCTTTCCTGGTTAACCTTTTCAGGCCTGTTAAACCTGTTAGTGGAAGTACAGAAGCTGCACAACCATTCAAATAAAACGAGAAAGAATAAGCAGAAAAGGACTAGAAGTATTTTATACAACTGTTTTGAGGCATGAATGTTTACTGTGAATCTATGATTTCAACTAGAGTGCAATAGGCATTTTCCTAATGAGATAAAATTAGAAGAGAATGTCTAAATTGACTGCGGTAGCTAGGTGGCATCTCCCACAAGGAGAAGAGATCTATGGCAGATAGTGTTGGCCTCCAGATGTCCTAGTCTGTTAAATGATCCCAATACCATTTCTTTGCATGAGTTTTTTATGCATCTTGAACTGGGAATATCCAGGCAAGCATTCTACACGCCAAGAGAAAGTGCTGTCTTGCATCTAATCTACACTGGGTAAAAGCTGAAGGGGCCAATATGCCCAGGACCTATTATTGACTTTCATTTCCTCCATGTGATGTCATTTGTTCCACAAAGGCAAGAGGGTCTGTGAGAGTGGAAACATGTTTTAAATTCTGCAAATCCCTGGTTTTCATCACAGCCATTTTTAAGATGTGCTGATGGGCTTCAGTAAATCACTGCTGTTTTGTTTTCCGACAAAGATACAACTCTGAACATTTGTGTCACACTACCAAGATGACAGTCACAGGAGGTCATCCTCTTGCCAATCTACTTTTACATTCTTGCCGATGGTCACGACCTGCTCAGATATTCAGCTTTGCCTATTCTATTTATCTGCTCTTTTGCTGCAGCTTCAGATCTTTTGTGCCAATGTAGACATTAACGGAGTACTTCTGTAACAGAGCACCTAGATCATAGGGATGAAAGTGCCTATGTGCCTTTATAAAATACTAGCACAAATCCTGCAGAAATCATGCCAGATTGAAGGCATGGATATTAGGCATGCTCTTGAGCAGATGTAAATGTTAGCGTATAAAGTACATGCAGATATGCACATTTTATGAAATATGTTCATTTAAATTCTGTCCTTCAGCAAGCCTACTGTATAAGTATGAACCCTCTGGGACTGCGTGCACTTTTAGGCATGTCGTAATTTTATACAAGCCTATCTATGCATCAAACAGGTTTATAAACGTACCCTCTAATGGTACAATAAAAGGCTTTGGATACGAGGTAGTCTTTCAGTCATACAAGTACAACTTGGGTTCATCCTTTGTTTTACATTTGCGTAGAACCTGAATATCCCAGTGCCAAACAATTTTTCTATTCTTTTCTCACGTTTGCATGTCTTCCCTATAAAATTAGCTGATGCACTAAACGGGTGAAGTCTTCGTGGAGATTTTTGTATGCTAAGATTACTTCTCATTTAGAAAAGGTTTAGCAAAAAACTGCATAAATTTGGAAGTAATAATCTTTGTGAAATTAATATGCAAAATGCATGCTAATGAGCTACACATGGAGTTAGTTCTGAAGAAGTCAACTCTGCCAAAGTATAATGCAGTTTTTTACTTTCTCAATACATCTGAATCTTTCCTTCATCTCAGGAGGTGAAGTAACGTTTCAGCTTCTTCCTGTCAATGGGAGCCACTAAAGACTAGAGATCCTCAAGTTAGGAACCTCTGGAGATGGGATTTCCAATTGGTAGGCTGCCATAGACACTCAGACACTAGGCCACCAGGTCCCAGTAGACCTTGCCCTGAAAATCCCAAAGCAGGGAAACCTTTCCCAGGACAGGGAGCCCATGATCAGAGGACCCATAACCCACAGATCTACTCATTAACCAGTTTCCAGCCTACCCAAGTACTTCAAACTACCCACCCATTCCACCACCACATGCCTATCCACTCATCTGCCTACCTACCTACCTACCTACATACTTACCCAATCATCTATATCTAACAACTTTCACATCACCTCTCTGCCCATCTCCCACTTACCTACCTATCTCACCACCCCACTTCACCCCACTCCCACCTATCCTGCAGGTCTCCAATGCCCCCCATATATATCAGAGACATCCTCCTTCTCCTTCATCATCTGCTTCTGATGGCCACACATTAAAAATGGCGGGGTTGTAGCTGAAGTCAATAAACTTAGCTGAATTTGCATCATGTTTAAAATGGCAGCCAACAGGAATTAATGAAGGAGGAGGAGGAAGCTTTCCCTGGAGGAGGTGTGTATGGAGGGACCCTGTAGAGGAGTCTATAGGGAAGGGGGTAGGGCTTGGCGTAGTTAGATGAATGGGTGGAGAATTTGGTTGAGTAGGTAGGACAGTAGCAATTGATTAGTGAATGGGTGGGTGGTGCTGGAGCTCTCTGGTCAGTGATCACAGGGCAGGGTGAACTTATTTAGGGTCCCAGGCCAGGGTATCTCCTGTTTTTTACATCCGGGATTTTGAGGCCCTGGCTCAAGGATCCCAGGATATTTGGGACTGAAGCAGAGTCTTTGAAGTTAAAGGGGAACTGTAGTTAACGGCAGAGGTTAACTTTGCTTCCACTTTAGCAAATGTTTTGACTTCCTTTTTAGCTTTGGCACCATTCTAGTTTTTAGAGGTAGTGCAAACTAGCAGAGGAATACACAAGTAGAAGGAAGCAAGCTATAGATGGTGAGACTGTCGCTGTCTTGTAGGGATATGCATTCGCTAGCACTGTTCCCTCTAAGCTGTGCGCGTGTGCGCGCGCACACACCTCGCCGAGCAAGCACACATACTTTACAACAGAGCGCACAAAAATTACAGCTCTGATTCTGATAGAAAACAACATAGACATCTTAAAATTTAAAAGTTATGATTGTAATTACTAGAAATTTCCCACTTCATTTATTAATCGTCTATTTTCATTTAATTTGATTAAAATCAATGTGGTGTACATACTGTATTCTGACGTGTAGTCAAATTTTAAAGTATATAACTCTGAGTGTCGTTATGTTGCGCACAAAAATTTAACCTTCCTTCAAAAGCTGCACACAGCTGATATTTTATGCGCACACAGCCTACAGAAAATTAGAGGGAACATTGTTCGCTAGCCTGAATCTATATCAATAGTGCGCTTTAAAAAATTTAGTGCTTTCAAAATCAATTTAGCACATGTTAATTTATGAAAATGCATTAAGTTGATTTGCGCACATTTGAAAGTTCTAATGTGTTGAAAACGAAACATTTTTTAATAAAACGAATATGGGAAATAAACTGAAAAAGTCCAGACATCAGGGAGAAAGGTAACCCCCTCCCCAAAAATGATTTGAAGACTTGCCCTGTGCACATTCATGATACCTTGCACATGGACGATAGGATTCCTAGTGAGAGATGACTTCCTTTGTGGTTATCTCTAAACACAGGGGCATGTTTACTAAGATAAGGATAATGGTTAGCATGGGCTACTTGTAACCAGGTCCCACTGAACATGGGATCTAGTTACAAGTAGCCCATGCTGTTAGCCCAGCTGGGTAAAATACCTCAGATTCCCTCATTTGATACATAGAAATCCTCCTCATTTTAATTTTTGACCAGGAAACGCAGATAAAAACAAATGCTGGGGTCCACAGGGAGCTGCAGCAACTTGATCACGATTATACCAGTAGTGGAGAATCTAGAGTTCCATTTGCCCAGATCTTTACGTCCTTAAGGGAACTGTATCCAGGCATCTATCAGTGTTAGACGCCAACCAGCTTGGTTAAACAGACTTCCAGCTTAACATCTGCTTCAAAACATCTATGTGATAATGCGACATGATACGAGTAATATTCAATGTTTTCCAATATATTATAATGGCAATTTTAAGAGAAAAATATAACAAAATGTATAAAACTTTCACAAGCATATCTTCCAACAATGCGAAATCTCAAAAATCACATTCAGCTTGCGCTATTTATCAACAGAAAGTGTTTGTGCATTATTTATTAATGCTAAGTGGATTTATAGCAAGCATATAGTTAAACAGCAAGAAGCAGGGATGGTCTATCATCGATGTCTGTAAATTGCTGCATATGCTATACAAATAATGAGAATAATAACATTATTCAACATAATCACGTTTCTTAAACTGCTAAATGCAACACCTGCTTTTATAAATTCTGACATTTATTAGTTGGTGAAACCTGTCGCATCCTAACATGCTATATGGTTTAAAACTAGACTGATATTTGGTATTCTTTGACTTGAACCTTGTATCATCCACACTATTAATCAAGAGAACCCCCCCCCCCCAAAAAAAAAAGATCTTAAGAGAAGCAGAATAATTTTGTGCTACTTAAAACTTTCATTGACATACCTGATTAAAGAGAGTCAGCGGTACTTCAGTTATATGTAGAATGATCCAGTAAGTATAAAAAATTTCCTCAAATTTTACCACTCGGCAAAAAGTAAAGGCTACAAAACCTCCTAAGAGTTTATTAAGAAATTCTGGGAGTGTTCAGCTTCCCAGAATGTCTGGGGTCGTCCAGCTGGGAGCCAGCCTATTTCCCACCCTGCAGGCTTCCTGTTTTTGTTCCACACTGTTGTGATGCCAACAGCTAGAAATCGGAGTGGAGGAAACCAGATAAAATGAGAATAGTTCTATTGCTAGAGTACCTTAAGATGGGAAGAAAGAAGTGTGAAGTTGAAAACTAGTTGGCTACATTAAGACAAAATACAGAAGAGAACTATTCCATCAGTAATACCCAGATCCTGGTGTGAATGCTTTAGCGTAGTTATCTGGTCTTTCGAGAGTAGACCAGTAGTGTGTGTCACCTAATTTAGAAATCTTGTTTCAGTGGGAGGGATTTCATACTAAGAGAGAGCTAGAACCCAGTATGCTTGTCCTAATTGTGTTCCTTTTTGTCAAATTAAAGATCTCGTTTCCACATGGTGCAAAGTGCAAACAGGGAGACCAATCATTCTTATCCAAGGCACTTTCTTTTCGGGCTACACATGAGGATATAAACATAAATAGTGGTAAAATGGACTCATGTGGCCTCACTAACAATGTTTTCCTTTGCGTTGGATAATGTTTGCTTTCTGTATCTTAGATTATACTCCTGGATGCTACACTTGGCCCAATTTATTATTTTCTTCCATTCCTTACCACAGTCTCATCATATGGAAGTCATTTTATAAACTTTTCTTGAATGTAAAATGCCCTTAGAAAATTCGGTTACACCTAGAAGTACCTGGTGCAAAGAGGTGTGTACGTGTAGAGGAGGTGTGCTCAGGGGAGCAGTTTGGACTGAGTGTGGGCAGCGTTGCGATTTCCATATGTGTTTTATACACGTTCTTTACAGGCTAACATTCATGCCTGTTCCCAGTGAGGCATACATTTCAGCATCCATAATCTAGGCAATATTTCTGCAGGATTTGTGCTAGTATTTTATATCGACACATGGGCACCTATTTGTCTTTAGAAAATAGGCTAAAACTAAGCACTTTCTCCATCTCCAAAGCTGGGTGCCCTGTTATAAAAGTACCCTCTAAGGAGTCATTTTGGGTAGTCATTCCCATACGTATGTGGCCACTTATAAAATACCAACTGGCTTAAAAGTATGCGCTTTGGCGTGAAGGCGTGTACCTTGCCGGTAAGTGGATCCAGGGTTGCGATCTGGGCGGAGCACTGGTAGAGTGGAGTGGAGGAGTGGCCTAGTGGTTGGGGCAAGGTACTTCAGGCCGGAAGGTCAGGGGTTCAAATCCCACTAGAGGACAGCAACCTTGGGCTGGAAGGACTGGGGTTTCTAGTCCCACAGGTGCTCCTTGTGGTCTTGAGCAAGCCACTTAACCCTCCATAGCCCATGTTCCCTGTAAAATAGTTATCTCCAAGTTATAATGACCTGTTCAATGTAATTTCAGTTTGTTCAATGTAAACCGCACTGATGCAGAATAGCGCAGTATATAAGAGAATGTAAATAAATAAATAAATAAATAGAGTTTGTGTGTGTATACTAGTTACTTTCCATTAGTTCTCAAGCGTTTGTAATGTTATTTGTTAGATAGAAGTATGGGATCCATGCTCTGCATAACCTTTCAAATGCAGGATGCGGCTTCTTAGGTTTGTAGTGGCATTGCTCCCATCACTATGCTCTCAGCAATGCTATTTTAAGGGAAGTGCAGGATTTTGAGAAACACAGAGGTAGGTCTTTGTGTAGGACAAAAGCTAGTGAAATTGGTAAACCTGACTAGGAGTTTGTGTGTTTTCCGAGTCTTTATCTGGATAGCCCACAGCGGGTTATCCAGATAGGGGCGCCAAGAGATTTTGCGACACTATTCGGATAGTTCTGCTGAATGTCTCCACACACCGCCCCAGCACTCTCCAATTAGTGCAGGGATGGTCTGTGGGCAAAGCTAGTGTGATGTGGCCACTATCTGGATAAGTGCCAACCTTATCCAGATATTGGCAATTTATAGGTGGAACTTATCGGGATAGCTTAGGATGCATAAAAAGCAGGTCTAAATTACCATCTGGATAACTGCAGGCTGAAAATCACTTATCCGGATAATGTTGGCACTTATGTGGATTGTGGCCGCTCACTCTGGATATTCAGTGGCAGTCACTGTCCGGATACTGCAGCTGAATATCCAGACTGCCAGACAGCCTGTTGACTATCGAGCTTTTTGGACATCAGCCCCAGTATTTGTCAGTGTACTGCTCTGTATGCAACAGCTGCGCATCCTTTATGTACAGCTTGCATGGTGGAGAGCAATGAATTATAAACTGTTAAGTAGTGTCCCCTCACCACAACCTAGAATGAGCAATGAAGTGTACCTTTTAGTTTAACAGAAGGTTACGAGTGTTCTAGTTACAGCCTTTAGAATTCTTTTACATTTTCATAATATGAAGTGGAAAAGATGAATATGTCTTTTAAAATGTCAGTCCTCGCAACTATGAATTGTTTCAAAAGTTTAAGCAACTAATGAATGAACATTTTTCAAAGTCCACTTCTGCAGGAATGAATATAATTGCATTTCTTATGGGAAAAAAAGCAGTTCCTTAAAGAGGAGAGGAATGATGTCGACTGGAATTCTCCTGTAAGCTTTATCTGCCTTTTAAAGACATCATTGAGCTAATGTCTTGTTTTTGACCCAACAGTTCTCTCCTGTTCCTTGTTTCTTCCATCTCAGTTGGAACCAGGCTGGGATCTGGCGTCATGAGCTTTCATTCACACTGCTTGAGGAGTTGTTCCTTATTTGATATCTCCTCCCTCCTGCACCCACGCACCCATACTAAAGTACTCCTCCAGGGCTGGAGGACATGTAGCATGGCTCCTTTAAAAACCTGACCATAAACAACAAATATATGGAGAAAAATCCTTGGATTCCAAGGATGCAAAAATACATCTAATGAAATTAAAAGAGAGCCTTTGACATATTCAACCAATTTATCAGAGTCCCTGTATGAAAGAAAATACGTTAAATTGAAAAGTGCTCACAGTATCATCGGAAGCCCCCTACTGTGGGTTTATGTGCTACACAAGTTCTAAGCACACCATAAAAATAGATCACATTTTAAACAAACTGCAAAGGTACTTAGCTTTTGAAGAAAACATTTAGAGGCTAAACCCTCCATTTTGTTTAGGGGCTCTACACAGGAAATGGGACGTTCAAGCTGGGATGGGAATTTTACAACAGACTCTACTGAACATAGACCCTGAAAAATACATGTATATTTGCTGGTTGAAGCATCAGCTTCATAAGCCTGCACATGCAGAAAGAGCATCACTCACATCAGTTCCAGCGATTACACATGCAAGCACGGATTTTTGCTGTTTTTATGGATAAGTGCTGACAATTATACTTGTGGAGGCCAATTCCGTATGGGACCTGTCCAGACGTCTAGAATCTGGCCGGGCCAGTTGTGCATCCGCTTCTGCTCTTGTATGTCCACTGTATGTCCGGCCTGATCCTCGCACAAATCAGCCGGGGCTCATGCATGGAGCCCGGTGCTGTAGCATCCCATCACCATTGGACCCGGATGCCATGCAGGAGTGAGTGCCCACATGCCTACAGATATCCCGTTTCCTCACTGCACGACCCCCAGAGTGGCCTGCCATGGCTGGGATCGGGCGACGGGGAATTCCTACTGCCCCTCACCTGCTTTCAGCAGTCCGCAGGTGGCACTCCTCTACCCCTGGGGGGACTTATTCTTTCTAAGTCCGCAGCCCCGGACATACAGGGCTATGACTGGAATCGGTCCTGTATGTCCGAGGTCAGGGTCATGCCTCCGGGCCTGCCCTCACTCCTCCTCTGATCTGCCCCATCCTGAGTTTCCTGCACAACTCCTCTATACGTGCGGGGAGCTCAGGATCGGGAATTGGCCCCTGGCGTTTAGTAGGGATGTACGTCCAAGCCAGATGTACATCCCTGCTAAACGCTGCTCTGAATGATTCCCATAGGTTCCATATATTAGAGCAGAGGTTCCCAATATTTTTGGTAGTGAGGACTCTCTAAATCCCTTTTAACCTCCAGAAACCTCAGGGACCCCACCAGTAAGGTTACCAGATATTGGAGGGCAAATCTGGGACACTTGGAGAAAAGGTAGTACCTTGGAATTCTGGAATGGGGGGGGGGGGGGATGGAGGAGTCCCCCAGATTTACAGAGGATAGTGATTCTGCATGGCACAGGAAGATGACATGCTATTGAAAACTGTTCCTGCTGCCGATGAGGAGGAAGGGAGCGGGAGGATTGAGAAGTCTTGATAGACCACTTGCACTCCATTGGAGGGGCTTATGGGACAAGAAAGTTCCTGTTCCTCAATTTGTAATGAAATCAGGGACAGGAGGTGGTTTCAGTTCGTGAAGCCGGGGACATTAGTTCAAAATCAGGAACAGTCCCTGAAAATTAGTGACATCTGGTAAACTTATCTATCATGTCATCCCTGCCATTGTTCCCTCACACTCTTGTGAAAAACACAAAACCCGCCAAATGGCCATGCACCGATGATCTAGCAACCCCCTGCCCTTTTGCACTAAGGATATACTGCCCTATTAATTGATCAGACACTGCCCCCGCCTGCCACCCACACACACGCAAAAATTCCACAACTCTCTCACAACCTCGCCGATAAGCTTCCCATGTCTGCTCTGCCACCGAACTCCGCTGTAGATTACTCATCTCTGCAGGCCACAGATCCATATGTTCCAAGGGACCATGAGCCCCTCCGCGTCTGCCTCCGGTGCCAACTTCCGAAACCGGTCCCACTGTAAACGGGAAAGAGCATCAGCAGTTTCATTAGTATGCCCCGGGATATGGCAGGCCTTCAAACAGGACAGTACCACATCCCTCATTAATGATGCCACTTGCACACATCGCGGAGTGTAGTGATTAATGACGCTCACCACCGCTTCGTTATCACACCACCATACCACCCTGTGGTTGTGCAGCTTGTCAGGCCACAACTCCAACGCAACTGATATAGGAAACAGTTCAAAGAAGGTGATATTCCTTAACAGTCCAGCGTCATGCCACGCCTGCAGCCATCTATCAGCACACCACGCCCCTCCAAAGTAAATTTCCATATCTACACTTCCCGCTGCATCCGTGTAAAGCTGCAAATCCTCACTAGAAATCTCAGCTTCCAGTAACACTGACATCCCGTTAAAGTCTCTCAAAAATACATCCCAAACCCGCAAATCCTCACATATAACTCTGGAAACTTGAATGCGGTGATGAGGCTTACACACCCCCACAGTCGCTGCCGCTAACTGACGAATAAATACCTGCCACATCAGGATTACTCTGCAGGCAAAATTCAGCGATCCTATCAATGCCTGCATTTCTTTCAATGTTAACTTCGAGGAGGCCAACACATTAGCTACCAAAACCCGCAACTTCACCACCTTCTCTATCGGCAGGCGCGCTACCATTTGTTCGGAATCCAACTCGACTCCTAAGAAGGTGATCCTCGTCGTCGGGCCCTCTGTCTTACCTTCAGCCAAAGGCACCCCCAATTCACCAGCCAAACTCACAAAACCTTCCAAAAGCGCTCTACACACCGTAGCCTACGACGCGACCACAAACAAGAAATCATCAAGGTAATGCACCACCTCCGATCTACCCACCCTCTGCACCACCGCCCACTGCAGGAAGGTACTAAATTTTTCAAAGAAGGCTCAAGAAACTGCACAGCCCATCAGCATACATTTATCAAAATAAAATTCCTCTGCAAATCAGAAACCTAACAAATGAAACGCAGAGGGGTGCACCGGCAACAAGCTAAAAGGAGATTCAATATCCACTTTTGCCATCAAAGCCCCGTGACTAGATTTCTGAACTAATTCCATCGCCCTATCAAACGAGGCATACCGCACCGTACAAAACTCGCGCGGGATGTGATCATTCACTGATGCCCCTAACGGAAACGACAAATTATGGATCAACCGAAACTTCCCAGGTTCTTTCATAGGTATGATTCCCAACGGAGATACCACAAAATTCTGGAAAGGCGGCTTCATAAACGGACCCGCTATTCTATTTAACTTCAACTCAACTTAACTTCAACTTCTACTTAACAGGCAACTTCTCCCGCGCTATGGACGGAAACTGTCGCACCGATGGGGAATTTCTTGCCGTCGCGACTGCCACAACACCTTGAACTGGAATAACAAAACCTGACTGAAACCCCAACTGCAAAACTTCCTTATCCCCTTTCTTTGGGTAGTGGCGAAGCCACGTGCCTAACACCTCCACCCTTATTGGAGTGGGGGCCAAGCCAAATGCCAACCTACTACTTGGGGGCCGGCAAAGGGGCACCTTTTTAAATACATTTTTCCGCCGAGTGCGCCCCGCCACAGACTGAGCAAACATGGAGGAACTTGCAGTCCGGGAAAGGGCACAAGGACTTTTTAAACCTCCAGCACACATCCCCAACTTTGCTTGCAACCGGTTTGGTCTGCAATATGACCCCTCCCCCATGAAAGGAATGGCTAACCCCTGTATTGGCCACCGGCCCTCCATTTCCCCCACCCCCACCTCCGGCATGCGCTCTGATCTACATCTGCATGAGCCACAAGTTAATATCCTGCGAGCCTCAAGTTAATAACTTGTTCTCTTCCATTTTATCCCTAAACTTCTCATCGTAATTTAGCCACGACCAACCCTCGTGGGTCTGTGATGCTTCCAGAATCGAGTCCGCATATGCCAGCAACATCCCATAATGCTCTGGATAGTGCTGGCCCCAAACACTTGCCAAACATAAGAAAGCCCTCACCCAATTCACGACATTCCTAGAGACCTTCCTAATCCGGCTGGCCTTCTCGTCCTCCTTGCACTTTTTCTTACTCTCACCGGAACGCTTCCAACCTTCAAGCAAGCGGAAAACATCTATATTTATTTATCTGCATTTATATCCCGCTTTTCACCGGGTCAAAGCGGTTGGGGGATACATTTAACACGAGGGGATATGAGACACACACACTAATACTTACAGGGAACATGGGCTATGGAGGGTTAAGTGGCTTGCCCAAGACCACAAGGAGCACCTGTGGGACTAGAAACCCCAGTCCTTCCGGCCCAAGGTTGCTGTCCTCTAGTGGGATTTGAACCACCGACCTTCCGGCCTGTAGTACCTTGAACCAACCACTAGGCCAGCCCTCCCTATATATCTCCGCTTCCGAATTTTACGTTGCAACTTCTTTGGAACCCCTTCCCACAAATCCGATAAGGTTGCTAAAGTAGGAGTTCCATCCCCTGACTTACTCCCCGACACCACACCGCCATGCTCCCCTGGCCTCCTGCATTCGTCTCCTGAGGACGCCGCAGATGAACCTGATGAGGAGGAGTGATGAGGAGGAGGACGAGTTCGAACTCCGCCACTGCCGGCAAGAGTGCTTCTTCTTCCTGCTTGCTTTTCCTGACCATTCTACCCGCAAACCACTCCCTTCACACACCGCCACTTGCACAGCCTTCAACTCACCCGTCTCTGCTATAGCCGCTATCCCCGTCACTGGCGGGCAAAGCACCTCCTGTGGATGATCCTCCATCAACTGCTGTGCACCGGCTCCTCGTGCAGAAGCCCCATCACCTGATACTCCTCGTGTCTCCGTGGATGCCGTGTCCATATTAGCCGCATGTGATTGTTCCCCCGTTCCATGCACTATTCCAGGAGATATCAGAAACGGAACCTGTGGAGACAAAAAAGGAAAAGCAGGGGGAAGAAAACCCAATGACCTTGCCGGTTGCCAAGCCCCCACCCACTCGGCCCTAGATGGACCTTGTCCTCCCCCAATCCAATGATCCCATACAGTCTGATGCCCGACCAACCCGTAACCCATCTGAACTGCTGGTCCACCCCCCGGGGGAAACACTCCTCCAACCACCACACTGGAGACCCCATACTCAGGCATGTCACCCTCATCCCCACTCCCCTCCATCCTTAAACAGGAAGGGGTCCCAATCCCCTGCACTTGATACACCCCCCCCTACCGTATCTGCAACGAACCCCACATTGGTACCACCCTGTCCACCTCTGCCTGTGGCCGGAACTGGGTCCTCCCCCCTTAGGCCCCCCTGTCATCGGCTGTCCCCCAGCTCCTCACCCCCGATCTCTGTGTCTACACCCTGCCCTCTTAGACAAAGCTGGGGACCCTCCATGCCCCCTTTCAGTCCGCCGAGCTCTGACCACCCCCCGATGCGTGGCCGTGATCCCTGACCGGCCACCTTGAACCACTTGCCTCCCACTTTTGACCCCCCAACCTCCTTGTCCCCCAACTAGCCTGACCACATCAGCCCTGCTAGCTCCCTGCCCGCTGCTCTGGTGTCCCTTCCTCAAAGCCAACCCCTATCTAAATGGGACGACTGTCCTATGGCAACAGCTGTTCCCTCTTTTTTTTTTTTTTTAATTCCAGACCCTACTCGCCTATACCGCTGCTGTCACCGGCTTTGGGCCTCCGCATGTTCCACTGCTTCCCGCTGGGAACCATGAGGTCCTGCCAACGCAACCGCCGCTCCAACAGTTCCCGCCGGCACCCAGCAACTGCCGCTCAACAAATCTCGCCGGCACTGCTGCAGCATCAGTTCGCCTTGCCAGAAGACTCTTCCTCCCGCACACTCCCCGAGCTGATCCACGGGCCCGATCTGCCTGCTTCCCCATGAATTCGCCCGCTCACACCGACCTCGCCGCTTGTCGCGAAGCCTCCGGTCGTATGTGCACAGACGACCGTTGCAGACCCGAGCACATGCCTGCCCCTGCTTTGATTGGCTTCCCCGTGCTCATCCCCGTGGGTGGAACCAATCAATTCAAAAGACACCTCCTGCGTCCTTGCCGCCAATGCACCCCCTCCTCCTCTGACAGACGCGCGCAGGGTCCCGCACCGGGCCGAGCACCCAGTTACCTGCGGTCGCTGGGACCTGCCCGCGCCCTTTCACATATTAGCTATTTTGACTTGGGCGTCCCATTTTGCAGCCAGACATCCTTTCTAAAATGTGCCTTTATATGTACAAGTAAGCCAATTAAGGAGCAACACCCTGAGAGTCCAATTTTTACATCTTTTAGTTCACAGAAACTACCAGAGGACTAAGCAAAGTTACCCTCTCAATTATTCACTGCAAGCCATGTCCAAAATGAGCATTTAGCTGAAACTTATGTGTGCCTCAGAAGTGGTGAAAAAGCCAACAGCTAAATTTTTTTACAATATATGTATACCCATTCTAAAATAGGAAACACACGTATCATTTTTTTATATCGCCCAAAACATACCCCAAACATAGCCCCTTTAACACTTCACTCTGAGGCGTCTCCGTGTGTAAACAGCAGCATTCTGAAATTTCATTTATGTGAGTATGCAAACTACACATGTAAACAGCACTATGTAGACATATAGGGCCAGACTTCTGAGATGATCTCCATGGGCTCTATTAATGGCTGCCAATCAGCCCATGTTTCTCTGTGAGGCTTCCTTGGGGAGAGATTACTAAGGACTCTGTGTCTAAATAATATCAGCACTAAAAAGTGCTATGATTCTTCATATTATAATAATATTGGAAGTTGCAATGGCATAAAATGCTCAGTGTTGGTATAAGAAAATATATACCTCAGCTGATGGTGTTGACCAATCATTTCTCTTGTTTACGATGATTATTCATTCAGCATACTATGTGAGGGTGAGAAGCTTGGCCATACTGTATTTCCAAATACATTAAACAAGGGAAACTCAAAATAACTCATAAGAAGGCTTGCCATTCTACTTTGTTACTTAAAGCACTAGGTTGTACTGTTTGCCATATGTATATCCATCTCTCTTCTTTGTCAGTAAGGAATAAGTACTTCTAATACATTGCCACCATGCTTCAACACCTTAGTATCTAGACCTATGAATCTATGATGTTCAATAGAATGAGTATTGTGTATCCAATGTGCCACTAAGGTGCTTCCGCCCTTGAGTTGTAGATGCTACTAAGATGTTCAGAACTTTGTTTGTCCAATGCATATTAAGTCATAAGGACCAAAAATCATGTCTATATCTTGAATAGAGATGTAACTTGTGTTGTAGTGGATGAGATGGGTCACACTCAATACCTGTCTTTAAAGCATAAATGCATGTAGTATGGAGACTGCAAGAAAAGTGTCATTACTTCAACTTACGTGAAGGATCATAAATCACTGGAAACCATGATGATGCTATATGGTCCCCAAGGCTTCTATCTCTATGAAATGTAAATACAGAAATGGTACAAAATTAAGATACCTATATAATTTAACAACACGCCAACATTTTGTGATGGCTTTTCTAATGACAAAAGATTTACCTGAGACAGATGCAATATCAGATACATTTTTAGAGGATTAGAGCAAACTAGTTCTTTCTTCTGAGAATATGCATCTCTATGCCCATTTAAGAACACGGTGAATATATCTCTTAGATTCAAACCTAACCATCATCTCCTGTGCTCACAGATTGAATTGAGAGAGAGTAGGGCAATCATATAAATTCACTGACAAGGGTATTAGAGACTTTGAGGATGGTGCAGGACTGTACCAAGCTAGAAATGTGCCCTGTGTGACTAACGAATCTGGTGCCCCTTTTCCACCCACCATGTTAAGTAGCTCATTCTCTTTTAACGTCCTGGAAGCCCAGCGATGATATCAGTGCCCCCTTCTGTGTTTGCACCCTGTGTGGCCGTACCGCTTGGTATGGCTCTGGATGGCGACGCCCAGAGTTTAATAAATTAAATCCATTTGAAATGAACATTACAGTAATATCCAGGAAAGTTATAGTGTGATCACTGGTGAATGCTGAACATTGTAAATTCATATCACAACAGTTAAGCCATTTTGCATATCCAAGAAAATGATAAAAAGGCCATCTATATACTATTGCCAGGCCCTGATCTGTGGCTAAATGATGATTTCTATACAAATCCATTCTCAAAATCAGCTGCTTACAGACATGCTATGGAAGGGGCCATGGTAGTGCTTGTGGCTTTTCCCTTAGGGTAAGATTCATTAACATGTACTGCCACATTAGCGCACTTTAACGCCGTTAACATGCATTATTAGTAAATGGGCCCTATCGCATGAAATGGGATCTGTGGTAAAAACTGAACACTAACGTATGTTAGCATGTGGTAATGGAGTAGCACCTGTCAGTAAATCTAACCTTCAGTTTTCAAAAAGAACCTGCCCTGAAAACAGAAATAATATTCCTGCCCTGTTATTTCGGTCAAGGAATATAGAAACTTAAGGGCCCCTTTTACTAACACTTAGCTCTAGTTATCTGTCACACATAGGAATAAAATGAGCCATACAGCAGATAGCATGAGTAATGAGTTAGTAAAATGGGCCCTTTTACTAAAATGTGCTATGCAGTTAAAGCGCGATGTAGTATGCGCTAACTGCATACCTGGGGCTGCAGAAAGAGACAGTTAACGCATGTCATAGTAACATAGTAAATGATAGCAGATAAAGACCAGTATGGTCCATCTAGTCTGCCCAGCAAGGTGGCAAGAGTAAGTGCACCTGCCGCTCCGTGCAGGTCACCCCTCCCCATGTCTTTGTTTAGGGGTGAGCCAACCGCTCCGTGTAGGGCACCCCTGTTGAGAAATTAGATAGTTAAGTTTATTTTGATTTTATCCTGTTGCTATAGAGGGAGTGGAGGAGTAGCCTAGTGGTTGGGGCAAGGTACTTCAGGCCAGAAGGTCAGGGGTTCAAATCCCACTAGAGGACAGCAACCTTGGGCCAGAAGGACTAGGGTTTCTAATCCCACAGGTGCTCCTTGTGGTCTTGGGCAAGCCACTTAACCCTCCATCACCCATGTTCCCTATAAATTAGTTATCTCCAAGTTACAATACCCTGTTCAATATAATTTCAGTTTGTTCAATGTAAACCACACTGATGCAGAATAGCACAGTATATAAGAGAATATAAATAAAATTCACTGTGTCTGTCCCATGCCATTTTGAATTCTGTCACTGTATTTGCCCCAACCACTTCCATCGGGAGGGCATTCCAAGCATCCACCACCCTTTCAGTGAAAAAGTATTTCCTGACATTGCCTTTCAGTTTACCCCCTTGCAGCTTCATGTTATGCCCTCTAGTTTTACAGCTTCCCCGTCTTTGGAAGAGGTTTGTTTGTTCATTGCTACTCTTTAAGTATTTAAAGGTCTGAATCATATCTCCCCTGCCCCTCTTCTCCAGAGTGTACATATTTAGGTCTTCAAGTCTCTTCTCATAAGGCTTCTGACGCAGGTTTCAAATCATTTTGGTAGCCTTCCTCTGAACAGTTTCCAGTCTTTTTATATCCTTTGCGAGATATGGTCTCCAAAACTGAACACAATATCCAAGTGAGGCCTCACCAGTGACTTGTACAGTGACATTAGTACCTCTTCCTTTCTGCTGGTAATTCCTTTTTGTATGCAACCCAACATTCTTCTGGCTTTTGCCACTGCCTTGTCACACTGTTTTGCCACCTGTCGAAGAAACATGCATTAGTTTTTGTGCTAAATGCACATTAAGTGTAAAAATCTATTGCACTTTAGTAAAAGGCTTCCTAAGTTTAACTGGTGGCAATGACCTGTAAACGAGGATTTTTCCTGCGTTTGAGGAACATTTGTGGAAATAGATAAAGGGCTTCTTTTGAGGGGGTACATGGTGGTACAGAGTCTGCACCTTTTTCATTGCCTGCTAAAAATGACCCAGTGTCCAGATGTATTAACAAAAGAGACCAGCATATGAGCACCGGCACATTTCTTTCTGGGAAAAATGCACTGTATAGATGGAATATACAATTTTGCTGATGACGAGCCTAGAAAATTATCAAGCCAATTTTGCAAAAAACTGAGAAGATTGGCAGAGTCGCAGATAAATGATTTAATTTCTGATACCTTTAGTAAATGGCTCCAAAACTGATCCTATGGCAGCAACAATAGGATGTGCTAGTGGACTGGTCAACAATTTATGTATTTTAGGAACAAAATAAATTGTTGGTATAATTGTAAAACTTCTCTAAATGTGAAATGAACTGTTGGTTCAGTGCCTGGCTCAGAACATTTTCAAGTTTATCATGAAGTTGATTGGTAGAAATACATTTAGCTACATTTCCTCCTTTCCCCCTCCGTCTCTCTTCCCTCTGCATTTTCCATCTGTTGGTCTCTTTTCCTTTCATTCCCCTCATTAATAAATCCATAGGGGGTTATTTTAGCATTCCCATGTCTCAGAAACAGCATTGAGATGTGCAGATTGAAATACATGTCTCCTGCCATTTTAGAACCTGTTTTTTGTAGACACGTGATTGTGCAACACGTCTACAGAACCAGGGTTAGCGGTGGGGGCAGGGCTCACTATGCAGATGTGGATTCCCAATTTTATAAAAGGAATCCATGCCTGGAAATAAAAAGGTGGATGTTGCATTTACACCTGCCCCCAGGTAGCAATAAGTGCCTGCTGATAGGGCAGATGTAAATGTTGACCTAGCGGGCCCCCCTCCCATTTGCTTCTGATCAAATATGCCATCCTCAGCATCAACCCTATTCCCCCCACCCCCCATAGGAAAATCAATCCATCCCCTTTCCCACCTCTCTGCAGCAGCACTTTGACCCCCACCTCTCCAAGGCATCATGGCAAGCTCTCTCCCCTGAAGGCCCTCCCACCAAAAGGTAAAGGTTTGACCTCCCCTTTGACCACCCTCCCGCCTGTCTGGTCCCTCCTACCTCCCAATGATCCTTAGGTTCACCAGGGCATTGGTGGTCATGGGGTGCAGGAGTGAGGCCCACTTGCTCCTCCTCTGCATGAGATCCTTTTAGAGATAGTGCTGATGACCCCTAGGGGTAATCATGTGGTACTGCCCATAGTCAACGCACGTTTTTGTGCATGTCACTAGACAGGAAGGGAGGGGGAGGGGAAGGGATGGATGGTCGATCAGAGGGTGACCAGGCTGGAACTATAGTTTTTATACAGTAAATATTTAAAGCCTGGTCACCCTCTGATCAACCATCCATCCCTTCCCCTCCCCCTGCCCTCCTGTCTAAGTAATGCATTATAGATTCCCGTGTATATTTCGGTATCAACATCTGTTGCTCATACTGTCCTGACCTGAGGAAGAAGGTTTTACCTTTGAAAGCTAGTCTACAAATGTATTAAGTTAGTCCAATAAAAAGGTATCGCCTTATTTTCCTTTTTGTTCCTCTTTTTTATTTAGAGACATAGTAAAATTTAGAAAACCAACATTACCAGCATCGGAGATTGTTGAAACCTCTTCTATTTTTAAAACATGAATAATAGGAAATTTAAGGAACTGCAAGTTCTTAACCATGGAAAGATTCTCCGTAGGCTCTCATTTATGATGGATACAAAAGCTGCCTTTATTCCAGAGATACCGGTAGCTTGTAAAGTGATTGTTTGTGGTTCCAAGGTCTTATGATGAAATTCCACTGAACACATACAGATCCTAACGGAGGTTGTCTTCTCTTCTCGGGACTACTACATCTTGTGATCCCCCAATTCCAAATCTGAGAATGGCAATCAGTCGTATAGCAAGGTCGGTGTGGTGGGTGTGGCCTGCCTCAGATGCCAGCCGGGAGAGGAGTACACCCCCACTGGGCCCACACATTGGAGTCAGTGCGGCAAACTTACCTTAAAGCCGGGTGGCTTGTCGCACACTGCTTCTTTTCCAGGCCCGGTGGCTCTTTCCTCCCAGGCCAAAGTCTCGTGATTTGTGTTAGGGAGGGGCACCCACTTGGGGTACCAAGGGGACGGAGAGTGCCATTGATGGCAATACATTATTTCAAAGGCTGCAGACAGGAACAATACCCTGGACCAGAGCTTTTTCATTTGGGGCTTCGTAAATAAAATAAATGTAGGAAAACACTTTCAGTTGATGGTGCTGCAATACTTTTTAAAGAACAAGGCTTTTGAGAATTTCGTTGAACTCTGTGCAAGGGATGGGTAAATCAACTATAATGTAAACTAGCCATGCACAGTTTCAATCAATGCTCATACAGTAACATAGTAGAAGATGAAGATGAAGGCTGATTGGCCCATCCAATTACAGAGCTTCATACCACCACTACCACTAATCATTTGAATAGCGCTACAAGGTATACGCAGCGCTGTACATATACAGTAGACGTAAGACGCAGTCCCTGCTCATCAGAGCTTACAATCTAATCAAGATGAAAAAACAGCGCAAAACTGGGGACTAGAGTATGGCAAGATACACATACTGTAAGTAGTGGACAAGAGAATAAGGAGCATCATCTTCAGCCTGGACTTGAATAAGGCCAGAGAAGGAGCCCTACGCACCGGCTGAGGTAGTTTGTTCCAAGCATACGGAGCAGCAAGGTGGAATGAATGGTCTGGAGTTGGCAGTGGCAGAAAAGGGCACAGATAAAAGGGATCTGCCAGAGGAGCGACGTTCCTGAGGAGGAGTGTTGAGTGAGATAAGAGAGGAAAGGTAGTGAGGAGCCGCAGAATCATTACACTTGTAGGTAAGTAGGAGAAGCTTGAACTGGATGGGGAAATGGATAGGGAGCCAGTGAAGTGACCGCTTGTAGACTATCATACCATATCTTAGTCAGTTCTTGTTATCTTCCTCATTGGTTGTCTAACCTCTTGGGAAGATAAACATATATAGGTGGATGCTGAGAGGAAGTGAAGGTGGATGAACTGGATACTCCATTGAAGGGTGGCATAGTAAATACTCAATAAATGTAAACATTATGGGCTTTATCTATTGGCTATTCTGTGTTTCTAACCTGAATCCTATTTTTTTAAAATATTTTATTTATAGACCACCAAATAAATGCACAATATACAAGAAACAGGTCTCTCCAGGGGGGTGGAACTCTTATCCCCCTCCAGAGAGTTGACAAAACATACAAGAGCAGGTGGGTTATAACAAATTAACCCCTCCCTCCCTCCCCACCCCCCTCCCTCCCCCCCTCCACCCCCTCCCCCCACCCGTAGCAACACTCCACCCAGAAATCAAGGAAGAGCTGATAGCATGAGGTCAGTTAACACCCATCCCCGTCCCCTTACAAGGCCTCCATCAACTACCTATATGTAATACTTCATTTCGACACCGAGCCCCTAGGCTTTGAATGTAGGGTTCCCAAACAAGCATGAAGGCTGTCCATCTTTTGACACTGCCCCGTGCACACCATCTCTCCGTCAACATGAATTGATGAAAATAGTTCCGCCACTCCCCAAAGGTAGGTGCTTCCCTTTCCCGCAAGAGGCGAAGAATAGGCCCCTTCCCCACCAGACAGGCCTTGCGCACCAACAGGCGTTCCCCAGCTCGCGAGAGACCGGGGGAGTCCAACCAATCGAACACCACCAGGGAGGCAGACCACCGTAATCTCTGCTTCAGGAGATTCCCCATAAACCTTGAAATCTTAGCCCAGTAGGGCCGGATAGATCTACATTCCCACCACATATGCAACAAGGTGGCCATGGCCTCAGAACATCTAGGGCAATGGCCATCAGTTGTGATGCGGCTCCGAAGCGCCCACCGCGGGGATATATGGGCTCTAGTGATACATTTGAACTGTACCTCTCTCCATCGCGCCCCAGATGTAAGTTTCACTATCCGTTTCAAAGCCATACGAACCATCCCTGGATGTACCTCCCCGTGTAGTTCCGCCGCCCAAGCCTCTTCCACCGGCCTATAATCTGGGGCTACCCAATTACGATCCAGGCGGCTCTTCAAGACCGATATCGAAGGCGGGCAGTCCCCCTCTATCCCAAAAAATTCCATGACCTGTGCCGATCGGTCGATTCTGAGCGCTTCCTTCGACAAAGAGGACACATAGTGAGATACCTGTATATAAGCAAAACAATGTTGAGAGGATAGATCGTATTCCCTACTCAAAGTCAGAAAAGATTTACATGAGCCGGTAGGGTCCACTAAATGCCCCAGCTTCTGAATGCCTCTATCACTCCAGTCCCGGAAAATCGCCGTTTCAGACCCCGGGGTAAATTGCACGTTCCCTTGTAACGGTAACCAGCTGGATACGGTCCACGAAGTGTTCCATAGCTGATTGAGATGTTTCCAGGTTCATCGGGCCGAACTGATCAATTCGCTATGCACTATCCGGCTGGGCAAGTCGCGATCCACCCCATGTAGGACTCCCAACAAAGTGTGTGGGGCCACCAGTCCATCTTCCATCTCTCACGGCGTATATACATCGGTCCCCTCCAACCAGTCCCCGATGTGTCTGGCTTGACAAGCTAAAGCATAAACTTTTAGATTAGGCAGTCCCAGTCCCCCCTCCCTGCAGGTCCCCAACATCCGATTCCAGTGAATACGGGCCCTTCCCCCTTTCCACAAAAACGCCCTAAGAAGGGCTTCTACCCGGCACAAATCACGGCTTAACAGCCATACCGGTAAAGTCTGCAACCAGTACAGAATCCTCGGAAGTATCACCATCTTGATGGCTGCTACCCGTCCCATCAAAGAGAGCGGGAGGTGTCCCCAGTCCTTCAACTGGGTTTGCAGTCCCTTAATGATACGGTCCAAGTTGCGCCCGTATAGGGCGTTTACTTGCCGGGGCAACACAATACCTAAATACTTAAACTCTTTATCGGCCCATTTAAGGGGGAAACCCTCCCACCCCCCTCGCAACTGACCTGAGATATCCAAGGCCTCGGATTTATCTTTGTTGATTCACAATCCCACAAGTCGTCCGAAACACGTAAGTTCTGTCAGTAAACACAGCAGTGAGTGATCGGGGACTAGCAAATGCACCAGCAGGTCGTCTGCAAAGGCCGCGATCTTGAACTCTCTCCTCCCAATCCGAACACCCTTTATCTCCCGAGAAGCCTCTATGATCCGTATCAGGGGGTCGAGAGAAAGGACAAACAGTAAGGGTGAGAGTGGACAGCCCTGTCGGGTACCTCTTTCGAGTGGGAAGGTCTCGGAGAGCACCCCATTACAACGAACCCTGGCCGTCGGCTGTGCATACAAGCTATCCACCATGCTACAAAAGTAGCCGCCCAGACCATATTGTGGGAGTAGACAATGCAAATACTGCCAGTCAACCCTATCAAAAGCCTTTTCGGCATCGAAACTAACTAGCAAAGAAGACAATTGACGGTCTTGCACCCACTCCAAGGATGCCAGCAGCTTACGCATATTTCGGACTGCGTAGCGCCCCTTAACAAACCCCACCTGGGATTCATGTACCAGGTCTCCCAGCATCTCTGCCAGGCGCACTGCGAGGATCTTCGCCAATAATTCTAGGTCGAAATTAAGCAGCGAAATAGGCCGATATGATGAGGCCTGAACTGGATCCTTACCCGGTTTAGGAATGAGTGTAATGTGGGCATGATTCTGTCCCCACTGAAACCCTCCCTGCTCCGCACGTCGCCCAAACACCTCAACTAATACGGGACTAACATACTCCCGAAGGATCTTGTAAAACTCTGCGCCTAGGCCATCCGGTCCTGGCGTTTTGTAACAACTGGCACTAGAAATAACCGAGCAGACCTCCTGAACAGTAATCGGCTGCTCTAAGAGTACCCTCTGCATTTCAGACAACTGAGGCAGATTCAGCTTGCTTAAGAAGTCATGCAGCTCCACACTTGGAGCAGGCTCCGCCGTATAGAGGGATTGAAAAAACGCACGGAACACTCGAGCAATCTCGGTGCTCTCCCGATGAAGCATCCCCCCCCATCCCGGAGCGCTGCTACCAACGAGGAGCCTCTATGGCCCTTCAGGCATCTGGCTAACAGCTTCCCTGGTTTATCCCCATAGCAATGCAATTGGTAACGATAATAGAGGGCCGACTTCTTGGCCCTCTGGTGTAGGAGTTCATTAAGATCCACCTGAGCTTCCCAAAGCCTCTTCTTATTCCCCCCCGTCGGGTTACGTGCCGACTGGCGCCACAGACCAGTAACCTGTCTTTCAAGACAAATGATATGCTCCGCGATCATCCGACGCTTCCGAGCCATGTAGCCAATGATCTTGCCCCGTAATACCACTTTGGCCGTTTCCCACACTAATTCAGGGTCCTCCTTATGGGAGCTGTGATCACTCTCAAACTCCAGCCATCGCTGTTGCAAAAAGCTCTGGAACCAAGCATCGTGATAGAGCTCCAGCGGGAAGCGCCATAGCTGTGGTCGCACCTGCTCGTTCTCCCAACTTAACTCCATCCAGACCCACGCATGATCTGAGATCTCGATGGGGCCGATCTGGATATCGCCCGCCTGAGCGAATAAGCCACCGGATAACAACAAATAGTCAATACGCGCACTGGATCCGTGAGCTCGAGATTGATGCGTATAATCACGCTCCAGTGGATGGACCAGCCTCCACGGATCCACTAGTCCCAATCTTTTACAAAAACGTTGCAACATCCGAGCTGTGGGAACGCGCTCTCTCACCTCCTCCCCCCAAGATGTGTCCAAGTCCACGTCAAGGACTCCATTGAGATCTCCGCCAAGAAGCAGGGGGCATTCCGGCAGCCGCTCCACCCGCAAGGCCAAAGTTCTATAAAAACTTGGATCAAGCACATTAAGTCCATAAAGATTTCCCAAGATCACGGGCTTACCCTCTAAGTTTCCATACACCAACATAAATCTCCCCTCTTCGTCTTCTGCAGCAGTGATCATCTCAAAACGAATACGTTTATGGATTAGAATAGCTACGCCCCCTTTTTTACCCCGGGCAGGTGAACCCCACACTTGCCCCACCCAATCTCTACGCAGTTTACTGTGCTCTTCAGCCGTCTGGTGTGTCTCTTGCAGAAATGCTATGTCACATCGTTGTCTAGTTAACGCCTGCAATATTTTATATCTTTTGATGGGATTCCCTAGCCCACAAACATTCCATGTGATAATCTTAAGCATCACGGGGCAGTGTCTCGATGTGTCAATGAGCCAAGCCTTACCTGCACAGAAGGGACCCCCCCAGCCTGGAGCCCCCTCCATATAGTGATTGGAAGTCGACAATTCTGACAACTAAAGAACAATGGAGTGTATACTACCTCTCCCCCTATATCCCCTCCCCTCCCTTCCCTCCCCCCCCTTTTGCACCCCCCACCTTCCCTACTGCGTGCCCTCCAAGTCCCTCCATGGACCAGGCTAACTTCCTTTGGCAGTCGGGTCTACCCCTCCTCCCAGATCACCTTATATCTATACACCGGGCCTATTATGTCTATGCTAAGGCCACCTTTATCGCCTTGTCAGTACCCCAGGGCTGTTCCACCCTCCCCAACCAACCTAGACACAGAAGACCCTTGGCAGATCCGCCCCCTCAACCTACCTCCCCCTCAATCAGGAACACAGTAAGAAACCCATACAGTCTATACCGCCCCCCATCCTACCCACAGCAGGCAAATACAACCCTCTCTACCCCTCTTATACTAGAAAGCAAAAGGAATCTGTAGCTGATACAATATAGTCAACAATGTATCTACCATAACCAAGAGAGAGATATACAAAGAAACAATGGTAGAAATGTAGCAAAATGTATCAGGTAAACACTCTCACTAAGCACTCAACACACTACTAGGTTTAGCTAAGCACACACACACCCATAAAATCCCCAAACCACCCTCTTCTATCCCAGGCCAGGCCCTCCCAGCCGGCAGGGTCAGTCTCCGGAACGCGGGAAGGGCCCTGCAATCCACACAGGCCCACCTACGTTGTTACCCTCAGTCCAGAGACCAGTCCTCCTACGAACTTTCACCGGTCGGCTCCGTTCTCCCCCACTCTCACTGGGCAGCTTCCACAGTAGCCGGCAGACCATCTAGGAAAGACTGGGCCTCACTTGGAGTCAGCAAGAAACGGGTCCGGCCTTGGAACTCCACCCGCAACCGGGCTGGGTAGAGCAGAGAGAAACGCAGTCCCCGGTTGATCAGTTGGGCACAGGCAGGGGAGAAGGCAAGGCGTTGCTGGCTCACCAGAGCAGAATAGTCCTGAAAAACAAGTAGCCGGTCAGAATCACCGGCCTGTTGCTTGCGGGTTCGAGCAGCCCTTAGCACCTCCTCTTTCTGGCGAAAATCCAAGAACCGTGCAATGACCGCACGCGGCTTCTGTGCCTGATCACGCTTCTGGCCCAGCCGGTGGACACGCTCCAATCGGATAGGGCCTTCTCCTCTGCCGCTCAATAATTTTTCGATCCAGGTGCTGACAAATCCCATCAGGGCTCCATCTGACACAGTTTCTGCTATCCCGACAAAGCGGAGATTTTTCCGACGACCCCGATTCTCGAGGTCATCAAGTTTTTCACCCTGCTGCTTCACCATCTTTTCTAGTGCTTCAATCTGGGCCCGCATGGAGTGCTGAGTATCCTCGACAGCTGAAATCCTCGTTTCTGCCTGTTCCATGCGCCCTGAAAATTCTGTAAATCGCTGGCTAACATTCTGCAGCGTCTCCGCTAGGTCCTGAAAGCGGTTGTCCAGGGCTTGCACCACCGCGGCGCTAATCTCAGCCACCAGGCTCTGGTTTTCATCGGCCTTAGGGCTTCGAGGTGTCCCTTCCGCCATCTTGCTCTCTGGGGCACGCGGTTTCTCTCTTCGAGGTGCTTTTGTGGCCATCGCTGACACCCAGATTACTCGCCTCTGTGCACCCGGTGACTCAGCAAATATTTGTCTATGAAAGTCGCGATGATCCACCGCGTTTATGGAAGAAATGTTGCAGATTTGTGGGGTAGTTGTCCCGGAGCCGATCGACCCCCGTCAGGTCAGCTCATTGCCAAAACCGGAAGTCCTGAATCCTATTTTTTAATCCTCCCCACCATATTCTACCCTGTGATTGCTATGTTCTGAGAATGATAATGTATGGTCTTCTCTTTTTATTACAATGCCGACAGACAGTTCTTGATTTTTAAGAGATTTCAGAATGTACTTTTAAGATTTCATTTTCTATCCTTGCAGTCTGCAAGAGCATTTTACCTGGGAACTTGCTAATTTCAAGTACATACTGAGACAAAAAACAGACAATTGTCATCTCCACCCCCCCCACCCTTCAGAAAATCTGCATTTGTCTTCCCAGGTACTTCTGAAATAAAGATAAGCCGGTGTCAGAACTGACCTCTCTAAGCTAGATGAAAGAACCTCTAATTGTTTTAAAATCGACGAACAGAAAGCGATTATCATCAATCTAAAGTTACAAGCTGGACAGTAATTGGATTGTATCATGTGAAGGAAAACTTAGCTTGAAAAGTGACATCAGAGTGTTAAAAATAACAGTTACCACTGACTGTGGCTGTGGTTGAAAGACTTAGTATTTTTTTTCAGGATCTTTTAATCAGTGTGCTGCAGTTCTAGCAATTATTTCCTTTTCTTTTTGCAGACTTGCTGTGTATCGTGGATCTGCGGTTGACTCTGTCCTTTAACTTCCTGTTCGTAAGTGGAACAAAGGAACAATGAATGCTATTTCATTGTGTGTGTGTGTGTGGGGGGGGGGGGCACAGAATATTAGCAATGCTGCATTAGATTTAATTTAATAGCTGTCTCAGTGATCTAATGCATGTGTGCACAAGAGATCTAATTTTGGTTAGACTGCATACATAATTGGACTATTCTGCAACCCAAGTCACTCTGTTCGATATCCCTGTAAAATAATGAATATAGAGATCTTGCTATGGAATTAGGAGTGGAGGAGTAGCCTAGCACGCTGGCTTGGTAACCAAGAGAGCAGGGTTCCATTCCCACTGGCACCCCTTGTAGCCTTAGGTAAGTCGCGTAACCTTCCAGTGCCTCGGAAGAAAGGCCTGGCCATCTACTTCCGGTCACACTGCCAAGAAGACCCAAGAGCTGCTGGATCACCGGAGTCAGCTTTGACTCAAAGGCACACGTTGCATTGATAAGGAATAAAAACTCTTTACAAGCCAACGGAATCCATTTCCCTGGCTGAGCTGGAGGTCATTGTATTTTCTAGTTAAAATCATAATGTAAGACTAAGGTTTGGATTTAAGGCTCAGAAGAATGATAGAAGTCGAAATAAAGGGGTAATATTCAAGCTACAGCAGTCAGTATTTTCTTCAGACACTGGCTGCCATGGTTAATGTATCCAGATATTCTGTGCTAGTATCGGGATATAAGCTGGCACTGAAAATTCGAATATTGCAGTCACTGCCGACACTCTGGATAGCTGTAATATTCAGCCTCTATTCAAACAGGCAATCCACATAGCCGTTAGGACAGCTTTTCTCATGCTCTATGTTATCCAGATAGCAGTGTTGAAGATTACCACTATGGCCGGCATTCCAAGACACGAATAGTGAGGACAGACATCCGGGCTGGACATCCAATCCCCAAACAGGGTCGGGACCGTATTCTGGTCCTTCTGCTCTCCGCACATACAGGTCTTTGTGTGGGGCGTGCCGGGAGGGGGCGGCATCTGGGCGGAGTGAGGGCAGAGTAGGGGAGGGGCCAGGAACCTGGACTTACAGAAGCCATTCAGGGCAGGCCTCTGTACATCCAGTGGGGGCAGGATAGACGTTGGACTTATTCCACCTTGGAGGTGGAATTAGTCCCAGCCGAGGCAGTGATTGGGGCAGGCAGCCCCCACAGACCCATGGAGTTGCGGCAGGTGAGCCCCTGCCGCCTTATCCCGGCCCTGATCGACCCCACTGAGGGTCGGGAAGAGGGGAAAAAAACTTTGTATCGCTGTTAGGCCTAAGTGCACCTGCTGAGTGTCCCTGTGCCATGGCAACGGGATGCCACGGCAACGGCACACCATCAGGAGCACTGAGCGGTAGAGACGGGCAGCATGCTGTATGTCTCCCCGCTCAGCATACTGTGCACTCCGGCCCGTCCAGGTGACCTGATTCTGTAGCCGCAGGAACGCATAGCTCCCACGGTTGCAGAATCAGGTACAACTGTGCCTCATCCGTATTTTGGACGTCCAGATAGGCCGGACGTGCACAGTATGGAATCAGCCTCTATCGGGATAAGTGTCGGTGCTGCTCTTGCACTATTTCGGCAGAAGGAATATTCAGTGGACACTATCCAGATAATGTCGCTGAATATTCCTCTTAGAAGAACTTATTAGGTTAGCAAGTCCTGCTAACTGGATAAGTTCTTTTGAATATTGACCCCAAAGGATACAAACCAGTGTGAACAATTTTGAAATAACATATTTAATTTCCCCATCTTAAGAAAAGAAAGTGCCATATAGGAAAAACTGCAATTAAAACATTGCAGTAGATCTTTATTTATTTGTTCTTTTGTTAAATACAGTTTATACTAGTGACCTTGATCCTGGAAGAAGCTGGAATCCTATTTAGTGATTCCATTTATTAGGCTGACAACAGATCAAAAGACATTATAGTGCATAAACTATTTAGACCATGTAGGTCCCTTCCTCCAGTGTTTCATTTTGCAAAATTCATAAAAGCATGCAAATTGAAAAAATATATCATTCTAAAAGTAAAAATGCAACACATGCTCAAACAAAACAAGCTTCTATGGTCTTATGACTTGTGAGTAATATAACAGCTAAGCCAATCAAAAAATTTTTATTACTCTGATGGTACCTACTAGAACTCCAGAAGTTATTTAATAAACTTTCATGTTTCAACACCAAAGACTATATATAATTATTTTTGTTAACCGGGTCTCAGTATATCAGGGAGCTTTGGCATTGACTGTTTCGCCAGTAACTGTTCCTTTTTTACATCAATGACCCTTTTTCTGAAAAACCGTCATAAAAACCTGGTGTTGTCAATCCAAATGTGTTAGGCATGTATTTCCAAATCATCGGCATTCAAATACATAAAGTTAGGCTTATCTTAATGTGTTTGGTCCCAACGCCAACACTCAGCGCTGTCGCGTTTCACGAACTGAAGTTTGTTTCTTCAGGGGTGTATGAGCCTCTTCCTTATGTTATTTGTCTTTCTGGAAAAATAAGGCAAATTTTTAACACAATACTTTCAAATATTATTTAACAGTAAACATATCATCTAGCGCTAATGTTTCGAGAAAACAGATCTCACCACAAGTGTTAACCCAGAAACCTTTCTCTGCAGGATGTCAAAAAACGCCGCGCATGCGGCTTGTAGAGTGGGAGGAGACCTTTAAATGGCGAAAGTGGTAAAGGTGTATGATATGACGTAAACACGTCAATCAGAGGCATAAAGTCCAATCAATTTGAGTGTTTAGCCCTCCAGGGGTAACAGTTTGCAGATCAAAAATCCAGCGTTGTTCTCGGTATCTAATGATCGACCACCTATCGCTTTGCTAACTCTCTCAATACAGAAGCATCGGAGGTCACTAAAAGTGTGATGTACCGTAAGGCAATGAGCCACTATAGGAGCTGTAGTGATCTTACAATTCAGTCTACTTCGATGTTCTACCAATCGGGTCTTAAAAGAGTGAAGAGTCTTTCCAATATATAATACAACTGACACGGGCATTTGAAGCTCTGAAAAATAAATGGATATTGAACAAGGAATGGAAGTATTTAAATCCTCCTACTCCAACCTTAGCATGATTCTATTTAGTTCCAAAAATTCACAAAAGGCTCCACAATCCCCCAGGTAGACCTATAGTGTCCACCAGAGGGTCATTGTTAGAACCCCTTTCAGTATATCTGGATTCCTTTTTGAGGCCATTAGTACCACGGATCCCATCTTACGTGAGAGATACAATGCACTTTTTACAGCTCTTGGAAACCCAAGCTCAGGCAGTGGTGGAACCAGACCTCCGGCTAGTGACATTGGATGTAAATGCACTATACACGAATATACCACAAGAGCGAGCCCATGCGGAGGTAATGACATTGTTGAATACCTGATCGGATCTTACTGTCGGGCAATTATCATTTTTGGACCACATTACCAAATTGGTGTTATATCATAACCATTTTCAGTTTGAAGACCAGATATATCATCAAAAAACAGGGGTGGCCATGGGCGCCACATGCGCCCCCTCGATCGCTAATATTTATATGGGAGCTTTTGAGGCGGAGTGGCTAAAACAATCTAATTGGTTCAACCAAATTCGCCTCTGGTGTCGTTACATAGATGACATTTTTGTCATCTGGATTGGTTCTGTAAAATCTCTGCATGAGTTTGTGGGATGCCTCAATACCCGAGAAAATTCCATTAGTTTCACCAGTAATTATAGTCAAACTTGCATCCCGTTTTTGGATGTGGAGGTGCGCAGAGGAGACACTGGGTAGGTCACAAATATTTTTTGTAAACCTACGGATCGCAATGCCATACTACATTACGATAGTTTACATCCATGGAACTTGAAGGATAGCCTTCCGTTGTCACAGTTCCTCCGATATCGAAGGAACTGTTCAGACACTCAAGAGTTCAAGAACCAAGCTAAGGTTTTAAAACAAAAATTTTTACAACGTGGATATCCCGCTAAAATAATAAATAAGGCTTATCATAGAGCCCTCTATAACCATCGTGAGCATCTACTGCAGCCCAAGCCCCCTAAGGAGATGGATGCATCAATCAATCTGGTGACACAATATTCTCCTTATAGTAGTGCTATTCAAAAAATAATCAAGAAACATATGAATGTGATTCGCAGTGTTCCAGAACTCCGGGACAAATCTATCCGATGCGTATGGACCCGAAATAGAAATTTGAAGGAATTGGTCAGTCCCACCGTTTTACCTTCTCCAACTCCACAGATTTTAGGTGAATTAGCAGGACATTCCAGTTGTGGAGATTGTACATTTTGTGAGGTAAATCAAACTATTCGGTTTTTTGAATATGGAGGTAAACGTTACAATCTCAAACATTCAACCAACTGTCAAACCACTCAGGTGGTGTACGCTATCCAATGCCCGTGTCAGTTGTTATATATTGGAAAGACTCTTCACTCTTTTAAGACCCGATTGGTAGAACATCGAAGTAGACTGAATTGTAAGATCACTACAGCTCCTATAGTGGCTCATTGCCTTACGGTACATCACACTTTTAGTGACCTCCGATGCTTCTGTATTGAGAGAGTTAGCAAAGCGATAGGTGGTCGATCATTAGATCAAACCCTTACATACCGAGAACAACGCTGGATTTTTGATCTGCAAACTGTTACCCCTGGAGGGCTAAACACTCAAATTGATTGGACTTTATGCCTCTGATTGACGTGTTTACGTCATATCATACACCTTTACCACTTTCGCCATTTAAAGGTCTCCTCCCACTCTACAAGCCGCATGCGCGGCGTATTTTGACATCCTGCAGAGAAAGGTTTCTGGGTTAACACTTGTGGTGAGATCTGTTTTCTCGAAACATTAGCGCTAGATGATATGTTTACTGTTAAATAATATTTGAAAGTATTGTGTTAAAAATTTGCCTTATTTTTCCAGAAAGACAAATAACATAAGGAAGAGGCTCATACGCCCCTGAAGAAACAAACTTCAGTTCGTGAAACGCGACAGCGCTGAGTGTTGGCGTTGGGACCAAACACATTAAGATAAGCCTAACTTTATGTATTTGAATGCCGATGATTTGGAAGTACATGCCTAACACATTTGGATTGACACCAGGTTTTTATGACGGTTTTTCAGAAAAAGGGTCATTGATGTAAAAAAGGAACAGTTACTGGCGAAACAGTCAATGCCAAAGCTCCCTGATATACTGAGACCCAGTTAACAAAAATAATTATATATAGTCTTTGGTGTTGAAACATGAAAGTTTATTAAATAACTTCTGGAGTTCTAGTAGGTACCATCAGAGCAAACAAAACAAGCAGCATAGATGAAAAAAGGAAATGATATATATATATATATATGACACAAATCCAAAACGACGTGGAAAATTGGCAAAATGCAACATTATTTTCCATATACACCCTTGTGAGTCTATGAAACTCAAAAACATACAGAAAAAAAGGATCATTAACTGAATAGGAAAACGATTGAGATGTTTTTTTTTCTGCAATGATTGATACTCAGAAAATCTTTCCAGAACATCCTTCCTGCAGTGAAAGATTTGCTGAACCTTGGACTTGCACATAGATTTGCCATTAACACTATTCACATTTTTAATCCATCATCCTTTCTTTATTTCCTGAGGATTTTTAAAGCTTAATGTTATATCTAATCTAACTGGCTGTCATCAGCTTCAGAGACTATATTGTTTTGTCATATAGCCTAGTCCTCATTTAACCTTGCCACAATGCATCTGAAACCACTTTCAAATTCATTGGAAAGGAATTCCATGATGACTGAAGACAAACCGTTCTATGAGAATAAAATAGTTTGACACTGGCTTCTAAAACTTATTGGCTAAGAATGCTAAAGATTTTGGGGCCCTTTTACTAAAGCTTGTAAGCTTTTGCACTTTTGGGGGAGTATTTTAGAAGCTCTGTTTGTGAGTAGGATGTCTGAAAAAAAGGTGCTTAGTTGTGCAAACATGGAGACGTTCTTGGAAGCATTATAAAACTGGGTATTGTCACCCAGCAGACCTGGTTGAGAGAAAGGAAAGTGTTTTAAATGAAGAAAAAAGTACATATAAGCCGCAATATCTGGAGGAACCAGGTAGAGGGAGCCAGAGGGACTCCAGAGTGACTATAGAACCACGCCCCATGGAGCATGATGTAATGCCAGCCAGCTTCCAATCGAGGAACACAGAAGGACTTCTTAAGGAGGCTGTGGAAGACAGGAAGCAGAGCGGTGGGAGCAGGAACAGCGAGAGCGGTGGGAACAAGGGCAAGAGCGGTTGGAGCGGTTGGAGCGGCCGGAGCGGCAAGAGCAGCAGATGGAAAGGCAGCTGTGAAGACAGTTGGAGAGACGGCTGGAGAGGAAACAGCAAGAGTAAATGCGGCAGGACAGAGTGCAGCAGGAAGCAAGGCAAGACAGAAGGAAAAAGGTTGGAATGCCAACCTGAATATTCCCTTGCCAAAAGTTCACCTAAAGTGAAAGGTGATTGTCCAGAGTGGCCAAGGCATTACTGCAGTTGTTGTCCAGAATCCACAGGGTCACAGCAGGAAGCCTTAACCCGTGCTAAACAGGCCAGCCAAAGGAGGTGTAGGCCTCAGGCTTCGCTGGAATCCAAGAAGCCAAGTGCCCAAGGTAAAGCTTTTATTGAGGCAAGCTATAGAAAAAGCTTATATGATAAGAAAAGCTTGAATAACAAATGTTTGTATAAGACTGCCACAAAAGCTCCAAGGAGAGAGGATTTTCCTCCTTATAAAATAGCACAGAGCCGACGCTCTAAGTGTAACCCAGAACATTGGGCTGTGCTGGAAAAGCTATACAAAGAGCCTGAGTATAATATACCGGAACCCAGGGACTCAGACTCCGAGGCGTCCACCTATGAGCCAATGCAAGTGGACCTGGCAAGTGAGACTTCAGATAGCGAAATGGATTGTACATACTGTACCAGTGGAAGCCTGGAGTCTTTGCCAGACTTGTAAGGTGTAGGAGTTGTTGCCTAGAAGATTACTGTTTGAATAAACCCCCAGCGCTACTGTGAAAATAACAGTTTTTCTTTAAGCTTTTTGTTTTACTTTTTCTTTCCTGAATGAAGGACATTTGCGTTTGTTGTTGTTAGCCAATCCTTTGAACCCTTGCGTAAAGGGAAATAAAAGCCTTTATTTTCCCACCATTTGTGCATTTGATTCTTTGGAGATTAGGCCCAGGTAACAAATAGGGCCAAGAGCCAACTGGCGTCAGGATTACTGGCCAATCTCCTCTCCACATTTTTTTATGTCATAGCGCTGACTACACGCCAGGGTAGTGCTCGCAACAGTATATAGATGTCCCCAGTGCAAGAACATCCATGTAGCATGGGGGCATGGTGGAGGCCTGCCTGGGCAAAGCAAGGGAGATGCACGTCACGGTGCGATTTCATAAAGGCACAAGCAGCTCGGCCTTGGACCTTGAGACGTCCATGCCTAGACCTACTCATAACCAGGAATAAGTTGAAAAAAGTACTTGTTTCATGGATGCAACTCTTCCAGGGAAAAACGCATAATGTGCTTTCAGTGCCACAAGTATTACTGCCTTCCCAAAGAAACCTATATGTAGATACATATTGCATACATATTACTGGCCCATTGCTGCACATCTGAGTACCTGACATGGCAGGCCAGGGTGTGCAATTCTAAACACTTCCAAGTATGGCATGGAGTGAGGCATGGAATGGGCAGAGTATGTAGACATGAAGAGCCCATTGCATTTAGTGTGGGGGGTTATATATCATATGCTGCCAATATGGTAGTGCAATTCGGGGTCATCCACATTAGTAAAATGGTCTACACCTGTGCATGTACCCTGCCTTGCTATCTGTGCAGGGCCTGTCTTTAGAACCGGTTACTAGGATGTTCATTTTCCAGGGCTGGCCTGAGGGTTTCTGCCACCCTAGGCAGACCCTCCTTGCTTCCCCCCGAAGATTGCGGTGCCACATGGCCTGCCATACTGCCTCCCCCTCCTGGCATCCATCTTATCACCTGGGTTACGGGGTCGGCCTCCACTGTGTCGGGCTTTAAAGGGCCTACGCTAGCATGCTCATGGCCTGCCACTCCTGCCCCACTTCTACACAACCTCCTGCTGCTCCTGTCCCCACTCCAATACAACTTCCTGTTCGAGGGGGCAGGAGCAGCAGGAAGTTGTGTAGAAGTGGGGCAGGAGTGGCAGGCCATGAGCGTGCTAGCGTAGACACTTTAAAACCCAACACAGCGGAGGCATTGCCATGCCGCTCCCCCAGGTGAGAAGATGAATGCCAGGAGGGTGGGGGGGGGGGCAGCATGGTGGGTTGGGCGGCAATGAACTGCCGCTTTGCTGGGAGGAGGAGGGGCTACCCACTGGGACCTGATGCCCTAGGCAACTGCCTAGATCAACTACTGGACAGGACAGGCCCTGTGGAAACATAGTTATTTCAGAAGACACGTAGACATGCCTCTGTTCACTGCTGCTACTCCCCCGGATTTCTGAATGTTCTGCTATGGCTGTCCCAGGTTCCTCCTACCATTCCTTCTAGAATCCCACTTCACATGCAAAACCTAATGCGTGTTAGGAAAAAAACCTCTAGAGTAACTGTTGGGGGTGTGGGCAGCATGCTCCTGGAAGTTACCACATGGGCGAGTACGCTGGTATGTGGTGCAATTAATAAATGTGCATCTAATACTACTCTAGAGGTATCACTAGGTGAACCTGTGCTAAGTACCATATTGACAGCACACGATATATACCCCCACACTATCCTCAATGTGCTCCTCAAGTCCACACCTTACCCATACTCTGCCCATTTGATGTCTCTTGGCAGCGATAGAAACATAGGAATGTACTACTACCACCACTACTTATCATTTATTTAGCACTACAAGATGTATTGTGGTAAGGCGGGTGCAGCACAGACCTGGGAAAGAGAAAAAAAAGAAACTTTTTTTTCTGAGAGGGGGATGGGCTCACCCAAGCACAGGTTACAAAACGAAAGTTATAGAGAAACACACACTTGCAAGGCTAGCTTGAAGCCACACCCGGACTCCATGGCAACAGCAGGGAGAGATAGGGTGGGGCCAAAAAGGGAAGCACGCTGGCAAACATTTAAACACAGTCAGTCAGCAAGTGGAGAGGGAAGCCGAAGGAACTGGCTGGAGGAGTGGCAGAGCCAGAGGGAATGGCAGAGCCAGGGGAAAAGACAGAATAGTTGTTGGGGAATTCAACAACGGAACAAGAAGCAAGAGAGAAGAACAGGAAGAAGCTTGAGGGAGTTAAAAGGATTATAACTCTGACTCAAAGGCAAGCAGCCCAGGTTATAAGTAAGGAATGGTGCCTGTTAAAAAAGCCTGCTAGGAAGAATGCTTCTAAAAAACAAGGTAAAGCAGACAGTACCTTTAAAATGCTTCACTAAAGGGAAGGAGGTCTGTAGCCCTTAAAGAGGTATTGTGAAGAAAGCCCAAGAAGTAGTAATTCTGAGTAATTGCTACTGAGAAGTGCTGGAAAGACAGAAGTCTCATCTTTTAAAGCTGCAATAGTATTTCTGCTGTGAAAATGTTTTAAACAGCAGTTTAGTTCCTATACTGAGAAGCAGAAGAATGTTTTAAGCTTACCTGAAACAGCTGGGAGAAGCTAACAAGGTTAGCTGGACTTTGCTTATAACAGTGACTTTCAACTGTGTTTGTTTGGCTAAAAAGGAAACTTATGTTTGTTGCAAAGACTGAAAGAAACTGCTTTGTCATAGCACTGCTGAAATACCTTTATAAAGAAGCTTTTTGTTGGAGAAAATATCCTCACTTTCTGTTCATGGTTTGGAGTCTTTTGCCAAGGTCCAATTGCAAACTTGATGATTAAAACAAAATTTAAAAATAAATTTTCCTGTGTTAGCCTATTTCCACTTGGACTGCTTTATTGCCCCACAACTACACAATTAAGGGCCTCAGCTACTAGGCTGAAGCAAGACACAAGTTAATATGGCCCGCCGCCCCCACTAGGCCATCGCCTAGTATGGGTGCCGGCCCACAGTATGCAATGTTGTACAGACACATGTAAAAGATGGTCCCGATCATCAGAGCTTACAATCTAGCCAAGACAGACAACAGAGTAGCTGAGGGCAAGGATAAATCTAGGGGACTGGTAAGGAAACATGTAGGAGACTAAACGGATCAGGATCCAAAAGTGGCCTCAAAAAGGGACAGAGATAAAGCCTGACGCACCACTGGCACTGCTCATACAACAAACTGGTCTCTCTGCCTATTTCTTTGCTGACGATATCCTTTTGGTCCACCATACGTCATCACTTACCCCTGATCTTTCCCCTTTGAATGATTGCCTAACTTCTGTCGCACAGTGGTTTAATGACAACTTCCTCATCGTCAACCCTTCAAAGTCTGCAGCTATCTGGTTCACTTTCGGGGCTCCCTCTCCCACCCTGGCTCCTGTGATGTCAAATGCACCCATCCCACTAGCAACTACCCTCCGCTACCTTGGTGTGACCCTAGATTCTGCACTGTCTTTTCACCAACATATTTCTGGGGTAGTACGTAGCTCTCTTTTTCAGCTTCGGAAAATTCATGCCGTCCGCTCCCTTCTTCCCATCACATCCCTTACCACATTAGTTATTTCTCTGGTAATTAGCCGCCTTAACTATTGCAACTCTATATTCGCTGGCATTCCTCAATAACAACTTCGCAGATTACAATTAATTCAGAACACGGCAGCCCGTCTTCTCACCTTTTCATCTCCACACGATCATGTCACTCCTTGTCTGCTCTCTCTTCACTGGCTTCCCGTTAAGGCTCGATATGTTTATAAGCTTCTTATCACCACTCACAAAGTTCTTTATACTAACACCCCCCAATACTTAGCCGATCTCATCTTCCTTCAACCTACCCCCCGCCTATTACGTTCCGCTCACGGCAACCGCCGTTTTCTCCCCTCCCCGACACAGGCACATCTTGAATCTACCCGTCACGCTGCCTTCTTCTTCACCGGTCCCGCTCTATGGAATTCCCTTCCACATGCCATCCGTACTGAGTTGTCCTTCCCCCACTTTAAGACTATGCTTAAAACTTTCCTTTTTTGCCAGGCCTTCGATCTCCCTTCATTCACCCCCCCTTCATTCACCCCCCCCCCTTCATTCACCACCACCCAGTCGAGTATACCTACCCACTCACCACTCCTCCCAGGGCTATAACACCTCCTTCATTCCCCTGATTCATTTTTATGATCCTCTGGACCGCCTCCCCTGCTGCCCCTCCGCCTCGACTCACCCTCATGTGGTTTGTTACACGTTTGTTACGTAATCTACCCGTCTGTATGTTAGTTATCTCACTTCTCCTCTTTGTCACCCCTGTCTACTACTCGGTATGTTAGTCCGCTTACCATGTCTTGTCTCTTCTGGCTTGTTGGCTCTACACCCCGTCTCTTTCTATCTATACTGCCCCTTTCTCTCTGTCCACTTTCCTATCTATAAATGGCGTTCCTTTCCATTTTTCTCTCTTTGCAGCCAAGATTGTTTGTATTGTGCACCGCCTTAATACTTTTGTAAAGGCGGTATATCAAATCTGCCAAATAAAGATAAAGATATAAAGACTCAGGTAGTTTGTTCCAGGCATAAGGAGCAGCAAGGTGAACGCATCGAAGTCTGGAGTTGGCAGTAGTAGAGAGGTGCACAGACAGAAGGGATCTGCCAGAAGAGCGGAGTTCATCAGGAGGGGTGTAGGGAGCGACAAGAGATGAAAGGTACTGAGGAGCAGCAGAATGAGTGCACTTAAAGATCAGTAGGAGAAATTTGAACTAGATACGGAAATGAACAGGGAGCCAGTGAAGTGTCTTGAGAAGAGGGGTTATAAGCAGGGCCAGCCTGTCCACTAGGTGAGCTAGGTGGCAGCCTAGGACAGCTGCCGGCTACCCCTCCTGATACAGAATCGGTGGTGGCAACTGGGGGGCGGCAGTGAGGCTGGGGTTTCTGCCTAGGGTGTCAGAAACTTCTGGACTGGCTCTGGTTATATGAGTATATTGAGGCTGGTGGAAGATTAGCTGAGCAGTTGAGTTTTGAATAGATTGAATGGGAGAGAGACATGATGGCAGATAAATACCATATGACCAGTCCAGTCTGCCCTTCCATACCAATTACTAAGCTGTGACATTTATCTCCTTTAGAGATCTTCTGTGTTTCTCCCATGCTTTATTGAATTAAGATACAGTCCTTGTCTCTATTACCTCCACTGGGAGACCATTCTATACATTTACCACTCTTTCTGTAAAGAAATATTTCTACAAACTACTTTTGAGTCTATCCCCTTTCACTTCATCCTATTCCCCCTTGTTGCAGAGCTTTCTTTAAACTGAAAGAAGCTCATCTCCTGTACATTTATGGCACGGAGATATTTAAACGTCTCTATTATATCTCCCTCTCTCATCTTTCTTCCAAAGTATATATATTGAGGTCTTAAAGTCTTATGATGAAGCCCACTGACCATTTTGGTAGCCACCCTCTGCACCGACTCCATCCTAGTTATATACTTTTGGAGGTATGATCTTCAGAACTGCACATAATACTCTAAATTAGGTCTCACCAAAGACTCATACAGAGGCACTATCACCTCCTTCTTCCTGCTGGCCATTCTTCTCCCTATGCACCCAAGAATCCTTCTGGATTTCACCATCGCCTTTTCTACTTGTTTAGCCACCTTAAGATCATCAGAAACAATCACCCTTAGGTCCTATTCTGCTGTTAGAGTACTTCACCCCTATAATGTACCATTCCCTTGTATTTTTGCAACCCAAATACATGATCCTGCATTTTTTAGCATTAAATCTTAGCTGCCAAATTCTCAACCATTCTTCAAGCTTTGCTAGATCCCTCTTCTTGTAATCCACAGCTTCCTGGGTATCTATTCTAGGGCAGATTTTGTTATCATCCACAAACCTTACCCAATAGCTCATCCACAATATCACTTACAAAATTGTTAAGAAGAATCCAACCAAAGACAGAACTCCTTAATCATCTCCCACTCAACCAATTTCTACCCAATAAAGGCAGAATTGATAAAGATCCTCATGACTGCTATTAGAAATTGAACCCTGAACCCTCTGCAAGCAAGGCAGTACACCAACTACTAGGCCCAGGGCAATTAACATACATTTTAGCAATCAGTAGCTGCCATGCCTGCTTATTAGCTGTTACTGCAATCCATTGCCACCTGCTAAAACGTGTGTTAACTGCTTAGTGGGCTTTACTGAAAGGGCTCCTTTGTTCTTCAGCCTTTAGCCTGTTGAATGAACATTTGCAGTGAGCGTGTCTCAGATTTCTGTGCAAAAACTTTGGATTTACATAGATTGTTAGAGATTTCTTTGAACATTTGCAGCTGATGTTTTTAAGCACAATTCTTTAAAATTCTGAAAAATTCATCAGTGGCCTGGAATGGGTATAGAATGGTTGTTTACACTTTCAAATAGTATAAGACATTTCCAAGAAGCTAACAGATGCCATATTTTTAATAAATTGGAGAAAGTATTTTTTCACCCAACATACAATTAAGCTGTGGAATTCATAACCAGAAGATGTAGTCAATGCAGTTAGCATAACTGGGATTTAAAAGAGTTTAAAGAAGTACCTTGGGGAAAAGCCCATAAATGTCGTCTTGGGAAAGCCATGGTTTATCTCTGGGTATCAGCAATAAGGACATGGAGCAGGGAACTGAAATGTCCATGCCAGGATGTGCTTAATTCCCTCTATAATTTAGAAAGGGGCTTGTTTACTAAAGCGCACTACCAGCGAGGGTTTATTGCGCACTAACTGTGCTGCATTGATTGATATCGTGCGGTAGAATATTAAAACCTCCCATTAATAACTGCTTATAACGTGATGGGGTGGTAACTGGATGGGTTATAGGAGAAGTGCGGGCAGTGATGACATATTGCGTTTAGCAGGGACAGTGGAAGGGCTTTTCTTTTGAGGGAGGGGGCCCAAGCACCGCCCCAAGTTCTGCCCTAACTCCGCCCAAGCCCCATCCCATGGGCAGAGAGACTTCCTGTTCCCAGACAAGAAGGGTCTTTGCCGCGATCATGGCTTTTCTTCTGCCTGCAGAGGATGGGATTCCAACAGGCAGACTGCTGCCTGCTGGCCGTGATCATTGCAAAGACCTTTCCTGCCTGCTCGCAATCCTTGAGGGCAGTCAGGAAGGCTCTTTGGAATGATCGCTGCCGGCAGGCAGTAGGCTGCCCGCTGGGATCCTATCCTCCATGGGCAGAAGAAGAAGAGAAGCTGTTATCACAGCAAAGACCCTTCCTGCCTGCCTGCGGAGTGCCGATCACCTGCAGGCAAACAGGAAAGGGCTTTTCTTCTGCCGCAGGAGATGGGATCCCCGTGGCAACCTGCTGTGCCATGAATTTTTTGTGGGGACAGGGCCCCTGTGGCTCATCCCTTTCCGCAGCCTATGGCATTTAGCATGGCTGTCATTGCTGCACACTAACCGCAAATGTTACTGTTAGTACAGGCGGTGAGTGAATGATGGTAAGTGCGCATGCATCATGTACGTTTGCTGTTTACCACATTGAGGTGAGTCTCCCCATGGTAACTGCAGGGGAACATAGCAGGCATGGGTCTAGTTCACCTCCCACATTAACCTTTTGGGGCTTAGCTACTACTATTAATCATTCGTACACCGACGACCTTAGGGCATCGCTCCTTCACCTATGTAAGCTCGAAAGACACTGGCGCCATACCCGGTCTTCTGAATCCCTATCTACATACACCTCGTACCTACAAAAACATCGAGTGATGACAATGAAAAAAAGAAAACAATATCATGCAGATATACTAAAGAGATCGCTGAACAAACCCCATGACCTGTTCACCATAGTGAAGTCACTAACAGGTGATCCAGCTCCAGCCCAAACATCTATGCCTCACCCACAAGATTACGCCATCTACCTACAATCAAAGATGATCCAAGCCAATAAGACGACAACCCACGCAATCCCCCCTACCCCATGTGAAACCCCTCTACTAAAATTTTGCGAGGTATCCAACAAGGAGATACAAGATATTATCACATCCATTAACCTTACTACTGCCCCTAGTGACCCGTGTCCAGCCATCTGGATTAAAGAATTGCGCCATGAGCTCAGTCCTGCTATAAGCCGAATCACGAACCAATCCCTCTCCACGGGATCCTTCCCACAGAGCTTAAAATTTACTTCAATCCGCCCACTGTTAAAGAATAACAAACTTGATCCTTCCAAAGTGGAATCTTTTTGCCCAATATCAAGCATCCCCCTGCTCGCCAAAATCATCGAAAAGGTAGTCCAACGGCAGATACAACAACATATTGACACTGCAGCTCCACTGGACCCATCTCAACATGGCTTCAGAGAAGCACATGGTGTCGACACCATCCTCACAACTCTCTTCAATGATCTGGTTACAGGATTAGATAACACCCGCCACGGATTTGTCCTCATCTTCATGGACATTGCTGCGGCCTTTGACTCAGTCAACCACGAAACACTGATACTCCGTCTCATGGAAAAAGGAATACAAGGCTCAGCTATAACATGGTGCAAGTCCTACCTGGCTGACAGGTGGCAACAAATCCGAACAGGCCCTACGACCTCTGATCCTTTCCCGCTCAATCAAGGTTTACCTCAGGGCTCGTCTCTATCTGCATTAATGTTCAACATCTATATGCAGCCAATTTGTGCCTTAATCCGATCCTTTAACATCCAGTGCCTAGTCTATGCAGATAACGTCCTGATCTACTCCCCATTCCTGATCAATCAACCAGACTTTTCACCAATATCAAGTTGTTTCGAAGCTGTTGCAGAATGGCTTTCAGCACAGAACCTAAGGATCAACCACAGCAAAACGGATGTCCTATTCCTTACCAAGAACCAGAAGTTCACCCCACCCTCCACACTACAAATAAACAATGTTGAGCTGATAGCAAAATCAACAATCCGCTATCTAGGCATCACGCTCGACCAACGGCTCAATATGTCTACACACGTGAAGAACACCACAAAAGCAATTTACCATAAGATCCGGATACTACGTCACCTGCGCCCCCTACTGGACTTTAACGACTACCGTACAATCTTCCAAGCCTTGGTGCTCCCACATCTGGATTTCGCAAACATCGTCCTCCATGGCCTCCCTCAGTCAACGCTAGGCCCTCTCCACCTTGCAATGAATGCCGCAGCAAGGGTACTTGCAGGTACATTGAGATCTGATCATATAACTCCAGTCATGATGGACCTCCACTGGCTTCCGCTTCAAGCTAGAATCCAGTACAAGTCCCTAGTGCTGACACTCAAAGCTCTAAGGAACCAGACCCAGATGCCCATCAGCAAACTCATTCAAAGCCGACCGATCAACAGAATCAGAAGATCTAACCAAGCAAACACCCTGGAGGTCCCCAAAATACTAACAAAGTGCACAAAGGCTACCGCTAACAGGGCCTTCTCCATATTTGCACCCATGGCCTGGAATGCCCTTCCTACTGAGCTCCGTACCATTCCAGACCTATCGTCATTTAGAAAAGCCCTCAAACACCATCTCTTCCTAACCCATTACCCAGAATCCAACCCCAGAAAACAACCAAATAACTCTACACCCTACTCCACTCCATCCACAACCCAACAACATAAAGAGAACGATTAGATCTACCACTATGTCCCCTCTCCTGTTTAACGTTTAACATTGTTGTGAACCGACCTATATTATGTAAACAAGCAGTCAGTATAACCCCATGCACAACTTCATACTCTGTAAATACCTATTCTGTAAATAGTTACCCCAGTTCACCTCCAAGTTATCTTGTTCCTTGTTCAATGCAAACTCAACTGTCATGTGACATTGCAGTATGTTTTGTTCAATTGTAAACCGCACTGATTTTAATAGCGCGGTATATAAGAAAAGTAAATGAATAAAATAAAATAAAAATTCGCATAGCGCTACAAAGCAGCCCGAATCATCATGAAGAAAGGACTCTCCGACCACATCACACCCACACTAATTGAGCTTCACTGGCTCCCCATCACAGCTCGCATACAATACAAAGTCCTAGTCACTACTTTCAAACTCATAAATGATGTAGCGCCCTCACACCTCAACAGCCTAATATTTAAACTACCTAACAACAGAAGTAGAAGAACGCTGAACCTCAACACCCTCTGTATCCCGAAGTACTTCACAAAGGTTAATGCTTGCACCAGCAACCGAGCTTTCTCCCTTGCAGCTCCGACACTCTGGAACCGTTTGCCAAGTGACCTACGTGAAATCAGTGACCTGAAAGCCTTTAGAAAATTACTGAAGACACACCTCTTCCAAGTACATTACAACTTAACCGCATGAAATATGCTAACCGCTTGAAATAAACTCAACAAAGTGTAAATTATACAAGAATCTTTTAGGACCTAACTGACAACAATTGTAAATATGTATTAAGTACCCTGTACGTAACCACTTGAAACAAACCCAACAAAGTGTAAATTGTATATAAGGGCCCTTGTAGGTCCTAGCAGACAGCAACTGTAAATATGTATTAAGTACCCTGTATGTATTAAGGACCCTGTATGTAACCTCAATATGCAATCAACTGTAAATCCTCTAAACCCCTTGAATTTTGTGCACTATCGCCCCCCCCAAATCGCATTGTATATATCCTAATTCTGGCCGGTACAGCCAAACCCCCCATGTATAGATGCCGCTACTGATCACTGGAAGCAGCGGGTTACAAATGTACCCTTAAATAAATAAATAAATAAAATAAATAAAGCGTACATACGCTTGCTACAATAGCACATGTTAGTTAACATGCATCACAAGGCTCTGTCAAATGTAAAGCTTCTTGTAAAATACTTATTAGGGGCATGCAGGCAAAAAAAATCATTTTGTTTAATTTCCCATCATTTTTGTGTATTTTTCTTTTGTTTTCATTTTTGTGTCAGGGCAGTTTCGTTAGTAGTGCACATTACTGTGCAATAATGCACACTTTAAATAACATAGCTAAAAAACAAACTATGTTTTTTTTCGGGTTAGAAATTATATGAAATGACATAAGAAATACTGTTGACATCTCCCAATTCATTTCAAATGAATGCACTTCCATCAAACCTATGTACCAGAGAAGGCAGATCTATCAGGAGCAGCGATCTCAGAAAAGAGGATGTTGCAAAAAAAGCATGTCCCTTTGTGTGGTCCTGCAGCCAGTCCTATAGTGATGATGATAACAGGTTCATATGTAGTTTCACAGCATACTATATACAGGGGCGGCCCAAGGGGGGGTGTGGGGCCATGTGCAGAGATTCGCTGCGGTGCCTCATTGCACAAAATGCCTCATTTGCATAAATATTTGCATAATGTTATAATGCACTAACTTTTAGTAAACATGTCTCTTAATGAGTGTATGGATAAAGAAAGACTAAAAGATTTCTACATTACTATACTCCAGTGCCAACCGCCAGGCACATTAGGAAGTACTACAAACACTGCCAATTTAGAACCCATAGCAAACCCGCCGTATCCTAACAGCACTACCAGGACTCACAAAGCACCAAACCCTACTAATCAAAAGGCAACACTGCAAATATTAAACCAATACATCTCAGAGAATAACAATACATGACCTACTGGGGAAAGAGAACAAGTGGCAATGTCAAATAGGAATTATATAAACAGAATACCTTAGCTCAGTTACACATGCAGAACATAGACCATCACCAAACAAAGAACAAGGGATCACAATTTAGAAATAGGATGATAATAATTATTAAACTGGGAACCCCAAAAGCCAAACTTTGAATGTAGAACAACACTACAGAAATAAAACTATAAATTTCCTCTTGTCCTAAACAAAATGCAGACATTAAAGCAGATTTCCCAGAGCTGACATTCCAGTTAATAAATTCAAAATAAAAAAGTATTTTTCTATCTTTTGTTGTCTGGGCATTTTATTTTTCAGTTGCAATTGCTCCAGTCACTTTCTTCTGGTTTCTTTGTGTCTTCTGCTAACTCTCCATTGTCTGCTGTCCATTTGTCCTTTCTTCTCTCTTATAGTTTTTTTCCATTCTCTGTCTACATCTGCTTTAACATACTGATCTTTCTCCTTTTGCTCTTTCCTCCATTTCTTTCTTTATTCATTTTTCATCCATTCAAATTTTACCCCTCCATCCTTAATCCCCACTTACTCTACCAATAGCCCCTCCATCGGCTCATTTCCTTTCCTATCCTAGCTCCTCCATCAGTTCATTTCCAGTCTTCCCCCACACTCAGCCATTTCCAATCCAAGCCCCCCCCCCATGAACCTATTTCCAGTCCTAGTTCCCCCATCCATTTCCAGTCCTATCCTAGCCCCTCCATCAGCCCATTTCCAATCCTAGACTCCCATCAGCCCATTTCCAGTCCTTTCTTAGCCCCACCATCAGCCAATTTCCAGTCCTAGCTACTCCCAATTTCTAGTCCAAGCCCCCCCAACTCAGCCCATTTCCAGTCCAAGCCCCCCTCCCCATCAGCTATTTCCAGTCCTAGCTGCCCCACCTCAGCCCATTTCCAGTCCTAGTTCCCCCCACTCAGCCTATTTGCAGTCCAAGCCCCCCTCCCCATCAGCTATTTCCAATCCAAGACCCATCCACTCAGCCCATTTCCAGTCCTAGCTCCCCCCCCTGACTCAGCCCATTTCCAGTCCAAGCCCTCTCCCCATCAGCTATTTCCAATCCAAGCCTCCCTCCACTCAGCCCATTTCCAGTCCTAGCTACCCCCTCCCAATTTCCAGTCCAAGCCCCCCACTTAGCCCATTTTCAGTTCTAGATCCCCCCTACAATTTCCAGTCCAAGCCCCCCCACTCAGCCCATTTCCAGTCCTAGCTCCCCCCCCCAATTTCCAGTCCAAGCCCCCCCCCTCAGCCCATTTCCAGTCCTAACTCCCTCCCACAATTTCCAGTTGAAGCCCCCCCACTCAGCCCATTTCCAGTCCAAGCCCCCCCATTCAACCCATTTCCAGTCCAAGCCCCCCTTCCCCTCCCGAAGAGCCCCGCGGCTGTCTAAAATGCTTTAGAGGGAGCCGGAGAGGCCCCGGCTCACCTCTAACAGCTGCAGAAGTGAAAAGTGTCTTTTTCCTTCACTTCGGCAGCTGTACTGTAGTTTAGAATGCTGCCACACTGAGGTCAAAGGGGACGTCCTGTTTCCTGGTGCTCAGTGCAGCAGCATTCTAAACTACAGTACAGCTGCCGGTGAAGGAAAAAGGCGCTCTTCACTTTGGCAACTGTTAGAGGTGAGCCGGGACCTCTCTGGCTCCCTCTAAAGTTGCCCTTCCTGCCGTGTTCAATGCGGGATGTTGTTGGCACGGGGCCCTCTGAAGCACCAGGCACTGTGCGAACAACATTCTCGCACAATGGACGTTAAGATTTTTCTTCCGTACATTCCTGGGACACCATATTTTGGATTTTTACTTCCATACACTCCTGGGACACCCTATTTCCCTTTGACTGCTCCCTTTGGACTTTTCTCATCTCCCTGCCCTTATTTAGCAGCTTGACCCCTAGTGGTAGAACCACCATTTTAAACCCAAGCACTTGACAGAATAGGAGGGAATAAACAAACACACAGTAAAGATTGGGGGGAGGGTATAGCAAGGCAGAGCCGTACAAAGGCTGTGTGAGTGGTATGGGTCTGATAAGAGAGAATTCCTGCATGTGGCTGGGTGAGGAAGGAGGCTCAAGGTTTGCAAGACACAGTGCATTTCTAGCTTACTACAATCCTCTTATGAAGTCGAGGTGGAGGGTTGGTTGTAGGGATTTTGGAGGAGGCTGTGATTTTGTCAGGGGAAGATAGGATGGATCTGGAAGGGTTTTGGTTTTTACAGTATGGGGGGTTAGGGAAGATCAAGGAGGCTTCTGGTTTCTGTAAGAGTGTACGGGGGAGACCATTGGCTTTTGCACCTGTCCCTTGCTTGAGACCCAGGTCTAATGTGAGAACCAGCACTTGTGTGGGCCTCAGGGCTGATGTGTAAATTTTAAAATATAAACGTGGCATCTTATTGTAAAATGGAATGTATACATATGTTTGGGAGGCACGCCTGAGCCATGCTCCTGCCACACTCTCTTCAAATCTCTACAACCCAGTGGGTACACATATGAAGATCGCAGCCTTTCCAAATCACACCGCCATGTACACACCTAGATGCTTCTAAAATAAGGTCCTTATGTTTTTATGAATGTAATCATTCAAGTCTAAAAATAGAACTCGGTTAAGAGACCTGAACTATGTGAATATCATGAGGATATAGATAGCATAAACTAGCAATGGAGAAGCAACATCAGAAAATTGTCCGTCACAGAAAGGGGAGGGGGCACCTAGAATAGGGTTGCCAACTTTTTCACCGAGAAAAACCCGACACCTGTGGCTCGCCATGCTCCACCCATTCTCCGCCCCTAGTCCCACCCCTGCCCCACCCCCAGCCCCACCCACAAAAATTACCGAGGATACGTGTAGGCTAACTTCCTTGGTCAGATAATAATTAAACTGGGAACCCCAAAATCCAAACATGAAATGTACAACACTGGAGAAATAAAACTATAAAGTAATTTCCTCTTGCACTAAACAAAAACGCAAAGATGTTAGCAATACACACTTCCCAGACCAGACATATTCCAGTTAATAAATTCAAAATAAAAAGTATTTTTCTACCTTCTGTTTGGGCATTTTTTCAGTTGCAATTGCTCCAGTCACTTTCTTCTGGTTTCTTCGTGTCTTCTGCGAGCTATCCATTTGTCCTTTCTTCTCTTTTAGATGTTTTCCATTCTCTCTCTATTTCTGCTTTAACATTCTGATTGTTTCCCTTTTGCTCTTTCCCCCAATTCTTTCCTTATTCCTTTATCATCCATTTAAATTTCACCCTTCCATTTTCAAGCCCCTCTTACTCTCCCAATACCCAGCCCATCATAGACTTTTCTTCCACACAAAATATTTTTTCCCCTCTCCATTCTCATTCCCCATCCATTCTAGTTCTCCCCCAAAATCAGTTCCCTTATAGTTCTAGACCCACCCAGCATCCACTCCCTTCTAGTCCCATTCTCCTATGCCCCACATCAGCCCATTTCCAGTCCTATTCTAGCTCATCAGCCCATTTCCAGTGCTAGCCCTCACATCACAGGCCATTTCCAGTCCTAGCCCCCACCATCACATCCCATTTGCAGTCCGAGTCCCCCTGCACCATCACAGCCCATTTGCAGTCCTAGTTCCCCCCCCCCCCACCATCACAGCCCATTTGCAGTCCAAGTTACCCCCCCCATAGCCCTTTTCCAGTCCAGGTCCCCCTCCCCATCACAACCCATTTCCAGTCCATGTCCCCCCCCATAGCCCTTTTACAGTTCAGGTCCCCCCCATCACAGACCATTTCTTTCCAGTCCAAGTTACCCCCCCCCCATAGCCCTTTTCCAGTCCAGGTCCCCCTCCCCATCACAACCCATTTCCAGTCCATGTCCCCCCCATAGCCCTTTTACAGTCCAGGTCCCCCCCCATCACAGCCCATTTCTTTCCAGTCCAAGTCCCCCCCCATAGCCCCTTTACAGTTCAGGTCCCCCCCCATCACAGACCATTTCTTTCCAGTCCAAGTCCCCCCCCCCCATAGCCCTTTTCCGGTCCAGGTCCCCCTCCCCATCACAACCATTTTTCTGTTCTTGTCCCCCCCCCATAGCCCTTTTACTTTCCATGTCCCCCCCCCATCACAGCCCATTTCTTTCCAGTCCAAGTCCCCCCCCATAGCCCCTTTACAGTTCAGGTCCACCCCCCATCACAGCCCATTTCTTTCTAGTCCAAGTCCCCCCCCCCCCATAGCCCTTTTACAGTTCAGGTCCCCCCCCCATCACAGCCCATTTCTTTCCAGTCCAAGTCCCCCCCCATAGCCCCTTTACAGTTCAGGTCCACCCCCCATCACAGCCCATTTCTTTCCAGTCCAAGTCCCCCCCCCAACGCCCTTTTCCTGTACAGGTCCCCCTCCCCATCACAACCCATTTCCAGTCCATGTCCCCCCCCCAGCCCTTTTACAGTTCAGGTCCCCCCCCCATCCCAGCCCATTTCTTTCCAGTCCAAGTCCCCCCCCCCATAGCCCTTTTCCGGTCCAGGTCCGTCCCCCCCAATCACAGCCCATGCAGTCCTTGCCCCCGCCCCGACCAGCACCGCAGCTGTCTGAGAGGCTTCAGAGGGAGCCGGGGAAGCTCCCGCGAGGCCCCGGCTCCCTCGGTACAGCCGCCCGCGGGAAGAGCCTTTTCATTCACGCTGGCGGCTGTATCTGTAAAGCCACGAATGCTGGGAAAGGTTAAAGGGTATTGCCTTTAACCTTTCCCAGCAATCGCGGCTTTACAGATACAGCCGCCAGCGTGAAGGAAAAGGCTCTTCACGCTGGCGGCTCTACAGAGGGAGCCGGGGCCTCGCGCGAGCTTACCCTGCTCCCTCTGAAGCCCTCCGGTGTGTGGGCTGGCCCTGGGTGGGGGGTTTTTTGGACTTCGGGTAGGAAGAAAAGCCGTTTTTTTGCTCTGGCCACTCCCGATCTTGCGGCCAGAGCAAAAAACTGGCTTTTCAAGGGCCGGTTTTACATCTGCGCCGGCAGCCGGCCTGGCCATGGAAAAACCGGCCAGGCCGGCTGAAAACCGGCCAGTTGGCAACCCTAACCTAGAATGCTCTCTCGGAGGAGGAGGAGAAACAAAAAAAGTAATGGAATTCAAACGAGCATTGGATAAACTCAGAAGATCCCTTCAGACAGGAAGTTTGAAATGAGGCACTGGGGTAACCTACACAGAGTGACAGTTACTGAAGATCTTTAATTAATTTCATTTATTAAATTCATACCCTCCTATCGACATAGTTCTAAGAGAAATCACTGGGGAGGATCTACACAGTACCACCTTAATGGACAATGGTATGACTCTGAAAGGTTAGGAGAGGGACATGGGGTAAGGGCAGATTGGTTTTCAGTTCCATAAGGGAATTTGTATGCGCATGTATCAAACATGGACAAATCGCTGCTGGAAAGATTGGATGGGCCATTTTGATTTTATCTGCAGACATTATTTTTCCATCAGGAGCAATGGGCCTCTAACACAAGGCCCGATAGAACAGCTTTTACACTAGATAATAGGGGAAAGCCGACAGTCACCCAAGAGCGCATGATTCAGAAGGATATATCCTTGAAGGATACTAGCAAAAGAGGGAAGTTAGGGGATCCTTACAGAGAGGTGCCAATAAAGATAAAAGTAACCCAGATGCTCTTAAGTATAGAGCTGAAAGATTCCAAATTACCCTTATCAACTGATAACCAGATTAATACGAATAAAATACAACCTCTAAAATGCATGTATGCAAATGCTAGACGTCTAAAAAATAAGATGGGAGAGCTAGAATATATAGTACTAAATGAAAGGTTAGATATGATTGGCATCTCCGAGACCAGGTGGAAGAAGGACAACCAATGGGACACAGATACCTGGGTATAAACTATATCACAATGATAGAGTAGATCAAATTGGTGGAGAGGTTGCATTCTGTTAGAGAGGACATTGAGTCACATAGGATTAAAGTTTTGCATCAAACAAAATATACTGTAGAATCTCTATGGATAAAAATTCCATATAAAAAGAACAACCCAAACTATGGTTACACGATGCAAGGTTCCACATTGGGAACCACTACCCAGGAAAAAGATTTAGGCGTTATTGTTGATAACATGTTGAAACCCTCTGCCCAGTGTGCAGCGGCGGCAAAGACAGCAAATAAAATGCTAAGTATCATAAGGAAAGGAATGGAAAATAAAACAAAGGATATTATAATGCCTCTGTATCGTTCCATGGTGCAACCGCACCTTGAATATTGTGTGCAATTCTGGTCGCCGTATCTTAAAAAAGATATAGCGTTATTAGAAAAGGTACAGAGAAGAGCCGCCAAAATGGTAAAGGGGATGGAAGGATACTCCTATGAAGAGAGGCTAAAAAGGTTAGGGCTCTTCAACCTGGAAAAGAGATGGCTGAGGGGAGATATGATAGAGGTCTATAAATTAATGAATGGAGTGGAACGGGTAAACGTAGATCGATTGTTTACGTCATCAAAATATAAAAAGACTAGGGAACATGCAATGAAGCTACAGGGTAACCTATTTAAGACTAATAAGAGAAAATATTTTTTCACTCAACGTGTAATCAAACTCTGGAATCTGTTACCGGAGGATGCAGTAAAAGCTGTTAGTGTAGCTGGGTTTAAAAAAGGTTTGGACAAGTTCCTGGAGGAAAGGTCCATAAACCATTATTATTAAAAGGGACCCGGGATATCACTGCTTGACCCAATACAAGCATTGAGGAACCTGTCTTTTGGGGAAACTGTTAGGTAATTACGACCTAGATTGGCCACTGTTGGAAACAGGATACTGGGCTTGATGGACCTTGGTCTGACCCAGTATGGCATATCTTATGTTCTTATGGAAAGCGTTGGCAGTGGGGGTGTACTACTGACTGCCTGGCCAGAATGAACATATGGATGATGAAATGCTGAAAAACATCAGGGAAGCTAACAAAAGTTACAGCACAGTAATAATGGGTGATTTCAATTACTCCAGTATCGACTGGGTTAATGTCACAGCAGGACATACTAAAGAGATAAAGTTTCTAGATGAAATAATTGAATGCTTCTTGGAGCAGCTGGTTCATGAACCGACAAGAGGGGAAGCTATATTGGACCTAGTCTTTAATGGAATATAGGATCTAGTGCAGGAGATAAGGGTGTTGGGCTACTTGGCAATAGTGATCATAGCATGATTGCGTTTGATTTAATAAATGGATGAAGGATGGCAAGGAAATCTACAGTACTACCTTTTAACTTTCAAAAGGGAGAGTATGATAAAATGAGGAAAAGAGTTAAGAAAAAACTACAAGAAGCAGATGTAAAGGTTGTTTAAAAGTACTTTATTGGAAGTCCAGACCAGATGTATTCTATGCTTTAAGAAAAATGGAAGGACAAAAACTGTCAGCATGCAAGTCAGAGAGGCTGTTGCGAAAAAGCATCTATCAGGAAATGGAAAAAGGAGCCAAATGACGAACACGGGAAAACAACATAAGCATTGGCAAGTTAAATGCAAGACATTGATAAGGCAGGCAGAGAAATAATTTGAAAAGAAGCTTGCCGTGGAAGCAAAAATGCACAATAAATACTTTTTCAAGTACATTCGTAGTAAAAAACCCGTAAGAGAGTCAGTTGGACCACTGGATGATAGAGGGGTAGAAGAGGTGCTAAGTGAGGACCAGGCCATATTGGAGAGACTGAATGAATTCTGTGCTTCAGTCTTTACTGAAGAAGATGTAAGGAAGTTACCCGTGGCTGAAATGGTATATAAAGGTGATGTATCAGAAGAATTGAAAGAAATATTGATAAACCGGGAAGATGTATTACAACTATTTGATAAACTGAAGAGTAGCAAATCACCTGTTGAAAGAACTGAAATATGAGATTGCAGACTTACTATTAGTAATCTGTGAACTATCATTAAAATCACCTGTAGTACTAGAAGATTGGAGAAAGGCCAATGTAATGGCAATTTTTAAAAAGGGTTCCAGGGGTGGTCCAAGAAACTACAGACCGTTGAGCCTGATGTCAATACCAGGCAAAATGGTAGAAACCATTATAAAGAATAAAATTACTGAACATGTAGATCAGTGGTTCTCAACCCAGTCCTCTGGCCAGTCAGGTTTTTAGGATATCCACAATGAGTATGCATGAGATAGATCTGCATGTACTGCTTCCATTGTATGCAGATCTATCTCATGCATATTCATTGTGGATATACTGAAAACGGGACTGGATTGAGATTCACTGATAGATAGTCATGGTTTAATGGGAGAAAGTCAATATGGATTAGGCAAGGAAAGTCTTATCTTACTAATCTGTTATATTTTTTTGAAGGTGTGAATAAGCAGGTACACAAATGTGAGCTGGCTGATATAGTGTATCTGGATTTTAAGAAAGCCTTTGACAAGGTCCCTCATGAGAGACCCTTGGCAAAATTAAAAAGTCATGGTAGTATTGTAGTTAAAGATAGAAAGCAGAAAGTAAGGCTAAATGGCCAATTTTCTCAATGAAGAAAGGTGAATAGTGGAATATTCCTGGGATCTGTGCTGGGCCCACTGCTTTTTAACATATTCATAAATGATCTGAAGTAGGAATAACGAGTGAGTTGATCAAATTTGCAGATGACACAAAATAATTCAAAGTTGTTAAAACGCAATAGGATTGTGAAAAATTGCAAGAGGATCTTGATAAGTAAAAAGGCGCAGGCAGGGTCCCGGCGCCTGCCCGTAACCGGGTGCTCTGCCCGGCACGGGACCCTGCTCGTGCACAGCAGCATCGCGGGTGTCGCGCTGAGCCGTGCACGGGGCGCATTGTTTAAATTGATTGGCTCCGCTCGTGAAGGCGAGGCAGCGGAGCCAATCAATGGGCAGGCTGCCATGTGCTCTGGCATGCGTGATCTGGCCAGAGCACAGGCAGTCTGGTGGGAGGCTCAGCAGCCCACCCACCCACCCAGCCTTTGTGATGGGGCTGGAGTCGGGGTGTCGCAGCTGGGGGGGGTGAGGCGGGATCCCGGAGGTTTCCAGGGTCCGGAGCCTTAGGCGACTCGGGACGGGGGCGGGGTGCCCTCGGCCCGGACTGCCACTGGAAGACTTTTGCTAGTAATATGGCGAAGTCGGATAGGGGTAGTCGGAACGTTGCCGGTGGTGTGAACTTGGCTGGAGCGGAAGCAAGGTCGCTTTGCTATTAGCATGGCTGGTGACACAACGCTCTGCTGGGGGGGGGGGGGGTTGAGATCATTGTTCCTGTTATTGTTTGAAAATTGTTGAAAATAAAGCTGCGACCAGTTGTCACCATACTTGGCTTCTGTGCAATTGTGTGAAAGCTAAAATGGGAAGCGTTCAGAAAAGGGTGTCGGGTGGGGGGAAAGTAAGGCTATAAAAAAGGGGGAGCGCCGGGTCTGGCTACCCGGTTAGTAAACAGGCGCGGGCAGGGTCCCGGCACCTGCCCGTAACCGTGTGCTCTGCCCGGCGCGGGACCCTGCTCGTGCACAGCAGCATCGCGGGTGCCGCGTTGAGCCGTGCACGGGGCGCATTGTTTAAATTGATTGGCTCCGCTCGTGAAGGCGAGGCAGCGGAGCCAATCAATGGGCAGGCTGCCATGTGCTCTGGCGTGCGTGATCTGGCCAGAGCACAGGCAGTCTGGCGGGAGGCTCGGCAGCCCACCCGCCCACCCAGCCTTTGTGATGGGGCTGGAGTCGGGGTGTCGCAGCTGGGGGGGGGGGGTGAGGCGGGATCCCGGAGGTTTCCGGGGTCCGGAGCCTTAGGCGACTCGGGACGGGGGCGGGGTGCCCTCGGCCCGGACTGCCACTGGAAGACTTTTGCTAGTAATATGGCGAAGTCGGATAGGGGTAGTCGGAACGTTGCCGGTGGTGTGAACTTGGCTGGAGCGGAAGCAAGGTCGCTTTGCTATTAGCATGGCTGGTGACACAACGCTCCGCTGGGGGGGGGGGGGGGGTTTTAGAACATTGTTCCTGTTATTGTTTGAAAATTGTTGAAAATAAAGCTGCGACCAGTTGTCACCATACTTGGCTTCTGTGCAATTGTGTGAAAGCTAAAATGGGAAGCGTTCAGAAAAGGGTGTCGGGTGGGGGGAAAGTAAGGCTATAAAAAAGGGGGAGCGCCGGGTCTGGCTACCCGGTTAATTGGAAGACTAGACATCCAAATGGCAGATGAAATTTAATGTGGACAAATGCAAAGTTATGCGCCTTGGAAAGAACAACCCAAACTATGGTGACATGATGCAAGGTAACACCTTAGAAACCACCACCAAGGAAAAAGATTTAGGCATCATCGTGGATAATACATTGAAACTCTCTGCCCAGTGTGCAGCGGTGGCCAAGAAAGCAAATAGAATGCTAGGAATCATATGGAAAGGCATGGAGAATAAAACCAGGATATTATAATGCCTCTGTATCATTCCATGGTGTGACTGCACTTTGACTATTGTGTGCAATTCTGGTCACCATATCTTAAAGAGGATATAGCAGAATTAGAAAAGGTAAAGAGAAAAGCTGCAAAAATGATAAAGGGGATGGAAGGATACCTCTATGTGGAGAGGCTTAAAAGGTTGGGGCTCTTCAGCTTGGAAAAGAGATGACTGAGGGGTGATATGATAGAGGTCTATAAATTAATGAATGGAGTGGAATGGGTAAACGTAGATCATTTTTTTACGCCATCAAAAAGTAGAAAGACTAGAGGACAAGCAATGAAGCTACAATATAACCCATTTAAGACTAATAAGAGAAAATATTTTTTTACTCAAAATGTAATCAAACTCTGGAGTTCATTACCGGAGGATGTAGTAAAAGCTGTTAGTGTAGCTGAGTTTAAAAATGTTTTGGGTAAACTGCATTTAGGAGAGGGAGTTTGAAGATGGCCGCTGAGTTGAGTGTATGGTAGTATGCCTAAACGCAAGGGTAAGCTTTGGGTCTTCCCCTCGGACCTCCAGTTACCTTCCACAGGTCCCATGGACCAATTTGTGCTATTAATGCAGGCACATAAGCAGAAGATATGCTCCGCTGGGGTGGTGGCAGCTGAGGAGAGTGTTTCATCGCCCGCGGAGTTGGAGATATCGTTGTCTCCTGTTGAGTGAGAGCTTCCGCTGTGCCCCGCAGTGCTGGCTGAGAGCTTGGAGGTTTCGGCGCCCCCCCTCCAGAGGGCGGGGGTGGAGACGCCGTCAGAGGGGAGACAGCTTTGCTCGGAGTCCAGCTCCCTCCCGGTGATATCGGGAGGGTTTCAGGCACACAGCGTACCACGGAGGACTTGACAGTTCCTGCTGCACTAGGTGAGGGTTTTGTTCCTCCTTGTACTTCTTTGTTGACTTCGAGTCCTGTGTTTCCTACTTCTTCGAGGCCGAAGGTTTTCACAATCGAGTATATATGGGAGGCCATTACTTCTTTATTGATGGCGGTTCAAATTCAGACTAGAGCTTTATCTGTTCAAATACATGATAACTCTGAAAAGATTATACTTTTGGAGAATGTGAATGTGGGTGTTAAGTCTCAGATAGAAAACCACAGCAGTCAACTGGCAACAATATCTCATTTGACTTCTACTTTGGTTAAAGATAATGTGGCACTTAGGAGCAAGTTGGAAACCTTGGAAAATGCTGCTAGAGCTGCGAATTTAAGGATTTTAAATTTTCCTAAAATGGAGGGCATTTCTGCCCTGGATATGTTCAAGCAATATCTTCAGGAAATACTTAAAGTGCCTCCGGAACTAACTCCACCCTTTTATAGGGTTTATTATCTACCTCAGGGGAAGAAAGAACCAGCGGACTCTGAAGAACTTGCAAATATGGATGTTCTAAATATTTCAGATTTGTTAAAGGATTCTGATCCAGGGCCATGTGTCCCAGCTCCTTTATTGGTGACTTGTGCACTTGCCACTGATAAGGAATGGCTGTTAAAAATGTTTTTTAAAAAGAGGTTGGAGACCTTCTATGGCCTATCCATTTCAATGTTTCCAGATATATCTAAGGAAACACAGAGGAGGAGACGGCTTTTTCTTCTTCATAAATCTGGGGTTCAGCAGTTTGGGGGTTCATTCTTCTTAAGATTTCCCTGTAAGTGTTTAGTGATTTATAAGTCGGTTAGATATATATTTTTCCAACCGGCTGATCTTGTGTCTTTTATTAATGCTAAATTGCAGGATAAAGTCTAGACTCTGTGATATTTAACCAAACTCTCTCATGTTAGAGCCTGTGTACTCAGGGTTGATCTTGTATTTCCTTTTACGCTGAATTGTTAAGAATTTTCCTTAGGGTTGCCAGAGGTTTTCTCCTGCTCTGGTAACCAATGTTTTTCTCTCTCCCCGCATTATGTGGACTACTAGAGGTCTTAGGTTTATATTTCTTGTTTTTTTTTTATATATCTGCTGATTATTATACCTTTGTATCACTGTCTACTTCAAGAATTGTTCTTGATGTTTATGTGTAATGTAATAAATATTAAAATAAAAAAAAATAAAAAAAAAAGTTTTGGACAAGTTCCTGGAGGAAAGGTCCATAAACCATTATTAAAGATGACCTGGGAGATCCACTATTTGCCCTAAGACGAGCATTGTGGAACCTGTGTGCCTTTTTGGGAACCTGTCAGGTACTTGTGACCTCGATTGTCCACTGTTGGAAACCGGATACTGGGTTTGATGGACATTGGTCTGACCCAATATGGCATTTCTTATATTCTTATGAGGCTCCTGGCTGTCATCTTAAAGTGGGCGTTTGTGGAATATGTAACAGGTGGTCTGGGAGTTCCCACTCCCCTGGACCACTAAGGAGTCAGAGAACCCCTGCCAAATAAACTCCTCACACATGCCAGAGATCTCCCCCAAAGGCACACTCAAAGACCCAGTCCTCAGAAGATCCCCCTATGCATCCGACCATGGGCGTAGTTTGACTACTTCATGGGGGGGGGGGCAAAGGGTAGGGTGATATATTTGCATATTCATTATGGTTATCCTAAAAAATACTAGATGGATAGGAAGCTAGTATGTCAAACAGGCAAGGGGTGAGCTGGTACCCCCAAGATACTCAAAAAGGGAGCAGAGGCTCTTATTCAGAGGCTTTGCCAAAAAAAAAGGGAAAGCAACATATTCCCAGGCTATATAATTACAATGCAGCAAAAACTGTAGCTGTTTAATTATTTAGCCTGGCACTCTATGAAAAAACTCCTGACATGTATAAATATATATTCTACAAAGATATAAAGTGCTCACATGCCAAGGGACAAGAAGAAAAAGAGAACCACAGCACAGTTCTAACACCAAAAGAAATGATAACTAGTTTTATTTTGCCATTAGGAACTGTGCTGTAGTTCTCTCTTTTTATTTTTGAACATCTATTTTGCGTTTAATGAAACCCCTTCCTCCAATAGTAGGTATGGAGCAGAACTAGGAAATTTCCCCGTCAAATGCAACATACCAGCAAAAAGAATCTGATTCCAGTGTCATCTCATTAACAGCCTCTCCAGTACTAGGCAGATTGTTAATTAACACACAACCCTACAAAAGGCACCGAAGACCTATAATGCAAATCTACCATACCATAATGATACCAGCTTTTAAAATTAACGCAATAAGGATCTACCTAGCAGCACCATAAATATTGCTGTGAGCCTTAGAACATTCTTTCACCTAGTCAGAAAACTGGACAAACCAGATTACTACAGATCCTACATAGAAACTCCATGCTAACAGAACACTTGGTCTCAGTTACACAGGCAAAACAGTTAGACCCTCACCAAATACCAAATAAATTATAATAAACTCAAAGTAGACATACGTTGATAAAATTAAATTGAAATCCTAATAAGCCAGGCTCTGTATGTAGTGTAACAAGAAATAGAGAAGGCAGGCAGGACTTTATCTCACCTTTGCTGAGCAGTAGCATGAGATGCACAGGCCTCTCTGATCCCACATGCAAGAGGCACAGCCTCTCCCTATAGTCTTCCCCCTCTGTCGATCTAAGTGCCACTTGCTCAGAGGCGGCTATGTTGCGGATTAGGTGCAGTGCTGGATCTCTCCACAGCCCATCTCTGAAAAAGAATCACTGGGATTGAGGGAAGGGGCAGACCATGGGGAGAGAGTGTTGCCTGCATGTGGGATCAGAAAGAACTGTGCCTCATGTTACTGCTCCAAACACTTTTCAAAATAACACCACTCAAACTCTTATACCTACAAAAACCTAGAGTGATTATAAAATGACTGAATTACCAACTCTTGTATGTTTTTCTAGTATTTAAAACTACTTTTTGTCTGAAGCTTTTGCTCAGAGGGGTTACCCCTCCTGAAGCGTAACTTCCCTTTTAATCAAAAACACGGTTATTTCCCGTGTATCACCTATATGTGAATTGACGCACACTATTTTAGTGCCACAACACTAAAATGTTACATGTTACTGCTCAGCAAATGTAAAAGCACAAGCTAGCAGAGAGGTGTGGTGGAACTTTATTTGTGCAGCTGTGCAGCCTATAGCTGGCACCAAAATTTAAAATGTGCTTTGCCTTATTGCAGGCCTCAACAAATTTTGTGTGGATTTAGGACCAGGCCAAAATCTTAGGAGCCAGTGCTTGTGATCTCCTCGCGCACCCCCTATTCTCTCTCATGCTGGTCTCATATTCTCAAGTCTCAAGAGACCAGCACCAGAGTTTGTATACCACTACTGTGCCATCCTGTGCTGTGCTGTGCTGTTCCGCCATCCCCTCATCATCTCACCTGGGATAGGGGGGTGGCATGTCGATCCCTCAATGCAGCAGAAGAACCGCAGCAGGCCTTAAAAGTACACCCACATGAGCTCTCGTGCCCATGGGTGGCAGGTCGCAGCGGGTGGCACAGTGATCCCCGACCCTGCCCCAAATTTTTTAAATCGGTGACCGCTTCAGCAAAGTGGCAGGCTTTAAAGCACCACATGTATGTGCCCTCATGGCCTGCCCCTGACAGTTGTGTCAGAAGGGGCAGGAGCAGCAGGCTGTGAAGGTGACGCACGTGGAACTTTAAAGCCCACCACGTTACTGAATCAGCTGGCAATTTAAAAAAGGTATGTGGGGGGTTCGAGGGTCACCGTGCCACCCACTGGGACCTGCCACCCTAGGTGGCCACCTAGTTTGCCTAGCGGGCAGGCTGGCCCTGACCATGCAGCATCTTTAGACAGAAGTACAGATAACAGTTATAGCTTCAGATTATAAGTGACTGTACGTGTGTGTGGTGCCATGGTAGTGTGCCTGTCTCTGTGTGGGAGGAGATGATGTGGTAGGTGACTTTGTGTCGTTGGGGTGTAGGGCTACGGTGCATGTGTGTTAGTGGTGCTGAGGAGGGGTGCCCGTGTGTGTGTGTGTGTTTGTATGTGTATGTGTGGTATGAAGGTGAGATGCCTGTGTGATGTGGAGTTGAGGGGCTCGTGTGTGTGTGTCTGTGTTTGCTTCTGTGTGCATGTCTGTTGTGTGGAGACAGGGTGCCCGTGTGTGTGCGTGTCCATTGTGCAGATGTAAGGTTGGGAACATCATATCATTAATTCCAAATCTGATCATATAGATTTGGATTTCTGCTGAGGTCCTACCATCCTGTTCAAACATACATTTCCCTTCCTTCTGCTAACTTGCTCCATTTGGCAGCATTTATTTTGACTTTCCTTATAAAGAACTATATCTTTCCTTTGCTGAGCTGTTGCCCTTAAATGTAATTTGAGCTGATTCATCTGGGCTTTAGTCAGGAGGATTTCCTTTATGTAATAATGTTTCAGCTTGCACATAAATGGCAGGAAACACATTGTATTCAGATTATCCTACTAACCTTTCATGTAGGATGCCGTAAGGGTGACTGTATGTTAAAACTCTGACTTAATTCAGTATCTCCTCTGACTTGCATCATCTTTAATGAGCTTCTCTTGTGTCAGAAGGAGGGTCAGCAGATTATGCTAACAGCCGTTTTCAAAATGGTTTCACCTATTTGTCTGCGTCAAAGCTCCATTGAAAACCCACATAGAGTGCCCATGATAGCTACAGCTGCATAGTCTCCTAAACAGAAAAAAGGGTGGGGTGGGAGGGAGCTTGATACCTGAAAGATTTATATGGTTAATTTTAGGAGTTAACCTGATAAAAAAAATGTACTTTTTTTTTTTGCTTTATTTATTCATTTTTATTTATTCAAACATTTTTATATACTGCCCCTTCCAGTGATCAGGGGCGATTTACAATGAACAGAACTCGTTTATAAAAAACATAGAACATATCAAACTATATTACAAGGTACTATTTACAAATCAGCTTTTCACATATACAGCAGAATAGCAGATGCTGAGGCAGAGCTATTTACAGTGTAGGGTGCGGAAGGGAACAGGATAAGGGAGATATATACTCGTATATTAAATGGAGTTTCATAAAGAAAAAGGTTTAGAGGGGGGAGAAGAGTACTTACCTAATTATGCTATGTTGTTGTTGTTAAGTGCCGTCGAGACGGGGTCGACTCATGGCGACCCTCTGGATAGCTATTCTAAATTGTGTTCGGTCTTGAGTCAGGCGGCTCATTGTTGACAAACTGGTACCCAATTCATTGCTGGCCTTCCTCTTTTGTGCTGACCTTCTATCTTGCCAAGCATGATGTCTTTCTCTAATGATCTCTCTCTTCGCATGATGTGTCCAAAGTATGAAAGTCAAAGTCTTGTCATCTGAGCTTCTAAAGAAAGCTTAGGTTTGATCTCCTCTAGTACCGACTGGTTTGTTCTTCGGGCAGTCCATGGTGTACACAGTATTCGCCGCCAGCACCATAATTCAAAGGCATCAATTTTCTTCCTGTCTATCTTTTTCACTGTCCAGCTTTCACATCCTTATGATGTTATTGAAAATACCATGGCTTGAACAAGTCAAATCTTTGTATGGAGAGAGACATCTCTGCTCTTGAGAATCTTATCTAGATCTTTCAAAGCCGTTCTGCCAAGAGCAATGCGTCGTCTGATTTCTTGACTGCTTGTTGCTTCTTTATTGATAATTGATTCAAGTAGGTTAAAGTTGTGCATGATTTCAATTTCTTCTCCTTCAACGATGAACCTGTTGATTATGCCAGTTGTCATGATCTTTGTCTTCTTTACATTAAGGTGCAGGCCCATTTTGAGAAAAAGTTCTTTGATGGTGAGAAGCAAATGTTTCAGATCATCTTCACTTTCAGCCAGTAATGTGGTATCATCAGCATAGCGAAGGTTGTTGATGAGTCTTCCACCAATCTTCACACCTCTGTTGTCTTCATACAATCCTGCTTCTCTGATGATTTATTCTGCATATAAATTAAACAGGTAGGGGGAAAGTATGCAGCCTTGTCTTACACCTTTGCTTATTTTAAACCATTCTGTTTCTCCTTCTTCCGATCAAACTGCTGCTTCTTGATCAATGTACAGATTGTGCAAGAGTACGATCAGGTGTTCTGGTATACCCATGCTTCTTAATGTGGCCCAGAGTTTCTCATGGTTTACACAGTCAAAAGCCTTGCTATAGTCGATAAAGCACAAATAGATATCCTTTTGGTTCCCGTAGCTGCTGGATCCATCTCACATCCGCAATGATGTCTCTTGTTCCTCGCCATTTCCTGAACCCTGCTTGCACTTCAGGTAGTTCTTGTTCCAGGTATGGTTGTAGTCTCTTTTGAATAATCTTCAGTAGAATCTTGCTGGCATGTGGGATCAGAGCGATTGTGCGATAATTTCCACAGTCAGTTGGATCACCTTTCTTTAGGATTGGTATAAACACAGATCTTTTCCAGTCAGTTGGCCATGATGTTGTCTTTCATATTTCTTGGAAGAGCCTTGTAAGTACGGTAACAGCTGCATCAGATTGCTGTAATACTTCTATGGGAATGCTATCAATACCTAGTGCTTTGTTCTTTGATAAGGCTTTCAATGCTGCTTTAACTTCTTCTTTCATCACCAATGGTTCCCGATCATAAGGTACAGGTTGAAAGGGCTGTTGGTCCACTTGATCTTTATCATATAAGAACTCTGTATATTCCTTCCACCTTTTCTTGATCTTCTCAGCATCATTCAACATAGAACCTTGAGCATCTTGTAACATTCCAATTTGAGGCTGGAACTTTTTCTTTAACTCTCCTAGCTTTAGGAAAGCCGATCTTGTTCTTCCTCTAATAGTTTCTGCTTCTATTTCCTTGCATGCGTCGTTGTAGTACTGTTCCTTGTCCTGTCTTGCTGCACATTGGAAATCTCTGTTGAGTTCTGTTATTGTCTTTCTTTCTCCTCTGGCTTTAGCTGCTCTGCATTTCTGGGCAATTTTCAGAGTTTCTTCCGTCATCCATTTTGGCCGTTTTTGCTTTTTCACCTTTTGTAGAGACTTCTCGCTTTCTTCCAACACAACCTTCTTGATGTGATTCCATAACTCTTCTGGAGCTCTGTCATTTGTATCTAAAGCAGCAAATCAATTTTGCAGGCAGTCTTTAAATTCCAGTCGTATATTCTCAAGGTCATATTTTGCTGCATTCATGAGTGGTTTGCTCTTTTTCAACTTTAGCTTGAGTTTGCATACTAGTAGTTGATGATCTGTACCACAGTCAGCTCCAGGTTTTGTCTTTGTTGATGTTATAGAACTTTTCCATTGTTGACTTCCACAGATGTAGTCAAATTGATTTTTGTACAATCCATTAGGTGAAGTTCATGTGTACAGTCGCTTGTGTTGCTGGAAGAAGGTGTTTGAGATGAATAGATCGTTGGTCTTGCAGAATTCTATCAGTCTCTCTCCAGCTTCATTTCTGTTGCCAAGTCCATATTTTCCAACTATTTTGCCTTCTTCTTTGTTGCCAACTTTTGCGTTCCAGTCACACATGACTATCAAGATATCCTGTTTGCATGTTCTGTCAATTTCAACTTGTACTTGGTTCATAGAACTCTTCAATTTCATTCTCTTCTGCAGCTGTTGTTGGGGCATATACTTGAATTATAGTTGTGTTGATAGGCATTCCTCGTAGACGAATAGAGATTAAGCGCTCGCTGACTGCATTGTATTTCATTACAGTTCTTGCAAGTTTCTTCTTTATTATAAATGCAACACCATTTCTTCCTTGTCTTTCATTTCCAGCATAGTAGACCATGTGATCATCTGATGCAAAGTGCCCGATGCCAGTCCATTTCAGTTCGCTGACACCCAACAGATCAAGTTGTACACGTTCCATTTCATTCTTGACCACCTCCAACTTCCCTTGGTTCATGCTTCGTATGTTCCATGTTCCAATGCATAAGACATCTTTACAGCTTCTAACTCTCATTTCATGCACAGCTACATCAGCAGTCAGATGTCCCGAGGGCTTTGATCCAACCACATCATAAATGCTGGCTTTACTCTGAGAAGTCTTCAGCTCTTCCCCAGTAGCTAGTTGAGTGCCTTCTGACCTGGGAGTCTCATCTTCCAGCACCATAGCACAATTTGTTTTGTTGTAACTATCCACTGTGTTTTCATGGCAAGATACAGAAGTAGATTGTCGGGCCTTTCTTCCGCGCAGTTTAAGTTTGGTGTTGTTGCCGTTGTCTCAGCAATGTGATCCTCCGCCGTCAACACTATCCCATTCTGCTGCTGCCCAGATGGGTGGTTTGTCATGGTCTGGCATCTCAGCTAAGACCTCTCCATCTTGGGAGACCCTGCCAGTAGTTAAGCTACCGATAGTTTAGCTCTCAGCATCACTGATGCACACAAGCCCTCACAGCATGACAAGCTGCAAACCAAGTGAGGGAATTAAGCCAATTCAAGTGAGAAAGAGTTTCAAGAGGGTATTTATTGTATTTGTATTTGTCCAGTATATAGCGGAGAGAATTAGGGTGGGGGGGGGGGGGTCATGGTGTTCAAGGGGGAGTAATAGAGGTGCTGAGGTTAAAGTGTTGAATGTTTTAAGCTCTTTTCTAAAAGTCTGTAGATCTTTAATTATTCTTAGGTTGTCTGGGAGAGCGTTCCAGAGGTTAGGGGCTACAAACAAGAACACTCTTGAACTTGTAGTTTTGATTCTGTTATAAAAATGGGCTGGAATTGAGAGGGTATTCTGGGTGCACGTTCTTCTGGATCTAATTTGCTGTTTATACCTATTCTATGTAAAGTTGCAAAGTTGCTTATTTTGATGTTTTATGCCTGTGTATGTAAAGTTGCTTGACTGTTCACGTTCCCTGTAAACAGCTCTGATACTAAATAGCGCGGTATATAAAAGCTAATAAATAAATAAAATAATGGGGTCACTAGGGCAATAAGAGAGGAAAGGCATGAGGGAGCGATTTTATTGTATAGTTTGAAAGTTACCTTTATTAAATTTATTATGGTACACATCAAATCAAATAAGAAAGCAAAGAAAATACTCAAATTGTTTAATACAAAGTTACAATAACACCACAAGTAATAATAATATCACAAACGTAGTTTCAAGCCCACTAAGTAGTAAGAGGGAGCACTTTTACAGAGAAATGAAAAAAAGAAAAAAAAAGACATTCAGCAAAGCAGCTGTCCTGAAAATACATACGCCCCAAATTTATCAATCACCTGGAGCATTTCCAGAGTTATAAAGCTTAAGAAAATCTTCAAGTTGTAAAGAATCAAAAAGGCAATAATGAGAACCCTGATACATCACCACGCACTTACAAGGAAATTTAAGAAAAAAGGATGCTCCTAGAGCCACAGTTCGAGGCCACAGTTCCAAGAACGCCTTCCGACGTAATTGTGTTGACCAGGACACATTAGGGAAAAGTAACACTCGTTGGCCAGAAAACATACAATCCTTTTTAAAAAAATAAGCTTTCAAAACAGAGCCTTTATCAGATTCATATAGAAACATGACTAATAAAGTAGCACGAGAAGTAATAACATCTGACGAGGAATTTAAAAACTCAGAAATATCTAAACTCTCCTGCGTCTCCACTTGGTCCAATTTGCCCTCAACTGCCACTGCAATTTTCTTCCCACAAGGTAAGTAATATAAATTAGCAAGCCTAATTTCTTCTGAATTAGGAAGTAACAAAACCTCCTTCAAATATTTATAAAACAATATTGAAGGTGACAAATAGTGGGTAATAGGAAAATTTAAACATTGCAAAATCCTTGAACGATAGCTATTTTCAAGCAGCTGAAGCTGCCAATGAATAAAATGGCTATCCTTAATAAATGCGGTGGAGACGGATTGTACCGAGGTGAGCTAAACTTCATCTTTATCTAAATGGGACAGCGTTTTAGAAATCTTTAAATCTTGCTCTTCAAATTTTGCCACTGAGTCTTTGGTAAAGTCTTGTAACTGACTCAAAGTACAATTCAGGGCAGCCTCAGTTCTCAAAAACTAACACCCAGATGTCCTTAAGTGAAATCTCCCAATCTGGGGAAACTTCTTGCAGGTCACCAGAAGAAACAGGCAACTGCAAAACTTTAGGCATTGGAACAACTGTATCCAATAAAGGTTGAGACGAAGCCGCCAACTGTCCGGATACCATTTGCAAACCCGGTAGGGTAACCAGACCTTGGGAATCCTCCTTACTTGCAAATACAGCTATCCCAGGAGAAGGGGGTTAGGTTATCTCCCCCGAAACTGGAGACAAGTCTAGTGGAGAAACAGTACTCACAGAAGCAGAGAGAGAAGATGCAGCATCCTCCATTTCTTTCTGAACAAGAAACCTATCCATGGGACTGTCCCCTTTAGAAAATTTAATTGTAGCCTCTACCAGAAATACCTTCTTCTTTCTCTTGCCCATCACAGACAATGAATCACATAGACTCGCACTGACGTGCACTGAAGGGGCACCAAAGGGGCATGTCCTGCCCCTTTGGACATGCTTCTTCGGACATGCACCCGAGGAACACACCCGTGGTTGCATCCCGCAGTAGGAACGTGGTTTTATCAGGCCCCAAATGACATCGCCTTTGTGCGCTAAGCTCCTGCAGGGCAGGAACAGCGGCACTGAAGATCACACTCCCCCCATAGAAGCCCATGAGGTTAAAAGAAGATAAATGAGAGATTCAAGCAGAAAGGTATCAAGTATACAAAGAGTCCTTGAGAAGTCAGAGAGCTGAGAAAGGTCCAGAAGGAGAAAGATCCAAAGTCCTTCTGGAACTCTCTCCCTCACCATTTAAGATCAATTAAGGACTCCTCCGACTTTTGGAAAAAACTAAAAACACACCAGTTCACCAAATGCTTTGGTACAACACTGGAGCCACAGACGTAACACTTGAATACCCCTCCCACAATACCGACTGCTACCTAAACTGAGTACCTCCTATTAGACTTGTAAATAGTTATTGTTGAAGTGTTACATAAGTCAACTTTGTGATGTAAAAAGTTTAATGACAACTGTTCTATGTAAAACTGTTCTGTTCAATGTAAACTGCCTTGATAACATTAAAAGGCGGTATAGAAGAAATGCTAAATAAAATAAAAATAAATAAAAAGTCTAGAAGAAGGGAAAAAGGATATCTCAGGAGTGTAAGGAAGTAGAAATACCCCTACCCTGCATTCTGTATTTGTGTGCTATGAAGCTGCATCGGAACCTGTTACTGTACTCACTAGTCACAAATTGGAATAATATCCTCAACAAATCTTCCTTGGATCTTATGATAGAGGTCTATAAATTAATGAATGGAGTGTAAGAGGTAAACTTAGATCGCCATCAAAATATAGAAAGACTAGGACATAGAGTGCCCATGTATAGTTACAGCTGTATATTCTCCTAAACAGAAACAAGGGTGGGGCAGCTCCTGGGTTTTCTTGGTAGTGTATCAGAAAGAAGCTACAGGGTAACCTATTTAAGACTAATAAGAGAAAATATTTATTCACTCAATGAGTAATCAAACTCTGGAATTTGTTACCAGAGGATGTAGTAAAAGCTGTTAGTATAGCTGGATTTAAAAAAAGGTTTGGACAAGTTTCTGGAGGAAAGGTCCATAAACCATTATTAAAGGGGACTGGGATATCCACTGCTTGCCCCAGTACAAGCATTGTGGAACCTGTGTCCTTTGGGGAAACTGCTAGGTACTTGTGACCTTGATTGGCCACTATTGGAAACAGGATACTGGGCTTGATGGACCTTGGTCTGACCCAGTATGGCAGATCTTATGTTTGTATACCATTAAGCAAGTTAAATGAGTTGCCAATCAGCTGAGAGAGGAGTCTCAATTCTGATGTCTCAAACAGCTCTTGATAACTTTAAGAATCAGTCTACTGATTTTGAGGAAAATGTGGCCTCTTTTAGAGCAGAGTTAAAGAAAGTGCAGTGGGATGAACTAAAGAAGGGCTATACACCTATGGAAGCCAAGTGGCGTTTATTTATTTAATAAGACTTCTAGTCCATCAATCTATGGGAAACCCATATTCTTAGTGGACTACAAATTTACAACATATAACAATCACATATAAATATATAAAACAAAGAGAAACAATTTGAAAACAATTTTAAATCCATGGGCCTATAAAATAAAAATATTTTTGATGTCTTCCTAAAATGATTGTATTGGACTGATCTCTAAGATCCTGAGGGAGAGGCCCAGCCCTTGGAATGATCAATCCTGCTACCATACAAGATGGAATCAAAGAGAAGTTTCTATCAGTAGAGCGAAATGTAATGTGTGTAATTTGAGTCACTGCTGACCCCTGGGTACTCAGCAGCTCCTGGGTTTTCTTGACAGTGTGTCAGTAGAGACGTTCTCCCACTTTCTCATTAGACCAGTACATCAACTCTTAAAGAGCAATTGGCTGGATTCCCCTAGTTTTAGGCTTCAGTTTAGAGTTTATCATACATAACTCAAGACAATACAACATCTGAGACCCCTACTCAACACACATGATTTTAGATCAGTAGTCAACTCCCTCATCACCCCCCACTTCGACTACTGTAATAGTTTCCTAAACGGCTTACCACTAAAAAGCATATACCTCCTCCAAAGGGCCCAAAACATATGCGCCAAGATGGTTACAAAAGCTAAACTAACAGACCATGTGACCCCAATACTTTTAGACCTGCATTGGCTCCCCATATGCAGCCGAATAAAATATAAAATCCTCCTAACTACTTTTAAACTCATTAATAACATCTCTCCCTCACAATTATCTACACTAATACAACCCCCATCAGAAACTAGAACGCGCAGACAGAACGCAACCCACTCCCTCAACATAAAGACAAATTTCAGAAAAACCAAAGCAACAACAAGCGATAGAGCCTTCTCCTTTGCTGCCCCTACCCTCTGGAATGAAATTCCATTAACCCTCCGCATGATAAAGGACCTCCACCAATTCAAAAAGGAATTAAAAACATACCTTTTTACAAAACACTTTGAGATCCCCTACCAACAAAAAACCTCTCCAAGACAATCACAAAAAAATATCCACAGTCCTCAAGACAGAACAAATGACTAACAAAAGAAAGATACTTACCTTACTATACACAACATCCAAAAGATTTACCCAAACTGACGGCTATATCACTTATGTAAATAATTACCGTTAATTAACTATGTTATGCTCCATGTTTCATGACCTGTACATAGGTTTAAAAAAAAAATGTTATTGTTAACGTTAAAAATATGTTCCATGTAACAAAACGTGTATATAGTTAAAACATGTTCCATGTAAAATATACGGAAGTACGTTAATTTTTGGTCAATGTAAACCGCCCCTGATCTCTGGAAGGGGCGGTATAGAAGAAACTGTTAAATAAATAAAATAAATACATGTGCTTTCACGCCTTTAGAACTGAATGCCGTACAGCTAAGGTTAGTGCAGGCCAACCCTTCTATTGCACCCCTGTTGTGAGAGAATAAATCCAGGTGAGATAATGATTTCTTTGTGTGAAATCTCAAGCATTGCTGAGCATGACTCATGGCAAGATGCATGATGATGGCAAGCAAATGCGTGTCACTTCCATTGCTGCAAATGACTGCCTTTCTCAGAGATGATCCTATTCCTTAACCTTTGTTTGGACTCACAAAGCAGGCAGCATAATAGAGGCCTTGAGTATTTACATCTCTGAATTTGATCTTCAGTCATTAACTGCCTACTGCTTTTTAACTCTGATTTAACATTTCCAGACTGTGAAAATTAGCTTATGCGAGACACAGCATTGGATAAAAATGAAAATAGAAAGGAAGATGGCAATGCGAATGCATTTGAAGTACACTTTGCATAAGGAGCAAACTGCAGGCAAAATAATCATCTTAAAAGTCTGTGATTAAAGTATACCTTGAATCTTTTGGTGTATCTTTGCGGGTCCATATTATGCTTAATTCAGTTTTAAAATCCTCCTTCCTTCTTTTCATTTGATGTGTATTTATTTATTTATTTTGAATGCTTCCAGCTAAAAGCTGTGATTTTATCAAATGTGTTTTGTTGCACACAAGGCCGGTGCTACCTTTTGTGCTGTTCAGTACAAACAACTAGCAGGTGATTTTATAACAAGGCGCCCATTTTATAAAGATACATAGAGGCCCCCAAAAGTGGGCCCACATAGAGGCACTACTAGTAAAGTGTGCTATGCAATTTGGTGCATGGTAAGAACACACTTGGTTCTGCATAACAGATACCGCAGGGACATGACAGTTAATACACACTGATTTTTGCAGTAATCACCAATCATGCATTAGGGTGCCAAATAGATGGATTAGGGCAGAGAGTGGGCATGATGAGCACATTGTAATTTTTTTTTTAAAGTTCCATCGAGTCAATGCTGACTCCTGGCAACCCAGCAACCTCTGGGTTTTCTTGGTAAGGTGTGACCAGAAGTAGATTACCAGGCTTCTCTTCCTAGGCAGTGGAGGGTAAACTGACTTGCCCAAGGCTACAAGGAGAGCCAGTAGGAATAGTTTTGTTGCTACTGGGCAGGTACGGAACTTATTACTATGTCCATGTGGCTCCTAGCACTGCCCTTGCAATCATCATTTACTGGCGCCCCTCTCATACTATTTAAAGAGCTGCGCTTCAGGCGCACATTCTCTCATCGGCTGCACATTGAGGACTCGCAGGGGCTCATTGGGACAGAGCCAGGACAAAAGGATCACCAATTCTGCAGTTATTGGGCAGGTACGGACCTTATCCCCCTCTTCAAGTGATCCAAGCACCGCCTTGCAATCGTTACTTACTGACGCCCCTCTCATACTATTTAAAGAGCTGCGCTTCAGGCACACATTTCTGTCATTGGGCAGCGCAGGGACGAAAGGGTTGCCAATTCTGCAGTTATTGGACAGGTACGGACCTTGCCCCCTCTTCACGTGATCCAAGCACCGCCTTGAAATCGTTACTTACTGGCTCCCCTCTCAAATTATTCAAAGAGCTGCGCTTTAGGCGCACCAATGCCTGGCAGGTTCTTGCCTAAGGGTCTCGCCAAAGGGCCCTTAGGTATGGCCCTTAAACGTGGAACCTGGCGTTTTCTGCTTCCTTTCTGCTGCAATTCTCTGTTCTCTATACTGGTAAGGATATTACTATGCTTTTCATCTAAACTAAGAAATCACTCTAGCTGTTAAGAGCAAAATGGAGACTAAGCTATACTTAATGACAGCTTACTGCATACTTATAATATTTCTTCATACATTGCAAGCATATTCTCAGGCTTCCTCATCCACCTTGTAATATCAATATATTCCAATTATTCACAACCAATTTTTCCCAAGACCATATCCAGCTTTATATAAAACGCTTAGTGGAAATCATCGAAACAGCAACAAGCATATTTATATCACTCCAAATAATCTGGTTTCTTGTCAGAAAACAAGTGATATCCCGAACTTATCTGCTTGATTTAAAATGCTGTTTAATTAGTGTAATACCCTAGATTTAATATTCCTACCTAGTGATATTCATAACTGCTCCAAGTAACCCACAATTCAGACTCTACCAGTTCTTTGGTTGGACCATTAAGTGATTAATTTCTTGTTTATGCACGATCTTCCCATTCTCAGACAGACCACTAAAGTAAGCACCCATCGGGGCGAGGCACGCATCTATACTTGCATGGGGTTGTTACTAGGGTCCTGCTGGCCCTACCTGTACCACTGAGAGTTGGCCTGGAACACCTCATATCCCAGCCACCTAGGTCTAACATTCACTCACAGTCAGACTGCACGTGCTGCCCACCACTGGGTTTTCCAGCCATGCACATACAATCTGCGGACAGTCCACTGGTCAGTACACATTGCATGTGCAGAGAGTGACCATGGGCACCCAGCATTTGGTGCAGTGATCAGGCCCCCCAGGATAGGAAGTGCACTAGAACCAGACACTATATAGCACTATGTGGATACATAGCCGTGCCATGGTCACTGCTCGGTCAGAGTGCGAGTGCCCTCCCAGCATGACATACTGTGGCCACCAGGTCCATGCAGGTGGTAGTCGAGTGCTATGACTTTCCAGCCATTGACCCTACCCCTGATGCAGACACATCCTGGACAATCTGCTCTGTTTTAGCCCATATCCACAATACTTTGCTCCTTATCATGCATATTTGCACACTAAAGCTGGAAACAGCTTAGGCACTGTGAAGCTTAGTGAGGTGTAGAAAGCCATAAAACAATGGATACACACTGTTCAAAAATGGGGATGTTGGCATTCCTGCCTGCCACTCTGGTCCCTATCACAGCTCAAGCATTGTTAAGGTATACTCATTGTGCAGGAGCTAGTAGTGCGCTCTGATGTTAATGCCCGCTCAGTGTGCTGGTGCTGTCAGCCTGACTCTCTATCTAGCTGAGGATTGTGGAGCCTGTTTGTGTGGGTGTTTGTACTCTTGTTGGCTGATTCATTGGGGGTTGCACACAGGGACATGCACTGCATGATCTACAGCCAGGACCTGAACCTGTAACCCTCTGCTCATATACACACTGTGTACAGTGCACCACAGTGCTACCACTCCCTGGGGATGACATGCTTCCCATCAAACAGACTTTGGCACATGTTGCACTGCGCATGCCGCGCTGGACCATGGCATGGCTTTGGTCTGCTGCAGGTGGATGCTGCTTCCCCCTCCGCCAACACCCCCCATGTCATGCTGACATGCCCATGTGCCATCAGTGTTGGTGGTGCACAGTCCCAGGCCAGCCAACATGCGGGTTGGCGGTACCTAGGGCGCAGGGTCAGGTGTGGGGGGGGGGGGGGTGGAGGCAGACATGGATGACCACACATCCCCCCCACAACTATCTGCCTCTCCAGGGACCCCATCACTGCCTGCCAATGTTATGTCTCTTCAACCTGGGGAAGAGACGGCTGTGGGGTATTATGTTAGAGGTCTATAAAATATTGACTGGAGTGGATTGGGTAAACGTAGATCACTTGTTTATGCCATCCAAATGTAATAGGACTAGGGGACATGCAGTGCTAGTCACACCCCATTTTGACTACGCAAATATTATACTCCACGGCCTCCCCAAGAACACACTAAACCCGCTACAATTAGTTATGAATGCCGCTGCCTGCGTATTGTCTGGAGCATCAAAGAGAGACCACGTAACCCCCATCCTAAGGGACCTACACTGGCTCCCGATAAGTTGCAGGATCTCATACAAAGCACTCCTCATTACCTTCAAGTCCATTATTAAAATAGCTCCTTCCTCAATCTCAACTCTTCTCACTCACACCCCGAACAATAGACCTAGGAGATCATTAGCCGCCAACACTCTAGTTATTTCAAGAGAATCCACTAAATGGGCACAATCAACTAAGAATCGAGCATTCGCGTCCTTCGCCCCCAGATGCTGGAACAACCTCCTACCCAGCATCAGATCGATTAGAGACCTCATGCAATTCAGAAAGGCCCTCAAGCATCACCTGTTCCTTATGCACTACTCACAACTCAACAATGCCTCCCCCCCTCCTCCCCTTAACCCAACCCCTCATCATGATCTGCACAATAGGTAACCAACAGAGCATGTAATACTGACCATTGAACAACTGTTTTCAATTGTTCTACCTCTTGATGTATATTATTGTGAATAGAATACCCACATTGTAAATAGTATACCAACCCTATATAAATTGTACATAGTTTTCCCCAGTTCTAGTCCTAGTTACTATCCCTGTTATATGTAATCTCAGGACAGACCCTACTGTCCGAGAGTCATTTTTGTTAATTGTAAACCGCACTGATAATAAAGAGTGCAGTATAGAAGAACTGTTAAATAAATAAATAAATAAATAAAATAAATGTGGTTACAGTGTAACCCATTGAGGGTTATTGGGAGAGAATGGTTTCTCAATCAACGTGTATTCAATCTCTGGAATTCATTTTCATAGGATGTTGTAAAGGCTATTAGTGTTTCAGAAATGTTTGGACAGGTTCCTGGGAACAGTCCATAAATCATTACTAAAGAGGAGCCCAGAATATCCCCTGCTTGCCCAATACATGCACTGTGGATCCTTTGTGTCTTTTGGGGAAACTGTTAGGAACCCATGACCTAGATTGGCCATGGTTGGACACAGGATACTGGGCATGATGGACCTTGGTCTGACACAGTCTGACATATTTTCAGGTCTTATGTTCTTATGTGCCACCTAGGCAACTGCCTGGTCCACCATATGCACCAGCGGCCCCCACTGCATGACCCATGTGCAACCTCCTTTGCCCCATTTGTACCATCAACATAGTGCCCTTTCATACTTGGGCACTATGCTGTTGCTGCTAATGGAGCATTACTATCACTATCGTGGGCTCCCCTGTCTGTGCATCACATTGCAGACATTAAAATAGGCTCTCTCTCCTCAAAATACACCCTTTCTGTGAGGTTTTGATATGCATTAGGGTTCCTGCCATTAAGGTGCCTTTCGTTAAGGGAGCACACCTTTATGCTGCCAGTACCGTTAATGTGTGATAAAGCGTGTTTAAGACATGCTAAGGGCGCAGATGTGCTGATAGCATGTACTAATGGCATACTTGCTCCTTTACCGCGGTTTAATAAACATTCCCCTTAGAGTACCTTGAACATATTATCTCTTCCATCAATACAACTTCATCCTCTCTTGACCCATGCCCAGTTAGCTGGCTAAAAATATCTCGGTCTGAGATGGCTCCCACCATGCTTAAAATAGTTAATCTGTGCTTATCTCAAGGATACATGCCCAAAGCCCTAAAGAAAGCAATTATTCATCCTATCCTGAAGCAAACTTCCATGGAGAAAACCTGTTCTAACTCATATAGACCGATTTCTAGCCTTCCATTTACAGCAAAAATAATAAAAGATCGTCCAAAACCAATTTCAGGATCATATTGATTTGCATGCTCCATCGGATATACATCAATATGGATTCAGACAATACCATGGTATAGAAACACTCTTATTAGCCCTTTTTGATAATCTCATAAAAGGTATTGAAAATACCAAACAAGCCTTCATATTTATATTCCTAGACATAACTTCAGCATTTGACTCTATCAACCACAATACACTAATAGTAAAGCTACAACTGATTGGAATTTTGGGGTCCAACCTCCTCCTATGGTTTAAATCCTACCTGACTGATTGCACCCAGCAAGTAAAAATTGGTCAATCGTCATAAATTTCCTATAGTCCAGACACTCCAAGAGCTAAGCACATCACCCCCGTCTTACAACAACTGCACTGGCTCCCAATGATGGCCAGAGCAAATTTAAAACAATCATGATCATCTTTAAAATCATTCACCATCTCTCAGCAGACGTACTCCAAGACATCATAACAAGGGATATCAGTAATAGACCAAGAAGGACCAATAATGACAACATGATCGGCACACCTGCAGGATATCACAAGACTAAACAAATAACTTCAAGAAGAGCTCCTTCACTACTGGCGTCCACACTATGGAACTCCCTCCCAACGAGCCTGAGGGCATTAAATAACATCACAGACTTCCGCAAGGTCCTTAAAACCCTGCTCTTTACAGAAACATAGGAGCAGACAGACAACAGTCCCCACCTGAACAGTAATACAACTACCACCGCCAACTCGGCACCCACTCATCCCAACTAGACACACGAGTTCACCCACTCATCCCAACTAGACACACAAGTTTATTGTATAACATTGTTCATTACCCTCATTTTAAATGTAACCCTCCAATTGTACTGTCTAAATGTTGTTAAATACCCTCATGTTAAATGTAACCCTTGTGATAAGGAAGCTTATCATAGCTCAGGAAGGAGCTATAGAAAAGGTGAAGTGACTCTGAACAAGCAACCTGTCAGTTCTGGTAGAAATAAGAAAACAGAATTTTCCCATAAAAGACTACCAGTCCCAGAATGCACCAGGTTTCCAGCAGCCATTAGAGGAGCTGAAGGGGGGAAACGTGTGTTCAATCAGGAGGGCTATGAGGTAATCCCTAAGCACTCATCTCAAAGGGCAGGGCCTGATTCAGCACAGCTGCGCTGTGTTAGGGAGGAGCACTCATCTAAGCAGAATAAAGGTAGAGTTTATTCTACAGAGAATCAGCTTGAGCTTGATCATCTTCATCATCAGGAGGATCATCAGAAGCAGAAGCCAAACCGGACGGACAGAGAGGGAAAGAAACCCTTTGGAAGAAAGAGGAGAAAAGCCTTTGAGAGGTCTAGAAGAGTCCAGAGCAGTATGTATACTGGGAGGCATTCCAAGGGCCAGCATACACCATTGGACTGGGGAAAGCCAGAGGAATGGTGCTGCAGAGCTAGGAATCTCCAGACGGTACCTGTGAGGGAGATGGCTGCACGTGGAAGGGACCCTAAGACCCGTGCCAGAAGGTATGTGAAGAGAGATCCAGTGTCCAGGGATCTGGATTGGAAGGCTGGACATAAGAACTGGACTACATACTGGCCAGGCTATATAGAGAGGAATTCTAACAGCAATGGAAGCTCAGGTATGAACACTGATCTATGCCCTAGCTATAACCTTGAAAGACAGCAGGGAAACAAGTATTCTCCTGAAAGTGCTCCATTGGGAGATTCATCTGTGCCAATCCATGATCTTGAACCCATGCTTGTTGAAGAAGAGGGGGTGATAGCAGATGAAGAATCTGTTTACATGGACTGCTCTCTGTCTAAACTCCTTTGGTGATTTTCTGTTATAAAGTACAGCAACCATCACAAAGAAATACAAACTTGTTCTTTAATCTACTCAGAAAAGCTCCTGTGTGGGATTTCTAGCCACGCAGTAGAAAGCAAGCCAGCTAAGGGGTTTCAGCTGGATAACTGCTAGCAATTGAGCCTTACCTAATTGCTTATGGGCTCTGAGAGAATCACTTCTGAATCTATGTGGGAAGATACAAGAAGTTAACCTGAGAAGAACAGTTTTTCCTTTCTTTGTGGCTTTTGTTTGTTGTTTGATATATTGCTAAGAGAATATTAGCTAAAGCCTACAGAAAAGACCAGTTTGTTGCCAACCAGGTCTTATTTCTTTTGCTTTGATTGCCTGACAAGTTCAAATGTTGTTTTCTTAATTTTGTTTTTCCAAGTTTAACACTGAAAGCAAGTAACCTGATTTATGTGCTACCAAGCATATCTGTGTTGGGAGAAATAACCCCATAAATAAATATCTTATTGGCTTTACCCAAAAGCACAACTAATTATTGTGAGCAGCTGTGTCTGGTGTGAATGAACTGCATTGCCCACAATCCCTTGCAAATCATACAGATATATGCACTTGCCAAGACTGTGAAGATTCTCACCCAGGCAGCCGTCTGACACCCTCCAATTGTGATGTGATGTGATGTGACCACTTTGATTGAAGGATAAGGTGGTATACAAATCTGTCTAAATAAAATAGTCAACAGCAAGGTATACCGCAAGGATCGGCCCTCAGCCTGTAGCATCTTCAAAAAGTACAAGGTAAACTATCACATCTATGTGGATGGCATAATGTTATACTTAATAAAAAACAACTGCCTAAGGGTAAACTAAATCAAAATAAAAAAGACCCTTAGTAAATCACATTACCCTCCAACTTTACTCAAAAGAGTTTTTTAATAACTTCTACAATTCAATACATACTATATAAGGCAATAAAGACCTCAGGATGGCCCCGCCCCTACATGTGGCGAAATCAATCACCATAGGGTTAAAGCAGACACTTACATCACAGGTCATTAGCCTTCTTTTTACCCAATTCCAATTACAAAAGTCTCACATCGATTAATTAAATTACATCCAAAAAATTACTTTTAAGGATTCTTATAATATACGAAACTACAACTACACTAAAACAATTACATAGCGTCTGCACTTCTACATGAGCCTGGAAGATCGGGACCACCAATAGGATAACCTAAAGAAAAATTAAAGAACTTCATAAATAAAAATCCTCCATACATTCATTACAGAATTAGTAAACACTTATCTGCAAGGTCTCCAAACTCCAGCACATGTTATACTTACTTTTCAAAATATCAAAAACTAACCTTCAACAGATTATATCTTGCTTTAATGAAGCTTCACAATGGTTCACATCACACAACCTCAAGATAAACTTCAAGAAAATTGAAGTTCTTTTGGTCACTAGGAATAAGGATTTCATTTGTTGTTGTTGTTGTTAAGTGCCGTCGAGTTGGAGTCGACTCATGTCGACCCTCTGGATAGCTATCCTAAATTGTGTTCGGTCTTGAGTCAGGCGGCTCATTGTTGACAGACTGGTACCCGTAGCTGCTGTTATTGTATCGATCCATCTCATTGCTGGCCTTCTTCTTTTGCGTTGACCTTCTATCTTGCCAAGCATGATGTCTTTCTCTAATGATCTCTCTCTTTGCATGATGTGTCCAAAGTATGAAAGTCGAAGTCTTGTCATCTGAGCTTCTAAAGAAAGCTTAGGTTTGATCTCCTCTAGTACTGATTGGTTTGTTCTTCGGGCAGTCCATGGTATACACAGTATTCGCCGCCAGCACCATAATTCAAAGTGTGATGCAGCAAGGGGCACACAGCCCAGGGAAAATAAGATAAAAGAGAGACTTACCTCAGAGTCAGCTTTAGAAAGCAGCACTAGGCACCATGATTCACTGCAGCAAGGGAAATTCTTGCTACGTAGCAAACAAAAGTCCCATCAGGAACACCTGAGTGAGAGTCCCCAGGTCACGTGTAGAGCTAGGGATTATTTAGGGCAGGGTTCCAGTCAGTTAGAGAGGAGAGTCAGAAGCAGGATCACCACGGGAAGCAGTAGGAGAGAGAGGAGCAGGAGGTGTGTCCCAGGTCAGCTGAGCAGAAGCCCCAGGGGATTGCTGGGAGGAAATTCTTCTCACGAGGAGTCAGGAAGTGAGTCTGTCTCCAGCTCTCGAGAAGGAAGGTTCAAGGCAAGCTGCACTAAGGGAAGACCTGCTACCAAGAATAGCTTTGGAGAGAAGCCAGGATTACCCCACTACCCCAGAGGCCAGTATTTGCCAGCTCAAGGCAGAGGTCACGGTGAGAGGGAAGTGTTGGGGGATGGGCACTCCTTGCATGACTACAGCTTAAGAAATAGAGGTGAAGTTAGGAACAAATATATTCCTGTTCAACCAGCCCGGGAGGCTAGAAGCAAAGGCTATAGAGAGCCAAGCATAAAGACAAGCCCTGCAGAGAGAAGGAAACTTCCCTATAGTAACAAAGAGAAGTTTAAAGCTTATAACTGCAAAGGGCGGGGTTCTGATTACAGACATAAGAAGCAAGATGTTTCAGAGCTAATGTTCTGGGAGGCAAGCCCAGGCAGAACCATCTACAGAGCTAGATATAGACCCAAAGGGGGAAAAGCCTCCAGTGACTGTTATAGCGAAGTGTCACAAGACGCTATAGCTGAATACCGTTCTCAAGAAGGGTCTGATACCAGCAGTGTGAGTAGTGCTGGGGAAATGATATGGGAAGACGCTGCTAGTCTGCAAGAGGATATTCCTATGGATTGCAGTGTCTGTGTTAAATGCAACCGTATGATGTAAATACTGGATGAAGAGAACTCTGTGAATATAACAAGAGAATATACGTGTGTCACCACTTTTGTTGCTAAGCTTATCTGATTTAAAGTTTCTGTTTCCTTTGACAATGTCCGAGCGGGACGGGGAATAAAACCCACTTTTCATTTCAAGTTGCTCTGAAAGACTTTTTATTTACAAGACCAGAGCAATTACTTGTGCATACGCCCTAGGCAACCGCCTATATTGGGCTAAATAGGCCTCTAACCACAGGCCCCATCACAGGTTGGCGTAGTTTTATCGGATCCAGTCCAGGAAACAAGGAGCTACAGTGCAGAGCGACAACGCGGGACGAGCGGAGTTGGCACGCACGGAGGAGGATCCAGGTTCCAGGAGTGCGACCGCAAGCACCTTCTCAAAATAAGACCCTCCACCTTGCTCAGGTAACGGGTATTTGGGCACAGGTTGGGGAGGATCGCTGGTGAGAAGAGGAGGCTTAGGAGGAGAAATTTTTATCCTTGTTATTGTGCCGCACTTGGTTTGGTGTGTTTCTGATTTGTTTCAGGAAAGGAGATGACGACGACGATGGATGCACGGGAGGTTCTCAGGTGGATGAGCAGCCAGTTCGAGAAACAGGGAGAGCTAGCTCGGCAGAACCAGGAGCAGGCTATCGCTGCCCTGGTGGAGCAACAGAAGCCCCTGACGGACTTAATGCGGACTATCCTGGAGGAGCCTAAGAAGGACGAATCACCAGCAGCCGTTCCTATCTGTGGGGTAGGCCCACAGAGCTGTGGGATTTGGACTTTAGGACAAATGCATGCTAGTGACAATTTTGATGACTTTGTGCAAACATTTGAACGAATAGCTAGTAATGCTAAGTGGCCACAAGAGCAGTTAGCCGTTAGGCTGGCCTCAGCGTTAACTGGTGAGGCTCAGGCAGCCTATAGGGCCATGCCAGCAGCTCTTGCAAGTGACTACCAAGAGGTTAAGAGAGCTGTACGGGATAGGTTGGGCTTAACCCCTACCATGTACAGACGCATGCTCAGGTCTACCCGGATTCAACCAGAGGAAACACCAAAGGCACTGTATCACAGAGTGCATGGGTTGGTTTTAAAGTGGCTTGAACCCGAGGGTAAACGAATGGAGGAAGTACTTGATCTAATTGTATTAGAGCAGTTCTTTGACGCAGTACCTGAAGAGGTTAGAACATTTCTTACTCTACAGAATTGTAGAACCTCTGCTGAAGCAGCGCACCTAACGGAGAGATTCTTTGAGGCTGAACTAATCAAAGGAGCCAGCGCTAGCAGCAGGTCAGGGTTAGACAACTCTGTAAGAAATGCTAATATGTCTTTAAGGAACAAGGTGGGTTCACAGGAATCCAGGTATATAAAAGCAGAAGGTAACAAGGTGTTAAAGTGTTTTAAGTGTGGGAAAAGTGGACACTTTAAAAGGGAATGCAGGTCTCGCACAGCACTTGTTACTGGCCAGGTTCACCTCACAGCTGCAGGTTTCCGAGTAGATGTGGAGGTACACGGAGTCCCAGCTAAGGCCTTGCTTGACTCGGGGGCCGACCAAAGTATGGTCTCTCGCCGTTTTTGGAAGGCCATACAGGCCCAGAGGGGTTTTCCCCCGAGTCAGCAAGAGGGAACAGCGAAGATTCAGTGTGTGCACGGGGCAACAACTTCATATCCTTTGTTCAGGATAAAAGTTAAGGGCTTAGGCACACGAAGGGAAGTATTAGTAGCCATCATTCCCAGGCTACCCTACGACATCGTGCTAGGAAGAGATTGGCCACCCTTCTATAAAGGCATGGAGAGCAATACATGCATAAAGGGAGGGTTAGTTTCCACCAGATCTCAGGCGAAGGAACTGAGGACCCCTAGTGACACTTTAGTGGAGGAAAATCCTAATCCTATAATGGAAGAAGGTGAGGTAGAACCAGAAGAGGGGGAAGAGGTGAGTGCAGATGAGGGCCTACACGAGCTTCCCAGGCACGATGATTTAATTGCTAACCCCAGCGAAGGGAAAAAGAAGAGTAAGGGTGAAAAGCGCCGAGAGAGGCAGCACCGAGCCCAGTTGAGAGCCGGAGTAGCCGATGGGCAAGGCTTGCCATGGGTACCGGCGGACCTAGTAAAAAAGTTTCCGTCCTTTGCTAAAGAACAGAGGGCAGACCCTGTATTAAAATATGCCTTCGAGTTTGCAAAGGCGGAGAGGGACGTACTCCCTAGGTTCCTATTAGAGGAGGAGATATTATACAGGGAGAGTAGTAACCCCCAAAATAATGCCATTAGGAAACAGTTGGTAGTTCCTACCACATTTAAGGCTGTTGTCATGAGGCTCGCTCACGACCACCCTATTGGAGGGCATAAAGGGGTACAGGCCACACTCGACCAAATTCTCGAGCGGTTTTTATTGGCCTGGAGTATTTCGCGAGACAAAGAAATTTTGTGAGGCTTGTCCGGCTTGTCAGCGAGTAAGCGCTGCAAAGCCTGCAGGAGTTCCCCTGATCCAGATGCCTACCATAACGGAACCAGTTAGGAGAATGGCAATGGACATTGTAGGGCCCCTAATAAGAACCCCTAGGGGATTTCAGTATATCCTAGTTATCATGGATGTAGCCACTAGGTTCCCCTGGGCGATTCCTTTACGGAACATTTCTGCTAGATTTATAGCCACAGAATTAATAAAGTTATTCTGTGAGGTAGGTTTCCCGAGGGAAATGCTCACAGACAGGGGAAGCAATTTTGTCTCAAAATATTTAGCACAGGTATGGGATGCTTTTGGCATCACCCATATAAAAACAGCGGCGTATCATCCACAGACAAACGGTCTAGTGGAACGCTTCAATCAAACCCTTAAGCAGTTGCTAAGGAGAGGGTTAGAAGGGCAAATGGCGGACTGGGATGTTATGCTCCCATTTGTCCTATATGCTAGTAGGGAACGGACACAAACTTCCCTAGGAACATCTCCCTACGAACTTATGTTCGGACGGGCACCACGAGGGGTCTTGGACATATTAAGAGACCAATGGGTGGAACCAGGTGAGGAAGAAATAGGAGTTCCTCAATTTCTTTGCGGGCTACGGAGTCGCCTCCAGAGGGCATCTCAAGCCGCGGATAAGAATCTACAGGATAGTAGAAAAACACAGAAAAAGTACTATGACAGGGGTAAAAAACCTAGACAGTTGGCCACAGGTGATAAGGTCGTGGTAATGGTCACTGATCCAGGGCCAAAATTTGAGGCCCGGTGGAAGGGTCCCTATACGGTAGTGGATCGCAAGGGTCCGGTGTCATATCTAGTCAAGAGTGACAGAGGGCGCCTTCAAACGTACCACATAAATGTTTTAAAACCATGGCATGAAAGGATGGCCACTGTTAGCAGTTTTAATATAGTACCCAAGTACCGGGCAGCACACACAGGTCCCCAGAAGCCCTACGAGGAGGGTAACCCAGTGTACAGCAGGTATGAGGGAACACTCATGCGGCTAGGACAGATTCCGCGCTGTGTGCACAATAGTTTACCAGCACGGAATATCTTAAGAGGGGGGATATGTGATGCAGCAAGGGGCACACAGCCCAGGGAAAATAAGATAAAAGAGAGACTTACCTCAGAGTCAGCTTTAGAAAGCAGCACTAGGCACCATGATTCACTGCAGCAAGGGAAATTCTTGCTACGTAGCAAACAAAAGTCCCATCAGGAACACCTGAGTGAGAGTCCCCAGGTCACGTGTAGAGCTAGGGATTATTTAGGGCAGGGTTCCAGTCAGTTAGAGAGGAGAGTCAGAAGCAGGATCACCACGGGAAGCAGTAGGAGAGAGAGGAGCAGGAGGTGTGTCCCAGGTCAGCTGAGCAGAAGCCCCAGGGGATTGCTGGGAGGAAATTCTTCTCACGAGGAGTCAGGAAGTGAGTCTGTCTCCAGCTCTCGAGAAGGAAGGTTCAAGGCAAGCTGCACTAAGGGAAGACCTGCTACCAAGAATAGCTTTGGAGAGAAGCCAGGATTACCCCACTACCCCAGAGGCCAGTATTTGCCAGCTCAAGGCAGAGGTCACGGTGAGAGGGAAGTGTTGGGGGATGGGCACTCCTTGCATGACTACAGCTTAAGAAATAGAGGTGAAGTTAGGAACAAATATATTCCTGTTCAACCAGCCCGGGAGGCTAGAAGCAAAGGCTATAGAGAGCCAAGCATAAAGACAAGCCCTGCAGAGAGAAGGAAACTTCCCTATAGTAACAAAGAGAAGTTTAAAGCTTATAACTGCAAAGGGCGGGGTTCTGATTACAGACATAAGAAGCAAGATGTTTCAGAGCTAATGTTCTGGGAGGCAAGCCCAGGCAGAACCAGCTACAGAGAGAGATATAGACCCAAAGGGGGAAAAGCCTCCAGTGACTGTTATAGCGAAGTGTCACAAGACGCTATAGCTGAATACCGTTCTCAAGAAGGGTCTGATACCAGCAGTGTGAGTAGTGCTGGGGAAATGATATGGGAAGACGCTGCTAGTCTGCAAGAGGATATTCCTATGGATTGCAGTGTCTGTGTTAAATGCAACCGTATGATGTAAATACTGGATGAAGAGAACTCTGTGAATATAACAAGAGAATATACGTGTGTCACCACTTTTGTTGCTAAGCTTATCTGATTTAAAGTTTCTGTTTCCTTTGACAATGTCCGAGCGGGACGGGGAATAAAACCCACTTTTCATTTCAAGTTGCTCTGAAAGACTTTTTATTTACAAGACCAGAGCAATTACTTGTGCATACGCCCTAGGCAACCGCCTATATTGGGCTAAATAGGCCTCTAACCACAGGCCCCATCACAAAAGGCATACATTTTCTTCCTGTCTATCTTTTTCACTGTCCAGCTTTCACATCCATATGATGTTATTGAAAATACCATGGCTTGAACAAGTCGAATCTTTGTATGGAGAGAGACATCTCTGCTCTTGAGAATCTTATCTAGGTCTTTCATAGCCATTCTGCCAAGAGCAATGCGTCATCTGATTTCTTGACTGCTTGTTGCTTCTTTATTGATAGTTGATCCAAGTAGGTTAAAGTTGTTCACGATTTCAATTTCTTCTCCTTCAACGATGAACCTGTTGATTATGCCAGTTGTCATGATCTTTGTCTTCTTTACATTAAGGTGCAGGCCCATTTTGAGACTATGTTCTTTGATTGTGAGAAGCAAATGTTTCAGATCATCTTCACTTTCAACCAGTAATGTGGTATCATCAGCATAGCGAAGGTTGTTGATGAGTCTTCCACCAATTTTCATACCTCATACCACTTCCCATACTTAAAGTCAAAGATGCCACGCTGGAGGTAAAAAATGAAGTCCAATATCTGTGAATAACCATAAATTAAATGCTCAGCCTTTAGACACATATCAACCCCTAACTACCCGAGCAATCTATACCAAGTTAAAGACCTCTACTATCATACTACGACTTCCTCTCAGTACTTCAGGCAATGATATGCCCTCACTTTGACTACTGTAATAGTATATTGCAGGCCTATCAAAGAAAGCATTATATCAACTCCAGATAGCACGACATACAGCTGCTCTTATCACTCAGAAGGTTCCTGAACATATCACCCCATTCTACATTAGCTGCACTGGCTACTTATACAGAGCAGAATTTAATACAAATCCCTTATGAGCACCTTCAAAATGATACAAAATCTATCTCCAACCTCTCTAAGCGCCTTAATACACAACTTTCCGAACAACAGACAAAGAAGAGGATGCACACCCAATACCTTGTCCATACCTGCAGACGTTTGAAAAAACAATCGAACAACCAGCAATAGAGCCTTCACATTCTTCACTCCAGTTCTTTGGAATTCCCTCCCAGACAAATTAAGTAGTATAGAGGACCTTTCCACCTTCTATAAACAAATTAAGGCACATCGATTCACAGTATTCTTTGGAAATCAGCCAGCTACAGGAAACATCTACCCACCTTAATCTTGAACACTGGTCCTCTTTTTAGATCCTCAACAATATCATTCCAACCAGAACGCCCACCACTGCCCTGATCTGTTCTTAATGTAATCATTTCATTTGCCTCAGTAGAAATTTTCTTTCCATTGATGTAAATAAGTTAACAATTATTTAGTTACTTTATTTTAAAAGATGTCTACCTTGTATTCTGCCTTTATACGTTGTAATATGCAGGTATTACTATAATCCTGTTATTCCAAGTTTATTGTAGAAGTTTTATGTTCTCTGTAAACCGCTTTGATTAGCTGATAAGGTGGTATAAAAAACTCTTAAATAAAATAAAATAATTTTTTAAAATTTATTTAGTAGTGTTTATATACCACTTTTTGCCAATAAATGAAAACCTAGTCTCTTGGTCACTAGGCTGCTGCTGTAACCACTAGGCTACTCCTCCACTCCACTCTGCAAGTATCACGCCCTGTTAATTTGCAATTAGCATCCGCGCTGGTCACAATCTGAAAGTTGATGTGGAGACTTTGTACTTAACCCACATTAGTTTTCACACTAAAAGTGCTGTAAGTGCAAAAACCTAATGATGGCACGGACATTGTGTTTCTCAAGAGCAGATATTAATAAAAGTGCACATGGATGTGTTTATTTTTACAAAATGTACACGCAAATTGTGACACCACCCATAGCCCACACCTAAGCACGTCTACTGTATAAGCATGCACCTGTTTGCACTCTGTGGACATTAAGGCACGACCTAATTTCATATAATGCCTTTTATGCACAGAAAAGATTTACAAAATTACTTTCTGACTGTGCTGCTCCCTCCCACCCCATTTGTCAAGAATTCTAATGAAATCCTTCAAAGGTTTCTCTTTCTTTCCCCAACAATAAGTTTATGAGTGTCTTAACACCATTTAAAGGAGTGGCGGAGTTAAAGACTATCAGATATCTGATGAATGAATCTGGGACACTTGATCCCTGTTTTGCTGGTAATGGGCAAGCAGTTCATTCATGTAAATTGAAGTGTAAGAGTGCGTGTGTATGTATGTATGCATATGTGTTTTTCTGGTGATCTGTCCCCATGGAAGACATGGCAGAAAAGGCCATCTGGGCCTTCCCGTCTGCCCAATTATTCTGTCCCTAGTGTTAAGGATACACTACGGCTTTCAACTAGGTGAACTAGGCAGCTGGCGCCCATTGCTGTTGTACCTCTCTGAGGCCTGCGGCTGCTGCAAAGACTCCCAAACCACCTTGCGGTGCTTTCCTATACACTCTGGTATTGCGTCGCGGTTTCTTTTCCCTACTACCTGCCATTTCTGCCCCCTCTGGTTGGATAATGCATGATTCATTATTTTTTTTTCTCTGTCAGACACACGTAGTCTGGCATATCCATTTTGCATTGCACCTATCGATGGTCAGATTCTTGGTTCTGTCTGAGTTTCAAAGCAGTGCACAGATGACATTTTGCCCTATACGATTGATACAGTGGAAGTCCTTTTTTATATTCCTACCCTCTTGGGAGGCAGAGTGGTGTTTTTGTAATTACTATGGGCATCAGCTGATTACTGGGTGGGACTAATATAAACTGCACCAAATTAACACTTAAACATGATTAGTACTATCATTTAGGCTTACGAGCAACATGATTGTATGCTGCTATCTAAGGGGAGGACCACATACTTTTGGACTGAGGTTTCTGCAGGCATGGAGTGTAAGCATCGATTCAACTTTTGTCTTATTCTCAGAGTATAGGTGAATTCAAACGAGTGGATCATTATACCTTGTTCTTATATCAGTGTCATACCGATTTAATTTGCTGAACAATTTGTATAGCAGAAGTCTTATATTTATGGAATGGTGCATTTTTGTGGCCTGGAATCCTTTAAAGACACAGATAGTTATATAAGGAAACAAAGAATTGACATTTCAGATTCAGTTATTGCAAATAATTACGCTCAGTAGTGATCTACTATTTCACAGCTTGCATGGTGTCTCCCAGGAACTCAGATCACTTTTAAATGACGGATGGATATCAATGCAAAATCTTATTGGAAATCTCATGTCTTTGTCGCCTGAAATTTTTTAAAAATTTGTACCTAGCTCATGGGTTTCCAGTACTTCAAGGCCAGTTACATTTGGGTACAGTAGGTGTTCCCCTGTACCCAGAGGGCTTACAATCTAAAGAGCCCATTTATTAAATGCTGCTAACAGTTAATGTGCGTTTTAGTGAGTGGGAACTAGCCATGTGAATCCTAATGCGTGGGCAGGCCAATTATCAACTACTAAAAGGCTCATAAACTGGCACTCACATGCTAATGTGGACAGTGGGCAGGCAAAGGCGCAACATGGGCTTGGCAACACAATAGTGCAAGAGTGCAATTACCTTGGCCTTAATGAGGATCAATATAACGGCACCTCTATAGGTAGCATTAGAGGTCCCCACGTTACTGTGCTGCTACTATTACTACTAATCATTTGTATAGCACTTCAAGATGTACTATGCTGGAAATGAAAGACAAAGAAGAAATGGTGTTGCATTTATAGTTAAGAAGAAACTTGCAAGAACTGTAATGAAATACAATGCAGTCAGTGAACGCTTAATTTCTATTCGTCTGCAAGGGAAGCCAATCAACACAACTATAATTCAACAACAGCCCAACAACAGCTGCAGAAGAGGAAGACATTGATGAGTTCTATGAACAAGTACAAGCTGAAATTGACAAAATGTACAAACAGGATATCCTGATAGTCATGGGTGACTGAAACGAAAGTTGGCAACAAAGAAGACAAAGTGGTTGGAAACTATGGACTTGGCAAGAGAAATGAAGCTGGAGAAAGACTGATAGAATTCTGCAAGACCAATGATCAATTCATCTCAAACACCTTCTTCCAGCAACACAAGCGCCGACTGTACATGTGGGCTTCACCCAATGGATTATACAGAAATCAAATTGACTACATCTGTGGAAGACAACGATGGAAAAGCTCGATAACATCAACAAAGACAAAACCTGGAGCTGATTGTGGTACAGATCACCAACTACTAGTATACAAACGCAAGCTAAAGTTGAAAAAGAGCAAGCCATTCATGAATGTACCAAAATATGACCCCGAGAATGTATCACTGGAATTTAAAGAATGCCTGAGAAACCGATTTGCTGCTTTAGATACAAATGATAGAGTTCCAGAAGAGTTATGAGATAACATCAAGAAGGTTGTGTTGGAAGAAAGTTATAACATAGTAACATAGTAACATAGTACATGATGGCAGATAAAGACCAGCATGGTCCATCTAGTCTGCCCAGCAAGATGGCAAGAGTAGGTGCACCTGTCGCTCTGTGCAGGCAACCCCTCCCCATGTCTTTGTTTAGGGGTAAACCCACCACTCCAGGTAGGACACCCCTATTTGTTGAGACGTTAGATATTTGTTGAGACATTATATGGTTCAGAAGTTAGATGGTACCGTTTATTTTATTTTTATCCTATTGCTGTAAAGGGATCCACTGTGTTTGTCCCATGCCTTTTTGAATTCTGTCACCGTGTTTGCCCCCACCACTTCCATTGGGAGGGCATTCCAAGCATCCACCACCCTTTCAGTGAAAAAATATTTCCTGACATTGCCCTTCAATTTACCACCTTGCAGCTTCATATTATGCCCTCTAGTTTTACAGTTTCCCCGTCTTTGGAAGAGGTTTGTTTGTTCATCATTTCTCTTTAAGTATTTAAAGGTCTGAATCATATCTCCCCTGTCCCTCCTCTCCTCCAAAGTGTACATATTTAGGTCTTCAAGTCTCTTCTCATAAGGCTTCTGACGCAGGCTCCAAATCATTTTGGTCGCTTTCCTCTGAACCGTTTCCAGTCTTTTTACATCTTTTGCAAGATACGGTCTCTAAAACTGAACACAGTATTCCAAGTGAGACCTCACCATTGACTTATACAGTGGCATAAGTACCTCTTCCTTTCTGCTCGTAATCCCTCTTTGTATGCAGCCCAACATCCTCTTGGCTATTGCCACCGTCTTGTCGCACTGTTTTGCCACCTTGAGATCATCAGAGATAATCACACCAAGGTCTTTCTCCTGAATCGTGCATACCAACCTCTCGCCCCCTATCGCGTACATTTCCCTTGGATTTCTGCTACCGAAGTGCATGACACTGCACTTTTTCGCATTAAATCGTAGTTGCCAAGCATTAGACCAGTCTTCCAGCTTTTGTAGATCTTTCCTCATGTTAGCCACTCCCTCAGGGGAGTCCATTCAGTTGCAAATGTTTGTGTCGTCTGCAAAAAGACAGACTTTTCCATTCAGTCCTTCAGAAATATCACTCACAAATACATTGAACAGTGCCGGGCCCAGGACCGAACCCTGGGGCACCCCGCTAATCACCTTCCTCTCATCCGAGTGAGCTCCATGTACAATCACCTTCTGTCATCTGTCAGTCAACCAATTTCTAATCCAGTTTACCATCTTGGGACCCATCCCCAAGCTACTGAGTTTGTTGACAAGCCTCCTATGAGAAACAGTATCAAAGGCTTTGCTGAAATCCCCTGATCTAGTTCCCTGGTCACCCAGTCAAAGAACTCAATCAGATTTGTTTGGCAAGACCGTCCTTTGGTAAAACCATGTTGCCTCGTATCTTGCATCCTGTTGGTTTTGAGAAAGTTCACTAAAAGACATCCTTTAACGGTCCTGCAAGAACCTCTCTGAGCTCTTTCAGTATCCTGGGATGTATCCCATCCGGTCCCATGGCTTTGTCCACTTTCAGTTTAGCAAGTTGTTCTAACACCTCGTCTTCTGTGAATGGTGTGGTGTCTACTTCATTCCCATTTTTATATTTGGGAGTCACAGCTGGTCCATCTCCAGGATCTTCTTTAGTAAAAACAGAGCAGAAGTATTTGTTTAGCAATTTCGCTTTTTCAGTGTCACTTTCCACGAGTCCTTTCCCAGCACTTTTGAGTACTGCAATTCCAACTCTGATCTTCTTCCTTTCCTGTATATACCTGAAGAAAGTTTTGTTGCCACCTTTAACATCTTTAGCCATCTTTTCCTCTGCCTTTGATTTTGCTATCCTTATTACTCTTTTAGACTCTTTGAGTTGGATCCTGTATTCATTTCTGTGTTCTTCTGTTTGCAAGCTTTTGAATTTTGCGAAAGTTGTGGTTTTTGCCTTTATTTGAGCAGCCACCTCTTTGGAAAACCAAATAGGTTTCCTTCTCCTCTTGTTTTTATTTACTTTTCTTACATATTTATCAGTTGCCCCTTTTATTGCCTCCTTTAGTTTAGCACATTGCAATTCCACTTCCTTTATCTCCTTCCACCCGTCATCTCCTCCTTTAAGTACTCTGCCATTTTATTGAAGTCAGTGTATTTGAAGTTTAGGACTTTGAGCTTGCTATGATTGGTCTGTACCATGGCTTTTATCTCAAACCACACCGTGTGATGGTCGCTGTTGCTCACAGGGGCACTCACGCAGACATTCGACACACTATCACTGTTTGTAAGCACTACATCCAGCGTTGAGCTTTCCCTGGTTGATTCCATCACCATTTGTCTAAATAATGCATCTTGGAGAGCATCCACAATTTTTTTGCTTCTTTCCAGATGTGCAGAAGGAGTAAACCAATCCACATCAGGTAAAGTCACCCAATATGATCGCTTCCCCCTTTGTTGCTATCTTGGCAATATCTATAATCAATTCATTATCTCTCTCTTCAATTTGAGTCGGAGGTCTGTAGACTACAGCAATATGGATGACAGTGCCATCTCCTCTTTCCAACGCAATCCAGAGCGCTTCTTCTTTTCCCCATGTCCCCTGCATTTCAGTAGCTTTAATATTGCTTTTCACAACACTATTGTATGGTCTGTTCTTCTGGAGTAAGATAACGGTTGAGCTATATAGAAAAAGTATTACTCCAATATCAACTGCAGAACTCTAGTTCCATATATGTTCCCATCAATTATATGTGAATCTCATATAATTGATGGGAACAAATATGGAACTAGAGTTCTGCAGTTGATATTGGAGTAATACTTTTTTTAATATTGCTTTTGACATACAAGGCTACTCCTCCTCCTTTTCCATTTTCTCTGTCTCTTCTGAATAGATTATTATAAGTCTCTACATAAAGTGAAAAAGCAGAAACGACCAAAATGGATGATGGAAGAAACTCTGAAAATTGTCCAGAAACACAGAGAAGCTAAAGCCAGAGGAGAAAGAGAGGCAATCGCAGAACTCAACAGAGATTTCCAATGTGCAGCAAGACAAGAAAGGAAAAGTACTATAATGACACATGCAAGGAAATAGAATCATAAGCTATTAGAGGAAGAACAAGATCGGCTTTTCCAAAGCTTTGAGAGTTAAAGAAAAAATTCCAGCCTCGAATTGGAATGCTACAAGATGCTCAAGGATCCATGTTGAATGATGCTGAGAAGATCAAGAAAAGGTCGAAAGAATATACAGAGTCATTATACCATAAAGATCAAGTGGACCAACAGCCGTTTCAACCTGTACCTTATGATCAGGAACCATTGGTGATGAAAGAAGAAGTCAAAGCAGCATTGAAAGCCTTATCAAAGAACAAATCACCAGGCATTGATGGCATTCCCATTGAAGTATTACAGCAATTGGATGAAGCTGTTACCATACTTACAAAGCTCTGCCAGGAAATCTGGAAGACAAATTCATGGCCAATTGACTGGAAAAGATCTGTGTTTATACCAATACTGAAGAAAGGTGATTTGACTGACTGTGGAAATTATCACACAATCGCTCTGATTCCGCATGCCAGCAAGATTCTACTCAAGATAATTCAGCAGAGACTACAACCATACCTGGAATGAGAACTGCCTGAATTGCAAGCAGGGTTCAGGAAAGGGTGAGGAACGAGAGACATTATCGCAGATGTGAAATGGATCCTTGAAAAGACAAAAGAATATCCATATGTGTTTTATTGACTACAGCAAGGCTTTTGACTGTGTAAACATGATAAACTCTGGGCCACATTAAGAAGTATGGGTATACCAGAATACCTGATCGTTCTCTTGCACAACCTTTACATTGATCAAGAAGCAACAGTTTGAACGAAACTAGGAGATACAGAATTTTATTTATTTATTTACATTCTCTTATATACTGTGCTATTCTGCATCAGTGCGGTTTACATTGAACAAACTGAAATTACATTGAACAGGACATTATAACTTGGAGATAACTATTTTACAGGGAACATGGGCTATGGAGAGTTAAGTGGCTTGCTCAAGACCACAAGGAGCACCTGTGGGACTAGAAATCCCAGTCCTTCTGGCCCAAGGTTGCTGTCCTCTAGTGGGATTTGAACCCCCGACCTTCTGGCCTGAAGTACCTTGCCCCAACCACTTAGGCCACTCCTCCACTCCAAGAATGGCTTAAAAACAGCAAAGGTGTATGAAAAGGCTGCATACTTTCCCCCTACCTGTTTAATTTATATGCAGAACAAATCATCAGAGAAGCAGGACTATATGAAGACAACTGAGATGTGAAGATTGGTGGAAGACTCATCAACAACCTTCGCTATGCTGATGATACCACATTACTGGCTGAAAATGAAGATCAAGGAATATAGTCTTAAAATGGATCTGCACCTTAACGTTAAGAAGACAAATATCCTACTGGCAAAATGAACAAGTTCATGGATGGAGAAGAATTTGAAATAGTGGACAACTTTAATCTACTTGGATCAACTATCAATAAAGTAGCAACAAGCAGTCAAGAAATCCAAAGATGCATTGCTCTTGGCAGAATGACTATGAAGGGCCTAGACAAGATTATCAAGAGCAGAGAGATCTCTCTCCATACAAAGATTTGACTTGTTCAAGCCATGGCATTTTCAATAATGTGATATGGATGTGAAAGTTGGACAGTGAAAAAGATAGGAAGAAAATTGATGACTTTGAATTATGGTGTTGGCATCGAATACTGTGTATACCATAGACTGTCCAAAGAACAAACCAGTCATTACTAGAGGAGATCAAACCTAAGCTCTCTTTAGAAGCTCAGATGACAAGACTTTGACTTTTATACTTTGGACACATCATGTGAAGAGAGAGATCATTAGATAAAGACATCATGCTTGGAAAGGTAGAAAGTCAACACAAAAGAGGAAGGCCGGCAATGAGATGGATCGATACAATAACAGCAGCTATGGATACCAGTCTGTCAACAATGAACCACCTGACTGAAGACCGAACACAATTTAGGACAACTATCCAGAGGGTCGCCATGAGTCAATGTCGACTTGACGGCACTTAACAAGAACAACACAAGGTGTACGCAGTGCTGCACATATAGATGTACTGTGGGACCCTAGCCTGGGCCTGAGGCTTACAGCTATGGGCTGCCTTTTGTCTGTCCTTAAATGCAACTTTATTCTTTGTCGCCAGCAATGCACCCTGGGACTTGTAGTTGATAATTCACATTCAAAGACAAACTGTAGTTGTGCAACCGTTGGTTGAGGCAAACAAGAATATTTATTTTTTGTGGATTTCCAAATGCATTAAAGTTCAGGCACACAAACACAATGGATACTTCTCCAATAACGCAAGAGTAAATTAAGGAAACTGGAACTGAAGGTAAACTGAGCACAAGTCTCTTTAACAAAAACTGTTATCTTCAATAAAGCAAAACACAGCACAGCCTTATAAGCAATTTTAGCAAAGGTAATTTCCTTCTTTTTCAAAACCCTCTTTTAACCCTGCTTACAGGTTTTTCAAGCTTCTTTGAAACAAAGAGAGCAATCCATTAGAGTGTCCTCTGGAATGGATTGAGACTCACAGCAATCAATCTGCATGGGTTCTGGTACTACGGCTGGCTTATCTCTGGATTCAACAGCTTCTTCAACCTTTCTGGCTTGTAGGAATTCATAAAACTCATTCCATAACTTCTGTTTCTGGTCATGAACATTTACATTCGAGGAGTGAGCTTTCCCTCCCTCTAATGCTTGCTTTAAAGTCTCTGCTGTGTCCACATTTACTGCCCTGCTTGTGGCTGGGTTATGGTTCTTTCCCCAAAGGAATGTATCCACCCACCTTCTAGCAGTTGGCCCTTTTAGCATAGGGTCCTGGATATTGGACAGAGGTACCTGTTCCAGCTGGTTTGTAGCCTTTCCAACTAACCGTCTGCTGGCTTTAGGTCTGGGAGTTTTTCTCAGATATGGAGTGCTTCCTTCTCTGCATTCAGCCTTCAGCAACTGGAAGTCAGCCTCGTTGTGGCTCTCAGCTCTCCTTACTCTCTGAGGTCTTTCCTCCTGGGAACTTTCTTCCCCCTGGGAACTTTCTTCCTCCTGGGAACTCCTCCTTGCACGCTGAGAACTCCTCTGTGAACTCTGTAAGCTCCGTGTACTCTCTCTCCTCTTCTCCCTCTTGCTCTGTTTGGAGACGGGTTTAAAAACCTGTTTCTTTCCTGCCACACCTTTCTCTTTGCACATGTGCTCGTAATCAGTAAGCAAGCCTGCCTCCTCGTCAGAGCTAGGGCGTGGCTTGGCTTGACTTTTTTTCAAAGTAGTTTTTCTCCCTCAGTGCAAAGCTTGGCTGTCAGTAGTTTTAAAGGCACAAGTACCATTTTCTTCTATTCCATTCTTTCCTGGTCACTCTCATCACCACAGTATGATACAGTCACTGCTCATCAAAGCTTACAGTCTAATCAAGACAAAACACATACAGTAGTGAAACTGTAGACTAGAGTATGCTTAAATACACATAAGCCCCAATACCAGCTATGTGGATCTCACAGCTGTCCCAGCCTCCTAACCACCATACAACCCTCCTGACAAATGTGCATATAACTGGACAAGAGTTGTTCATACTGGCCATATGGAGCAAGTAAAGAAGTGTGATGATCCCTGCAGGTGGCCATCCCAGGGGTAGGATGTAGCTGCATATAATGCATAGATGTGATGGAGCCAAAGTTGTACAGTCACAGTTATGTTGAACTAGTCCAAATATGTGCAACTCATGTGCCATAAATCTGCAAGGTGAACATGTCTGACCCTCTGCACTGGGCTACAGCAGAGCCAATAACATCATGCTGTCAGAAGGGCATGATTGCAAATTGCATGTTTGAAGACCCAAAGTGCTATCGGAACACATAAAAAAGCATAGGAATGTGTGTCCGCCAGTCAAAGCAGACCCAGGACTGTTCCTGGCAATGAAAATGAACAGAGTACCCCACAGCCACAAAGAAAACAAGTGGGATTCATACCCTTGACAATCGCTTACTGAGCTAGTTCTCTAACCATTAGGCTACACCTCCACACCATTCTTTACAGCAATGTCTACAATCAAAGAGACTGCAAGTCCCTGCCTGCAATGGGTGAAATCCTAGACATCAAGCAACATGGTTGGCACATTCTGAGACAGTGGTACACCATACCTAGGGCCTACCTACATCGGTGCACATGCAGTACGCAATGCACAGGACACACAGTACTGTAGCTGTACAACAGAAACATTGCTGCAGGATACATCTCTTGTCTAAAGACCAAGGCACATGTGAGGTCAAGATGGCTGTCCTTCCACCGTACCACGAACGGCAAACAACAGTCACATGTAGGGATCCGCTGAACTGCAGTGTGGCACTAACCCAAGAGGCAGCACATGTGCAGGGCATGCAGTGCCCTGTGATCTGCTGCACACTGCGAGATAGGTACACCTGCACATACACTGAACGCAAGCCACATTAATGACCCATGTGGTCCATTGCAGACCATCCTGGTCTCCCAGGGGGCCATGCACATGTCTCCCACCATCATAGATGACAAGCATGTACTGGGCAATGCCCCAGTGATCATAGTCACCACTATGGTTTCAATTTATGCTTTGTGTGCTGGAATAGGTTAGCCCCTCCATTATTCATGATGCACAGCACACTCTGAACAACTTCCTGGAACTGATCACCAAATGGAGAATGCAGTGATCCATAATATCAGCTCTGTAATATGCAGGGACATTATGTGCTTCCTGCACATAGCTGCAAATGGTGCTACTGACCGGTTTCAGCAGTCACCCTGAATATGAGAGGGGACACATATCACCTGGTCCCCAGAACTTGCACTGCAATAGATGGACTCTCCAGGTTCAGGAACAGATCTATATCACTGCCAGTTTGCTGCAGATATTGTCTGCAGCATGTTATGCTAATCACTAGGTTGTCTGTACAATTGCAGCATGCCAGAGTGGGCCTTGTGTTCGCTCCTGTTGGCCAGGGACTCTTCTATAACTCATGTCAGTTCCCAAGGTTGCGGCAGCTGCTTCCAAGGAATTCAAATGCAGTAATTGTTGTCTAGGAAGGAGGGGGTGCTGATACCACACAGATGGGCCTGCCAAGACCATAGTTATGAGCCCAAGAACAGCACGTTCTGGGAATTCAAATCTACTACAGCAATCACCGTCAGTCTGCATGTGTTGGCCACAACTGTGCCCAGTCTGCTAGTCACCAGACACTGAATGTTCACAGAGCGACCATGTGCACCCTGGCTTGGTACAAACAGCATGGACACCCAACAGCTGGTGCAATGATTGGATTGCCAAGAAATGAACAGCGCCCCCATTACTGCAGCTTAACATTATACAGCACAATGTGGATACATAGCTGTGACATGATCTCAGCTCGTTCAGAGTTAGAGTGGCCTCTCAGCATGAAATGTGTGTGTACCGAGGCCATGGCCGTGGCAGATCAATAGTAAGCTGGCTCATCCATTGACCCTATCTACAATCATAAACATCCTGTGCAAACCGGTCTGTTTCATGGAATACCCACAACCCTCTGCTCCTCATTATGTACTCTTTCAATCTGAACTTGGGAACAGCTTATGCAATGTGAGGCACAGTGAAAAGTGGGCCAGAGACAGACTGTGAATGCATGCTAGCCCACAGTGGCCTATGTCCTTCACCACTCAGTTGTTGGCAGTGAGGATGGAACATATCACCATGCTTGTACTCCCAGAAAAGATCATGTCCCTAGCCATGGACACTACAAAACTGGGCAGTGTAGTACATGCACTCTCCCATGCTGCAGAAGCACCCCTCATCCTAGAGCACATGGAATCATTGCAGGGTAGATATGGGGTTGAATGTTGGAACAGTTGCTGGTCACACATACCCCACCATACTCTACCTTGTTGTACCCTAACACCATCCTTGTGACTGTCACACTCAGTGCCCATGGGGAGCTAGTGCAGCTGTCATTCAGGCCCTCTGATGTAGCACATGCAGACACTGAGTAGGCGCACATAGGTTCTGGGAATATAAACATAGGCTTTGGCCAGCAATGCCACCTACGAAGGGCACATGCTAGATATGTCTGGTACTGTTCCATGTACCCCTACCTCCACCCCAACATTCACCTCCAGGCATTGCCTTCCCATATGGTGGACATTGCAGAGACCAACATGACATCCTGTGTCACATTTCGGCAGCTGGACGTGTGCATACCCCATTCAGAGGTCTGTGTTGCACTGTCCCAATCAGGCACACAGGTGCATAGGAATCTCATTTGGCGTAATAGATAATGTACTGCTGTATAGTTTAACCAATGATCATAGGGTAGTGTTTAGGTGTTGGTTCCTGTGCACAACTTTGCCTGCTACGTACCTCTCTCTATGTGTTTGCACTGCACGGATCAAAGGGACCCCTCGCTTGCACTATGACAATGCAGTGTGGGAAAAGAGCAATGTGCATGCAGATAAATCACAGATTCCTGCAAGTGTCACCAACTGAGTGGATGGATTGGACATTCACAGAAGCCAGCCCTCCCCTGAGCCTAGTTCCCAACAGGCTGCAGCTGCACCCTGTGAGCAGACACTGTTGCCATGGATACAGCTATTATGGCAGTTTGAAGTCATCTTGCCACTCAGCAGTGCACATTGGTGTGTCATGAGGCCTGGAGGCTGTGTCAAAGGTGAGGATTTCAGCACACACATGTGTCCCCCCTGTTCACTCCAGTCAAACCAGCAGTGATTTCACAGCTGAACAACAGTGTCATGTTGGGAGGTAAGTGTAGGGGAATGCTGTGGTGATGGGTCTTGTCGATGGTGTAACTGGGAATGCACTACAGCATCACAGCCACAGGTTGCAAATTCTTACTGTAAACAAACCTTCTTCTTGTAATTGATGTCTCACATAGTTTGTGGGCTTGATGTATAGCTGACATGCAGCATGTTTTATGCAGAGCCATACAGCTTGGGCATAACATGCAGGCACAGAGCATTGCTGAAGCTCACAATTTTCTGGGGACACACACACACACATGTCCCCTCTGTACAAAAGTGGTGCTGGTTGGCATTCCTGCCTGCCCCTTAGGACTCCTTAGCTGCTCAAGCATTGTCAATGCTTGCTTAATATGCAGATGCTATTAGTGTACTTTGAAGTGCTCAGGTGCTGTGAATGCCTGCTCAGTATACAGCACTATTAGCATGCTCTGCAATGCTTGGGTGCTGTCAATGCCCACACAGGGTGCCAGTGCTATCAGTCTGCCCTACCATCCAGCCGTGGGTGGTGCAGCTTGTTAGTGTGGCTGATGAGTGCATAGACTCTTGCTGGAATGATTTCTTGTAGGTTTCACATGGTGATGCAGTCCCGGCAATGTAGAATAAAGTTAACACACCAGGATATACAACTCCTGATCCACAGGTGAAGTCTTGAATCTGTGACCCTCCTCCAATATATACACTGGCCATGTATGTGGAGCCACAGAGCAGCCTTATGAGTTAAGCAGTCCATGGGTTTAGATGTGGTCATTGTCAGGATGCATGCGGGCATGAGTAGGGGTATATCTATGTCTGCTTAGATCTCTTCAGGCTCTGTGCCATACATTAAGGCAGGCAAAGAGAATTTGAGAAGAATCTTGTTGTGGAAGCAAAAACACATAATAAAGACTTTTTCAAGTACATTCGTAGCAAAAAACCTGTGAGAGAGTCAATTGGACCACTGGATGATAGAGGGGTAAAAGAGGCACTAAGTGAGGACCAGGCCATAGTGGAGAGACTGAATGAATTCTGTGCTTCTATCTTTATTGAGGAAGGTGTAGAGATGTTACCCATGACTGAAATGATGTTTAAAGGTGATGCAGCAGAAGAATTGAAAGAAATATCGATTATACCTATCACACCCTCAGTATGCTCCCCCACATAAAGCAAACAGTAAAAATTGCATTTTTTAAACTAAAAACAGTGCAGCACCTAAGAGCCCTCCTTGATACCCATGACTTTAAGTCTGTAGTCAACTCACTAATTACCTCCCACTTTGACTATTGTAATAGTCTACTGAACGGGCTACCACTTGAGCCCAAAACATCACTGCCAGGGTGTTTGAAAAAGCCCGCCTAGCTGATCACATAACCCCCATTTTACATGAACTACACTGGCTCCCAATAAACAGCCAGATAAAATATAAAATACTCCTTACAACATTCAAGTTGCTCAATGACATCTCCCCCTCCTACCTAACCACCTTCTTACACTCCCCACCAGAATCCAGATCACGCAGACAAAATGCAAGTCACTCACTTATCATACCCAAAACCATCTGTAGGACAAAGAAAACCACAAGCTCCAGAGCCTTTTCATTTGCTGCTCCCACTCTCTGGAATGAACTTCTACTGGCTCTCCACATGACAAAAGACCTCCAACTATTTAGAAAAGGACTCAAAATACTCCTTTTCACTGAACACTTTGAAAACCTAACTGAAACCCCTCTTCTCCCACAAACAACCTCTCAACAAACACAGAACCAACCCATTAACCTCCCCCCTCCCTCACCCCCTACTTAAACAACCCCAGAGCCTTGCCCTACCCATCCAAAGAAGGAAGTTAAGAATAAGCTGACTCCTGTATATATGTAAATAGAAAGCTTACACATAAGTTTGTTTGTACGATATGTTCCCTGTAAATAGTTAATACCACTGTTCCATGTAAAAGTTGTTCAATTATTAACTGTAAACCGCCCTTGATCTCTGGAAGGGGCGGTATAGAAGAAATGTATAAATAAATAAAAAATAAAATAAATAAAACTATTTGATAAACTGAAGAGTAGCAAATCACCTGGACCGGATGGTATATATCCAAGGGTATTAAAAGAACTGAAATATGAAATTACAGACCTACTATTAGTAATCTGTGAACTATCATTAAAATCATCTATAATACCTGAAGATTGGAGGATGGCCAATGCAACACCAATTTTTAAAACGAGTTCCAGGGGTGATCTGAGAAGCTACAGACCAGTGAGCCTTTCGTCTGTACCAGGAAAAATGGTAGAAACCATTATAAAGAACAAAATTACTGAACATGTAGATAATCATGGCTTAATGGAAGACAACCAACATGGCTTTAGCCGAGGAAGATCTTGTCTTACTAATCTGTTATTTTTTTTGAGGGTGTGAATAATCAGGTAGACAAAGGTGAGTTGGTTGATATAGTGTATCTGGATTTTCAGAAAGCGTTTGACAAGGTCCCTCATGAGAGACTCTTGGGGAAATTAAAAAGTAATGAGATAGGAGGCAGTGTAATACTGTGGATCAGGAACTGGTTAAAAGACAGAAAGCAGAGGGTAGGGCTAAATGGCCAATTTTCTCAATGGAGAAAGGTGAATAGTGGAGTACCCCAGGGATCTGTGCTAGGTCCGCAGCTTTTTAACGTATTCATAAATGATCCGTGAATGGGAATAGTGAGTGAGGTAATCAAATTTGCAGATGACACAAAATTATTCAGAATTGTTAAAACCCAAGAGGATTGTGAAAAATTGCAAAAGGACCTTGATAAATTGGAAGAATGGATGTTCAAATGGCAGATGAAATTTAATGTGGACAAGTGCAAAGTTATGCACCTAGGAAAGAACAACCCAAACTATGGTTACACGATGCAAGGTTCCACATTAGGAACCACCACCCAGGAAAAAGATTTAGGCATCATCATAAATAAGGAAAGGAATGGAGAATAAAACAAAATAATGCCTCTGTATTGTTCCATGGTGCAACCACACCTTGAATATTGTGTGCAGTTCTTGTCACCATATCTTATGTTTAAATTTGTTTATTAATCCACAGATCCAACAGAATATATAATGTACAAAGCATAATGCAACTTCCTTTGTCAACTATATAACACCCTTTACATTCCACCGATTGCTCATTTTTTACACTTGTTGTATATGTTCGACTTCTTATTGGGATAATACCTCAAATCATGCTTATACAGTTGTAACTATCTTCTGTTCAGGGGCGGCCCAAGGGGGGTGCGGGGCCATGTGCGGAGACTCGGTGCGGGGCCTCATTTGCATAAGTGGTCTTATTTGCATAAATATTTGCATAATGTTACCAGACACTAACTTTTAGTAAATATGTCTCTTAATGAGTGTATGGATAAAGAAAGACTAAAAGATTTCTACATTACTATAATCCAACCGCCAGGCACATTAGGAACTACTACAAACGCTGCCCATTTAGAACCCATAGCAAACCCGCCGTACCCTGACAGCATTACCGGGACTCACAAAGCACCATACCCTACCTATCAAAAGGCAACACTGCAAATATTAAACCAATACATTTCAGAGAATACTGGGGAAAGAGAACAAGTGGCAATGTCAAATAGGAATTACATAAATAGAATACCTCAGCTCAGTTACACATGCAGAACATAGACCATCACCAAACAAGGAATCACAATTTAGAAACAGGAAGGCAATAATTAAACTGGGAACCCCAAAAGCCAAACTTGGAATGTACAACACCACTGTAGAAATAAAACTATAAATTAATTTCCTCTTGTACCAAACAAAGCGCAGACGTTAATGATGCACATTTCCCAGAGCTTTCATATTCCAGTTAATAAATTCAAAATAAAGAGATATCTTTCTACCTTTTGTGCATTTTCTTCAGTTGCAATTGCTCCAGCCACTTTCTTCTGGTTTCTTCATGTTTTCTGCTAACTGTCCATCGTCTGCTGTCCATTTGTTCTTTCTTCTCTCTTCTAGTTTTTTTTTCCATTCTCTCTCTCTACATCTGCTTTAACATACTAATCTTTCTCCTTTTGCTCTTTCCTCATTCCTATTTCATCCACACAAATTTTACCTCTCCATCCTCAATCACCACTTACTCTCCCAATACCCGGCCAATTGTAGATTTTTCATCCCTCCCACACAAAATATATTTTTCCCCTCTCCATTTTACTCTCCCAACCCCATCCCATTCTAATCCTCCCCCAACATCAGCTCCCTTCTAGTTCCAGTCTCACCCAGCATCCATTCCCTTCTAGTCCCTGCATCAGCCCATTTCCAGTCCTAGCCCCCCATCAACCCATTTCCAGTCCTAGCCCCCCATCAACCCATTTCCAGTCCTAGCTCCCCCATCCATTTTCAGTCTGAGTCCCTCCATCAGCTCATTTACAATCCTAGCCCCCATCAGCCCATTTCTAGTCATTTCCTAGCCCCACCATCAGCCCATGTCAAATCCTAGCTCCCCTCCACTCAGCCCAATTCCAGTCCAAGCCCCCCATGAGCCTACTTCCAGTTCTAGCCCCTCCATGAGTCCATTTCAATTCAAACCCCCACCACAGCCCATTTCCAATCTTAGCTCCCCCCAACAGCCCATTTCCAGTCCTATCCTAGCTGCTCCGTCCGCCCATTTTCAGTCCTAGCTCCCTTCCCTCACAGCCCATTTCCATTCCAAGCTCCCTCCCCATCAGCTATTTGCAGTTCAAGCCTCCCCTTCCACTCAGCCCATTTCCAGTCATAGCAACCCCCCAACCCATTACCAGTCCTAGCCCCCCATCAACCCACTTCCAGTCCTAACCCCCATCACCCCATTTTCAGTTTAAGCCCCCCAATAACCCATTACCAGTCCTAACCCCCCATCAGCCCACTTCCAGTCTTAACCCCATCAGCCCATTTCCAGTCAGCCCCCCATAGCTCATTGCCAGTCCTAACCCCCCCATCAGCCCACAGCCCATTACCAGTCCTAACCACATCAGCCCACCTCAAGTCCTAACCCCTCCCCATCAGCCCATTTCCTGTCCTAGCCCCCCATAGCCCATTATCAGTCCTAACCCCCCCATAGCCCATTAGCAGTCCTAACCCCCATCACCTCATTTCCAGACAGCCCCCATCAGCCCACAGCCCATTACCAGTCTTAACCCCCCCCCCATAGCCCATTAGCAGTCCTAACCCCATCACCTCATTTCCAGACAGCCCCCATCAGCCCACAGCCCATTACCAGTCCTAACCCCCCCATAGCCCATTACCAGTCCTAACCCCCGCATCGCCCCATTTCCAGACAGCCCCCAGCCCCTTGCCAGTCTTAACCCCCCCCTTGCCAGTTCTTGCCGCTTAACCCCCCCCTTGCCAGTCTTAACCCCCCCTTGCCAGTCTTAACACCCCCCCTTTGCCAATCTTAACCCCCCCTTGCCAATCTTAACACCACCCCCTTTGCCAATCTTAACACCCCCCCTTTGCCAGTCTTAACCCCCCCTTTCCAATCCTAACACCACCCCCTTTGCAAATCTTAACACACCCCCTTTGCCTTTATTAACCCCCCCCTTGCCAGTCTTAACACCCCCCCTTTGCCAATCTTAACCCCCCCTGCCAATCTTAACCCCCCCCTTTGCCAATCTTAACACCCCCCTTGCCAATCTTAACACCCCCCTTTGCCAGTCTTAACCCCCCCTTGCCAATCCTAACACCACCCCCTTTGCCAATCTTAACACCCCCCCTTTGCCAGTCTTAACCCCCCCCTTGCCAGTCTTAACACCCCCCTTTGCCAATCTTAACCCCCCCTGCCAATCTTAACCCCCCCCCTTTGCCAATCTTACCACCCCCCTTGCCAATCTTAACACCCCCCCTTTACCAGTCTTAACCCCCCCTTGCCAGTCTTAAACCCCCCCTTTGCCAATCTTAACCCCCCCTTGCCAGTCTTAACCCCCCCCTTGCCAGTCTTAACACCCCCCCTTTGCCAATCTTAACCCCCCCCCCCGGTTTATGGCACAATTAAAAAAACAAACTGGCTCTGGCTGCTGCTGCTACCACCGCGGCAGCGGCACAATGGAGTGTCCCGCGGGGCCTCCTCTTCTCCTTCAGCCCCTCTGCAAAGGCTTTGAGATTCGCGAAGGGAGAGCGTCTCCCTCGCGTCTCTGTGAAGCCCGCAGGGGCTAATGGGAAATTTCCCATCAGCCCCTCGCGTCTGAAGGGGCAGATGGGAAATTTCCCATTAGCCCCTGCGGGCTTCACAGAGACGCGAGGGAGACGCTCTCCCTTCGCGAATCTCAAAGCCTTTGCAGAGGGGCTGAAGGCTTCACAGAGACGCGAGGGAGACGCTCTCCCTTCGCGAATCTCAAAGCCTTTGCAGAGGGGCTGAAGGAGAAGAGGAGGCCCCGCGGGACACTCCATTCTGCCGCTGCCGCGGTGGTAGCGGCAGCGGTAGCAGCCAGAGCCAGGTTTTTTTTTTTAAAGTCATTTAAAAAAAAAGCAGAATGTTCTTTGCGCGGGGCCCCCTGAAACGCGGGGCCCTGTGCAAAAAACATTCTTGCTCAATGGACGGGCCGGCCCTGCTTCTGTTTTAAGTAGCCAATACTGAGACAACAGAACAATAGTGTGTATTCTGTTTTAATTTTAATATCTCCCCTGCGGTTTTTTTCTTTCCGCAGTGCCTTTGCTGCCATCTACTAAAGTACTCACTTTAGGTCCCTTATGCTGTTTAATAATGTTCAGCTTCAGTTTTGGCTCAGTCAAAGGAACTGCATGGTCCTTTTGTAGGATTTAACAGTAGGGAGCCCCGAAGCTGAGACACACGCGTCTTACTCAGCTCATCAGCAACCCAGAAGTCCTCGTCACCATATCTTAAAAAAGATATAGCGGAATTAGAAAGGGAACAGAGAACAACCACCAAAATGGTAAAGGGGATGGAAGGATACCCCTATGAGGAGAGGATTAAAAGGTTAGGGTTCTTCAATCTGGAAAAGAGGCAGCTAATTTGTCTGTACAGTACTGTGTATGACTGGTAGCGCTATAGTAATGCTCAGTAGTAGTAGTAGTAACTAAGGGGAAATATGATAGAGGTCTATAAATTAATGAATGGAGTGAAACTGGTAAAAGTAGATTGATTGTTTACACCATCAAAAAGTAAAAAGACTAGGGGACATGTAATGAAGCTACAATGTAACCCAATTAACACTAATAAGAGAAAATATTTTTTCACTTAACGCGTAATCAGACTCTGGCATTTGTTACTGGAAGATGTAGTAAGTCTGTTAGTGTAGCTGGGTTTAAAGAAACGTTTGGACAAGTTCCTGGAGGAAAGGTCCATTAACCTTAAACAGGACCCAGGAAATCCACTGCTTGCCTCAAAAAACACATTGTGGAACCTGTGTGTCTTTTTGGGAAATTGCTAGGTACTTGTGACCTGGATTGGCCACTGTAGGAAACAGGATAGTGGTCTTGATGGACCTTGGTCTGACCCAATATGGCATATCTTATGTTCTTATGTTTTTTCAAAAAGGTCATTGAACCATGCTGTGCATCTAAAAACATCTGTACCGAATAAGAGCTATATATTTTATTTATCACATACTGGTCCTGAAGGTGGCATTGGCAGAAGAATTAGACCACATAGAATTTGTTTGTGATGAAGCATTAAGGGGTCCTTATCCTAAAGTGTGTTAGGCTTTTGCACTTAATGTGCATTTAGCATGAAAACTAATGTGTGTGAAGTGCAAAGTCTCCACAGTAACTGTCGGGGATGTGATCAGCATGTTCCCAACAGTTAACGTATGGACGTGTACCATAATACACAGCGCTGTTACCATGGGTGCACCTAGCTCCACCTATTGAGGTGGCATTAGGAGAACCTACGCTAGTGGCAACATTGAGAGTGCACAATATATACCCCCATGCTAACTGTAGTGTGCTCACCACACCCACTCTCTGCCCCTTACTTACCAATTTAGCAACCTAAGGTGCCATTGGCAGTTAGGGTGAAAACTGGTACCCATTAACTGTCATGTCCCAGCTGTAACTGCTACTAGGGGCCCAAGCATGCACTTAACGCACACCAAATTGTGCATTAATTGCATAGCGCAGTGTAGTAAAAGGGCCCCTGACGGTATATGTTTTGATGAATGAAAAAAACATAAAAGAACCCAGGTACAGAAACATCCAGTGGTAGCAATGATTTATTTATTTTCCTGACGAGAATACATCTGTATCTCTTCTGGGCAGTGACCATTTTGGGGTCTGTATGGTAACCTATGTCTATATACATTGATACATTTTTGTGTCCTGAGTTCCTTAAAATTGAATATTATATTAGGGATTCAGATGAGCTTTATTAATTTATTTTTGACCCATGGCGATACTCAAATTGGTGTTCTGTTGGTTACCCGCAATATACTAATATTCCCCAGGAAACATTGTGCCTGATATTCAGCGGTGGTGGCTAGTGCTTCTAAAGCGCATAAGCCATCGCCGCTAAACCTTAATCCTGGATATTCAATGGGAGGGTCATATCCGGTCGCTGGCATGGAATAGCTCGATCTGTCGCACGGCGCAGAAGCTAATCTAATTCTAACGCAGCAGTACATTTTAGCAGATCTAGCCCTCTGTTTGTTTGTTTTTTAAATTTTAAACAGTGTCCGGGTATGGTTACTGGCACACAACCAATATCTAATTAAGTTATGATAGCTGCATAAAGGCTGCGAGAGAAATTATTGATTATTTACTGATGTACTATGTCACTGAATATATATAGCATGCACAGAATAATTGCTATGTACTGCAAATGGTAACTGACTTTCTTCAATAAGACTCTCCTAATGCTTCCTTATCATACTATATGGTTATGTCTTTGTAATACTTCACAATACAATTTGTAAGTACAGTACTTCAGACTTTCCATTTCACTAATTACTAGATGTGGACTAGTCTGATAAGACTACAATCGTATGCTAAATTGCTTTACTGTATATTTTCATGAAGCTACTCCAGATGAATGCCTTACAGTTGGTAAATGTTGTAAAACAATAATGCTTAATACTATTTGTCACAATAATTAACTTTTTAACAATAGAATAACAAACTAAAAGAGAGAAGCAGTAGACTGGAGCCAATTGAAATGAGTTATGCTCTCATATCCCATTATATGCAAGAACATATGAATATATTCATGGGTTCTGCTTTTTGTATTTTTAGGAAGGCTGAGGAAAACCTCTATATGCAATTCAGGGTCGCAATGGAATCTGATCCTTACTCTTGACCACTAGTGACATTATAATAGCAAAATCCTGACCGAGGGAAAACCAGGAAATGTGTGGTTTAACAGATGAGGTAAAGTGCTTGAATTATATTCTAGTTCAGTCTCAACAGCACATAGATGTTAGCTAGACTTGAATGCAGACTGAAAATGACATCGAGGAGTAATTTTGTCTCCAGGTTAAGTAAGCAGAAAGGCGGCCATTTTGGCGCTATTTTATGAAAACACATGGAGGCCAATGGGACTTTCTAAAATACTCACGCAAAACCAGCAGCAATAGTGCCTATATTCAAGATGTGGGCATTACACCTGCTTGAGAGTAATTGACAATATTAGCACGTACTTTCTGTATATATGTGAAGATTTTATAAAACATGCATGTAAACTGTGGCTCTGTCCATGTTTTGCCCAAACCTGGCTCCTTTGCACACCTCCTATATAACTATATCCGGCTTACACTTTTAATTGTGTAAGAGAGAGAGAGAGAGCTGCACTGGCTGTCAATTTTTCAATGGGTCCAGTTTAAGGTGCTGACTATGATATTTAGGGCGCTAAGAAGTAAGAAACCTGCATAATGTCACAGAAGCATCAGGAGTATATACCAATGAAGGTCTGCAACTGAGAGTACCATCATGGAGAGAGCTGAAAGGAGATGAGCTTACGAAACAGGATGTTTTTCTGTGAGGGCACCCTCTGCCTGTAGAGATAGGATCAGAGGATGATAATAAGAATTTTTGTAAACTGATCAAAAGCTACCTATTCCCAAGAAGGTCAACCAGTGGTTCTCAACTCAGTCCTCAGTCCCACCCCAGGCCAGTCAGGTTTTCAGGATATCCACAATGAATATGCATGAGATAGATCTTCATGCACTGCCTTCCACTGTATGCAGCTCTATCTCAACCATATTCATTGTGGATACCCTGAAAACCCAACTGGATTAGGGGTCTCAGATGACTGGGTTGAGAACCACTGAGGTACACAGTTAAGCTGGGTAGTAATAGTAGTAATACGGAGCAAACAAGACTTCTCTTGATTTTGATTTTACTGACTTTATGGATTTTATTGTGTGTTTATTTGGTGGTTGTTAAATGTAATATTGTGAATGTTTTTAATTGTAAATTGGGCTGATATGACTTACCTTGATATGGTGCAGTATACATTCTTAATAAAGATAAGAGTCTATTTATGTATGTAAAAAGCTGTGTTATAGGTGAAAATTGTATATAAATTACCCTCTTTTGTCTCATAAGTTGCTACAGAAATATATGGAAATAAAGGTTAACCAAAAATAATATAAATGATGGGGGCATATGCAGCGGTGGCGGCTAATGTGGTTTCAGCAGCTAACCTTTGCCGCTGAGACTTGAGGCTGTATATTCAATGCTGGGGTCATACCTGGCGACAACCAGGCCGGCCAGATAGCATAGAAACTTAACCGAGGATAAACAAAAAATTACTCCATACTTCACTAATGCCAAAAAAATACTAATTACAGGGAACTGGTCTCAGACTATAGTCGGGTGGAACCCAGGAGGTAAACCTCTGCTGTGGTTAACCTAACACGTTTCTTGCATCAAGGACCTTATGTTCCCAAGAATATGAAAGACATTCAAAAAAGCCTCTCGGGCAATATATATTTTTTGTATATATTTTTTTTTTTTAAAACCATACGCTGATGATCTTCTCACTTGAAAATGGGTAAGTGTATTCACTTCAGTGACCATTGCCAAACTAAATTTGTTCGATTGAAACTCGTAAGAACTAGAAACTGAAGGTCATATCAGCTTGTTAAATTCTATAGCACTGGCTAAATTATCCTCGGTGTAACCAGACTTATCTTGAATCCCTGTTTATCCTGGGATAATTTACTCCAATAGACCCGAAACAGTTTATTTGTAAGAAACTTAACCGGGCAGAAATGATATTCAGCTGCTGCCTGGTTAGCTTCGGTAGTGAACCTTACGCCACCCTTTCATGCGCCTAACTCACCACCTTGCAATAACAAGACAGTTGCCCCCGGATAGCATGGGAACATGCAGCAACAGCACCTGCCGATAATCAGTGGCACTAACCATCCGCTAACCATGTTAATCACTTTGAATACCCCCGGGATACTTTTTATTGGACTAACAATACATTTCTTGAGTGGCATTTGGAGCTGACACTCCCTACTTCTGAGCCCAGACATATTATTTGAAAGTAATCCTAGTAAAGTACAACAAGAAGTTTCTGTACCACTGAACAAAAGGTAATACCTTGCGTTTACTACTGTAGGGGGATATTCAAAGCAATTAATGCTGTTAGCAGACCTGCTAGCCATGTTAATCGTGCCTAATCGCATATTTAGCAGCACATAGCCAGTTTGTGCCATTGAATACTCCTCTCTAATGGCACAAAATGCCCTGCTGCTCACTGCATAGCAACGGGGTCTTCCAGGGATGGTGCCAAAGATAACTGGTCAGTGACATAGGATGAGGGTGAAAGGGGACAGACTCAGGAGTAATATGCAGAAATATTTCTTTACAGAAAGAGTGGTAGATGCGTGGAATAGTCTCCCAGTGGAGGTGGTGGACCCGAGGACAGTATCTGAATTCAAGAAAGCATGGGACAAATGCAGAAGATCTCTAAAGGAGAAAAAGGGGACTATTGGAGTTGATATGGAAGAGCAGACTAGGTAGGCCATGTGGTCTTTTTCTGCCATCATGTGTCTATGCTTCTTGTTAAGGTGGCAGTGGCCAGATACTTTAACAGCACTGGTTACTGCCACCGAAACCCTAGAGCCTATAGATCAGTGGTGCCAAACTGCAATCTGGACAGCTGCAAAGCAGATAACTTTTCAGGATATCCCTAATGAATATGCATGAGATGTATTTGTGTGCACTGCCTCCATTGTATACAAAGATATCTTATGCATATTAATTAAAGACAGCTTGAAAATTGAACTGGTTTGTGGCCTTGCAGGTTTACAGTTTGACACCCCATTATGGATTTCTACTACAGAGGGCTATGCCTGTATTTTAGAAGATGGTTGCCTAAGTATGAAGTAAGTTTTGAGCGATGTGTTAGTTTATCGTCAAGTGGTGAGTCCCAGTTAACAGAGGTAATAAAGATGACTAGCAGTTACATGGGAAGATGTGATTTAGGGAGTAGAAGGGGAGGCAGCAAAGCTCGTCAGCTCTTTCACACTCTAGGGAAGGAGGATGCAGCAGCTACTTCTCTTGACCCCAGAAGGGAATGAGGTGTTTGCTCTTTGTGTATCTGCAGAGTTGGAAGAATTCCAAAGAGGGGCTCAGCAATCTGAAATGTTCTGGAAGGCGTTTGCCCCAAATCCCTGGGATAAAGTGTTTTTTCTAGAGATAGAAAACACTAACTAGCCTTCTCTGTGGGAGAAGAGAATTTCCGAGGTTCAAGGGAAGACTGTATAGAGAAAGAAGATTAAGGGAAACCTTGGAAAGTCTTGGCTTTCAGGCAGTTGTACTCATGGCAATAGGAGTGAAATTGTGCGAATTTACTGTAATTTGACACTGCATTATTTATGAGGATCGGACTGCATAAATTAGTTATTTAGCAGCATTTCTATACTGCTGTATCTACAAGTCACAGCGGTGTACAGGGAACAAGAATGAGTATAACTTTACATGGAACATAGTTGATTATAAGTTAAACAGTTATAACTGAGAATAGCATGCAACTTAGTGCATTAAACAGGGGTGGGGGAGATTATTGTAGATGGTTTGAGATAAAGTTTGGGAAATTGGGGGTGGAAGGCTATATAATGGAACTGAAATGTCCCGAGAATAGGTGAGTCAGTTTGTTGCGAAACTCTTTCCATTTGAAGAGCAAATCTCTGGAGTGAGGGAGTTTCAGATGGCGGTAGATATGTTGGTTTGAAGGAACGTGGCTGGGACCGCTAGCAGGTGGTGGCTGCCCTTTCTCATGGATCTGTTGCTGAGATGTTTGACAGTGAGGTATTGAAGAATGTTAGCTGAGAGACTGTGAAGGGTTTTGAAGATGGTCAGGGTGACTTTATATTTGAATCTCATGTAGATGGAGAGCCAGTGTAATTGCTTTAGGACTGGAGTAATGTGTGCTTACTGACTGGTAACTGTGATGATTCTGGCAGCTGTATTCTGTGCAAGTTGTAAGGGGAGAAGGGTGGATTTTGGGAGACCCTGGTATTTTATGTTGGCATAGTCGAGTAAAGCCAGCATTTATGATGTGGTTGGATCAAAGCCCTCGGGAAGTCTGACTGCTGATGTAGCTGCGCATGAAATGAGAGTCAGAAGCTGTAAAGATGTCTTACACATTGGAACATGGAACGTACGAAGCATGAACCAAGGGAAGTTGGAGGTGGTCAAGAATGAAATGGAACGTGTACAACTTGATCTGTTGGGTGTCAGCGAACTGAAATGGACTGGCATTGGGCACTTTGCATCAGATGATCACATGGTCTACTATGCTGGAAATGAAAGACAAAGAAGAAATGGTGTTGCATTTATAATAAAGAAGAAACTTGCAAGAACTGTAATGAAATACAATGCAGTCAGCGAACGCTTAATCTCTATTCGTCTACGAGGATTGCCTATCAACACAACTATAATTCAAGTATATGCCCCAACAACAGCTGCAGAAGAGAATGAAACTGAAGAGTTCTATGAACAAGTACAAGCTGAAATTGACAGAACATGCAAACAGGATATCCTGATAGTCATCGGTGACTGGAATGCAAAGGTTGGCAACAAAGAAGAAGGCAAAGTAGTTGGAAAATATGGACTTGGCAACAGAAATGAAGCTGGAGAAAGATTGATAGAATTCTGCAAGACCAATGATCTATTCATCTCAAACACCTTCTTCCAGCAACACAAGCGGCGACTGTACACATGGACTTCACCCAATGGATTGTATAAAAATCAAATTGACTACATCTGTGGAAGTCAACGATGGAAAAGCTCTATAACATCAACAAAGACAAAACCTGGAGCTGACTGTGGTACAGATCATCAACTACTAGTATGCAAACTCAAGCTAAAGTTGAAAAAGAGCAAACCACTCATGAATGCAGCAAAATATGACCTTGAGAATATACCACTGGAATTTAAAGACTGCCTGCAAAATTGATTTGCTGCTTTAGATACAAATGACAGAGCTCCGGAAGAGTTATGGAATGACATCAAGAAGGTTGTGTTGGAAGAAAGCGAGAAGTCTCTACAAAAGGTGAAAAAGCAAAAACGGCCAAAATGGATGACGGAAGAAACTCTGAAAATTGCCCAGAAACGCAGAGAAGCTAAAGCCAGAGGAGAAAGAAAGACAATCGCAGAACTCAACAGAGATTTCCAACGTGCAGCAAGACGGACAAGGAAAAGTACTACAACGACGCATGCAAGGAAATAGAAGCAGAAACTATTAGAGGAAGAACAAGATCGGCTTTCCTAAAGCTACGAGAATTAAAGAAAAAGTTCCAGCCTCGAATTGGAATGTTACAAGATGCTCAAGGTTCTATGTTGAATGATGCTGAGAAGATCAAGAAAAGGTGGAAGGAATATCAAGCATTTTTATATGATAAAGATCAAGTGGACCAACAGCCGTTTCAACCTGTACCTTATGATCGGGAACCATTGGTGATGGAGGAAGAAGTTGAAGCAGCATTAAAAGCCTTATCAAAGAACAAAGCACCAGGCATTGATGGCATTCCTATAGAAGTATTGCAGCAATCTGATGCAGCTGTTACCATACTTACAAGGCTCTGCCAAGAAATATGGAAGACAACATCATGGCCAACTGACTGGAACAGATCTGTGTTTATACCAATACCAAAGAAAGGTGATCCAACTGACTGTGGAAATTATCGAACAATCGCTCTGATCCCACATGCCAGCAAGATTCTACTGAAGATTATTCAAAAGAGACTACAACCATACCTGGAACAAGAACTACCTGAAGTGCAAGCAGGGTTCAGGAAAGGGCGAGGAACGAGAGACATCATTGCGGATATGAGATGGATCTTTGAAAAGACTAAAGAATACCAAAAAGATATCTATTTGTGCTTTATCGACTATAGCAAGGCTTTTGACTGTGTAAACCATGAGAAACTCTGGGCCACATTAAGAAGCATGGGTATATCAGAACACCTGATCGTTCTTTTGTGCAATCTGTACATTGATCAAGAAGCAACAGTTCGAACGGAACAAGGAGAAACAGAATGGTTTAAAATAAGCAAAAGTGTAAGACAAGGCTGCATACTTTCCCCCTACCTGTTTAATTTATATGCAGAACAAATCATCAGAGAAGCAGGATTGTATGAAGACAACAGAGGTGTGAAGATTGGTGGAAGACTCATCAACAACCTTTGCTATGCTGATGATACTACCTTACTGGCTGAAAGTGAAGATGATCTGAAACATTTGCTTCTCACAATCAAAGAACATAGTCTCAAAATGGACCTGCACCTTAATGTAAAGAAGACAAAGATCATGACAACTGGCATAATCAACAGGTTCATCGTTGAAGGAGAAGAAATTGAAATTGTGAACAACTTTAACCTACTTGGATCAACTATCAATAAAGAAGGAACAAGCAGTCAAGAAATCAAACGATGCATTGCTCTTGGCAGAATGGCTATGAAAGACCTAGATAAGATTCTCAAGAGCAGAGATGTCTCTCTCCATTCAAAGATTCGACTTGTTCAAGCCATGGTATTTTCAATAACATCATATGGATGTGAAAGCTGGACAGTGAAAAAGACAGACAGGAAGAAAATTTATGCCTTTGAATTATGGTGCTGGCGGCAAATACTGTGTATACCTTGGACTGCCCGAAGAACAAACCAGTCGGTACTAGAGGAGATCAAACCTAAGCTTTGTTTAGAAGCTCAGATGACAAGACTTCGACTTTCATACTTTGGACACATCATGCGAAGAGAGAGATCATTAGAGAAAGACATCATGCTTGGCAAGATAGAAGGTCAACGCAAAAGAGGAAGGCCAGCAATGAGATGGATCGATACAATAACAGCAGCTACGGGTACCAGTCTGTCAACAATGAGCCGCCTGAGTGAAGACCGAACACAATTTAGGATAGCTATCCAGAGGGTCGCCATGAGTTGACTCCGACTCGACGGCACTTAACAACAACAACAGTTGAGAATTGGGGTGATGAGGGCTTGAAAGACATTTCTGAAGTCAGCTGGTTCCAGGAGGAGTCAAAGATTTTGTACTGTCTTCATTCGGAAGTAAGCTGCCTTGGTGACTTGTTTGATGTGTGTGTGGAAGTTTAAGTTCTGGTCCAGGACTATGGCAAGGTATTTTACTTGCTCTTTTACTTGCAGAGTTAGATTGGCTAGGTTGATGGTCGGAGGTGGGGAAAAAAGAGGTTCTTATTTATGTCAACAACTTCCGACTTGTTAAGATTGATGTGCATGTTGTGATGGCTGAGCTGATTGACTAAACTCTTGTACATTAGTTAAGTCTATTTCTGGTTGAAACAACACCTTGGGGCTAATTACTAAGCTGTGGGAAAATATCACAGTTTGATACAGCTTAATTTACCGCAGTAGGTCCCTAACCTGTGCTAACTCAATACTTCAGCTTAATAACGCCCATGGTAAATGAATAATGTAACTTGTGATCAACCTCACAAATTGTATCATTCTGTTCCTGGGAGCATTGGTCTTGTAAAATATGGCCTGATGCTCCCGGGGAGCATTCCTGAAGGGGCAGATACTAGAATGGCACATTCCCCCCTCCCTCCCAATCAGATATCCCACCTCCCACCTTTGAAAGATATCCCACAACCAATGGAACACATCCCCTACTCCAGGTTGATACCCCCACCCTAAAAGACATCCCTTACCCCACAAAGGCATCTCTGGAAGCCCCTCATAGGTCCCATCCCCTGAAGATATCTCTCCTGGATCTTCCTGTAGATCTCTCTGGTACCCACTAGGGGGATTCCCTAGTGTCAATGAGTGGCAGTGGCAATTCCCAGTTGCTTCAGTCCCATCTGGCAACAAATTCAAAATGGCACCAGTTAACCCCTAGTGGTAGTCTCATGATATTATTGCTAGGTATCAAGCTGCCATATAAAGGAGGCAGGGGTAGGGGATGCCTTTTGGGTGGGAGGGGTGCCTTCTGGGGGTGGAAGTTGTCGTTTGTAGAATGGGGGTCTTGTGGGAAGAGGGGTCAGCAGGTGCCTTTGGTGGAGGGTTGCAAGTCACTTTAGCACCAGCCCCTTTGAGATACTGTCTGGAAGTATCAGGTCGTGTGTTAGTAGCTTGATGCTCCTGGAGAGAAAATGCCAACTTTGAGCTGCCATTATTTTTCTAGGGATAATGCGGCTTGTGAAGTTCAATATAAGCTGCATTATTCAAGTTAAATAATAATGAAGTGCTTTGCATCTCAATATTTGCTAATGCATGCTGTGGTAAAGTAGTGTGTTACAGTAAAATAACCTGTGACTTTTCGAGGTAAAAGCATACGTTATTTCCTTAAAGCACGTTAGTCACCCCCCCTCCTTTATTGTGTGAAGCTTTTCTTGGAGAGATCCCCTTGGACTGTACAGTGGTAGCCGTCCCCATCCCACAATCCGTGTTCTAGACACTGCCAGCTTCACCTTCCAGCCTTGGAACACGAATCAGAGTATTTTTCAGGTTTGTCCTGAAAAACTGGGCTTACCCATTGCTTCCTAGTTGGGATTATCGAAATGGTGCCATGCAGCCTTCTGACTTTCAATAAGCACACTGACAACCTTAAGCCATAGGAAGCAGGCAAGATCTTTGCCTGCTACAGTATAAGAGATTTACCTCATGCTGCATTCATATTAACAAGTGTGTAAGCAGCATTCAAAATGCAAATGCCAAATAATGTCAGTCTTCAGCATGCTCGGTGGCAGAGGAAGTTTTATTACCAAGCTTCAGTAATGGAAAACAGCTTATCACTGGTTTAGTGCAAAATAACACATTTAACAGTTATTTTCTTAGCTAGTCTTTGTCAAAACATGTAAATCAGCAAATCAACTTTTTGCTGAGAAATTTTCTCCACCATAAAGCAGAAAATATGTTCTAGAAGCAGTCGAAGTACCGAATGTAGTGTTTCCTATAGATGGTTTAAGTGTGTAAAAGGTTGTGAGCGGGTGACCCATTAAAAAAATGTTCACAATGTGCAGGTTGTGTGTATAATCAAGTAAAAATAGTCCTTATTAGGGTTAACATTCACTATGCTACGTGGCAAAATCAATCCAAACAAATTTGAAAACAAATTCTTTTGTCAGACCAAATTCAATTCTGATCACTTTTCTATTCCTGTGTCAGATATTTAAAGGTCCATTTTACTGTTTTTTAAATTTCACTTTGAAGATGTTGTTGTTGCTAAGTGTTGTCGAGTTGGTGTCAACTCATGGCGACCCTCTGCATAGTTATCCTAAACTGTGTTTGGTCTTCAGTCAGGCAGCTCATTGTTGATAGAGTGGCATCCATAGCTGATGTCATTGTATCGATCAGTCTCATTGCTGGTCTTCCTCTTTTATGTTGACCTTCAACCTTGCCAAGCATGTTGTCTTTCTTTAATGATCTCTCTCTTCGCATGATGTGTCCAAAGTATGAAAGTCAAAGTCTTGTCACCTGAGCTTCAAAAAAAAAGCTTAGGTTTTCTCTCTTCTAATACTGACTGGTTTGTTCTTCGGGCAGTCCATAGTATACACCATAATCTTCGCCAGCACCATAACCCAAAGGCATCAATTTTCTTCCTATCTTTTTCACTGTCCAACTTTCACATCCATAAGATATTATTGAACATACCATGGCTTGGACAAGTCAAATCTTTGTATGGAGACAGTGACTGCTCTTGAGAATCTTGTCTAGGTCCTTTGTAGCCATTCTGCCAAGAGCAATGCATCATTGGACTTCTTGACTGCTTGCCATTTCTTTATTGATCCAAGAGGTTAAAGTTGTCCACTATGTCAATTTCTTCTCCATCAATGATGACCTTATTGATTTTGTCAGTTGTCAGGATCTTTGTCTTATTTATGTCAAGGTGCAAGATCATTTTAAGACTATATTCCTTGATCTTGAGGAGCAAATGTTTCAAATCATCTTCACTTTTAGCCAGTATTGTTGATGAGTCTTCCACCAATTTTCACACCTTGGTTTTCTTTATACAGTTCTGCTTCTCTGATGATTTGTTCTGCTTCTTGATCAATGTAGAAGTTGTACAAGAGAACTATCAGGTATTCTGATATATCCATACTTCTTAATGTGGCCAAGAGTTTCTCATGCTTTACACAGTCAAAAGCTTTGCTGTAATCAATAACACACATATCCTCTTGGATTTCTTTTGTCTTTTCACTGATCCAGCTCACATCCATGATGATGTCTCTCATTCCTTGCCCTTTCCTGTCCCTGCTTGCACTTCAGGCAATTCTCATCCCAGGTATGGTTGTAGTCTCTGCTGGATGATCTTGAGTAGAATCTTTATTTATTTAACAGGTTTTATATACTGCTTTATCATTTCAATCAAAGTGGTTTATATTGAAACTTAGGGGTATGTTTACTAAGCAGTCTTAACGTGTGCCTGGCGATAGTGTGCAGGCTGCCATAAAAGGAGTGAGCGTGTCAGTCTTATCGTAGCAAAACGGGATTATCGCGCGATAACATGCGCTGCGCACATTATCGTGCGAGAAGCCGCTAAGCACGTTAACGTGCAGTAATCATAATTAGGTGCGCTGATGTGCAAACAGAGGAGCAGAGGTGTAGCACAATGGTTAATACACTGACTGGTGCTACAGGGGTCATGAGTTCAATCACCCAATGCATAAGGCTGGCTAAGGCATCACTCCGTACATTTAAGTAGTGCTCTATGAGGCCTTTTATTTCTAGTTTTAGTATTGCTGCCAGCAAACATACCCTCACAGTGCTGTAACCTAAGGTGCCACATAAGGCACCCTATAAGGCACTCCAGAGGGCACATTAGAAAGTGCACTGTCCGCCAAGGTACCCTACAATGTCCCCTATAGGACACCTTATAAGGCACCTTATAAGGCGCTTTGTAGGGCGCCTTATAAGGCGCCCCATAAGGCACCTTATAGGGCGCCCTATAAGGTGCCTTATGCTTACAGTACTGAGGTTGTTTTTGCTGGCAGCACTAATGTGCATTAAAAATATACATTGCCTCGGGCAGCCCTATCAGGTAGCCCCACTGTGGTTTTGAACCCATGACCACTGGCTCTACAGGCAGTGAAGTAACCAGTTGGCTACAGCTGCTAACAAACCCCTGGCTGGCTACAGAAGGACTGCACATCACCACATAACCATTCTGCTGTGGTTACCAGAATAGGGTCAACCCACTCGTACCCATGATGCACAGCACATGCAAAGCAGTGGTCTACAGATGATCACAAGATGGGGTATGCACCCCACAGCGCCATGCCTGGTAGGGAGAACTGACTGAGTGCACCCGCACAGCACCTCAGCCTGGTAGGGGGTCAGACGGTGTGTATTAGTGGCACAGAGTAGCTACAGACCGTCACATTGTGTAGGTATTCCGCACACCCTGATGATGAGGTGGGGCGGACAGCACCAGGTCCACAGCACCTTCCATGGCTGAATGAGGCCATGTCGCAGGTACCTGTGTGTGTCTGTCTTAGGCAGTTCCTGCAGACCCACCTAGGATGCATTCATGTCCATCTGTAGGTGTCACTCAGGTCTAGCCCTTATGGGCTATGATGCACCCAGAATAGTGCATATCCTGTGTTGGTGAATGGTAACATGATGTAGGTGAAGGGGGATGTTTGGACCCATAGGCAGATTCTGTACAACCACCCAACCCTCCCTCCCTGACTCACAGTGGAAGATAGGAGTTGCAACAGTGGCAGTAGAGGGGGGCCATCAACCCCAGTCATGCTGGTGAACAGACACACTACAGGGCAGCCAATGCAGAGCGATACAGATCCTTAGGGCAATGGCAGGGAAACAGTAGGCCTTGAAATACTCAGCTGCCCCACCACCATCTGACATTCACCAGCAGCAAGCACAGTGAGTCACTAGCCACTGCACCCTGCAAGGTGTTCCATCCATACACATATAACTGCAGACAGTCTGCTAGCTAGTCCACAGTGCATGATCCTGGAAGAGATGTGTGCACCCAAACATTGGGATGTGAGCACACCCACCAAGCAGATAAGTCAGCGATTAGGGCCCAAAGAGAACCCATATATTTCACTGAAGAGAAATACAATATAGCACAATGGGGGAGCCTAGCCATGCTGTGGTCACTGCTCAGTCAGGGTGAGGGTGACCTCCCAGCAGGACATGCTGTGGCCACCCTGTCGGTGCAGGTCATGGCCAGGCACTACAATGTCCAAGCCATTGCCCTATGCCCTGTGCTGATGCATCCAGGTCAGGCCACCCTGTCCAGGCTATACCCACAATACCTTGCTTCTCATTATGCACATTGGCAGGCCAATACTGAGAACAGTGCTAGCAGTGTGGGCTGAGGAAGGTGTTAGCAGCCAGCACACACTGGATAGCCAGACACACACTCCCCACACCTATGCCAGCATTGTGCAACTATAGAGGTGTTTGGCAGCCCTGGCCACCGCACCAGTCCTGGGCACAGTGCAGGCATGGCTATGGTACGCAATACTGTTGGGGTCACTCTGTCAGACACCAGACCTGAGGCACACTCCACAGACATCAGAAAGGTTGCTCTGATGCAGCTCAATCAGCCAATTGTGCTTAACGTAGGAATTGCTATCTGCCAGTTATCATAGCAACCTTTTGATAGCTGTGTACAGTTTTCCAAGGTTTAGGGTGGCATTGCTAAGGTATGCAAGTGCTAGTATTGGGAGATGCACGCAGGGCCCAACATCCTGCCTCTCCAGGAGGCTTCCGGATAATGGAGTCTGTGGGTGCGGGTGTGTCTACCCCTGTTGGCCGCTGCTCTAGGGCAGAGGTTCCCAACTCCAGTCCTGGAGGGCCAAACACTGTTCGGGTTTTCATGCTGTCCCTAATGAATATGCATGAGATACATCTGCATACCATGGGGGCGGTGCATAGAAATGCAGCACAGCCATATTTATTAGAGGCAGCATGGAACCTGAATGGTGTTTGGCCCTCCAGGGCTGCATTTGGGAGACTCTGCTCTAGGTAATGCGCATGTTTATGGTGTCTGTGCTCTGTAGGGTAAAATGTAGGTGTTTTGGGCATGTTTACATTATCTGCACTAAAGGTTCTGTCTGTATTAGCATGTTTTAGTAGTGGGTAAAATATGGGGGCTGGGTTGGCAGGAACCACAGCTGGAACTTGAACCTGTGACCTTCTGCTCCTGAACACACTGGCTGTGTGCACTGCACCACACTGTTGCCACAGAGACAGTGCATTCCCTGGGGATACCATGACTGATCGTCAGACAGGGCCTGTCTGTTGCAGTGCATGGCACCCACCTACACAGGGCTAGGCCATGGTCTGCTCTGGGCAGCTGTCACTGCCCCCTCCACCACCTGTACCCCTCTGCCACCCTGCTGACATGCCCTTCTGCTGGTGGTGCTGGTGGAGCGCAGTCTCAGGCCATTCAGTGTGCGGGTAGGCGGCTGCCTATGGTGCGGGTTCTGGGGTAGGGGTGCCTGCATAGCTGTCCACGCTTCCCTCCAGCACCGCCTGCCAATGTTCTGTGCCCTTGGGGGTACCTGCTCGGTACTATCCCCTGTGACACTGTGGGAAGCACACTTGTGCCCATGTTGGGCCCTCATCAGTTGCTGTCTGGCTGCACTGCTGTTTCAGCATTCCTATGGGCCACCTAGGCATCACCCTAGTCCGCACTGTGTGCCAGCTGCACCACAGCATGTGCCGCCTGCAGCACTCTGTGTCCCCTTTTCAAGCATCTGTCCAGTTGCCCATTCCGACATGCCCGCCCTGCTGTTGCAGAACATGTGCATGCCATAGGACACCTGCCCAATGGAGAGGGAAAACCCTGCTCAGCGCAATTTCACTGTGGGCTCATTCACCTTGTATGGGGACGGAGCATAGACCCTTCCAAAATTCATATCTTTTTTTGGGGCTTTCTCGGGGGGGGGGGGGGGTTGATGTTCCCCATTAATATCACTATTGGCCAGCTTGGTTATGTTTTTTTTCCATTTTGTTCAGGTCATTTTCAATGTTTATTTGCCCTTTTGTTCCGTGCACATGTATCACACTTATCACTTTTTTGTAGGTTTCCCTGGTTTTGCTGTACATTGCTGACGGAAATGGTTTCTTTTTCCTTTTTATCAGCTCTAACGCCAGGGTTTCACTGGCGTTAGTTTTCAGCCTTGAATTTCACAGCGTTAGTGTGCAGGGAGCCTCTACACTCCCACTCTCCGCCCATTGACCCTCTCTCTTCGCCCCTGGGGAGCCTTCCTCTGCCCTCTGGGAGCCTTTCTCCACCCTCAGCGCTCATTTGCACCGCTGCACGCGTTATCGCGCGCTAAGGTAGCTTTGCGCCTGATAAAGCGCCATTATTGCGCGATAAGGTACCTTATAGTGCTATAACGTGGAAGAGCACACGTTAAGACTGCTTAATAAACATGCCCCTTAAACTTGGTAATGTACATTAAACAGGGGCATTAATAACTTGGATTTTTCTGAGGCAATGGAGGGTTAAGTGACTTGCCAAAGGCCACAAGGAGTGCTAGAGGGAACTGAACCCTGGTTTATGGGTTCCCAAGCCAGTGTTCTTAATCATTAGGCTACTCCTCCACTCCAATCTTGCTGGAATGTGGAAATAGAGAGATTGTACGATAATTTCCAGTCAGTCAAATCATCTTTCTTCAGTATTGGTATAAACACAGATCTTTCCAGTCAGTTTGCCATGATGTTGTCTTTTTAATCAAACTCATATAGTCATATAGCTACCAACACAGAACTGCATTTCCAACTGTTTTCTAAAACATACAGTTCTTCATCATGGCCACGTTTCACTTATCTGTGTTTTAATGCTGTTCATAACCTAACACTGTCCAATTAGAAGCAATTTCACACATAGGTTTTCCCTTTTTAGATACTAGTAGCTCTATTCCTAACCACAGATACGTTTTAGCTTTCCAGGGAAAATTAAAATCTTTCAAGTAAAGCTAAACTCTGAACCAAAGGTTTCCTTTCCTGAAGGAAGCTTTTCAAGGGATTTTCTGTTTTGTTTCTTTTAGCAATAATCTAGTAAACTTCCTGATGCACTCCATGAGTCTTCTAAAAACCACAATCTCCAGGAACAAGCAGGAATCTAGTCATCACATATGGGTATCGTCGGTACTGACGGAGCCTGCGCGGGAACGTTCCCCAGCGTCCAATTAGAACGCTTTTGGGAGCATCCCACAGCGACTGCGTGCTGCCTTCCCGCCTTTCCCAACTGCCTCTCTCCAGTTCTTCTTTTTCCGCGGAGCCAGCAGGTCGTGTTCCTGTCACCGCAGAAGAATTTCTTTATTTCTTTATTTCTTTTTGTGGTCGCGTCTGCCTTCTTCAACGCTCTACCGGTACCACCGGTCTTTCTTTTCCTATTTCTAAAAAAAAAAAATATATATATATATATTCTTTTTCTTTTTTCCTCAGGTTCACCCGCCTTTTTGGGACTTAGGCCCAAAAACTTCCCTAACATGGAAAAGCCTGCCTCAGGTTTTAAAAAGTGCACCAAGTGTGGCAGTACCATTTCCGTCACCGACACCCATGAATGGTGTTTAAAATGTTTAGGTCCTGACCACTCATCATGGATTGTGTGTCCTGTGCCATGATGTCTAAAAGAGGTCGGCAGAACCGAGCTGCCAAGCTCAGTACTCTGTTTCCCTCTGATGCAGCTTCGGTGGCATCAACGCCTTCCAGGGCTTCTTCTTCTTCCCGTGGATCTCAGGTAACTAAACATAAATCCAGCCGGTCCTCGAAGGGTAGATCTCCTTCTAAACATAGAGATGCCTCTGGCGTTGCCCTTGAGGATTCTGCACCAGCAAAATTACCCCGGCGGGAGGCTTCGGCTTCCAAAGCCTTATCGGGGTTCCAGGATATTCTAGATGGCTCGGCCTCAACAGATCTCCTGGTGCCATGCTCTGGGGTACCGGTGGCCTCCACTGGTACCGACTTCCAGGCATTGGCGGCGTCCATGGACCAGAGAATTCTGAGCATGGAACGCAGTCTGGCGGCTTTCCTTGTGGCATCGATGCCCTTGGTACCGCAACAGACAACTCCACCAGTACCGGCACTAGCACCGGCATCGGCACCGGTACCGATAGCATCGACATCGGCATCGGTGTCTGCTATGCCGGTACTCTGTCCTACGATGCCCTCCAGTACCGATTCTCCGGTACCGGTTATTCCCAGTACCGACCTTGGTCGGTACAGGTATCAGGCTCTGCAGGAGCATCCAGACAGACGATACTTCGAATCCTCAGAAGAATCTGAGGATTCTGAAAGTTCTGTCGATGCAGAGATACTTCTTCCAGGGGAGTCCTCCTCCCCTAAACGCAGGATGTCTCCTCCAGAGGACATGTCTTTCGAAGACTTTATCAGAGAGGTGGCTCTGGGCCTGTCCATCACTGTGGCCCCTGAAACAGAACCAAGGGTCAAGGAGTTGGAAATTTTACAATATCCCAAAACTCCTAAGGAGGCAGTTACCTTACCCATTCATGAGATTCTATATGATCTCATGTTGAGGATGTGGGAAACACCTCTTACCACCTCTCCTCTTTCTCGTAGGTTAGATACCATGTATCGTGTCCCTCCTTGTCCTGGGTTCCATAAAACTCAGCTTCCTCACCACTCTATTGTGGTGGAGTCGGCTATGAGAAGGATTAGAAGTGCAAAAAGACATGCCTCTAATCCTCCAGGACGTGAATGCAGAACCCTGGATGCTTTTGGATGTAGAGTCTTTCAAGCTTCCATGCTTGCTGCAAGAATCAGTTTCTATAGTCTCTACATGGGAATGTTCTTAAAGGAGGTCACAGATAATTTACAGACTTTAAGTCCTTTCATTTCTGAGGAGAAAAGACAGGATTTTCTCACTTGGGTCAAACATGCCCAAGATGTCTCTAAATTCTCCAACCGTGCAGCCTTTGACTGCTTTGAATGTATAAGCAGAACCTCAGCTATTGCCATAGGTGCACGTAGAATTGCTTGGCTCAAAGCATCTGATTTAGAGCTCTGGGTACAAGATAAATTGGGAAATATCCCTTGTACTGGTGAGAACCTGTTTGGGAAAGATTGGCAGGAAAAAGCCAATGAAATGGATGCTGAAAATTCCACCTTGGATAGACTATCCAAGTCCACTGCTGATCCTGTTAGAAAGAAGTTGTTCAAGAAAACACCTTTTTCTAAAAATGAAAGATTTTATCCTGCTTATACTCAACAGGCTTCTTCTGCAGGTCAGTTTTCAACTAAACGTCAGCAACTACCCAAATAGAAGAAAGCAAAGGCTGCTAGGCCTCCACCGGCTCAGCAGCCTCAGCCTCCTCAGGGCCTTTGACTTTCAACTAGAGAACTTAGCCTTTCTGGTTCTGGAAGGACCAGAACCGTCCACCATTCCAGTAAGGGTTATGTCATTTTGCCCCCAGATGGGGGCAAATAACAGCAGAGCATTGGACACTCTCCATCATAAAGGAGGGGTACAAACTTCATTTTTCAAGAATGCCCCCTCACACAATAGTGAAGCAGTTCAATTCTCTGACACCTCTCACCAACCTCTTAGGTCAGGAGGTTGCCATTCTTCTGGCCAAAGGGGCAATAGAAGAAGTGCCTCTTCATCAACAGGGCACAGGGTTCTATTCCCCTTATTTTCTTATCCCAAAGAAAACAGGGGGATACAGGCCAATGTTCCCTCTAATTTTCTGTAGGCTGTGTGCGTATAAAATATCAGCTGTGCAGCTTTTGAAGGAAGGTTAAATTTTTGTGCGCCACATAACACTCGGAGTTATATACTTTAAAATTTGACTACACGTCAGAATACAGTATGTACACCACATTGATTGCACTAGAAAATATTGTAGAACTTGTGAAAACCATAAATACACAACTTTTAAATTTTAAGACGTCTGTGTTGTTTCCTATCAGAATCAGAATCGTAATTTTTGTGCGCTCTGTTATAAAGTATGTGCGCTTGCTCGGCAAGGTATGTGCGCGCGCACACGCACACAGCTTAGAGGGAACAATGATACAGGCCTATATTAGATCTCAGAGAATTGAACAAATTCCTTGTCAAGGAGAAGTTCAAGATGATTTCTCTCGGTGCTCTGCTTCCATACCTTCAGAGTCAGGATTGGCTTTGTTCTCTAGATCTCAAGGATGCGTACACCCATGTACTCATCCATCCAACCCACAGAAAGTTCCTTCGGTTCCTTTTTCAAGGAAAGCACTACCAATACGGGGTGCTTCCTTTTGGTCTGGCCTCTGCTCCAAGGGTGTTCATGAAATGCATGGCTGTGGTAGCAGCATTTCTCTGTACTCTGGGGATATTCGTCTTCCCTTACTTTGACTGTGTTGGAGCTCGAATGAGCCAGTCGTCCGAGGCCAAGACTTCTCTATCCTGCACAATGCGTATCCTCCAGTATTTAGGGCTGGTAATAAACATCCCAAAATCCAGTCTGACTCCCACTCAATCTTTAGAGTTCATAGGAGCTCTGCTGGATACCACAAGAGCAAGGGCCTATCTCCCCCAGGCCCGTTGCCTTCGCTTAGTGCAGTTAGCTTCTCAAGCAGTGCTAAAGCCTCACCTAACTGCTCGAGAAAAGTTGCAATTGCTGGGCCACATGGCATCCACCGTGCATGTGGTCCCATATGCTCGCCTCCACATGAGGGCAGCTCAGTGGACTTTATCCACCCAATGGACCCAGGCATCAGGGTGCCTTTCAGACAAAATAGCAAACACAAGTCGCCTCATTTTGTCCCTCCAATGGTGGCGGTCCACTCAAAATCTGTTGCTGGGGTGCCCCTTCCAACAACCCTTACCCCAAGCAATTCTCACAACAGATGCTTTTCCAAAGGGTTGGGGAGCTCATCTGCAAAACTTCTCCACCCAGGGCACCTGGTCTCCACAAGAGAGTTGTCTACATATCAATCTCTTGGAACTCAGGGCAATTTTCCTGGCTCTGCGAGAGTTCCACTCCCTGCTCAACTACAAGACAGTCCTCATTCACACGGACAATCAGGTAGCCATGTTCTATGTGAACAAGCAGGGGAGAACGGGCTCTCTGTCGCTTTGCAAAGAAGCTTTGCGACTATGGGCCCTCGCCAGAGAGCATCAGATTCATCTGCTGGCAGTATATCTTCTAGGCATTCAAAACTCTTGGGCGGACAGACTCAGTCGAGTTCTCCTTCCACACGAGTGGTCTCTGCATGCAGACCAGGTGGCCAGGATATTTCAACTTTGGGGAACCCCGGACATAGACCTCTTTCCAAGTCCGTGGAATGCCAAACTTCCCCGGTTCTGTTCCAGAATTCCAGCTCAGGGGGGCTCAGGCCAAGGATGCTTTCCTCCTTTACTGGGGTCAAGACTTCCTGTATGCCTTTCCACCCATTCCCCTAATTCCCCAAACCCTCTTCAAGCTTCAGAGAGACATAGGCCACATAATCCTCATAGCACCACATTGGCCACGGCAATTGTGGTACCCTCTGCTTCTACATCTCTCTCAAGCTCCCTCCCTGGAGTTAGGGTCTGCTCCAGATCTCCTATCTCAGGAGAATGGGATGTTATGGCATCCCAATCCCCAGTCCCTGCATCTCAGGGCTTGGTTGCTGAAGGCCTAGATCTCCAAGATCTTCATCTTTCTCAGCAAGTGAAAGATGTTCTTTGTGCTTCCAGAAAACCTTCCACTAGACATTCTTATGCTTTCAAGTGGAAAAGGTTTACTATTTGGTGTTCAGAAAAGGGTCTTAACCCCCTTGCTATACCTCTGGAATCATTACTGGAGTATCTCCTTCATTTGTCTAATGCAGGCCTTAAGACAAATTCAGTAAGAGTCCATTTGAGTGCTATTGCAGCTTCTCTTAAACCTCTAAATGGACAACCTATTTCCTCTCATCCTCTTATAGCAAAATTCATGAGAGGCCTCCTTCTAACTAAGCCTCCCATTAGACCACCTCTGGTGGCATTGGACTTGAACCTGGTTCTTGGGCAGCTCATGAAGCCACCTTTCGAACCCTTAGCTACCACCTCCTTGAAATTCCTTTCTTGGAAGGTTATATTTCTCATTGCAATAACATCAGCATGCCACATTAGTGAATTGCAAGCACTAGTAGCTAATCCACCTTATACAAGGTTCCATCATGACAAGGTAGTCCTTAGGACTCATCCACACTTTATGCCTAAGGTGGTCTCGCCTGTTCATCTCAACCAAGAGGTCTACCTACCTGTCTTTTTTCCAGGACCTCATGCATCAAATGCAGAGAGGAATCTTTATACCCTGGACTGTAAAAGAGCTCTAGCTTTTTACTTACAAAGGACACAGCAACATAGAAAGTCCTCTCAACTCTTTGTTGCTTTTGACCCTTCTCATTTGGGACTTCCAGTCTCCAAGAGAACACTATCTAACTGGATTGCTCAGTGTATTTCTTTCGCCTATCAGAGTAAGAACCTTTCTCTGGAGGGCCATGTCACAGCTCACAATGTGAGAGCCATGGCAGCCTCAATGGCTCATCTGAACTCTGTGTCTATTGACGACATCTGTCGAGCAGCCACTTGGGCCTCTGTTCATACCTTCACAGCCCATTACTGCTTGGACAAGGACTCCTGCCGGGATGCCTTGTTTGGTCAGGCTGTTCTCAAACACCTGTTCCATATCTAATCAACTCCTACCCACCATTCCTGGTAGGATGCCAGAGATCCATGGGGGGAAGTGGAGCCCTTCTCAGGGACACACAACTTCTGGGGTCTCTCCCTGGCACCTAAAGCTAGGGAGTCCCCATATGTGATGACTAGATTCCTGCTTGTTCCTGGAGATAGCATAGTTACTTACCTGCAACAGGTGATCTCGGGAACAGCAGGAATTTAGTCCTCACAACCCACCCACCTCCCCTAGGAGTTGTATCTCTCTATCTCTCTCTTTTCCTTTTCCTTTCCCTTGCTCTCTCTCTCTTTGTCTCAGCTCTAAAACTCAACTGGAGAGAGGCAGTTGGGAAAGGCAGGAAGGGAGCACTCAGGCACTGTGGGATGCTCCCAAAAGCGTTCTAATTGGACGCTAGGGAGAGTTCCCACGCAGGCTCCGTCAGTACCGATGATACCCATATGTGAGGACTAAATTCCTGCTGTTCCCGGAGATCACCTGTTACAGGTGAGTAACTATGCTTTCCCCGTGAAGGAATCCAGGTAATTAAAAATGAGAAACACTGAAAGAGGTTTTAAGAGTTAAATTCTTTGAGTTCAAATAATATAATATTTTCTTCTTTGTACGCTCAGACAAGAATAGCACTACTTATCTTCCATTGTACTTCTTGGGCTGGGGCCCAATCTTGCCATGTGGTGAACCTCTGGTTCCTCTGGGTCTGATCTGTGCTCTTCTTCACTTGGCAAGGCTCTGGTCTGGAAACCTACTCCCTAACGTAACCAATCAACAAGGTAAAACCCTGTCTACCTACTCTCTGGAAGAGAAATGTGAGTCCTCTGGAGATTTGGCATTCTTTTCCCTAATTAACTAGAATCAAAATAAAAGATAATTAGGTTTCATTATCTAGTCTCCCTCTCTCACTCACTCACACTCAAACACACCCGAGGCTCACTCCTTTCAGCTAATCACAATGAAAGCTTCTCATGACAGTACTCAGGTCAGCTTCCAGTTAACTAAACTCAGGCTGGCTTGTCTTCAAAGAACTAGCAGGAAAAGGAAAAACCAGACAAGTCCCTGTAAGTACTTCAATAGCTATATATATATATATTTCTGACCAAAGGTAAGCACTTACATACAGGCTCTCTCACAGCAAAATCAAAATCATCCACCACCCTTTCAGTGAAAGAGTATTTCCTGACGATGCTTTTAAGTTTATTTCCTTGCAGCGTCACTTTATGCCCTTTAGTTTTACAGCTTCCCCTTCTTTGTAAAAGGTTTATTTGCTCATTAATACCCTTAAAGTATTTAAACGGCTGTATTATATCTCCCCTGTCCCTCCTCTCCTCCAGGGTATACATATTTAAGTCTTCAAGTATCTTCTCATACGTCTTCTGGCGCAGGCTCCAAATCATTTTGGTCGCCTTCCTCTGAACTGTTTCAAGTCTTTTTATATCCTTTGTGAGATAAGGTATGGTCTCTAAAACTCAATATAATACTCCAAGTGAGGCCTCACCAGCGACTTGTACAGGGGGGTTAGTACCACCTCCTTTCTGCTGGTTATACCTTTCTGTATGCAACCCAGTATCCTTCTGACTTTGGCTACTGCCTTGTATTGTTTCACCACCTTAAGATCCTCAGACACTTTTCCGCCAAGGCCCTTCTCTTGGTCCGTGCACACCAAACTCTCGCTCCCCTGTCTCATACAATTACTTTGGATTTCTGCATCTCAAGTAAATGACTCTGCACATCTTCACATCAAATCTTATCTGCCAAGAATTAGACCATTCTTCCAGTTTTAGTAGATCTTTTCTCATGTTGTCAACTCCCTCAAAAGAGTCCACTCTGTTGAAAATTTTCCTGCCATCTGGAAAAAAGGCAGACTTTTCCTTCAAGCCTTCAGCAATATCACTCACAAATACATTGAACAGTACCAGTCCCAGCACCGATCTCTGTGGCACACTACTACTCACCTTCCTTTCTTCTGAGTGCGTTCCGTTTACCACCACCTTCTGTCATCTGTCAGCCAACCAATTTCTGATCCAGTTCACTACCTTGGGATCCATCCCCAGGCTGCTCAGTTTATTTATAAGCCTCCTATGAGGAACATATCAGAGGTTTTGCTGAAATCTAGGTAGATCACATTCTGCATGCCCTTGACCTAGTTCTCGGAATACAGACAAGCTAGATTTTCCTAAGGTGATAACCAAAATTTAAATTGTCTGCCACTAGACTGTAGATCAAGAAGACTGTGGACAAGTAGAAATTTGAACAAAAAAACTTCTCCTATATACAGAAGAAAAGCAAAGTCGTTTTTTCCCCCTGCAGCTATCCTAACACACCCCAGTGGCTAAGTAGTATTATGAGAGGTCAAAACAGGTAATACTATCAAAAGGCAATGGAAAATCTTTATCAAAAAACAGCCAAAAAGTAAAAAGTTAGAAAAGCTTAGCTGTGCAGATTCTCTTGAAACAACGAGGATGAGTTTCACATGTGTTCTGGAAAATACTGGCTCAAACTTCAACTTTTTCCCTCTGTATTTTGTGAATAAGTCTCTTATTTCTCCTGGATTAATCCAACATGTAGAGAAAGATAAACACAATTTTATTAAATTCAAAAACTCCGGAGTCAGACTGCACAGCAAAACTCAGCAAGAGGGTATTCCTTCAGAAAAAACTTCTCTCATAAGCCTCTCTTTCTGCCCAAACTTCTTATGCTTGAGTAGAAAAAAATGTAAGCATGAGAATTTTTCCTCAGAAACAGTAGAAATCATCTCACTTTTAAACAAGTGGAGACCAATTCCATAACATGCACATCCAGGCTGTGGGCATATCCAAATTGAAAACGGGCCCAATTTTAGCCTGATTCTACAGTCGTGGGTAGAGAAGCGCCCGATGTTCTGGAATCGGGGACATAGACATTTCTAGCGCGGCATGAACAAACCATAATGGAGAAACACGGGTCCCGTTGTTATGACGAGACACGGGTATATCATCAGATGGTTTGGATGTGCCTGCGCCCATCATATTCTGAAAAGATGCATGTTTCCGATCCTGCCCGTCTCTCCCAAATAACCATGGACATCTTAGACAGCCACGCCTCCTCTGTTAAAACGTGCATCTCCTAAGCTGCTCTTCTCACTGACAGTGTTGTGCTGATGCAAACTACACATAAATACTGAGGATACATAAATGTTGATGCAAACTAGACTGGATATACTAGTTTATTGCCTGAACAGAACAGTGCAAGGTGATCTTAGTGCACTCAAAGAGATAATAACAGCAAGTAGAAAGTGATATGGTTTTCACGACATACAAAACATACATGGCGGTAGAAGAAATCCATACTTATTCTTTCATTGGTCATCTCTAAAAACAGTCTTTACAATGCTAAGTATGGACCCTTACCAACCACACACAATATGGTGCTTTTGGGTATATTTCAATGCTGTTTGAACTATTGAATGCTCTTATTCTGAGGGTCTCTTATTATTGAAAGAGCTATTTATTTTATTTTATTTATTTATTTAGCTGTTTATAGAGAACAATAAGTGAATTTACATTATAACAATGAGTAAAGTAGGAATATAGGAATTAAACTATATGCAACATGCAATTGATAACTCTTGGGGTCATAACTATATACAAATGTGGGCTATGTACAGAGGTCATCTTCTGGTAGTTTTCTTCTGAGGAGAGGTTATGTGATGGGGCTGACGTGCTCTGTGAATAAGTGTGTCTTCAGGTGTTTCTGAAGGTGGTGAGGTCTGTGATGTTCCTTAGCTGGTCTGGTAGGGTGTTCCATGTAGAAGGTGCATATAGTTGTAAGGCTTGTTTACATGCTCGCTAGCTGGATTTGGTTCTGGTGTGGGGTATGATGAGGGTGTTCATCATGGAAATCTGTCTTGATCTGTGTGGTAGGGAGGTGCGGTGGGGGGGGGGGGGGCGGTTGGAGTGGATTGCTTTGTGGAGTGTTTTGTATTCTATTCGGCTCTGTAGTGGAAGCCAATGGAGCTGCTTTAATATAGGTGTGATGTAGTCCAGTCCTGTTGCTGCTTGTATGATCCTTGCTGTTGTGTGGAGAGCAGTTTGCAGGGACAGGAGCATAGATTGTAGTAGCCTTGGTAGATAGCATTGCAGTAATCAGTGTGAGGTATCATGGAAACTTGCAGAACAGAATGGAAATCTGCTGGTTCAAGGAGCGTTTGGAAGCGTTGCAGTGTCTTTGCTTTGTAGTATACTGTTTGGCTGATTTTGTTGATGTGTGCTTTCAATGTGAGGTGTTGATCTATGGTTATTCCAAGGTATCTGACTTTGATCCGGGTTTGGATTGATGTGCTGTTCAGTGTTATAGTTGGGGGGGGGGGGCGAAGGTGGTGTCTCTCGTTATGAAGAGAGCCTCAGTTTTGTTGTAGTTAATTTGAAGGTTATTGTCTTTTAGCCAGTTGGATACGTTAGTGAAAAATTCATGGTGGGTAGAGAGTGAGGGTTGCTTTGTGTTTATTGGTCATGATATCATCGGCATAGAAGTAGATGTTGAGGTTATGTGATCTTATGAGTGTACAGAGCAGTTGAAGGTAGAGTTTTAATAGTACAGCAGAGAGGGTGGATCCTTGAGGGACTCCTTGAGTCTGTTTGCATAGGATGGAGGTGTTTTGGCCGATCTTTATTTGTTAATGACAATCAATGAGGTAGGATGTGAACCATTTGAGGACTGTGCTTTGAATTCCATTGAATCTGAGACGTTGCAGAAGGATATGGTGGTTCACAGTGTCAAACGTCGAGAAAATGCCTAAGAAGATTAATAGGAAGCCTTGATTGATGTGCTGTATTCCTTGAATTAGTGTATTTGCCAGGGTGGTTAGCAGCGTTTCCACTCCATGGTTTGGACAGAATCCATATTCTTGAGAGTCTAGAAGGTTATGTCTGTCAATATGGTCTTGAAGTTGGCGTTGGATGTTTTTTTCAACAATCTTGGCTGTAAATGGTTTGCTAGTGATGGGTCTATAAGATAAGAAGGGACCAGGTTTTTTTTAGTGTTGGTCGTATGGAGGATGTTTTTAAGCATGTAGGCATGATGCCTTGTTGTAGTATCGATCATGTGATTTTGGTGAGTACATCGCTGAGTTACTTTTTTGTTGCCTTGATCCATGCTACTGGGCAGGGATCCAGTTGTGAGGTTGCTGTGTTTAGAGACAATATGGTGTTTTCCTTAGTGATGTTGATAATGGTGATTCAGGGGTCTAGGTGGTCAACTACATCAGGAGGGGGGTTGGGGGGGTTCTGGTTGGGGATGTAGTTGTTTGCAATGTTGAGCTAGTTGTTGAGAGGTGAGTATGATGTCCCAGTTTTCAATTTTTGGCATTTTTGTCAGCCGTTTTACGATGTTGAAGAGTTCTCTTGGTTGGTTGATTGCAGAGTTGAATAGTTTAGTATGGTATTCCCATTTTGCCTTGTCTGTTGTGGTGAGATAGTCATTCAGAAGTTGTAGGTAGTGAGTCTGTCTTCATTGCTTTTAGTTTTACACCATATCCATTCATGCTTGCGGAATTGTCGTTTCAAGCTGCAGAGGGCTGGAGTGTACCACTCAGTTTTGGGTTGTTTCCTGTGTGGGGGTGTGATGATATTGGTAGTGATGGCTGCTTTTCTTGTGATGCTATTCCAGTTTTTGATGAGGACTTGGGGTCAGTTGAGTCTTCAAGAAGTTGTGGGAGGGTGTCAAGAATGAAATTATCTTTGTTAAAAGGTTTAAATCTTCTTACCGATGGATGCTGGTTGTGACTTTTGCTGTGGATGTTCTGTGGGAGGGAGAAGCTGATGAGTTTATGATCCAACCATGGTACAGGGTGTGCATGAATGGAGTGTGGGGGGCATGACTGGGTTGTGCGGTCATTGAAGAAAATTAGGTCAAGGGTGTTGCCCTTATTGTACGTGGAGGTTTCTATGAATTGTGTTAGGTCCATTTCTGACATTGCTTGGATGAAGGTGTGGGCATGGTTCTGTTGCAGTGATGGAAGGTTAAAGTCTCCCAATACTAGAAGGTCCTTTCTGGTTTTTGATGTGGTTATCACTCTGTCCAGGATAACTGATAAGTCGTTGGCATTGGTGGTTGGTGTTCTGTAGATGAGACAGATGGTTATCAGTTTGTTGGTTATGGTGATGGTGTCAGATTCATAGGTGCTCTCACTTGCATGGCATCAGAACTTGAGGTTGTTCTTGGCTATGACCATTGCTCCACCATCTCTACGTTGAGATCGCGGACATTGGTAGATGGAGTATCCGTTTGGTGCAATTTGGTTTAGTAGCACGTTGTCTGTTTCGGTGATTCATGTTTCCGTTATGCAAAAGATGTCTAAGTTTTGTGGTGATAGGGGGTCTCTTATGATCTGGATTTTGTTTTGGATTGAGCGCGAGTTTATGAGTACACAGTGCAGTGTGTGTGTGTGGGGAGTGAGATCGTAGCTGTTTGCGTGGGGGAGTTCTGTATGTATATTAAGCGGCGGGGGTTCCTGTGTATGTTATGTGGGTGCCGCATATATGTTGTTATGCTAGGGTGAGTGTTGAACCAAGGTTGGAGTGTGGAGTTCGCTTGATATTTGTGTGCTGTGGAGAGCAGCAGGATTGCTTGGAGGATGCAGAGCAGTGGGTATATTGTCAGCATGGTCTGATGGTATCTTTGGTTTGGTTGTGGAGTTGTGGTGCCCCAGAACCTGGGGGCATGTTTTTGGGTGAGGCGGCAATGCGGGGTTACCTTCCTGTTGCTGCCTTGACTGGGGCTCTCTGTCTGGAGAGCATCTGCTGGGGGTGCATCTGTGCAGTGTTCCAGGTGGCATAGGCCTGCTAAGAGATGTCATTGCAGTGATTTCCAGCTGATGTGAGTTACCAGGGGGGGTCTGGCGACTTGTTGCTGGTGGAAAAGTCTGTCGTCGCCAATGGTTCTCGCCTAAGGGCCATGCCAAAGGGCCCTCTGGCAAGGCCCTCAGGCATGGGCCCACTAGGCGTGGGTGTGCCTAAGCGCGCTGCTTGTTAAAAAATGTCCGGTCCTGTGTTGCTGGCAGGCCCTGATTGGTCTCTGCGGTGGGGAGCAGAAAGATATTGCATTCCCGATCCCTACTGACGATGCCGATTGGGGCAGTCTGTTGGGGTGCCTAAGCATGCTACTTGTTAAAAAATGTCCAGTCTTGTGTTGCTGCTGGGCTCTGATTAGTCTCTGTGATGGGGGGTGGGAGGATGTTGTGTTCCTGTTCCCTGCTGCCGATGTCAATTGGGGTGGTCTGTTAGGGACGCCTAAGCATACTGCTTGTTAAAATGTCCAGTCCTGATTGGTCTCCGTTTTGACATTTAGCTATGGAGAACCTTTTGTGATATTTCTTGTTCTAACACACTGGCAACCTGGTGACACTGCAGTCATCCGTACGATCTAGGTAGTGGCCAGGCATTCATGTTCCCTCTGAATTGCAGATGAGCACATCAGATTCTCCCATGCAACCCTCACATCACACACACACACATACTCTCACTTTCAGTCAAACAAAACATCTATCTGCCAAAAAAGATGCCCTGAGTCTTTAAATAACAGCTGGCACAACAGAATAGCATGCTGTCCCAGGACTAAAAATACGATCTCCATTTCTCACCCAAACAAGAATCCTTTCCATACTCACTCATATACTATTCCTATATCAATAGTCCAATTTTTCAGGACACAGGAATTGCTAGGGTCCCCTAGATTAGCTCCTTTAGCTTAAACAGCAAATGTCAGCATGGCCAGAATAATCACTTTTGCTCGTCTTAATATTTCTTTCAGGATAGTTAATAATGTCTCTTTAGCTTAAAGATTCCCACATCTCTAGTTTCTGTTCTTTATAATGCATCTTTTTCCATGCTGCAGTCCACCATTTCAGAACAGACTAGTCACCACCTTTGTACAAATACAGCAGAATATTTTCTAAGTATTGGCCTTATTCCATGTCTCCAGCAGGTATAACAGGCATGTCATCTTTACACTGAGGACTCTCAGATCTACCTCTCTACACCTGAAATCTCTCCGGCAATCCAGCCCCAGATCTCTGCCTGCCTTTCTGATATTGCTGCTTGGATGTCTCACCGTTGCTTGAAATTGAACATGGTCAAAAGTGAGCTTCTTATTTTTCCCCCTAAACCCTCCACTCCCTTACTCCTTTCTCAGTCTCTGTAGATAACTCTCTACTCCTCCCTGTTTCCTTAGCTCGCAACCTTGGAGTCGTCTTTGACTCCTCTCTCTCTTCCACACACATCCAACTGATAGCTAAACCTTGTTATTTCTTTCTCTAAAACAAAATCCACCCATTCCTTTCTGAACACACTATTAAGACACTTATCCACTCTTCAGTCATCTCCCGTCTAGACTATTGTAACCTACTCCTTGCTGGTCTCTTTCTGAATCATATCTCTCCCCTTCAATCTGTTCAATGCTGCACGCTTAATCTTAATGCTCATATTACCTTGTCATGCTCATATTACCTCTCTTCTCAAGTCACTTCATTGGCTCCCTATCTATTTCCGCATCCAGTTCAAACTTCTGCTGACCTATAAGTGCATTCACTCTGCGGCTCCTCACTACCTGTCCTCTCTTATCTCTCTCTACCCCTTCTCAGGAACTCCGCTCTTCTGTCAAATTGCTTCTATCTGTGCCCTTCTCTTGTATTGCTAACTCCAGACTTCGCTCCTCTCATCTTGCTGCTCCTTATCGCTGGAACAAATGTTAGGCGCCTTCTCTGGCCCTTTTCCAATCCAGGCTGAAAACTCACCTCTTTGCTGCCACTTTCAGATCTTGACTCACCTGGTCTTCTTTGTGTTTCCTTACCATCCCCCCTAGAGGTACCCCGTGTCTACAGCTTCTGTGTTGTCTGTCTTGACTAGATTGTAAGCTCTGATAAGAAGGGATTATCTTTTACATGTGTCTTTGCAGACTGCATATATCTTGTAGTGCTATACAAATGCTCAGTAGTAGTAGTAGTTTGTCTACGGGGACCTCCCAAACGTCCATAGGCCTTTCCTGAATATGCTTTATATGTCTCTGCGACATACCACGCCCTCCCGGACATGTTTTGAGAGCCCCATGTTAGTGAGATAAACGTCCACAGGTGCTATGTTCCAGAATACGCTTGTAGATGTTTTCAGGAGATAAATGTCCCCAGTGTACATACAAAGCCTTATTTGCTTTCTGTAATAACTTCTCAAGTCTATCTACATCAATGCTCAACTTAGCCCCTCAGACATCCTTTCATTCAGACTCTTTTCACAAGTTTCTCTGATAGTTAAATCAAACACCCAGCAAAATATGTGTTCCAAATTCCTCAGGTCCCAGCACTCACCTGGAACCACATAAATTTCAGCTCATCAAATGTTTCTCAAAATTATCTCACCTTACTGTAAGTATGTCCAGCACTCAAATATTCTGCCTCGACCAGTCCTCTCGACTGAACTTCTGCTCGGGTGGGTTAATTTCTCTGGAATCTTCAGAAATAAAATTCCTCCACTGAAAATAATTCCTGAAACATCTCAGACACCTGCTTAAGCATTGTCACCAAGAAACTTCTCAGCCCAGCGATGCTTCCAGATCAACTAAAAAATGGGGTCGATGTTCAAAGGCACTTAGATGGTTTGCAGACATGCAAACGGCTTAAATAGTGCCCGCCGGGACTTTTAGAGGCACTAATATGGTTAGTGCTCTGAATATATCCTGTTTGTGCTACTGAATGCTCCAATGCTGGCCAGCTAGCACTGGGATTTTCCAGGGGCGGAGTGGGGCTGGCACCCCAGGATAACTAATTCTGTGATATTCAATTGATAACCGGGAGTAGGGACTGGGGTCTCTACTCCCATGGCCACTCCTTGTGGTCTTGGGCAAGCCACTTAACCCTCCATTGCCTCAGGTATGCTTAGATTGTGAGCCCTTCAGGGACAAGGGAATAAAAAGTGCCTGTTAGCATATATCTGTAAAACTGCTTTGACCCAGTGAAAAGCAGTATATAAGCACAGCTAAATAATAATAAATTAAAATGGCAATGGCTAGGTGCTGTAAAGTGTTGACTGCTGATGTTGAATATTGACCCCAGTAGGTAACCTACTGGATATCATAGATTTTTAATTCTCTCTTAAATATCTTTAGAGAAGTTTTGGACTGGAGATAGTATGGCAGTGCATTCTATAGTGTAAGAACTAGACTGATGAGTGGAGTCGAGTTGAGCGTTCACTAGGGGTGGGACAACAAGACAATTATGACTCTGTGAATCAGGAGCTCTGGAAGAGGTACAGAGAATTAGCAAATCAGAGAGGTAGGTATAGAGTTAAATCGTAATATAATACTTTGTGAATTTCATCATACACTAGCAGTAATTCATTAACAGATCCACTTTAACTAGCCAGCGCAATATTGCAAGCAGTGAAGATTACAGGTGGCTATACAGGAAGAGTGGAGGAGTAGCCTAGTGGTTAGAGCAGTGTCCTCAAAACCAATGCTGCTCCTGTGGCCTTGGGCAGGTGGCTTTACACTCCATTTCCTTGGAAGAAAGGCCTGGTAATCTGCTTCCAGTTATACCTTCCTAAGAAAAGCCAGGGACTGCTGAGTCAGCATTGACTCAAAAGTACACATTGCATGCAGGAAGAAGATGATTACTGTGGTGAACAGCGCCCTCCTGAGCCTATGGAAACGGATGAAAATCCTGAGGTTCAGCAGGATTTATGCCTATTTGAGAAACCAAGGAAGAAAGAGAGACTCTATTCCACAGAGCTGAGCATGGAGACCAGCCCAGGGGAGGAGTCCTGCAGTCCTGATTGGGCACACCCTGCCCTTGGAAGGGGCGTGTCCAGGAGAGAACGTGGTTTTATACCAGAGCATGGCTTTGCTAGTCAGAAGAAGGAGAAGAAGGAGAGGAGGATTAAGAAGGAGAATGATTGGAAGTCCAGAAGACAGTATGCTGATACTTGGGAACCTGGCATTGGAAAGAAACCTGCAAAGTTCTATTCAGAGGCAGTAAGTAGAAGTCCCAAGGAGAGAGGACCTAGCCCTGAAATAGATAACCATTGGAAGGCACAGCCCTGGGAAAGGAAGCCTTCAAGGCAGGCACAAGAAAGAAAACAATCATTCTGTGAAGTACCGTTTGAGCCAGAGAGCAACAAACATTCTAACAGCTGGAGAACGTTGGAGCCATCTGAAGTCAGAACGGCATGGCAACAAGTAAGTGAATGGCCACAAAGTTTCCAGGCTGAACGTAAAGCTAACTCTCCTGTGTGTGAAACATTAGCAAAAGAGACTAGCAGTTACTCTGATACAATTAATCTAAGAGAGGAGAAAATAAACAGCCTTAAGCCAGAGGGAAGTTGTATAGCTGATAGCAATTCCCTACCTCCCAAACAGCAGGCTGAATTGCTCCTACAGAGTTTTAAGCAGTTTTTAGAGTTGCAAGCTAGAAGACAGCCAGTGTTACCAGAAGCCAGTAATTCCATACAGCTTGAAGAATTAACACAAGATAATACAGACTTACCAGATTGTGAGAGCATGGATTGCACAGTCTGCTGTGTAGAGATGCCAAGCTGAAGGAAACTGCTTTTTACCGTATGTGAATTGAATGCTACGGAGCTGTTGTATTGCCTTGCTGAGAAAGCTCTAATTATGTGCACCTGATTCCCCAGCACTGTGAAGGTAACAGTGGCTGAAAGAAGCTGCAGTGAAACTAACTGACCTCTTGGGGCAAAGTGAGTAATTTGCTTAGAAGTGAAAAGAAGCAGTTATACTTTAAGTTGCCTTTATCCTAAGTTTTCCTGTTAGCATTTGAAGCACCTATTTTGTTTGCATTTATTTGCCATGTGATGGAACAATATCCTTTACTATAATAAAAATACTGGAAACCCCATAACTACAACTCTTTATTTCGGAGCGAGAGGAGCAGGAACTACAATACCCAGCATTCCCTGGATACAGGTTACTCTCCTTCCTCACAAAGCATCAGACCGCCGCTCCTGTCTTTAGCCCCAAGGCCGGGCAGGAGCGCCGCATTACATTCTGGTCACATGATCCTGTATGACCAATCATGATACTTCATGCACAATTCCTTTCTTTTTTGACCTGAGGAAAGGAATGCTATCTCCCAAAAGCAAGTCCAAAAAAGGCATTAAGTTAATACAATGCAAGTTTATTACCTTTTATATTTTTTACTGTAATCCTAGGTTGAACGAGCCTCAGTCCTACTTTCAACTGATGTTTTAAATGTAGTCAATGGCAGTGTACCTCGGACAGATGACCTTACAAGGGAAAACAAATATTTAATCTAAATAAGGAAATTTTGAGATCAGTCAGATGTTACAAGAAAATATATTTATCTTTAAAACTGAATGACAGATACAAGTAAGACTGATCAGCTAATGTTTGCAATACAATTATTTGTTTTATTCATAAATACTAAATAAGTTAAGAGTTTAAAAGTATTTAAAAAATTCTGAAGCTTCAGGATAAATATTAAAATGTTTCAGTTTAAAATCTGGTTAACAACCATCAAAGTGCATAAAACGTTAAAATCTTTAAGTAAAGCGCACTGTTTCTGAAATAATGCATAGAAATTATTTTGTTCTGAGTTACACTGTTCTATCACAGCTCTGTACAGTATATTGGTCACAATTCAGCAATCTATTTTAATGTTCTCCTTTTCTCTTTTTAAGCTCTCAAAACATTACTATAACCAAATTCTTTTCACTTAGTTAAACATGAAATGTTCTTTGAAACTGCAAAGGTAAGTATAATCTTACTTAGTTTTACAACTTCAGTAAAATTATTTCAATCTCTTTTAAATGTTCTTGTTTTCCTTTTAGATACCTTTGAATTCAAGCATCTGGTAAGTATTTCTATGTATAATGTGTTACACTTCCACAGTAATGTATTAAATTAATGCTTGGTTCTTTTTCCTTTCAGATGTGCAGATTTGAAATAACACTCTGGATCAGTGGTTCTTAACCCAGTCCTCTGGGACCCCCAGGCCAGTCAGGTTTTCAGGGTACCCACAATGAATATGCATGAGATAGATCTGCATATATTGGAAGCAGTGCATGCAGATCTATCTCATGCATATTCATTGTGGATATCCTGAAAACCTGACTGGCCTGGGGGTCCCAGAGAAGTGGGTTGATAACCACTGCTCTAGATATATATGAGAAATTATAGTTCTCTGGAGCAAAAAAACTTATTTGAGCTCAAATAAAAAAACATTTCTCTGAATGAAAGTAACTGTGGTGGTGATGTCTCTTATCTCTGTACTGCTGTCTTCATCTGTCTTGAATAGGAATTTTCTCTTTAAGCTCTTTTCTTTTGCAGGAACTTTGAAGAAATCGTCAGCTGTACACTATGCACACAGCCAGCAAATATCTACTCCCTATCTTTAGACAAATTAATAAAGCAAAACCCTGTTTCCCTATGCTAAATTAGCTGGACCCTTAATGTTCGCTTTAACTTTCCAACTTTGCCTAAACTTTCCAGTTTCATTAGGACACTATCTAAAGCAGGGGTCTCAAACTCCAGTCCTGAAGGGCCGCAAACCAGTCAGGTTTTCAGGGTATCCCTAATGAATATGCATGAGATATATTTGCATACAATGGGGGCAGTGCATGCAAATATATCTCATGCATATTCATTAGGGATACCCTGAAAACCTCCAGGAGTGGAGTTTGAGACCCCGATCTAAAGAAAATCAGTAGATAATTAGGAAGCCCTAGCTATGCTCAGTCTCACACCGTTTTGGACAGCTCGCATATTCTTTCTCTGTTCTGGATGATTTATTAGATTTGTTACACTCAAACAACTATGAAATACAGGCAATAATAAAAAATATTAAAACTTTGCAGAAAATAGAAGTTTCACATAGTGTATGTTTTTCATACACTGGTCCAATGTCCGTCTTCCAAGTGATCAGAAAAGTTATGATTCAGTATCAATATTCATTGACATAAATATACTGTATGATACTATTGAAACTGCAGTTTTCATTTCATTTCATTTATTATGATATAATATAGTTTGTCAACAGTCCATTCTGACGGCGGAATATGATACACGTGAAAACACCTCTGATGCAGTGTGTTGATATTGCACCATTGAAACACCTAGAACCGAATGCGTGACAGCAATTAGTCTCGACAACATATTAGCCCAGCGTATGAGAAACATACAAGGCCGATACACGCACCAATAACTCTGACACTAACTAACTTACAGTTATCTAAACCTATTTTCTAAAGTCCACAAATACTTTTATTTGTAAAATAGTAACTATTACAGCATTATAAGCTACTTACTATTTTTTGTGATCTTTTTATGTTGAGCCGCCAGTACCGTCAAAATCAGCAAACTTCGAATACCTATTAAACTAAATAAATCTAAGAAAATCTGTATATAACGCTTTTTGACATAACGATAATAGCTAAACATAGTTCCATTGAATTTATAACCATTAATTAGTAAACAGTTGAGTAGTAAGTATGGAAACCTTATGTCTGTAAAACATACGCTGGTCCAAAACGGGTTAATTAACTGTGATTTTTATTTAGAGTAAGCACTCTGTTAAACCCTGGCAGAGAGCAGCCAAGCTCTTTTCAGCTTTTAAAGTTTCACAGTATTAAAACTGTTTTCTCCTACTAAATGAACTTTCGTGCAGAAGCAGGTTTAATGTCCTGCTTTTAAAATCCGAAAGTGCTTTAACCAACAACTAAACATTGGCAGCAACCTATCAATCAGGTCCTTTTCAGCAATCTCTCAGATGAACTGTTGTTTTTTAAACAAACAGGAGATAGTTGGCCTTAAATTTCTCCTGTTTTTCTCTTCAGCACATCAACTTTGACTGTATCAGCATTGGTTTAAATCTATAGTTTGACCCAAGTACTATCAGTTCACAGCTCAAATATTTCTCAAATCACCAATTATATTTTCCTCCTTCACTTCCTAGAACAATTTCCATCTGGAACCACAATTCTAAAGAGACCACACGTTTCTTTATCAGTATTTTTTAATCTTAATTATTGATAAAATAATTTTTAAAGATTTCTGTCAAAATTCCCAGTGTTCTTTCTCCTCACAGTCACACTCACTCACAAGCATCCACTTCTCTTCAGGTGCAGCTTCCAACTGTCATTTCTCGGCCAAGACCCAACATTCTATGCTCAGCTGAGAGAGTCTTCTTCCACAGCTTGAATATTGTGTACATTTCTGGTCACCATATCTTAAAAGGATATAGCAGAATTAGAAAAGATACAGAGAAGAGCCACCAAAATGGTAAAGGGGATGGAAGGATACCACTATGAAGAGAGGCTAAAATGGTTAAGGCTCTTCAAACTTGGAAAAGGGACAGCGAAGGGGAGATATGATAGAGGTCCATAAATTAATGAATGGAGTGGACGGGTAAATGTAGATCGGTTCTTTACGCCATCAAAAGTAGAAAGACTAGAGGACATGCAATGAAGCTACAAAGCAACCCTTTTAAGACTAGTAAGAGAAAATATTTTTTCACTCAACGCGTAATCAAATTCTGGAATTCGTTATTGGAGGATATGATAAAAGCTGTTAGTATAGTTGGGTTTATAAAAGGTTTGGACAAGTTTCTGGATGAAAGGTCCATAAACCATTATTAAAGAGGACCCGGGAGATCCACTGCTTACCCCAGGACAAGCATTATGGAACCTCTGTCTTTTTGGGAACATGCCAGGTACTTGTGACATGGATTGGCCACTGTTGGAAACAGGCTACCTGGCTTGATGGATCTTGGTCTGACCCAGTATGGCATTTCTCATCTTCTTGTGTTTTTATGCAGCTTTGCAGAAATAGTCCCAGACATTCTCCACATTAAATTCAACCCTCAAATTAAGAGAAATTTCCCCTATAATAGCCCTATTTATAGTTTTTAGATTTTTCTATACTATAGCTTTAAATCCTCAGATACTAAAGCTGTTACAAATCTGTGTCATTAAACTTCTCCTTCCCACCTGCAGCAGAGCTCAGTAAAGGCTCTCTAGGGAGATGCCTCCTCATTTTACTCACTTGCTACCTTATGCTGTACATCTAGGCACTTTCTGGATTAAAACTTTAAATTTTATAATTAATATAGGCTCTCTAGAGCCTCCCAACCTGTAATCAACTGTTTTTGATTAAAACCGAGGCTCTGGTACCCACTCAGAGCCTCGAGAATTCAGCCCCTCCTCTTTATATAGCGCTGTGAATCGTGGCATAAACGTCACTTTAAAATACATTTAAATTAATTTTTATGGACTTATCAGCCTTAGACCACCTCTCCGGGCACCCTCCAATGTCCCGATGCCTCCTAAAGGAGCTCAAATCCCTGCCAATTGCTGTGGAGGATTTTTAAGTCCAGTCCTGCAATGTGAATAGGCCTTAACCAGGCCTCAACATCACTGGTGCTGCCCTCGGAGCCCCAAAGATGCCTCCTGGTGGCTCTCTGGGCCAGCCTGGCCCCTTAGCAAGAGCTTCTGGCTCCCAGCTGCCCCTGACTGCCTCAAGTCTAGCCCCCAGCTGTCCAATGTTCTTCCTGGCTGCCCCCCCCCCATTTTGTTCTGGGCCATCCCAGCCCAAGTTGCTGTGCTCTTGCCCCATCACCCGGAACAGTCCCCCGGCTGCCTCCTGGCTTCTTCATGTTGCGCTCCATGGCCTCCCAATGCTCCTGCCCCCCCCATCGGAATGGTGCCCCAGTAGGGTTACCAACTTTTTCACAGAGAAAAACCCGACACCTGTGGCTCGCCATGCTCCACCCATTCTCCGCCCCTAGTCCCACCCCTGCCCCGCCCCCAGCCCCACCCACAAAAATTACCGAGGATACGTGTAGGCTAACTTCCTTGGTCAGATAATAATTAAACTGGGAACCCCAAAATCCAAACATGAAATGTACAACACTGGAGAAATAAAACTATAAAGTCATTTCCTCTTGCACTAAAGAAAAACGCAAAGATGTTAGCAATACACACTTCCCAGACCAGACATATTCCAGTTAATAAATTCAAAATAAAAAGTATTTTTCTACCTTCTGTTTGGGCATTTTATTTTTCAGTTGCAATTGCTCCAGTCACTTTCTTCTGGTTTCTTTGTGTCTTCTGCGAGCTATCCATTTGTCCTTCCTTCTCTTTTCCATTCTCTCTCTATTTCTGCTTTAACATACTGATTGTTTCCCTTTTGCTCTTTCCCCCAATTCTTTCCTTATTCCTTTATCATCCATTTAAATTTCACCCTTCCATTCTCAAGCCCCTCTTACTCTCCCAATACCCAGCCCATCATAGACTTTTCTTCCACACAAAATATTTTCCCCTCTCCATTCTCATTCCCCATCTATTCTAGTCCTCCCCCAAAATCAGTTCCCTTATAGTTCTAGACCCACCCAGCATCCACTCCCTTCTAGTCCCATTCTCCCATGCCCCACATCAGCCCATTTCCAGTCCTATTCCAGCTCTTCATCAGCCCATTTCCAGTGCTAGCCCTCACATCACAGACCACTTCCAGTCCTAGCCCCCCCCAATCACAGCCCATTTCCAGTCCAAGTCCCCCATCACAGCCTATTTCCAGTACTAGGCCCCCCCACCATCACATCCCATTTGCAGTCCGAGTCCCCCCGCACCATCACAGCCCATTTGCAGTCCTAGCCCCCCACCCCACCATCACAGTCCATTTGCAGTCCTAGCCCCCCTAATCACAGCTTATTTCCAGTCCAAGTTCCCCCTCCCTCCACCATAGCCCATTTCCAGTCCAAGTCCCCCCCCCCCCATAGCCCTTTTCCAGTCCAGGTCCCCCTCCCCATCACAACCCATTTCCAGTCCCTTCCCCCCCCCCATAGCCCTTTTCCAGTCCATGTACCCATCCCCATCACAACCCATTTCCTTTCCATGTCCGTGCCTCCATTGCCGTTTTTCTGTCGATGTCCCCCTCCCCATCACAGCCCATTTCTTTCCAGTCCAATGCTCCCCCCCATTGCCCTTTTCTGGTCCAGGTCCCCCCCTTCACAACCCATTTCCAGTCCATGTCCCCCCCCCCCCACATAGCCCTTTTACAGTCCAGGTCCCCCTCCCCCTCACAACCCATTTCTTTCCAGTCCAATGCCCCCCATAGCCCTTTTCTGGTCCAGGTCCCCCCCTTCACAACCCATTTCCAGTCCAAGTCCCCCCCATAGCCCTTTTCCAGTCCAGGTCCCCCCATCATAGCCCATTTGCAGTCCTAGCCCCCCTAATCACAGCCTATTTCCAGTCCAAGTTCCCCCTCCCTCCACCATAGCCCATTTCCAGTCCAGGTTCCCCCCCCATAGCCATTTTCCAGTCCAGGTCCTCCCCCCCATCACAACCCATTTCCAGTCCATGTCCCCTCCCCCCCCATAGCCCTTTTACAGTCCAGGTCCCCCCCCCCATCACAGCCCATTTCTTTCCAGTCCAAGTCCCCCCCACCCATAGCCCTTTTCCAGTCCAGGTCCCCCTCCCCATCACAACCCATTTCCAGTCCATTCCCCCCCATAGCCTTTTCCAGTCCAGGTCCCCTCCCCCCATCACAGTCCATGCAGTCCTTGGCCTCCCTCCCCCACCCGCCCACCAGCACCGCGGCTGTCTGAGGCTTTAGAGGGAGCTGGGGAAGCCCGCGCGAGGCCCCCGGCTCCCTCTGTACAGCCGCCAGCGTGAAGAGCCATTTCCTTCACGCTGGCGGCTGTTTCTGTGAAGCCGCGAATGCTGGGAAAGGTTAAAGGGTATTGCCTTTAACCTTTCCCAGCATTCGCGGCTTTACAGAAACAGCCGCCAGCGTGAAGGAAAAGGCTCTTCACGTTGGCGGCTGTAGAGAGGGAGCCAGGGCCTCGCGCGGGCTTCCCCGGCTCCCTCTGAAGTCCTCTGGTGTGTGGGCCGCCCCGGGGAAGGTTTTTTTTTTGGACGGGTTGGGAGAAAAGCCGGTTTTTTGCTCTGGCCGCTCCCGATCTTGTGGCCAGAGCAAAAAACCGGCTTTTCAAGGGCCGGTTTTACCTCTGCGCCGGCAGTCGGCCTGGCCATGGAAAAACTGGCCAGGCCGGCTGAAAACCGGCCAGTTGGCAACCCTATGCCCCAGCCTCTCATGTGTCCTCTTGACACCAATCTGTTCCCAAATGCTGGGACTGAGAACAGCCGTGAACTTCTGCTGCACCCGAATCAGCCAGCAAGTCTCTTCTCGTCAGTCCCAGAGTCCGTGGTCAGGGCCTAGCGATCACAGTGGAAGTGCAGGCCTCTGTCCACGGCCTCACACATCTCCCCAGAGTTTCTCTTAAAAAAAAAAAGCTGCCCCAAATCAGTTGCTCCTGCAGCCCCAGAACAGTAAAAAGCAACAGCCAGGCTGCAATCAGCAAACAAGCAGAAGCAGGAAGCTCTCTAATTAATTAATCTTTTTTGCACTCTGGTTAAGCCCCACCAGGTTATCCACTTTTTCATGAGCAGCAGAGTTTATATTCTGTGATCTGGAGCATTGCAGCTTGTCCTTTCGCGTGATCTTCTTATTTTGGTAGAAACCAGTTGTTGCAGCAGCACCATAAACTGAGTAACGATATGATTTGTTAGCTCAGCAGAAAGACAAGTGGCTCAGCTCGACAGCGGCAGTGGGTTAGCATCAGGGCAGCTATAGTTTTGTGCTGAGTTGAGGCAGCCATGAGGTAGCTATAGGTAGCCCTTCCCCCAAGCCATGCTGCGAACTGTAGATAGCCCTTCCCCCAAGCCATGCTGCAAGCCATGAGGCTCTGATCAGCCTGACCCTTCCCCCGCAAGCCATGAGGTAATCAGCCTGCTAAGAGAGACATTGAGATTCCAGTAGGCACCCTTCCCCCACTCCAGGTCTGAGCACAGTATTTCCCTAGCCCTGAAACCAACAGACCAGAGCATACCGGTTTGGACAGGTCACCCAGGTACCTCCCCAGGGGCTGCTGATTGGTGGGCAGGAAATACCTGTGGCAAATGGGATTGTAGAATGAGTTTAAAACTGTACTGTATATAAGGCATTGTAGGCCGTCCCTCGGGGTTCAGACCCTTGTGGAGGTTGCTGGTATCTCTGTCTGATCCTGTGCACATTAAAGATCCTGTTTGCATTCCAGCCTGCCTGTGAGTTTTCCTTCTGTGGGTGAGTGATTGAATAAGAGCTTTTCACAGCGATTGCTGCTACATTTTGGTGCATTGGCCGGGAAATATTAAAAGAAAAGCCTCTCTCATCACACCCACGGTGGGAAGACTTCTGCTTTTGCAGCATCTGGGCCTCCACCAGTCAGGGACCGGCCCCTCCAGGTGATTAACTGTCCTTGGCGCCCCCGGGCCACTTTGTGCTCGGAAGGACACCTTGATTTGTCTGGACAGCTGGTCCCTGCGGTTGAATCCCCGATTGAAAAACCAGCTGGATAGACTGGCATCCAAACTTCCTGTCTGATCAGAGTTCTGGTGAGTACTGCTACCTTGTCTGGGGCTAGTTCTGTACTCTATCTGTGAGTCCTGGTAATTTCTGGGAACCTGTAGCAGCCTGATCAACTGCACGAGCAGTCCTAGTACGGGCCTTAGTGGCCCTGAAGCCATTGCTCGTCCTGTATCTGAATCTGAATACCGGTAAAATCTGAATATCTGAAACTGCAGTAATCTGAGATCTTTTAAAAGCGCTGCCGAAAGAAAAAAAAATGTAACTAAATATAGCACTTGATAAGTTAAACATACCTGAGATAAAGAATAGATCGCTGCTTCTCTTCTTTCCGTTCTGCTTGTGGAGAGTTTTCTGAAGCGTGACTGCAAGGAGAGGGCTCTAATATGCTTCCGTTCCGTTTCTAATTTGTGTTAATTTCTGCTCCGGTGTGAATTCTGCCCTCCATGTGCTCCGGTGTGGTTTTACTGCCTTTCTCTGAACCCCCGATGTAATTTCTGTGCTCCGATGTAAGTTTCTGTTCCCCCCATGCTGCTACTGTGTGATTTCTGTGCTCCGATGTTGAATTCTGCCCTCCATGTGCTCCGGTGTGGATCTACTGCCTTTCCCTGAACCCCCGATGTAGTTTCTGTGCTCCAACGTAAATTTCTGTCCCCCCTCCCATGCTGCCGCTGTGTTAATTTCTGCTCCGATGTGAACTTCTCTCTCCGTTGTGCCCCGATGTGAATTTTCTGCCTTTCCCTGCTGTCCCGATGCACCGCTGAGCCCCCCTGCTGACCCGCTGAATTTTCTGCCTTTCCCATGCTGTCCCGATGCACCGCTGAGCCCCCCTGCTGACCCGCTGAATTTTCTGCCTTTCCCATGCTGTCCCGATGCACCGCTGAGCCCCCCCTGCTGACCCGCTGAATTTTTCTGCCTTTCCCTGCTGTCCCGATGCACCGCTGAGCCCCTTTAAAGGGTATTAAGAGTGCAGCGCTGCCAAAAGCTATTAAATTAATTTTTGCCCCAAGCAAAAAAAATCAAAAAAAAAATCATACTGACCGTAATTTGTGTGTGACGCGGGCCGGCGGGCCCCTTTTTAAACTGCTCCGTCCTTGTTCTGTGTGCCGCGGGCCGGCTGGCTCCCCGATTTTAAAAGTGTATTTTCTCCTCCTCTCCCGCATGTTTGAGGTCCGGCTGGCTCCCCGATTTTAAAAGTGTATTTTTCTCCTCCTCCTCCCGCATGTTTGAGGCCCGGCTGACCCGATTCTGAAGTTGGGAACAGCTGAGTCTGTCCGGAGGTATCCAGAGCTGAATCGGGCAGTAGAACACACGTGGAGGCGGCCATCTTGAAAAGACCACGTGTAAGCTACACTGCAATATACTTAAAGTGACTCTGGAGCTCCATCTAGTGGACATTAGCTGTAATTACTACTATTACCTGTGTTTTAAGTGATCCTGGAGCTCCATCTAGTGGTCATTTAAAAACTAGCTGTATTTTTATCCTTATGGTTAAAGTGATCCTGGAGCTCCATCTAGTGGACATTAGAAAATAGCTAGCTATATTTCTCATACTGTATTTCTAATGTCCTCATGGTGAAAGTTAGATCCTATGATACAGCTAGAGAGAGTGTCTGTGATGTATTTGTAACAAGCTGCTGCTGGGGAAGGAGAGTGTGTGAGTATTCGCTGCTGAGACGTCTCTGTTTTCTGTTTTCCCTCTTTCTTTTTCCCTTTGTGGTCCTGTGCGTTTTGTGCAGCCAGACTCTGCCTGTTACCAGGATTATATTGTATGTTGTATTCCCAGAGGTGAGATTAGAAAATTTACACTGAACATTGTGATTTGTGAATTGTGATTGGGGCATGGGGTCCGGAGGCTGAATTGTGGTGAGGGAGTATCCGGACCAGCTTCCCTGTATGGATTCATGGCTGGCCCATATAGTTAATGTACTGTTATGTAAAAATTGCTAGTGGCTCTGTGTTTGTTAGTGGCTCTGTGTTTGGTTGTGACATTAGGGAAAGAAAGTTTTTGTCCAGACATTAGGTCTTTATATTTCAGGATTGATTTTGATACTCTATCAGTAAAAGGTGAAGTTATTGACGAGTCGCCCCTGTGTCCCCAAACAGTGAAAAACACCAGGTCTACTGATTGCAGGGAAGGGGACAGTTTGGAAAAGGGGGGGGTGGGGTTTGCTGTGTGTGGACTGTGGTACTGGTATATCAGTGAAGGAAGACAATTGCATTGTTTGATGCATATCCAATTTCATTGCTATGTTACATGCATGATCAGTGGTCAGGGAACCAGGTGTTTTGGTCACACCTCTCAGCGGTGACTGGGGGATAGTTGGAACTGCTGAAATAGTTTGCATAGCTATAGAAAGATACTGGGAGGAGTTCCTTCTTCTAGCAGATGAATGGAGGCCCATTAGAGAGGACAAAAAAAAAAAAAAAAAAATCATCTAGGAGTCTTTCTCCTAGAGGACAAAGAACCCCAATTCACCTAGCCACACCTAGCCTGCAAACAATCCTCTTGTCATCAATTTAATTGTAGAGTTTGAGCTTCTAGAACCATGAGGTGCCTCCTTTGAGCATCCTCAAATGTCTGCTGGAAGCAAACAAAGGCTGGAGAAAAATCCTTATAAGATCATGAAGAAATGAAGATTTTTTTTTACTTGTCCTTTAAAGCCTGGATTTTCTCTGGTACATATATTTGGTTTTGACTGCACATACAAACTTAAGCAAGTAATACTTCTGAATGATATGCCATCTTTGGCAGTTTATTCTGCAGACAGTAAATGCTGTGCTGATGATTGCGTTCTTTCCTGCTTGGTACCTTAAACTGCCTTGATCAACTGTATTCATTTTTCTGATACTACAATGATATTGCATTCCAGATATCCACCAACCTTCTTATAAAGTATCAGTTTCATGCCTGTTTTGAACTATAAGATACAAGGTAATCACTTTGCCTTGTTAAGCTCTGTGCTCATGAATGATGAACAGGACAGTAACATCATAGGTGCTATTTAGAATAAATTCACCTGTCCTGCTGTATTTGAATTTTACATGTTGGTGTCCAGAGTTCAGGAGCACAATATATTATAGCACTGTGAGATACAAATCTTTTTAGTTTATACATTTGTACTTTGTTACCAAATATACTGGTAGGAGTACATTATGTAGAGGTCCAGTATACACAGCAATAAGATGAGTAAATATTAAATTTTGGAAAGGGGCTGATCTGAAATCGCTTGGTTCCCAAGTATATAAAGCAAATTTAGTGGAAAGATGGAACTGTGATTCCCAGAAATATGGAAATATTTGTAAAAATATTATTTACAAATATAATGATAACATTAACTCGAGTTGATTGGATAAAACTAAATCTTACTTGTCAGCAATGATCCAGGAGAGCTTTGAGAAAATGAATGAGAGAGAGGGGCAGAAGGTGAGACGACAGCCTAGGAAAAAGGCAATAAAACGTGCTACTCCAAGTGTGATGATCTGGGCCACTGGAATTCTGACTGCTCTAAGACTCCTCGAGGACCCACAAGGCCTGAGAAAACACGAACCTTGTACATTTATGCCTCTGAAGAGACATGAATAGGCAGGGGGGAATAGGCCAAGAAGAACCCGAGGAAGTATTGCCATGAGGCCTATTCACAAATGCCTTGCAGGCCAAGAAGAACCAGAAGGAGTATCGCCATGAGGCCCAACCACCAATGCCTTGTGCCCTCTTAGTCTCTCACCTCAAGAGGATCTCTTTTGACACCATAATTAATGGATAGCTTACATAAATCTTTGTGGACCACTGCATTTTCAAGATCAGTCCAAGTATTTTTAAGTTTCCTACAGTACTCTCACTGGGAACCAGGTGTACAATAGACTCTAGCCATACATGAGAGATATGTGGCTGTCATGTTAGGAGCCATATTTCTTTCTATTGGAATTGATGTATCGTTTTATATTGAAGATTGTTTAGACAGTCGCTATTTAGAATGAGCACCCATGCCAATCTAGAACTGCACCAATTAAGTTAGTGGGAAATGGACACTGTTTACAACAATACTATGTCTCTAACAATTGTTTTAGCAGCCTTGCCAGATAAGGATACATTAGTATGGTATAGAAAAAGAAAAAAATTGAAGGACCTATGTATGTAGTTGGTGGAAAGTGTTGTGAGGGGTAAAGTGATATATTAAGAGGAAGGACTCTGATGGACAGTAAACTGATGAAGGTAATTAATGATGTGGAAGGACTCTGATGGACAGTAAACTGGTGAAGGCAATTTAATGATGTGAAGTGATGTATCTGGCTAATGAATATAAAAAATGATGAGGGATAAATTGATGACAAATTCTCACAGAAAAAAAAAAAAAAAAAAAAAATTGGTGTGATTCTAAAACTTGTCAGAATTACAGAACACGGGCGTGCACTTGTCTGATCTGTAAACATGTGGAGATCAGTCAAGGGCATAATGGAATATTTCCTACCAGCAAAGGAACCTCCAGTGATAATGGATCCAGGAGTGGAAGCAGGATCTGCTGACTCCCCAGTGGCGAGACCCGTATACTGTTCTGCGGACCACCCCCACGGCTGTCAAGGTGGCTGAAGTTGCTCCGAGGATCCATCACTCTCGTGTCAAGGCCGCTGCACCAGAAATTGTTCCAGCCTGGACTTCTGTCACAGTTCCAAACCAGCCCCTACGCTTTGACACTTCTGCCCAGTACGGGGTTCTAACAGACTGCCGACGAACTCTGGACCACCGGAGAGACTGATTTACAGACACCTTTCCTGGAACCGGGATCAGACTGAGAAAAGGTGCCTTAGCTGATATAGACTTGCTTTCAAACAAGTGCAGAGACTACTAACACAGCAGTATTACTTGCCCAAACTGCTCTGAACATGCAGACCTTTGTATACGTAACTCTCTACCTTAACTTGTCCCATTGCTGTACCGTACATTTTAACCAAGTGCCTTTTTCCTTACAGGTTGTTTCCACCCTTGGCACCCTGGTAGAACGCAAGGCGGCTGCCACGGTCATGGCCCTGACCCAATATACTCCTCTGCGGCTTGCCTCCAGTAATACAGCCCTCAACCGCCTCTAGCGGTTGAGGTCTTACTTAAAAAGGGGGGAATGAGGCAGCCATGAGGTAGCTATAGGTAGCCCTTCCCCCAAGCCATGCTGCGAACTGTAGATAGCCCTTCCCCCAAGCCATGCTGCAAGCCATGAGGCTCTGATCAGCCTGACCCTTCCCCCGCAAGCCATGAGGTAATCAGCCTGCTAAGAGAGACATTGAGATTCCAGTAGGCACCCTTCCCCCACTCCAGGTCTGAGCACAGTATTTCCCTAGCCCTGAAACCAACAGACCAGAGCATACCGGTTTGGACAGGTCACCCAGGTACCTCCCCAGGGGCTGCTGATTGGTGGGCAGGAAATACCTGTGGCAAATGGGATTGTAGAATGAGTTTAAAACTGTACTGTATATAAGGCATTGTAGGCCGTCCCTCGGGGTTCAGACCCTTGTGGAGGTTGCTGGTATCTCTGTCTGATCCTGTGCACATTAAAGATCCTGTTTGCATTCCAGCCTGCCTGTGAGTTTTCCTTCTGTGGGTGAGTGATTGAATAAGAGCTTTTCACAGCGATTGCTGCTACAGAGTACCGGGGATAATAGAATGCTTTCCTTTCTACACACTCTGGATGTTTTTCAGCCTAAACAAGCACTTTTCAGATGCTTGTTCATCACTATGCATGCCTCGGAACTTAACAAAAGAACATAAGAACATAAGATATGCCATACTGGGTCAGACCAAGGTCCATCAAGCCCAGTATCCTGTTTCCAACAGTGGCCAATCTAGGTCATACGTACCTAGCAGTTTCCCCAAGGGACACAGGTTCCGCAATGCTTGTATTGGTTCAAGCATTGATATCCTGGGTCCCTTCTTAATAATGGTTTATGGACCTTTCCTCCAGAAACTTGTCCAAACCTTTTTTAAACCCAGCTACACTAACAGCTTTTACTACATCCTCCGGTAACAAATTCCAGAGTTTGATTACACGTTGAGTGAAAAAATATTTTCTTTTATTAGTCTTAAATAGTTTACCCTGTAGCTTCATTGCATGTCCCCTAGTCTTTCTATATTTTGATAACGTAAACAATCGATCTACGTTTACCCGTTCCACTCCGTTCATTAATTTATAGACTTCTATCATATCTCCCCTCAGCCATCTCTTTTCCAGGTTAAAGAGCCCTAACCTTTTAGCCTTTCTTCATAGGAGTATCCTTCCATCCCCTTTACCATTTTGGTGGCTCTTCTCTGAACCTTTTCTAATAACGCTATATCCTTTTTAAGATACGGCAACCAGAATTGCACTCAATATTCAAGGTGCGGTCTCACCATGGAACAATAAAGAGACATTATAATATCTTTTGTTTTATTTTCCATTCCTTTCGTTATGATACCAAGCATTCTATTTGCTCTCTTGGCCGCCGCTGCACACTGGGCCGATGGTTTTAACATGGTATCCACAATGACACCTAAATCTTTTTCCTGGGTGGTGGTTCCTAATGTGGAACCTTGCATTGTGTAATCATAGTTTGGGTTGTTCTTCCCTAGGTGCATAACTTTGCACTTGTCCACATTAAATTTCATCTACCATTTTGATGCCCAGTCTTCCAATTTATCAAGATCCTCTTGCAATTTTCCACAATCCTCTTGGGTTTTAACAACTTTAAATAGTTTTGTGTCACCTTCAATTTTGATAACCTCACTTGTTATTCCCCTTTCCAGGTCATTTATGAATATGTCAAAAAGCAGCGGACCCAGCACAGATCCCTGGGGTACACCACTATTCACCTTTCTCCATTGGGAAAATTGGCCATTTAGCCCTACCCTCTGCTTTCTATCTTTTAACCAGTTCCTGATCCATAATAGTACACTGCCTCCTATCCCATGACTCTTTAGTTTTGCCAAAAGTCTCTCATGAGAGACCTTGTCAAAGGCTTTCTGAAAGTCCAGATGCACTATATCAACCGACTCATCTTTGTCCACCTGTTTATTCTCACCTTCAAAAAAACATAACAGATTAGTAAGACAAGATCTTCCTTGTCTAAAGCCATGTTGGCTGTCTCCCATTAGGCCATGACTATCTACATGCTGAGTAATTTTGTTCTTTATGATGGTTTTTACCATTTTCCCGGTACTGACGTCAGGCTCACCGTTCTGTAGTTTCCCAGATCACCCCTGGAACCCTTTATAAAAATTGGCGTTACATTGGCGATCCTCCAATCTTCAGGTATTAGAGATGATTTTAATGATAGTTCACAGATTACTAATAGCAGGTCTGCAATCTCATATTTCAGTTCTTTCAACACCCTTGGATGTAAACCATCTGGCCCAGGTGATTTGCTACTCTTCAGTTTATCTAATAGCTGTAATACATCTTCCCGATGTATCATTATTTCCTTCAATTCTTCCGCACCTTTAAATACCACTTCAGTCATGGGTAACATCCCTACATCTTCCTCAGTAAAGACCGTAGCAAAGAATTCATTCATTCTCTCCGCTATCGCCTTGTCGCCTCTTAGTGTCCCTTTAACCCCTCTATCATCTAATGGACCAACTGTCACAGTTTTTTTGCTACGAATGTACTTTAAAAAGTCTTTATTTCACGTTTTTGCTTCCGTAGCAAGCTTCTTCTCAAATTCTCCCTTTGCCTGCCTTATCAATGCCTTGCATTTGACTTGCCAGTGCTTGTGCTGCTTCCAGTTTTCATCGTTTGGCTCTTTTTTCCATTTCCTGAAAGATGCTTTTTTGGCAACAACAGCCTCTCTGACATCACGTTTAAACCATGCTGGCAGTTTTTTGGACTTCCTTCCACTTTTCTTAAAGCGTGGAATACAGCTGGTCTGGGCTTCCAAGATAGTATTTTTCAACAAGACCCAAGCTTGATGAAAGTCTTTAACCTTTGCAACTGCTCCTTTTAGTTTTTCCTTAACTATTTTTCTCATTTTATCATAGTCTCCCTTTTGAAAGTTAAAAGGTAGTACTGTGGATTTCCTTACTATCCCTCCTCCACTAATTAAATCAAATGCGATCATGCTATGATCACTATTGCAAAGTGGCCCCAACACCCTTATCTCTTGCACTAGATCTGGTGTTCCACTAAGGACTAGGTCTAATATGGCTTCCCCTCTGGTCGGTTCATGAACCAGCTGCTCCAAGAAGTAGTCATTTATTTCATTTAGGAACTTTATCTCCCTAGCATGTCCTGCCATGACACTGACCCAGTCGATACCAGGGTAATTGAAATCACCCATTATTACTACTGCGCTGTAACTTTTGTTAGCTTCCTTGATTTCTTTGAGCATTTCATCATCCATTTGTTCATTCTGGCCAGTTGGTCGATAGTACACCCCCACTGCCATCGCCTTCCCCTTTTTACATGGAATTTCAATCCATAGAGATTCTACAGCAAATTTTGTTTCCTGCAAAACTTTAATCCTTTCTGACTCAATGCCCTCTCTAACATAGAGCACAACCCCTCCACCAATTTGATCAGCTCTATCATTATGATATAGTTTGTACCCAGGTATCACAGTGTCGCACTGGTTGTCCTCCTTCCACCATGTCTCTGATATTCCATTCATATCTAACCTCTCATTTAGTGCTATGTATTCTAACTCTCCCATCTTATTTTTTAGACTTCTAGCATTTGCATACAAGCATTTTAGAGACTGTATTTTATTCTTATTAATTTGGCTATTGGTAGACATGAGTAATTTGGAATCTTTAAGCTGTGTCTGCTCCATACTCGAGGGCATTTGGGCTACTTTACTCTTTTTTGGAACCTCTCTGCTTTTGGTAGTATCCTTCAAAGATACATCCTTCTGAACCATGCGCTCTTGGGTGACTGTCAGCTTTCCCTATTATGTAGTTTAAAAGCTGCTCTATCTCCTTTTTAAAGGTTAATGCCAGCAGCCTGGTTCCATCCCGGTTAAGGTGAAACCCATCCCTTCGGAAGAGCCCCTCCTTTCCCCAGAATGTTCCCCAGTTCCTACCAAATCCAAAATCCTCATCTCTGCACCATTGTCTCATCCACACATTGAGACTCCGGAGCTCTGCCTGCCTTTTGGGTCCTGCACGTGGAATGGGAAGCATTTCGGAGAACGCTACCCTGGAAGTTCTGGATTTCAACTTCCTACCTAAAAGCCTAAATTTAGCCTCCAGAACCTCCCTACCACATTTTTCTTTGTCATTGGTACTGACATGTATCAAGACATCAGACTCCTTCCCAGCACTATCTAAGACCTTATCTAGGTGGCACGTGAGGTCCGCTACCTTCGCAGCAGGCAGGCATGTTACCAGGCGATCCTCACATCCACCAGCCACCCAGCTATCTACATGCCTAATGATTGAATCACCAACTATAACGGCTGTCCTAACCCTTCTCTCATGGGCACATGGCCCTGGAGAAACTTCCTCGGTGCGAGAGGGTTTTACATCACCTGGAGGACAGGTCCTAGTTACAGGATCACTTCCTGCTACACCAGGGTGATGCTCTCCTGCCACGTAACCTCTCTCCTCCATGGCAACAGGGATGCTGCCAGACTGGAAGTGGGACTTCAGGACTATATCCCAGAGAGGTCTTGTCTATGTACCTCTCTGTCTTTCTTATGTTTTCCAAGTTTGCTACTCTAGCCTTTAGAGAACGGACTCGTTCCCTGAGAGCAAAGAGCTCCTTGCACTGGTTTAAAGTTAGGTGTGATGCTGGACTTACATGATGTTTCAGTAATCAGGTGGAGATGCCTTGATCTATAGGAACTCCCTAAGCACACCTCCACGGTCCTGGGAATGCCCCAGCCAGACCTCCATTCAGAGTTGGACGTTCTCAGAGCCACATTCTAAAATGACTCTGGAGATATCTCTGTGCTTTGGGTATTCCTATGCCCATTTTCAGATATTCAAAGCATGAATAGGGCTTCTAAAATTTCACCCAAAAAGTCTTAAAGATAAAAAACAGTTAGAACATGTCCCTTCCCTGGGCTAACCCTCCTCCCTGAAGCCCAAGAACGCTGACTCAAAAATGTGACTTTTCAAGGTTTTTCTGAATTTGATAACCGGGATTCCAAACATATGTCTTGGGTAGAGCATTCCAGAGGTGTGGTGCAAGAAAGAAGGCGGCAGAGTGGCGGGTTGATTCGAGCTGGGCACGTGAAACCGGGGGAAGGACTAAGGGGTTAGAATGTTGAGAACTCAATGACCCCGAAGGGTAGTAAGGGACCAAAAGAGATGCAAGCTACATAGGAGGTCCTGTGTCATAGGCCTTGTGAGCAGACGAATTGTGAAATGAAAACGTAGGCAAGAGGAAGCCAATGATTTTGATAGAACAACGGAGTTACATGGTCATATTCTGCAGCATTTGATAAGAGTCAAATTGCAGTATTATGAACCAGCCCCTGTTCCAGCTCTGCCCTGGGAATTGCCTTCCAAATGCAAGTAAAAGTGCCCCTGTTGCACTACGGGGCATGTTTACTAAAGCCTGCATCAGTGATGCACATGTGGGCCATGATAACAGTGCAGCAGTCCTGAGCTAACTTCAGGGGGCGTGAGAGCCAGTCCCCTTGCAGCTAGTACAGGCCCAAGATGCCACACTGCACTAGCAGCACAAAGGAACACTTAATGCCACCATGGTAAGGGCAGCAAGCAGTGTTGGCACAGGCTAGCCATGACGTTCAGTAGCAGCCCATCACACAGGACCCCATGCTGCTTTTCAGTGCGGCACCCAAACCCCACAGTAAACATGCCTGTGTGTGCACTCTTTTACCCACATACAGAGTGGGGCAAGGGAACTGCATCTAGCTCACACTTTTTCTCAGAGGTTTAAGGCAAGTTATGTTCAGGTACTGCAGGTATTTTCCTGTCTCCAGAGTTTACAGTCTAAGGGGTAAGTTTACTAAGCACTGAGGTCCCATGTTATTTATTGAGATCTTGGGACACATATACCATTAGCACCATTTAGTAAACCTACCCTTAAGGTTGTACATGAGGCAATGGAAAGTTAAGTGACCTGCTCAAGGTCACAGGGAACAGCAGTGGGATTTGAGCCCTGATTTCCCTGGTCCTAGCCCACTGCTCTAACCATTAGGCTACACCTCCACTCCAGAGTGGCAGTTTTTGATCATGGATATCACTTAAACTGCTGTAAGGTTTTACTGTTAATGCGTGTCAGTGGTAAAACTGAATGCGTATTAATGGCAAACCCTTTTAAGGAGCGAAAGGGGGTCTGGATGGCATGTGGGTTAATGCATGCTAGTGCACTTTAATGCAGTAGCTGTTGCCACGGAAGCAGCTAACTCCACTCCCGCCCTACCGTTATCACTCTTCTGCTCCTCACTCCCTTTCCTCTCTCCCTACACCCCTCCTTGTGAACTCCGCTCTTTTGCTAGCTTTCTTCTCTCTTTGCCCTTTTCTTCCACTGCCAACTCCAGACTTGGGTGCTTTCATCTTGCTGCTCCTTATGCTGGGAATGTAGCAGCAGAGCGCAGACAAAAACAGGCCCCCTGAGTCTGTGCATCAGGCTTCATCTCTGCCCCTTTTCAAGTTCACGCTTAAGGCTCACCTCTTTAAAGCTGCTTTTGGATCCGGACCCTTATTCCTTATGGGGTCTATTCTGTACTGCAAATAGCAGGGATTAATGTCCTGTTGGGACGTCCATTCCTGCTATTTGCCCCCTGTCCGTCTCTGGCAAAAGCTTCCCTGTATGAACAAGGAGTTTGTATAGGGAGGCTTAGATGGGGGGTGGGGGGGGCAGGAGGGAGTGTTGCAGAGGCGGAATGGGGGCAGTCAATGGGAGGTCTGAGGCCCCAGACATACAGGGATGATTCTGAAGTCAGCCCTGTAGTCCGGGGCCTCGGATCTAGACAGGGGATTAATTCCACCTCGGAGTCTCCCTGGACATCGGGGGATGGCAGGCCTGGGTAGCGGCAGAGAGGTGAGAGGGTGCAGAGGTTTCCCTGCAGCCTGACCCTGGCCATGGAAGGCGAGATCGGGGGTTGGGCTGTGGGGAACGAAGATTGTGGTCGACAGCCAGGGATCACGGCTCCTGAATGGAGACACGGTGCCATGGCAATGGGATGCCATGGCACTGGGCTCCACTCAGTATTTTTTATTTATTTATTTATTTATGTATATATTTCTATACCGCCCCTTCCAGCGATCAAGGGCGGTTTACAGGGAACATTTTAACAACTGTACACAGATGTATACATTTACATTGAACAATTAGATTTAACTATTTACAATGAACGGTTGAGTTTAACTGTAGACTGACTGAGTTAGCTGGGCAGGGATCTATATGTGCAGGTCAATCTGAATCGGGTCCTGGCAAGCACGTACAGGCGCAGACCCAATTCTGATCCCGCAGGGCACATCTAACTCCCACAGGATTCCGATCGGGCACACAGGGGTCCTGATGCACACATTAGAATGTGCCTCCATGTTTCCTCGCCCTTTGCTTTTCCCCTTATTTTTATATTTTGTCTTGTCTGTCTTAATTTGATTGTAAACAATAATGAGCAGGGGCCATCTTTATATATATATCTGTAAAGCACTGTGTATGCCTTGTAGCGCTATATAAATGTCCACACTCCCTTGTCCACATTTCAAAGAAATCCAACATTATATGTTTAAGGTGGAGATTAACAAACAATAGCAGCACTTGCTATACATTAAGAATTTTTTTATGCACATTAATCATTTAGGTCCCGATTTTGTCCCGCACATCCATCCCCTCTGTGCGTCTGGTCTGAACAGGACGCACAGAGAAGATCGTGATTCTGATCCCACAGAGCACGTCTAGCCCCACAGGATCAGAATTGCAAAAAGCAATGTTCGTGCAGGCTGGAACTGTGATTCAGTCTGGCCTGCACGTACATTAAAAGCCCGACTAACTCAGTCAGGGCTTTTAAATGGAGTCGCAGCGCCATGGCGTCCTGTTGCGAAGGCACCACGGCTCCATTTAAAGGCCGCGATGCCGGCTGCCAAGGAAAAGGGTTTATTTTCCGCAGCCCGACCCCCAATCTGGCCTTCTAAGGTCAGTGTCGGGCTGCGTGGAATAAACCCTGGCCCCCCCCCTGCCCCATCAGCGCCCTGGAGGCAGAAAAAGCAAACGTCCAGGGAAGTTATTCCATCTCAGAGATGGAATAACTTCCCCAGACATTTTGCCGGCTCTGGACATACAGGGCCGACATTAGAATCAGTCCTGTATGTCTGGGGCTGGCGACCGCCCACTGCCCACACACTCTCCGCCCCCATGCCGCCCATTCCCCGCCCCCATGTCGCCCATTCCCCGACCCCGTCTAACTTCCCCGCACAACCGGTGGTGAAGTTATTCGGGGGGGGGGGGGGGCAGGTGAAGCCACGAATAGCAGGGATGGATATCCCATCGTGCTGTCCATCCCCACTATTCATGGTCCAGAATAACCTCCTTAGTATACATTAAAACCCGTGTCAAAGACCAAATGGACTTTAGTAAATAAGTCCCTTTGAAAACAGCCCTCTCTATTAGGATAAAATGAAGGCCTTTGGAAAACTAAAGCTCCATTTTTTGGTCTGTATTCAAATGAATCTCCTGTCTGTTAAAATGAATTTTCATCCTCCACTGTTTATCACCTTTCTGTAGGAAGAACATTGTACAATGTCCATCCTAAATGATTACACACACAAGAAGGGAGGGAATTCTGCATCAGCTTAATGATAAACAGGTATTTTTGGGATTCTTTAAGTTGCATTATTTAAACGCCTCAGTAGGGGACAGTATTACATAATTCTATATGCAACTTGAAAGCATAGGACGATGTATGAACTGATCCTATTTCCTTGCTGTCCTCATTAAACCTATTACAGAGAAAGGAGAATTTTGTTGGAAGTGTGGAGAAGAATGTAAAGATAAGATTCTGTCTGACTGGATGCACTAATTTAGAAATGGTACAGTCTTTCATGGCAGCTTTGTGTGAATTTTCACTGAGCTAAGTGGCTGCACTCAGGGACGTCTAGTTTAGCCCTGACATCGTAGCCCAGAACTCTTTATAATGAAACGAAGCACTTCTAGAAGCTCAGTGCCTGGAGCATGCCAAACAAAAGTGCATCTCTACATATTTTTGAGTTTCACGCAGCAAAGACATGAACCAAGTGAGAAAAATTTCTAGCATACTTTTAAAGCCACTAAAAGTACAAAAGGAAAAGTCAGAAGACCAGCTGAGTGCTGAAAGCCTGATGCTGCCAATTAAAAGCATGAGCCATGTGGTCAAATAAGAAAACAGGAAAGAGCACGCCGTGACGTCGATAGGAAAGGTTACTGCCTCAGCCTTACGATGCTGAAATGGTTCAAGGTTATTTAACTGCAAGACCAGACATGGTGATTTACCCATTTATTTGATAAAATATGAATGCACCTGCGTACTTTGCGCTGTAACATTTACGACTGCCCCATGCCTTCAACGGAGGAACAGTTTCTGCAGGATGTCTATCAGTATTTTATAAAGACACATAGATGCCTATGTGTTGTTATAAACTAGGTAAAAAACAGGCACCTTCTTGCCCGATTAATCTCAGTGTCCTCTTATAAAATTACCCTCCGCATGTGTTTAAAAAACATACTGAGATTAATATTCAGCTGTGTGATTAATATGTTACGTGAAACATCTGATTTAGAAGTTTCAAATCATACGTATATTCAGTGAAGCTATCCACATGTAACTCTGAGTCCTTTAGTCAGATGTTTCATGTTATATTTGCCATTGTATATGGCCCACATACATGATTTAAACATATAAAGGCACATTTTAGAAATTATATCCAAGTGCAATCTGGGATGTCCAAGCCAGAACATCTGGAAAAAAGCAGACACGTCCAGGTTCAGGCACAGCTTCACATCTTTGGGGGGTGTCTACATAGATGTCCCCAGAATAGCTTTCACGATCAGGGACATCTAGGAATAGCCCAATGGTTAGGATCATGGGCAGGCCGGGGGATGAATTCACTGCTGCTATCATTGCGATTGTGGAGAATATTGGGGTGGTGGGCCGCCATCTTCTCCACACCCTCTGGATGTCCTATGACCAAAACAAGCATTTTCCTGATGCCTGTTTGAGCCCGGAGCAGGTGTAAAGTTGGACGGGGTCGCAGATGTCCCTAACGCTTCTGAAATCAAGCAGAGGCGTCTATTGCAATGCCCAAGACATGCCTCTGCCTACTTGGCCATCCCCACACTGGAAACATCTTTAAAAGCCATTTGTAAAACGGCTCTGGGGACGTCTCTGTGATTTGGATTTCCACATGCACATCTTCGAATGTCCAAATAGTGACAGGTGGGTCAAGAGCCTAAGGGGGTGCTTATGGAATGCCTAGTTTGTAAAACCCATAGGTGATTATTTGTCATTATAAAACACCTAAACTTTTAGCTAGAATGTGGCCATAGACATCTTCACCAGCTCGCGAGTTCACATAAACATACACGACTGAAGCACACGCATAGGTGTGTATTTTATAATGCATGTGTGTATCTCTTGACTTTCCGCACACTCTGCCCAAACATCTCCTCCAGACACGCCTCTAGCCACATTGCATGCAAGTATTCACCTACTCACCATAGGCTAATTCTATAAGAGACACTTTATGTGTATAGATTGGCAAAATGATTTGTAATTGTTGAACATTGTCACTCAGATATGTACGTTATGGAGTCAATATTCAAAAGGATTTAGCCGGTTAGCAGGACCTAAACCCCGGCAATCCCAATATTGATTGGCGCTACTCTGATAGAGCCACTGAATATCACCACGGACGACAGGAACAATGGCTGGTTAAATCTGGGGTGGTCTGTGGGTGGAGTTGGGGGGGGTCGTGGTAGCTATTCAGTTATCGACACTGTTCAGCCACTAACCGGATAGCTAAACTGCATAAAGTTAAGAGAAGTCTATGGCTGACCCAGCTTTCTGTGGTTTAGTTATCCGGTTACCAACCGAATACTGCCGCTAAAAAGATAGCTCATGCAATCATGGGTGAAACCGGATATTCAGCACTGGACGCCAGATAGACTCCAGTGCTGAGTAGCCAGTTTTACTTTCCATGGAGCTGCCAGGTGCTTGAAAAGCATTGACTATCACTACCACAATGAATATTGATCCCTATGGGGGTCATTCAGTACAGCAAATAGCGGGGGTGGACGTCCGGATCGGACATCCATCACCGCTGTTCCCTCCCCTGCCGGCCCTGAACATCTTGTCTGTACGGGGAGACTTAGATGGGGCGGGAGAGGGCATGTCCAAGGTGGAGCGAGGGCGGGGCATGGGTGGGGTGTGACCCCAGATATACAGGGCTAATTCTGAGGTCGGCCCTGTATGTCCGGATCTGTGAACCTGGACAGGGGATTTATTCCACCGCAGACATAGAATAAGTCCCTCTGGACGTCGGGGGATCCTGAATCTGGGCTGGGACAAAGAGGTAGGAGGTGCAGGAAGATCCCCGCAGCCAGACCTTGGCCATGGGAGGCTGGATCGCGGGTCCGGCTGCGGGGAAAGGAGAAAATCTGTGATGACTGGCATTTGCAGCTCCTGAATGGAGCCGTGGTGCCTTGGCAATGGGATGCCATAGCACTGTGGCTCCATTCAGGATCCTGAATGAGGCAGCCGGGGATCTGCTGGGCATGCACACCGACCAGAATTGGGGCCCAGTCTGCATGTTCAGGCTGCAGACACGATTCTGATTCCGCAGGCACATCTAGCCCCCGCGGGATCAGAATCAGGTCTACCTTTGGGCATCCCACTTCTGGTCGGCTGCACAAGAGGCTGGACGGCCAGGTCAGAATGTGCCTCCACATGTTTAAGAGGGCCGTAGCAAGGGATGTGCGAGAAGGGTGGCTGTACAGGGTGCAAGTATGGAAGGGGTCATCACTGGAGGCTTTCAGGCAACTTAATAAGAGCAAGTTCCTGTTTATGACTGGGTGGGGGGACAACAGTTTCACAAGTCACACAGGGTGCATTTACGGACTACATCTAAGTGGCCTTTCTCCTGGAATAACCCAAATCATCTAAACTTAGCCATTCATACCCTAAGAATGAAAAAAGAAAGCATCTGTGCAGTGTGGCTGTCTCTGGCTGCCTAAGTGCTTTTGAATTTTGATCTCATTGTCTACACATATAACATTTGGGAAGCACCCCGCATAGCTGTGAACTAGATAGGCACTTTTAACATGTGCCCTTTAAGCAAGCTTTCAAAGAAAAATGCTAAAAGCATTTGTGTTCTTTTCACCCACTGTTTGTGCAGACTGTCTGCAAAGGACAAAATAGCACACACATATTTAAAGTCAAATGTATGCATACCATTTCCTCACCTGACCCACACACACATATAAGGCCTCCTCTTTTTCCCACATATAACACATGCACTATGGACCAGTGCGCGCTTTCAGCTGCATTTGAGAAGGAAGGCACTTTCCAGTCCACCATTTTACCTGGGTAAATGCCTTTGAAAATTACTCTCCCCCACAAACTCTGGTACTGGTGTAAGTTATAAGCATGTCACTAGAAATACCCCTGTTCTGTGTGTACTGTCCTAGGCTCATAATGAAATTACGCCCAACTGAAGGCCCATGAGAATCCACATCGTGTGCTTACAGTATGCTTACACACACGACTCCAGATTATTTTTAACTTTCTCTTTCTTTCTTTTCAACATCATTTACAACAAAAATATACAGTAGTTATGAGAAACGGATTTAGATCCAACTACCTTTGGTATATCAACATTTAACTTAACCACAGTTATATAATTCCTATTCATTAAGCGATGATTCTCTCAGAAACAGCCAGAATTTCAGTTTATATACAACCAAACAACTTTCAAAGTTAGTGTGCATTTCAGAGCATTTTCCTTTTTTTAAAAAAAAATCTCGGGTGATAAGTGAACACGTCTAGAGTTCATACTATGGAGACCTTTTTCCAGTATTTTCTTTCTTCCCCTGATTCATCACATCTTCTCAAAGAGCTACAGCCACATAGAATTAGGGGTAAAGTTCTATGACTCCATATTTTCACGTCAGCCTCAACCAAGGTTTTCAGAATGTAAAGTGGAGGAGTGGCCTAGTGGTTGGGGCAAGGTACTTCAGGCCGGAAGGTCAGGGGTTCAAATCCCACTAGAGGACAGCAACCTCGGGCCGGAAGGACTGGGGTTTCTAGTCCCACAGGTGCTCCTTGTGGTCTTGGGCAAGCCACTTAACCCTCCATAGCCCATGTTCCCTGTAAATATATGTGTAAATAGTTAATATGGTTATCCAAGTTGAGATCCCTGTTATTTGTAATTACAGTGTAATCCCCCACTGTAAAATACCTTGATGTTCCATGTAAACCACACTGATATCAAATAGCACAATATATAAGAGAAATAAATAAAACCCTTTATGTCTAAGAAATCTATTACCTCCTCAGCACGAGGGTGCATAAAGAAACTATTACGGATGCTTAAATGAGGAACGAAAAATCTGTGTGTATGATCCAGGTTTCCTTGGGTTGGACACTAGAAACTAATCAAGGACTTGACTGGGAGTAGTTGACATACAGTATACTAGTGAGGACAAAATCCTTGGGTACCTCTAAGCCAAGAGGTCTGTTGACTGACACTGGAAAACTAGTCTGAAAAAGGGGAAAAGATTCATAGAACAGCCAGGAACACTAGTAGATTCAAGGATACACTTGTAAACACAATGCAGCATCAGAGCTATCATTGAATAAAGTGATATTGTTGCCCTATTAATCTACTTAGATATGAAAAAATAAAATTGAACAAAACACTGTAGGTGATTCCTTTTCATGGGACTAAATTTACACTACTCACAAGCAATTGAGAACTATGCTCCATTCACTGGATCTAGCATTCAAAATATTCATGCAATATGCCTGTAAGTCCTAGGATTTCTTACATAAGTGAAATTTTTATATGTGAAATACCTGGTCATTGTATTTAAACTATAATCACTTACTGAGGGAATTAGCTGCCACATCTAGAGAGGATTACTGTTTTTATATGCACAAAGGAGCAATATTCATATTGTTACTTTGTAACTGTGAGCCTCTTTGTTATAGAAAGGCAGCATACTATATTTAATACAAAAATAGATAACCTACAATAAGCAAAAGATTGAAATAATATTTCAGATGTAATGCTGCATAGCTAAATTTTTATTCAAAAATCTGAGAAATATTTTGCTATGTGGTATGGGTATGACACTTGAATTTCATTTATAATTCTAAGCTTGCATCTGTAGTTACTGCTATTTAATAAATTCAGAGTAATCGAGAGAAATTAATCCTTCCACATTAGCTTCTCTACATATTGTTTCATGTGTCACTAGAGGGCAGTAGAATTCCAGACAAAACGTTGTTGACGTTAGCACTAGTTAAAACATCATTCTACCATGCCTCATTACCAGCAGTTTCAAAAATATCACTGTGCCAAGCTATAGCACTTTATAAAGGCAGTCAAACATTAGATTTTACATCCTGGAGGGTCTACTTATCAAAATTCATTAAAATCACATGTTGGGCTGGATTAGTAGCAAATTCTGTCTATTGCTATGTGGAATGTCCTTGGTTCTCTCCCCAGGTTGGATCTTCAATTCCCTGGGTTGGCTGAGTTGGGAGGAGAATGTCATGGTCATTGGTTAAGGTTGACACCCAGTGGCTATAAGTGTAGCGTTCTGGGATGAGTTCTGGTACTTGACCTCTGGCCAAGGATTCCATTACAATTACCAGACTAAATAAATTCGGAGAGGGGAAGACATTAAATAAGGAAAAATCCCAAGGTAATTGCATATGAACAGAAAATGCCATTCTGAGTCAGACCAAAGGTCCAGCATCATAGGTGGCTGGTGCCTCAGCTGTTTGGGAAGGCTAATGTGAGGTGGGCTAGTGTGGGGCAGAGTGATCTGAGTTTAAATTTTTGGAGTCTTGGCATAGATATGAATGTCTGGCTCATAGACAATAATCTGACGGTCAACTACGATAAAACTGAGGCAATGTTCGTCACAAGGAACCCCACCTTCATTCCACCACAGAATATCAGCATTCTAAACAAACTTATAATAGTCAAAGATGAAGTTAGGTACTTGGGTATCAGAATGGACAGAGCTCTGAACATGAAATCTCATATCACCAAAACCGCGAACAAGGCCTATCAACGTTTGAGGACCATAAGAAAGATAAAACCACTATTCCGCCAGGACCACTTCCTCACAGTATGCCAAGCACTCATCACACCTCTGCTTGATTATGGAAATTCTTTATATCAAGGCCTCCCCCAGCAGCCCTTACACCCATTCCAAATGGTGCAAAATACTACAGCATGCATCATCACTGACACCCCAAGATCAGAACACATCACCCCTATCTTACAGCAGCTACACTGGTTACAATGGTAGCTAGAGCAAAATTTAAAATAATCTTGATCATCTTCAAGATCATCCACAATCTTTCAGCAGATGTACTACAAGAAATTGTAACAAGGAACATCAGTAATAGACCAAGAAGGAACAATTATGACAACATGATCAGCACACCTTCAGGATATCACAAGACTAAACAAAATACGTCAAGAAGAGCTCCATCACTAATGGCATCCACACTATGGAACTCCCTCCCAATGAGCCTAAGGGAATTAGAAGACATCACAGACTTCCGCAAGGCCCTTAAAACCCTGCTCTTCACAGAAACGTACGAGCAGATAGACAACAGTCCCAACCAGATACACAACAGCCCCCACCCGAGTGGGATTGCAACGTAAACTCCACTGCAAGCTCAATACTTAACCAACCCAGTTAGACTCACGACACCATCATGATAAATGTAACCCTCATATTGTGTTGTCTTAATGTTGTTAAATACCCTCATATTAAATGTTGTAAAGCACCCACATGTTCAATGTTACCCAATTGTGATGTGATGTAACCACTTTGATTGTAGGATAAGGTGGTATACAAGTATGTCTAAATAAATAAATAGAACTTATTTATTTATTTATTGAACGGTTTTATATACCGCCTTTCAGAAAAATCAAAGCGGTTTACATAGAACAAAACTTGAACATTACATTGAAACTTATTCAAACAATTGAAATTACAGTGAACATTAAATTGTTGTTGTTGTGGTTGTTAAGTGCCGTCGAGTCGAAGTCGACTCATGGCGACCCTCTGGATAGCTATCCTAAATTGTGTTCGGTCTTCAGTCAGGCGGCTCATTGTTGACAGACTGGTACCCGTAGCTGCTGTTATTGTATCGATCCACCTCATTGCTGGCCTTCCTCTTTTGCGTTGACCTTCTATCTTGCCAAGCATAATGTCTTTCTCTAATGATCTCTCTCTCTTCGCATGATGTGTCCAAAGTATGAAAGTCGAAGTCTTGTCAGCTGAGCTTCTAAAGAAAGCTTAGGTTTGATCTCCTCTAGTACCGACTGGTTTGTTCTTCGGGCAGTCCATGGTATACACAGTATTTGCCGCCAGCACCATAATTCAAAGGCATCAAGTTTCTTCCTGTCTATGGTAATTTGAGGGTTACTATGCTGAGTAAATGCTGATTAGGTATATAGATAGTTTAAACATAGTTTATGTTTTGGAGGGGCCCAAGGTTAATAAGAGGGTTGCACTAGGTATGCAGGCCTGAGACAAATCCCTTCACATCACCTAAAAACACATTTTTGCTTTGTGGGTGACACTTTACCTAATTTTAAACTCAATTATTTGAAGTATTTACCAACATTAGGCTATGTACCAACTTATGAAAACAATTCAACTATATTTAAAGATGTCTCAAGGCAGTGTCCCATAACTTAATTGAAACCTGACCAGACCGAAGTCTGCTATAAAAATGTCATATTCCATAAAATGTTCTATACCCCATCTGATGTTAAATACAGCCAGTTTTCATTATTTAGCACATATTCTTCAACTTTGTCTTGTGTATCTCTTAAGTCTTCTTTTCTTTTTATATCTATTGTAGTTTACAAACATAGAAAAATATTGTGCAGAGGGCAAAGAACACATTATAGAAACAATAGAGCCAGCCTTGTGCTACATCAGACGCCTATGTGATTTTTGTAAGTACATTTCCAGAATCTTCAAGGTCAGGTGTAATATTTGCAGTTCATGATTACAATAAAAGAACAATAATCATAAGAACATAGCAAGTGCAACCGGTACGGAGCAGAACTAGGATGTTTCACTTCACAATCCAACAAACCAAAAAGTAGCACAAAACCCTGCAAAAAGACACTGAGAACCTTACCAAAAGTTACCAGCACAAACTCCCACTCTAACGGCAACAGCCATATCTATGAAAAGACAACACTACAAATACTACACCTGACCCTAAAACACTAATATACCAGCTATTGAGGAAACAGAACAAACCAGACTGCTACATATCTCTACACAGACCTTCACTAAATATGAAATAAAGAACCGCAGATTAGTAACAAGGATATGAAGACCAAAACTTGAACTGTGAACCACAGCTACAATGGAGAATGAAAAAGAAAAGTGCATTTCCGCTCATATGGAGCACAGTACAAAGACATTAGAGATGCACATTTTGCAAAGCTTACATATTCCAATTAATACATTCAAAACAAAATACTGTTTTCCAACTTTGCTGTCTGGTCATTTTATTTTTCCATTTGCTTTGTTCCCAATGAGGCCAATTCTGATCGGGGTACATCCGGGCCGTCTGGACATCCAAAATCTGGACAGGCCCTATTTGCACCCAATTCTGCAACCACGGGAGCTATATGAGTATTCCCGCGGTTTCAGAATCGGGGCACTTGGACAGGCCCCGATTCAGACATGCAGAATGTCCACCGACTCCCCTAGGTATCCCTCCCTATGTTCCTGCATGGAGCCTTGGTACCGTGGCGTCTCATCGCCATGGTACCGGGCACCATGCAGGAGAGCTGACAGGCCCGGCAAATGACACAGCCCTCTCCCCTGCCACCAGAGCCTCAGCAGGGGACACCATGGCTGGGTTCGGGTGGCGGGTGCTTACCTGACACCACGCTGTGGGTTGGGGGGGACCCTGGCTGATCTATGCACTTTGTCAGACTTATTCCACCTCCAAGGTGGAATAAGTCTGACGTCCATCTTCAACCCACCGGATGTAGGGGCTATGACCTAATTCGGCTCTATACGTCTGAGGTGGTGGGCATGCCTCTGCCCTGCCCACTTTCCGCTTCTGCAACTCCCTCTCCCGGCTATTGTTCAGCATTCCCCACTCAGCAGCGGGGATGTCAGAATGTCCCCAATGTCTCTTTTCTGATTTCTTCTGTTTGTTTTTCTTCTCTTTTTACAGGATCTGCCATCCATTTGCCATTTCTCCTCCAGCCTTCTTCCCTTCCTTCCCCATCTGTCTCTAATGCTGACCTCTTTCAGCTTTTTTCATAATTTTGTTCTTTTCTGCCTCTATATTCATACAAAATTGACTCTGTTTCTCACTCTCCAGTCCTCAATCTGCCTCTCTTTACTTTTTGACTATCGACTTTTCATCTCCTTCTCTCAGTCCCTTTCCTGCCCATCTTCCCATATCCTTTGTCTCACTCCTTCTCCAGCCTCTCATTCTCATGTCTTTCATCCACTCCCCATAACAACATTTAAATCCTCTGTACTCACCCCAACCCCAGCTCTCATTTATTTTCTTCTGTCTCTCATCCCCTCACAAGTTCCAGCTCCTTCCCTGTTGGTCATCCTTTCTCCTGCATCTTATCCCCACCCAATCTCTCACTATCGCCTTTAACCACCTCCCTAGCTCTATCTTCTTGGTAACCCCCTACTTCCTTGGCTTCTCCCTCATGGTTCCGTCATGCCCTGTATATCCCTCCTCCTAATCTAGCATCTCCCCATCCTCTTTCCTCCCCTTCTACCTCTATAGTTCAGCAGCTTCTCTCTTTCCGCTCAGTCCTTCCTCTCATCCCTGTCTTCACCTTCTCTTCCCCCTCCTAGTCCAGCATCTCCCCATCTGCTCTTCCTTCCACTCTACTCTCATGATCTAGGAGCTGCCTGTTCAGGTCCACTCCCCTCAATCCTCCACTGTAATCCAGCATCTCCCCTCTCGCTCTCGTCTCCACCCCACAGTCACCATCTCTCCCACATAGCCCAGCAACATCAATCTTCCCTGGTGATCCAGCATCCCTCCTGTCTCTCATCTCCTTCCCCCCTGCAGTCCCTGGCCTGTCCCTCTCTATCTCCCCCCCCAATAGTCCAGCAAAATCTGTACCCAGCAGTCAATATTTACCATTCTCCCCCTCTCTCTTTTCATTCCCTCCATCACGACCATTGCAGTCCAGCTTCTTTCTATCTTTTCTCTTCCCCAATAAGTAGTCCAGCATCTCCTGTTGCCTTCCCTGCCATGCCACCAGAATCTCCTCTTTTTCTTTCCCCAGCAGGTCCCCTGTACCTTGCTGCTGTAGTGGTGTGACTTCAGAATTCAGCCTTAATCGTTAGCAATGGAGCCAGCTCAGGCAGAACGGAAGCACAGGACCCTTCAGCCTGCCTCACGCTGGAGGCTTGCCATGTGCTGTTTTCCTGCCCATTCATAACAGGAGTCTGAGTGGGAGTGGATGGGGAAACGGTGGCTTCCAGCTTGACATAGACTGAAAGGTCCCACGCTTCTCTGATCACAGGACTCTTAAACTTGTGCTGCATCAGGGCCTGATGTGTGTGTGTGGTGGGGTGTGGGGTGTGAGGGGTGAGTGCAGGGGCAATGGTCTCAGCAATAATGGGGGTGGCCAGGTGATCTCATCAGCAAGTCAGGGATCTTTCCAGGAGGTCTTACTGTCACTTGATTGCTACAGTGTCGCTGCAGCGCATAGTGGGAGAACAGCACTTGAGCCTGGGAAGGCTTAACCTTGCCAATCCTATCTCTGACTGTAGCTAGTCTGGATCACAAGTACCAGGCAGATGCAAAAAAATAAATATATTTTTCAGAGTTCATTTGCAGGGATAAGCAGTGGCTCATCCCAAGTCAACTTTGCTAATAATTGCGTATGGATTTTTTCTCCAGGAACTTGTTCAAACCTCTTTTAAATCTTTCTCTGTTAGTCGCCTTGACCATTTCCTTCAGCAACAGATCCCACAGCTTAGTTATGCTTTCACCATATCCTCTAGCAAGAAAGTCCACAGTTCCACTAAACACTGAGCAAAACATTTGCCTCTGATTTAAGAGTATTGCCTATTAGCTTCATGGAGTGTCTTCCAGCCTTAGTACTATTTGAAAGGAGAAGTGAAGTCTCATGGGGCCAGGTCCTCACTCTGGCATTGAGATGGATGTAGAAAGGAAGAGGAGAATTACTGCTGAGTTACAAATAATGCAGGTTAATGTCTGATTTTAATGTGCGGCCCATGCATGATTCACTATAGCATAGAAAATAAATCCTTCCATGAATTGTATTTTGAACGCTCTGCTAACATATACTTTGTAACCACGTGTTTATGCGTAATTTCTGGAGGTGCAATTAAGGTTATATGTTAATAGCAGTGCTAATGCAAACACATGCGATAACAAACTGTGTTGTAATTAAATGAGTCAATTAGCATCTTTTCTCTAGATTAAGCTCGTGCCTTTATTTAGGCCCCTATTTACTAAAGTGTGCTAAGTTTTTGCTGTCCTCAAGTAGTAATAGCCAACATTAACACGTGGTAACTTCAAAACCCCTGAGTAAATTTTTTGAAGGCTTTCATCAAATTTTGTGCATGGCTGCCATGTACCTAACATTGAGAGACAGTTGCTATAACATGTTAGCCCCAAAAAACCCCTCAAACGATAATCAAAATGAATTAAGATCCACCAAAAGGATACCGTAAAAACCCTCTATTATTTCTGTTATTTTTTTGTCGGACATAGATTGTGAGGGAAAGACACTCCCAACCTTCCCCAAAACACAATACATGTCCCTTTTATTCAACCAATAAATCTAAAATTGTGGATTTGTAGATCAGAAAATTGTTTTTCTTTAAATATATATCACTTATCTGGACACACGCGCGACGTGCACGTTTCGGGGGAAGACCCCCTGTATCAAGCGCTCCCAACTTGAAGCTAATATAGCAAAGTCCTTTCTGCAACCGTAAAAAAAACGCCGAACACTTGGCTGTTAAAAAGAGGATCTGCCGTATTAAGAGCTAAGCACCAAAGCAACCTCTGCATCAGTTGTAAGGTAAGTCCCTGCCCATCCCCCACCATCAAAAGGGAGTTTCCTGCATGAGCTGGTTGATGCGGCAATTAATGCATGCTAACATTACCGTACTGTGCTGATTGCTAATCTGGTGCTGCACTGTTAGCTCATTCTAAAAAACAAATGCAAATGATCAAACGTGTGAAGCTGTGTTAATGTTCAAAAAGCTCATTAACATTAATGCAAACGTGAACAGCTCTTGAGTATGAATTCATAATCTTTGCAATGCATTACACGTGCATTTTACAGGTTGCCAGAGTCAGGAGGCCAACTAGGTACCTATTTTGAGGCTGCTTCATAAAGACCCATAAGCAGCTATGTGTTTTTATAAAAGAGCCTCATGAAAGTTGCCAAAATCACTATTCAGATTTGGCCATGTATGTTTACACCAGCTTGGAAGCAGGCGCAAATGTACGCGACTCAGGTATACATGAAGGTATGTATTTTATAACCTATTTACCAGTCACCCTGAGTGAGCCTCATCTTGGAAGCTAAGCAGGCTTGAGCCTGCTTAGTCTTTGGATGAGAGATCACCTTGGAATACCAGGTGCTGCCGGCTTGCTGTGCAGAAAGAAAGACCTGGCAAACTACTTCCTGTTGCACCTTGCCAAGAAAACCAGGCAACAGTCATAACTATTCACAGGGTTGTCAGGAGATGGCAATGACCAGCGGCATAAGTTCCAATGAGGGGCGCCAAAGCAAAATTTTGCTGAGGGCACGCCATTGTCATGGTGGTGTCAACTCCTTGCGGCTCCTCTCATGCAGCGGTCACCTCCCCGTGCGGCGGTGGCAGTGGCAGCAGCGGCAACGACGGCAAACTTACTTGATGATCTTTGCCATGCTGCCTTTGCTCTTGTAAGTTTACTGCATGCCCGGAAGCTCTTCCCCACTTGGCTGAAGTCTCACGGTGTGGCTGTTATCACAAGACTTTGGCACAACAGGGAACAGCCATCGGGCATGAGACAAATGTACAAGATTGGAGGCACTGTCACTGTGCGGGGCCTCCTTTCTGTCCGGGTTCCCTTGCATTGTGGGGGCTTCTTGGGCAGAATTTAGGCCACTGCATTGACCTGATGGCATACAACAACATGGATACTTCATGGATTTTCCCCAAACATGCAAGTCACATAAATGCACACAGTGTCATGTTACTGCATGTACCTTTAAATGTACAGCATATGTGGTGGGCAGGGTATGCGAGTGATGCGGCCACAGAGGAAGGAAGTACAGAAGGGGCACTGATGTCATCACTGGGCTTCCAGGAAGCCTGACAAAAGTGATTTCCTGCATGCAGCTGGGGTGGGGGGAACCAAGTTTGTGGGTCACACAGAGCACATTTCTAATTTGGTACGCTCCTGGTGGTGGTGTAAATTATATAACATTTTTATTTACATGCAAAAAAATCCCTTACATAATTAGCCCCTTAAATGTATGCTGATACTTGTGTTATGGTAAGCATGTTTTTATAAATATAGTAACCCTCTTAGGCACTTAAAATGAATTATTCTGTAACCATCATATTTCCCTAAGAAGGAAACAAAATTTTAATAATTAAAGCAGTGCTTTATCTTCAGCTTACCAAATCTATAAGCAAGAAATTGTAGCAAAGATGGAAAATAATAAGAGAGACAAGAAGGAAGCTGATAATAAAAATTTGCCGAATTCCATAGAAGTTAACGAACTGTTGAAAAAGCAAATGATAAAAGATAGAGTAATGAGGAAAACACAGGGGCTGCTGGGGTTTCCAGGAATCAGCATTGACTCGACCGCACAAAAAAAAAAAATACAATGTGTTTGAAGGATCATGTTCGACATGCTTTCCAGACAGTGGGCAGGAAAATCTTTCTTGGCCCGAAACTGTGTATTTTTTCTCTTTTTCTCCATACAGAAATTTCTCTTATACTAATGTAGTGTCCTACAGCTTTGATGTGTTTTTCCCTCCATGAAGATCCCTTTTCTTAATGTATTTGGGTGAAGAAGGACCTTTCGTTAAGAAGCGACTTCCAGAAAAGCCACATGCACTACAATAGCAGAAGTGAAAGGATGGTGGTTAACTGAGGAGAGAGTGCAACATCTTAAATATGAGCCTAAAAAGATGAAAAAAACCCTCTTTCCTATAAAGTCTAGGGCCTATTCAGTAATGTTTAGTTTCCTAGGGATGTGCTTCCGCGAGCACACATTAGGTTCGTTTGGGTGCTCAAAAATTTAAAGTACACAGAAATCACTAGTACATGCATATACCTAAGAAGTAACGTGTGTACAATCTATTTGCTAAAATTTAGCATGTGGACAATGCGCGTGTCAAGAATGAAGAGGTAATACAAATATGAAAAAATACCTGAAAATAGGGAAAACATCATTTAAACTGAGCACAAACTGAACTTTTTTCTGTCCTCGCACACTTCTAAGCTCAGAATTGGCAAAGCACTTTTTTGAACACTTATGAGTAGGGTTACAAAAGTATAACAGGGAAACCTATGTGAACAGGAACCATAAAGACTAATGTACTGAGGGAAGAGAGCCAAAGGAAAGATGATGTGTTTAGTGCACGACTTATGTGCCCATATTTTAACCAATATTAAACTAATGTTGCATGACTGCATACTTCCTCTAAATAGAGGGACGCGGTTCCACTTTGGCCTTTCCTAGTTCACAACCAGAATGGTTGAACGAGTCTTTTATATCATGCAAACCCTTCTTAATACATGTAGGACAGGCATGGATATAAGACCTGGGTTTGTGGTAAGATGCATAGACGGGCAAACTTTTAACATTTCAGTACTGTAAAATGAAAGTAAACTAGTTTTAAGACTTTGTAGAGTGTTTGTGATTTTATGAATAGAATCAGGAATGGGTCTTAAAATGTTAACTTCAGCAGCAACTGGAATGGCAGATCCCTCATATATAAAGAGCTTACATGGGTCAACATTTTATCAAGCTACTTGAATGAACAGAAGCATTGGGGTTTTTTACTAGCTTGGCAAGTATCCTGGGTTTGGTCAATCTCTGAACCAAGCTATTGCTGTCTTAAGCTTTTAGTCTAAAAAACTAAAAGTAACCCTACCTGCCACTATCATAACTATCTGTTTAGTGGTCAGTGTTAAATTTCTTGGTCTTTGCTCATATGGCTCTCATTACCTTTTTGAAGTTTTTGCTTTACTTGATTTGCTGCCATTTTTGATTAAGGTTATTCCATCACATTTCTATTTGATCTGGTTTTGTTACCGTCTGCGTAGTAGATCGAGCCTTTGTTTGACTCGAACTAGTATACTCCACACAGTTCCAGAGGATAGACTGCTAGCCCCTGGATCCTGATGTGCTGTAACATAATGTCCATCATAGGAAACACACTATGGGGCTTATTTACTAAACTATGTCGGTGTTTAATGTGGGTTTTAATATGTGTTAACATTTAAAGAGGTGCCGTGTCAACAGTTAACGTAACACGTTGACAGTCTGCATTAATTGCCATGTTAAAGAACTCACATGGGTAACCAATTTAGGAGTCACGGAATCAATGGAGGCTGCGCCCTGTAGTTTACACAGGTGTTATTGCTGCACGTTAACCGCTGACATGACAGAGAACAGAACAGTTAACTTTACCTCCAGAGAGGTAGCTAGTTGCATTCTGCATTAATGGGTATGCTGTTGACATGCAGTAGCAACCACTGCCTCATATTAGTGGCATGATCGCCTTCCCCAAGGTGCTGGAGATGCCCTCAACATTTACCAAGAGGGTTTTGCAAGTACTGTGGGTTAAAATTTGCAGTTCATGTGCTTTAGGTGCCAAACCTTAATGCATGGCATGGAGGAGTAGCCTAGTCTCTAGTGGATAGAGCAGCAGACAGGAATGTAGGGTATAATTTCCCACTGATGCTCCTTGGGGCCTTGAGTGTCACTCATCCCTTCATTGTCTCAAGCACAAAGTTAGGGCCATGTTTACTAAAGGATTTAAGGTGCGTTAAGTACCCAGAGCCCTTTTATTCCTATGGGTACAGTGTGTTAACCTTTAGTAAACATGCCCCTTAGATTGTAAGCCTCCCAGGGACAGGCATACCTAAATGTAACTTGCCTTGATACTACTGGAAAGATATGAGCTAAATACTAATAAATAAATCTAGTGGATAGTTTATAGCATTGAAATGCACATGTTCGAGTCTTAAGGACTGGTTTTCTGACCTGCTTACATCAGATGTCTTTCAGTTGAATAATAGTTGATAATAATATGTGCTTCGTCTTTTCATAGATGACGAGCAAGGTACTAAAAAAATAAATAAGAATAATAAATGTTTGTGATTTTTGAGTCTGCTGGGGAATGTACAGATGAACTTGTTTCTCTAGGAAAAAGCTTATTTCTCACATGAAGACCATTAATAAACACAATGCTTTATGGTCCATGAAGTGTGCACAGGTTGTACATTTGCTTTTCAAATTCTCTTTCTTCAGTGTATCCTCCTGTTCTGTCTTCCTGGCTCTCTGCTTGGAGACCGTTAAACAACGACCATCATTATCTATTTCGCTGCCAAGTAACTCAGTAATCTGTGAATGGCGACTATGCAGAAACTCTGAGCCCCAGCCAACCCAGGCACTGAAATGGGGACCTGGTGCATGGCCGTATGGAGCACTCCACTACGTCAGAGAGCAGCCCAAGAATACATATTTTTAATTGACAGCAGATGCCCACCGCAGTCTCTGGATCTGGGAAGATCACAGAAGCAAACAGGTATTCTGACCGTTGCTTGACTTGAAACAACTAGGGACAGAAGAGTGAAGCCCGCAAAGCTTGATTTGCATTTTTTTTTCTTTTGTGGTTAGCTAGCATTCTTTTAGAAAAATGCAATGTCATCGAAGACTGAATGACCAAAATAATGTCGTGGGCAAGAGAAGGCACTGTGAATGGTGTTTCCAAGGGCCACAGTATTCAGGTCTTAGCTTTCCACATGCGTGCCACGATGGTTTTAAAAAGCAACAAAAAGCAAAAACACAAATGGAAAAGGAAAAAATCCACTGCTTACCCCTGAAATAAGCAGCATGGAATCTGTCCACCTTTTGGAAACTTGACAGGTACTTGTGACCTGGACTGGCCACAGTTAGAAACACTGGACTTGATGGACCTTTGGTCTGATCCAGAATGGCACATCTTATGTTCTTAGGATCAAGCTTAGTATGGATTTCGTTCAATGGCATTATTTCTAATGCTAATAAATGCACATTAAGAAAATGTGCAAAGGCAGCACATCTGTGTGGGATGAAGGGAGTGATGCATTTGAATCAATATTTTAATAAGGTGCAATTAATATATGTTCAGGAAGGCGGTAAAATCTATGACAGAACTATTAAAACACTACCCTTCCATCCCCTTCTTTCACCTTTCTACCCTTTCTACTGGCTTGTCTAACATTTTAATAGCTGCTGCCGAGGATTCAGTTGAAGGGAATGTCTTATCCCTACATCACCGTTTTAGCTATCGTTCCATTTCTCATCATTATCCATTTCACTGCCAAGTAACTCAGTGGGAACCAATAAGGAAACTTGACATATACATCAAACATCTGTATCTCCGTTCACTGCCAGTACATAGCCTCATTCTGTTTGCCAACTCATGTGTACAAGCCTGCTTCACTACTGCTTCCAAGAGACATAACGCAGCAGTGTCTCCATCTACAGTATTTAACCATAAAACACAACCCCTTACCCCCTCATCATAAATGAAGAATAAAAGCTTTAAAACATATTCTAATAAGACAAAATGTCCCTATTATATACTTCCTTAAAAATAATAGTATCTTGCAGAATACAGTAATTACAGATGTTTTGACATTATATTATTTATCTGATATAGCACCGTTCATGCACACATCAAGACGGATTACAAGCAGAGTCCAAAAACCAGGGCTTTATCTGAAGACAAAAAGGAAGTGGAACTGTGGAGCTGGGAGAGGCACTTGAGCGACGGTGGAGAGGGGCTAGAGTAGGGAGTAGAGGGACTGTTCTCTGCTCTGCTCCAGGGTCACCCCGTCCTTCCTCTTCCCTGTAGACTGTCTGGGATGGACGGGCTGGAGAGACCACCCTCACAGCTCGGAAGTCTGAAAAGAAATGGCAGAACTGGATTACAGGCAGGTCCCTCCAAATTTAAGCCCTGCTACTGGCAGAGAAATAACACCAGCTTAGACCAAAGCAGCAAGTGAAGCAGAAGGATGGGTAAGGAATGAGGTGCATGATCCAATAATTCCTTAAGATATATAGAGCATGATACAAACAGTGGTGAAAACAAACCTTGCAGCAGCTGGAAGCCAGAATTTTAAAACTCACCAAATCTTAGAGCAAAAAGCAAAAAGGCAAATTTTAGTACGGGGAGGTTGGAATTGAGACATTGAGGGTGAGGTGCACACAATACTGGCTGTATTTTAGAAAAGGCTCTGCCAAACAGGAACCTTTTCTAAAATATATATAAGGATGTGGGGGGGGGGGAGGGGGGCACATATATGTGCTGACATGTAAGGCGGGAGGACCCATTTTACAAATCTACATATGGGAAAAATCAACAGAGGCAATGTGGCATCTTACAAGTGGAAGCTGGTATTTCGCAAAGCTACACATTTAAATGTCAGCAATTAACTCCAGAGGCCGCTGTCTTTCATTCATTTCAGTTTGGAGGGAGAAATAAACAACGGGGGATTAAGAAGGGTAAACTTAATCCCACCTGTATAGGGCTGGCCAGGGAGCAGCTGCAAATCCCGATGTGGACAATTTTGGTCATACATAAGCATTCCCTATGTGAAATGGGGAAGACAGGTACAGATTCTTAGCCCACCCAGGTCATGCCTTAACCACATCCCAACACCTACTGGCAATTTCTATCTATTATGAACATGTGTAAATTTAATCCTTTCTAAATCGCCATTTACACATGAATGGCATGTATGCTGAATTTCCTGATGGAAATTGCTAATTAGGTTTCTAAAACAACCCCCCAAATCTTGACCCCCATCTTGAAATTGGACAGAGAGCTCTCAGTTGGTAAGGCACAAGGGAAGGAGTTCCAGAGACATGGCGCTGAGTAACCAAAGGTTTTATGTCGAGTACTTTGCTGCAGAACGTTTCCTCCAAGTACACTCTCTCATTTCTAGTTCAGGTTCTACATTTTTAATATTTTTAAAAATATATAACAAACATTGTAATTTAAAGAAATCAAGCAAGTAGGTGTCAACATCGAACGTCCTTCTGTTCTCTTCTGTGTGTTTCTTGGCCTTTTTCAACAGCTTCTTCCTACCGCTCATGCTGCAATGAATATGTTTCAGCCATATTCTACTCTGTAATTGAAAACGTAATTTATTTATTGCAGTTTATTGCCCACCCAAGGTGCCAAACAGTGATTTAAATAAGTGAACACCACTCACAGTGCATGCAGGCTGTACAAAAATGCAATAAAGAACCTAAACGATAGGTAAAGATCACTTAATGCAGACTCCACTTGATCTCTGGTTTCCTCATTCTCTTTCTTAGCCATCAAGGTCGCTTTATGTCTTTTCACAAAGATGCTTGAGTTCTTTCACAGATTTGATCCCTTCCACTTCAGTTGAAAGTCTGTGTTAGATTTCCACCAACCTCCGATAGTAAAACAAAAAAGAATTCTTGTATTCCTTTTCCACCGCCCTTCCCTCCAGCTTCATACGATGGTCTTTTTGTCTTTCAACCTCTCATTCTTGAAAAAAAGAAACTTTTTAGAGAGCTGCTATAATAGAGGGTGCATGTGTCTGTCTGTCCTTCTGCATGCATCCTTGCTTAGCCCAAGCTGCATGTAGGGCAGCACGGGATCCAGGAGAAGAGCAGAAAGACCGGGGGCATGCTTCCCACCACAAGTCTCCTGCCGTTGCCAGCCTCACAAGTATGCTTAAAAGTTGTGGGCCAGCTCTTCATCTATGTTGATCCATGGGAGACAGCAAAAACAGGCTAAAGAGCTGCCAACACATTTTTCCCCGTCCCTGCCAAAGCTGCTGTTCCTTTCCTCTCTTCAGAAGCTGTTACTGTACCTCTGTTTTCTTCCAGCCTCTTCCTCCCCCATGCAAAAGGAAGTCTGCATCAGAGGGGTGGAAGCAGAAACAGCACCATGGTGCTGTCATTGCAGGCACTGCAGGTCCTGGAGAGGGGCTGCAGTGGCTGCCCAGAAAAAGTTGGTGCCCTAAGTGACTGCCTAGTTTGTCAAATAGTCAGTGCTGGTCCTGCCCCTCCCTCTGATAATTATGTTAATAAACACCTATTATACCGGACAATGACGATTTTGCTTCCTGAACACTTTTGGGTGTATCTTATGAATTTTGGGTTGCTGATCATAAAAATCACCTTGCAATTTTCCTATCAAGCACCATTTTTTTGCAATTGCTTATTTTTGTGATTTCCTCACATATTTTAAGTCTACTCATATGTTACCTAGAAAGGAAGCTGTTTTATTTAGTCCAGGCATGATTGGACATGTACGCAGTGCAGGCTCACAACATGCAATGGAAATGCTACTGCTCTGTAATGTGTGGGCATGCTTAGTCAGGATGGATGCTGGCAGTACAGGCTATAAAAGCAGCTTTCATACACAGATGCTATGCATGATGCTGATATCAGTTTATATACTTAGCAATAGCATTTACATGTAAGTTTCTTGTCTAAATGACGATTCGTTACAGCAAAAATATTTCATCAATGTTGCAACAGCTGTGATACATTCTGTTACATTTGTGGCAAGTATACACTTAAGCCTCAAAGATGCAGCATGACTGTAAAGTTGGAAATCAAGACAAATCCTGGGCTCCTCACATTTGCTGTGCAACACGTGCTGTCCATCTCAGAGCTTGGCTCAGAGGTACTCGGAAGTCAATGCTCTTTGCAGTTCCGATGTTATGGCGAGAACAGAAGGATCACATGATGGACTGTTACTTCTGTCGGACCAATGTAATGTGCTAAAAATAAGAAATCTACTGAATACCCCAGTCTGCCTTCAGCCATGAGACCAATGCCGCATGACAACAGTATGCCAGTACCAAAGCCGCCAGAGACATGGAGCCTAGATGACGCAGATGAAGATACCACAATACACAGGCCAGACGTGGAAAATGACATGGAGCCAGTGTGCCTCATCTGATAACACAGTCAGAAATGAATGACCTGGTGAAGGATTTAAGTTTGTCAAAAAACAAAAGCTGAAGTACTTGGTTCAAGATTGCAAGGATGGGGTTTGCTGTCATCAGGTATGAAAATTTCTGTCTTTCATATGCATCAAGAAGTTATGAAAAATTTCTTTGCTTTGCACAGATTGACAGCATTCTTCCAGAAGAACGTTGTGCTAATCTATATTGTTATCCAATCATATATCGGTCAATTTTCAAAGTGGTAAAATATCATAAAGAGCAAGGAACACACTCTACCAAAACAAACCGGGTATGTTGTTTGTAAAAAAGTAGAAAAACTTCTATCATTCACCAGAGTTTCTGTGTAAAAACCAACAGGGAGGTCTCATAACTAACGGGCTTTCAACTGATTTATAAAAAATCTGTGTAGCGTTTGCCCTTTTGTATCAATGACCATCCCTTCTGGTAAACACATGCAATATACAGAAGAACGCATCCACAGAACTTAGCTTTATAAGCTTCAATCTGATGCGATCAATCAATCAATCAACGCCTCAATCTAGCGCTCTTCAAGCGTTTCACAATGGAGCTTCATCAGGGGAATATTGCCAACTAACACAAAGAAACATAAACAGAACATTAAAACCTCACCTATCTCTAACACATGCCAATCCATATCTTATCTCAAGTTACACTTACCTAAAGAGCCAAATCATGCTGCACAACAGAACAGACTTCGGCTTATCCTCAACATAGCTGATCAAACCTCAAAAACATGGCGCATGTGGACTTACAAATAATTTTATTCATTAAATACACGACGTCTATGATGTCAGAGATTCCCTAATTAGAAAAACTCCACCCCTCAGAAGAAACATAACGTGATGAAGCAGACACCTTGCATGCAGCACAACATCTATAAAACGTCAGAGATTCCACAATCCTATCAATCAAATGCATACCCCCCAGTTGATTTGCATATTCAAACCTTCTGGGACCACCGTACATAGACAGAAAATCCACCTTTGCTCACGGAACAATAAAGTTTGTTCTCTTGTCTTTCTTTCTCTACCTGCTGACACTTCATCCAAACAAAAACATCTTAAATCCATAAAGGAATGACCACAATCCAAATAGTGTTGTACTAATGGAGCCTCCCGTACTTGGCAGCTTATCCTACTTCTATGTTCTATCATCCGTTTCCTAAACTGTTGACTGGTCTTACTAATATACAACAGCTTACAGGGACACAAAATTCCATAAACAACAAACATGGATTCACAAGAAGTTTATTTTCTTAGTTTAAAACTTCTACCATGATATGCCATTTGAGTAATATTGCAAGAAACCTCACAGATTGAACAACCACCACATTTTTTATGTCCCCCAGGAACATCAACTACTCCCGATAGGGGACATAACACTGAGGGACTTAACCGCTCTTGCAGATTATAATGCCGCTGCCAGACACATCTAACGGTCTTTGTTTCCAAACCAGGGATAGTACGCAATACACTAACATGCCTCTTAATGATCTGTTGTATGCGGGAACTAAAAGGAGACTATTTTGTTATCAAATTAATATAGTTTGTGTCCTCGCTCTGACCTGGTCTAGTATGAGAATTCAAAAGAAGTGCTCTATTATCGTACAATGCTCTTTTATACGCCTGTTTTACAACCTGCATTGGATAACCCCTCTCAATGAAATTAGCTATCAAAACTTTAGATTGTTGTTTAAATTCAAGCTCATCTGAACAATTTCTACGATACCTTATAAATTGCGAAAAAGGCAACCCATTCCTGAGCCGCACTGGGTGAGCACTACCATAATGAAGAAAGATATTTTTATCTGTAGGCTTCTGATGCACTGATCTAACCCAACGATTCATACCTTTACGCACCACTAAATCTAGAAACACTATCTCACTGTAATTATAAACACTGGTGAAGTGAATATGGGAATCACAATCATTAAGCCATTTCAAAAAATCATTAAAGGTGTCTATTGTACCATGCCAAATCAAAAACACATCATCGGTGTACCTGCACCATAACTTCACCTGAGAAAAATATGGAGATAGATTCAGCCATTTATCCTCATACAAGCTCATGAACAAATTGGCTACCGAGGGCGCAAACGTGGCCCCCATGGACACCCCAGAAATCTGATGGTATATCACTCTCTCAAACACAAAAAAATTCTGAAAAATGGCCAGACGAGTTAATTTCAAAAGGAAACAATCATATCCTCCGAAAGGTCCCCCTGGCGACGTAAACTTATATCGACCACCTCATAGGCTGCAGACTGCGGAATACTGGTATAAAGGGAGGTTACATCAAGCGTAACTAACAGAATATCCGATAATCTTACCCATTCGGAACCTTTCCAGAATTCCTAAAAAATGTGTGGTATCCTTAATGTAAGATTTTATGTCCATCAGCAACGGGTGTAGAAAGGAATCAACAAATATCAACAATGGTTCCAGCACCGTACCCCTGGTGGAAACTATAGGTCTATCTTTTTTTTTTTTTAAATTATTTATTTCTGAATTTTCGAATAACAAAAACCAAGCAACACGCTTGTACAGAAAAGATGCACAACAATCAATATCAAGAAAACATCATGCAAAGAAAAATAGAGTGACATCATTAGTCCCCAATTAGAGGGTGAGATAAAGCAAAAATACCACACAGGGTAGGAGACCCCCATATGTATATATTCTTAGAAAGAAAAATTAGGAGAATTAAGCATAGCGCCGGAGAGAGAGAAACATTACAAAATAATGGACGCGAGGCACCTCAAGCAGGGGAAGATATTTCCCGAGATACCCAGAGAAGGCGTAGAGCTTTCTTACTGTTAAAACCTGGGGTTCTTCAGCTGGGAGCTTCTTTTTTGTTGAGGTTTCCTTGCAAATGTATTGTGGTTCATAATTCTCAAAAATGTGTTTTCTTCCAGCCTAGTGATCTATCTACCTACCTTAGTACTCATATTGTAACTATAGGTCTATCTGGTGGATGTGAAATATCTTTGTGGATTTTTGGCAATAAATAAAATTTCGCTACCTCTGCGGAAGTTATATCTTTAATATAAGTTTGCAACCCACTTGTAGGGTCCTGTACTAATCGTTCAAATACATTTATATCCGCTAATTGACGGTCTGCTTCCTGTAGGTATGCAGTGTGAGCCCAAAGCACAATCGCACCACCCTTATCGGCTCCACGAATTACTAAATCAGGCCACGACATTAAATCATCCAAAGCTGACTTCTCTCCACTGGAGAGTGCATGATATGAGTGGTGATGTGTCCCCTCTAGATGTTGCTGATCTTGTAAAACTAATTTCTTAAAAATGAGCAATGCAGGGTGCATTTGGCCAGGCGGATTCCAAGCAGACTTGAGCAGTAGCTTCATCCTCCTAGAATTAACAAAGTCCACCTCGGTAGTAAACTGTTGTTTCGATGCAAAAAACGCTTTCAAATGCAATTTTCGAATGAGGCTTCCAAGGTCCACATGAAACTGGAAAGCATCAAAAAAAGTTGAAGGAACAAATGATAAACCCTTACTGAGCACCTTAACATGATTCTCAGATAACGGAAAACTAGTAAGGCTCACCACCAATGATACAGTTGTAATACACTCAGTTACAGACTTCTTCACTCCCATTGACATCCTCCGCCGCAGCCTCTGGACCAGCCATGGCTTCTCCCTTTCTTCCTGTGCCCTGTACCTTCGTCCAAAAAAATTCTCTCGGGAAGATTTACTTGAATCAGTGGCAGAAGAGTCTCCTGAAGTCAGCTCAAATTCCACCCATTTCTTTTGTTTCTTATTATATTTCCGATTCAAATTCATCCATGGGTAAACATAACCCGTGGTATAATCCTCATAATCACACTTTAATTTCTTTAATTTGATCTTTTTAACCTCTTCCTGCAATTGATCCACTTGTTTCTGAAGATCTTCGGTTTGCTGTTTAAATCGTACTTCTGTTTCTGTAGTTTTAAGAGAAGATAACAGGGACTCCAGTTCTTTATTCATATCTTCCAAACTGGATTTGGCAGTGTCAATTACTAACACCATTAAATCAAGGGAGCACTTGTTAAAGATACAATTCCATCTGTCCAAGAAAGACGCATCGGAAGCATACAGGCGAGGTTCTTTATATACCCTTAGTCCCCGAGGTGTATGTTATAGCATGTCCTTACTTTATAGCTATAATCTGACATTGATGGGTTGTTCACAGCTTTGGGTTGTGAGCATGACCCACAACAACGGCGCTTTTTTAACGATTCGTCACTGTTAAGCCTGAAAGCTGTCTTGCTACACAATGGCAATGTTCACACTTCAATAACTATTGCTTTTGCAGCACACATGAAAGATACCTACAAAAACATGGAACTGTTGTTAAAACACATACAGCACAATAACAAATGGAACATCTCTGGTGATCTAAAAGTAGCGACACCGCTACTAGGAATGCAGCTCAGGTATACCAAGTACTGTTTCATTTGCAAATGGGACTCCCATGCTGGGGAGTCTCATTACATTAAAAAGAACTTGCCGCTCCATAAGCATTTGGTTCCAGGACAGAAAAATGTGGTCCATGAACCACTTATCGACACAAGACAGATATTTTTACCTCCTCTTCAAACGTGGACTGATGCAAAACTTTGTGAAAGTGATGAACAAGGAAGGTGAAGGACCGATTTTTATTTATTTATTTATTAGCAAGGCTTGATATACCGCCCATACCGAAGTGTCAGAGCGGTGTACAAAGAAAAACATAATGGCTACTTGAAAAGAAAAGGAGGAAAAGAACGCCAATGGGTTGACAGGAAAGCAGTAGTGAAAGAATGAAGAGAGGACAGAAAAGGAGCAGAGTTAAACGCAGAAGTGAGCGGAGTACCAGGGGGTGGGAGTGATAGAGTGAGGGGTGATGGAGGCAGTGTGTAGCATCAGGACCATCACGTGATAACAGGGAGATCAAAGGCCTGGGAAAAGAGATGGGTTTTCAGTAAAGCTTTGAAACGAGGAAAAGAGGGTTCGGTGTGGAGAGAGTGTGGGAGAGAATTTCTTAGGGCAGGACTTAGGAAAAAGAAAACAGAATGACAAGTGAGTTTGAGATGTGCTTGAGATGAGGAAGGAAAAAAAGACGGTTGCTATGAACAGAGCGGAGGAGACGAGGAGCGGGCTGGTGGTAGATAAGATCTGATAAGTACTTGGGGGTGCCTGTGTGAAGAACTTTGTGAGTTATGATGAGGTATTTATAGATGAATCTAAACTTAATGGGGAGCCAATGAAGGTTGAAGAGACAAGGGGTGATATGCTTCCAAGAATAACTGATGCCAAGATTAAGGAAGACATTTTTGTGGGTCCACAAGTCAGACACGCCATCAATGACAAGCAGTCCAAAGATCTGCTAGTGGGGCCTGAGAAAATTGCATGGAAGACATTCAGGGATGTTCTTGAGAATTTTCTTGGCAATTACAGGGCGCCAAACTATGTCCAGTTGGTTGAAAACATGCTTCAAGCATACAAAACCATGAAGTGCAACATGTCGCTGAAGTTCATTTTCTGCATTCAAACTTGGGACTTCTTCCTTGCTAATCTTGGTGCAGTCAGCGATGAACATGGTGAAAGGTTTCATCAGGACATTGCGACGATGGAAAAGCGGTACCAAGGCAACTGGAACCCATCAATGCTGGCCGACTATTGTTGGACACTGAGACGAGAAGCATCAGATGCTGAGTATAAATGAAAATCAGCAGCAAAACATTTTTAGCTCAGGTGAATTAGTGCAATGTATCAGCATCATTGTGTGATTAAACATACTAAATTCAGTCAAAATTTAATTTAATTTTTCTACAAATTCCTACGTGATAAAGTCAATCTGAAATTATATTTCTGTTCAGTTTGAAGCTGTCTATCTTAATCACCAAACATTTTCTGGAAGCAAAACTTTTGAAGAAATTTGTTGTCCAGTGTTATCAGCATATTTTTAGTACAAGTTCATTTTGTAAAAGTAATGTTTTGACTTGCAGACTACCATTGGTTTCCATTCTTTAGATATTGCTGAAGTCTTTTGATCCTTACAGATTTCCCGAGAACTTTCTCTTATTCCATATCATTTACTAATGCAGTCTGGTAGCTATGGGAGGTAATGAGGAAAGAGGTTTGTGCACATGGGGAGGGAAAGGCGGAGGGTAAAATGGGAGGTGCTAATTTGAATTTGGGAGAGAAGGAAAAGGAGGTGACTGCATTAATGGAGGTTAAACCAGTGGTGGGATTCAGCCAGTATGCACAAACCTGTTACTAGAATTTTCCGAGTTCGCCTAACCGGTCCCTATAGTCCAGCATTTCCCAAACTGCGGGTCGCAACCACAAATGACATCACAAAATCTTCATTTGGGGTTCTGGTTGTATGTTGGATTCAGGATGTGGTAAATCATGCTTTCGGAAGACCACCTCCTTTCAAATTCAGCCCATTGTCCATCGCTGGTAACAAAAGAAAGTACAGGCGTGGGGCCTCTAAGACCCTAGCGGCTAGCCCTCCCTGTCCTTCCTCTCTGATGTGCATCAGAGGAAGCGGGACAAGGAGGACTGGCAGAGTCTTAGAGGCATGCATGCATATGCCCAAGACTTGCTGGTCCTCCTTGTCCTGCCCTCTTTGATGCATACTTGTCAGTCAGAGGAGGCAGGACAAGGATGGCCGGCAGGGGCTTAGAGGCAGGCAAGTGCTTGTATCAGAACAGCCCTGCGCCTGTACTATTTTTGTTACCGGTGGTGGACAACAGGCTGGATTTGACAGGAGTTGGCTTCCCAATATGCGATTTGCCCCGTCCCAAACCCAACATGTGACCATGACAGGTATGAGTCAAAGAGGGTGGGACAGGGAGAGCTGTCAGGGAGGCACATGGGCACATCTATCAGAAAGGGCTAAAGGAGGGGGCATAAAAAGACAAAAGGGTGATGCTGGACATGGTGGGGGGAGACAGGGAGACAGAAGTCATGCTAGACATAGGGGGGCATAAGGGGACAAAGGGGTTAAACCTTTGCTGGGTTAAACCTTTGCTGATAAAGCTAAAAACAAACAAGAAACATCCACCAGCTTTTTCGATGTAAAAATTTTCATATGTAAAATTTAGAATATGAAATAAAAATCTGATCCCATGAGATATATTCTAATCTTTGTTGCCTTGCTATATATTAGTATGCAATTGTAATATAGAATCCACTGGCAAATTGCTAATGAAATGGAAAGTCTATGTGATGTTCTGATGTATCCTGCATCTGCTATGGGGTATCTTTAGTACATTTGTGGCTTATTGTAAAATAAACTGCTTTTTATTTCATTTCTGAACTAACTGATGTTAGTACTACTACTGATTATTTGTATAATGCCACAAGGCATTATACAAGACTGTACGCTTGCATGTAAAAGACAGTCCCTGCTCAATAGAGCTCACAATCTATCCAAGAAGGACATATATAACTAACAGGGGACTAGGGTAAAAATGGTTATAGCACATATGGGTAGTAGACAGGAGAATAAGGGGGTCAAAACCCATAAACAGCCTTGAAGAGGTGGAAGTCCTATATATTTGTACTTCAAATAGACCTTTCTATAATATACAAGTATTACTTGCCTCTGAACCACTGTATAAATAATATATATATAGATAAAATGGTATTTTTTCTTCAAATAAATGCTTCATCCTTAGTTGAGTGAAAGAGCTGGATTTGATTATGGACCTTTCCAAATCAAAGCTTGAGGAAAGTTGCCTCCTGGTATTGTAGGAATTTCCCTGCCCAGAGGGCTCGCAATCTAAGATGCTAGTGCATTAACCCATGGGATTTTCTGCAGGCTGGAAGCCTCATTTGCTTGGAAGATTTCTATGCATGAAAATTAGTTGCATAGAAAATCACTGCACGAACCTGAGCTCTGGTACCAGCGGAAAAAAGCGAACTACACCTCACTGAGATGCATTTTTTTTTTTGCAAAAGCCAGAGTGTGAAAATATCTCCACATACCAATTTTGTGCAGAATTCTGAGACAAAGAGCTGCTTTTCATGATATTACATCGCCACAGCACAGTACTTCAGATATGCAGTAAACATTTGCTTGAAATAATAATCTGTTAAAGTTTATTGTATGTGAGGGACCTATTTTGCAAATGTTTTCTCAGAGGGAGGCCCTACACATTGAAAAATATGCAGAAGACTGAACTTCTAGCATTTTTATGTGCATGGGACCCTCCCTGCCAAAACTTAGGCCTTTAAGGGGCCCTTTTACTATAGTGCTGAATGTGTTTTGTACTTAATGCATGTTAGGAAAAACAATGTGGTAACTAAGGGGTGCGGCCAGCATGTCGCCTGCAGTTAGCACATGGAAAGGTTCCTTACCGCATGCTAACTGTACCCATGTTAATTGAAAAATTGACAATTTGCACATGATAAGTACTGCAATGCACAGTCCATGCCCACTTGCTGCCTACAACCCACGCAGTCTCCTCCCCCTTCGCGCATTAAGCAGTTAATGCAGATTTTTACCGGGCTGGCTGCTTTTACCTTGTGGGAACTATTACTGCAGGTTACCACATATGAACTGCTTATCACATTTTAGTAAAAGGGCCCCTATGTACCTGAAGCAATGAGGTTGAAGTGACTTACCTAGGGTGCTTTAGAGAGAAAAGTAGGATTTCCAACCTGACTTCCTTAAAAATTTTCCCAATGCGCTAATCACTAAGCAACTCCTTTATTTACAAGGCTAAAGCTGTCCATCTGGGCATCTTTCCAAATTTCATCAGTATAGTGATTCGAATTGCACTTCCTCATGTCAAGGAAGGACTAAAGAAATTGGCAAGCTGGAGCAGAAGAGATCATTTTAACCCAATTTTACATACTCTACAACTTGGCATACGTGCAGCCTTCTGTCAAAAGGAAAGAAAATTACAGTATAATTTAATAGCTGTTGAATCCTTGTTTTGTGATAGAGAAAGCACTGCTGGACAATATAAACTGAACTTTTACAATTATCTGCATGGTAGTGAAAAATGTGACATGCGAAAATCCTCCACAGATAATATAAGAAATATGTCTTTAATTGTTCGTATTTAGAAATTTGAAATGATTAAAACTATCAGTCTAATTTTTAAGAAAGAAGAGAAATAGAAAAATGACAGCAAATAATGACCATATGGCTTTTCCGGTCTGCCCTTCCATACCAACTACTAACTTTACAATCCCTTTTTTACCCTTAGAGATCCTTTTGGTTTGCTCCATGTCTTCTTGAATTCAGGTACAGTCCTGGTCTCTACTACTTCCACTGGGAGACTATTCCATGCATCTACCCCTCTTTCCTTAAAGAAATATTTTCCCAAACTACTCCTTTTACCTTCATCCTATGTCCTCTCATTGCAGAGCTTTCTTTCAATTGAAAGAGGATGTCCTTCATTTATGCCATGGGGGTATTTAAATGTCTTTATCATATCTCTCCTCTCCTGCCTTTCTTCCAAAATATTTATTTATTTATTTATTTACATTCTCTTATATACCATGCTATTCTGCATCAGTGTGGTTTACATTGAACAAACTGAAATTACATTGAACAGGGCATTATAACTTGGAGAGAACTATTTTACAGGGAACATGGGCTATGGAGGGTTAAGTGGCTTGCCCAAGACCACAAGGAGCACCTGTGGGACTAGAAACCCCAGTCCTTCCGGCCCAAGGTTGCTGTCCTCTAGTGGGATTTGAACGCCTGACCTTCTGGCCTGAAGTACCTTGCCCCAACCAGTAGGCCACTCCTCCACACCAATATACATATTGAGACCTTTAAGTCTGTCCCCATATGCCTTATGACAATGCCCACTGACCATTTTAATAGCCACTCTCTGCACCAACTTCATCCTGTTTACTGTCTATCTTTTTGAAAGTGTGGTCTTCAGAGACATGGAGGGAGCAAAAGGCAGAAGGTATGCCTAGGGTGTATAAAACCCTTGCACCGGCCCTGTGTGAGAGCATTCAGCCTCCTAACTTTATTAATTTCTTTGAAGACAAGGATACTGTAGAACTGATGTTACTCTTTCATTGTAGAAGACAATTGGAAATGCATCTGCTCTACTGACAGAAGAGCACCTGTAGGATTTGAAGCTTGCTTGCTCACTCTTCGTTAATCGACAGGGTTAGTTACTATTTTCTTGGAAAAAGAAGGGGTTGGGGGGGGGGGGGGCAAGACCACACCAAGCTAGAAATGTGCCCTGTGCAACTAATGGATTTGGCGCCCACATACACCCAGCCACATTCAGTAACTCACTCTTTTTGAGCTTCTTGAAAGTCCAGTGATGGTATCAATGCCCTCTTCTGTGCTTGCAGCTTGTGCGGCCTCACTGCTCATACAGCCCTTGGTGCAGCTTTGGGGAAGGGTAGATCTAATACTCAGCAAGTGATATAGTTGCTTAAAACATTAGAATGAATGTTGACTGGGGCAGGTTGTTCTACACAATGTAATGTAAAAATTATAGCCTTGGGTGCGATATCTTTTCATTAACATCTTCACCCTAGATAATGATACAAGAAAACCATTGTACTCTACTGAATTCTTACAATCCTTTAATTGCTTGATGATAGCTTTTTTTTTTTTTTACAACAATACAGTCTCTTAAAAATTCTAGTAGAAAGATCTTAATACAGTGAATCTGGCATTAACAAAGTGATTTGTTTTGTGAGGTCATTCTCAACAGGTGGCCATTGTTGTTTAGCCAAGAATAGGGGTTCTCAACCCAGTCCTTGGGACACACCCTGCCAGTCTGGTTTTCAGGATAAGCATAATGAGTATGCAAGAGATAGATCTGCATACAATGGAGGCAGTGCGGGCAGATCTCTCAGATACATATTTATTGTTTCTATCTTGAAAGCCAGAGGACAGAATTGAAAATCCCTGATCTAGAATATAATGTTAGCATCAGCTAATAGATGGCAGTTTAATAACATAACATAACATAGTATATGACATTCTAGTAGCTAGAATAGACATCTGGAGAGGGGCAGCAGAGGTGGCAATGGGTGTGGGGAGGCAGTGGAGGAGGGGTGGTAGGATGGAGGGCCCTGTGCAGAGTGCAGTATGTTATGGACGAACCATGAAGTTTGATGTTTGGTGATTATGTTTTTTTCTGATGGTCTCAGGCAGCTCTCTTTCTTCACCATTGTAAAAATGGAACAGAGGGTGAATTTGGCCATTTTAAACATTAGAGCCAACACGCATTGGTTGATTCAAGTTGTGTGAGTACTGACAATTGAGCACAGGTGTGTCTAATTTTACTGCAATAGGAATATTTATTTAACTAGATTTATATACTGCTTTTCTATCAGTCAAAATGGTGTACATTCAGGTACTATATATATATATTTTTCCCTTGTCCTTGAAGGGCTCACAATCTATTTTTTTGTACCTGAGGCAATAGAGGGTTAAGTGGCTTGCCCAAGGCCACAAGGAGCACCTATGGTACTTGAAACCCCAATTCTTCCAGGCCAAGGTTACTATCCTTTAGTGAGATTTGAACTCCTGGTCCTCTGGCCTGAGGTAACTTGCCCCAACCACTAGACCACTCTTCCCTCCATGGTTCTTTTGTTCAAACTGATTTGAATTGTTTATAAGGGTGCCAGTAATCATGTCTTGACAATGTCCCCATTTTTATACATGTCCCTACTATTTCCTTTTTAAATTGGTCTTGTTTTATTTGATTCTTTTATGCGTCAAATATATATGCATATATAGTCCAAAGCCACTTGTTTTTTGTAATTTTATATTTATTGAATTTTTTAATTATTCCAAGAAAGTTAATAAAAACCATCCTGTACAGAAAAAGAGCATGCATCACAGAAACCAACATCAACTGGAAAAAGAAGACATCTTCCAATAAATCAACATACACAAATGCATGCTCACAGTAGTCCACAAAAGAGAGGAGTACCCAATCAAAGAAATAAGAAACTAATTCCAAAGATGAAAAGAAAAAGGAGTTACATTCCAGTAGATCCTATTACACAATTTGTGACTCATTCCGGATGTAGCCAATGGAGGCTTCTAGTTGTCTCGTGTTCATGAAGGCACACAGCTGGATGGGCTCATAAAATATATATGATGCTGACTGGCATTTCACCAGGCACTTACAAGGATGTTTTAGAAAAAAGAGCCCACCCAACTGCAAAACCCCTGGCCGCATCAAGAGAAACTCTTTACGGCGACGCTGGGTTGCCCTTGCCAAATCTGGATAAATGTACACACGTTGACCTCGAAATAACAAATGCCTCTTATGGAAAAAGAGTTTTAAAAGCCACTTGCTCATCTTGGGAAGACTCAGGGATGGCAGTGATATTCAAAATATCCACTTGTTGAGCTGGAGAAGAAAATGACTTCCTACCAGGCGGAAGATAAAATATCTCGACTAAAGGCTAAAGGAGGGAGAGAATCCCGAGGGACTGCTAGTGTCTCCACCAACTATTCCATAAACATATCGTTTCGAGAAATAGTAGACATTCTAGGGAATTTAATTAAACGGAGATTGCAGGCTCAATGAGCATTTTCCAAAACTTCCAATTTCTTCTCAACCAATTCAAAATTCTTAACGAGGCGGCAACCTGTTGGATCCCAGCCTCATTATTAGACACTTGCATTGCCAATGATGATACTTGAGGAATCAAAGCCTCCTGAAGAGAGACTATAGCCTTCCAAATAGCCTCCCAGGTAAAGTTTTCCAGATGGACAAAGGTAAAAGTGCCAAAGTCTCCAGATTGTGCTGCGACTGCCTCCATTCCGGCGAGTGCTGGAGCCCCTCTCAAAGACGTGGCTTCACCTGTAGTCTGGTCTCCCGCCAGTGACGCTCGACTGGCAGCGTGTATCAGTTGCTCCAGGGTAGGTAAACTTCCCCCAACACTGACCCCCAAGCCTGGCCCTCTCAATGCATTCAGCTCACCCCTTCCTGGGGATTGCTCCTGCACCAGGCCTCCAGGGGATGTTGGAAACATGCCTGCTTCAACGCTGGACGCAAATCAGGGAAGAGAGTTGAAACATCTGAGGCAGAAGCCGGGCTCTCCAGCCTAGGTACAGCTGTAGCTGGCGATACCTCCCCTGTAACTGCTGGAAGCCGCAGCAGTTGGACACAAAAATGGTCCAAGAAACCTGAAGAAACAGATGGTAAGGTAGGAGATTGTTGTGAGGGCTGCAAACCACCCAGCGCTTTTCGTTTACGCCCCATAAGAAAAGCCGGCACCACAGTTTAGCTCCATACCACTGCCCAGTCCAAAGCTATTTTACTGGCCACTTCTTTTTCTTTTTATTTCTTTATTTATATTTTCCAACAAAATACAAACAAAAGAGAAAACCAACTTGTAGTAAATCAAAATACACAATTCTTCTTTATAACATGAGATAAGAAAAGCCCAGCCCACCCCACCCTGTCCCTCCCATCATCATGCGATCATCAGGGGCTATATACAAGAAACACAAAACATCTGCAAGCCTGTGAGGCCTACAAGAGCTATAGAAGAGCAACCACTCCACTACATAAGAAATGAGAAGATTTGTCTAATAACCCTTTACTATGTCTCATATTGTGCTTTAGAGATGTAATTCTATAGGAGTTTCCACTTAAGAAAGAAAAAGGAGGATGTAAAGGAACCACCACACCATGGTATCTGCACATATATGTAAAATAAGCACAAGCGGTACCACCATTTGCGTCAACTAAGCTCTACTGTATGTTTCCAGTTAGAAATAACGAGATGTAGGGCCACTCCCAACATGAAGTCAATTAAAACTGACAATCCCTCTGTAAGGACGAGATGTCAATTGCTGATTGAAAAACGACCTCAGACCAGGAGAGAGTGGCCCGGAATCCCTGTACCTCTTTAATACTGTTCCATATTGAACTTAAAGGAAAACATACTGACAATATAGCTCAGATTGACAGTCAAATGTTGCAGAAATATACCAAATTGTAGCATTTAGTTTTACATTGTAGAACATCATCTTAAGTACCCTCAAAGTGTTAGCTGCACCTATAGCCCAAAGAAGAAAACCCAACAAAAGAGACACATTTTAGCCCCGGCCCCATCATATGTTCACTCACAATAAGAACACCTAATTCTGAAAGAAAAAAAACCCCAACTCCCCAAAACCACCTAAATCCAGGGGGGCTACATAACACACAAAACTTAGTGGGTGAACCCACCAGGACAAGACAGACACGGAGGGCAATATGACCTAGTACATTCGCACTTCTATATCACTCAGAATATCATGCTTTGCCCACCTCCCTCAATAGGAGTAAAGACAATGCACTCAAAATCCAAAAAACTAAAAAAGAGAAAGAAAAGAAAAGAAAACCAGAGCTGCATGGCAGAGCAGCCCTCTTCGAATCAGTTTATGGCCTAGAAGACCCAGCCCAGTGAACAAGGGACACTCCACTCCTCTAGGTCCCAAAACTCTCTCAGCCACAATAGACATCACAAACAATATAAAACATAAGAGAAGAGAGAGAGAGAAAACAAAAGAGACATCTTAACCAGGATAGTACCCTGGAGCTCCTTCAGAAGAGACACAATAGAAGTCCCAATGTATAGCAATGTTACATGATTAAATGTCACTTATGCATGGATAAGTCGCCTTTACACGACCTCAGACCAGTCAAATGCCCATGATAGCAAACGCCGTAGAACTGTATCAAGTAAAAGTTGCAAAGTGCCTTTCACTCTTTCTCCGATCCACAGTCGCCTTCGCGAAGTCTGGGAAGAACAGGGGTTTATGTCCCTGGTATTCCAAAGTTGAAAGTGCTCTGACTGCTCCCATTATTTGCAATACTGGCTGAAAACGTAAAACTTTCAAGATGATTGGGCGTGGACGCTTGCCCGTGGCCATGGACTGTGTAGGTACTCTATGGACACGCTCAATCTCAGATGGCATAGCAAACTGCAACTTTAACACATCTGGAATCATAGCCTGCAAAAAGAACACCATATCTGGGCCCTCTGCTCCCTCCGGAACTCCTAGTATTCTTATGTTATTCCTCCGAGAGCGATTATTACCGTCTTCCACCTCTCTTTGTAATGAATGTATCAACTTGGCCTGCTTCTCAAAAGCCTCGAGCCTCTCCCCATGTGAAGCCACGACATTCTCTACCTTCCCCACATGAGCCGTAATTTACTCCAAAGAAGTTCGCTAAGCGTTGATATCTTCCTGCATTGTGCATAGTGATTCTCCATTAGCTTTGACCAGGTCTTTGACTGTCCGAATCTCAGCCAGGATCTCCTGTGAAGTCTCAGGACAGTCTCGGATGACCGCCATCTTGTGAAGTGAGAGAGGTTCCGTCTTATTCTCTTTGTGCTAGCATTTTGAGATGCTTGTTAATCCAGCCACATCTGTTTGGGCCCCGACATATCCGGGATTGATTGGTATCAAAGTAGGTAGGAACTATTTGATTAAAGATTGCAGAAGTCAGGATTCTTCCTTTTGCCCTCTGGAGCACAGCTCTTACACGTCCATCTTGACCAGAGACCAGACTCCGCCCCTCACTGGCCACTTCTTTTTAGGAGATATTGGACAGTAAGGGATTGAACTGCAAGGGTGCCAGTAATGTTGACCACACCTGTATAATACTCTTGAATAGCATTAATACAGCGATTAGTGGGCTGTCATAAATAATGTCAAGCTATATTACCCATAAGATGTTTTATTCTAAAGGAGAACTTGGGAGTCAGTTAATAACATGGTTGTGCCCCAACTTCTGATTTGCCATGGGAGGAAGAAGGGGGTGGGAATGTTGATGGATAGGTTTGAGATATGCACAGGCTCACCTGGTTTTGGCAGGCTTGTTCTTCCAGGACTGAAGCAGTTGCCTGGATGCAGTGGCTCTAGAGATGTTTATCCTCCCACTCAGCCCTTCTGGTAGGGGTTTGGTAGCTGTTCTTTGGGTCATCGCTAGAGCCGGGAAAGACCAGTGATGTGGGGGGAGAACTGGGATGGGTTTGTCATAGCGTGAGCAGACAGGGGAGGTCAGAGACATCCCCCACTTTTGATATATCCCCAAATTGTGCAGAGAATAGATAAAGGAATAGTCAAGGGTAGGCTCCTGCTTGTGGGTGTCACCACCATGTGCAGATCACGATTAAAAGAAGGCTGCTACATTCTTTAAGTAGGTCCTAGTCTGGTGCCACAGCAAGCTAGGGGGGGAAAGGCTTGAGAATAATTGGTTGATTTTGTGAGAAGTGGGGCTAGGATGTCATCGTCTAGCTTAGTTTGATGTTATTTGTATGTGAATTCTAATCTGGTTGACATGTTTACAAGTTAAACACTCTGTTGAGTACGAATATAGAGTACAGGTAAATGGAGCTCACTCTGACAAGAAGGATGTTACCAGTGGTATGTCGTAGGGATCTGTCCTTGGTCCAATTCTTCTTAACATTTTTGTTAATGATATTTTTGTCAGAATAGCTGTCGAGTAAGGTTTGTCTCTTTGCCAATGACACCAAAATCTGCAATAGAGTAGACACCCAGGGAGAAGTAGATAACATGAGGAGGGATTTTGCTAAGCATGAAGAAGGGTCAAGAATTGGCAACTGAGATTTAATGCTAGAAACTTCAGGGTCATGCATTTGGGCTGCAAAAATCCAGTATAGTGGGTGATGTACTTCACAAAAGAAGAGTAAGACCTGGGTGTGATTGCTTCTGATGAACTTAAGGTGGCTAAAAAGGTAGAAAAGGTGGTGGCAAAAGCCAGAAGGATGCTTGATTGCATATAGAGAGGAATGGCCAGAAGGAAGAAAGCGGTGATAGCGCCTCTGTATCAGTCTTTAGTGAGACCTTATTTGTGTGCAATTCTGGAGACCACACCTTCAAAAGGATATAAACAGGATGGAGTCAGTGCAGAGGATGGCTACGAAAATGGTCAGTGCACTTTGCCATAAGGCATATGGGGATAGACAAAGATCTCACTATGTATACTTTGAAGGAAAGTCGGGAGAGAGGAGATATGATAGAGATGTTTAAATACCTCCGAGGCATAAATGCACAGGAGGAGAGCCTCTTTCAATTGAAAGCTCTGCAATGAGGGGGCATAAGATGAAGGTGAAAGGGGATAGACTTAGGAGTAATATGTGAAAATATTTCTTTATGGAAACAGTGGTAGATGCATGGAATAGTTTCCCTGTGGAGATAGTAGAGACCAAGACAGTATCTGAATTCGAGAACACATGGGACCAACACAGAAGCCCTCTAAAGGGAAAAAGGGACTATAGTAGGTGGTATGGAAGGGCAGACTGGATAGGTCAAATGGTCTTTTTCTGCTGTCATGTTTCCATGTTTTGCCAAATTATTTGGGATTACAGTGTGGTTGTTTCTGGGTGAATGGAGGGTGGTAGTGCAAATGCCACTGTTAGTTTATTGTCCGTGAACAAGCAGAAAATGCCTCCTCACGTATGGAGTGATGTCACCAATGGACCCTTGCACAGGAATACTCCCCAGGTTCCAACGGAAGCTTCTGTGAGGCACACTGTGCATGCATGTCCTGCCTTCCCACCTGCCGCAGCGCCATCTTCTCCAGTCTTCTTTTTCCATGAAACCCCTAGGACGTGCTCCTGTGTACTGGAAAAAACTTTTCTTTTATTGGCCCCCTTTGCTGGTTTTTTCTGTCTTTCTTACCACCTGTTGTCAGTGTAGTCGGTCCCAACTGACTTAGGTTCTTTTTCTTTTTTCTCATTTTTTTCTCGCCTCTTGTCATTTTGTATCCTCCAGGGATTTTGTCCCCCTGCCTATGGCAATTATTGAGTTTAATTTGACCGATGTGGTATTCTTCACTGTCTAAGTCAGCTAGTGGCTTTAAAAAATGCACCAAGTGTGGCAGAAGCATTTTGGTCACTGATCAACACAATTAGTGCTTGCAGTTCCTTTGACCCGATCATCAGCCTGTGGCCTGCAATTTGTGCCTGCAGATGATGCCTCAGGGATTGAAGGGTTGGAAAAAACAGGAGCCCCTCTTCAGCTCATCAGATTCAGCATCCTCGGCCCCGACATCAACATTGATGCCTTCCAAGGCTTCTGCTGAGGCTCCATGGGGATGGAGGTCCATGCCCAATTGGAACCAGGGGGCCTGAGCATTGAGAGGAGAATCTCTGACAAGACCCTGTTGATGTCGAAGGGTGAGCACCTGGATAAGGTCCGGATGCATAATTATCACAGCCCTTCTTGACACGATACGGAGAGAGATGTCTGGGAATGGTCAGCCAAGCTTCCCTGGTGGGAGGTATTGACACCTCAAGGGGAGGAGTGGACCCACATTGCCCAGGAGGGCAGCTGGTTGTCTCCTGATAACCAATCATTGTGGAGTCCCCACCTGAGGTATTGATGTCGGTAACCGTGGCTGAGGCATTGGCTCCCTTGCAGGTGGTGGTGTTGGAGGAATGCCTTTGAAGCTCACTTGGCAGCATTCTAGCCTTACAGAATGCAGGCTTTGCGGCACCAGCATCATTGTCACTGCATTCTGTCTACCCTGCCTGTCGGCAGGCACATTGCGGGGAAAGTTGGAATCGACACTGTTTCTGATAGACATCCCCTTGTCCAGCATGTCAGAGTCTGATGCACAGGGGCACTGGCACTCGCACACAGGAAGGCACAGGTCCCACCGATGCCTGCCCTCTCCCCAACTGTGCAGCCAGCGGTGGGAGGAGACCTGGCACTACTTTGACTTCCTCTCAGAATCCAAATCCGAGTGGGAGACTTAGGAGGAATCAACGGTATCAGACCTCCATCCCCTAATCTCCCATTTGATCCGTTACCACCCCCTGAGCAATGTAAGTCACCTCCAGAGGACATGTCCTTTCAGGACTTTGTCAGGGACACGGCCAAGGCCATCCCCTTTTCTCTGGAGTTGGAGGAGGAACCAAGAGCAGAGGAGCTGGAGCTCCTCCAGTATCCCTCAGCCCCCAGGGAAACGGTAACAGTGCCCGTGCACCACATTCTGCAATGGCTGCTGCTGCAGCTGTGGGAAACTCCTCTCACAGTTCTAGTCATCAGCCGGAGGCTTGACTCCCTGTACCGGGTCCAGAAGGCTGCGGGCTTTGAGAAGTCTCAACTACCACATAATTCTATCTATTTATTTGGCCTTGAAGCGAGTTAAGAGCACCAAGACCCATTCTTTGGTGCCCCCCCCACCCCCACCCACACTGGGAGGCTCACACTCTGGACTCCTTCAGGAAAAAATGCTATCAGAGCTCCATGCTGGTGGGCAGGGTCCTGGCCTACCAGACCTATATGAGTATGTTCCTAAAGGACATCATGCTGAACCTGGTGGAATTTGCCACCCAGATCCCCGCTGACCACTTCAAGACCTTCTGGACTCTGGTGGGCCATGGCAAGGACTGCTCTAAATTCATGGTGCAAGGCTCCTATGATGCCTCTGAATCTGCCATCAGAGTAGTCATGCTGGGCATCGCCGACCACTGGCTGGTGTGGGTGCAGTCCTCCAACTTGGAGCAGTGGGTCCAGGACCAGTTAGCCAATGTCCCCTGCCAGGGTGAGAACCTCTTTGGAAAGTCCGTGGAGAAGGTGGGAGAGGAGCTCAAAAGGTAACATGTGACTCTCTCTATGCTCTCAAAGAAGACCGCAAATCCCTTGTGGAAGAAACATGAAGGTAAAAAGGCCTTCTTACTTAGCACAGTCACTGGTCTAGCTAAAGGCACAGGCCCCCACCAGCAGCAGAGGGAGTAAGCTTCAAAGGCTTAGCCAGCCTCACAGCCCAAGCTGGGGGTGGACTTTTGAAGGGTTCCTCTGGAGCATAGCCAGCTGGCTGCTGTCTTCTGGGTTACCCCCTCAGGTAAGGGGGTGGCTCATTGACTTCACTCACCACCTCGGACACCTGGGTGCTGCAGATTATCGAAAGTTGATATTAACTGCACCTCACCTAGTTGCTGCTTCTGTATGCCCCACGGGAGTACCCTATGGACCCGTCACACAGGATCTTGCTACAGGAAGAAGTCTCTGCTTTGTTAACCGGCCTAGACTTCAAGCTGGTTCGCCAGCTCGGATTGGACGGTGCTTCTATTCTTGGTTCCAAAGAAGATTGGCAGGTTCAGGCCAATCCTGGACCTGCGAAACCTCAACCAGTTCCTGGTGCATGAGAAGTTCAAGATGAGGCTCGCTGGGGATGCTGCTCCCTTACCTCCTACAGGATGATTGGCTATACTCCTTGGACCTAAAGGATGCATACACATGCATCCCGATCCATGGAAAATATCTATGGTTCGTGCTGGGAGGTCAGCACTATCAATACCGAATACAGTACTTCCCTTCGGGCTGGCCTCAGCTCCACAGGTCTTCACAAATTGTCTGGCGGTCGTGGCTGTCTTGCTCCATATCATGGAGATCTTTGTCTTCCCATACCTAGATGACTGACAGTTCAAAGGCCCATGCTGGATGGTGTCTAGTGGTCTGCCGACCTCACCATCCAGGTGCTCAAGCAGCTGGGATTTGTGAACAACTACCCAAAGTCCCATCTCCAGCCCATGTAGCAGCTGGAGTTCATTGAGGCCCTCCTCGATACCACTTGGGTGTGGGCCTTTCTACCGAAAGACCACATGGAACAGCTGGTAGCAATGGTGGGTGATGTGCAGCACCAGCACCACACAATGGTCCAAGGGATGTTAAGGGTTCTCAGTCACATGGCTGCCGTGGTGCATGTCACTCCTCAGACCCGTCTCTTCATGCAGCAGGCCCAATGGGCCCTCAGCATGCAATAGAAGCAGGTGACAGGCTGCCTTCAGGACAGAGTAGCAGACACTGCATCCCTGGTGCGGTCTCTCGACTTGTGGTTTGAGCCAGGAAATCTGCTCAAATGTTTCCCATTCCAGACAGTGGCCCCTTGCAAGATGCTTATGATGGATGTGTCCCAGCTCAGCTGGGGTGCTTTCTCAAGCTTTGGACAATAGCCAATGCTCTTCTAGCTTTCTGAAAGCACCTGGCCAATCAGGTGATCCTAATCCAGACAGAAAACCAAGTGGCAATGTTCTATGTGAACAAGTGGGGGGGGGGGGGGCAATTTGTTGTATCTCATCTGCTGGGAGGCAGTTCTGTTGTGGAAGTTCGCTCTGCCTCACAGCATAGACCTGAGAGCAATCTGTCTGCCCAGTGAGCTCAATGTCCTAGCAGACCAGCTCAGCCGAGTTCTTCAGCCTCACAAGACCGAAGGGTGGTGGTGAACCAAATCTTTCATGAGTGGGGCACTCCTGTGATGTATCTTTTCACGAGAGCACACAATGCCCAGGTGGGTCAGTTCTGCTCCCGGAGGCTGGCCAGAAACCACCTAGTCTTGGATGCCTTCCTCCTCCACTGAAGGGAGGGCTTGCTGTATGCTTATCCCCCAATATCACTTGTGGTGAAAACCCTCCTGAAACTTCAAGCTGACAAAGGCACCATGATCCTCATTGCCCCTTATTGGCCTTGACAACCGTGGTTCCCACTGCTGCTGCAGCTGCAGAGGGAAGCTTTCCTCCTGGGCTCCACACTGGGCCTCATCTCTCAGGTGGGTGGAAGCTTGCAATATCCCAATGTCCACTCTTTGGCCCTCAAGCAGGTAGTATTCTCAGAGCAAGGGTGTTATGAACATCCTGCTGGCATCTTGCAAGGCCTACATGCTAAAGTGGTATAGGTTCACCATCTGGTGTGTTCTCAGGGTGCTGGAACCCTTCTCTTGCACCATGGACCAGCTGCTAGAGTATCTCCTGCACCTCTCAGACTCGGACCTGAAGTCCAATTCAGTGCGTTCACTCAGCGCATAAGGGGCATACCTTGCGGCTCTGGGGGAAAGCCCATTTTGACTCAGCCTCTCATTGCTCCTCTCAAAGCCTCCTCTCAAAGCCTCCTATGATGGCTTGGGATGTCAACATGATACTCACCCAGCTGATGGGGGCTCCTTTCAAGCTGCTGGACACTTGTCCTCTGAAATTCCTGACCTGGATTGTCCTCCTTTTGGTGGCAGTTACATTGGCCTCATGCGTCATCAGCTCCAAGCCTTGATAGCTCACCCACTGTACACTAGGTTTCACCAGAATAGGATGGTTCTCCACTCAAACCCTCACTTTCTTCTGAAGGTGGTATCTGCATTCCACTTCAGCCAGTCAATAGTCTTACTGGCTTTCTTTCCCTGGCCTTACGCTAACTGAGGTGAGGCATTGTTGCATACTCTGAACTGCAAATGGGCTTTAGTCTTCTATCTGGAGCACATGAAGGTCCACCCAGTTCTTCGTTTCCTTCGATCCCAGTAAGCTGGGCTCCGTTGTGTCAAAGCACATGCTATCCCTATGTCTAGCGGACTGCATCGCTCACACTTATTCCCAGGTGGGGTTGAGCCTTGAAGGTCATCACAATGTCCAAGCTATGGCAGCATCAATGGCCAACCTCAACTCTGTTTCTGCAGAAGAAATCTGTAAGACTGCTACGAAGTCTTTGGCCCATACCTTCACAGCCCATTACTGTCTGGATGGGGATTCCTGATGGGACAGCAATTTTGACCAGGCCATGCTCTGGCATCTCTTTGGGTCTTAGAGTCAACTTTTGCCCACTGATCCTTCTGTCCAGGGCCGGCTCATCCACTAGGCAAGCTAGGTGGCCGCTTAGGGTGGCTAGCCCAGGTGGGCAACAGTAGCGGCACAGGTGAGCGTTGGTGGCTGCAGACGCGGCAGTGACACATATGGGTGGCCGTGCCGCCCCCCGGCTGCCACTGATTCTGTTTAGGGGGGAGGTGGGCAGTGGCAATATTTCCAAAAGCGGTGGCTTTTTGCCATCACTTTTGGAAATACTGCCGCTGCCTGCCTCCCCCTCCTGAGACGGAATCTGTGGCAGCTGGGGGGGGGGGTAGCATCAGCGGCATCAGCTGGGGGGGGGGGGCAGATTCAGCAGGGGGAGGGGTGGTGAGGCCGGAGTTTCTGCCTAGGGCGGCAGAAACCCTTGGGCTGGCCACTTGCTAAAACCTCTCAGGGTCGATGATTGCTGAGCATACTGAATCAGATGAGTCCCTCACGGAACTACCTTGCTGTTATTCTTGCTTTCACCAGTTAGTTGCCCCTGTTCGGCTGTTGATCTCCTTGGGATCCGGTAGCCTGTAGTGTAAGAGTCCCATACATGAGGATATATTTCCTGCTTGTTCATGGAGAAACCTTAGATAGTCACCTGTAGCAGGTATTCTCCATGAACAGCAGGAATAAGTCCTCACAAGCCTCCCATCTCCCTGGGGAGATGCCTTGTTGACTCCTGCTATGCTATTTGACTGGAAAAGATGGCGCCATGAGAGGCAGGAAGGCAGGGCGCCATGCGTGGGGTGCCTCCCCGAAGTTTCCTTTGGAAGCTGGGGAGTGTTCCCGTGTGGGGCTCTGCCGGTGACATCACCCCATTCATGAGGACTTATTCCTGCTACAGGTGAGTAATTATGCTTTCTAGAGTGAGGAGTGTGATTTATTGTCTTTTCAAAAAGTGTTCTCTACTTTTCTGATATGGTATGAGGAGCCCCAAGCCCGGGGGGGAGGGGGCAATTGGTTTGTTCTCTATGCTTTCTATTGTTAAAATTAAAACATTTTTTTTAGAAGAAATCCAAATCAAAGTAGAGAGAATGGGCTAGATTTTCTAGAGTGACAATAAGTGTATTAGTATATTTACTAAACTGTGCTATTGTAGCGTGGGAGGTGAAGTGAACCCGGCATACCTCCCTGCAGTTACCATGGGGAGATGCACCTCCATGGGCTAAACTGCACGTGCACTAAATGCCATCCATTGAGGAGGTGGTAAGTTCACCCATACTAATGGCAACATTTGTGGTTAGCGTGCACCAGTCATACCTGCACTAAGCACAAGGTGCCATCAGTGTCCACACTCCACTCCTAATCCTCTCATTCACCACCTCGTCGTGTGCTAAGTGCTAAACCCTGTGCTAACCATTAGTGCACTTTAGTAAACGTGCCATTTAATTTAAAGAGCGACTATGGCATTGAAATGAATATGTACATCCAGTGATACTTTATGCATAATTAACAATTACAAGGGTAATTTTATAACGGGTCACCTAGGCTGAAGGCCACGTGGGGGCCTATTTACGGCCTACTTAATAGGCAACTATGTGTCTTTATAAAATACTAGGTGTAAACCAGAAGAAGCAGTGGCTTGACGGAAGCTGCAAATGTTGACGTCTGCTTGGGAGCAGGCATAAATGCTTGTGTGCATTTTGTAAAATAGGTGTGTGCGTCATGGCTCCACCCATGCTCCACCCCTAGAACATGCCTACACCTGGGTTGCATAACGGTACATGATTTCTTGTTCTTGCCTTGTAACCTCGTAATGTATTGTAACCGCTTTGATTGAAGGAAAAGGCGGGATATAAAACTAGTTAAATAAATAAATAAAATAACTGCTGGGGTAATTTCATCCAAACAATTTTATGCTATACAGATAATTCTGGGTTACAGCCTCAATCTGCCCTAACATCACACCTCTGCTCTGGGGGTACTTTTATACATTTTTCCCATGCGTAAAACGTGGTTTTCTGTGCAAAAAAGGGCTTTTATAAAATTACTCCATTGGGTGTGCACATACAAGTACGCACCATGGCAAGAATGTGCATCTTTGTATACAAGTTGTGTCTAGATGTGTCGTGGGGCACGGTTTGAGCAAACTGTGGGGTAGAGTTGCGAATTATGCACATAGGTTATGAAAACACACCAACGCATGTACTT